>OZ014434.1:20026657-21289157 GCA_963966015.1 Aphidecta obliterata | reverse complement strand
GAATAATGTATTCGAACTACGTGCAAAATTTTGTCCAGATCACATCACCAAGACCATAGATACCGTAAAAAATTCTAGCGAATTATCGAAACAAAATTGATCATCTGAAGCACTCACAAGAAGTCTGGAGTTTCGCCTAAGTTTCAGAATTTTTTTGACAGTTGTCGAAAATTCCTCCAATTGATTTCTAAAATTGGAAAATGCGAATCTACCTACAAGGTGCATGTACGAGCTCTCGAAAGCTCCTGCCTTCACGGCAGTGCTTTTCTAAATTTTTATAGTAAGAACCATGTCTTATTTTTCTTTATTAGGATTCAAGTATACGGCATTCAACCATACGGGTTCACGTATACGGCGGAAGCTGTGGTTCAAGTATATGGCGGAGGCTGTATTTCAAGTGTAAGCTGCTCAAGTATACGACTGCCTTCCGAGTCAGCTATTCGAAGTATCCAAGCGTCTCTATTTCGAGTCCATTTTCGTACAAGCATTGTTTGGGTGCTGGCACTGCACTGTGAATTCTGCATGGGATCTCGCTTATGGGTTAAGGTAACCAGTGCTCCGCACTGGCATTAAGATCATTGACTGTAACTTTCAGTAACGTATGATTAAGGTAATCAGTGACTTGGAGATCATACCGCATATCGGTTGATAACTTATAATTAAGTGATATAATTTTTGTTGGTTGGTTATAGCTGTTGTGAGCTTGTTAGCAGTTATAGTGGGGTGCACTTCACAAATTACTTTTGAATACCAACAACGGTACCAGTGTATCCCTTCAGGATTTTTTCAGAGTATAGTCGTTGTTAACCAGTTCTTTTGGTTATATTGTGTTTGTGAGCTACCGTTATTGGTCTGTCATACAGTGCGTTCCACTTAACGCTCGCAACACCATCGACCACGACCGCTGAAACTGCCGTTCCACTAACGTAAAAAGGCCGCGGGCGTTATAGGCGAATGTTATAGGTGGAACGCAAATCTTGAACGTTGTGAGCTCGCTACGTTTGGATGAAAGCTCGCTCTGACCCACCAATATTTTGTGGGCGAAGTGGGCGAAGTGCGGTCGCGAACAGTGACGTCATCTATGACGTCGAGTGATCGCTCGCGACGACCACGGGCCTTAGGTGGAACGATACAGAGGGTGTTATAGTTGAACTTAGCCAAGTTAGGCTGATTAAAGTTTTGTCATTACTGATTTAGGTGCAAGTTAGTGTAGATATTAGAGTGATCGAGAGTCTGACTCCCGATTTGATGATTTGCGTTGTTTATTTTCTTTTCTTCGCCTTGTACACATCAACCACTGCATTTTATTTTTATTAAACAATTAAAATTAACCCTTTGAGTAATTTTGTTTACTGCTACTCTGGTAGAGGGGTACGCAGCTTTGTTTTCTCTTCAATAGGCAGGCATATCTCTACCTGGCGCCCTTTTCCATTTCCTTATTTACTCACTCCCATCCTCACTGAGTGTAACCGCGAGCCTGATTGCCTTGTGACCAGCTCCCTCAAAGTAAACGTCACAATTGGCATGAAAAGTTCAACAGTACTATACTAGAATATGGGTTCAAGCGATCAGGAAAAGATTATTGTCTTCATAGTTTTAGGGTCATGTATCTATCATTGTATGTTGATAATCTCTTAATGGTAGGAAGTGACTCTGAAGAAATTGAAAGAGTTAAAATATTGTTGTCAACAAAATTCAGAATGAAGGATATGGGTTGTAAAAATTACGAAAAGCACTGCCGTGAAGTCAGGAGCTTTTGAGCGCTCGTACATCCACCTTGTAGGTAGATTCACATTTTCCAGTTTTATAAATCAATTGAAGGAATTTTCGACAGCTGTCAAAAATATTCTGAAACTCAGGCGAAACTCCAGACTTAATGTCAGTGCTTCAGCTGAGAGCTGAGAATAATTCGCGAGATCTTTCTACGGTATCTATGGTCTTGGTGATGCGATCTGAACAAAATTTCGCACGTAGTTTGAATACATTATTGCTCAGCTAGGTGCATAATTTCATTCCAATACGATCAGTAGTATTATCAGGAAAAAAATATTTTGAACGGCCATAATTACGGAACCCCTAGTCTAATTTTGCTCATTGATGAACGTGACCGCGATATTCGCGATCCAAACTCAACCTGGAAATTTCAAGTTCCTAGGCCTTTTCGTTCAGAAGTTACAATTTTCTATGATTTCTATGGTTCTGGTCATAAGATCTGGACAAAATATTGCTTTAATATATCATTCTCGATTGAAATACAAAATTTCATCTCGATCGAATCCGTAGTTTCGAAATTATCAAGAAAACTAAATTTCAAACGACCATATTTACGGAACCCCTAGTATAATTTTGCTTATAGATGAACGTGATCACGACATTCGAGATCCACACCTAACCGAAAGTTATGATTTTCTATGGTTTCTATGGTTCTGAAGAAATGTAGCTTGAATATATCATTTTTCATTAGTATACAAAATTTCGTCACGATCGAATCTGTAGTTTCGAAATTATCAAGAAAACTAAATTTCAAACGACCATATTTACGGAACCCCTAGTATAATTTTGCTCATAAATGAACGTGATCACGACATTCGAGATCCACACCTAACCGAAAGTTATGATTTTCTATGGTTTCTATGGTTCTGAAGAAATGTAGCTTGAATATATCATTTTTCATTAGTATACAAAATTTCGTCACGATCGAATCTGTAGTTTCGAAATTATCAGGAAAACTAAATTTCAAACGACCATATTTACGGAACCCCTAGTACAATTTTGCTCATAAATGAACGTGATCACGACATTCGAGATCCACACCTATCCTGAAAATTTCAAGTCCCTAGGCGTTTCCGTTCAAAGTTACAATTTTATATGGCTTCTATGATTCTGGTCTTGTGATCTGGACAAAATTTGACACGTAGCTTGAACAACTCATTCTACATTTGAGTGCAAAATTTCATCTCGATCGAATCTGTAGTTTTCAAGTAATCAGAGGAACAAAACTTTGAACGGCCATATTTACGGAACCCCTTGTGGAATTTGGTTCATTAACGAATTCGACCGAGGCATTCGGGAACTGAACCGACACTGAAAATTTCAAGTCTCTAGGTTGTTCTGTTCGAGAGTTATCTTGCTTACGGACGGCCGGACGGACGGACAGACTCGAATTTTCCGACGGATTCATCATCAGTGAATTCGAACAAAGTCGAATGAGACCATTTTCGGCTCAAAATTCGAAAAATACAGACATCGTGACGAAATGATATAGCCCTCGTCTGAGTAGTACGAGCGCTCAAAAATTTTACGAATTTAGGAATTTCAATAATTCAAAATTCTGAACAAATTCCTATAAATCAGACTGATTATTTGCTGGATGTTTTGAATAGTCATTTATGTCAAAAGGATCATAAAGACGAATCATATTAATTTACAAGTCGTGAATGTCCGATAACACGATGTGTGCCATAATGATTGTTTATAATTCGTATTACATACAAAATTTCATCTGATGGCATTTATAATTATACATTCTCGAAAAATTGAGAACTGGATTTTTGACATGTCACAACGACAACTATTTTTAATGGAGTAAGTATCCCTAATAGCACAAAGTAGTCCTATTGGCATCCATAGGACGTCCACTTCGGACATGATGGACATCCATAGGACGTTCTTTTCTGGTACAGTGGACGCCCTATGGACGTCCGAGGGACTCACTAATTTGAACAGAATTCGGACGTCCACCGCGGACATCCAATGGATATCCCCTTAGGACCAGAACAAGATATCACTATGGAAGTACGAGGGACGTCCACCGCGGACATCCAGTGGATATCCCCATAGGACCATAACTAAACATCACTATACACATCCGAGGGGCGTCCACCGCGGACATCCACTAGATATCCCCTTAGGACTATAACTAGACATCACTATGAACATTTGACAGAACATCCTATTTTGGTACTGTGGACGTTCAAGTTGTAATTGTGAAATTTTCATTTCAACATTTTACTTCCACATGTTTTGTAAATGAAAACTTTTCTCGATTCCTGACTATTCATTCCCAAACTCTTAGATTTGGAAAGCTGATTTGAAATGAAACAGTAGGTCGAACAACTAAATGTTTTGAAATATTTTAATGAAAAAAGAATACAAAAATAATGAAATAAATGTAAAAACATAAAAAAATAAAAATATATATATATATATATATTGGTTGTTGGTATATATATATATATACAGGGTCTTTCACGAGGAACCTCACCCATATTTATACGGGAAACTACTGAACGTATTTTCATGAAATTCAGCACTTATAAGTATTTCACGATGCTGATGAAATCTAAAATATTTTCAAGGCATGAGCACCTCCGGTTTTTCCGGAAATGACGTCAACTTCCGTTTTTCAAATTAGAACACCATTTTTTTATTGCAGAAATAGATTCCTCAGAAAATTTCAAGTTATTTTGATGTAACATTTTTCAGTTTTGGTTGGAAAATTCTCTCTGAGCGGGAAAATTCGAAAAAAAAATCGAAAATAGAGCTCCGCTGAAACAAGAATAACTTCGAGGTTTTTGGATGGAAAATTTTCATTTTTGGGATTTTTCAAGATGTAAGATTGATGTATCCACTTTAAAAATCGAAATCGCGATTTATGATACAGGGGGTGAAAAAATCGCTTTCAAAGTTAGGGATGACAAAATCGTGAAAAATCAATTTTTTCAAATTAGAACCCCATTTTTTTATGGCAGATATTGAATCTACGTTAAAAAATAATGTGAGTGTACGCATCACACCCTTATTCACAGTTATTCACAAAAAACTGTTTTTCGTCTTGAATTTTCAGCTATTTCTTTTCCCTTCACGCTAAAAAGATGAAATTTTCAGGAACTGTTATTTGAACCATGCTGTAGATTTTTCACCCCTTCTTGAAACCGACTTCAAGTTACTATTAGGAGAACCATGGCAAACTCTCGCAGTTATAACTAGAGAAGATGCTCAAAGTTTTGACCGTTAATTTCTAGACATTTATTTATACGTCTCAGGAATGCTTCGTGCGTTGCCCTTCTTATTTCATCGGGAGGAAGAGATCTGCAAAAGTGTTTAAAAACCAAATTGAGTTTCAAAACTATGAATCTAAAAATCTAAACAAACTTGAACGCATTTCTGACTCGTTCTATGCAGTCCTCTTTATCAGTCAGGGGAGTTGAGTAGACAATATTTTTTATCCTACCCCAAACATAATAGTCTAAAGGAGTTAAATCGGGAGAACGTGGTGGCCAAAGATGTGGACCATTGTTCGCCAACCATCGATCTTCAAATAGCCTGTAGAGGATATTTGACACATTGAGTGAATTGTGTGGAGGCGCGCCATCTTGTTGATACCATAAGTCATTATGGTTCTGTACTAGCGGCTCAATTATTTGAGTCAATATGTCAGAATATCTATCTCCTAAGGGAGAACATTCTTTAAATAATGCAAACATGTGTAGTGTTCTATCTTACCAGTTAAAGTCTCATCATAAATGTGAACATCGAGAATTGCATTATTTTTGATGGCGCAAAAAACATTGAAACTCCAGGTCTCTTGAAAGTTCCATTGTCTGAAGTGGTGGTTGTTCTCTTCATCCCAATAATGACTGTTATGCCTATTGAAAGAACCATTCTTTCTGAATTTAGATTCATCTGTCCAAATTATACAGTCCAAAAAGTTTTCATTCTCTTGAAATCGAATCATCATAGCTTCGCAAAACTCTGTTCTCCTGACGAAATCAGTTTCCTTCAAATGCTGTACCCTATTGAATTTATATGGGTGCATTTTATGTTTTTTCAATATTCTCCAAACACTCGATTGAGATAATCCCAGATCAATCTCGGCATCTTTGAGAGAATTTTGAGGATTCACACGAAAATATGCAAGAACTGTAATTTCGTTGTTCTCATCTTCTACTACACATCCGACATTTCTCAAGTTTGTCATGGTTCTGTTAATGGTATCTCTCGTTGGTCTGGGTCGGTCAGGAAACCTCTCAATGAACAGTCGAATCGTTCTATCTACAACTTTATTACATTCTCCATGAAGTAGAATGAGATTTAAATAATCTTCATTGGTAAAATTAGGCACCAAATTAATAGTAAACACAAAATGCTACTGAATAAAGAGGAATTTGGCAGATGTAATTAATGATATCTATCATTAAAAAAAAAGAATGTAAAACATGGTAAGTTTTTGCATATGGTTCATAAGGAATTATTTATTTATCACTGGAGAGAAAACCGATGGCCGATTAGTTGAAATAAAGAGGTTTCCGATACAAATTCGAATCCAAATTCGCCATCTATTTAGGAACAACCTGTAACTTTTTTCTCTCGCATATTAGGGTAGTAAAATCTAAAACATGGTTTGAGTAACAGTTCCTGAAAATTTCATCTTTTTGGCGTGAAGGGAAAAGAAATAGCTGAAAATTCAAGACGAAAAACAGTTTTTTGTGAATAACTCAGAAAATATCCATTTTAGGGCAAGGGTGTGATGCATACACTCACATTATTTTTTAACGTAGATTCAATATCTGCCATAAAAAAATGGGGTTCTAATATGAAAAAATTGATTTTTCACGATTTTGTCATCCCTAACTTTGAAAGCGATTTTTTCACCCCCTGTATCATGAATTGCGATTTCGATTTTTAAAGTGGATACATCAATCTTACATCTTGAAAAATCCCAAAAATGAAAATTTTCCATCCAAAAACCTCGAAGTTATTCTTGTTTCAGCGGAGCTCTATTTTCGATTTTTTTTTCGAATTTTCCCGCTCAGAGAGAATTTTCCAACCAAAACTGAAAAATGTTACATCAAAATAACTTGAAATTTTCTAAGGAATCTATTTCTGCAATAAAAAAATGGTGTTCTAATTTGAAAAACGGAAGTTGACGTCATTTCCGGAAAAACCGGAGGTGCTCATGCCTTGAAAATATTTTAGATTTCATCAGCATCGTGAAATACTTATAAGTGCTGAATTTCATGAAAATACGTTCAGTAGTTTCCCGTATAAATATGGGTGAGGTTCCTCGTGAAAGACCCTGTATAGTTATAAAGTGTCAATACCACCTCCAAAACAGTAACTCATTTGACGCTGTCGCCTCATATATAACGTTGTCACCTCCGAAATCGGAGGTGACAACGTTTCGCATTGTTTTTTAGCTTGTTGGATTCAGGATGCTTCAGGGATCAACATATCAAAAAATGGTTTAGAGGTCACAACGCACCCCATTTATGTACTGAACAATCTTTTAGTTCGAGTGTATATCACTGGCGCTAGTGTGCCGAGCTATATATGGAAGAATAACCCTGAGAGACTCTTCGCCCGCTGTCGCCTCCAAAAATGGCAACCTTGTACTTTCAAAGCAGATGTGGACAAGCGGCATATCTCAAAGGGGTTTTATCGCATATTTGGTAGGAGAATGATGCGATGTGAAAGAAAGGCAATTGCGACTTCTTCATCTCATCAGACAATTTTAATATGCTCATATTTCATCTCTGAATCTAGTGAATTTATACAAACCATGATCATACTGAATTTAACGAAATGAAATTTTGGTCATTTTCTGGAATATAGAAATATTGGATGTTCCATATGAAATGAGCACGAAATAATAGTTTAATATGTCGTCAATGCTTTGTCTCATTTTGAACACTATTAGAGTTTTGATTTATTATGATGAAAACAGTATTCATTTCCGTTATTCTATTATTCACAGGCAAAATCTCAATCCACCAAATTCAATCAAGTCGAAGTTATCGCGTTTTTTCCGCGATGCTCAAATTTACGAAAAAGCGAAATATCTCAAAAACGACAAATCTTAAGCATATGAAACGTCAAATGAACTCAGTCTCATTTTTATCATGCTTTCCAAATATGCAGTAAAATACAGAATGTTCTATAAAAAAATTACGGAAAGCACTGCCGTGAAGGCAGGAGCTTTTGAGCGCTCGTACATGGACCTTGTAGGTAGATTCGCATTTTCCAGTTTTGGAAATCAATTGAGGAAATTTTTGACAGCTGCCAAACAAATTTTCAAACTAAGGCGATAATCCAGACTTCAAGTCAGTGCTTTAGGTAATTCGCTAAAATTTTCTACGGTATCTATGGTCTTGGTGATGCGATCTGGACAAAATTTCGCACGTAGTTTGAATACATTATTCCTCAGTTAGGTGCAAAATTTCATTCAATCAATCAAATCGGTAGTTTCAAAATTATCAGGAACAGAATATTTTGAACGGCCATATTTACGGAACCCCCAGTCTAATTTTGCCCATTAATGAACGTGACCGTGAAATTCGCGATCCAAACCCACCCTGAAAATTTCAAGATCCTTCGGAAGTTATAATTTTCTATGGTTTCTATGGTTCTGGTCATGCGATCTGGACAAAATCTTGCTTTAATATGTCATTCTCGTTTAAAATACAAAATTTTATCTGGATTGAATCCGTAGTTTCGAAATTATCGAGAAAACAAAATTTCAAACGACCGTATTTACGGAACCCCTAGTATAATTCTGCTCATTGATAAACGTGAATGCCACATTTCAGATCTACACCTATCCTGAAAATTTCATTCCAATCCAATCAGTACTTTCGAAACTATCCGGAAAAAAATATTTTGAACTGCCATATTTACGGAACCCGTAGTCTAATTTTGCTCATTGATGAACGTGACCGCGACATTCGAGATCCAAATCTACCCTGAAAATTTCAAGTTCCTAGGCCTTTCCGTTCGAAAGTTATGATTTTCTATGATTTCTATGGTTCTGGTCATGCGACCTAGAGAAATGTAGCTTGAATAAATCATTCTCCATAAGTATACAAAATTTCGTCACTATCGAATCTGTAGTTTGGAAATTATCAAGAAAACTAAATTTCAAACGACCATATTTACGGAACCCCTACTATAATTTTGCTCATAGATGAAAGGGATCCCGACAATCGAGATCCACACCTATCCTGAAAATATGATACGAGCTGAACAAAATTTTGCATGTAGTTTGAACACCTCATTTTCCATTAGAGTGCAAAATTTCATCTCGATCGAATGTGTAGTTTCAAAGTAATCAGGAAAACAAAATTTCGAGCGGCCATATTCACGGAAACCTCAAGCGGATTTTGCCCAATAGCGAAGTCAGCCTCGGCATTCGAGATTCGAACCTACCCTGAAAGTTTCTAGGACATTCAGTTCGAGAGTTATCGTGTATACGGCCGGACGGACGGACAGACTCGAATTTTCCGACGGATTCGTCATCAGTGAGTCGAACATAATCGTTTGAGAACATTTTCGGCTCAAAATTCGAAAAATACAGACATCTTGATGTAATGATATAGCCCTCGTGTGAGTTGCACGAGCGCTCAAAAAACAAACACTTCGCATAAACTTTTCTAGTCAAATGCAACAGTCCGACAGTCGGAATGGGATGAAAACCCAGCTGACACAGCACATTCCATTAGTAGGTACGCCCGAAATTTCTGCGACATAAACAGATGTGGTACAATGGGTGCATTCCACTTAACGCTCGCAACGATTGTAACACCCTCTGTATCGTTCCACCTAAGGCCCGTGGTCGTCGCGAGCGATCACTCGACGTCATAGATGACGTCACTGTTCGCGACCGCACTTCGCCCACAAAATATTGGTGGGTCAGAGCGAGCTTTCATCCAAACGTAGCGAGCTCACAACGTTCAAGATTTGCGTTCCACCTATAACATTCGCCTATAACGCCCGCGGCCTTTTTACGTTAGTGGAACGGCAGTTTCAGCGGTCGTGGTCGATGGTGTTGCGAGCGTTAAGTGGAACGCACTGAATGTACAATAACAATCATCCACCCCTATTGAGAAATTTATTACGCGATCTCTGAATCCGTGTGAATTATCCCAGAATAGAAATATTTGGTAAACAAGGTTCGAGTGCCTACTAGACGGTTCTTGAGAACCTGGCCGATTTGAAATCTGAAAATTTGGGTTATGATACTTTTGATACTGTTCGACTTTATCTTCGGAGCTAAAATATTCATGCAGCCCGAACACTTTCAGTTATACAGGGAGTGAAAATAAATTTCTCGAACATTTTTTTTTGCATTTTTTCGTGTCTTATATGATCGATTATTCAATTTCAAATATATATGTACTTCTATTCGAACCGTTGCATTCATTGAAATATGTAGTTTTCAAAATATCGGAAAAAAACTGAAAAAAATTTAGAAAAGCACTGCTGTGAAGTCAGGAGCTTTTGAGCGCTCGTTCATCCACCTCGTAGGTAGATACGCATTCTCCAGTTCCAGAAACCAATTGAAAAAATTTGACAGCAGTCAAAAAAAAATTCAAACTGAGGCGAAAAACCAGACTTCATGTCAGTGATCAATTTTTTTTTCGATAATTTGCTAGAATTTTCTACGGTATCTATGGTCTTGGTGCTGCGATCTAGACAAAATTTCCCACGTAGTTTGAATATATTATTCTTCGTCTATGTGCGGAATTTCATCTCAATCCAATGAGTGGTTTCGAAAATATCAGGAAAAAAATAGTTTGAACGGCTGTATTCATGTAAGCCCTTGTCTAATTTTGCTAATTGATGAACGTGACCGCGAAATTCGCGATTCGAACCTATCCTGAAAATTTCAAGGCCCTAGGCCTTTCCGTTCGAAAGTTATGATTTTCTATGGTTTCTATGGTTCTGGATCTGGAAAAAATATAGCTTGAATATATTGTTCTCTCAGCTAGGTGCAAAATTTCATTCCAATCCAATCCGTGGTTTCGAAACTATCAGAAAAAAAATATCTCTGGTCATGTGATCTGGACAAAATATTGCTTTAGTATATTATTCTCGATTAAAATAGAGAATTTCATCTCGATCGAATCCGTAGTTTCGAAATGATTGAGAAAACAAAATTTCAAACGACCATATTCACGGAACCCCTAGTATAATTTTGCTCATAGATGAACGTGATCACGACATTCGATATAGATTTCCTTAAAGTCAAGTGTAAAAATCGTATGTTACTTTTGGATTTACTTGAATGTTTTAAGCTGAGGGTAACATCAAGTGAACCTACTAGGGTATTTTCTAATGTCACAGGTCATACTTCCATTTCGAAGGTAAATTATATTCTGACTAATGCGGAATTGAGAGATTGCAATGTTGAGGTATGCGAGGCTCATATTGGTGATCATCGGATTCTCTGCCTTGAGATGCCTATTACTATCAGCTGTGATGTAGAAACTCATAAAGTAACTAAGATGGTTAGAAATTTAAGTCAGCATAACCTTGATAATTTTGTTTATAGTATTTCGCAGTGTGATTTTGGTGATATTTACAGGTTCCAACATGTAGATGAATGTTTTGAAGCATTCTTCAATATAATAAAACACACTTTTGAGGATTGTTGTCCACTCAAAAGATGCTCTGGTCGGGTCCAGCGTGATAAAAGGGGGATATCTTCTGATTTTATTACTGCTAAACGTAATCTGAATGATCTTCATTGGTTGCATAAGAGTTTCAATAGTCAGTCTACCTATGATTTATATAAGAAAGCCAAATCCTCTTATCATTCCCTTATTAAGAGTGCAAAATTCAAGTTCAATAAACAACTAATTGAAATATCAGAAAATAAAAATAGAACTGTCTGGGATATGGTGAATACTATGACTGGTAGGAAAATGAAGGATCATAAGTCTATTTCGCTCACTGTTGATGGAGTTTCAAATAATGATCCCAAAGTAGTTGCGGAAATCTTTGTAGATTATTTCAACACGATCGCGGAGACTTCCCTCAGCTTTTATTTCAAGGGTTCATTACACCCCTCGTGTACCACTTCACCTATTTTACACACAAATTTTTTCTTTTATCCAGTTCTTGAACTGGAGGTTATTAATGTTGTCAAATTATTAAAAAAAACTAAAAGCTCTGGAGTCGATTTCGTTTCTGCACGAATTTTGAAACTGATAATTGGTGAGATAAGTACTCATTTTAAGCATATCATAAACTTATCAGTTACCACCAGTGTATTTCCTTACTTCCTCAAAAAGGCCTGTATTATTCCGGTCTTCAAAAGGGATGATATGGCTGATGTTTCGAACTACAGACCTATTGCCATCCTGAGGACCTTCTCCAAAGTATTCGAGAAGATAATATATAGTAGAATGATGGGATGTCTCGACAAGTTCCAGATTCTTGATAGTGCTCAGCATGACTTTAGATCCGGCCGCTCAACTCAGACTGGCGCGTTGAACTTTGTAGAATTTGTCTATGAGCACCTTGATAAGGGCGCACATGTAGCTGCTTTGTTTTTTGATTTATCGCGAGCATTCGATAGTCTCTCACATGAATTTATTTTGAACAAGCTTCACAACTTGGGATTTAGAGGTATCTTTCACGATTGGATTCGGAGTTATCTCGGAAACAGAGTCGCGACCGTTCGAGTTGATGATTGTTATTCAAGTGAGCGAAATTTGAAATTGGGAGTGCCTTAGGGCTCTGTCCTGGGACCTCTACTGTTTCTTTTGTTTATAAACGACCTTCCACCAAACTTGAGGAAGATTTTCACCAGAATACTCAACTCCGACGAGTCACTGCATCAGATTGTCAGGATAGTATTGTTCGCCGATGATTCCTCCATAGCGGTATCAGCAGAATCGTTGGAGGAATAACGATGTTTGTGTGAGCTCATTATACAAAATTTCGTGGAATGGTGTAACACAAATAGAATTAGGATGAATGTCAATAAAACGGAATGAACAACATTTGTTGTTCGGTATTTGGATGCAGTTATCACATCTAATGACTGTGTTAAGTTTCTTGGTATACACATTGACAGATATCTGAAATGGCATTCGCATATTGATGCCCCTTGTAAAAAGCTCAACAGTTCCTATTACGCGTTAAGTAGACTCAAAAGTTCACTTCCGTTCAAATCTCTTATCAACGTCTACTATTCTTTAGTATATAGTCACCTGTCTCACAACATTCTGCTCTGGGGTAATGCTTCAGTTGTTAGTAGAGTTTTTGTCATTCAGAAACGAATAATGCGTTTGATGTTCAATTGCCATCCGTGGACCTCATGCAGACCCCCCTTCAAAGATAATAGTATTCTCACATTGGCCTCTTTATTTATACTTAAGTGCCTTATATATGTGAAGGAGAGTGAGGAAAGTATTGTAAAGCTTTCTAGTTTTCATTCACACAATACGAGAAACAAGAATGAATTATATTTTCCGATTCATAAAACTGCTAAGTTTGAGATGCTTTATCAGGGTATTGAGGTATTTAATCATCTTCCACGATGCATTCAGAGTCTTCCTAAGAATAAATTCAAGAAGGTGGTTCGAAATTTTGTATTGGAGAATTGTTTCTATAGCGTTAAGGATTACTACAACTATAATTTTGGAGTAAACTGCTCAATGTACTTTTGAATGTATTTATTCTTTATATTATCATGACTTGTCCTATGCATGTAAACATGTCTCACAGGATGAATGAAAATATTATTATTATCCACACATATCCTGAAAATTTCAAGTCCCTAGGCGTTTCCGTTCAAAAGTTACACTTTTCTATGGTTTCTATGGTTCTGGTGATGCGATCTGGACAAAATTTCACATGTAGCTTGACAGTGGCGCAGCCAGGGGGGGGGGGGGGCTTTGGGGCTGGTTTCAGATCAGAAAAAAATGGTCACCTTACTCTGGACGGATATCTCTGTTAGGAGCCATATGAATGCGATTTTTGTTTTCTCGTCATTAATTTATCGCAAATTTTTATTGTCTTTCAACCCTTATTAGGAGATGTTTTCTAAACGGTATTATTATCAAAGTTCAAACTGAGGAGATGGAAAATAACTCATTGAAAAGGATCACAAACTAACCTATAAAATAAATTGATCCGAATTGTTTACAGAAATTGTGTGAAATGGTCACCATTTGTTTGATGTGCACAAAGTCTTGCCTGGCGTAATTTCGAATGGTCACCTATACACTTATTTTTTCAAATGACCCATGAAGAAAAAAATCACAGGGGTTCAGATCGGAAAACTTAGTCATCATACGCATCATATAAATTAATTCCCGTATACTGACCTCACACAGCTGGTAATATCTGAAAATTTAAATATCAATACGAACCTAATAAAGATCCGTGCTTGGAAATTCTCACATTTGCGGAAAGTTTTGATTTCGAAATACTCGGCCCTGGTGAATATTTTATATGAACGATTTTTGGTATATCGACTTATTTTGACGAGTTCTATTGCTGCTCAAAGAAAGCCTCACCTTTGAAAAGACCCTGTATATTATTATTTGAATTCAATATTGACGACGTATCAAAGATATTAGGAACATCTGAAAGAAGGCTGAATATTTAATATTATCAAAAAGGTCTTACCTCGTAAGGGGACGAGAATAAAATCATTCGATTATAGACATTCTGAAAATTGAATATTGAGAAGTTATGAATTCTTAAATTGAATTGTTCATTGATTCTTTGATTTATTATTCCTTCCTTTTTTAATTTTTTCTATCTTTCGTACATTTCTTGTTTCATTATTAATTTTTCAGTTCAGCCCCCCCCCCAAAACAAAATCCTAGCTGCGCCACTGTAGCTTGAACACCTCATTCTCCATTTGAGTGCAAAATTTCATTTCGATCAAATCTGTAGTTTTCAAGTAATCAGGGGAACAAAATTTTGAACGGCCATATTTACGGAACCCCTGGTGGAATTTGGCTCATTAACGAACTTAACCGCATTCGGGAACTGAACCCACACTGAAAATTTCAAATCTCTACGTTGTTTCGTTCGAGAGTTATCGTGCTTACGGACGGCCAGACGGCCGGACGGACTGACTCGAATTTTCCGACGGATTCTTCATCAGTGAGTTGAACATATTCGATTGGGACCATTTTCGGCTCAAAATTCGAAAAATACTCGTGTAAGTAGTACGAGCGCTCGAAAAGGGAGTTATAAGTAGTCAGTATTATATGTTCGTTATTTCTATTCTCGATATTTCGAGCAAATACTGTTTTTACATTGCCTACGAGATCACCAGATGTGGTAAGATAACAATCATCCACCCCTATCAAGAAATTTATCACGTTATCTCTGAATCCGTGCGAATATCGCAGAATATGCCACGATATATTATTCTTTATAAGCACTTAGGACTCAAAATCTCGCTTATATGCTGGATGGTCCCAAAGCTCAGTTGAAGATGGGAGTGGGTTATACAAAAACGATATATTAAGGGGGCGCCAAGTGATTTAATATTCACATCCAGCACACTTGCTCTAGTTTCCGAAAAATCACTAAATAAATCTAGATAAATGATCTCTAATAATAAGTCTAAAGGGGGAGTAATTACCTCGAGGTCCTTATATAGCGCTATATATGGCTCACACTGTATACATAAATAGATCATACAACAATAGCAAATTATGTGCGAAATCAGGCACAGAGACCTTATGAGGTTCCTATCAAAATAGCTTAAATAGGTCTCATACGTTAACCTATTATTGATGATACTAAATAATAATGCAAATATTATCTGACTTAAACTTAATAAATACAGCTCGACATTAGCGCTGACAAATTCCAGAAATTGATGATACGACCTTTAATGAAGTTCCTCGATCCAAAGGGGAAAGGTAGTGACGATTTAGAACCTCCACGATGTTGAAATCACCAAAAGGTAACTGATGGCAGCAGTACCGATTTTCCTGGGGCTGATTCGACCCGGTGACTTATAAATCGACAATTGATGTTGCAGATATTCCAGCGAAACCACTGAAATGTCTCAGAACAAGGACCCTATGGACACAAATTCAAAGAAATCAAAATGGCGAACTCGCCAGTCAGAAATACCTACCTCTTTCAGAGGGTTCTCTCAGTACCAAATTAGGTACGGTTTCCTCAATGATTATAAATGAGAATGCTTCACCGAAATAGAGTTCCAGCAGAATATTGATCCTAGTTCTAAAATAGGAAGCACAAGTTGCACGAGGCAGAATTGAAGGAATGGTTAATCTCACCTCTCAATATGGTAAATCCCCTTTCAGGTACACAGTAAGATTTCACAAAATCCTCCAAATAAGCTCTGAAGCTAAACGAAAATAATCCCACTGTATATAACTTTTTCGAAATTCAAATCCCTCAATCAGGTAAGTATTAAAACTCCACGACTTTCGAAAAACCACCATCTAACTGAAGAATGCGCAGAAAACAACCATCCCAAGTCCTCACGTGAGTTAAATCTCCCTAACACCGTATTTCAGATTCGACAACCTCAAATAAAATCACGAAACAACATATCCTCATCCTTGTCCCACAATTCGAAATTTCCAAAATCCATCTCGTTCCCACACCGCAGGCGATACAACAGACAATAAAACATATTCCCCCAATCCCGTCGTATAACAGTGGCGTGACCACGATCAGGGATCGGAAAACTAGCGTTCGCCAATTCCGGACATAACAACTCTCCCCTTACTTGAAAAGAAAAAAAAAAAAAAAACGATAAAAAAAAAAGACACTGGCATCCTATTCATCCGGAGGGTGCGCCTTCAAATCTTTCGCATGCCATACTCCACAATTCTTGCCAGAATCATCCCGTAGCTCATAAGTCCACGGTGATACTATCTTGTGAATAACGAATGGTCCCACAAACTTATTGGCTAATTTAGACGTGAAATTCTTTGTTGCATCCGACAAAACATAATTCCTTTTCCACACTTTCTGGTTCAAAGATAATGTGTCGGGACGTCGCCGTAAATCATAATAGCGTTTACTCTTTTCATGCGCTAACTTCAAACGCTTCTGTACGTCACAAAACAAGCTCTTTAATGTAGCTGCCCGTTTTTCAAAATCGGTCTTCCTCTCGATTTCAATGTTTTTCACAACGAGGTTCATATCCTGTGACTGGAAAAAATTAATTTCTCTTCCGAACATTAAGAAATTTGGAGAATATCCGGTAGCCTCATGTTTAGCAGACCTCAAAGCGGCGCCTGTAGATGGCAAATATTTATCCCAATTTTTCTGATTATCCGCTACATATGCCGTAAGAATTGACTTAGTGACCCTATTCACTCTTTCCGTAGGATTCGTTTGTGGATGATAATTAGCATTATAGACCACCTTGATATTGTATTTCTCAGCAAAACTCGAAAACACTTTTCCTTTCAGCTGTTTCCCATTATCACATAATATAATTGAGGGAGGACCAAACAACAAAATAACATCATCCTCAAGATGCCTAACGACCAGATCAGCAGTAGCTTTGCGCAACGGAAATAAAAGCGTGAACTTACTGAAACTATCATTTACCGATAGGATATATTGGAATCCTTTTGATGAGCGAGGCAAAGGACCTATCAGATCCAGACTTAAAAGCTGCCAAGGTTCTTTTATGGTGGGTGTTTTACTCAGCATAAGTCCAGCCGGACTTTTCTGTTCTGGCTTAATTTTGAGGCAAACCTCGCATCTCCGAACATATCGTGCCACATCCGACCTCATTTTTGGCCAATAATAAAAAGTTGACAATCTTGCGATTGTTTTTCGAACACCGCAGTGCCCTGCCAAAGGATGATCATGACATCTCGACATCATATCCGCTCGCTCCTCCTTAGGAATTACCTTTTTCCACGATTCCTCCTCAGATAAATCCGGAACTTTCAGTTTAGCATGCTTAAACAGCTTACCATGCTCCACTCTCCAACCTGGGAACTTATGAGGTTTACTCTGCACACTTTTTAGCATCTTTAGATACCAATGATCCCTAAGAGGCTCTTCGGAATCCTGTGATACTTGTACCACTTCATCAATAACCGGTACACTGCGCGAAAGGACGTCAGGAACGACATTATCCTTGCCTTTTCGATGTTCAACATCAAATGAAAATTGCTGCAACCTAACTGCCCAACGAGCGATACGACCGACGGGATCTTTTATAGTGTTAATCCATTTGAGACTGTAATGGTCAGTGACCACAGTGAAATGAGTGCCCTCCAAATAGGGTCTCAACTTCTCTATCGCATACAAAACAGCCAAACACTCCTTTTCAGTTGTACTATATTTTCGCTCTTGTTTGCTCAAAGACCTACTCAAATAGCAAACAATTCTCTCTCCCATTTCGGGATGTACCTGATATAACACTGCGCCCAATCCGAAATCAGAAGCATCAGTTTGCACAAAGAACGGGAGATCAAAATCTGGACACGCAAGCACAGGAGACGACACGAGATATTCCTTTATTCTATTGAAAGACCTTTCACAATTTTCGTCCCAAGAAAATACTTTACTCTTCTTTAACAATGAAGATATAGGGGCAACGATAGTTGAGAAGTCCGGTATAAAACGCCTATACCAAGATGCCAAACCCAAAAATCTTCGGACTTCCGAAACGTTACGAGGTGCCGGTATAGAAAGAACTGCCTCTACTTTCTGCGAATCTACATGTAACCCATTCTTGTCAACTACATAGCCCAGAAAACGAAGTTCAGGCCTACAAAACTGGCATTTCTCTTTGCTTAAAGATAATCCTGCCTTTTTCAGGCGACTAAAAACCTCCTCAAGGATCTCCAGATGCCTCTCAAAAGTCTGCGTTACTATAATAATGTCGTCTACATAAACGAGGACATAAGGTTCCAATTCAGGTCCCAAAACTGAGTCGATGAAACGCTGAAAAGTTGCCGTCGAATTCGACAACCCCATAGGAAGTCTCTTAAAATGGAAAAGACCTCTATTCGGAACTGAAAATGCTGTATATTGTTGGGAATCTGGGGCCAAAGGAATTTGAAAGTAAGCTGACTTTACATCTAACGAAGACAAATAGCGGGCATCTCTCAACTTATCAAGTACCGAAGAGACAAACGGCAAAGGATAAGCATCCTTGACCGTGACTTTATTTAATTTTCGAAAGTCAACACATACGCGATATGACCCATCCTTTTTTTTCACCAGTAAAATGGGTGAGGACCATGGACTATTCGATGGTTCTACCACACCTTCCTTCAACAATTTGTCAAGTTCCCTATCTAAATGACCCTGCATTATTGGATTCACCGGAAAGCACCGCTGCTTTATGGCTGGCGAGTCCGTTACTATCTTATGCTCTACCAGATGAGTACAACCCAAACCGTCTCCCATTTCATCGAATGACTTCTTTACTAAATTATCCAACCTCAGACATTGATCAGAGGTTAGTTCGGACTGAGGTTTCAATGCAGACACGGAACTTAACTCGCAAGGAGCTTCTGACGAAAATCGCCAATTTCCCCCTCGCAGATCAGGTACAATACCCATATCTCTCCAAAAATCAGCGCCCAATATGAGAGCATGCGGTAATGAAGGCATAACTAAAACCTTTATGATACTCAATTTACCCTCTACACTAAAAGGAACGTAAACAGATCCTTTAGACACATGCTTTGTGCCATCGGCCACCACACACGAAACTGGTGGTTCCGTACTCCAAGTTAGCTTTAATTGCTCTACTAACCGTGCTCCTGCTCTACCCATAATGGTACGATTTGCTCCAGAATCCAAAAGACCGACGATCTCTCTATCAAATATTTTTACCGTCAAGTATGGCCTCTCATCACCCTGCGTACTAGCTAGAAGAAAGTCCAAAATAACTCGTTGATTGGACAACAGTTGTGAAAACGGCGGAGAAAAATTATCACAGACCGACTTATCGATGAAGGTTGAGGAAACTAAGCGGTCATTTAATTCCCTCGGTGGTAGTTTTCCGGACTTCGGTTGCAAAAATCGCAAGTTTTAGTGGTGAATCCCTGTTTTCCACACTTATAACAGAAACGGTTGACTTGTGGTGTTGGGCAATTTGAACGCATATGTCCAGCCAATCGACAATTCCAACATACCGCAGACTGTCTAGAGGACCCCGATGCACCTCCATTCACCTTCCCGGAGCAATCTGTCCCATCAGACACACCACTCGCATTAACGTATGCCAACTCAGGCTCTACCCATCTTCTAGAACGTGTAGGCGGTGCAAATTTATCAATAGATTCTTTTCTAGCTTCCAACTTTCTACACAAATTAACTAGTTCCGCAACAGAACTGATATCAACCAACCCCAATTGATTTTGGAAGAATGGAAGCAAATTATTCACAAGAAGACGGACCTTCACATTCTCGGCAATCGGACGCGATAATTTATTGAACATATTAGAAATTTTTGCTATATAGATACCAACCGACTCATCTACGCCTTGCGTTCGACGTTTGATTTGATCAAACAGTTCTTCATCATAGTAAGGCGATTGGAATTGACTCCTCAGCGCACTCACCAATTTCTCCCAGGTATGAATATCTTTACGGATGGAACAATAATATTGATATGCATCATCAGAGAACAAATCTGCCGCAGAAACCATTAAATCAGACTTTGATACATTTCGAGAACAACAGTACTCTTCAACAGTTTCTAAAAAGGTGCTTAAGGACATACCCGATTTTTTTCCACTGAACTTCAGATTCCATTTATAAACCGGAACTGACTTACTACCACCTTGTGACACATCATTCGCTGACCTATCCGAGACAGGCAAGCTTCTATCAAGAACCTTGTCGTCATCTGATTCCGTCTCAGAAGAAGATGATCCCAATGACAGATTCGACGCCAACATCATCGAAATATTTGAGGGGTTAGCCTCTGAAACCCTACGTCTCTCAAATCTCCTAGCCCTACTATTCAGCTCCGCTTGTAAGTTTATCAAAGAAGCCAACAAATTTGCTTTAGTAGCAATATCCTCAGGTTGGACTGGTTTGCTTTTATTTGCCCTTCCTATACAATGCACAATCTTCGTCGAAATTTTTTTGAATATATTGCTCTCCTCATTATTTGAGAAATCGGCAACTAAAACTTTGACTTCGGCAACCTTATCATTTAAATACTTCAAATCATCTGCGAATGTGTATGGGTAAGTTGGATAAGTGAACTTCGAACCCGATTTCTCGAATCTAATAATATTCCTCAAAGTCTTTCTCATGGATTCAACAGTCTTTGGATCCGTCACGCCCCGAAAAGATAATTCGTACGCCAATTCATCTTTTTCCAACCTGTTTATATCAAGTTTCGATTCCATGATTAAATATACAATATCAACGAAAATTCAAAGAAGAAAATCCCTATCTGAATGAAACAGATACTCAGGATATATCAAAAAACACAAGAAAAAACGAATATTCGCGTAAGCAGACAGAAGTCTCCCACAATCTATATCGACTATAAAAAAAAAACAACAAAATTTCAAGTCACCGGTAACAAAACAGCCTACCAAAAAAATATCGACCAGAAATTTATCAGAAATTACACCGAAATTACACGTTGGGCGCCATTTTTGCCACGATATATTATTCTTTATAAGCACTTAGGACTCAAAATCTCGCTTATATGCTGGATGGTCCCAAAGCTCAGTTGAAGATGGGAGTGGGTTATACAAAAACGATATATTAAGGGGGCGCCAAGTGATTTAATATTCACATCCAGCACACTTGCTCTAGTTTCCGAAAAATCACTAAATAAATCTAGATAAATGATCTCTAATAATAAGTCTAAAGGGGGAGTAATTACCTCGAGGTCCTTATATAGCGCTATATATGGCTCACACTGTATACATAAATAGATCATACAACAATAGCAAATTATGTGCGAAATCAGGCACAGAGACCTTATGAGGTTCCTATCAAAATAGCTTAAATAGGTCTCATACGTTAACCTATTATTGATGATACTAAATAATAATGCAAATATTATCTGACTTAAACTTAATAAATACAGCTCGACATTAGCGCTGACAAATTCCAGAAATTGATGATACGACCTTTAATGAAGTTCCTCGATCCAAAGGGGAAAGGTAGTGACGATTTAGAACCTCCACGATGTTGAAATCACCAAAAGGTAACTGATGGCAGCAGTACCGATTTTCCTGGGGCTGATTCGACCCGGTGACTTATAAATCGACAATTGATGTTGTAGATATTCCAGCGAAACCACTGAAATGTCTCAGAACAAGGACCCTATGGACACAAATTCAAAGAAATCAAAATGGCGAACTCGCCAGTCAGAAATACCTACCTCTTTCAGAGGGTTCTCTCAGTACCAAATTAGGTACGGTTTCCTCAATGATTATAAATGAGAATGCTTCACCGAAATAGAGTTCCAGCAGAATATTGATCCTAGTTCTAAAATAGGAAGCACAAGTTGCACGAGGCAGAATTGAAGGAATGGTTAATCTCACCTCTCAATATGGTAAATCCCCTTTCAGGTACACAGTAAGATTTCACAAAATCCTCCAAATAAGCTCTGAAGCTAAACGAAAATAATCCCACTGTATATAACTTTTTCGAAATTCAAATCCCTCAATCAGGTAAGTATTAAAACTCCACGACTTTCGAAAAACCACCATCTAACTGAAGAATGCGCAGAAAACAACCATCCCAAGTCCTCACGTGAGTTAAATCTCCCTAACACCGTATTTCAGATTCGACAACCTCAAATAAAATCACGAAACAACATATCCTCATCCTTGTCCCACAATTCGAAATTTCCAAAATCCATCTCGTTCCCACACCGCAGGCGATACAACAGACAATAAAACATATTCCCCCAATCCCGTCGTATAACAGTGGCGTGACCACGATCAGGGATCGGAAAACTAGCGTTCGCCAATTCCGGACATAACAAATATTTGGAATATTATCGTTGAGAACGGGTTTTATTTCAACCAGCTGAAATGAAAATGTTACATTCGCCACGGAATGCGAATTTTCGATTTATTTCATTAATATGCTCCTCCCGTTTCTAGTTCCTACCTAATTTCTTCTATCGAGAAAATACAAAAAAAAATCTCAAATAATTGAAATTCAAGCACCTACTCTACCTGAAACTTGAAATTATTGCTTCTAAAAGAACACGGACATCTTCTAGATAACCGGCCGGTATGGACATATTTTATATGGTCCGTATTATGTCCATCACGGACAACTATTGGATATCCGATACGGACATATTTTTTATATGGTCCGTTTTATGTCCATCACGGACATTTAAAGGATATTTGGTATGGACATTTTTATATGGTCCGTATTATGTCCATCACGTACACCTACTGGATATCCGGTATGGACATTGTACATTAATTGGGCCAAAAATGGACATATGTAGAGGACGTCCTAATAATGTCCAAAAACAAACATCCAAATGACGTGCATATCAAGTCCATGGACGTTCCGACGTTAATTGGATGTAAATTGTACATCCCTAGGACGTTGTGTGCTATTAGGGATATGTGTAGTTTCAAATATTAGTAGGTTAGTGAGCTGTGCTTTGCCATTTTCTTGACAACATCAGGTTGAAACGGCAATACTCGCGTTCCGAACTTCCCGACCTGTACTGGCGAGACAGTCAGTAATTACGGAACGCGTGTCAGAAAATTTTGAAACGTCAAAAATGACGTTTAGTCGTGGCAATTTGAATGAGCGTCCATCTTTAAAAAATTGACGAGCTGAAAGTTTAGCGAGACTAGACCTCACTTTCATGATGTACTGGCGCTCACACATCCTTTTTCTGGCAGTAGCCAACAGTAGATTTTTAGCCTCGCACAAGGTACATTGACAGATGGCGGGAAAACGATGCCAGTAAAAAACTGTAATTTCGGAATGCGAAGTAGCCAATAGTAGATTTTAAGCCTCGCACAGGGTACATTGACAGATGGCGGGGAAACGATGCCAGTAAAATTCAGTAGTTTCGGAACGGGTCAGATTACTGGCCAGTACTGCTTGGGAATTTTGGAACGCGACTTTATGTATTTATCTGCTGTCAAACAATTGTCACGTAGAATTGAATATAATTTGAATAATAATGAGTGATTCTGAAACTGGTAGTTTGCCTTCTGATTTGAAAGAAAGGAAAGAAAACCATCTTCCCTCTGGTCGTATTATTCGCTGATAAGAAGTATTTTATTAACAAGAAAAAACGTCGATATTAGCAAGTACCTACGTAAATCAGAATGTTACAGTCACAAAGTTTTTAACGGTAGCATCAGATGTCTCAGATGATACATATTTATTTCAGAAACTTGCTATGATAATTGAACTAAGTGGAGCATGCAGAAGAGAGGAACTGACAAATATGCTCGTTGAAAATATGATAGATGAAGGATCCGTTTTAGAATAATTTTACCTCGAATACAAAAACAAAGTTAATGCGAGAATTTTTCGTCGGGAAATATCCCAGGATTGAATATGGTAGAACTTGTCAGACAATATGTGAAATTACGACACAAAATGCAACACAAACCATCGACGTTTTTTTGTCACTTATAAAAATAAGAAATGCACGAAACAACCTGTTGGAATTCACACCTTTGGTAAAATGCCAAAAGTTATCGCTACTTTTTTTAATTTACCTCACCCTGAAGAATATACTGGACATTGTTTCCGGCGATCGTCTGCTTCATTTTTGGCCGATTCTGGAGCTGATCTATCTACCGTCAAACGCCATGGCGGATGGAAAAGCAATACTGTTGCTGAAGATAACATCGATATCAGAAGCAATTTTTGGTGCCAACAACTAAAAAGAATTACAAGTTTACCAAAAAGCATCAACTACTGATGTTAAACTCTAGAATGCATTGGAATTAACATTACCATTTATAATAAATAGTTTTGTACATAGTTATGCATTTTGAATGAACTTTTTTGATCACACCATCGCATGTTTTTGAGCGCTCGTACTACTTACACGAGGGCTATATCATTTCGTCACGATGTCTGTATTTTTCGAATTTTGAGCCGAAAATGGTCTCAATCGACTATGTTCGACTCACTGATGACGAATCCGTCGGAAAATTTGAGTCTGTCCGTCCGTCCGGCCGTCCTTCCGTAAGCACGATAACTCTCGAACGGAACAACCTAGAGACTTGAAATTTTCAGTGTGGGTTCAGTTCCCGAATGCCTCGGTTAAGTTTGTTAATGGGCACAAATCCACCAGGGGTTCCGTAAATATGGCCGTTCAAAGTTTTGTTTCCCTGATTACTTGAAAACTACAGATTTGATCGAGATGAAATTTTGCACTCAAATGGAGAATGAGCTGTTTTAGCTACATGTGAAATTTTGTCCAGATCGCATGACCAGAACCATAGGAATCATAGAAAATTGTAACTTTCGAACGGAAACGCCTAGGGACTTGAAATTTTCAGGATAGGTGTGGATCTCGAATGTCGTGATCACGTTCATTTATGAGCAACATTATACGAGGGGTTCCGTAAATACGGTCGGTTGAAATTTTGTTTTCTCGATAAATTCGAAACTACGGATTCGATCGAGATGAAATTTTGTATTTCAATCGAGAATGATATTTTGGAGCAATATTTCGTCCAGATCGCATGACCAGAACCATAGAAACCATAGAAAATTGTAACTTTTGAACGGAAAGGCCTAGGAACTTGAAATTTAAAGGGTGGGTTTGGATCGCGAATATCGCGGTCACGTTCATCAATGAGCAAAATAAGACTAGAGGTTCCGTAAATATGGCCGTTCAAAATATTTTTTTCCTGATAGTTTCGAAACTACTGATCGGATTGGAATGAAATTATGCACCTAGCTGAGGAATAATGTATTCAAACTACGTGCAAAATTTTGTCCAGATCGCATCACCAAGATCATAGATACCGTAGAAAATTCTATCGCATTATCGAAAAAAAAATTGATCAGCTGAAGCACTGACATGAAGTCTGGAGTTTCGCCTAAGTTTCAGAATTTTTTTGACAGCTGTCAAAAATTCCTCCAATTGATTTCTAAAACTGGAAAATGCGAATCTACCTACAAGGTGCATGTACGAGCGCTCAACAGCTCCTGCCTTCACGGCAGTGCTTTTCGTAATTTTTTATATAGAATTTCATTATGGTACCTACTAGTACCAATCTAAACCAAGCGAAAACTTGTGGATAGCGTTAAAACGAATACTCAGATATGTGAAACTGTAAACTTCAATATGTATGATTTATACTGAATCATAAGACTATTAGACTAAGGGTTCCGTAAATATGATCTTTTGAAATTTAGTTTTCTTGATAATTTCAAAACTACGAATTCGATCGTGACGAAATTTTGCATACTAATGGAGAATAATATATTCAAGCTACAATTTTTTCAGATCGCATGACCAGAAACATAGAAACCATAGAAATTCATAACTTTCGAACGGAAAGGCCTAGGGACTTGAAATTTGCAGGATAGGTGTGGATCTCGAATGTCGCGGTCACGTTAAGCAATGATTAAAATTAGACTAGGGGTTCCGTAAATATGGTCGTTTGAAATTTAGTTTTCTTGATAGTTTCAAACCTAGGTATTCGATTGTGACGAAATTTTGTATTTGAATGGAGAATGATATATTCAAACTACATTTTTTTCAGATCGCGTGAACAGAACCAAAGAAACCATAGAAAATTGTAACTTTCGAACAGAAAGGCCTATGGACTTGAAATTTTTAGGGTGGGTTTGTATCGCGAATTTCGCGATCACGTTCATCAATGAGCAGAATTAGATTAGGGGTTCCGTAAATATGGCCGTTCAAAATATTTTTTTCCTGACAATTTCGAAAAAACTGATTGGATTGGAAGGAAATTTTGCACATAGGTGAATAATAATGTATTCAAACTATGTGCGATTCTTTGTTCAGATCGCATCACCAAGACCATAGATACCGTAGAAAATTCTAGCGAATTAATGTCAGATTCCAATATTAATATTCGAAATGTAACAACTCATAAAGATAATCAGAATACCATAAAGGCTGTACAAAATCCGGATCAAAAGAGAATGAATCATATATATTGTTATGGTTCGTTCCAGATATAGATAATATTAAATTTTGAAATTTTATAAAAACCACTAACAATATTCAAATAAATTTGTTTTGAATTTTTCCCGCAACTCTTTTTCAAAGGAGGGTTCTTAAGGTGGACAAATAAAAGAAATTTTTTGTTTACAACAACTTATAATCTGAATTCAATCCACTCAATAAACTAATTCTAATAAAATGAAAATTCTAAATTAT
This sequence comes from Aphidecta obliterata, assembly GCA_963966015.1. Classification (NCBI taxonomy): domain Eukaryota; kingdom Metazoa; phylum Arthropoda; class Insecta; order Coleoptera; family Coccinellidae; genus Aphidecta; species Aphidecta obliterata. The sequence continues at coordinate 21,262,051 of OZ014434.1, read as the reverse complement.
CAATCACTCACAGAAAACAGCTAACTCTAAATATAGTTCATCAATTTTCCCTGGCTAGTCTGTCGTTGTAGATTTAAACTCCAAATTCCAATATTATGTTGATTTCGGGTTTTTCATTCAATAAATAATTGGTGATTATTGCAAAAATTGTATCAAATGATTGCCGGCTTCTTCTTTTCCTTTTTTTAGTAAGATGATATTTCCATTAGATTACGTTGATATTTATATGTTTAATTGTTTCCATTCTATCAGGTTCCATCTAATTCATTATGAACAAATATCTCGATGATCTTTCGTTTTCGAATCTCAATTCGAATAAAACTTTTCAAAAATTTTTTTCCACTCTGACATTCCTCAATTCTCAAAAAAATTGCTTAATTCTTATTCCTAATATCCATGGTTACATTTTTACATTCAAATAAAATGACCACTCATTGAAAAATATCATATTACAATCAAATTTTACTGAATTGACTTTTGAAGGTTGTTTAGTGACATAATTTCAATTTATTTTATTCTAAACTTTTTGAAACGTTATGATATATGATCATTTTTGATTTCTATAACAATTTTTCGATTTCTATAACAATGTATATATATATATATAATTACATAATGCCAACCCTGTATATTGCAGATGAACTCCTTATCTATTCTTATTCGAATAATTATATTACCTTGTTACATTTTGATGACACATCATTTTGAACACGCCACGTGTGTGGGTGTATATTTGTCCCATTGTTCGATACTGATTGTCGTAATTGACTTGAGATAAGGAATGTTATAAATACGTCTCAGATGGATGTATCATTCAATTAATTCAGTGCATTTCTTCCTAGCTTATTGTTAGAATAGGATAATCTTCCGTTGTAAATAAATCCTTTTATTTTTAAAAGATCGGCTTTCGCTCCAAAAACGTAATTGGCGACGAGGTTATGGGATTGTGCCGGTTTTCGTGAAGAACTGTGTTTCGAAACTTCGAGCGTGAAATCGTAGTTATCGCCGCGCTAAGAACTTCCAAGAACTTTCAGTTTCAACTGTTAAGGTGCAAAATCCAGCAACAACGAGGAGAAAAGCCGTTTGGAGCTTGATTGTTTGGGTAGCGTCTACAACGACTCCAGAAAAACAACGTGGTGAGAATCCTATCTAGAAACACTTTTTTAATTCCCAGTCACTGACCCTGGTCCAAAGTCTTCAATCTTTTCCCACGGTTTTGAGCGTAAAACTTGTGTGAGTTTTCTCTAGGTTTCTTATAAAAAACCGATTACCAGAGTTTTTCCTAGGTTTCTTAATACAAAAAACCGATTACCAGAGTTTTTCCTAGGTTTCTTATAAAATAAAAAAACCGAATATAATTATTTTCTAAGTACAATACAATTTTTCAAGATTACTTCCGTAAAGCATTTTAAAGGCCGGAAGAATACGAATAAAATGGCAGTCGCACCAGAACCAAATATGTTCGATAGACTTAAATTAATTGATTTATTTTCAAAGTCAATTGTACCATTTGATGGTAATTCCGCGAATCTCGCAAGATTTTTAAATCACTGCGAAAGATTCTATAATAGGTTCCAATCTGCCGACGCATTATTAAATGAAGCAATTATCGATATAATAAAGAGTAAATTGGTAGGAAATGCCAGTGAAATAGTAAGTTCCAATGAGAGAATTACAGACAACTGGTTTAACTTGAAGGAATTTTTAAAGTTAAGATTTGAGGAAAAAATAAGCCTCACAGTTTTGTTTTGGGATCTCCAGAATGCCCAAAGAATACGTAATGAGAATGATTTAGATTTTCTCGAAAGAATAGTAGATTTAAAAAATAAATACGATTCGCAAGTCGAATTGTCGAATTTACCGATTCTTGAAAAGGATCAAGAAAAAAATATTGCGTCACGAGTAGCAACTAGAGTTCTGCTCTATAATATTAACCCAGAATTAAGAACAGCCCTTAGAGGTCATGGAATTATGAACTATGACGATATAGTAAATTTTATTCGTCAAGATTATTATTTTTATCAACAACCCTATATGCATTATAAAAACCAAAATAATCAGAGGAATTTTCCTCAACAAAATCAAAGGAATGTCCCTCAAACTAATAAAAATAATTTCCCAAATAATAATCGAGCAAACTTCCCAACTGATAATTATAGAAGTTTTCCTCATAATAATCAATCAAATTTTCCCCAATCTAGTCAAAATAATCAAAGAAATTTTTATCCAAATAATCCCCAACCGAGATTCCCATCTCAACCGATTAATTTCCAACAAAAACAAGTGAAAACTTATTTCCCGACAAATCGTCAAGTCTTCGGTAATAATGAACGTAAAAACGAGAATGTTTTCAAACCTCATCCTAATCAAAGAATACAATCTCCCCCTGAAAAAATGTCGATTCAGACGAGGAATTATCCCCAAAAGAGATCAAATTATTCTACTCAATATCACCAAAGTCCCCAGAGACAATTTTTTAATAATCAACCCAATCCAAATATAAGGATTGAAGAATTAACTAATATTGCATCTACTTCGAAAGACCCGAGATTCAAAAAACGTGATTTTAACGAACGTTCATATCCAGAACGTAATAATTCCAGTAAATATTTAAATGAAAATTTTCGAGATCGTGCCATGAACGACTCATTGACTTAAATAATACGTTAGATAACACAAACCAACTCCCCTATATCCAATTCCAAAATCCTAAATGCAAACTTTTAATTGATAGTGGATGTTCAGTGTGTCTTATTGATCCAAAATTCGCGTATAATAATTTCCCTAAAATTATTTTTAATGAATCTACGACACTAACTGCATGTTTCAAAAAACAAACTGCAAATGAAAAAGTTTTAATACCTTTATTCCCCGAATTTCAAATTGATGATTTTCATCCCTTTGTCGTATACAAGTTCCATAAGAATTATGATGGTCTTATAGGAGCAGATTTTTTGAATAAATATGGACTTAATTTAGATTTTAAAAATCAATTATTGACTAATAATTATTGTCAAATCCCTTTTTATTATCAGCAAGTATGTCAGAAACCCCGAAATATCCCAATGGATCCTGAGTTTTCAAATATAATAAAACATAAAATTGATACGATCAACCAACACTTAGCAGATATCCAGAATATTTTAGAAGCATTTAAAGCGGATAATCTGAAAATTCAATCAGATGAATGTTTTCTTAAAACTGAAATTAAAACAAATGATAATAATATTCCTAAAGGAATCGTACCTAATCCAAAAATATTGAAAGCAATTGCTGAATTTCCAATTCCTGAAACTCCTAAAGAAATAAAATCATTTCTTGGACTCGTAGGATATTATAAAAAATGTATCCCTAATTTCGCGAAGATAACGAAACCATTAACTTCATGTTTGAAGAAAGATTCCAAAATTAATATTGATGATCCGAAATATATCGAAGCGTTCGAAATATGTAAAAGAAATTTATTGAATCACCCTGTATTGAGATACCCCGATTTCGATAAGCCATTCGTTCCTACAACTGATGCGTCAGGTTTCGCGATAGGCTCTGTTTTATCTCAAGGTGAAGTTCCGAAAGAATTTGATTACGGAATACGTTATAAAAAAGGTTCAACAAATAATGCTGATGCTCTCAGTCGAATTGTAATAGAGTCAGATAGTAAATTGACTTATAAAGATTTTGAAAAAAATTATGAATTGAAAAATATTAAAGATTCCCCTAAGATAATTGAAAAAACAGGTAATTTATTTAAAGCCCCAAAGAATTATGCGTTAGCACATTGCGTTTCCCGTGATTTTCGCATGGACCGAGGTGTAGCCCTCGAATTTAAAAATAAATTTGGTCAAATAGATAATTTAAAATCTCAAAATAAGCTGCTAGGAGAAGTAGCAATGATCCAAATAAATGATCGAAACATTTATTATTTAATCACGAAAGATTCGTATTTTCATAAACCGGAATATGAAACAGTTTTTCAATCAATATTATATCTCAAAGAATTGTGTCAATATAATAATGACAAATACTTAGCTTTACCAAGAATTGCATGCGGTCTAGATAAATTAGACTGGCATATTATTTTAAGTATGATAAAATACATTTTTGCAGAATCTAATATAAAGATAATTGTATATTCCTTACCGAATCGGAATATCGGAGGAAATACTAATGAATTTGAAAATGATCCAATGATAGAGATCAATACGTTCGAAGAAACGAACAGAATCGATAATGATTCAATGGCAAATGCCACAGACATAGATTATTACGAAAATATTGAAATAAACGGAATCGAAGATGATTTGTTATCAATTGCAAATCAAATCACTACGGAAGAATTAGATGAATGTTTGGCCCTATTGGATCCAGACGATGATAATAATGATAATGATGATAATGATAATAATGAAAACGAAGATTTTATTGATTTAGAGACAGACGATATTACTGTCCATAGTAACATTGAGAATCCTATTTTAGAACTTCCCTATACAGAAAGAAGTTTAAATGCAGCCCCTTTGCAGATAATATTAAAATCATCCCCGAATTATAGTGTTACGAAAACTAAACCTTTCGGAGAAAAACTCAGATTTCGAGTAATGATAAACTCAATAGATACTGACTTATTCAAATTTGTCAAAGAGTATATTCAACCAAAAAAGTCGTATACTTTATATTTTGCTTCGCCCGAATTAGAGAAACCTCTAATAAATATTTTACAAAATAAATTTGATTATAAAACATTAAATTTGAAAATTTCTAGAACATACGTAGAAGATGTTGAAGATAAGGAAGAACAACTTCTTCGAATTCAACAGTATCACGAGACAAAGTCTATTCATCGTGGTTTACGAGAAAATATAATTAGTTTAAAACGAAAATATTATTGGCCGAACATGAACAAAGATGTTCAAAGCTTTATAAATTCTTGTGAAATATGTCAAAAAAGCAAATATGAACGAACTCCCATTGAGTTACAATTTAGACCAAACCCAATTGGATCGAAACCTTTCACTCACATTTATTGTGATACAATAAGATTCAATCAAACGTATTGTCTGAGTATAATAGATTCTTTTTCAAGATTAGGTCAATGTTACCCACTTCTACAAAAGACAGGAATTGAAATTGTAGATAAATTATTGATGTATTTTAGCCATTACGGCATTCCCAATAAAATAACGTGTGACAATGGATTAGAATTTAAAAATGGCGTAGTCCAAGATTTTTGTGAAATCCATAAAATTGAAATTCATTATATTACAAATTATAATCCCAACTCAAATGCAAAGAACCCTTGAAAATAATCATCATGTTATGATTGGATGTTATTCCAATAACGGACGATATGTACCAATATGTACCAGTTGAATTAAATAAAATATGAGAATTAATTTCGAATTATCGAAGAGAAATGAATAAAGCCAAAATTGAATTTTGCTCGCACATTAAATTTTAAGTAGCATACAAATGATATAAAATATTAATACCATGGAAGAATTGTTGAATGAAAAATATTCAATTAATAATTTCAAAAGAGGACTAATTAACTAAGGAGGAAATATATCAAAAATTTTATTCAGAACGTTAGATTCTGATAACGAGAACAATATAAAAACTTTTTCGTTTTTCTGATAAAAAGTTTTGATAAGAAATCAAAAACAGATCGCAACAGTCGTAAATGACCTTAAAAATAAGTATATTGAAAAATTTCAGAAAATGTCAGAAAACCTTAAATTGCTTCAAGTTATACCAGCAATACAAGAAATTCAATACATGCATCTCCTGACATTTGAACTCAAAGATATAAAAAATATTCTAGATGAAATTGCAACCGCAGTGAGTTTTGCAAGATTACATCTTTTACATGAATCAATTTTACCTTATTCAAAATTCCTTGAATTAATAAAAAATGTGACGATAATACCTTTACATCATCTGAAAGATTATTATCAGATATGTCATACGAAAGTAATTTTCAAAAAGAAAGCATTACTATTTTTAATATCAATCCCTACGGTATACGAAGAAAGTTATGATTTATACAAGTTTTACTACCTACCACAAAACAATTTATCCCTTCTATATACCGATCCCTATGTACTCTCACAAGAAGAAACCCTGAAATGGTCAACGAAATTTTGCCATCCAATAGAAGATGATTATCTCTGCGATCAAGACACCTTAGCTGAATCACCAGCATGCCTTCAAAATATTTTGAAAAACCACACCGAAAACTGTCCAAGAGCGACAACGGTACTTTCCCCTGATTTAAAGTTATTAGAAGATGGAAATATCCTATCCATCGAAAATAAAAATGTTTTAGAAAAATGTCTTCAGCAAACAAGACATTATTTTGTGCCTCCTATAACAATTCTACGAACCAAATGTGCTGTAAGCAACACGAGAAAAGAAATTGTCCCAACTACTACGTTTAATGAAGAAAAATACGTGATTTTACCCAAGATGACTTTATTCAACCCAAATTCCACAAATGAAGAATCCCGGAAAGATGAAGACATCCCGGATATCAAGATAGAAGACCTGGACCAATGGAATCTCCAGCCTTCAAGATTTACCTTACTATTTGTTTTTATAATAATCATTTTATTGATAATTACTTATTCTATTTTGAAATATTTAAGAAAAGATATTTTTTGTAAAGCTACACCTACTACAGGTGATACCTTTATTCAAGGTGGGGAGGAATTACATAATGCCAACCCTGTATATTGCAGATGAACTCCTTATCTATTCTTATTCGAATAATTATATTACCTTGTTACATTTTGATGACACATCATTTTGAACACGCCACGTGTGTGGGTGTATATTTGTCCCATTGTTCGATACTGATTGTCGTAATTGACTTGAGATAAGGAATGTTATAAATACGTCTCAGATGGATGTATCATTCAATTAATTCAGTGCATTTCTTCCTAGCTTATTGTTAGAATAGGATAATCTTCCGTTGTAAATAAATCCTTTTATTTTTAAAAGATCGGCTTTCGCTCCAAAAACGTAATTATATATATATATATATATATATATATATATATATATATAAAAGGTAATTATAATGGCTGGCAGACAGAAAGATGTTAAATGAAATCAAATGAACTTCGGAAAAATCTACTTCCCCAGGCGGGAAGATTTTTCCGAAGTTCATTTGATTTCATTTAACATCTTTCTGTCTGCCAGCCATTATAATTACCTTTGATAGTATTTATTACATAGTTCAGACGTTAAAAATCCTTGATATATATATGTATGTAAATCGTCGAGTTTGGGCACCATTTCCGTCACTAAATGGTCAGTTTGGAGACATTTGTCAACTTTAGGGTCCGTCCCCAAACTTTTCTGTTGAGAATTGGTTAGTTTGAGGTCGGGTCCCCAAACTTTTTCATGAATTGATTAAACGGTTAGTTTGAGGACGTGTCTCCAAACTTCTTCATAAAAAGTATAAACTGTGACTTTGGAGGTTTGCAGAATAATGATTATCACCCAAATAGTAAGTATTCAAATATTTTTCTCAATTTGTGTAGAAATCATATGTCAAGTTTTCTATTCAATTTTTCATCATTTACCATTTCAGTTATTGTTCATGCGTATATAACGGGTGATTTTTTTGAAGTTAGGATTTTCATGCATTAGTATTTGCTCAGATTTTTTTGAGGTTAGGATTTTCATGCATTAGTATTTGCTCAGTATGCTTTGACATTTCATCATGAATAGACTTACTAACGAGCAACGCTTGCAAATCATTGAATTTTATTACCAAAATCAGTGTTCGGTTCGAAATGTGTTTCGCGCTTTACGCCCGATTTATGGTCTACATAATCGACCAAGTGAGCAAACAATTAATGCGATTGTGACCAAGTTTCGCACTCAGTTTACTTTATTGGACATTAAACCAACCACACGAATGCGTACAGTGCGTACAGAAGAGAATATTGCGTCTGTTTCTGAGAGTGTTGCTGAAGACCGTGAAATGTCGATTCGTCGCCGTTCGCAGCAATTGGGTTTGTGTTATTCGACCACATGGAAGATTTTACGTAAAGATCTTGGTGTAAAACCGTATAAAATACAGCTCCTGCAAGAACTGAAGCCGAACGATCTGCCACAACGTCGAATTTTCAGTGAATGGGCCCTAGAAAAGTTGGCAGAAAATCCGCTTTTTTATCGACAAATTTTGTTCAGCGATGAGGCTCATTTCTGGTTGAATGGCTACGTAAATAAGCAAAATTGCCGCATTTGGAGTGAAGAGCAACCAGAAGCCGTTCAAGAACTGCCCATGCATCCCGAAAAATGCACTGTTTGGTGTGGTTTGTACGCTGGTGGAATCATTGGACCGTATTTTTTCAAAGATGATGTTGGACGCAACGTTACGGTGAATGGCGATCGCTATCGTTCGATGCTAACAAACTTTTTGTTGCCAAAAATGGAAGAACTGAACTTGGTTGACATGTGGTTTCAACAAGATGGCGCTACATGCCACACAGCTCGCGATTCTATGGCCATTTTGAGGGAAAACTTCGGAGAACAATTCATCTCAAGAAATGGACCGGTAAGTTGGCCACCAAGATCATGCGATTTGACGCCTTTAGACTATTTTTTGTGGGGCTACGTCAAGTCTAAAGTCTACAGAAATAAGCCAGTAACTATTCCAGCTTTGGAAGACAACATTTCCGAAGAAATTCGGGCTATTCCGGCCGAAATGCTCGAAAAAGTTGCCCAAAATTGGACTTTCCGAATGGACCACCTAAGACGCAGCCGCGGTCAACATTTAAATGAAATTATCTTCAAAAAGTAAATGTCATGGACCAATCTAACGTTTCAAATAAAGAACCGATGAGATTTTGCAAATTTTATGCGTTTTTTTTTTAAAAAAAGTTCTCAAGCTCTTAAAAAATCACCCATTAGAAATGGTTATGGAAATTTCAATCTCAAAAATGCTGTTTTTGTTATATTGAAGAAGAGGTCGAGGAAAATTATATTTTTGGATAAGCTCAAAGATTTTTGTTCGACGTTGGTTCCGATGTAAAAAAACTCGTTGAAAGTCGAAACACAGCAGAGATTTCTAAAATATTGTTGTCCTCAAACTAATCATAACATAACAGAAAACCTTATCGAACATTACCACATGTTGACTTTTTCCTTCAAAATTTCCGTTCTTCTCACACTCTACGTCACGTTTCTGTATTTCATTTTCATGTGTCAAATCCAGCGGGGTTTCCTTTGCATAATATCATTCATGGAATAACTATGCCAATGAATACGCAGAGAATCTACAAATGACTGAATTTTTCGGGAAACAATGTCAACGCCATCGAATCATTCAATGTGTTAACTCTACTTTATATTGTGCAAGATTAGACGACGTGGTGGCAAAAAATTAAAAGCTCGATGAAAGAATGCAGATTTCAGAATAGAACAATGCATTATCATAACTCATCAATATAGATAGAGACGTGGTTATTGCTACTGTTATGCTCATTGATGAAAGTGACAGCAACATTCGAGATCCACAACTATCCTGAAAATTTCAAGTCCCTAGGCCTTTCCATTACAAAGTGATAATTTTCTATGGTTTCTATGATTCTGGTCATGTGAGCTGGACAAAATTGTGCATGTAGCTTGAACACGTAATTCTCCATCTGTGTGCAGAATTTCACTCCGATCGAATCTCTAGTTTCGAAGTAATCAAAAAAACAAAATTTCGAGCGGCCATATTTACGGAACCCCTGGGCGAAATTTGCCCAATAACGAACTCAACCGCGGCATTTGAGATTCGAACCTACCCTGAAAATTTCAAGTTCCTAGGACATTCCGTTCGAGAGTTGTCGGACGGACGGACGGACAGACTCGAATTTTTTGACGGATTCGTCATCAGTGAGGCGAACTCTGTCGTTTGACACCATTTTTGGCTCAAAATTCGGTTAATACAGACATTGTGACGAAATGATATAGCCCTCGTGTAAGTAGTACGAGCGCTCAAAAAGGAAATCATTCATTTTTTGCAGGTATAAGCATAACCTTTTTGAGCGCTCGTACTACTTACACGAGGGCTATATCATTTCGTCACGATGTCTGTATTTTTCGAATTTTGAGCCGAAAATGGTCTCAAACGACTATGTTCGACTCACTGATGACGAATCCGTCGGAAAATTCGAGTCTGTCCGTCCGTCCGTCCGGCCGGCCTTATACACGATTACTCTCGAACCGAATGTCCTAGAAACTTGAAATTTTCAGGGTAGGTTCGAATCTCGAATGCCGCGGTTGAGTTCGTTATTGGGCGAAATTCGCCGAGGGGTTCCGTAAATATGGCCGCTCGAAATTTTGTTTTCCTGATTACTTTGAAACTACAGATTCGATCGAGATGAAATTTTGCACTCTAATGGAAAATGAGGTGTTCAAGCTACATGCAAAATTTTGTTCAGCTCTAATCACCAGAACCATAGAAACCATAGAAAATTGTAACTTTTGAACGGAAACGTCTAGGGACTTGAAATTTTCAGGATATGTGTGGATCTCGATTGTCGTGATCACTTTCATCTATGAGCGGAATTATACCAGGGGTTCCGTAAATATGGTCGTTTGAAATTTAGTTTTCTTGATGATTTCCAAACTACAGATTCGATCGTGACGAAATTCTGTATACTAATGGAGAATGATATATTCAAGTTACATTTCTCTAGATCGCATGACCAGAACCATAGAAACCATAGAAAATCATAACTTTCGAACGGAAAAGCCTAGGGACTTGAAATTTCTAGGGTGGGTTTGGATCGCGAATTCCACGGTCACGTTCATCAATGAGCAAAATTAGACTAGGGGTTCCGTAAATATGGCCGTTCAAAATATTCTGTTCCTGATAATTTCGAAACTACCGATTTGATTGGAATGAAATTTTGCACCTAGCTGAGGAATAATGTATTCAAACTACGTGCGAAATTTTGTCCAGAACGCATCTCCAGGACCATAGATACCGTAGAAAATTCTAGCGAATTATCGAAACAAAATTGATCAGCTGAAGCACTGACATAAAGTTTGGAGTTTCGCCTAAGTTTCAGAATTTTTTTGACAGCTGTCGAAAATTCCTCCAATTGATTTCTAAAACTGGAAAATGCGAATCTACCTACCAGGCGCATGTACGAGCGCTCAAAAGCTCCTGCCTTTCACGGCAGTGCTTTTCCTAATTTATTTTAATGAATGCCAGGGTTGAGTTCGTTGACAGGCTGAATCCGACTAGGGATTTTTTTTTTTTGTATATTTTTCAGAGACTCCTATAGGTCTTCTTTAAAGGGTTACAGGATTATCCATTCATTCTGGGACACCTTGTATATTCTTTTGAGCAGATACAAAGTTTTACAATATCAAAAAACAATTAAGCAGGGGAATGGCGAATAGAAATAGATCGTAAAAAACTGTTTCCCGTTCCAGATCACACTTTTTATTCGAGAAACCAACCAGGTGACACAGGCTTTTCTTTCCCCGAAGGGGCTGCAGAACCTAAACTAACAATTTATCAAAGACATTCTGAAAATTTTTTTTTATATATTTGTGGTTTTTTCGACTTGTTACATAAAAGTTAACATATGTATACAAAAAAATCAAAAAAAAAATTACGAAAAGCACTGCCGTGGAGGCAGGAGCTTCTGAGCGCTCGTACATGCACCTTGTAGGTAGATTCGCATTTTCCAGTTTTAAAAATCAATTGAATGAATTTTTGACAACTGTCAAAAAAATTCTGAAAATTAGGCGAAACTCCAGACTTCATGTTAGTGCTTCAGCTGATCAATTTTTTTTCGTTAATTCGCTAGAATTTTCTACGGTATCTATGATCTTGGTGATGCGATCTGGACAAAATTTTGCACGTAGTTTGAATACATTATTCCTCAGCAAGGTGCATAATTTCATTCCAATCCGATCACAAGTTTCGAAACTATCAGGAAAAAAATATTAAGAACGGCCATTTTTACGGAACCCCTAGTCTCATTTTGCTCATTGATGAACGTGACCGCGATATTCGCGATCCAAACCCACCCTGAAAATTTCAAGTTCCTAGGCCTTTCCGTTCAAAAGTTACAATTCTCTACCGTTTCTATGGTTCTGGTCATGCGATCTGGAAAAAATATTGCTTCAATATATCATTTTCGATTAAAATACAAAATTTCATCTCGATCGAATCCGTAGTTTCGAAATTATCGAGAAAACAAAATTTCAAACGACCCTATTTACGGAACCCCTTGTAAAATGTTGCTCATAGATGAACGTGATCACGACATTCGAGATCCACACCTATCCTGAAAATTTCAAGTCCCTAGGCGTTTCCGTTCAAAAGTTACAATTTTCTATGGTTTCTATGGTTCTGGTCATGCGATCTGGACAAAATTTCACATGTAGCTAAAACACCTCATTTTCCATTTGAGTGCAAAATTTCATCTCGATAAAATCTGTAGTTTTCAAGTAATCAGGGAAACAAAACTTTGAACGGCTATATTTACGGAACCCCTGGTGGAATTTGGCCCATTAACGAACTTGACCGAGGCATTCGGGAACTGAACCCACACTGAAAATTTCAAGTCTCTAGGTTGTTCCGTTCGAGAGTTATCGTGCTTACGGCCGGACGGACGGCCGGACGGACGGACAGACTCGAATTTTTCGACGGATTCGTCATCAGTAAGTCGAACATAGTCGATTGAGACCATTTTCGTCTCAAAATTCGAAAAATACAGACATCGTGACGAAATGATATAGCCCTCGTGTAAGTAGTACGAGCGCTCAAAAACTCAAAATGAAAATGTCCCCAAACTTGAAAAATTGTTTTTTTTTGACTTTTTCAGGGTCGAATGACTCATATATACGAATGTATAGTTATGTATACATTAGAAATATACAGAAAAAAAGGCAACTCGAAAAAGTCCCCAAACTTGACGATTTACATACATATATATATATATATATATATATATATATATATATATCAAATTTAATTTCGTTAACAAAGAAGTAGAGAAAGGTTTCATCAATGTACAGAGAAAAATATGATTGAAAAATGTGAATTGAGGACAATGCTCACCTTTCAATAAGTGTTCTGTGTTCTCAAGAATATAAAATAAGTTAGATTAGAAGTGATGATGATGATTAGTAGAAAGTAGATAGAGGGAAATGTGACAGTTTAGTATTGCGGATAATAAAGAGAATAAAAATTATATGTGAGTTGTTAATGAAATAAACCGATCCAAAAATATCAACAGTTTACACACTAGATTCTAGAATAATTTGGGCCTCATATCAATAGAACAAAAGTTATTCGTGATGGAAAGAGCAAAGGAGTTGTTGTGCTCGCACGAAAGCGACCAATTTCCGAACATACTAAATTGCTGTTTTCTTCTATTTTCACTTTTTGACAGTAAGTGTTTCGTTTGTAGCATTTATGCAAACGTTGTCAGAGGCCTCGTGTTCGCATCTGCTGCTATACGCCAAACCCAGCTTGTCTTAAACTCAATTTTTGATTTGCGTAATAAATCGAATTTGATTGAATATTTTTCGTTTTTTTCAAGGACAAATCGGAATAACCGTCGAAAAACCCTGGATAGAACCGGCAACCAACAAATCAGAAGATTTGAAAGCGGCTGAAAGATCCAGACAGTTCACAGTGAGATATAAACGTTCCGCTTGTACAATACGATTCTTTTATCGAAAATACTTCGATCACGAATATCTATTGCCATTTTCTTTACAGTTTGGCATTGTTGCTAACCCGATTTTTCACTCCGATGGTGACTATCCGTCAATTGTGAAGGCCATAGTCAGCGAGAAGAGCAGGGAAGAAGGGCACCTGAGGTCGAGATTGCCGGAGTTGTCCAAAGAGGAAATTGAGTTCATAAGGGGAACTTACGATTTCATGGGGCTTAATTATTATACAACGTTTTTCGTGGGGAATGACAACGCAAGTCGGAATGATGTTGGTGTGAAGACGTCGCAAGGATTAGATTGGCAAAAATCAGCATCACTGTGGTTGAGGGTAAATGTCTGTGTTTCTCAATAATGAATGATATGGTAGAATTATATGCATATACAATCTATGTCATTCCATATCAATTCTCGGGTTCCAAAAAAACTACTGTAGTTTCCCAGATTACGAAGGGAGATCGCTATTATTCCTTAGGATAACGAGGTTATAAGCCGATTTGTGGTTGTTAAGTCAACTATAGTTAGTAATATTGGGTTGAAAATTTCAGTATATAGACTAGGATGAATTCTGATATCATACTTAGGCCCGGTTTCTTCACATCCGAATAAATAAATTTATCCTATAGTCAAGTTTTATTCTCAGAATAAGAGAAATCTCCATCTCTTCACTTCCAGTTAACGCTATTCTTGGAATAAAAAATCCTTATTGAGAAAATAACTTATTCGGTACCAAAAGTCGTAGTTAACGGTTTATTCGACTGATTCGACAGAATAAATACGTCAGCACAAATTTATGTCAGGATTGTCACGTTAGGTAAGTTAGGTTAGGTTGTTTTGTTTTTCAACGAGTAATACGTTTTGTGATTTCGATTGTTGTTTTCGAGGTATATTTCTCCATACTTGAATATGTAATTCCGGAACGAGAGTACCTATGTATTGAGGACAAGATTTGATGATTTTCCATAAATGGAATGATAATGAACTCTACAATAGATTCGTATTTCAAAACGTACAGCTCAGTTCATTCAAATTCAAATCTTCAGAATCGGACTACTTGGTAAGTATTCAAACCACATGTGCCTGAATAATTCTAGTTTCAAATTTAGTATTCACTTTATTATAGTATTTTTCGATTTTAGGAATTCAAGTCGTGCTGTAGTCCAATGGATAAACTCTGAGGTTTCTGGCAACTGGAGATTTTTATATGTCAATTGGAGACTTTTGAGAAATTAATAAAAGTACTGTAGGGCGTATTATCAAACAAGTGATAGATGATTACTGAACTATTCGATTATTATGTTCATCTTCCACAAACAGATGAAGAACAGGTAGAGGCAGAAGGAAAATTCTATCATAAAACTTGTTTTCCCAGAGAAGTGGGAGCCATAGATTGTAGACATATAAAGATTCAATCACCTGGAGGAGAAAATGCAGAAGTTTTTCGTAATCGCAAAAGTTTTTTCCCTTTGAATTGCCATGTCGCTTGTAACGCTGGCTTAAAAATTATAGATTTGGTATGTTGTTGGCCTAGTTCTGCAAATGACAGCCACATATTTGAAAATTCGTCTCAGAATATAAGACTTGTTAACAGGCAAATGGGCAATGGTTTCTTAATTGCTGATCGAGGCTATGCATGTAAACAGTACATCATTACTTCATTAGAAAACACAGAAAATTAAGTCCAAGTCCTTTTCAATGAAGCACATATCCGAACAAGGAATATCATCGAACGTATGTTCGGAATATGAAAAAGGAGTTTCCAATACTCAGGAAAAAAAAACTTGATTCAGTTACGTGATAATTTTTTATTCCTCAATCAACTACATGCGCTACAGTTTCGAGGACAATTCTCCCCTTCTTCAGGCTACAACGAAAATGCACAATTACATTAGGGAAGAAAGAGTTATGAGAACACTAAAATATTCCTCCTTTCCTTTTTGGGAAACTTATATTTCTTATATTTAACTCATTCAAAAAGGAATATTTTAGTGTTCTCATTGTTACATTAGGGAAGAAAGATTTATGAAAACACTAAAATATTCTCTTTTTCTTTTTGAATGAGTTAAATATAAGAAATATAAGTTTCCCAAAAAAGAAAGTTTTAGTATTCTCATAACTCTTTCTGCCCTAATGTAATTGTGCATTTTCGTTGTAGCCTGAAGAAGAGGAGAATTGTCCTCGAAACTGTAGCGCATGTAGTTGATTGAAGAATGAAAAATTGCCACGTAATCGAACCAAGTTTTTTTTCCTGATTCTGATTTTTTGGCAACTTATATAATTTGAATTTCCAATATTAATTATATATTTTGCAATAAGATTTCAGCTTGCATTTGCTCAGAAACTTAAAGTGGCTTGTGCATAACATAGCAATAGATTTCAATTAAGAAATTTTTAAGGGAGACGATATCATTGGGGAATTTCCAGGAGATCGAAATAATGAAGATATGAGTGAAGATGGTGACCCTCGTAGTTTTTTTCTTGATTATTTTGCAAATTTATTCATTAATGGAAACACTAGTTTGTATAATCAGTAAATATTCTTCCACATAATGTAATTTTTATTTCCCCTTGTGTGTTTATAGGCTTTGCCTCAACTCAGATCAATTTTATGATAATAATAATATTAAAGGAATGAAAGTTTTCTGTCAAAAACCAGAAAAACATCAAATGGTCGAAAATAAATTGTATATACATACACCATACCATCATATGTGAAAAAAAGGAGTAGCTCTTTCGATTGGTGCAAGAGCTAGCCAAAAAAAAACCATACGTCACATATAATAAGAATATCTTTCTGATATCTTGGTATTCAACTTTTAAAAATTTGTCGAATGGATATTATTTTCATAATTCAATAATTCTTTCAGTTTTCTCAAATATAAGGCCATTTGGGTGCAATAACCGGCTATGATCAACTTTTATTGTTACTTTTTTTATAGTAACAATTAAATATTTTTATATTTAAAATTTAGTCTGAGGATCGTAAATAGCAATAGATATGATTCAAAGTTCAATGAAAAGAATGGTACATACAATTTAAAAAATTAGTGAATAAAAACCCTAATAACGGATTATCAATTTATTTTTTTTTACATCATAATTGATATTCTCTAATTGTTTTCTTTTGATTTCCTCTTCATATAGGAGAATTCCCATTTCTACCTCATCTTTTCCTTTTGGGCACACATATAAGTTGTACCTCTTGTACAATTACTTAGAACCCAAAACCTAACTCAAAATACATGAAATCTCAAATGTAAAATTTTTTAAGGTTTATGTCGATGATATTCAAGGTTAACAATGGTTCACCGACTAGAGAATAGAATAAAAGTTTTCTTTCCATGTATATTATTCCTCTATTACTTCCAGTTTCAATATTAAATGGTTGGCAAAACTGACGAATCTGTCTAATACCAAAGATTAGACTGTTACTCTTTGCGAATAGTTATCTATCAGCTAACTGGAAGTGAAAAGACGCTAATAGGCTATTCTCGGAATAGGAAGTATATCTTCATTTATGAGACCGATAGTTATTCTCCTGTTAGTGGTTATTTATTCGGATGTGAAGAAACCGGCCCTTACACAAAAAATTATATTTTGGATACATATGTTATTTCTCCAAAATGAAAAGAAGTATAATCTCATGACCAGATGATCGTGATTGTTGTAAACTGGGGATGCATTTCAAAACTGCGAACTTGAATATTATTAGGTTTGAATGTTGAGGGATCCGGGCATTATAACCTATAAATCAGTTATTTCATGATGATTATTAAAGCTCTCCCGATCAAAGCGTGTGCAGGTTCGTATTTTCCCTCTATATCTAATATATAAAATTCTCGTGTCCACAGTGTTCGTTGCCATACTCCTCCGAAACGGCTTAACCGATTTTGATGAAATTTTTTGTGCTTATCCGGTATCTATAGGAATCGGCCAACATCTATTTTTCATCCCCCTAAATGTTAGGGGTAGTCCACCCCTGAATTTTTTTTTTTATTTTTCAGACAAAATTTCTAATTTCTATTTTTTTATGATACAACATACAAAAATACATACAATCCCCAATTTTCACCCTTCTACGATCAACCCTTACTTTTTAATAGCCAGAACAACGAGAGGCCGAAGGCCTCGAGCAATTTTGAAATTGCGAAAAAAGGGAGAGATATGGCAAAACAACGCTTGCCGGGTCAGCTAGGTTAGGTTAGGTTAGGTTAGGTTAGGTTATTTTGAGACGAGAGGCCGAAGGCCTCGAGCAATTTTGAAATTGCGAAAAAAGGGAGAGACCGGGGGCGCGAAGCGCCCCCCGCGTTTTCGAGAGGAAGAAACGGGCTTTCCTAAGGTAAGAGAGGCCGAAGGCCTCGAGCAATTTTGAAATTGCGAAAAAAGGGAGAGATATGGCAAAACAACGTTTGCCGGGTCAGCTAGGTTAGGTTAGGTTAAGGTTAGGTTATTTTGAGACGAGAGGCCGAAGGCCTCGAGCAATTTTGAAATTGCGAAAAAAGGGAGAGATATGGCAAAACAACGTTTGCCGGGTCATCTAGTTATAAAATATAAATTTGCTTTTTCTAGTAGATAAAGGCATTCAAATTATGGTTATTCACCCACATTTCGTTTTTCGCTGGTTGGTTCATAGGTTTTCTGCGATAAGTTGTACGTATTTTTATTTTCAGCTTCAAATTAACAGATATCAATTCGAATATTGATGTGTATACAGGGTGTTTTTAAAGGTGAGGCTTTTTTGACAGATGCTAGAACTCATTAAAAGAGATCATTTCGCCAGAAGTTGATCATATGAAATATTCAATTTGGAGAAAGTGGAAAAAATATTGGGCATCAAGATCTTAATACGACTCTGGAACGATTTTTTTCTCTCTGTTAGGATATCTGCCATGAATCACGATGCCATATGCATTCCAGCAAGTAAATGAAGGGCTGGATTTTATCGCAAATTCTTATATTCTCTTTCAACTTTTACTTAGGAGATTTTTCCTGGACGCTACAATTCTCTAAGTTCAACCTAAGGAGGAGAAAAATTACTGATTGAAAAGGTCCATAAAAAAAAATTAGGAAGTTCACAAATTCGACGATAAAATTGACCCAAATTGTTCACAGCAATTGTTCGGAATGGTCACCATTCATTTGATGTGCACGGCGTGAAAACGAATTATTTACATGCAGCAACTATCACATAAGTTTGCTCATTAATAATGCCACAAGCATTTTAAACGCATTGTTTTAGTTCGAAAATCTTCACCTCACCGTTACTGTACACCAAGGTTTTCAAATTACCCTAAAAAAAGAAATCACAGGGGTTAAGATCCGGGGAGTGTGCAGTCCAAGAAATCAACCCATCACGTCCTATCTACCTATTTGGTAACACATTATTCAAATAATTTTGCACATTTCGTCGATAGTGGGGAGGTGCTCCATCCAGTAGCAAGTAACAACCACATTCTCTGCCGAATATTGAGAAACCTCTTCTAATAAACTTGGCAAATTGTCCTACAGAAAATGGAGAAAGTCTTCACCTGACAGTCATTGTATTGTTGTTTATATCCCGACTCTCCTAGGTCTCTGTGAGACCCCTCAGAGCTTCAGAAGCTCAGAGCTTGTGCGAGACCTGACAGTCATGGTGGTAGATAATATGGCCCAATGAGAATACCACACAAGAGTCCGATCCAGACATTCAAGGAAAATCTCAGCTGTAAACCTGTTATTTTGACAGCATGAGGCTTTTCTGTTGAGTGTTGTGAAAATTGTTAACTCCATTTCTTGTGAAAGTGGCGTCGTCAGTAAACAGAATAGGTGTCGTTAAATGTTGGTTTTTTAACAGCCACCGGCAGAGTTATTTTCCTCGTGGATGATCTTATGGTGGGAGTTCTTGAACTCTCTGGAAATGGTAGGGGTAGAATTGCTATTGTCTTAATGCCATCCAAACTTTACATCTCTGTACCAAGTTTGCGAACATCCGTGAAGTTGGTTGATTTCAAAACGGAAATCTTCTTCCGTACCACCGACACTCCCCACTAGCATTCTGTTTGGATTCACCGTAAATTAAAATCATGTCAACAAGTTCCATATTTGAATGAACGTGCAGCATTTCACCAACTTTGCGAAATTTGGAAAACTCATACGCTCTGTCAGATGATTTCCCGTAAAATGAACGCATGTTGAAATGCACGAGGCGTGATATTTAATTCCAGATTATTATTGGTGTTTTCTTGGAATTACATGATTCCATATTGAAATATGAAATTAATTTCTCAACAAACTTGGTTTGCCGAATCTCTATTTCATCTTCGAATCTTCTCACTTCCATACCCAAAAAATGATTCATTCGACCCAATTTCTTTGCTCTGGATTCTTTTTCCAGCAACAATAATACTTCTTCCGCATTCTCAGATTTTTCAATGATTAAAATATCATCAACATAAATTAACATCCATGTTTTTCCATTTGAATATAAAAAGCAACCATATTGTGATCTTTTGAAATTATTCTTGAAGTTAAATTCATTTCCACCTCATTACCATTGTCCGTGACTGCTAGCTCATTTATTCCATTTAATGATTTTTGAGCGCTCGTACTACTTACACGAGGGCTATATAATTTCGTCACGATGTCTGTATTTTTCGAATTTTGAGCCGAAAATGATCTCAAACGACTATGTTCGACTCACTGATCACGAATCCGTCGAAAAATTCGAGTCCGTCCGGCCGGCCGTATACACGATAACTCTCGAACGGTATGTCCTAGAAACTTGAAATTTTTAGGGTATGTTCGAATCTCGAATGCCGCAGTTAATTTAGATATTGGGCAAAATTCGCCGAGGGGTTCCGTAAATATGGCCGATCGAAATTTTGTTTTCCTGATTACTTTGAAACTACAGATTCGATCGAAATGGAATTTTGCACTTTAATGGAAAATGAGGTGTTCAAGCTACATGCGAAATTTTGTTCAGCTCGCATCACCAGAACCATAGAAACCAGAGAAAATTGTAACTTTTGAACGGAAACGCCTAGGACTTGAAATTTTCAGGATAGGTGTGGATCTCGATCGTCGTGATCACTTTCATCTATGAGCAAAATTATACTAGGGGTTCCGTAAAAATGGTCGTTTGAAATTTAGTTTTCTTGATAAATTCCAAACTACAGATTCGATCGTGACGAAATTCCTTATACTAATGGAGAATGATATATTCAAGCTACATTTTTCTAGACCGCATGACCAGAACCATAGAAACCATAGAAAATCATAACTTTCGAACGGAAAGGCCTAGGGACTTGAAATTTCCAGGATAGGTGTAGATCTGAAATGTGGCGTTCACGTTTATCAATGAGCAGAATTATACCAGGGGTTCCGTAAATACGGTCGTTTGAAATTTTGTTTTCTCGATAATTTCGAAACTACGGATTCGATCGAGATTACATTTTGTATTTCAAACGAGAATGATATATTAAAGCATCATTTTGTTCAGATCGCTTGACCAGAACCATAGAAACCATAGAAAATTATAACTTCCGAAGGGAAAGGCCAAGGAACTTGAAATTTTCAGGGTGGGTTTGGATCGCGAATTTAACGGTCACGTTCATCAATGAGCAAAATTAGACTAGAGGTTCCGTAAATATGGCCGTTCAAAATATTCTTCTCCTGATAATTTCGAAACTAACAATTTGATTGGAATGAAATTTTGCACCTAGTTGAGGAATAGAAGTAAATAAAAAAAAAATTGGTCACCTAAAGCACTGACTTGAAGTCTGGATTATCGCCTTAGTTTGAAAATTTGTTTGACAGCTGTCAAAAATTTCCTCAATTGGTTTCCAAAACTGAAAAATGCGAATCTATCTACAAGGTTCATGTACGAGCGCTCAAAAGCTCCTGCCTTCACGGCAGTGCTTTTCGTAATTTTTCAAACTCAACTGTTGCTTTTTTTCATCTTGTTTTATATTATTACTAGCAGACTCGGCCATGCCTTGCTGTGGCTAAGGTATACGTCTAATTATATTGTAGTCAACTATTCGAGCCAGTGGAATTATTATTATTATTAACTCTTACCCTACCGTAACCCTAACCTAACCCATAATCCCTATTCTTGATTTTCTCGAAGTTATAGACCAGTTCTCATACAGTTCCAAATTTCCCAGAAACTTGGCATCACTCCTCGCACGTTATTGCCCTCGTTGAGTGATCGGGTGTAGTGGGGACGCCGAGGGGGACGCGATGTCCGCATGTCGATTTGAGACGCAGGTTGCCGCGTAGATAATTATCACTCTTTGTTATATATAATGAACAAAAAATTTGCAATAAAAAAAAAATTGCCACTTCAAATTGAGATATAAACTATCCTATCTTTCAAGTTGGATCAAACTGCACACAGTGTGCAAAATTTGATTGAAATCGGTTCAGTATTTTAGGAGTTCACCCCGGACAAACAACGTGACACGAAATTTTTATACACAGGGTGTTTCGGAAAAACTTGAACAGTGAATAGAGGACACCGAGGTGGTTCTAAATATGCCCCATTTATTGGGTCTGACTGCCTTGGTTACCGAGATACGAGTGATTTATGAATTTTGCTCATTTCTTTCCGAGGTCATAACAAGCGAACCGCCTAGTAGATTTTCTTAATATTTGGCATACATCTTCCTTATTTGAAGCTCAAATAAATCACTCAATGATCACAATTTCAATCTATTGTCTTTTACAAAAAATTATGAAACGGTTTTACCCTTGAAACAAAACCCTGTTTATCGAAATTTTGGAAATCCGTTTTTAGATTCGAAAGAGCACAAAAAACTGAACGGAAATGCGTGATTCAAATTTCCCTGCAGACTATTTTGCTGCACCAATTTTCAACTCGAATGTGAAGTTTTCGAGAAATTGGATATCAAAAAGTGGTTATAAGTCACTTTGGATAATAACTATCGATTTCTATGTTATTTTGAAATCAGGAACTAATTAATCAAGACGTTAGGTTTACTTTTCATAGCTTCAAACTAACCCTTTGAGTATTCATCATGTGGGTACTTGTTATTTATAGAGAAAAAATATCGCCCTGTATATGTACATAATTCAAAATTGGTACAACTCAGACACGAGTAATATAGTATGTTCTTGAGTTTTATACTGAAATAAACGAGTTTCTGTTTAACTGTTGAAGTGTACTTGGATTTTTTAGAAAATATGCTACCAGTTTTACTTCATGACGAAAACGTAAATATTGCTGGCATGTATTTTCAGCATGATGGGGCGTCGCCTCATTATAGGCTCATTGTTTTTGAACGATAATTTTGGTAATTATGGATTGGTCGAGGAGGCCTTCACAACTGGCCTTCCAAATCACCTGATTTGAATCCCATAGATTATTATGTCTGGGGTTATCTAAAATCTTTGATATATTCTGCTGAGATACATACCCGGGATCAGCTAATTTCGAGAATAGAAGAAGCTAACAGGGGAATAAAAAACAATCCCAATGTAATTCGAAAGTCAATTCGAAATATCCTCAAACGAGCACAAAAATGTGTTGACCAAAATGGAGGACATTTTGAGCAGTTCATGTAGTTTGTTTTTTTGTTCACTCTTAATTTTGTATCTTTTTGTTCTTTTTAATGGCTTCTTTTATAATGATGTACATAATTGTTCAAACTTGTATTAAATCGATCTAATTGTTTTCAATTATTTCAATGAAATATTCAAGCAATCAATTTTGAATTATGTACACCGAGTTCGCCAATTTTTCTTCTTTTAATTACAAGTAGGTGTATCTCAATGGTGATTACAATGGGTTGGTCTGAAGTTTTAAAAAAGGAAAAAGTTATTATTATTCAAAGTGACTTATAACCACTTTTTGATATCCAATTTCTCGAAAACTTCACATTCGAGTTGAAAATTGGTGCAGCAAAATTGTCTGCACGGAAATTTGAATCACGCATTTCCGTTCAGTTTTTTGTGCTCTTTCGAATCTAAAAACGGATTTTCAAAATTTCGATAAACAGGGTTTTGTTTCAAGGGTAAAACCGTTTCATAATTTTGTGTTAATCCGGACCTGTATTTTCTTTGTGATCATTAAGTGATTCATTTAAGCTTCAAATAAGGAAGATGTATGCCAAATATTAAGAAAATCTACTAGGCGGTTCGCTTGTTATGACCTCGGAAAGAAATGAGCAAAATTCATAAATCACTCGTATCTCGGTAACCAAGGCAGTCAGACCCAATAAATGGGGCATATTTATAGAACCACCTCGGTGTCCTCTATTCACTGTTGAAGTTTTTTCGTTTACCAACGAAACACCCTGTATAAAGATAATTCGTTTGATCTTTATCAAATACTGCATCTCTTGAACATTAGTTTCATACTTCCGCAATCTGATACCTGTTTTATTGTATCCAACCACTTCCTTTTCCAATTTGTTACCTGCTGGTAAAATTACTGCCCAAGCTCAACTTCCAAAATCCTTCAATCTGTGGATCATTATATTTGTACCATCTCATATCTGATGTTTCTCCTTGGTTAGTTGCTGGCGATCTGTTTATTTCATGTGATCAACATGAGACACCTTCTCCCTATAGTTCCCTTCTGCTGTTTCATTCTGCTAAGGACTATATGGTATGGTGTACCTTTAGATTTACAAAAAGTTTTGAAATCATTTGAACTGAATTCACTCCCATTATCTAATCTGATTCTTTTGTTCAAACTCCATGCTGAGTTTTAATTAATAATAAAATCTATGAAATTTTGATGCGTTTCATTTTTGTTCTTTAGTATAGTTTAACAACTAAAAAATGAGAAAAATTATCGATTAATACCTAAAAGTAATTATGACCATCGAATGTCGGTGTTGCAATAGGACCATATATTAGTACCTATGTATCAACTCACCAATCTTGACCGTACGTACCGTACCGTACCGTATGTTTATGAAAAGGTTTTCTTGTACTTGTACTTTCTTGTACTTTACCTTCTACACAGTGTTCACAAATCTCATTACAAGGTAGACCTAATTTTTTTCAAACTATATCTATGGATATGTCCTTGTCTTCTATACCAGAGATTATCACTATTATACGACATTTTTGAAGAATTTTCCACATCACATTTTTCATAATTTTTGTTTACATCCATTCAGTAATTTACAATAAAATGAAGAAATTTTCTTTGGTTAGCATTGCATATTTCTTTCCAAATTCCGAATATCAGAAATTATTTCGAAATCTTTGCTGATAAAGACAGACAATAAATTGTGTTACATTACTTAAACTAACAAAGCTCCTATCCTTATTGGTTTACCTTGAAATATTCCTTCTTTTTGATTTTCAATATTTCTTCAATTTTTACGGTTCCTATCTTTAATTCTGTCTTCAACTCTTGAATATTCGTCATGTATTTTTCCAATGTTGCCACAGTTTATACTGAACCCAGTATAAATGTGTTCTGATATTCTTTCACTTTTTCTGTTGGGCTTGTTGAGGCAATGAAGCTTTTTTCACCTGCTTTGATGATGTCCCGCAGTACTGTTCTGGTTCGAGTTGAGATTTTGATCCTTTCGATAATTTTGTCCATAGCCTCTTCTTCCCCTTCTACCTCTAAACCTTTCTCGTTGTGAAACATTCTGTCATTGTGTGGCCTGATTTTTCACATTCAAAACAGATAAACTGATTTGCTTCGAAAGACATTTCTTCCACGCTCTTATTCATAGTTCCTTGTTTTTTTTTAACTTCAGCTCCTCGTCTTATAATCTCGACTCAACAAAATCCATTGTACCACTTTGGTTCATTGTTTCGATAGCTGTTACAACAGGTTCATATTCTTCGTTCAGTGTTAACTGTTAGTGGCAAACATTATCCTCTTCTTCGATTTCGGATCCTGCATTTATGAGAGTATCGAAATTATGAAAATGATTCCCTAATTTGTCACTTTTCTTGTGTTTCTTGGTCAGTAATCTTTTCTCTGGAGTTAGCTTCCTTTGGAAAACATATTCTAAACTTTTCATTATGTCTTTGGCTCATTTTCCAACCTTAATTAGGTGTAGATGTGTGTCGCTCACACATTGTATTGATGTAACGATTTGGCCTTGGAATCTCGTAGACAGAAATCTTGCTTTTGTTTGTCATCCTGATAATCTGATGTTGCTTTCTTCAGGGTATCTTTCAACTGCTTTTCTTCCATTGAAGATTCGACTTTAACCTTCCAGTTACAAAAGTTTCCACCATTTAGTTCCGACAACATGATCGGATTCATCTTGTGAATTTTTGATTTGCACGACGCAGTTGAACCATGCTGGGCCCATAACCTGTTATGAATTACGGTTTTTGTGAGGTCCTAGACTAATACAACCCACTTATTTGTGATTAATTTAACGAAAATTTTTCGAAAACATCTACATCTGCAATAAGTACAATTTACTGAATTTACCGCCTTATTATTCACAAACCTCGCTGTGCTGAAGATTGTACGCACACCGCAAAAAAAAATCATAGAACAAGTTTTTCTCCATATCTCATCGATATATTCAAATGAACATGAATTCGGCATGATCGAACTCAAAAACAAACTTTATGAACGCTCGAATACATTCATGGCGGTTTTTAATGAACGTTTTCTTTCGATTAGCTTGAGATTCTACTTGTTGCATATAAATATCAACTCTCTGGTGCAGTTGAGTCTCTATAATAAAAAGACCTATATTCGAAAATTCATTGTATATGTTTGTGTATATACATTGGTGTATACAAGTATGTGAATGCGAAAATGGCTAATGACCCAGTGGATGTCATCTTATAACAAAAAAAAATCAAAAGTGATTCTAAATATCAGCCAAGTCATAATCAAGATCTCTAAATTTCATGAAAAATATTTGAAGATAAACTCGACAACTCCAGAATGTGTTGAGTGGATAATCGCGCAGAACCTTCTGAACAGATTATATAAGAATATTAATCAAATAATCGAATGACATTTTTCTTCAATTAATGTACCTATTACGTCAAATAACCGCTCCGTACGGATTTATGTGCTTCTATCTATTTTCGATATCAAAATATGAATATCAACTTTCAGGGTTACCCCAAAGGATTGAGAAATCTCCTGAAGTGGCTCAAAGATTCTTATGACAGCCCAGACATTTTCATCACTGAAAATGGCTTCTCAGATCAAGGGCAGCTGAACGACACTGAAAGGATACTCTATCTTAAAGTAAGCTACAAAATTGATCTTGACTGTTCGAATAATAGATTTGGCGAGATCGCCCTTGTATGGGATATTGGACAATACTGAAACTACTTGAAATTTTTATTCAGGAGCATCTGAAAGAACTTCTGTTGTCGATAAATGAAGATAAGGTTCCTGTCAAAGGATATGCTGTTTGGAGTTTACTGGATAATTTCGAATGGATGCAGGGATATGGGTGAGAAAAATTTTAATCATCATGGTTTCCTATGTCTGTCAACATTCCTCCAAAAATTCATCATCTATGTTATATCTGCATATACTTTCAAGCCTGCCGCTTTTTCTTCGTCTTTCTATTTTCACTACATTACCATAATCAGCACTTCTTCTCATTATATATAAAAACGATCTCAATCTACATTTCTGTATTCTAAATCTATCCAAATTTTGTTTGTATGAATCTCCCCAACCAACACACAAAGGGTACCAGAGATATTTTTGTTCCTCTCAGAGATGTATCAGCATCGCAGGGAAAATTATCAAACAATATCTACCACGTTCAATACAATATCTGGTGTGCGATAATGGCGGGGAATTAGTTGTTATATTCATATGTAAATTTTACAAGTAACTTCAATTTTTCATCGTAGAATTTTTCTAATTTTGGAAAAAGTATGTTTTGAATATTCAATCGAGAGTGTTTTGTTCTTCAACTTGAAAACCTATCAAAAAACATAAATCGAGAGTTTTATCGTCTGTATTATGTAGTAGAGTAATTTTTAACGGCTAGCAGACAAAAAGATGTTAAATGAAATCAAATGAATTCCAGAAAAAACCTCTTCCCCAGGCGGGATTCGAACCCACGTCTCCAGATCACCGGAGATGGAGGGAACTCGTAACAGTGTCCGCGATCGTAACGATCTCACTATTTTACCTTCACCCACAATATGCGGTTCCCTGGTAACTCAGGTGGTTAGAGTACCAGACCGGTAATCTGGGGACGTAAAATTCTAGAACTTTCAATTCAGATTCCGAAAAAGCGGAGATACTTGCAGAAAATTTCGAGGAAGCTCATCATATCTCCCAGGTCGATAATCCCGAACAGGCAAACATCAAGAAGACGGCCAAAGATTTCCTGTTAAAGTGTACAACTAAACCAGATCAAAAATACCTGACAAATCCGTCGGAAATACTCGCAATTATAAAATCATTACCAGGGCCGGATTAGGCTTATTTCCTCCCTTAGGCCAATAACAATTTGCCGCCCCTCTGAGTTGAGCGAATTGAAAAGAAACGCATGCCGATTTTTTAATCAAGTGCTTTTCGCAGGATGAATTGATTAAGACAATTTAATATCGTGTAAATGAAAGAATCTTATTTTGTCAGAGGTTTTATTTGATATTATTCTACTTAACATTCAGAAAACTTTTAAAAACACTGCAATTAAACTTTCTTCGTCGATATATTAACGAGTTTTTTCTTGCTTTTTTTCTGAAAACTTTCGCACCTCTACTCCAAAATCTATTTTTTTGCTCAACTCAGCTTCGATGCACAAAAAGGCAAGATAATTTAAACGCTCTCGAGATATGCTGGATCGTCACTATGACACTATGATAAAGCACGTCAGTGCTTTAGGTGACCCTTTTTTTTTTCATAATTCGCTAGAATTTTCTACGGTATCTATGGTAATGCGATCTGGGCAAAATTTCATTATTTTTTATATATGTGCGAAATTTCATTTCAATACAATGAGTAGTTTCGAAATTATCAGGAAAAATTACGAAAAGCACTGCCGTGAAGGCAGGAGCTTTTGAGCGCTCGTACATGCACCTTGTAGGTAAATTCGCATTTTCCAGTTTCAGAAATCAAATGAAGGAATTTTCGACAGCTGTCAAAAAAATTCTGAAACTTATGCGAAACTCCAGACTTCATGTCAGTGCTTCAGCTGATCAATTTTTTTTCGATAATTCGCTATAATTTTCTACGGTATCTATGGTCTTGGTGGTGCGATCTGGTCAAAATTTTGCACGTAGTTTGAATTCATTATTACTCAGCAAGGTGCAAAATTTCATCCAAATCCGATCAGTATTCTCGGAACTATCAGCAAAAAAATATTTTGAACGGCCATATTTACGGAAACCCTAGTCTAACTTTGCTCATTGATGAACATGACCGCGATATTCGCGATCCAAACCCACCCAGAGAATTTCGAGTTCCTAGGCCTTTCCGTTCGAAAGTTACAATTTTCTATGGTTTCTATGGTTCTGGTCATGAGATCTGGACAAAATATTGTTTTAATATATTATTCTCGATTAAAATACAAAATTTCATCTCGATCGAATCCGTAGTTACGAAATTATCGAGAAACCAATATTTCAAACGAGTGTATTTACGGAACCCCTGGTATAATTTTGCTCATAGATGAAAGTGATCACGACAATCGAGATCCACACCTATCCTGAAAATTTCAAGTCCTTAGGCCTTTCCGTTCGAAAGTTATGATTTTCTATGGTTTCTATGGTTCTGGTCATGTGATCTGGAGAAATGTAGCTTGAATATATCATTCTCCATAAGTATACAAAATTTCGTCACGATCGAATCTGTAGTTTTGAAATTATCAAGAAAACTAAATTTCAAACTGCCATATTTACGGAACCCCTTGTATAAAGTTGCTCATAGATGAACGTGATCACGAACTTCGAGATCCACACCTATCCTGAAAATTTCAAGTCCCTAGGCCTTTCCGTTCAAAAGTTACAATTTTCGATGGTTTCTATGGTTCTGGTCATGTGATCTGGACAAAATTTCACATGTAGCTTGAACACCTCATTCTCCATTTGAGTGCCAAATTTCATCTTGATCGAATCTGTAGTTTTCAAGTTATCAGGGGAACAAAACTTTGAATGGCCATATTTACGGAACCCCTGGTGGAATTTGGCCCATTAACGAACTTAACCGAGGCATTCGGGATCTGAACCCACACTGAAAATTTCAAGTCTCTAGGTTGATCCGTTCGAGAGTTATCGTGCTTACGGCCGGACGGACGGCCGGACGGACGGACGGCCGGACGGACGGACAGACTCGAATTTTCCGACAGATTCGTCATCAGTGAGTCGAACATAGTCGATTGAGACCATTTTCGGCTCAAAATTCGAAAAATACAGACATCGTGACGAAATGATATAGCCCTCGTGTAAGTTGTACGAGCGCTCAAAAATATAGTTTGAACGGCCATATTCATCTCGATCGAATCAGTGGTTTTGAAGTAATCAGGAGAAGAAAATTTTGAGCTGCCATATTTACGGAACCTTTGAGCGAATTTTTCTCGATAACGAACTCGACCGCGAAATTCGAACCTACCCTGAAAATTTCAAGTTTCTAGGTCGTTTCGTTCGAGAGTTATCGTGTATACGGACGGACGGCCGGACGGACAGACTCGAATTTTTCGACGGATCAAGCGCTCAAAAAGACCTTTCCGCTGAGCAGTTCGTTGCCAAAACATTCTAACGAGAATTTCAAGATAGAAAAAACTTGCACTAAGCTTTTTTCGCTTCTAATGATGGTACTCATCTCGAGTAGAGTTTTTGGAGGACGTTCTGACTGAGCTACATAGGCTTTGAAGTGCAAACATACAATCTTGAAGCTTGTCGTCTAAATCGACCGGATACTTAAAATAAGATAACTGCTACTCACTTCTAATTCTTCAGGATCAAGTTTTTGCAATTTTAATAAATAAGAGAACTTTGCAGCATAATCCTTGTAATGAGTTCATTCAATTCCCTTGTTAGTTTTCGAAAACTTTCTTTATACTAAAAATTTTCAATAATACTTGATATCCAGAAATACCGAAACACGACGACTCTATGATGGCAAGTTTTCGATTCTTCTACAATTTCTAATATGTTTTGTAAGTGCGATGCGACAGTCCCGCGTCCACAAAGACGGGGTGGTCCTATTCCCTATTTATTGCGAGTTACATATTCACAATTTACGATAGAACTCATCAAGCTTGCCGACATTCTTTGACGACTGCTGTCCGGTTTGAAGGCTTCAGAGACTTCAGAGTCAGATGTGACGCGAGTTTTCAATTTTCCAATAATATTGTTTATTCCTTTCTCAACTGCGTATTGAAATAAAAGAACTTACTTTTTCTTTGAAAATGTGTGGAATTCGTGGAAAAATTGAACATTTTTATGATTTTCGAAGGTGCATATTTCTACATTTTTTTATTCAAGAAATTTTTTTTTTATTCACCGAAAATTTGCCGCCCCTAAAACCGTGCCGCCCCTAAAACCGTGCCGCCCTTAGGCCATGGCCTATGTTGGCCTATGCGCTAATACGGCCCTGATCATTACCGAAAAATAAGGCCCCCGGGTTAGATGAGATCGACAACAGGCTCATCAAGAATTTTTCAAAGAAAACCTTAGTTCAATTTAACTACATTATAATAAACGGTATATTGAGTTTACAATATTGGCCCAACCAGTGGCGGATTAACCGGTACGCTTAGTACGCTGAAGCGTAGGGCCCCGAGGTCCACAGGGGCCCCCGATCGGAATCAAAATTTCTTCAGAATGAAAATTCGTCTTGCGAGTGAATATGAATAATAATGAAGAATAACGTGTACATTTTCAGTCACACGAAACGCAACCAGACCTAGAGCAAAATTCAGCTGTCAGTAAAAAAATAACATCAAATCAAAGGTTCAGCATCCGCATGTTTTCTCCAATTATTCTTATCGGCCTGCAATAAATTCCCGCGACGGTGGCATTAAAGTTGTCGGCATCCCTTTGAAATATAGGTACATGCCACCGTCGATATTGGAGGGATGCAAGACGCTTTTTTTGCATTTCTTAGTTTTAAATAATTGTCATATTCATTTTATAACCCTAAGGAAGATAGGAATGGTAATGAACGAGTTTTATTCTTCGTTCTACTTGCTTTCATAGAAGATAGTATTGTGGTAAACTGAACAGTGTTGGTGTAAATGAACAATTTCTTTTCATCTTTGGACTTCTAATTCGAGTGATAACATATTCTTTCTGGACTATAAAAGGTTAGCTTTATTGTTTCAGGTTCATGTTTTTGAAATCCCATTCTTCCATATTGTTTTATTAATGCCAGGCCAGGCTTCTCCGATTTCAAAAATAATTGTTCATTCTCCAATGAAGGAATTGTTTTCTGAGAGGGGGGAAATTTTCATAGAATCTTTCCACTATTCAGTTCTACTTTCTACCAGATATTTACTATTCTAAAGAAACAAGTATTTGAAGCGTTACATTATTAATATTCTGACTTTTTTATAGTGTCTTGACCTCTACGAGAGACTAATTTTTGGCCGAATTTTCACGAACTTGATTTGGATTCAAATGATAAATTAGAAATAAAACATATAATTTCGGTTTAAATATATGGATATTTGCGTTTGAATTTAATATGAATATTTTCGTTTAAATATTGATGATACCAACGGTTTCAATTTTTTTTTCGGCCATCCTCCGATACATTGATTTACTACTTTACTATTCATTTCTCACCTTTCTTGTTATATATCAGTTAAGTTTCGAATATTGTGAGCTCATCGGTTCAGATTTTGATAGTGAATATAAATATTTCGGTTGTGTGATATTACTGACATTATGAAGTAGAAAATCAAAATTAATTATTTCTGTATCTTCACAGTTGCAGTAATATTTGTGCTACGCCATGTATGACCGACGTTATCTAAGCGGCTGTCGAAAACGAAAGCTCAAGGAAAGTGAAGAGCAGCAGAAAACTAAGCATGCAAAACTGACAGATTTTTTTGCTACGAAAGAATCCGAAAGGCTGAAAAAAAAAATAAATAATAAATTAATTGATGTCTCTTATATTTCATCAATGAAATTTATATTTGTTTCAAAAAAACCGAATTCGGATTGAAAAATTTTTTTTAAGAAAAAGTAGAATAGGGGCCCCGAAAGTTTTCAAGCGTAGGGCCCCGGAAATCGTCGATCCGCCTCTGGGCCCAACCTTTGGAAAACAGCCATTGTTGTGCCGATTCCAAAGGTTGGGAAAGACAATACCTCACCGGCAAATTACCGCCCGATAAGCCTGTTGTCGAACCTCAGCAAGGTAGTCGAAAAGGTCGTCCTTTTGAAATTGAAGCAAGTCATTGTCTGTCAAAAGATCAAAGACGACCATCAGTTTGGTTTCAAGGAAAATCATAGCTCGATACAGCAAATTTGCAGAATCGTTACCGACGTCATAAGCAATTTTAATAAAAAGAACCACACAGTAATGCTTTTGCTTGATGTGGAAAAAGCGTTCGATAAGGTTTGGACTGAGGGATTAATCTTCAAGATGATTAGTCTCGATTTTCCAGAATTCCTTATCAAACTAATACATTCATACCTCACAAATAGAGAATTTAGGGTCAGAATGGGGGATGAATTATCTGAACCCAAAGCGATTACTGCAGGTATAGTACAAGGATCCGCCCTCGGACCTAGATTATTCAATATCTACGTCCAGGACATCCCTCAATACGAGCGTACAAACATAGCATTATACGCAGATGATACTGCAATCTATGCACACTCAAGCTGCGCAGAAAATGCAAACAACGAGCTGAGGATCCATCTCAAAATTCTCGAAAAATATTTTGAGAGATGAAAAATCAAACTGAACGAAGGAAAGGCCGAACAGATCGTGTTTAGTCGCAGACGGAACAACAAGGTTATTACCAACCCCTTGAGAATAGGTAATACGGTAATCAGTCCAAAAAACTGCGTGAAATATCTCGGCGTTGAACTTGATCAACGCCTCAATTTCCACAGACATATCAAAAACTCTGTAAACAGGGCGAATGCAGTCAAGAAAAAACTGTATCCACTATTGCGCAGGAAAAGCAAAATTTCCCAACAAAACAAAATTCTTCTATACACCTCATACATCCGTCCCACCATGACATACTCCGCTCCGGCCTTCTGCCACCTGCGCCCCACTCTCATGAAACCCATTCAAATCCTCCAAAATAATTTACTTAGGCTAACATTGAAAAAAATACGTTACACACGAATAACAGAACTCCACGAAATTTCGGGACTCCCCACAATAAGGGAATACTTTAACAGAATTTCGAACAATTTCTACGAACACCAATGTAAGACGAACGAACTGACAATAAACATTACGAAAACGAAACACCAAAACATAGACTCTCACAGCCCCCAGCGGCGGCTCGTGAGGTTTAGATGCGGTTAGGCGACTATTTACTATTATCATTACAACTCTATATTTCTTCAATTCAATTTTATTGAAAAATATATATATGTCTTTTTTTTATCATCCGGACCTGACGGATTTCAAACAGATTACTTTCGGAAATTCGTAAAAAAGATTTCTATTTTTTTTATTGTAAATCAAAATCAGTACAGAACAGAAGCGATACGATACTGCCAGAAAATTACGGTACCTATCATGTACCGAATCGACTGATGAAAAACCGGTACAAAATATCGAATTCTGAAGCCCAAAGTACCGGTACCTTGAAATATTGGATTGGATCGCGCATCCCTAGTTTGGATACGTTTGAGGCTAAAACAATTGAATAGATATGGAAAGGTACTAATCGGGTTCTGCCGCTTTCGGATAATCTTCAGAGGATGATTAAATATAAAACACAAATCCACAATTGCGAATGCGCAAGCACAGGATTCTAACTGGAATGGAATCGGTGAAATCTTGCGCCTGCGGGATCGTCAGCGATCTTTATCGAAAGAAGCCGAAGGCGGCCGATTTCAGCGCCTACCGTTCACCTTAATGTCGTATGTTTCACTCTATACACCAGTGTATCCATCCTTCACTAATTCATTGGTAGATTCCGAGGCACTCGGCAGTGCTGACGTGTAGTGATAGAATTGCAGGCGCTGGGATAGATCGCCTCCAGTTTGGATGAAAGCGAAGAATGGTCGTGGCTGCGATGCAGTGCCAGTGAAAGGGGGTAATACCACAATAGCGTGCGAGATTTTTGAATGGAAAATTCTTTGATAACATATTATAATAATTATATATAATATTGAAAATTGTAATTAATCATTGTTTTATTTCGATAAGTGGATACATACACTAAAGATAGATTTTCCAAGGTAGGCGCCGCCTACCTTGCCTACCCCGACGAGCCGCCACTGACAGCCCCCATCCACTCCCCTACCAATACCTCCCAATCTTCCTCAAACCTCTCCCAAATCCCTAAGTAAAAACGTCATTCCCCAAAATGGCACTGTTGCACAATGGCAACCGCTAATAAATTTGCCTGATTGACGACGTCCAAGGAAAATCGGGATCGTCACCGCGGAGAGCGGTTCCAACACCCCCGCGCCACTAGCCTAACCGGCCTTAAGGGTACGAGACCCAATACCGGCACGCGCAGGCGAAACGGAGCTGGGGACTGGGCCCGCTCAGCGAATGACGGACCGTTTGAATTGGAAGCCGCTCAATGAGGAGAACGCACCACCGCAAATCTGTGCAAATACTGTAAATATATTGTAAATACTCCCAACCCTCCCTCCATTACTTGAATCAGGTTTTTGTTTTCATTTTCCTGAGTAAATCGTATCTGACCAACTGTAAATAAATCATACCCCATTAGAAAAAAAAAATACCCTTTCCCCAATTGTTTTAAGTTTCTCTTTTGTAAACATGATGTAAATATAAAAATTGTAAATAATACTTTAGAGTAGGAGCTACTAGCTTATGAAATTCAATTTCACAAATAATATTTTAATATAAATATTATAAATGTACTTATGATAATTGATGAATAAACATTAAAAAAAAAAAAAAAAAAATCTGGGGACGTGGGTTCGAACCCCCCCTGGGGAAGAAGTTTTTTCTGGAATTCATTTGACTTCATTTAACATATTTCTGTCTGCTAGCCGTTCAAAATTACTCTATCAAAAAACTATCCTGAACAATTAATACAGATATAATTCGTCAAGAATTGCTGAATTATTTTTTATTTGGTAGTTATTTTCTATTGAAAATTCAAATTCTTTTCTAAATTAACATACCTACAAAATCATACAAGCTTTTGTTCGAATATCTCGAAGGTGAACATTTAGTTGTTCCTACTAGGGCGTTCAAAAAGAAATCTTATAACAGGAAAAACTTTCCTAACCTCCTGTGAAGCCACACTGGAATAGGTCTGAAATAACTAACCCAGGAGCTTTTTAGCGCTCCACATTTTTCAGTTTTAGGAACCAATTGAAGAAATTTTTGACACAGGTCAAAAAGAAATTCAAACTCAGGCGAAACTCCAGACTTCACGTCAGTGCTGAGTGGCCAGTTTTTTTGTTTTCGATAATTCGCTTGAATTTTCTACGGTATCTATGGTGCGATGGTATGATGCGATCTGGACAAAATTCCGCACGTAGTTTCAATACATTATTCTTCATCTATGTGCGAAATTTAATCCCAATTCGATCAGGATCAGGCCATATTTACGGAACCTCTAGTGCTCATTGATATACGGGACCGCGACATTCGAGATCCACACCTATCCTGAACATTTCGAGTCCCTAGACCTTTCCGTTTGAAAGTAATAATTTTCTATGGTTTCTATAGTTCTGGTCATGCGATCTGGACAAAATGTAGCTTGAATATATCATTCTCCTTTAGAATAAAAATTTCGTCACGATCAAAGCAGTAGTTTCGAAGTAATCAGGAGAACAAATTTCGAACGGCCATATTTACGAAACCTATGGTGGAATTCTGCCCATTAACGAACTTAACCGTGGCATTCGAGATTCGAACCTACCCTGGAAATTTCATGTTTATAGGTCTTTCCGTTCGACACTTATCGTGATACCAAATGGATTCTTGGAAACAAATTTGGTGCGATATATCACCTCAAAATATACGACCATAGCGTCGGTAAATTGACAAAGGGGCGTATCTGAAAATTCAGATTTTTTTGAGTTAGCTTCATTTTGGGAACCATAGCTCTTCCCTCTTGAGCATCACATTACCCATCTAGTCCTAAAATGAAGCAAGTACAGGAGATTATAGTCGATAAGGGGTTGATAATTTCAATCAGGTGATTTGTAGTACACCTGAGAACTTTCATCGCGGATATCTTGAAAAACCAAAATTTGCAGATACGTCCCTTTGTCAATTTACCAACGATATATTCCAAAAATACTGAGATTTGATATATTCAAATATTTTGCACACTCGGGTATCAAAAGTAGTGTCAAAGAAATTTCGTCAAAAATTATTTGGTCAGGGATGAAACGGTATATTCGAAAATGGGCACAAGCCTGTATCGATTGTCAACGGAACGAAGTCACGAGATATACGAAGTCAAAACTAGGCAATATCCAGAAAGCTGTCGACCGATTTGATGTAGTACACTTAGACATTATTGGACCCTTACCACCTTCCCGAGACAAAATTTATTGCTTAACATGTATCGACAGATTTAATGGATGGATGGAAGTTATTGCAATGTGCAATATGAACGCAGATACGGTCTCGAAATTATTTTATAAAAATTGGATCGCCCGATTTGGAACTCCGGCTACCATTGTCAATGATCAAGGCAGACAATTTGAAACCGAACTTTTCCAAAATTTAGCAGCACTTTGAAACATACAACGCCTTACCATCCTCAATCAAATGGAGAATAGTGTAGCAGACGTGAGTACCTAATATGGGTCAAGGCAATATAACTCGCACCCCTCCAGCGGAGCCGGGACTGCAGTAAAAAGTGTGGAGTTTTCAACACTGAATTTCTGAATCCAAATTCTTCAACCTACAAGGGCGCCGACTTGTAATTTTTCCGGGGCGGCAGAAACGCTAGAGCGGTCCCTGAGTATGGTTTGAGTCTTCAGCCCACGTATCTTCGTTTTCCATTTAATGCCCCATTCATTCGGCTGTTTCATGCAGTTTTGGGCAAATGACATCTGCGTATCGATGCCTGATAGCTATTCTTGTATGGTCAGCATAGAGGAGTTTTGGGTTCATCATAAATATATATGTTATACAATAAAAGGGCCTCGAACTTATGCCTGAGGCACTCCTGCTTCCAAGTATCTGATAGTGATGTGTTTATCATTCTGAAGTGAAATTACTTTTTTTCATTATTCTGTACACTTTGAACCAGTATCCTGTAGAGAAGAATTATGTTATATTATTGTTATGAAATGGTATCATTATGGATTTGTATTGTATTGATCATATGTGCCACAATTATTTGTGTCTATAACCATTCAGTTCCCTCAACTAGGTTATAACTTCCTTCCCAAAGCTGACTATAAAATAAATATCTGACTGATCGCCCAATATACCTATAAAGATTATCTGAATACTCAATCATCTTCGTAGACGAAATCATGGTTAGTTACTGATTTCATTATTTACCTGACGAAGGAATCATTTTAGAATCAATTCATTTCATCTGACAAAGCCACAATGAAAAGAGGAGAAATTAACAAACACATTTATATTCTTCACCCTTCTATGCATTCATATGTTTATATACAGAGTATTATCTTAATGTTATGAAAGTGAATTTGTTTTTATTTAATTTCAGTGAAAAATTTGGATTATACCAAGTTGATTTTAACGACCCGAACCGTAGGAGGACCAAGAAAGATTCAGCTGAATGGTACAGGAGAGTTATCAAGGAAAGCACGCCCTATATAGACCATAAATGATGAAGAACAGCAATTTGATGTTTCTATTTTCGCTTTTTCTTCAAGTTTGTTGTATCTTTTCAAATGAATAAACTGTTAGGTGCTTGTTCAATACTTTCCTGTTCACTGACACAGCATATGATAATTTATAATGTGGGAAGACATTAATTCCAAATAATAATAATAATAATAATAATTTATTCCTCCTTTGAGACATCATACAAATGTATAGGAATTGTCATCGTGAAGAAAAAATTAAACAACACAGATACAAGCGAACAAATGAAAGTACCAATATAACACAGTTGACAATAGCAATGAAAAAAGAAAACTTAAACGATAGGACTAGCAAAAAACTCTTGAATACTATAAAAGCATTTTTCAATCAGTATTGATTTTACTACTATACTTACTATAATGTTTAGGCAAGTGGTTATAAAATTTCATTCCTGTGAAGGTAGGAGACGACTCATACTTTTTAGTTCTGTGCTTGGGAATACATAATGTATCCTCATGCCTAGTATTATAATTATGAAACTCTGTACATGTTTTAAGTTTTTTCAAATTCTGGCGAACATAAATTAGGCAATTCAATATGTATATAGAAGGAAACGTTAGAATTTTATTTTCCTTGAAAATAGGGCGGCATGAGTCTTGAGGTCTCAGGTTGAATATAAATCGAAGTATTTTTTTTTGTGCAACAAACACACGACCAACTTCTGGAGATGAACCCCACAGAACGACGTTGTAGCAAAGGTGACTATACACGCTGCTAAAATACACCCCAACCAGAGAATCTAACGATAGTGAACTCTTGAGGCGAGCAATAGCAAAGTAGGATTTACTGATTTTACCACATATGTGGTCGATATGAAAGGACCATCTCAACCTGTTGTCCACGCGAACTCCCAGAAAACAAACACACTCCGATGATCTGAGGCTGCAGTCCGAAAGGTTCACAGTGAAATCAAGACCGTCCCTGATCCGAAATTTGATGATCTTGGTTTTATCCAAATTCACAATCAAGGAGTTCCCTCGGCACCAGACAATGAAGTTCCGGATAAGTGATTCACAAATCATTCTCAGCTCATCAAGATTACGAGCCTTAATTGCCAAGGATGTATCATCAGCAAAGAGGACGACAATGCAAGCTACAATATACTGAGGAAGCTCGTTGATAAACAACAAAAAAAGAAGTGGCCCCAAGACTGAACCTTGGGGGACACCCAATTTAGTGTAATATCTATGGGAATGGCCAAGCTCAACCACGATAGACCGGTTTGAGAGAAAACTGCGAATCCAATCGAGGAATACTCCTCGGAAACCCATTTGATACATTTTCTCGATAAGAAATCCGGGCTGAAGGCAATCAAATGCGCGAGTTAAATCGAAAAATACTCCCGCAACTTCCGTCCCATCATCTAACGAGGAATAAACAAATTCAAGAAATTCGCAGCAGGCACTTTGAGTGGATCTTCCAGCTCTAAAGCCATGTTGACAACTAGTCAGGATGGAAAATTTAGATAGATAATCCTACATTCGACGGTAAACAATCTTCTCGAATACCTTCGATAGCTGACTCAATAAAGAGATCGGACGGTTATTTTCTAAAACACACTACCTTTTTATGAACTGGTTTAATAATTGCCTGTTTTAATACTGTAGGAAATTGACCTGAGGAAACAGAGATATTAATCAGATTTGAAAAATGCTCCGCAATACGAGGAGAAATATATTTGAGCAATTTCGAAGAACTATTATCGGGTCCAGACGCACCACTATTTTTCAAACTAGAGACCACAGATACGATTTCCTCGGGAATGACTGGAAAAAAGTAGAAGTTGGAGTTGACTAATTTTTGGGTGGTGCAACAGTTCGAAATTGAATTGCCATATTCACTACGTAAAGCGAGCTCCCCCATATTAGAGAAATAGCTAGCAAATGCGTCAGCGACCTCATCGGGAGCAGAAATAGACTGTTCATTAAGTGTAAGCGTGATACCTTTACTACGACTTTTGTTCTTAGTACCCAATTCCATGTTTACAAGGGTCCATAAAGTTTTATTGGGATTGGCTGACTCAGAAAGAATTTTTCCATTATAATTAAGTTTAGATACCTTCAGTTATCTATTGTAAGCAGTTTTAGCTTTCTTATAATTAATGAAAGCATCTTGGGATTTCAAGTTCCTAAAAACCCAGTGAAGATTCTTCAAGTGGTCCTTTGCTTCAAGTGTGGAGGAATTTATCCATTTCGGCCGACACCGAGAAGAAGAAGGCAATGACCTTAAGAGGCAAGTAACTTCAACCGAAGAAGTTACCAAGTCCACAAACCTCTGAAATCTGGTGTCAAATGAATCGCAGGTATACAAAACTTGAAAGTTAGTATTGAAAATCATGGAGGAAAGGTTCTTCAAACTTGAGTGCGATATACTTCTGAAAGTTATAAGGTCATTTTCCACCTCAAGTTCGTCATGGGAAAGATAGTCGAGAATGATAGCCTTATGATCACTAATGAAGGGTTCGTGTACAGCCACCGCAATGCTTCCCCTGTTCGCATTAGTAGCTATATAGTCAACCTTGCTAGACGAGGTTTTTCCGTGTTTATTTGTAAGGACTCTCGTAGGCTCGAAGGAACCTTTTGATAAACCAAAAGAAATAAAAAGTTCATCAAGAAGTTTCTTCCACGGGTCTCTAACCGAGAGGAAGTCAATATTCAGATCACCACATAAAAACAAAATTCCTGAAATAGAAATACAGTAGTTGAGAACATATTCCAATGTTTTCAAGAACAGAGGAATATCACCCGACGGAGGTCTATAGACACTTAACACACAGTAGGTAGTTTTTTTTGACTTGATCTTAATGGCACACACTTCGCAATGCATCTCAACAGAGAACTTATCGATATTCAGGCGTTGCACTT
Source organism: Aphidecta obliterata (assembly GCA_963966015.1). NCBI lineage: Eukaryota > Metazoa > Arthropoda > Insecta > Coleoptera > Coccinellidae > Aphidecta > Aphidecta obliterata. The sequence continues at coordinate 21,220,588 of OZ014434.1, read as the reverse complement.
CACATCCCGACTTAACATAGATAGCACTGCCTCCATGTCTACACTAAAATGAAGCGACCTGATAACCAGGCAAAGTCATATATTCCATGCGATCCAATGTGCACCAGTGTTCCACGATACTAACACAATCAGGATCTGAAGAACTGAGGAAGAGCTCCAAGTTATTTAATTTATTTGGAAGACTTCGAACGTTAAGTTGTAAAATTTTTATTGAATTAATTTCTCCGACAGCGTGGTATACTGAAGACAGAGGGTTACCAGAAGACAAATCATCTATGTGATCTTGGGATTCACCGTTCTTCGTCTTAAAAAAAATTTATTGATCATTATACCTTCTGGCCAGAGCTCAGGATCCATGAGTTTGGTTTCGTACTCAGAAGGAAAAGATATCTTAAATGATGAGTATATATCAGGCTGCTTAGATTTGAGTTTTTCACATGTCAAATTTGAAGCGATATCACTGAGAAATTTACCTATATCTTCAACAGATGTAGAGGGGCTTAGTCTAGAAATATGAACATGTGATAACCGCTTCCTTGGGGCACTCTGAAGAGCTGTGGAGTTAGAGGAACCGATAATTGGCCTGATATAGTTACCTTGTTTTGAAGCAGTAGGTTTTATTTGATTATCATTACTCTTAGTTTTCTTTCTTAGACAGTTTTTTTTGCTATTCTCGACTACAGTCCACTCAGAAGGGACATTAAGAGGTAATTCCAGGGCGTGATCCACAGCAGTGTTCTCTTGGGTTGTAGTATTCGAAACAGCATATTCCAGTGGGGAAGAATTAATCGAAGCACTCACGTCCGGTGGAATCACCTTCATGTGTTCCGCTACCTTATCAACAGGGGAAGACCGTTGGGAACTCCGATCAGATGTTTTTGTTGTGTGGTAGTTTTTACTTCCTTGCATATGATGGATTTTATCGATAAGGGAATTAATTTGTTTATTTTGTGCAACCACTAAATCTTTCAGGTTGAATATTTCTGAAAGAAGTGGTGCTAATGCCTTTTCTACTGCAAGTTGAACCTTAGAATCAAATTCACCTGATTCATCCTTCAATTTCTCTTGATAAGACGATGTTGAATCATGGGAATCGGGGGTTAATTCACAATTTTCACATATCCACTTATTTAGCGTTCCATCCTCACGCATTTTACAAAAATTTTCGACAGAAATATTCGAGCACCTGTTATGGAAACTTTTAAGGCACACTTGACAGTCGATGGCTTCATCATACCTATCAATTTTATTAAAACATTTGGAGCAACTTAAACCGCGTATTCGTGACATGATGAACACGACGGTGACGACAAAGAATTATGGTTCCTGAAACGAACATCGAAATAAAGGAGTGGTTGGCTAAGCGCAAATATATCGGCATCGGACGGACGGCACGGAACGGAAGAAAATACTTTTACGTTTTAAAAATCCTGTGACAATGGAGGAACGAGAATTGAAATCCGTCCGACGCGTACCGTGCCAGCCGATACCGACCTACATGCGATAGTAGGGTTCAAACGGAGCTCTATCGTGTAACCCCGTGTGAGCTTCATTGCTAAAATGTATGAACCACTTAGTAAGGTTCCCTACACCCAAACAATGCAAAATCAACTTGTCGTCAAAAAATCGTCCCGTGCAGGAAGTGGTGGGGGGCATTTCTCCAAAAATTGCCGAAACATTGTTCTTCGTTTATAATCATCTACATCAAGTAGCTTATATTCATACCAATTTTCATCGAAATATACGATTCAGGAATATTTCACTTTAATTTTTGAAGAAGTCGGATGCAATGCGCTTATATGGAGTTCCTTAAGATATAATCGCTTGCCCTGAAAAGCCATATTCACTATTATGTTCGTTTCAATTTTACTCGAAAACTGTTGCGAAAATCGAAAAAGTCCTTTATATGAAGGATCTTCCTCAGAAACCGACGACAAATAATTTCCTCAAAAAATAGGAAAATTTGCTATTACATCCGATTAGCCATGACTGAACGTGGAGATGCGAGTAAGGCGCACTTTGATGAATAAACGCTTGTCGGGACAGAAATAAAAGACCTTATGGATTAATTCGTTAATAAGGTTCCTTTTGAGTCTGGGCTGCTTTACGCTCCTGTATTGTTATGTATGTGTGTTGCAATAATTTTATTATTTCCTGATGTCATGCGTATTTACCACACTATTTGAGGGTGTAATATTTGCTACCTTTCCTATTATAAAGCAAGTGCAATATTCACAGTGGGACAACGAAAAATTATTAAGGTAGGTTTTCAACATTTCTTTGGGAGATTATATTTATTTCCATCTTATCCTGTGTCTTCAGAAATGGACATCCCAAGCAACACTAGTTCTGAATGTAAACTTGAGTCGAAAATTAAGAATACTTTGAGCAATTTGGAACGTTCATTTCTTATTTGCTCAAGAAGGTGGTCAGAAATATCCAAACCAAAATCGATTGTACAATGCTCCGTAGGAATACTTGTCCAGAAGATGCCGATATGTACCATATTTTCTCTAACCTCAACTTTTATATAGCTCAGGATTATTTGAAATGGCATAGAAACTGCTATTAATCTTAAAACAGTTTGAAAAATATTTCCATACACAAATCTAAGCATACCAAGAAAAGTAACTCTTTTTCGCAAGCGGACATATTTCAGACACGTGTACCTCCTCACGTATAGTAATACTATTCGATATACAAAAATTACGAAAAGCACTGCCGTGAAGGCAGGAGCTTTTGAGCGCTCGTACATGCACCTTGTAGGTAAATTCGCATTTTCCACTTTTGGAAACCAATTGAGGAAATTTTTGACAGCTGTCAAACAAATTTTCAAACTAAGGCGATAATCCAGACTTCAAGTCAGTGCTTTAGGTGACCAATTTTTTTTTCAATAATTCGCTAAAATTTTCTACGGTATCTATGGTCTTGGTGATGCATGCAAATTTCGCACGTAGTTTGAATACATTATTCCTCAGCTAGTTGCAAAATTTCATTTCAATCAAATCGCGTGAAATTCGCGATCCTAAGCCACCCTGAAAATTTCAAGTTCCTAGGCTTTTTCCTTCGGAAGTTATAATTTTCTATGGTTTCTATGGTTCTGGTCATGCGATCTGGACAGAATGTTGCTTTGATATGTCATTCTCGTTTAAAATTCAAAATTTTATCTCGATCGAATCCGTAGTTTCAAAATTATCGAGAAAACAAAATTTCGAACGACCGTATTTACGGAACCCCTGGTATAATTCTGCTCATTGATAAACGTGAACACCACATTTCAGATCTACACCTATCCTGAAAATTTCAAATCCCTATTCCTTTCCGTTCGAAAGTTATGATTTTCTATGGTTTCTATGGTTCTGGTCATGCGATCTGGAGAAATGTAGCTTGAATATATCGTTCTCCATAAGTATACTAAATTTCGTCACGATCGAATCTGTAGTTTGGAAATTATCAAGAAAACTAAATTTCAAACGACCATATTTACGGAACCCCTAGTATAATTTTGCTCACAGATGAAAGTGATCACGACCATCGAGATCCACACCTATCCTGAAAATTTCAAGTCCCTAGGCGTTTCCGTTCAAAAGTTACAATTTTCTATGGTTTCTATGGTTCTGGTGATGCGGGCTGAACAAAATTTTGCATGTAGCTTGAACACCTCATTTTCCATTAGAGTGCAAAATTTCATCTTGATCGAATCTGTAGTTTCGAAGTAATCAGGAAAACAAAATTTCGAGCGGCCATATTTCCGGAACCCTAAGGCGGATTTTGCCCAATAACGAACTTAACCTCGGCATTCGAGATTCGAACCTACCCTTAAAATTTCAAGTTTTTAGGACATTCCGTTCGAGAGTTATCGTGTATACGGCCGGACGGACGGCCGGACAGACTCGAATTTTCCGACGGATTCGTCATCAGTGAGTCGAACATAGTCGTTTGAGACCATTTTCGGCTCAAAATTCGAAAAATACAGACATCGTGACGAAATGATATAGCCCTCGTGTAAGTAGTACGAGCGCTCAAAAATGCGTAATTTGTCAAAAACGACTGCAGAAGCAGCAATTATGCCAAATGATGACTTCTAATAGGTATGGAAAATAAAATTAAATTCATCGCACGAAATAATCCCCTATTCTATAGTAGAACAAGGCATAATGATTTGATTGCTTCTGAAATTAAATATCACGCTTCGTGCATTTCCACAGTTTCGTAGTTCTAAAAATAAAATGAAAAATTTAGAAAAGCACTGCCGTGAAGGCAGGAGCTTTTGAGCGCTCGTACATGCACCTTGTAGGTAGATTCGCATTTTCCAGTTTTAGAAACCAATTGAAGGAATTTTTGACAGCTGTCAAAAAAATTCTGAAACTTAGGCGAAACTCCAGACTTCAAGTCGCTGCTTCAGCGGATCAATTTTGTTTCGATAATTCGCTAGAATTTTCTACGGTATCTATGGTCTTGGTGATGCGGTCTGGACAAAATTTTGCACGTACTTTGAATACATTATTCCTCAGCTAGATGCATAATTTCATTCCAATCCGATCAGTAGTTCCGAAACTATCTGGAAAAAAATATTTTGAACGGCCATATTTACGGAACCCCTAGTCTCATTTTGCTTATTGATGAACGTGACCGCGATATTCGCGATCCAAACCCACCCTGAAAATTTCAAGTTCCTAGGCCTTTCCGTTCAAAAGTTACAATTTTCTATGGTTTCTATGGTTCTGGTCATGCGATCTGGACAAAATATTGCTTCAATATATCATTCTCGATTAAAATACAAAATTTCATCTCGATCGAATCCGAAGTTTCGAATTTATCGAGAAAACAAAATTTCAAACGACCGTATTTACGGAACCCCTTGTATAATGTTGCTCATAGATGAACGTGATCACGACATTCGAGATCCACACCTATCCTGAAAATTTCAAGTCCCTAGGCATTTCCGTTCAAAAGTTACAATTTTCTATGGTTTCTATGGTTCTGGTCATGCGATCTGGACAAAATTTCGCATGTAGCTAAATCACCTCATTTTCCATCTGAGTGCAAAATTTCATCTCGATCGAATCTGTAGTTTTCAAGTAATCAGGGAAACAAAACTTTGAACGGCCATATTTACGGAACCCCTGGTGGAATTTGGCCCATTAACGAACTTAACCGAGGCATTCGGGATCTGAACCTACACTGAAAATTTCAAGTCTCTAGGTTGATCCGTTCGAGAGTTATCGTGCTTACAGACGGCCGGACGGCCGGACGGACGGACAGACTCGAATTTTCCGACGGATTCGTTATCAGTGAGTCGAACATAGTTGATTGAGACCATTTTCGGCTCAAAATTCGAAAAATACAGACATCGTGACGAAATGATATAGCCCTCGTGTAAGTAGTACGAGCGCTCAAAAACAATAATAATCATAAACATCTGAAAAGTCTTATCTAAAAGATGAATCATTAGAAAAATTGTTTAGTGTGGTGGAAGAAGGTTTCAAAAATGAAAAGGGTTATTATTCTAGAACATCATTAACTTTTGCTGGCGCTGTAATTCTCTGAAAAATTACGAAAAGCACTGCCGTGAAGGCAGGAGCTTTTGAGCGCTCGTACATGCACCTTGTAGGTAGATTCGCATTTTCCAGTTTTAGAAATCAATTGAAGGAATGTTTGACTGCTGTCAAAAAAATCCTGAAACTTAGGCAAAACTCCAGACTTCATGTCGGTGCTTCAGCTGATCAATTTTTTTCCGATAATTCGCTAGAATTTTCCACGGTATCTATGGTCTTAGTGATGCGATCTGGACAAAATTTTGCACGTAGTTTGAATACATTATTCCTGAGCTAGGTGCATAATTTCATTCCAATCCGATCAGTAGTTTCGAAACTATCAGGAAAAAAATATCTTGAACGGCCATATTTACGGAACCCCTAGTCTAATTTTGCTCATTGATGAACGTGACCGTGAAATTTGCGATCCAAACCCACCCTGAAAATTTCAAGTTCCTAGGCCTTTCCGTTCAAAAGTTAGAATTTTCTATGGTTTCTATGGTTCTGGTCATGCGATCTGGACAAAATATTGCTTCAATATATCATTCTCGATTGAAATACAAAATTTCATCTCGATCGAATGCGTAGTTTCGAATTTATCGAAAAAACAAAATTACAAACGACCGTATTTACGGAACCCCTTGTATAATGTTGCTCATAGATGAACGTGATTACGACATTCAAGATCCACACCTATGCTGAAAACTTCAAGTCCCTAGGCGTTTCCGTTCAAAAGTTACAATTTTCTATGGTTTCTATGGTTCTGGTCATGCGATCTGGACAAAATTCCACATGTAGCTTGAACACTTCATTTTCCATTCGAGTGCAAAACTTCATCTCGATCAAATATGTAGTTTTCAAGTAATCAGGGAAACAAAACTTTGAACGGCCATATTTACGGAACCCCTGGTGGAATTTGGCCCATTAACGAACTTAACCGAGCCATTCGGGAACTGAACCCACACTGAAAATTTCAAGTCTCTAGGTTGTTCCGTTCGAGAGTTATCGTGCTTACGGCCGGCCGGCCGGACGGACAGACTCGAATTTTCCGACGGATTCGTCATCAGTGAGTGGAACATAGTCGATTGAGATCATTTTCGGCTCAAAATTCGAAAAATACAGACATCGTGACGAAATGATATAGCCCTAGTGTAAGTAGTACGAGCGCTCAAAAACCCAACCCAACTGGGGCCACTGTTTTTTCACTTCGACTTCTGGGTGTTTTCGTTCTATTTGATTTCAGTATAATTCAGTGAAGTCAAATTTTTATTTTTCGAAAAAAAGGGTTTATCAGCTCCTTCTCACGTCTCTAGATCGCTCGCGAGCGTTGGTTCAAAATTTGAGCGCCTGAGACAGTTTGAAAGAATCTTTGAATAGGTGGTTCAAATTTAATATCACTGCATCGATTGGGACGAAAATTTGGTGGTTCATTTTGCGGACCACTGCCGCTTAAAGAGTTAAGTAGAAGATACCGAGAAATCAGTGGATGAGAGGAAATTCCTGGCAAATATTCAGGTCTTAAAACTTTCTGGTATGTGTATTTTATAATGATTTCTAAATTTTTGAATTCTGAGTTACTGGGAACTCTTTGAATTTCCGTTTTAATGTCCTGACATATTTTCACTAGTAATACCACTAAAGGTCAAATTATTTCCGGAAATTTTTTCGAGCACATGAATATTTTGAAAATTATCCTGAGTCGAAGACGATGTGTTCTGTTGGGTACCCACGAGGAAACAATGTCCACTAAAATTCATCCGTTGCGATGGTGATCTGTCAGAAATACATGTTCTGATTGGTTAAAAATCACATGTGTGGAATTTTCGGGGGTAATATCCCTAGTGCATTTAATTTTTCCGGAAAAAATCGGGAAAAACGAGTTTCTCGTCTTCGACTCGGATTTTTAAAACCACTCTCGCTCATGCTATTTGTTAAAACAGATTACTTAGAAACGAGTGTTCCAATTTTTCCACAGGAAAAATTAAATGCCCGAGGGATATTTGGTAAGATTATTTCCTGAGTTAACCCTTTAGTGCCCGACGGTACTCCTGAGTACCAGTAATTTCGACGCGTCGTAAAATTTAGTTTTCTATATTCTGCTATTTTTATTTAACATATATTGTTGCTGGTGGCTATACTCAGTAGGTTTATGTTTCAATAATGAACATTCGAACATCTTTTCTTGAGAAATTTCCCATTTTTCATCAGGACGCAGAAGTACCGTCAGGAAATATAGCGAGCAGAAAAATTCAACAGTGGTATGTAAGAGACCACTTTATTCGAAAGAAATAGTGGTCATTGCAAATGAGATCCTCAACGAAGATTTATCGTTAGATAATAATATTTTAACAGATGAAGAAGAGAGTGACTCCGAAAATGCGGATACTGATTTGGAATAACGATTCTATAGACATTTTTCAATATTTTTGGTTAATACCTAGTAATAACAGTAGTTATTCTGAATTTTGTGGAAAAATTCAATGAAAATGAGGAATAAAGTATTTCAGTTACAGAGCATTTCATTAGCACTATAAATGACATCATTCCTGAAGGTAGGTACTTAAAAGTCCATATTTTGGATTTTTTTTCAAAAATGAAAATAAAATTCTGAAAAAAATTGAATTGTATTTAAAACCCTTCAAAAAAAAAAAAACAAGAAAAAAAATTTGTGAATTCAAGTTTTTTCTGTATTCGGGCACTAAAGGGTTAAATGAACATTTTATGTGTGAATTTTCTGAGTATTTACTGGAACACTATTTTCAACAGCCGCATTAATTTCACTTTCGGAAACATTTCCAAACCGATTCATTTTGAGTTTCAGTTGAAAAATTTAGAAAAGCACTGCCGTGAAGGCAGGAGCTTTTGAGCGCTCGTACATGAACCTTGTAGGTAGATTCGCATTTTCCAGTTTTAGAAACCAATTGAAGGAATTTTTGACAGCTGTCAAAAAAATTCTGAAACTTAGGCGAAACTCCAGACTTCATGTCAGTGCTTCAGCTGATCAATTTTTTTTCGATAATTCGCTAGAATTTTCTACGGTATCTATGGTCTTGGTGATGCGGTCTGGACAACATTTTGCACGTACTTTGAATACATTATTCCTCAGCTAGATGCATAATTTCATTCCAATCCGATCAGTAGTTCCGAAACTATCTGGAAAAAAATATTTTGAACGGCCATATTTACGGAACCCCTAGTCTCATTTTGCTCATTGATGAACGTGACCGCGATATTCGCGATCCAAACCCACCCTGAAAATTTCAAGTTCCTAGGCCTTTCCGTTCAAAAGATACAATTTTCTATGGTTTCTATGGTTCTGGTCATGCGATCTGGACAAAATATTGCTTCAATATCTTCTCGATTAAAATACAAAATTTCATCTCGATCGAATCCGAAGTTTCGAATTTATCGAGAAAACAAAATTTCAAACGACCGTATTTACGGAACCCCTTGTATAATGTTGCTCATAGATGAACGTGATCACGACATTCGAGATCCACACCTATCCTGAAAATTTCAAGTCCCTAGGCATTTCCGTTCAAAAGTTACAATTTTCTATGGTTTCTATGGTTCTGGTCATGCGATCTGGACATAATTTCGCATGTAGCTAAAACACCCCATTTTCCATCTGGGTGCAAAATTTCATCTCGATCGAATCTGTAGTTTTCAAGTAATCAGGGAAACAAAACTTTGAACGGCCATATTTACGGAACCCCTGGTGGAATTTGGCCCATTAACGAACTTAACCGAGGCATTCGGGATCTGAACCTACACTGAAAATTTCAAGTCTCTAGGTTGATCCGTTCGAGAGTTATCGTGCTTACGGCCGGACGGACGGACAGACTCGAATTTTCCGACGGATTCGTCATCAGTGAGTCGAACATAGTCGATTGAGACAATTTTCGGCTCAAAATTCGAAAAATACAGACATCGTGACGAAATGATATAGCCCTCGTGTAAGTAGTACGAGCGCTCAAAAATTAATAAATTCGTACGCGTTGTTTGTGATCTTTGTTGTTGATAACGATACATAGCAACACAGCATAGAAACCATCAAGTTTGTTGTCACAAAGCAACTTGTCAAACTTGCATGAAATTTTTCCAATTTTTTTTCCGGAAAAACTGCTGACAGCTAAGTTGACAGTTGTTGAGTAATTTTTGAGCGCTCGTACAACACGAGGGCTATATCATTTCGTCACGATGTCTGTATTTTTCGAATTTTGAGCCGAAAATGGTCTCAAACGATAGAGTTCAACTCACTGATGACGAATCCGTCGGAAAATTTGAGTCTGTCCGTCCGGCCGTCCGTAAGCACGATAACTCTCGAACGGATAAACCTAGAGACTTGAAATTTTCAGTGTAGGTTCAGATCCCAAATGTCTCGGTTAAGTTCGTTAATGGGCAGAATTCCAGGGGTTCCGTAAATATGGCCGTTCAAAATTTTGTTCTCCTGATTACTTTGAAACTACAGATTCGATCAAGATGAAACTTTGCACTCAAATGGAGAATGAGGTGTTCAAGCTACATGTGAGATTTTGTCCAGATCGCATGACCAGAACCATAGAAACCATAGAAAATTGTAACTTTTGAACGGAAACGCCTAGGGACTTGAAATTTGCAGGATAGGTGTGCATCACAATTGTCGTGATCACTTTCATCTATGAGCAAAATTATACTAGCGGTTATATGGTCGTTTGAAATTTGGTTTTCTTGATAATTTCAAAACTACAGATTCGATCGTGACGGAATTTTGTATACTAATGAAGAATGATATATTTAAACTACACTTCTCCAGATCACATGACCAGAACCATAGAAACCATAGAAAATCATAACTTTCGAACGGAAAGGGCGAGGGACTTGAAATTTTCAGGATAGGTGTGGATCTGAAATGTCGCATTCACGTTTATCAATGAGTAGAATTATACTAGGGGTTCCGTAAATACGGTCGTTTGAAATTTTGTTTTCTCGATAATTTCGAAACTACGGATTCGATCGAGATGAAATTTTGTATTTTAATCGAGAATGATATATTAAAGCAATATTTTGTCCAAATCTCATAACCAGAACCATAGAAACCATAGAAAATCGTAACTTTTGAACGAAAAGGCCTAGGAACTTGAAATTTTCAGGGTGGGTTTGGATCGCGAATATCGCAGTCAAGTTCATCAATGAGCAAAATTAGAGTAGGGGTTCCGTAAATATGGCCGTTCAAAATATTCTGTTCCTGATAATTTCGAAACTACCGATTTGATCAGAATGAAATTTTGCACCTAGCTGAGGAATAATGTATTCAAACTACGTGCAGAATTTTGTCCAGATCGCATCACCAAGACCATAGATAGCGTAGAAAATTCTAGCGAATTAACGAAAAAAAATTTGGTCAGCTGAAGCACTGACATGAAGTCTGGTGTTTCGCCTAAGTTTCAGAATATTTTTGACAGCTGTCGAAAATTTCTTCAATTGATTTCTAAAACTGGAAAATGCGAATCTACCTACCAGGTGCATGTACGAGCGCTCAAAAGCTCCTGCCTTCACGGCAGTGCTTTTCGTAATTTTTTCACTTAAAATTTATATTTGACATACCAATTCTTGATAGCGATTGGTCAAAATTAATAGGAAGGAAATAATCACTATAATCGATACCAGAAAAACTTTCTATTGACTCGGAATGTAGAGCAAGGATTTAAAAGTGTTATGGACACCAAAAATTTTCATATCATTTTCTTAACCGTTCATATCAAGACGAAAACATTTCAATATATCGATATTTTCGATACATCGACTTATTATTCCCATACTCCGCTGTGGCCGAAATCTACTCCACTTTCTGTCGAATCTACTACGATTTTTTGACCGGCTGTGGCAGTGGCAACTCTGGCAATAATAATTTTCGTTAAGAGCGCGAACCAAACTGCGAATATTCCTGTGAGTGTAGATGGCTTATTTACACGCGAAGTTCACGCCAAGATTCATGGCAAGAATTCTTGCCGTTATTCGCGGCATGAGTGTGGAGCGGGCTATATCTGCAGATGTTGTTGTCCATTTCGATATTGAATTTATTCCTACAGGCATGGTTTTGTACCAAATTACTCTTTCCCAGTTTGGATGTGTAGCCAAAAAAAGTCTGTCAGTTGTTACATTTGGATTGGTCGATCTTTTTTCCATTAATTCAAGGTATAAGCGAACAGGACATAAATCTTCTTTTTCTTTATTTTTCACTAACCATTTACTATTCGATAAGTTTTTCGAACCACCTTGGGAAGTTTTGGAAAATATTGCGTTATATTCCACCCGACCAGTGAAGTTTTCCAGAAGATCATATTCTTTTTGAGCGCTCGTACTACTTACACGAGGGCTATATAATTTCGTCACGATGTCTGTATTTTTCGAATTTTGAGCCGAAAATGGTCTCAAACGACTATGTTCGACTCACTGATGACGAATGCGTCGGAAAATTCGAGTCTGTCCGTCCGGCCGTCCTTCCGTATACACGATAACTCTCGAACGGAATGTCCTAGAAACTTGAAATTTTCAGGGTAGGTTCGAATCTCGAATGCCGCGGTTGAGTTCGTTATCGGGCAATATTCGCCCAGGGGTTCCGTAAATATGGCCGCTCGAATTTTTGTTTTCCTGATTTTTTCGAAACTTCAGATTTGATCGAGGTGAAATTTTGCACTCAGATGGAGAATGACGTGTTCAAGCTACATGCAGAATTTTGTCTAGCTCGCATGACCAGAACCATAGAAACCATAGAAAATTATAACTTTCGAACGGAAAGGCCTAGAGAGTTGACATTTTCAGGATAGGTGAAGATCTCGAATCTTGCGGTCAGGTTCATCAATGAGCAAAATTAGACTATGGGTTCCGTAAATATGGTCGTTTGAAATTCAGTTTTCTTGATAATTTCAAAACTATGTATTGGATCGTGAAGAAAATTTGTATTCAAATTGAGAATGATATATTCGAGCTATATTTTGTCCAGATCGCATGGTCAGAACCATAGAAAGTCATAACTTCCGAACGGAAAGGCCTAGGGACTTGAAAATTTCAGGATAGGTTCGGATCGCGAATTGTGCGGTCACGTTCATCAATGAGCAAAATTAGACTAGGGGTTCCGTAAATATAGCTGTTCAAACTATTTTTATCCTTATAATTTCGAAACTACTTATTGGATTGGAATTTTGTCCAGATCGCATTACCAAGACAATATAGATACCGTACAAAATTCTAGCGAATTATTGAAAAAAAAAATGGGCACCTAAAGCACTGAACTGAAGTCTGGATTTTCGCCTTACATTGAAATTTTCTTTGACAGCTTTCAAAATCTTTCCAATTGGTTTCTTAAACTGAAGAATGCGAATCGACCTACAAGGTGCATGTACGAGCGCTCAGAAGATCCTGCCTTCACGGCAGTGCTTTTCTAATTTTTTGAAAATAATGAATTGAGCAATTAGCTGCCTCTTTGCCACGCCAAGCCAATTCAATATCTACTAGTACCCGTGGTGCATACAAACTTTCATGTCATACCAGTTCGTTTTGAATAATTAATATTTTTGAGCGCTCGTACTACTTACACGAGGGCTATATCATTTCGTCACGATGTCTGTATTTTTCGAATTTTGAGTCGAAAATGGTCTTAAACAACTATGTCCGACTCACTGATGACGAATCCGTCGAAAAATTCGAGTCTGTCCGTCCGGCCGGCCGTATACACGATAACTCTCGAACGGAATGACCTAGAAACTTGAAATTTTCAGGGTAGGTTCGAATCTTGAATGCCGCGGTTAAGTTCGTAATTGGGCAAAATTTGCCCTGGGGTTCCGTAAATATGGCCGCTCGAAATTTTGTTATCCTGATTACTTCGAAACTTCAGATTCGATCTAGTTGCACTCAAAAGGATAATGACGTGTTCAAGCTACATGCAAAATTTTGTCCAGATCACATGACCAGAACCATAGAAAATTATAACTTTGTAATGGAAAGGCCTAGGGACTTGAAATTTTCAGGATAGGTGTGGATCTCGAATGTCGCAGTCGCGTTCATCAATGAGCAAAATTAGACTAGGGGTTCCGTGAATCTGGCCGTTTGAAATTCAGTTTTCTTGATAATTTCAAAACAATGGATTTGATCGTGACGAAATCTTGTATTTGAATTGAGAATAATATATTCGAGTTCAATTTTTTCCAGATCGCATGATCAAAAACATAGAAACCATAGAAAATTATAACTTTCGAAAGAAAAGGCCTAGAGACTTAAAATTTTCAGGATCGGTTCGGATGGCGAATTTCGCGTTCACGTTCATCAATGAGCTAAATTAGACTAGGGGTTCCGTAAATATAGCCGTCCAAACTATTTTTTTCCTGATAATTTCGGAACTACCTATTGAATTGGAATGAAATTTCGCACATAGATGAAGAATAATATATTCGAACTACAATGGCAAATTGAATCCAGATCACATTACCAAGACCATAGATCCCGTAGAAAATTCTAGCGAATTATCGAAAAAAAAATTGGTCACCTAAAGCAGTGACTTGAAGTCTGGATTTTCGCCTTAGTTTGAAAATTTGTTTGACAGCTGTCAAGAATTTTCTCAATTGGTTTCCAAAACTGTAAAATGCGAATCTACCTACTAGGTTCATGTACGAGCGCTCAACAGCTCCTGCCTTCACGGCAGTGCTTTTCGTAATTTTTTTTATGCCATCAATTTGATTTGCCAATTTTTACCTTCGACACTACCTTGACATCATTATTGTCTCCGTTCTTGTTGTTAGGGAGATGAGTATCAAAATTTTTGATGTGTCAAAGTCAAGAATCAAAATGCAACAAAATTTTGAAATTGAAAGAATACAACCAATTTTTAAGTGGATGTCAGAAAATGCTGTAGAAAACATAAACGAAATTGTGCTGTTGGGGTACTTTAATGATCTATCCGAAAAATTTTCCCCTAGCTCTCTGTGGGCTAAATACTCGATGATGAAAAAGACTTTGATGGTAAATAAGAATATTGATATTTGTAATTTTCACAAATTATGCGAGTATTTGAAGCAAAAGTCAAAAGGGTACCAACCAAAAAAATCCAGTGTATTATCTAGAGAAAATGTCCTAAAATTCATTTATTTTATTATTATTATTAATATTTATTCATGAGGCACCAAATGAAACGTTTTTAATTAACAAGGTCGCATTATTATTTGGTGTATTTGGTGGATGTCGGCGGCAAGAACTTGTAAATATGTTAGTCACACATGCAGAAGATAGAAAATCAGTCTTTGTTGTAACGGTGCCCGAAACCAAAACTGACAAAAAAGTTCACCATTGTTGCTGAAGATAAAATGAACAGTTTGAAACTTATAAGAGATTATATTTCTTTGCCGCCACATGGCTGCTCAGAAAAGAGACTATTTTTAAACTACAGACAAGGCCGCTGTACTGTAGAACCTGTTGGAAAAAATACATTTGGGAAAATTCCCTGTATTATTGCAAAATATTTGGGTCTGAACAACCCCGAGAAGTACACTGGTCATTGTTTATTATGTCGAACGTCAGCAACTCTTTTAGCAGAAGCTGGACCAAGACTACGTTGAAGCGCCATGGTGGATAGAAGAGTACCACTGTTGCTGAAGGATATTTAGAAGACAGCATATCCTCAAAAATTTAGGTTTCCAGGATGTTGGCAGGCGTATCATCTGGATCTCGCATTTCCTTACAGAAACTAGAGACCCAGACAATGAATCATGAGTGAACCTTTGCTGCAGGAAATTTGGTTATCAGTGGAACCTTCCAGAATTGCCAATTCTATGGAAATACAACCAAATAATATAAAATGTAAATTCATATTTTGTTAATGAAGAATAAGTTAATCGAAAACTGTTTATTGCCCACGCGGGCCCTAATGTGTACTTTATGCCCGCACGGGCATAAAGTAATCCATTATGTAGATTGTATCTAAGGTATAAAAACACAATGATGTACTGGTATGACAAAAATTAAACACAATTTGGAGAAAACAGTATTATTCTGAACTCAGTACATATGAGTTTCAATTTATTTCCATTCACTACTTAAGTTTTCGTTCTGGATGCTCAATACGAAAATTGTGTAATAAACTGCCTTGTGGTCTTATCAATCGTACAAGTTATTAAGATGGAATTTTTACAATTATTCTATATCCCACCGTCACCATATATCACCTATTGTCCGAAAAAGATTCGAGTTCGTGCTCCCTGCACGAAGAGGAAGTCTTTTGTTTTATCTTTTCTGAGGAACGGGTATTCAGGAAAGAAAACCTCGAAATTTTAATTGAATATATTATATTTACAAAAAATGATGGCGAAACGCGTACATAAAATCGAAATTTTCACAGTCATCAAAAAGAACATCGAAATAAAACATCTATCATTCACCTAGTTCCTCATAATCATAATTAACTCAGACAATCAAACTGTTACTTCACATAAACATACTAATCCGAATGTAGGAGGGGTCATTTAACCAACACTAACAGATTAATGCAACTATTATTCAAATTCCATACATAAAATCGAAAATACATCAAATCAATTTCGGGTCGAGATATCAATAATATTGGGGATTACAATAACACCATTCACATATACATATAGGGGTTGAAACTTTGAACTGAATTTTCCTACTTTGATCGGCAAACCACCCAAATCCTTTTTGTACCTACTTGGAAACAAATTTACCCACACACGATAGTGACCTTATTTTTGAGCGCTCGTACTACTTACACGAGGGCTATATCATTTCGTCACGATGTCTGTATTTTTCGAATTTTGAGCCGAAAATGGTCTCAATCGACTATGTTCGACTCACTGATGACGAATCCGTCGGAAAATTCGAGTCTGTCCGTCCGGCTGTCCGTCCGTCCGTCCGTCAGCACGATAACTCTCGAACGGATCAACCTAGAAACTTGAAATTTTCAGTGTAGGTTCAGATCCCGAATGCCTCGGTTAAGTTCGTTAATGGGCCAAATTCCACCATGGGTTCCGTAAATATGGCCGTTCAAAGTTTTGTTTCCCTGATTACTTCGAAACTACAGATTCGATCGAGATGAAATTTTGCACTTAGATGGAAAATGAGGTGTTTTAGCTACATGCGAAATTTTGTCCAGATCGCATGACCAGAACCATAGAAACCATAGAAAATTGTAACTTTTGAACGGAAATGCCTAGGGACTTGAAATTTTCAGGATAGGTGTGGATCTCGAATGTCGTGATCACGTTCATCTATGACCAACATTATACAAGGGGTTCCGTAAATACGGTCGTTTGAAATTTTTTTTTCTCGATAAATTCGAAACTTCGGATTCGATCGAGATGAAATTTTGTATTTTAATCGAGAATGATATATTGAAGCAATATTTTGTCCAGATCGCATGACCAGAACCATAGAAACCATAGAAAATTGTATCTTTTGAACGGAAAGGCCTAGGAACTTGAAATTTTCAGGGTGGGTTTGGATCGCGAATATCGCGGTCACGTTCATCAATAAGCAAAATGTGACTAGGGGTTCCGTAAATATGGCCGTTTAAAATATTTTTTTCCAGATAGTTTCGGAACTACTGATCGGATTGGAATGAAATTATGCATCTAGCTGAGGAATAATGTATTCAAAGTACGTGCAAAATTTTGTCCAGACCGCATCACCAAGACCATAGATACCGTAGAAAATTCTAGCGAATTATCGAAACAAAATTGATCAGCTGAAGCACCGACATGAAGTCTGGAGTTTCGCCTAACTTTCAGAATTTTTTTTACAGCTGTCAAAAATTCCTTCAATTGGTTTCTAAAACTGGAAAATGCGAATCTACCTACAAGGTGCATGTACGAGCGCTCAAAAGCTCCTGCCTTCACGGCAGTGCTTTTCGTAATTTTTTCTTTTTATTCGTATTCCCGTAATCGAAATACGATTTTTAACTTTACTCAAAATGAAACTTCCTCTACACTTACTTCCAGGATCTAACACAATTATTTCCTTAATCCGAACTCTACTAAAATCCTCGACTGAAAAATACTAAACTGTTTTCCTACACCGGCCTCTAACCGAAGACGTATCCCATACGATCTACTCTTCCTGAGTTCTCCTCCCGCGAGCAACTCCTTCTCTATCGAAAAGTGAACCTAAAATTCTGTACCTATCGTGGCACCTTCCCGACTTTCGAACTACCCCGGACTCTAACCGGAAAACTGACCCCGTACAACTAACTCCGAGTTCTCCAGTTACGGGTGAGAACCTCCTTCTTATTTAAATCGAGAAGTGAACGTAAAATTCTGTACCTATCGTGACACCTTTGCCGTCTTTCAACTACTGCCCTAAAGCGAATCCCCCAACTCAAAACGATTAACTCTCCCGATTCTCCACTTCCGTACAACTCACCCCCGGTCCCAGACCGGTAACAACTGACTCTTCCCGAGCCACCCCCAACCGACAACAACCGCCCTAGGTCCCCGACCGATCACCACTTACTCCAGGTCCCTGACCGGGCTATTCCTGAATTTTTCCACTTCCGAACAACGTACTTAACCCAACTCCCCGACTGACTTTCGAGTTCCTGACCTGACGAGCAACGGCCCGCGGTCTCCGACCTCCTCTCCGTTCCCGACAGGTCACAACTGCCCTCACATTTTCAGAGTCCCTCGAAGGTAAACTTCTTCCCACTTCCAAAAACACAAGTCCTGAGTTGACACTTTTTCGCAGGGCCTCTCACGCTTTCAAATTCTTTCTCCGAAATTTTCTCATGGTCAACCTACGTTGAGTGTTTCCATCTTATCGAGGACTCCTTCAGTCGGCCATACAAAGTTTTATTTGTTGTCTACCACCGTTCGTCAAAACAAAGCTTCGTTTGAAGCCAAAGCTTTCCTTATCTCAGTCACACAGCTCCGAAATTAACGACATCCGTTTCTACAATGTATGGCCGACCGAGGTAGGTAACCGAATTTGAAATTAAATATTCATATTCCCAAATATTACAATTGTCCACCAGTTAAAATTATTTATCACTCAGAAATATCATCTTGATTGAATCAAAATTTTTTAAAATGTACAATAGAAATGTTTTGATTCAGCAAATAATGTTTCTACTAAATTACTTTCAGAAACAATCTTCATACTGATATTCATCTTCAATGAAAAAATTACGAAAAGCACTGCCGTGAAGGCAGGAGCTTTTGAGCGCTCGTACTTCCACCTTGTAGGTAGATTCGCATTTTCCAGTTTCAGAAATCAATTGAAGGAATTTTTGACAGCTGTCAAAAAAATTCTGAAACTTAGGCGAAACTCCAGACTTCATGTCTTCAGCTGACCAATTTTTTTTCGATAATTCGCTAGAATTTTCTACGCTATCTATGGTCTTGGTGATGCGATCTGGACTAAATTTTGCACGTAGTTTGAATACATCATTCCTCAGCTAGGTGCAAAATTTCATTCCAATCCAATCAGTAGTTTCGAAACTATCAGGAAATAAATATTTTGAACGGCCATATTTACGGAACCCCTGGTATAATTTTGTTCATTAATGAACGTGACCGCGATATTCGCGATCCAAACCCACCCTGAAAATTTCAAGTTCCTAGGCCTTTCCGTTCAAAAGTTACAATTTTCTATTGTCTCTATGGTTCTGGTCATGCGATCTGAACAAAATATTGCCTTAATATATCATTCTCGATTAAAATTTCATCTCGATCGAATCCGTAGTTTCGAATTTATCGAAAAAACAAAATTTCAAACGACCATATTTACGGAACCCCTAGTATAATTTTGCTCATAGATGAACGTGATCACGACATTCGATATCCACACCTATCCTGTGAAAATTTCAAGTCCCTAGGCGTTTCCGTTCAAAAGTTACAATTTTCTATGGTTTCTATGGTTCTGGTCATGCGATCTGGACAAAATTTCACATGTAGCTTGAACACCTCATTCTTCATTTGAATGCAAAATTTAATCTCAATCAAATCTGTAGTTTTCAAGTAATCAGGGGAACAAAACTTCGAACGGCCATATTCACGGAACCCCTGGTGGAATTTGGCCCATTAACGAACTTAACCGAGGCATTTGGGATCTGAACCTACACTGAAAATTTCAAGTCTCTAGGTTGATCCGTTGGAGAGTTATCGTGCTTACGGACGGCCGGACGGACGGACAGACTCGAATTTTCCGACGGATTCGTCATCAGTGAGTCAAACATAGTCGATTGAGACCATTTTCGGCTCAAAATTCGAAAAATACAGACATCGTGACGAAATGATATAGCCCTCGTGTAAGTTGTACTAGCGCTCAAAAATCAGGGGTTTTCTGCTAAGACTATCAACTCTATGTTTTTGCATAGAAACGATATAATTTACTTTCAATCAATGAATATTCTTTATGTTTTGACAACTTCTGTTTGACTTGTGAAAAATAACAATCGACCTAACAATGAATCATAGATAAAGAACATTCCTTTATCTATGCAATGAATTTGCAGGGAACATGGAAAATTTCCTTATTCGAGACCCCGTCGAGAAGCTATAGTAAATTATCATGATAATATTGAAGATATGGTTGAAAACGATCCAAGCATCGGTAAGGTGGAAAAAAGTGCAGGTGTTATGCAAAAAAGTTTGTACAATTTTGAAGAGGGAAAACTCGCATCCATACCATTTCACCAAAGTTCTGCATTTTAGGCCAAGACTCCATTTTTTGAATTGGATGGTTGGTAGAGGAAAACGAATTTCAAAATTTATTTTTATTGACGAGCCTTAATTCACAGGAGACGGTATCATAAATATGAGCAATTTGCATGTGTTGGCCCGAGAAAACGCGCATGCAAAAACTGAAAGAAATTACCAGTACAGATTTTCTATTAAATACGTGGTGCGGCGACGTTGGCAACCAACTGATTGGACCTGATTTTTTTTGAAGGACTGTCGAATGGACCAATGTATTTAGACTTCTTGAGAGGTCGTTTACCTCAATTATTGGGCGACATCAATCAGCGCGGACTTCATTTTCAACACAACGGCGCCACTCCCCATTACAGTTCGCAAGTCAAAGTATTCTCAAACGATTGTTACAGAAGCCGTTATATTCATATTTCCTGTAATTCAACTTAGAATCTATTGGGAATTGAATATAATTGTTTGTACTTATTGATTTTAATTTATTTTAACTATGGATACATTTTGTTCTACAAATTAAATATCTTCTCAACATTTCTATGAATCAATATATATTTTTATTCTTCTTTAGGGACTGGTTCCTTTGTATCGGGAGCAGCAGCTTCAATTTGATTTGTTCCAGTTGGTTTATGATCTGATCTAGGGCCATCTGGAACTGACTCTTCCTTTGGTTCATGAATCACAATTTTATCAGGAAGTGGTGTTTTGGGCCCGATTTTACCAGTGGGATCATGGGGCAACATAATTTTGACCTAAGGAAAAATAATTGGATGTTATGCATACATTCACATATTCTTTCAAGCTTTTCCTCATCATCACAATTGTTCGCTGTGTCGTCTTCATTTTTGAATAACCCTGGGAAACTTCAAACCGATTAATTGTAAAAAGTATTGAAAACGGATAAAAGTCGACCAGGAAAGGTCAAACATCTGGCTCAGCTTATGCAAAATTTCCAACATAACCCACTTAAAAGACGTTCGCGTACACACATCTGTCGCGCGATGTGGGCCCCGCATCACCTAATTCTGTTCATTTGGAAGTCCCCATCGAGAACCGACGGATTAGTTGTTGTCCGGTGCACGCCCTCAGCGTTCGCGTAGATTTCTCCGTCATCTGAGTTGGAGATCGAAAAACAGTGAGACAGTTGACAATTCATCGCCTTATTTTTTATCTGTCTTGATTTTGAATAAATGAAAATTCCTATTCTCTTGAAAGTAATGTTTTAAAAGGAATGAATGACTTGAGTATGTTTCGGAATGAAGTTTACAGAATAAATTGAGTATTTTTAAATTCCCATTGCCAGAATGAATTGTAAATTGACAATTTTTTCTAATATGTATAAGTCAGATAATCATTTGGAAACTGACATTGTTTTTATGTATGTGCACATGGTTGGTAGGAATATTTTCATCAACTGTATTATCAATTATAAGGGTCATATTCAAACTATGGAGCTCCCTTCTGTTCCTTGTGTTTTGAAAGTTAGTTTTCTGGGTTATAAAAATGGATGCAACACAACAAATACAGCACAGAACACTAAATAAAATACTCAAATGAACTAAACAGAAGCACTACGCATGATCAATAGCCAGCACAGAATTTTGTGCTGAAGTGAAAATTTGCAGCCTACTGAAAATTTTGACCACTTCGACTTCTGTGCTGGACTTAAATTCCAATTCAAATGGTTCCATCTACTTAGCTTGCGTGCCAATTGGCGAATTGATTACAAAAGGACCTTAGTGAATAAATAAATGAAAATCTTACCTTTATGCCCAAGACCCCTTGTCTCAAAAGAACATGTCGTGTAGCACAATCAATATAATACTTTACTGGATCTCCGGAATGGATCATAAGCCCTTCAACAAATTTCATTGACTTTGCCCGTTGGCCTCTAAGTTTCCCAGATATTATGACTTCACATCCTGCAGAAAATAAAAGAATGAGCAAGAATATTCTATATTCAGAATATGTTCACTTTAGATGTGAGTAAAAAAAACATAAACAGAAAAAGTCTTGATAATTTTTTTTAAATTGGCTTCAATTCATTACAGTAGAAGCTCCTTATTCGCGTTTTCACTATTCGCGCATGAAAAAAATGAGAAAATTCTACATCCGCGGCTAAAAATTTCTTTATTCGGTATGTACATCGGTACATACACATTTTAATCATGCTGGAAAAACTGTGGCGTGCTCTGACTTGCGGAAAATGACGAAGAATCTGTGCAAATTCAAACTCTGACTGCAAAAATAGCCGAAATTGCGGATGGAATATGGAAAAACGATATGGGTTCGCTCCGATAAAATCAAGTGATATTCTGGAGTTGCTTGAATCGCAAGATGAAGATTTGACTGACACCGACTTGGAGAAAATATTAAATTCACAGCCCACTGGAGAAGAGGCTTCAACGAACACTGAAAAAATGACTAATTTGCAGAATCTAAGTGAAGTTTTGGCAAATGAATAAAGAGCTTTTATTGTATTTGCATAATCAAAATGATGACCTAAAAATAATGTATCTTATATTTGTTTCAAATTTGATTTAATTCTCAATATATTGTCTTGATGTTGACGATGGTTTGTATGAAAAATTATTTTAGCCATTTCCATCGTCTATTGCTATGGAATTTCCATGATCCAACTTTTGGTCGTATTACTCAGAACATCTTCAGGGAATGCTACGAGAAAAGCTGGTTTTCGGTATCTTATTGCGAAATCGAAATGACAAATTACTAACATCAAATTGATTGACGTACGATACCCTCACTTTTCTTGCCGTTCAGGATTGATGAATTTCACCTAGTGATATTTTAATGATTTGGTCCACAGGTCCCTTATTTCCAGACTGTCAGCAACAGCAAAGTAGGCTTTCCTACTTTTCCTTGTTTTCTCATTGTGCAATGTTCCTTTTGGAAACAAACACATCTTTATAGCATACAGATCTATTAGTACTCCAGTCTTCTGAGAGCTCTCCAGAAGACATTCTGAGTAATCAGATTGCGACGTTGGAACATGGAAATTCTATATACGATGGAAATAACCTAAATAATTTTTTCCACTATTCTTCATTATCAATTTATCCTTTATTATTTCAATATATGTTTTTTGCCTAGTGAGGAAATTTAAATTTGAACATGACTATTTCAACGTATTTAGGAAAATTTTACATTGAATTATTTGTCAATTTTTCCCTTGAAGGTTATTTGAAATGACCTAGAGAATATTTGATATTTACTTCGTTCATCCGTAAAAACCTCTCTGTCTTTTTTGCTTGTGCATCCATACTTACAAATTGAAACAATTGTGATTATTATAAGAAACAAATTTGTGTTATACAATAGATGACCCGAACCCTTTTATGAAAGATAAGCAATTGGGTCACTTAATATTGTAAGACAAAAAAAAAAGATAATCAATAAAACAAATGGAACATGTACCTTGTCACCTCTTAATTGAAGATGATAAAAGATCCCAAGTGTCCTTTGATATGAAGAATTTATCTTTTGCTACAGACTAATGTAACGTAGTTAGTTTGTGATACCTACAAGAAAATATTATTTTCAATACATTTAAATTATTACGATAGGAATTACAACTACTCTTAAGCAATACATATGTCAAAATCTACTCTATAGACTGATGAATCAATTTTGAGATACACCTTCAAGGCGACAAATCATGTAACAATGACAGTATAAAATTAATGCATTTTGGAATTCTCCAGCTAAGCCTAAAAAAACTCAAATCATTGAGTTATTTTGCCAACCACCAAACTATTAAAGAACAAATCAAAATTCAATAATTTCAAATGCAAACACAAACTGATCTGTACAACTGTCAAACCAAAACTATAGGTTAGCAATTCATACATTTCAACACCTAAAAGTGTAAATTTGTGAAATTTAAAAACGATTTGTTGGTCGTGTCCAAATTAAGATATCGAGCACTATTGAATCACTAAAGAATTTAGAAACTGCAAAGAATACAATTTTAGTATTTAATCCCGTACTGGCTTACGCCTCTGCGATGAATGTTTATGACTGTTTCGGAAATAAACTATTATTGTTAATATTAATTGAAAATAATGGCAGATATCCAACTGATTATTGGTTCACAGTAACATGAGGTCTTTCAAGAAACTGTTTATGATGTCATAGTATTATATTGAAGTTAAAATCAAATATCAGACCCCAGAAACTGCGTGATCATGAAACAAAAAACCAGATAAACATTCAAACAAAAAACATTATTTATATTACCTATATTATATTATTCTATTTCAGATCATTTAATGCTTGCAGCATCAAAAATTTCTCGAACAGAAGTTCAGAAAATAGGCAAATAACTCAATCAGCTTTTTGGAAATATTTGCATTCTAATTAACAGGTTGATTAAATAAGATAAAGTAACAATATAATATTTTTTGCAGCTTGATATGAACAATAAAGAATCTATATCATGTATTTTCTCTGTGTTCATTCTAATGAAGTTATCTAAATAGATTAAATAATACTACAACAAAAACAAATATAATATGAAGTTGGGAAAATTAGATATTCACAGTAGAACTATTTTGGACTTTCAAAATGTTATTGAATTGAATATAATATCTCATTATCCCACATAGGTTCACAAATAAATTTGAAAATCAATATTAGGGATGAAAAACTTTCAAGTAAATAAATTACCTACTTCTTGAAGAAATTTTCATAAAATTTCAGGGTCTTCTCGATTAATTTAAATATTGAAAATTACCTCACTTTAAAACTAGTCAATACTTTCACAATGAAGATAAACCTACTGAAGAGGGGTATAGATTGCATATCATAAAACTCACCTTGAGCACCATTCTGCATGATGTACCTCAATACCCCATAACAGGCTCTGCGTATAGCAAGCCCACCAAGTAGCTTGAATCTTAAAGATTCTGCCTGTGCTGTTGCACATAATCCTCTATTAGCAACTTTTTCTACATACAGAATGAGTGAGTTGTCTGCAAAGTTGAATCTTTTTTGAACTAAGCGAGTTAATTCCCTTATCCTGCGGTTTTTTTCTCCTAAAACTAAATCAGTTCTAGTGGCACTAATAATGATTTCAGTTTTGGTAGGTGTTACGCGGACCTCTACACCCGAAAAACCATCTTCGGCCAACTCTCTGGTCAAGAATTCGTTAAGTTCGGCTTTGAATACACCATCAGCGACGAACTAAAATGAACCAAGAATAAAGAAATTGAAATTTACCGAAGGCACTATTAGATATTTATAGAGTACCATAAAATAGCGTCGACAAGAAAAATATACATACCTTCCGTTTCATGGATAACAATTGAGCCATGATTAAGCAGGACACCTTTACTTCTAACCAACAGAATTCAACTGCAAAAGAACGGAGGGAATCAGAAATCAGAAATGAAATATTGAGAAGAACGAAGAACATAAACATGGTACCATAACCAAACAAAAAAGTGTTCACTGATTTTCTTCTTCATTATGATTTTATGGAAAGAAATGGCCCCAGCCTCAATTACTTGAATAGCAATGTTCATTTCTATAATCGGAAATATATTCAGAGAAGAAAATGGAAAAAATAACCAACTGAGGAAGAAAATCAGTAGAAAAGTTCAGATGAGAGATGAGAAAATCGAAATATTCATAAATAAAAATTTCGTGTCACATTTTTTGCGATGAACTCCTAAACTCTGACCGATTTTAATCATATTTTGCACACTGTGTGAAGTTTGATTCAACTTGAGAGATAGGATAGTTTATATTGCAATTTATTTATTTACTATTCGCGTTTCCAACTACCAATGAAGGCGCTACGAACTGTAAACAAACATGGAGGAAACGAGTACCTTTTCTGGATTTATTGTAGTGAAACAGATCATTTTAGGTGTTTTTCAGGTTTTTCTTCGATTTTGTAAGTTCTATGTGAAGACTTTTTAGTGGAATGTATAATAATTCAACAGAAAAATGGAGCACTATTTGAGGGAACAAGTGCCAAAGGCATCAGTGACACAATCTGCTGAGGCATCTTTCTATATGGAAAACCATAGCCTGTTTTGATTTTTTTTTCGAGGAGCAATTGAAGCCTAAACAACTAGATTTGTAAACTTTTTTCAAGTAGGTACTAGAATTTAGTTCACCCATTGTTATATAATCCAATTTCCTAAAATTCATTTACATATCGTCGGTAAAAATTGACAAAGGGGCCTATCTGCAAATTTTTATTTTCTGAGTTAGCTTCACTTTGGAACCCATGGCTCTCGTCTTTATGAAGTGCTGCTAACTCATCGAAAACCAGTGGGAGAAACAAAATAAGTGGTTGAAAATTTTAATCAGGTTTTTGTAGTACACAGGAGAACTTTGATCGCGGATATCTTGAAAAACCAAAATTTGCAGATACGCCCCTTTGTCAATTTACCGACGATATTATAATATAAAATCATTTCATTCAGACTTCACCTTGAAGATGATTTTAATTTCTTTCTTACAGAAAGATTGAGTCACAGTCATTTGAAATACCAGTCCCAGAAAATTGCGGGTCTACAGGCGTTCTGAACGGCCTCTTAGATGAAATTTGAATTCTTGGGAGAAATCAAACTTCATTACAACTGATATAAATATCTTACCGACCATTTTCTTTTCAAAACCTGCTCAGAAAACAATAAAAATTCCTAAATATTTCTCGCGAATACCTGGATCCTGAATATAAAATAAAAATATCTAGTTAAACAGCACGTGAAATATGAAATCAGTACTCGTTTTTTAGGTTCGGGATTTAGCCAACAGGGGGCGTTTAAACCTCTGGAATCGCGAATATGCAGGGGCGTAGCTACAGGGGGTGCAAGGGGTGCCGCGCACCCGGGCCCTTCTGGGGCCCGGCTTGACTTTTTCAGCATGGGTGAATTAACATTTATTCAATTCATGCATGCAAAAATTTATAAATATGAAAAATATCAGTACCTATGTATTTTTCGATAAGACGAAGAACGAAAAGTTTTTCATAAAAATGAACCAATAATCATTTTATTTTTCTTCGAAATCGGCACTCAATAAATATCGGACCCTTCTAGGGTTTATGAGTTTATTATCGCCGCCAGATTTTGTTTATTTATGTATTATTTTCTTTTATCTATCCGCTCTGCCGCCCTGGGTTTTGCCATCTGTTATTTTTGCATTCGTCATAGGTTGTTTTCGGGTTTTTGTATCATTCTCTTCACAGTCTTCACGCAATTTGCGTGACGAATTTCAATAGTGCAGTTCCAATCATTGTCAAAGAACTCTGAGTTATTCGCATCGAGAAATAGTCTGTGCTGTGTTGTATAATTTAATGTGTTTTATTTGAACTGCAATTTAATTGTGAGGACATCAGTTATGTCAAAAAATTATAAAAAGCACTGACGTTTATCAATGAGCAAAATTATACTAGGGGTTCCGAGGAGCTGTCGAGAGCTCGCTCATCCAACTTCCATTGAAAATTTTTTCAAAAAATTGACAACAGCTTTTGTTCAATCATCCGACTAAGCAGGAATATAGGGATCTATGTTTTTGATAATTCGCTAGAATCTTCTACGGTTTCTATGGTCTTGCGCACGTACTAAATACATTATATTTATGGTCGAGCTATCTAGACAAAACTTCGCATGTAATTCTCCATCTGAGTATAAAATTTCGAATGGCCATATTTACCGAACCTCTGGTCAAATTTCTTCCGTTAACAAACTCAACTGCGGCAAACGAGAACTGAACCCACACTAAAAAAATCAAGTCTCTAGCTCGTTCCTTTCGAAAGTTATCGTGCTTATAGACGGACGGACGGACGGCCAGACAGACTACAATCAATGAGTCGATTGAAACCATTTTCGGCTCAAAATTCGAAAAATACAAACATCGTGTCGAAATAATATAGCCCTCGTGTAAGTAGAACGAGCGCTCAAAAAATACTAATATACTCCATGTAATGAAGTTATGATTTTCAATTTTTCACCTCATTATTATTACAAATTTCCTTGCCCTCTAGTTCTTGACCTTTGTCCAGGCCAAATCTCTGAATATAAATTCACTCACCAAGAACTCAAAAATGTTTGAGGGGAAGGGCCCGGTGATATGGTTTGCACCAGGGCCCGGATCAAACTTGCTACGCCCCTGCGAATATGACAAAGATTTATAATTATCTGTGAGTTCCATAAGATAAGATTCTATAATATGACGGCGTAAGGTAATTTATCGTACAGTGACTAATGGTAAAATGATAAAAGCGGTTTCAAACGAATAGCCTGGTTGTCATTGATAATTACCAACAATAACCAACTATATTCTAGCGCCTTTAAGTCATTGTTGGTTATTATCTCATGACGTCATGAGTAAGCCCTTCAACGTCAAAGATTTAGACCACACGTGACCACACTCAAGAGCCGGGTTAAACTTCTGGTTATTAAGACGTAAGATTTGAAGGTTAAATTTGATAAGAAAAATTGTGGACCATCACCATCTGAATACAGTCGAGCGGATGTTGGTTATTCGTGGTTATTCCTAGAGGGCCAAAACCAAGGGCGAGACCAACAATAACCGCGGTCATTAGTGGTAACTCGCTTGAAATCGCTTTATATACAATACAGTATAAAGTAAAAATTACTTGTCACGCTGTTTGTCCGGCAGGAACTCCTAAAATACTGAACCGATTTCAATCAAATTTTGCACACTGTGTGCAGTTTGATCCAACTTGAAAGATAGAGAACAGTTTATATCTCAATTTACATTTGCAATTTTCTTTATTGCAAATTATTTCTTTATTATACAGGTGTCTACTTTTAAACGGGCCAAACTTCAGGGGGAGATCATACATGAGATTTGCAACAAAAAATGTCATATAACACATGGTCGAAATGTGGACGGTTTTTCTTCAATTTAACATTTCTTGATTTCACGAAATATTTCAAGTTTTTCCATAAAATCAATTATACTTCAGTTATTTTTAGAGCCTCATCGTATTTGACCACATATTTGGAAACAGCATTGAATTTTCTACAAGATAAAAATTTTTGTCTGCCAAAAATAATCTTATTGCAGGCGTGGTAAGGAGATGAATGTCACGATTCTGAAGTGAACAAAACCAGTCATATTTTTTCAATAGTTTCATCGATGAAAATCAATAATTATGGACATGTTTTATTTTCAGTAAAAACATTTAGTGTGCTTTCGAACGACATATCAACTTTTGCGCTTGCTGCTTGTCTTCTGCCCTAATATCATGGCTTACAAGATAACAACGAATGAGTCGAAATATTCCAAACCTAAATTTGCTCTATTTTGAAGCTCTTCATGATTGAATATTGTAGTTATTTTCATGGAAATCATGAATTTATCTGTCGAAACAAAATAATTTGAAGGAATAAACTGAATTTTAATAGAACAAATTTCATGAAAACATGTGAAGAAATACGACTACTACTACTTATAACAGTTGTTCTAATTGTTCACTTCCTTGTTCAATACCTTTTAAACATCGTTTTCGCTCTGAATCTACAAACCTTCTGAGTTTATAACTTTCTGACGCATTTCTGCGTATTGTGCAAATTTATTCTATCGATCAGATCCTCTCGAGTCTGATATACTTTTTCTTTCAAGGTGTTCCAGGCAAACAATCCAAAGTCGTAAGGTCGGGGCAGCTTGGTGGCCATCTTACCGGGTCGTACCTCCCAATCCATTGCACCCCTAAATATTCATTCATTAAGTCCCGCAAATTCCGGCTTTGGGAATCATGAGAAGTGAACTTTTTTGACCAGTAATACTTCCCGATCGCCTCAACGCTGAAGAATTCATTACATCAATCCAAAGCAGCTCAACGGAAATATTGCATGAAATGCCCTGGTTATTTTGGAGTGCAATAGATTGTAAGTAAGGTAAGATTGCCACCAAGTTGCCCCGTCCATAGGCCCTTGGATTTTTATGTCTGGAACACCTTGAAAGAAAAAGTATATCAAATTCGCATTCAGACTCGATAGGATCCGATCGAAAGAATAAATTTGTGTTTTGCAGAAATGCGTCAGAAACGTTGTGAACTTCGCAGGTTTGTAGATTCAGTGCGAAAACGATGTGTAAAATGTATTGAATAAGGCAATGGAAATTTCGAACGATTGTTATAAGTAGAATTAGTCAGCCCTCTTCACATATTTTCATAGAATCTGTATCATTAAAATTTAAACATTTTGAAATTTAGTTTATTTCTTTCAATTATTTTGATTCGACAGATTAATTCATGATTTCCATGAAAATAACTTCAATATTCAATCATAGAGAGCTTCAAAATAGAGCAAATTTAGGTTTGGAATATTTCGAGTTATTCGTTGTTATCTCGTTAGCCATGATATTAGGGCAGAAGACGAGCAGCAAGCACAAACGTTGATATGTCATTCGAAAGCTCACTAGATGGGGTAGTTTCTGCTGAGGAGAAAACATGTCAATAATAATGATTTTTCATCGATAAAACTATTGGAAAAATATGACTGGTTTTGTTCACTTCAGAAACGTGACATTCATCTATTTACCACGCCCGCAATAAGAATTTTTTTGGCAGACAAAAATTCTCATCTTGTAGAAAATTTAATGTTGTTTCCAAATATGTGGTCAAATCTGAAGGGGCTCTAAGGATAACTGAAGTATAATTGATTTTATGGAAAAACTCGAAATATTTCGTGAAACCAAGAAATGTTAAATTCTTTCAATTTCGACCATGTGTTATATGACATTTTTTGTTGCAAATCTTGTGTATGATCTCCCCCTGAAGTTTGGCTCTTTTTAAAAGTAGACACCCTGTATATAACAAAGAGTGATAATTATCTACGCGGCAACGTAGGTCTCAAATCGACGGCAGGTCGTCGCGTCCCCATTACACCCGATCAATCGAAAGAGCGATAACGTGCGAGGAGTGATGCAAGTTTCTGGGTCTTTCCCAAAACTGAAGGAATTTGGAACTGGGTAACTTTTAAAAATTAAGGATAGGGTTAGAGTAGGGTTAGGTTAGATTAGGGTTAATAATAATAATAATTCTGTTGGAAAATTGAGATACTCATGCATTGAAAATGGTTCAAGGTCTAGTAGAAACTTATGTACTTCTTTCTTGAATTTATTTTGATGATCCATTTGCCTTATCTTCAGTGACAATTTGCTTAGCTTAGTTTCTGTTCTTATATTGATTTCCCATTCATTTAGGTTTATAGTATTTGGACACTCAAGGTTAGATCTGTTGGTTTTCAATATAACACAATTTGTTTCATTTCTATTCAAAATGAGTCTTTCATTTGAAGTTTATTCGAATAATAATTCAACCTACATATATGAATCATTGAGTAGTGATTGCATTTCTTGAGCATTCATTTATGTTCTTATCATCGGTATGGTTAGTCAACGAGCAATTCTGACCAAGTAATGATGGTTATCTATTTGCTAATATGTAATATGTCTAACATAATATTCGTAACAGTCACATTGTAGCCAACGATCGAATCGAATCAGTCACGTCACGGCACTACGAGAAGAAGAATATAAGGTTAAGGTATTAGGTCTATGATGTTATTTATTTATATATCTTCTGTGATGTAAATGGTAGATGAGTAGATGTAAACGGTAGATGAGTAGATGTAAACATTCAACAAATGATTCCATATTAAAGTAAATGTTTATGGATGTGATAAATACATTTGAAACTTGTTCCAAGAAATATTTCAGGAGAGCAAATTGGAAGCATCTTATATTGCTTCTAACGAATCAATGTCAATGGCTCAGAATGTAGGTTACAAGTTAATTCCTTTAATCAAATCCGAGAATCATCATGAAATCATGGAGAGTAGAAAAAAGTTTATTTGTAATGACAGGTGAGTTTCATCAATATCCTTGACGTGTTGTGTGTTTATCATCTGAAACCTAAACCCATGGTTTCATTGAATTGTTTTATTGCATTTGCCAATATGTATCATAAAAACTCTGCCAACATATAAGTATTTGAATATCCAGTAGGAGGAAAGTGCTGCAATATTGGATCTGTTAACTCCACTAAATACCCCGTATTTCATTTTGATTCTAATCTTAGGTGAAAAAAGCAAGCCGAACATTTAGTAAAAAAGCTATGTTCTCAACAACCCCTGTACAAATCTCTTGAAAAATATTGTGTGCCTCATTTGTTGAAAACTATTTACTTGATTTTGGTCCAACTCCATTTAACGAACAGTATTTTGGGATGGGGGTTTTCTTATGCTCTACCTTCAGAAAATGGAAGCGACTTGCAAGAGAATATTGAAAATAATTTTGAATAGGCTTTATCAGTATCTGTCAGACCGGTTTTTTAAGGATAGTGGGGTAATGGACTTGAGACTCTTGCTTTTCATAGAAAATATGAATATATCTTTCATGAATAACTACTGTGTGGCACCCCTAAAAGGGGATGCGTAACACATTCCAAGAGTATTATAGCAACATAACTAGGAATGCAACGACATCGATATCCAAATAAATCATTCAGTTATTAGATAATGTTTTATAATTATTCTTGGGGGGTTATTACCCCCCAATATCGACGCTCTTGCACACCTTATTCAAATCGATTCTTATTGAAACTGTTTCTTAAACTTAATTTATACTAGCTTAAATTTTTTGACAATTTTCCTCTCAATAGTTTGAAAGTTAGAGAACTTTTGTATCATAATTAAATTATTTTTAAATAAGCAGCGTTCAGTATAAACATTGAGTATTGAAACAGTAGATTTACACTGAACATTATAACCTACTTCCAGTACAGTAGAAGCTCCTTATTCGCGCTTCCTAAATTCCCGTTTTCACTATTCGCGGATGAAAAAAATGCGACCCAATTTCTATAATCGCGGATAAAAATTTGACACAGGTGAAGCAGTGAGAATGAAATGCTTGAAACAATTTCTGGAAGATTGGGTTGTTTTGAAATGAGCAAGGTGGTAGCAAAAGCCACATTTCTTGATCAGACGTTCAAGAAATTAGCTTTCAGAATCGAGGAGAACACTAACAGAGCCAAAGATTAGGTAACTGATAAAGCCAAACAGATCAGTGAATAATCAAAACATACAGCATTCCACCAAAGGAACCCAATACTAAAAAAATTACGAAAAGCACTGCCGTGAAGGCAGGAGCTTTTGAGCGCTCGTACATGCACCTTGTAGGTAGATTCGCATTTTCCAGTTTAAGAAATCAATTGAAGAAATTTTCGACAGCTGTCAAAAAAATTCTGAAACTTAGGCGAAACTCCAGACTTCATGTCAGTGCTTCAGCTGATCAATTTTGTTTCGATAATTCGCTAGAATTTTCTACAGTATCTATGGTCTTGGTGATGTGATCTGGACAACATTTTGCACGTAGTTTGAATACATTATTACTCAGCTAGGTGCAAAATTTCATCCCAATCCGCTCAGTATTTTCGGAACTATCAGCAAAAAAATATTTTGAATGGCCATATTCACGGAACCCCTAGTCTTATTTAGCTTATTGATGAACGTGACCGCGATATTTGCGATCCAAACCCACCCTGAGAACTTCAAGTTCCTAGGCCTTTCCGTTCAATAGTTATGATTTCTATGGTTCTGGTCATGCGATCTGGACAAAATATTGTTTTAATATATCATTCTCGATTAAAATACAAAATTTCATCTCGATCGAATCCGTAGTTTCGAAATTATCGAGAAAATAGAATTTCGAACGACCGTATTTACGAAACCCCTAGTATAATTCTGTTCATTGATAACCGTGAACGCGACATTTCAGATCCACACCTATCCTGAAAATTTCAAGTCTCTAGGCCTTTCCGTTCGAAAGTTATGATTTTCTATGGTTTCTATGGTTCTGGTCATGTGATCTGGAGAAATGTAGCTTGAATATATCATTCTCCATTAGTATACAAAATTTCGTCACGATCGAATCTGTAGTTTTTAAATTATCAAGAAAACTAAATTTCAAACGACCATATTTACGGAACCCCTAGTATAATTTTGCTCATAGATGAACGTGATCACGACATTCGAGATCCACACCTATCCTGAAAATTTCAAATCCCTAGGCGTTTCCGTTCAAAAGTTACAATTTTCTATGGTTTCTATGGATCTGGTCATGCGATGTGGACAAAATTTCACATGTAGCTCGAACACCTCATTCTCCAATTTTAGTGCAAAATTTCATCTCGATCAAATCTGTTGTTTTCAAGGAATCAGGGGAACAAAACTTTGAACGGCCATATTTACGGAACCCCTGGTGGAATTTGGCCCATTAACGAACTTAACCGAGGCATTTGGGATCTGAACCTACACTGAAAATTTCAAGTCTCTAGGTTGATCTGTTCGAGAGTTATCGTGCTTACGGACGGCCGGACGGACAGACTCGAATTTTCCGACGGATCATTTCGTCACGATGTCTGTATTTTTTCGAATTTTGAGCCGAAAATCGTCTCAATCGACTATGTTCGACTCACTGATGACGAAAGTGAGTCGAACATAGTCGATTGAGACCACTAGAAGAATTTCCCATGCTCTGAATGTCCCGCATGTAACTGTATGGCGCAGATTGAAGAAAAACAATCTCTACCCTTTTCGTCTCCAAACGTTTCAAAGATTAGAGCCAGGTGATGACATTCGTGGAATTCGTTTTAGTCGGTGGATTTTACGAAATGAAAGAATTGTGAACAAAATTTAATTTACTGATGAGGACACATTTACGAGGAAAGGAGGCTACAATTTGAGGAATTCATATGAGTGTACTCAAGAAAATCCACACACACTCAGACATATGAAATCCCAGTACAAATTTTCAATTATTGTATGGTGTGGGGTTTATAATGATCGATTGTTTGGGCCTCACATTCTGCCAAGACGGCTTACGGGTGATATTAATTGGATTTCCTTCAGAATCATCTGCCTGTACTACTCGATGGTACGAACATTGCACGAATGTATTTCCAGCATGATGGGGCTCCACCTCATTTTAGAGCTTTTGTTAGGAATTTTCTGGATATGTGGATAGGCAGAAGTGGACGGCATGCCCCCTAGATCACCAGATCTCGCACTACTTACACGAGGGCTATATCCTTTCGTCTGTATTTTTCGAATTTTGAGCCGAAAATGGTCTTAAACGACTATGTCCGACTCACTGATGACGAATCCGTCAAAAAATTCGAGTCTGTCTGTCCGACCGTATACACGATAACTCTCGAACGGAATGACCTAGAAACTTGACATTTTCAGGGTAGGTTCGAATCTCGAATGCCGCGGTTAAGTTCGTTATTGGGCAAAATTCGCTCAGGGGTTCCGTAAATATCGCCGCTCGAAATTTTGTTATCCTGATTACTTCGAAACTACAAATTCGATCTAGTTGAAATTTTGCACTCAAATGTATAATGACGTGTTCAAGCTACATGCAAAATTTTGTCCAGATCGCATGACCAGAACCATAGAAACCATAGAAAATTATAACTTTGTAATGGAAAGGTCTAGGGACTTGAAATTTTCAGGATAGGTGTGGATCTCGAATGTCGTGATCACGTTCAGGGTTCCGTAAATCTGGCCGTTCAGTTTTCTTGATGATTTCAAAACAATGGATTTGATCGTGACGAAATTTTGTATTTAAATTGAGAATAATATATTCGAGTTTAATTTTTTCCAGATCGCATGATCAAAACCATAGAAACCATAGAAAATCATAACTTTCGAACGAAAAGGCCTAGAGACTTGAAATTTTCAGGATAGGTTCGGATGGCGAATTTCGCGTTCACGTTCATCAATGAGCTATGAGGTTCCGTAAATATAGCCGTCAAAACTATTTTTTTTTCTGATAATTTCGGAACTGCCAATTGAATTGGAATGAAATTTCGCACCTAGCTGAGGAATAATGTATTCAAACTAGGTGCGAAATTTTGTCCAGATCGCATCACCAAGACCATAGATACCGTAGAAAATTCTAGCGAATTGTCGAAAAAAATTGGTCAGCTGGAGCACTGACAAAGTCTGGAGTTTCGTCTAAGTTTGAGAATTTTTTTGACAGCTGTCGAAAATTTCCTTCAATTGATTTCTAAAACTGAAAAATGCGAATCGACCTACAAGGTAGATGTACGAGCGCTCAAAAGCTCCTGACTTCACGGCAGTGCTTTTCGTAATTTTTTGAATTCAATCTCAATGTCCGACATTATTGTGTAGTAAGTGGAATTTTACTATCGAATTAAATCTTTTGACAAAAATTTTGATTGGTCAAACGTCGTGCGGGGACACTGAAATCTACTGATCCCCATCGGAAATTTTATACTTTTCCGAATATTCTAATCAAATTCCAATATTCTGTCATACAGGCTGTTGTATCTCAGCTCGCGAAAAGTCCCATATTTTTATAATACTGACCTGGATTTTTTGATCAATTCAAAGATGAATCGATTCACCCATGGAAGTGTGTTTTACGCTCCAGATATCAATCGATTATACTGGATGGTTCGAAAGTTATAAGCAATTGGAAATATTGGCGAATACATCAAATACCCTGTATCTCGGCTATGAAGTTGATTAGACCTATCACATATAGGTTTTTTGGACTCGTCTAGGGTAGCTCTACCTCAGGTTAACGTATGTACATTCACCAATGAAACACCCTGTATACGGAAATGGGCATGACAGATAGAACCAAAGAACCTCTTAAATTTTGCTTGAATCATTAATAGTCATCCATAAATTTATACCCCTAATCCCTTCGACCCTTTTGTTTCTTCCACTGAAAAGACATTGTTTTTTTTTAGTTTTGGTTTTTGAATGCACACATATTTTACTTATACATATTTTTTCAATAAACTATGGGTCTAATGATTTTGTTTTTAGTGTTTACAATTACCTGTCTGCACCGAACAGAACCCTAAAAAAAGTTCAGAGGTTGGAAATATTTTTCTCTCAATTCCGAAGTTTTATTATTAGAAATAATGAATCCAAATCTTACTCCTGAATAAACGTGTAAACTATTGATGAAACTGAATAAGAATATCCAATTTTCGAAGAAGTTAAACGATCGAATCCTGGAAGAATTGCTAAGAATCTTACCTAAGTCGCATGCATCACATGATATTATATATATATATATATATCATATGAATATTTCATTGTGTATTCTCTCAACCAAAACAAGAAAATTAACTGCTGGGTCTCGTGTGGCATACGATAATTGATAACAAAACCTAAACTATCCCAATCTCCAACTACCACAAGCTCTTGAAAAAGTCCATTAACCCGTAACTGCTACAGACCTATCGGTGTTCCTCAATTGCTCTGTGATTTTGCAATAAAATCAAAATTTTCTGGAAAATGTTCAATTTCTTGAATAGAAATGAAAAAACTATTATTAAATTCATATCTATTGAAAAATTTAATTCAAACGCAATTTGGACATAGTTTGACAGCACACTGTTGATGAATAGGTATTTTGCTCTTTTCGCGAAGAGTACTGGTTTTTCGGTCTTTTATACCAGGAAATATAGCACATCTTTATCTGTTTGATGATGCATCATTATTATTTGC
Organism: Aphidecta obliterata; assembly: GCA_963966015.1. NCBI lineage: Eukaryota > Metazoa > Arthropoda > Insecta > Coleoptera > Coccinellidae > Aphidecta > Aphidecta obliterata. Next base: position 21,182,806 of record OZ014434.1, on the reverse strand, counting down.
TCTTGAGGCAGCTTCTCTGGTGATTCTGAGATCGACTGCTGGACTACGAATTCTGCGTGGTATATGATTGTTGTGAAAACGACGTCCCATTTACGGTGTGTACAGAGCAATTCCGAGTTTTTTCAGGTCATTGATCCGAGTGTTTTCAGTTTCAGAGGTGTAGATGGTGGATGTTGGCGAGCTTTTCCCTTAAGTTCTGCTAAAACTCATAGGAGATTATTAGCAAGGATTCTACTTCCAGTGGGAACTGTCTTTGCCCACTTTGTTCGATCTTTTCCATACCAATAATTTTTTGACTCTTCTTCCTCTTTCTCTTTATCAATATAGCAATAATTATTCCCTTCTGATTCAAGTTGGGCAGTGTTTTCACAATCTTCGGATTCTTCTTCTTCTTGATCCTGTACTGGTTCCCAGTCAGCATCGCTACATGAGAAATGTTGACTATAGATTTCATGATCTTCTCGATCACTCTCATCGGATTTAGATAATATGATCCTTCTTTTGTATCATCCGCCACAGGACAATCAATTGGTGCATCATGTTTCGTATCGCCGAAATCGATACAGAATTCGGGATCATTGAAAATTTCTTTCAGTTCTTTCTCAGATAGTGCTTTTTTATTAGTAAGAGCCTTATCGAACTATAAAATTCAAGAAATAAAAGAACATTCATTCAATTTGGACTCATTTGTCTCCGAATGAACCATTAAAAGAATGAAAAACAATAAACCAAAGAATTTTATACCTAAATATGGTACATATAATTACCTGCCTGCTCCAAAGATTAACCCTTTAGTGCCCGACGGTACTCCTGAGTACCAGTAATTTCGACGCGTCGTAAAATTTAGTTTTCTATATTCTGCTATTTTTATTAAACATATATTGTTGCTGGTGGCTATACTCAGTAGGTTTATGTTTCAATAATGAACATTCGAACATCTTTTCTTGGGAAATTTCCCATTTTTCATCAGGACGCAGAAGTACCGTCAGGAAATATGGCGAGCAGAAAAATTCAACAGTGGTATGTAAGAGACCACTTTATTCGATAGAAATAGAGGTCATTGCAAACGAGATCCTCAACGAAGATTTATCGTTAGATAATAATATTTTAACAGATGAAGAAGAGAGTGACTCTTAAAAGGCGGATACTGATTTGGAATAACGATTCTATAGATATTTTTCAACTTTTTTGGTTGATACCTAGTAATATCAGTAGTTATTCTGAATTTTGTGGAAAAATTCAATGAAAATGGAGAATAAAATATTTCAGTTACAGAGCATTTCATTAGCACTATAAATGACATCATTCCTGACAGTAGGTACTCAAAAGTCCATATTTTGGATTTTTTTTCAAAAATGAAAATAAAATTCTGAAAAAAATTGAATTGTATTTAAAACCCTTCAAAAAACAAGAAACAAGAAAAAAAAATTGTGAATTCAAGTTTTTTCAGTATTCGGGCACTAAAGGGTTAATTCAAACTATTTCACTACAGCCGGGTCAATCTGACCCGGGAATGTGTATATCTCGATTCGGAAAAATAATTCACGATCAAACTATATGGTCTCTGAAAGAGTGATGCGAATCAGGAGAATACCGTGAAACTCAAATTCCTCCAACTTGGAAAAGATATACCCCCACAGCGAAGAAGGATGCTCTGGGTCACTTAGACCCCGTCGGTAGCAGTTACGTGTTAAAATCATTTTTTCTAAATGATCTTTTCTTTCAGTCCACTGTATCCTAATAGTATTGAACAAGATCAGTTGGTCGAAACTGAAGACATAAAACAGGAAACCCTCGAAATGGAAATTGAGGAAGTAGGCATTGCTGATCAATTAATAGTCAAAAATATTGAAACCAATGATGCAGAGCTAAAAGTAAGAAGATATAGGAGGATTTATCTAATTGATTTGTCCGTTTGAAATAGCAAAGTAACATTTCTTCTCAAATTTCAGGTGAAAAAAGAACTTGAACAAGTGGTTGAGAACTCCCAAGAATATCAGCCAAACCAAGAGGATGTAGAAACGGAAAGTTACAAGTGTAGTTCATTTGTTGAATCTGAAATAAAGAGTTACGAACAAGTTTCATCAAAGTTAAAAAAGCATAAGTGTTATTTATGTGAGTTCTCTACAGGTCGCGGAAGTGCACTCAAAAATCATATAGATGGAATTCACTTGAATTTGAGAAAACATTGCTGCCATATATGTGACTATACTACAAATCAAAAAAATTATCTTAAAATTCATATAAATGGTATGCACTTTGGGGTTAGAGAGTACAAGTGTGATGAATGTGACTATGCAGCATATCATAAAAGTGCATTGAATATCCATAAAACCATCCATTCAAATTTGAAAGAACATGAGTGTCATTTATGTGACTATGCTACAAATCGAAAGACTTCTCTTAAGAGTCATATCAAAAATGTTCATTTGAATCTGCGGAAGCACAAGTGTGTTGAATGTGATTATGCAACTAATCAGAAAACAACATTAATTCTCCACAATACTGCAGTCCATTTGAATTCAAGAAAGCATCGCTGTTGTTTATGTGAATATGCTGCAAATACCAGAACTGGCCTCAAAAGTCATATAGATGCTGTCCATTTAAATATCCAGAAACATAAATGTCACTTATGTGACTATGCTGCAAATCAGAAACGTTACCTTAAAAAGCATATAAATAGTGTTCATATCAATTCACAAGAGTATGAATCAAATTTTGCAACTGGCCAAAAACGTCATCAGAAGTCCTCTGCTGATTCAAAACAACATAAGTGCCATTTATGTGACTTTGCTACAAGTAGAAAATATTCACTCACTAGTCATATAATCAGTGTCCATACGAATTTGAAGGAACATAAATGTCACTTATGTAATTTTGCCACTAGCATGAAACATTTATTATTAAATCATATAAATAATGTTCATTTGAGAGAATATAAGTGTCAGTTCTGTGACTTTGCTGCTGGCATGAAATATCTACTAACAAATCATATTAATAGTGTCCATCTGAACCTAAGGGAACACAAATGTGATCTTTGTTCTCATGTCGCTAAAACAAAAGCTGCTCTCAAATCTCACGTGGATACTGTTCATTTGAATTTAAAGAATCATCAATGCCATTTGTGCGACTTTGTTTCAAATATGAAGTATAATCTCACCTGTCATATAAACACTGTTCATTTCAATATCAAGAATTATAAATGTGAGTCATGTGATTATACTGCAAGTACAAAGAGTACACTGAAAACCCATATAGATGCCATTCATTTAAATTTGAAGGAACATAAGTGCCACTTATGTGAGTATAATTCAAGTTTGAAGAGTTCTCTCAAATCGCACATTGAAAATGTCCATTTGAATTTGAGAAAGCATAGATGCAACAAATGTGAATATGCTGCAAATCTGAAAAAACACCTCAACCGGCATATAAGATCTGTTCATCTGAAAGAATAGTTACCTTCTGCATTGAGTCAGTTTTATATTATTCTTGTTAGCAGGGACCATTATGTTGGTATAATAAAAATAAACTGTTATAATCAAACTGAACCTTTAATTGAGACAATAACAGGAAATTTCATAGAAAAAATATTTTTAGTATAAACTTCTGTAATTTTGTATAAATATTAATGGGATTTCTGAGCTTGCATCTTCTTCACGACTCACGAGTTCGGCTATCCTAGGACTCATATTGTTACCCAAAGCTTTACGCAAATGTCACTTTCAAACGATTATTCGCCTTTTTTTAATTACCAACAAAGCAGAAAATCCTTGTTCACGCAAATAAGTCGTTGAAAAAAACATAAAATACCGCATGGCGATTTCTCGGAGTTTGGTATAAGAAATTGTTTCTTTACACCAAAACGACCGTAGTGAATTTGATTCAAAAGCATCCTTGCAATTTCTATTATTTCGAAATTCAATTAGTTCTTCCAGAATTTCTTCCGTTACTTCTCCAGCGTCCGTGCTAAAAGGGTTACGAATCAGTTTTTGATCAACTTCAGCTTCGTGGTATATTCTGGGAAGTAATGATTGAATTTATCAATAAGCATTTGTAAATGTGTCTTAATGTTTTTCTTTAAATTTGCCTTACTATCATCATATTTCGGGTCTTCCACAAGTGCTTTCAATGTCGCAAATGCAGAATAATTATTTTCTTCAATTTTACGTATCCATATCTGAAGTTTGCAAATGAAAGCTTGAATTTTATCTTCAAAAATGAATATATTGGCGATGTTTTCTAATTTTTCATTTCCGGAACCTTGCAGTTGCATATTCAATAATTTAAATGTGTGAAAATATCTTCTATAATTTTTCTGTCACATTCAATTCACGCTAAGCTTTTATACTTATACTTAGACTAGATTAGTTCTCTAATCTAAGCTTTTATCAAAGACTCCTCTTTGCTCCTCTTGCTCCTCTTTGCTTTTATAGAATAGAATGACTTTTGACTTTTCTGAATCAGGTACAAAGCCGGTAAAACAGAGAGTCTGTACTGACTGTTCTATTAATTCTACAGTGACTAGAGGCGAATTCAAGCGAGTAACCACTTATAACCGCGGTTATTGTTGGTCTTGCCCTTGGTTTCGGCCCTATAACTATAACCGCGAATAACCAACATCCGCTTGAATACAGCGCGGTTATGGTCCACTATTTTCGTTAATGTTAGGTTAGGGTGCTATGATCAAAACAAACACACAACCAACTTTTATTTTAACTTAATCCTTCTGCATTAACGTTCCTTTTCAATAAAACTAAGCAGATAATTGTGTAGGCTTGTATATTATTGAGTCTGGAATTTCATCCTGGTAGAAAACTATCGACCACTGAGTTATATATTACCTGGAATTTTATCTTTGGGGTTTCTCTAGGAAATGAAAGGTACAGAACCAAACAGACCCATTTTGACTGACAGCTTTAGATGGGTCCCACATATTTGCTATAGTGGAGAAGGGACAGCAAGATAGCTATATCGATATATATCAATAAAACTGATCGCTATCTGTGATGGAAATTGTTTTTTCACCTATATATTTGTTGGATTTCCAGGATCAGCACATGACTCCTGGATGTGAATACCTATTTATTCATTCATTTTTACCTCTAAATCATACTATTCCTACTCATAAGTTTTCCAGAATTCATTATTCTATCGCCAAATCGAGTCGAACGGTTCCCAAATGTTTTTCGATGAAAACTTTCATCTAATAGGGTCAGTAACTTTGGACTGAAAAGTTGGTTCATGACGCCATACGAAGGAAATAACCTTACGAAGAACAAAAACACACAATTATATGTTGAGCGCAGATAGGGTGAAGATTGAACATGCCTTTGGATTATTGAAGAGAAGGTGGAGATGGCTGCAATATATAAATGTGTACAATATATTTGAAATAGTTGAAATAATTACAAGCTGTGTTGTCCATAATTTTTGTTTGGTTCATGAAGACCTATGGGATGAAGAGACTCCCATAGATCATGCTGATAGACCAACTACCTATCAAGAGGAAGATCAGCAAGAAGGTAGGATCAAGAGAGATCTGCTAGCAGATGATTTTTAATGAATGTGAATAACTCTTCTAATCTCATCATATATTTCTCAATAAAGTCAGTGCTTCATTAGAATTATTGTATTTTTTGAACCCCTAATACTGAAAAACGAAACATCATTGAATGAATCTGAAACATATATTCGTCATAAGATACAATATGAATAAGAATAACCACCAGTAAACAAGGGACTTTCAAAATATAGATATAACGAAAGAGAATTAAGAGAAAATATCATTAAAATATATACAGTCAAACCTGTGTAAGTGACAACTGGGTAAGCGAGAAAACTCTTTAAGTGAGTGGAATTGCCTGGTCCCGTCATTTTTAGCCCCTAAAACCTCTATGTATGAGAAATAGAAGCCTCTATAAGAGAAAGTCGTGAACCGCCAGATATATTTGTGTTCGAACCTCTATAACTAAGACTGCTATTTGTCTATAACTCTATAAGCGAGAGCCTGGCTTGGAGGTAGTTCCCCGAAAACATAAACACATGTTTTCGGGGAATTACCTAACATTGTCTTTGTGGAAATTTGGCCCTTACTTTTAATACAATCGATGTTACTACCTTACCCCAGTTGACATCAAGTGCTAAGAAAGCTTAAGTCTAGCGCAATGTCTAAAAGAAAAATCCGAGTTTTATCTCTGAGTGAAAAACTTAAGATCGTGAATGCGTTTGAGTGTGGAAAATCGCGTAATGAAATTCAGAGTGAGTTTGGTCTACCAGAATCAACCTATTATAAAATTATCAAGTCAAGAGACTCTATAAAGTCTCAGTGCTCTGAAGGACACGGAAATATTAAGAGGAGTCGACATTCCGAGTTTCCCGACATTGAAAACTGCCTTTTAGAATGGATCAAACAAACCCTTAACAAGAACATCCCCATAGATGGACCCCTGTTGAAACAAAAATCTAAAGACTTTGCCACAAGATTGGGAAATCAGAACTTTTCGGCTAGTAATGGCTGGTTAGAAGGTTTTAAAAGACGTCATGATATAGCTTTCAAAAAAGCCGCTGGAGAAAGTAGATCTGTAGACCAAAGCGTGTGTAACCGATGGACTGAAGAACTGCCAAGTCTCTTGAAGGGGTATGATCCAAACGACATTTACAATGCGGATGAGACAGCTCTATTCTTCAAGTGTCTTCCTGATAAAACATTCACATTTAAGGGCGAAAAATGTCATGGAGGTAAACAAAGTAAGGAACGTCTTACTATTCTTCAATGCGTTAACATGACCGGTACTGATAAGCTACCTCTTTTAATGATAGGGAAATCAAAACGACCTAGATGTTTCAAAGGTGTCAAGACTTTACCTGTTGATTATGCCAATAACACAAAAGCTTGGATGACCAAGATATTATTCAAGGATTGGTTGAAAAACGTCGACAAGAAAATGATGATGAAAAACAAAAAAATCCTGCTTTTCATTGACAACTGTGGTGCCCACAATGACTTACCAACATTCGAAAACGTAAAAGTCATGTTTTTGCCTGCCAACACCACCAGTCAACTTCAACCTTTAGATCAAGGTATCATTCACCAGGCGCGCTCCCACGGGGGGGGGGGGGGGTACTGGGGGTAATTACCCCCCCAGGACCGTATTTTCAGCACTCAATACATACGTTACTTCCTTCTAAATTCCAAAATATGGTCACTACACCCCCCCCCCCCTCAATCTCTGGTTAGAAAATACGGTCACTACCCCTCCCAGACTCAATCTCTGGGAGCGCCACTGTCATTCACACATTCAAACGCTTTTACCGCAGAGAAGTTGTTCAACACACCCTTATGTGTCTCGAAGCAAGCAATAACCATGATATTGACGTACTCCTAGCCATGAAATTTGCAAGGAAAGCATGGTACAAAGTAAGTGACGTTACTGTCAAGAACTGTTTCAAGAAGGCTGGATTTTGTATCAGCACAGATAAACAGGAATTTATACCTGAGGATAATGAAGTTGAAGCTGGACCTAGCAATGAGGATTGGGCCAAGCTTGTGTGTCACGAATATACTGGTGATGTGTTAACGCCAACCTTTGAAGACTTTGTACAAGTTGACGACCTCCTGGCTACCGCCGGAGAATTTACCGATGACGATATCGTGCACAATTTCGCGACAACGTGTACTGACGGAAATGACAGTGAAGATGAAGCCGACCAATTGCAGACTTTGGATACAGAAGTAAAAAACATTCCAAGAAGCAAGAAATTTTAATTGCACTGGAGAATATACACAAATTTTTTGAATACTCTGCGGTTGTTGATAAAACAATATTCGATAATATTTACGAATTAGAAAAGCATGTTCACAATTTGAATACGGAAAAACAAAAGAAAATAACAGATTTTTTTAAATAGATGTGCGAGGTTCATTATTTTTTATTTGTAAGAAAAAACAACAGATTTTTTTTTAAAAGATGTGTGAGATTCATTAGTTACTATGTATGTATTTGTAAGAAGAAAATTAAAGATTTCTTTGAATAAATGTGTGAGATTTTTTTCCTATTTGTAAGTAGAATGAAATACATACATACATACATACATGTTTTACATTTTTTTTTATTCAACCTCTATGAGTGATAATGGTAACTTAGAAACCTTCATTAGCTAGAAACTCGGGTTAGTGAGAAACCTCCATAAGCGAAACAAACCTTGCGGTCCCTTGAACTCTCCCTTATCCAGGTTCGACTGTATATATATTTGAAAACATGATTGCTACAAAAAAATATATTTTTGAAAATAGGAAAAAAATCATCTTATCAACTTAAACAGTAAATATATTAAATTCATTCTAAATCAGAATCTTCCTGTCTTTTCGTCTTACTGGATTACATTTTTTCGGGAACTGATATAAATCTCTCTCTGCTCCTCTGTCTTCTTCATACATTATGTTCTTTTAGAACCTCAAACGGCTCCTTTTACTGCAATTAATTGTTTTTCAATTTTTGGAGGACTTGATCCGCTTTGCTGGTTTAGGGAGATGCATTCCTTAGGTTTTTGAACCTCTCTACAGGTTCACATCGTGAAGGTCCAGCTCCTTCACCACTGAAACTGCAAGAAAGGCTCTGCTGTGTTTGCAGTCCCTTCTGGGATATTTCGATTGTCATCCAAATACTGTTCACCAAATACTATGAAGCTGTCTTGTGTTTCTCCCCTGAACACCATTCAGAGCAAAATGAAAAATTAGAATATTTCAATATACTGAGTGATGATTACTAACCTAGTACGGAGTGCACCTCCTCAAAAAATAACGGTTGCTCCATAAATGATGCTTCGTTGTTTTTTAATTCCTTATATATGTCTTAGGTAAGCTTATTGCAAGTTCGCAAATTTCTGGGTCCTCTCCGTAAAAATCTAATTTAACTATCAAAGAGTCGTTCTTCTTGGTGTTTTTATTGGTATTTATTTTCGAATTTCAATTTCAAATTTATCCATCACTTTATTATTTCAAAAGTTTTATTTTAAATTCAACAAGTCCTATTTTGATCCAATTTAACCTCCAAATCTGACGTCTTCATAACCATACGTTTAACCCTGCTCCCGAGTGTGGTAATGTGCGGTCCATATCGATGACGTCGAAGGGCTAGTTCATGACGTCATGGATTATAACCAACAATGACCAAACGCGCTTGAATGCAGTTGGTTATGGTTGGTTATTACCAATGATAACCAGGTTACTCGCTTGAATTCGCTTACAGTGGCGACATTCGTGGTCTCATTTTTGATTGGCTGCCGGCTCAGCCGCCATATTCTTCCTAAATTCGTTTGTTTACTTTCTTCGTTCACCTGCATTTTATGTTTTATTCAGAATATAAGGCCCATTGTAGTGAGAAAGTAAGAAAATTTGAAGGTTTAGAAATGTACCTGTTATCTTTGACTGATACTTTTTGGCCAAGTATCCCTTAACTATCAAAATTTTCTTGTTATTATTCAGCCAAAGTGGTAAGTGTTGTCTTTTATATAAGAGTATTCCTTACGTTTTCTTGTACCATTTGTTATTTAAATTATCCTTAAATCTTGGGTTCTTTACCTAGTATATGATATCGCAGCCGAAACTTCGATTTGGAGAGTATATATTTTTTTAGATCAATGGTTTACTTGATGACATCCAGACATCCATCTGCTGAAATAAGCAAATTTAACACTGATGTCGATAACGAAACGATAACATTTTCAGAAGAATTCATCAAAATATTCACCAATACGGAAGTAGGCTATAAGAAAATTTGGAAACCATCCCAAACAGGTGTTGTCATTTCGACACGATCCATTCTGGAACTCCAAACTGAATTGTTGAAATAGAGAGCGTACCAATTTGTTTTAACAAGTCTATTTTCTCAAGATTGTTTGGGAAATTTATTCTGTGTATTGAGAAGCAAACAAATTGTGCCAAATGTGTTACAAGTGAAAAACAACCTGAAATTGATCTCTGTGTCGGAATACTTGAAGAACGCAAATAATAGTAGCTACGAGGAAGATGACAGAGTTTCTTCAGGTTTTTTAGACAGTCTGAAAACATTGGAGCCACTTCATGATTAAGTTATGTTGCCAGAAATGATAGAAACTCCAATTTTTAATTTGAATCGGAGTGACTTGAATTCTCTTTATAATATATCAGGATATATTTTAAAAACTTTTAATACCATCGAATGTGTGAGTTCAGCAGTTTCCAAAAGGCCATTGCACAAAAAATGTAGTAAATGTATACTAATAAAGAGGTTCAACTAACAATCCTTATTTTCCACTTCAGAGGCAGTTTTGTTTTCTTTAGACATGGAAAGTATTTTCAGAAAATATTTCATCTCAAAATATAGATCTGAAATTATTTTATTTTAAAGAAATGTCAGATTTGAGGCCAGATTGCCAGAATCTCAAAACCAAAATTATCATCATCATCATCATCATCGTATAGAAGGCGTGGCCGCCTGTTCAGTTCCGATTTCTCTGCAGAATTTCCGGTGAAGTTGATTGCCAACTGTCACGCCATCTCTTTGGTGGTCGTCCAACAGGTCTTCTTCCGTGTGGGATGTTGTTACGTACTATTTTGGCTAATCTGTCGTCTGCCATTCTATTCACATGCAGGTTCCATTCTCTTCTTCTTTTCCTTATCCATCTCCCTATGTCCTCAGTTTGGCACTTCTCTCTGATGTCTACGTTTCTTTGCCTGTCGATCAATGTGTATCCCGTTATTGTTCTTAGGGTCTTCATCTCACTTGTTCTCAATATCCTCTTTGTTACCGATGTTTCCGCTCTTGTCTCTGCCCCGTATGTCATAATAGGTCGCACGCATGTCTTGTAAATTCTGGACTTGCATCTTGTGCTGAGATATTTATTCTTCCAAACTGCATGTTTAAGATGTCCAGATATTGTGGCTGCTTTGTTTGTTTGTCTTCTCACCTCTTCTTCCAGAAATCTTGTGCTTGTTATCTTGCATCCTAGGTACTCGAACGACATGGTTTGGTCGACGATGGTATCTTCTATTACTAGCTTGCAGCGCAGGGGCTCCTTAGCTATGGTCATACACTTGGTCTTGGTTTTAGAAGTCTCCATGTTCAATTTCTTTGCGTGTTTGTAAAGCGCATGTAACATTTTTTGTAGGTTGTCCTCTGATTCAGCGATGAGTACGGCGTCATCGGCATAGCATAATATATCGAGTTGATATGTGCCCATGCGATATCCCAATCTCAAGTTCTTCACGGTTTCTATTAGTTGGTCCATAACCGTATTGAATAGTAGCGGGCTAAGGCTATCGCCCTGGCGGATTCCCGACCTTGTTCGTAGATGTTGCGTTAGGGTGTAGCTTGCTCGTATTTGCGTTGTTGTGTTTGTATTCATATCTTTAATGAGGTTTATGTACTCTTTGGGCACATTCTTGTTTTTCAGCCTATTGATTACATCCTTCAGTTGTACTTTATCGAAGGCCTGTGTTAGGTCGATGAAACAGAGGTATGCAGGGGTGTTATACTCGAGGGACTTTTCTATTAATTGCCTTGTTATAAATAATGCATCGATGGTGGAGCGGTTTTTTCTAAATCCTTGTTGTTCTTCGCTGAATGGCATTAGTGTCGTTATTTCGTCAGCCAGAATCTTCGTAAACAGTTTGAGTGAGGTGCTCAACAGGGTTATCCCACGATAGTTAGCGGGATTGGTTTTTTCTCCTTTTTTGAAGATAGGTATCGTTATACTCCTTTTCCACTCTTCGGGTATTCTTCCGTGTTGAATTAGAATGTTGAACAGTTTTGTATATTCCTCTCTTATGGCGTCCCCACCATATTTTATCATCTCATTTGTTATTCTTCGCTTGGCGCCTTCCTGTTTCTGAGCTTTTTTACTGCCATATTTACCTGCGCTGTCGTGATTTTTGCCTGTTCGTTTATAGCATCATTTTGTGAGTCTTCTCCTGGTGGGTCTTCCTTATTTTCTGGTTCTGCGTAAAGGTTTTTGAAGTATTTTTCCCACATTTCGTTGGTGATTGTTTTTAGTTGTATTGTTTCATTCGTGTTCTTTCTCATGCCTCTCAACAGTTTCCATATTCGTTTTTGTGCACCGTACATGTCCGCTTCCATTTCGTTACTAAAACCCTGCCAGTATTCTTCTTTGATTTCCCGAACTCTGTTATTCACTTTGTTTCTTATTTCTATGTATCTGTCTCGGTTCTCTGGTGTTGGGGAATTCTTATACATTAGGTAGATTTGTTTCTTCTCCTTTGTGATGTTTTTGACTTCCGTGGTAAACCAGGGTTTATTGTTCGGTTTGCTATTTTGTGATACCGTCCGAGTTCCTAAGGCTTCTATAGCACCATTGTATATATTTTCTTTCAGTTTAGTCCATGCTGTATTGGGGGTGTCGTGCTGCATTATTGGATTTAGAGTAATATGTTGTCTGCAACGGTTCGAGTAGAGCTCCTTTGTGCTTTCATTGTTGAACGATTCTATGTTAAATTTTTCTGTAGTTAAGGTTGTGTTTCTCTTTTTCAATGGGGTTGTCATTCTAAATTTTCCCAGAACGAGCTTGTGGTCTGTTCCTATATTGGCAGAGCTTAGTACTCTTGCATCAGTTATTTGTTGCGGCAGAAAAGTACGGTTAGTGATGATATAATCGATTATTGATTTTTTATTTCGGTTATCGTAAAAGGTATATTTGTGCTGTTCTTTGTGGGGGAAGTATGTGTTATTAATTCTCAGCTCGTTCTGTGCACAAAATTCCGTTAACATATCGCCATTTCTGTTAGTTACGTCTTCGTTGTATTTTTGTTTTATTCCGTCTATGACTCCATTACCTACTCTAGCGTTTAGGTCTCCTAGTATCAGTGGCGGCTGGTGGACATTTATCGTGGGTCGGCAGATATATATATACATATAATTACGTTTTTGGAGCGAAAGCCGATCTTTTAAAAAAAAGATTTATTAATTTACAACGGAAGATTATCCTATTCTAACAATAAGCTAGGAAGACATACACTTAATTATTGAATTATTCATTCGTCTGGAGAGGTATTTATAACATATCTTATCTGTAAATGAATAACACGCGACAAACAACACCCACGTCACAGTGGTATGATCTTAATGCTTAGTAATCAAAATGTAACATGTTCATATCCAAATGGAATGCAATACAGATAAGCAATTCATCTAAGGTATACAGGGTTGGCATTATGTAATTCCTCCCCACCTTGAATAAAGGTATCACCTGTAGTAGGTGTAGCTTTACAAAAAATATCTTTTCTTAAGTATTTCAAAATAAAATAAGTAATTATCAATAAAATGATTATTATAACAATAAGCAAAAATAAAAATCTTGAAGGCTGGAGATTCCATTGGTCCAGGTCTTCTATCTTGATATCCGGGATATCTTCATCTTTCCGGGATTCTTCATTTGTGGAATTTGGGTTGAATAAAGTTATTTTGGGTAAAATCACGTATTTTTCTTCATTAAACGTAGTAGTTGGGACAATTTCTTTTTTCGTGTTGCTCACAGCACATTTGGTTCGTAGAATTGTCATAGGAGGCACAAAATAATGTCTTGTTTGCTGAAGACATTTTTCTAAAACATTTTTGTTTTCGATGGATAGGATATTTCCATCTTCTAATAATTTTAAATCTGGGGAAAGTACCGTTGTCGTTCTTGGACATTTTTCGGTGTGGTTTTTCAAAATATTTTGAAGGCATGCTGGTGATTCAGCTAAGGTGTCTTGATCGCATAGATAATCATCCTCCACTGGATGGCAAAATTTCGTTGACCATTTCAGGGTTTCTTCTTGTGAGAGTAAATAAGGATCGGTATATGGAAGGGATAAATTGTTTTGCGGTAGATAGTAAAACTTGTATAAATCATAACTTTCTTCGTATACCGTTGGGATTGATATTAAAAATAGTAATGCTTTCTTTTTGAAAATTACTTTCGTATGACATATCTGATAATAATCTTTCAGATGATGTAAAGGTATTATCGTCACATTTTTTATTAATTCAAGGAATTTTGAATAAGGTAAAATGGATTCATGTAAAAGATGTAATCTTGCAAAACTCACTGCAGTTGCAATTTCATCTAAAATATTCTTGATATCTTTAAGTTCGAATGTCAGGAGATGCATGTATTGAATTTCTTGTATTGCTGGTATAACTTGAAGCAATTTAAAGTTTTCTGACATTTTCTGAAATTTTTCAATATACTTATTTTTAAGGTCATTTACGACTGTTGCGATCTGTTTTTGATTTCTTATCAAAACTTTTTCATTTTTTTGAATACTATCAAAATAGTTTTTATATAATTCTTCGTCATCGGAATCTAACGTTCCGAATAAAATCTTTGAAATCTTTCCTCCTAAGTTAATGAGTACTCTTTTAACTCTAATTTTCTCATTCAACAATTCTTCCATGGTATTGATATTAATTTCATTAGTATGCTGTAGATACTTAAAATTGGCTGTTTGGGCAAAATTAGATTTTGACTTTTCTAATTTAATTATTTCTTTCTGATAATTAAGAATCAATTCTTCGATTTTATTTAAATCTACGTGATATATCAATTGAAGACTTTTATGTGTGACATACGCTTTTCCTAATGCGATTGGTAATATGTTGCTTTCAATTGGAATGATATCCATACATGATACGATAATTATTTCGAATAATATCGCGAGGATGACGTATAGATCCATTATCTGCAACAAAATTTTGAACTAGTTTTTTCTTTGCTTAAGAATTTTCTTATGATAAATGTGTTTATTTTTATTATCCTGAATGCGTAAATTATCAATTTCACGAGCATTAACCTTTTTGAATGCGGGGTCCAATTTTCTCGTTATTGGATTTTTAATATAAGTAGGATTTTTATTTAAGGGGTGACTTTCTTTTGCTGATCGCTTTTCATTCGTTTTTTCCAAACGCGCAATATTTTTCTCTTTATTCTTTTCTAATTGATTTGCAATCTCATTAAGATTGTCTATGTAATTTTCCACGTAATCTTGAACTTGTTCGTTATGTGTACGTTCAACTGGTAAAGAGTAATTTAAATCTGCTTTAATAATTTGCATAGGTGTCATTTCTAGACTTGAATGATTCGAATTATTATAACTTAATAAAGCTTGGGAAAGTCTGCTTGGAAAAGTTGAATTCCTACTTTCAATTGTTCGCAATTGTTCTATCAGTGTAGAATGAAATCTTTCTACTAATGCATTCGAATTGGGATTATAATTTGTAATATAATGAATTTCAATTTTATGGATTTTACAAAAATCTTGGACTACGCCATTTTTGAGCGCTCGTACTACTTACACGAGGGCTATATCATTTCGTCACGATGTCTGTATTTTTCGAATTTTGAGCCGAAAATGGTCTCAATCGACTATGTTCGACTCACTGATGACGAATCCGTCGGAAAATTCGAGTCTGTCCGTCCGGCCGTCCGGCCGGTCGGCCGTCCGTAAGCACGATAACTCTCGAACGGAACAACCTAGAGACTTGAAATTTTCAGTGTGGGTTCAGTTCCCGAATGGCTCGGTTAAGTTCGTTAATGGGCCAAATTCCACCAGGGGTTCCGTAAATATGGCCGTTCAAAGTTTTGTTTCCCTGATTACTTGAAAACTACAAATTTGATCGAGATGAAATTTTGCACTCAAATGGAAAATGAGGTGTTTAAGCTACATGTGAAATTTTGTTCAGATCGCATGACCAGAACCATAGAAACCATAGAAAATTGTAACTTTTGAACGGAAACGCCTAGGGACTTGAAATTTTCAGGATAGGTGTGGATCTTGAATGTCGTTATCACGTTCATCTATGAGCAACATTATACAAGGGGTTCCGTAAATACGGTCGTTTGAAATTTTGTTTTCTCGATTAATTTGAAACTACGGATTCGATCGAGATGAAATTTAGTATTTTAATCGAGAATGATATATTGAAGCAATATTTTGTCCAGATCGCATGACCAGAACCATAGAAACCATAGAAAATTGTAACTTTTGAACGGAAAGGCCTAGGAACTTGAAATTCTCAGGGTGGGTTTGGATCGCAAATTTCACGGTCACGTTCATCAATGAGCAAAATTAGACTAGGGGTTCCGTAAATATAGCCGTTCAAAATATTTTTTTCCTGATAGTTTCGAAACTACTGATCGGATTGGAATGAAATTATGCACCTAGCTCAGGAATAATGTATTCAAGCTACTTGCAAAATTTTGTCCAGATCGCATAACCAGAACCATAGAAAATTGTAACTTTTGAACGGAAACGCCTAGGGACTTGAAATTTTTAAGATAGGTGTGGATCTCGAATATCGCTATCACTTTCATCAATGAGCAAAATTACACTAGGGGTTCCGTAAATATGACCGTTCAAATGGTTTCTTTCCTGCTAATTGCACATAGATGAAGAATAATGTATTCAAACTACTTGCAGATTGCATTATCAAGACCATAGATCCGTAGAAAATTCTAGCCAAACATTATTTGTGTTGACTTATTCAAATATATGTACCTAATTTTATTTATTTATTTATTTAAAGAGGAAAAGGGGTTTTTTCAAAAAACTCATATTATTAACCATGTTGCCGAACAAATTGCACTAAAATACCAATTCCTGAAAAATATGGAGTTACGTAGTTTTCTCCAGAACATGGGGACATGAAGCATTGTCGTGAAGTTTGGAGTTTTGCCTTAGTTTGAAATTTTGTTGAAACAGTTCTCGTTCGAATCGGCCACCAGCCGCCGATGTCCCGAATTTCGACACACAAGGATAATATCAGGACTATGCGCAGAGTCCAGCAAGACTCCAACACAGAGAAATCATGGTCCTAAATATCCTAAAAAACGCTGTAAATGACTCTTGCAAACAAATGGAATCTGAAGTGATTGCACACATCGATATCTAGTATACAAGTTCTCAACTGATGACCTATTCTCTCATAAATATATAATTGTCTTATGTTCATTTTGTTGCATTCACTGAACAATAATTCAGTTCTATATGTTCTATCAACCCTCATGATAATCTTCGAAATATACCTCTGAATGATCTACAAACCCTCCAGAGCATTATCATATAAACTATTAATTCCAGTTATTATTATGACTAGCATAGGGATTATTGAAAGAAATGAAAGTATCTATTTTCTACAACATTGGTTTTATTGTTAAACAAAATATATCAATAATACATTACAAATTAACAGAATTTAAATTACGCATTCCTAAACAAAATTGTTTGCGTGAATCTTTGCTTCAAAATACCAAAGCAATGTTCCACAGGAACTTAAAGATTTGTTGAAATTTTTTTGTGCACGATTCAAATGCCCATTGTCTCGATAAGGTGTTATGAGAAATGGTAAACAAGGATAAGCACTATCCCCTAACACATATTCTCCTGGATGACATAAATTCTCTATTAAATCCTTTGTAGGAGAGTTTGTTAAAACTCGTGCATCATGCACTGATCCTGGCCAGCCAACCACAACATCCACAAACTTTCTTCTTTCATCAACAAGTCCTTGCAGCTTAAGTGAGAAGAATCTCTTTCTGTTTATATATGCGTCTGAATCATTTTTTGGTCTATCAATTCTTATATCAGTTGCATCTATCGAAGCAATAACACCCGGAAAATTTTTTTCCCTTAAATAAAATTCTTTCGTTTGCTGCTTTCTCTCAAAATTTGGAGATCGAATAACTGATAGCTAAACTGAGATCTAAACGATCTGCCACATCTCTATAAGATGCTGTTTGATGGCCAGCGAACCACAAAAACACCAATATATGTTTTTCTGGAGTAAAAGCTTCCATTCCACCATGTCCCAATAGTGTCTGGAAAATATTAGAATTCTGAAACCTTAGAACAAGATCTCGAAACATTCCCTTCTGTATTCGAAAATGCATGGTGAATTGGTCATCCGAATATTGAGGAACAATTTTCTCTATATAATTATCAATTTTGGGAATATGTTCTGCTTGAACTAAATCAACAACATGTTGCAGAAGATGAGCACCGAGTTCTGTAAAACAAATTAAAAAAATTTATGTATGAAGGCAAATAAGAATTATATTCCTACCTTGCTCCTCTTCCATATCCCCAAACTTGAAAAATGGTAAAACATCTTGTTCATCTGAAGAAGAATCAACTAAATCCGTAATCGTGTTCATCTTGAAATTAAATTCTACCACATTTACAATTTTATCTTCCATGTTAATGATCTTATATAGTTTAATTGAGTTTAACGGAATAATTTTGAAATTATCTGTTCCCAACCGTTCGTGTCACAGAACACTTTTTGACAGTTCCACGAGTTTTGGAACCAAGTTGCCCTGAACCCAGAATAACAAGGGAACAGCGACGCGAACAAACCTAATGTATTTTCATTGACACTTCATAGAACACAGAACAATACAACCAAAGAATTTTCTGTTCGCGGCTGTTTCGATTTCTGATAAATACAATTGATAGTTATAAAAACAATTGATAGTTACTGGAATTTATTTCTTTAGTGTAATATTTTTCAGTAGCGAAAAAGCGGTTTTTGAGCGCTCGTACTACTTACACGAGGGCTATATCATTTCGTCACGATGTCTGTATTTTTCGAATTTTGAGCCGAAAATGGTCTCAATCGACTATGTTCGACTCACTGATGACGAATCCGTCGGAAAATTCGAGTCTGTCCGTCCGTCCGTCCGGCCGTCCGTCCGGCCGGCCGGCCGTCAGCACGATAACTCTCGAACGGATCAACCTAGAGACTTGAAATTTTTAGTGTAGGTTCAGATCCCGAATGCCTCGGTTAAGTTCGTTAATGGGCCAAATCCCACCAGGGGTTCCGTAAATATGGCCGTTCAAAGTTTTGTTTCCCTGATTACTTCGAAACTACAGATTCGATCGAGTTGAAACTTTGCACTCAAATGAAGAATGAGGTGTTCAAGGTACATGTGAAATTTTGTCCAGATCGCATGACCAGAACCATAGAAACCATAGAAAATTGTAACTTTTGAACGGAAACGCCTAGGGACTTGAAATTTTCTGGATAGGTGTGGATTCTGAATGTCGTGATCACGTTCATCTATGAGCAACATTATACAAGGGGTTCCGTAAATACGGTCGTTTGAAATTTTGTTATCTCGATAAATTCGAAACTACGGAGTCGATCGAGATGAAATTTTGTATTTCAATCGAGAATGATATATTGAAGCAATATTTTGTCCAGATCGCATGACCAGAACCATAGAAACCATAGAAAATTCTAACTTTTGAACGGAAAAGCCTAGGAACTTGAAATTTCCAGGGTGGGTTTGGATCGCAAATTTCACGGTCACGTTCATCAATGAGCAAAATTAGACTAGGGGTTCCGTAAATATGGCCTTTTAAAATATTTTTTTCCTGATAGTTTGGAAACTTCTGATCGGATTGGAGTGAAATTATGCACCTAGCTCAGGAATAATGTATTCAAACTACGTGCAAAATTTTGTCCAGATCGCATCACCAAGACCATAGATACCGTGGAAACTTCTAGCGAATTATCGGAAAAAAATTGATCAGTTGAAGCACTGACATGAAGTCTGGAGTTTTGCCTAAGTTTCAGAATTTTTTTGACAGCAGTCAAAAATTCCTTCAATTTATTTTTAAAACTGGAAAATGCGAATCTACCTACAAGGTGCATGTACGAGCGCTCAAAAGCTCCTGCCTTCACGGCAGTGCTTTTCGTAATTTTTAAATTCTAATCCATTGTCACACGTTATTTTATTAGGAATGCCGTAATGGCTAAAATACATCAATAATTTATCTACAATTTCAATTCCTGTCTTTTGTAGAAGTGGGTAACATTGACCTAATCTTGAAAAAGAATCTATTATACTCAGACAATACGTTTGATTGAATCTTATTGTATCACAATAAATGTGAGTGAAAGGTTTCGATCCAATTGGGTTTGGTCTGAATTGTAACTCAATGGGAGTTCGTTCATATTTGCTTTTTTGACATATTTCACAAGAATTTATAAAGCTTTGAACATCTTTGTTCATGTTCGGCCAATAATATTTTCGTTTTAAACTAATTATATTTTCTCGTAAACCACGATGAATCGACTTTGTCTCGTGATACTGTTGAATTCGAAGAAGTTGTTCTTCGTTATCTTCAACATCTTCTACGTATGTTCTAGAAATTTTTAAATTTAACGTTTTATAATCAAATTTATTTTGTAAAATATTTATTAGAGGTTTCTCTAATTCGGGCGAAGCAAAATATAAAGTATACGACTTTTTTGGTTGAATATATTCTTTGACAAATTTGAATAAATCAGTATCTATTGAGTTTATCATTACTCGAAATCTGAGCTTTTCTCCGAAAGGTTTAGTTTTCGTAACACTATAATTCGGGGATGATTTTAATATTATCTGCAAAGGGGCTGCATTTAAACTTCTTTCTGTATAGGGAAGTTCTAAAATAGGATTCTCAATGTTACTATGGACAGTAATATCGTCTGTCTCTAAATCAATAAAATCTTCGTTTTCATTATTATCATTATCATTATTATCATCGTCTGGATCCAATAGGGCCAAACATTCATGTAATTCTTCCGTAGTGATTTGATTTGCAATTGATAACAAATCATCTTCGATTCCGTTTATTTCAATATTTTCGTAATAATCTATGTCTGTGGCATTTGCCATTGAATCATTATCGATTCTGTTCGTTTCTTCGAACGTATTGATCTCTATCATTAGATCATTTTCAAATTCATTAGTATTTCCTCCGATATTCCGATTCGGTAAGGAATATACAATTATCTTTATATTAGATTCTGCAAAAATGTATTTTATCATACTTAAAATAATATGCCAGTCTAATTTATCTAGACCACATGCAATTCTTGGTATAGCCAAGTACTTATCATTATTGTATTGACACAATTCTTTGAGATATAATATTGATTGAAAAACCGTTTCATATTCCGGTTTATGAAAATACGAATCTTTCGTGATTAAATAATAAATGTTTCGATCATTTATTTGGATCATTGCTACTTCGCCTAGTAGCTTATTTTGAGATTTTAAATTATCTATTTGACCAAATTTATTTTTAAATTCGAGGGCTACACCTCGGTTCATGTGGAAGTCACGGGAAACGCAATGTGCTAACGCATAATTCTTTGGGGCTTTAAATAAATCACCTGTTTTTTCAATTATTTTAGGGGAATCTTTAATATTTTTCAATTCATAATTTTTTTCAAAATCTTTATAAGTCAATTTATTATCTGACTCTATTATAATTCGACTGAGAGCATCAGCATTATTTGTTGAGCCTTTCTTATAACGTATTCCGTAATCAAATTCTTTCGGAACTTCACCTTGAGATAAAACAGAGCCTATCGCGAAACCTGACGCATCAGTTGTAGGAACGAATGGCTTATCGAAATCGGGGTATCTCAATACTGGGTGGTTCAATAAATTTCTTTTACATATTTCGAACGCTTCGATATATTTCGGATCATTGATATTAATTTTGGAATCTTTCTTTAAACAAGAAGTTAATGGTTTCGTTATCTTTGCGAAATTAGGGATACATTTTTTATAATATGCTATGAGTCCAAGAAATGATTTTATTTCTTTAGGAGTTTTAGGAATTGGAAATTCAGCAATTGCTTTCAATATTTTTGAATTAGATACGATTCCTTCAGGAATATTATTATCATTTGTTTTAATTTCATTTTCAAAGGAACATTCATTTAATTGAATTTTCAGATTATCCGCTTTAAATGCTTCTAAAATATTTTGGATATCTGCTAAGTGTTGGTTGATCGTATCAATTTTATGTTTTATTATATTAGAAAACTCAGGATCCATTGGGATATTTTGGAGTTTCTGACATACTTGCTGATAATAGAAAGGGATTTGACAATAATTATTAGTCAATAATTGATTTTTAAAATCTAAATTAAGTCCATATTTATTCAAAAAATCTGCTCCTATAAGACCATCATAATTCTTATGGAACTTGTATAAACCAAAAGGATGTAAAATCATCAATTTGAAATTCTGGGAATAAGGGTATTAAAACTTTTTCATTTGCAGTTTGTTTTTTGAAACATGCAGTTAGTGTCGTAGATTCATTAAAAATATTTTTAGGAAAATTATTATACGCGAATTTTGGATCAATAAGACAAACTGAACATCCACTATCAATTAAAAGTTTGCATTTAGGATTTTGGAATTGAATATAGGGGAGTTGGTTTGTGTTATCTAACGTATTATTTAAGTCAATGAGTCGTTCATGGCACGATCTCGAAAATTTTCATTTAAATATTTACTTGAATCATTACGTTCTGGATATGAACGTTCGTTAAAATCACGTTTTTTGAATCTCGGTTGGGAATTATTTGGACAAAAATTTCTTTGATTATTTTGACTAGATTGGCATTTTGATTGATTATTATGAGGAAAACTTCTATAATTATTAGTTGGGAAGTTTGCTCGATTATTATTTGGGAAATTATTTTTATTAGTTTGGTTGAAATTCTTCTGATTTTGTTGAGGAAAATTCCTCTGATTATTTTGATTTTTATAGTGCATATAGGGTTGTTGATAAAAATAATAATCTTGACGAATAAAATTTACTATATCGTCATAGTTCATAATTCCATGTCCTCTAAGGGCTGTTCTCAATTCTGGGTTAATATTATAGAGCAGAACTCTAGTTGCTACTCGTGAGGCAATATTTTTTTCTTGATCCTTTTCAAGAATCGGTAAATTAGATAATTCGACTTGCGAATCGTATTTATTTTTTAAATCTACAATTCTTTCGAGAAAATCTAAATCATTCTCATTACGTATTCTTTGGGCATTCTGGAGATCCCAAAACAAAACTGTGAGGCTTATTTTTTCCTCAAATCTTAACTTTAAAAATTCCTTCAAGTTAAACCAATTATCTGTAATTCTCTCATTAGAACTAACGATTTCACTGGCATTTCCTACCAATTTACTTTTTATTATATCGATAATTGCTTCATTTAATAACGCGTCGGCAGATTGGAACCTATTATAAAATCTTTCGCAATGATTCAAAAATCGTGCGAGATTTGCAGGATTACCATCAAATGGTACAATTGACTTTGAAAATAAATCAATTAATTTAAGTCTATCAAACATATTTGGTTCTGGTGCGACCGCCATTTTATTCGTATTCTTCCGGCCTTTAAAATGCTTTACGGAAGTAATCTTGAAAAATTGTATTGTACTTAGAAAATAATTATATTCGGTTTTTTATTTTATAAGAAACCTAGGAAAAACTCTGGTAATCGGTTTTTTTATAAGAAACCTAGAGAAAACTCACACAAGTTTTACGCTCAAAACCGTGGGAAAAGATTGAAGACTTTGGACCAGGGTCAGTGACTGGGAATAAAAAAGTGTTTCTAGATAGGACCGCGGAAGCCTATCCGAACACACATATAAAAAAATATATTCATATATAGGTATAATGGTGAAAAAAATGGCATGTTTTTCAAAAGAAGCCTATTCTCGTATGATAAATTTTCAATCGCATCAATCAAAAATTTCACTTTGTGGGAGTTTCACAAGAAGCAACATATTCTCTAACCGGATTTATCGCCATTTTGCTCACGTAAAAATCACTTACCCTTTATGAGCCAAACAAACGGAAAAACTTAACGGTTTATCAAAAATTACGAAAAGCACTGCCGTGAAGGCAGGAGCTTTTGAGCGCTCGTACATGCACCTTGTAGGTAGATTCGCATTTTCCAGTTTTAAAAATAAATTGAAGGAATTTTTGACTGCTGTCAAAAAAATTCTGAAACTTAGGCAAAACTCCAGACTTCATGTCAGTGCTTCAACTGATCAATTTTTTTCCGATAATTCGCTAGAAGTTTCCACGGTATCTATGGTCTTGGTAATGCGATCTGGACAAAATTTTGCACGTAGTTTGAATACATTATTCCTGAGCTAGGTGCATAATTTCACTCCAATCCGATCAGTAGTTTCCAAACTATCAGGAAAAAAATATTTTAAAAGGCCATATTTACGGAACCCCTAGTCTAATTTTGCTCATTGATGAACGTGACCGTGAAATTTGCGATCCAAACCCACCCTGGAAATTTCAAGTTCCTAGGCTTTTCCGTTCAAAAGTTAGAATTTTCTATGGTTTCTATGGTTCTGGTCATGCGATCTGGACAAAATATTGCTTCAATATATCATTCTCGATTGAAATACAAAATTTCATCTCGATCGACTCCGTAGTTTCGAATTTATCGAGATAACAAAATTTCAAACGACCGTATTTACGGAACCCCTTGTATAATGTTGCTCATAGATGAACGTGATCACGACATTCAGAATCCACACCTATCCAGAAAATTTCAAGTCCCTAGGCGTTTCCGTTCAAAAGTTACAATTTTCTATGGTTTCTATGGTTCTGGTCATGCGATCTGGACAAAATTTCACATGTACCTTGAACACCTCATTCTTCATTTGAGTGCAAAGTTTCAACTCGATCGAATCTGTAGTTTCGAAGTAATCAGGGAAACAAAACTTTGAACGGCCATATTTACGGAACCCCTGGTGGGATTTGGCCCATTAACGAACTTAACCGAGGCATTCGGGATCTGAACCTACACTGAAAATTTCAAGTCTCTAGGTTGATCCGTTCGAGAGTTATCGTGCTGACGGCCGGCCGGCCGGACGGACGGACGGACAGACTCGAATTTTCCGACGGATTCGTCATCAGTGAGTCGAACATAGTCGATTGAGACCATTTTCGGCTCAAAATTCGAAAAATACAGACATCGTGACGAAATGATATAGCCCTCGTGTAAGTAGTACGAGCGCTCAATAACAAAAAATATTGCGACTCATTTAAGGGCGAGAAACCAACACAAATTTCGAAACTCGGCTCTCGAGCCCTAAACGATAGGGAGCAGATCGAGGTTTTCCGAACCATCCTCGTGAATCGAGATACAGCGGTACCGGGTCGGCAAATTGACGACTGCCGTACCCAGGATATATAGGGCCAACAATATGAGTTTAATTTTGGTCGCTCAACTTTTTTTTTCCTTCAAAAAATGTATGAAACTTGTCGGAAATTTATAAGTATTACATATATGTGCATCATGCACGTCTATGAAAAATATTAAATACGACAAATATTCATTGTAAGCAACAATAATCTCTTGTAATTATTATGTCATTTGTTATGTGAAACAGAAAATATCGGATATTCGATAAAAATAAACCTTAATATTCATCATTTTCTGAATAAAATTCCAACAGGAATAATTCAACTTTGAACTAATTCGATTCATTGTTATTAACGCTTCGTCGAAAGATATCTAGATAGGGTCGGCAATATGAGCAAAGATGTACCTCATCGAACGACGTTCTTCGTGTATTCGAGATGGGCCTATTTTGTCTACGGACCGAGTATACGATGCGGGATTGGACTTGGAAGAGCGTGATATTTTCAAGAAGTTGCACAGGTATCACGTACCTGATTTTTTTTACTTTTTATAAAATGGATTGGGACTATTGGGAGTCATGTATATAGCGGTAATTTGACAAAAGTGAAAATTTGCATTTTTGCTGATCGAGATTTTTAGGGTCGGCAGTGCCGACCCTGCCGTCCCTGACGAGCCGCCACTGCCTAGTATGATTGTCTTTTCAGTGTTTGGTATTTTATCTAGTTCTGATTGCAGGGTCTCATAGAAGTCTGTTGACATTTCTTCAGGTTTGCCCATATCCGGTGCGTAGACTGATATGATATGTAACGGATGATTAAACGAAATTGTTAACTTTATGATTCTATCGTTAACGTATTCTATGTTTTCTATATTGTTTTCGTATTTTTCGTGTATAAGCATTCCTTCCCCTGATGTTGCTCTTTGGTCCTTCGCTACTCCAGAGTAAACCAAAATATAATTACTTAATCTTGTTATTCCCCTGCCCCTTTTTTTTGGTTTCGGAGAGTGCGCATATATCTATTTTATGTTCGTTCATTTCCGGGATTATTTCGTGATCTTTGGAGAATAGAGTTTTTATGTTCCAGCATGCGATTCTTATTTGTTGTTTCTTCCTGTAGAGTTTTTTCCTATTTCGTGCGTGGGTCATATTCCGTGTTATCCGTCCTGGTTCCGAGGCTGCATTATCGGTGCTTTGAGCTTAAGGTTGTTTTATTATAGGCATGTTGCTAGCCTTACCCATAAACCCTCCTCCTTTATCCGGGCTTGGGACCGGCATCGACGTTTGCTGGGCTACTCAATCCACCCAGCCCCTATCGATGGCGGAGTTAACCAAAATTATAAAAAGATTTATTATTTTTAGATTGAAAATTAATTCGAAAAAATTCAAAGCATCCTCAAAAAAAAAATGAGAAGCTGGCAACTTATTCTGAATTATTTATGTTTCGATTAATCATTTATTAAAAGTCTTCAATTTGTTTTTTATTGTTATTTGTATCCTTCCAAAGGGAATGAATGAACGTGAAATCCAAAAGATTCTTTTCATTATAACACTGTAATACAGTACTATAAGTAATAAAATTTATGATCTGGATATTCTATTACGTTCTTACAACGATTTACAAGTAAATATTAGGAAAAAAAATCATTCTATTTAATTATCATAAGTTTTTTATTACGATTTCCATTCAAATCCTATGGATTCACATTCAAATTTAGGAAGAATATGGCGGATGGGGCGGGGCTTAGGTATTCGTTAATAGTATACAAGGGAAGTAGATGACGTGGCGGATATTAAATGAAAAACTGTGAACCATTCGCGGACCATATTTTGGCTTCTGCGGACGACTGGTGGTCCACGGACCACTGGTTGCAAGGGCGGTCCTACGGGGGGGGGGGGGTGTAACGGGGGTAATTACACCCCCCCCCCAGAGCACTGGAAAATTTTATTTAGGAAAAGAAGACCAACAAGAAAATAATATAATAATGCAATAAGATTTACAGAAAAAAAATTTAAACAGAAAAATCGGTAAAATAAATGAAAAATTCTGAAGTTTAACTTTGTCGTACGTTTTATTTTTGAAGATCATATTGCATAAAATTTATAAGTGGTGGGCGTAGATTTTTTTCTTGGGGGGGTAGTTTATAGTTAGGAAGGGGTTACGTTCCACTGCGTACTTCTTGGGGGGGTAATCGATGAGAAAATCTCGTCAGGTATACTCCAAGCCTTGGCGATAATTCTGAAAATTTATATTTTGGAAGTCTTAAGGGGGTAATTAATCCTCCATATCTACGCCCTTATGTTGTTCAGCCTGAAGAAGAGAACATTTGTTTGCCGAACAATTTCCTGATTAAGGAGGTGTTGGATTCGTGAGAACGTGGCAATTAGAATTGGGAAGTAAGTAAAAAAATGTATAAAAAAATTACGAAAAGCACTGTCGTGAAGGCAGGAGCTTTTGAGCGCTCGTACATGCACCTTTTAGGTAGAATCGCATTTTCAAGTTTTAGAAACCGATTGAAAATTTGTTTAACAGCTGTCAAAAAGATTTAAAACTGAGCAGAACTTCAGACTTCACGTCAGTGCTTTAGGTTTCCAATTTTTTTTTTGATTATGCGCTAGAATTTTATACGGTATCTATGGTTTTGGCAATGCGATCTGGACAAATTTCGCACGTAGTTTGAGTACATTATTGTCTATGTGCAAAATTTCATTCCAATCCATTCAGTATCATAAAACAAATTTTCTGAATGGCCATATATACGGAACCCCTAGTTTAATTTTGCTAATCGATAAACTTGGCCCCGACATTGGCGATCCAAACCTGAGAATTTCAAGTCCCTAGGCCTTTCCGTTCGAAAGTTATAATTTTCTATGGTTCCGGTAATGCGATCTGGACAAAATGTAGCTCAAATATATCATTGTCCATTAAAATACAAAATTTCGTCACAATCGAATCCGTAGTTTTGAAATTATCAAGAAAACTAAATGTCAAACGAACATATTTACGGAACCTCTAGTCTAATTCAGCTCATTGATAAACGTGACCGTGAAATTCGAGATCCAAACTAATCCTGAAATTTTCAAGTCCCTAGGCCTTTCCGTTCGAAAGTTATAATTTTCTATGGTTTCTATAGTTCTGCGATCTGGAAAATTGTAGCTCGAATATATCATTCTCCATTGGAATACAAAACTTCGTCACGATCGAATCAATATTTTTGAAATTATCAATAAAACTAAATTTCAAACGACCATGACGAAATGAAATAGGCCTTGTATAAGTAGAACAAGCCCTCAAAAAACACCAACAATAAAAAGAACAGCAAAATATTAGTACAAAGAATAACACCGTCAAAATATTCCCGTCGGAGGGGGGGGGGGGCACTCTCCCGGAAAAAAATTGTCGAATTGTTCATTCAATTACCCCCCCCCCAGAAATTCAGCCTAGGACCGCCCCTGACTGGTTGGGAACCCATGCTCCACAAGAAACACTCTCGCCTTCAACCCTGTATCTCAGGAGAAATTAATCACTCCCTCTAGAACTCCTTCTTCATTCTGATCATGCAATTATAGATTCATACATGTCAACATTGGTTGGTACTGAATATTTTCAGAGTTCTAAGTGATTCTAGGATATTATGAAATTCTGTATATTGTCATTTTATATACACATGCTATTGTCTACGAGATATTTTGTGCGATTTTCATTGAATAGAGGAAACAAAATGTGGAAATTTTTATTTTACTGTTCTCAAAATATTCTGATAATTTGAAGAATTACAGACTTCTGATTTTAAGGAAAAGTCGAAGCTTGTTTCATATCTGAACATTCTTTTACATATTGCAAATAGCTGATGGTTGTTGGCCCGTCCGGACGTGAACACGATAACTTTCGAAATAAAAGGCTTAGAGCTTTTTCAGGAGAGTTTTAGGGTCTCATAATGCTCCTTATTTTAAGTTCATTAATGAGCGAAATCTTTCAAACGGTTCCGTAGATATAGCCTCCTCAATTTTTTTCTTCTTAATGATTCGAAAAATACGATACTTAATAATCGAATTGAAACTTTGCAGTTAGTTGTGAAATACCGATACGAAGGTTGACGTGTGATTTCGATAGGATCGAATCAATAGAAGATTTAGGAACAATTATTTTTCAAAACTTTGAAATCTTAGGTACTATCGGCGAAATACTGCTGAAATTTGGTGTCCCCATATAGGGCATCGATTAAATGTGTTATGTCGGAATGAGTTCCAATTGAAAAGGAAATATGAATTGTTTGTAGGGGTCAATTTATCCCTCCTAGTTTCAATTTGCCACTGCTTCTTCTCTCAGGATCCACTGGGAAGCGTTTCATAAGGAACCCTTTTGCAGAAGCATTGCTGCACAACATGGTATTTTGCTTTGTTATTAATATTTCAAATGCAATGTACTGAGATGGATATTACGTATCCTTGATTGGAAATAGTCAAATAAGCGTTTATATATCTTCGAGAAAACCAAGATAACTGCACAAAGTAAATAACAAATAAAAAATAATAACAAAATATTTTGACGCAAAATGGCGATTTATAACACGTGACGGGGACAACCAATCAAAAAGTGGACATCTATTGTCACCACTGTCTTGTATAAAGTCGCTGTAGGTTTACTCTATTGCAATCAGAATTTAAATTATGCGTATGAACCTTATTCATACAATTCTTAAATAACACCCATATATCCTGACATCGTGCATAAAATTTATAACTTACCTCTAATTTTTGCCGAAAAAACACCAAATTTATGATACTCGTGCTACGCGTTAATGTACTCATCCACTTAGGTTCGGTAAATGGTGTGTAAAAAGATGCTTCTGCGAAGAGTAGGAGGCTTTCAAATTTCGGTCTATTCGCTTAAATGGCACTAGTAGTATAAGCAAAAATATTCTCACTTTGTTTTTAGGTTGACTGGTTGCATTTAGCCCATTTTTGCACGTAACCCACCTTACTATATCCTGAAAAGATCCATAAGTCTAATATCGAATACATATTATTATCGAATAATGTCAGAAAACCCCAGGCACTTTAAAAAATTTGATCTCGATTTATTATTATTATATTATTGTTGTTGTTTATTGTTTATATCCCGACTCTCCTAGGTCTCTGTGAGACCCTCAGAGCTTCAGAAGCTCAGAGCTTGTGCTTTCAGTCCATAGGTTTCCAGTGTATCCAATTAAGTCGGAGTCCATATGGAGAACTATTTTATTAATTGTTTTATGGAGAAGAGCTGTTCTTGATGAAAAGTTCTGCATGGCCTGAACCGCAAAACAAAATGATCAAATATCAATTATTGGCATTCAGATTCGAGGTTTTGTTGAAAAATGTAAATGTTGCCCAAGAGTGAACGAAGTACCTGTATCTTTTCACACTATATCGAGAGTTTTTATTGAGAAAAGTTGATCTTTATTGAAAACTACGCCCAGATATCCAATATTATCTACCCTTAAATAGTAGATTCAGTTATTTTCACTGATTTTCCTTTATTGTATCAGCATTGATAATTATTTCTGTCTACAGATCTAAATTTTATCTAGGACGCCTCACCAATAAACTGAAAGGTTTTTTGATTCAATAAATTTTTTATGACTTTCAAAATCAAATTATAATTCATTTATAGTCACCATAAAAATTATTATAGATAATTTTTTTGATTGAGATTGTCGAAAATGAAGGTATGTATACTTCGGTCCTGAAAATCGGTAAACGAATGCAAACAATTGATATAGTGATCAGAGAAATTTCTAATGCCATCATCGACACCATTTGCAGAAAATTCGCTGAGAAATTTAATAACTATGAAGCTAAGATAGCTTCTTTGGAGGCGGAAATTCAATTATTTAAAACAAATACTGAAAGTGAGAACAACTGCTCGGATGACACACATAAGAAACTTCAACAGAAGGTGGATTTCCTCGAGCAGAAGACAAAAAATAATAACATTCGTCTTATCGGTATCGGAGAATCCCAGGGAGAGAATGTGTTGGCTCAGGTCAAGAATTTATTTAATGATAAACTCAGCATACCGATCGCCGATGAGATCGCCTCTATATACAGATCAGGTGCTGCTAATGGGAAACAACCCAGGCAACTCATTGTTGTTTTCAGAAGTTCAGAATATAAGGATAAGATATTTAGGAGGAAGAAGCTTCTCAAGGGTTCGAACATAGTTATGAAGGAAGACCTAACTCATCACAGATGGAAGCTTGTTAGAGATTTATCGGAAGAATACGGTTTCAAGAATGTTTGGACGTTTAATGGAGCTGTTTTCGTCAGATCGGAAACGGGTGTTAAGAAGATGATTTCTGGTGTGTAATTATTCGGTTTGATTTTGTTTTGATGAATCGCTGGCTGTATCTTTTATTTGCACTTCTATTACGCACTGGCGGATTTATTGGGGTATGCTTTTGTTGGGACATTTGAATGTGCAGTCTTTAGTTCCTAAGTTTAATGAATTCAAGGTATTTATTGAGCAAAATAGGTTTGATATACTTGCATTGTCGGAGACATGGTTGAATGATTCAGTTGATTCGAAGAGATTAATGATTGAAAACTTCAATTTTGTCAGAGTAGATAGAAATACTGGTGCTAGGGGTGGAGGGGTATCAATTTATATTCACAACAGATATCGATTCAAAGTGATTGATGTTCCGAACAATTCTAATATAGAACAATTATTTGTTAAAATTCAATGTAGTGGAATTTCTTTTGTAACAGCCGTTGTTTATAAACCACCTCATTTGTCGTATAAACTGTTTATTGATGCTCTGGAAACTAGTTTGACTCATGCACTATCTTGTTGTGAAGATGTTATCTGTGTTGGCGATGTTAATGTTAATTTTCTGGATGGTAATTTACCTTCAGTAAAGTATTTCAGTTGCATGCTTTCATCTGTTGGTATGCAACAACTCATTCGGGGGCCAACTCATATTACCCCTTCTTCGGAAACTCTTATTGATGTGATATTGAGCAATGAGAACGGCATTGTCGGTTCGACCTTCTCATGTCCATCTAATTTTTCTTTGCATGAATGTGTAGCGTGTAAGGTGAGAGTGGAAAAACCTAAGATTGAGCCGCGAATATTGACTGTCAGAGATTGTAGAGGGTTCAATGAGCAATTGCTTTTTGATGACATTGCTGGTGCAGATTTCGCGAGAATATATCGCATGGATGATGTTGATGAGATGGTGAAGTTTTTTTCGGAAACACTGGCGGATTTATTTGATGAACATTTTCCCGCAAGAACAGTTAGGATATCGAAAAAGCGCCGTGGATGACTTTTGAAATAAGGAGATTGATGAAGGAAAGAGACAAGTCTAAAGCTCGACATAAAAAATATGGAACTGAGGCTTTGTGGGGGGAATATCGACGTTTGCGTAATGCGGTAAATCATGCTATAACTAGAGAGAAGCGATTATATTTTCATAATATTACAGTGAATTCTTCAAGTAGGGAGCAATGGAATGAACTTAAATCGTTGGGAATATCTAGTAAACCACGGTCAGATCTTAATTTTGATAACCCTGATGAAATTAATGATTATTTTCTGAGAAATCCGTCGCAAAGTTCAGATAGTTCGGTATTTGATTATTATAGAGACAATCCCATTTGCTCAGGACAGTTTAATTTTCGTCTTGTTGATGAAGACACTGTCTTGAAATATTTGAAGAAACTTAAAAATAGTGCACCTGGTTGCGACAATCTTTCGGTATCTTTTATAAAGATCTGTTGTCCTCTCATCCTTCCTTTCATTGTAAACATTTTCAATCTCATTTTACTCAGTTCCAAGTTCCCTACTTCATGGAAGCTCGCTCGAATTACGCCTATTCCCAAAACCAGTAATCCTCAGGAGCTCTCTGATCTGAGACCTATCAGCATTCTGTCGGGTTTGTCAAAACTGCTGGAAAAAATAATGGCTGACCAACTTGCTGAATATCTGGAGGAAAATTCGATTCTGCCTGGAACCCAGTCAGGGTTTCGTCCCGGATATAGTTCTACTAGTGCACTGTTGAAGGTAACTGATGATATCCTACGCTCACTTGATGACTCCAAATGTATGGCCTTGTTTCTGCTTGACTTTAGCAGAGCTTTCGATACGGTTAAGCATGATATTCTCATAGCTATTTTAAAATCTTGTGGAGTCTGCGGGGATGCGCTTCAGCTCTTCGAGTCATATCTCACTGGTCGTTCGCAGATTGTGAAGTTGGGTGAGAAAGTCTCCCATGCTGGAGACGTTCTGGATGGTGTCCCTCAGGGTTCGGTCCTTGGTCCCCTCCTTTTTTTGGTTTACACCAGCCAGTTCATCGGGTTCATTCGGTATTGTAACGTCCATATGTACGCAGATGACTTTCAGCTTTACTACGATTTCACCTTGGGTGACCTGGATGATGCAGCTTGGAGGATGAATGATGATCTAAACCGACTGGCGGACATCGCGGCAAAACATTCATTGCATTTAAACACTAAAAAATCGTTTGCCATAGTGTTCGGGTCGAATAAAGACAAAACCATTGTCAAAGGCAGGTACAAGCCAACAATAAACAATGATGCTATTCAGTTTGTGGATAGCGTAAGAGACTTGGGTTTGGTCTTGGACGATTCTCTGAGATTTCGTGAACACGTGGTGGGTGTGGTTCGGAGAGCGTATGGAGCATTGAGGATGTTGTATCCGCATAGGTCGTACCTGCCAGTTCATACTAAAAAGGTTCTGTGCGAGACCTTGGTGTTGTCACAGTTCATTTATTGTTCATCTGTGTTTGGTTTTTGTCTTGATCAAGAAACGTTGGGACGGATCCAGCGTGTGCAGAACAGCTGTATCAGGTTCATCTATGGAATTAGGAAGTATGATCACGTGTCGCATAAACTGGGAGAGTTGAGTTGGCTTCCGATGAAGGTTTGTTTCGAATTTTACGCTCTTTGTGTATTTCATAATATCATTCTGAAGAGAAGCCCACCTTATCTCTACAATAAATTGGTTTACAGAACTGACGTTCATAATATCAACATACGTCGTAGAAATGTATTATCATGTCCTCAGCACAGGACGTCTACTTTTAAAAGAAGTTTCAGTTACAATATTTACAGGCTGTACAATGATGTTCCTGATGAGTTCAAGCTTTTGAGTTTAAGTAAGTTCAAGAAAGATATCAAGACTTATCTCCTGAATTCATCTTCGGTGTAATTTCTCGAGTGTCTCTTTGAATCGTTTTTGCTCGTATATGTGCTTTTTTTTTCAATTTCTATTGATTCCTTTATATTTCTGTTTATGATTGAGTTATGTATATTCAAGTGTATTTTTTGTTTTGTTTTTTGTATACTCCAAGGGTTAAGTGGTAGAGCACCTTCGGGTGAACTTCCCCTTGAGATTTCTGGTGAAATAAAGACATTTAATAAATAATAATAATAATAATAATAATAATAATATCTAATTATTTCATTTTTTCCATTGACAAAGTTTTACATATAATGCCGACCTGATTGGAAACACTATACAGGACATAGGATGTTCTTTTAGGTGAGTTTTTTCTTTTGACAGGTGCTATATTGAAGCTAGAACTCATCAAAAGAAATCATTTCGCCGGAAGTTGATAATATAAAATATTCAATTTGGAAAATTGACTTTCGACTTTCATCGCGACCTTTTCTAGGCACTACAAGTTATCCCAAATTTGTGTATTCTTTCTCTACTTTCATCAGGAGATTTTTCCTGAACGGTATAATTTTCAAATTTCAAACTAAGGAGACGAAAAAGGTCGTATCAAAAAAATTAGGAAGCTCACAAACTCACCGATAAAATTGATCCAAGTTGTTAACTGAAATTGTTCGAAATGGTAACCATTGGTATGATGTGCACAAAATCATGCCCGGCGTAACTATCATATCGGTTTGCTCACGGAATAATCTCATAAAAATTTTCAATGCTTAGTTATTTCGCACTATTCACTTCACTGTACTAAACTAAACACTAATTTTTTCAAATGACCCCAAAGGGTTGCAATCGGAGTCTCAAAAATGATTTCCCGCACCTATACTGAACTCAAACAGCTGGTAATATCTCAACATTTGAATAACAATATGAACCTAATACAGATACGTACTAGGAAATTATCATATTCCCGTGTAACATCGATTTCGATATAATCGGCCATGGTGAATATTTTATATAAACGATTTTTGATATATAGACTTATTTTGATCAGTTCTACTGCTGGTAAAAAAAAGCCTCACCTTTGAAAACACCCTGTATATTTCATGAAATATGGCCAACCAACTTTGTCGTAACGGTTCATAGATATTTTTGGAAAAATAAAGACTATAAAGATTATTTTTGAGCGCTCGTACCTCTCACACGAGGGCTATATCATTTTGTCACGATGTCTGTATTTTTCGAATTTTGAGCCGAAAATGGTCTCAATCGACTATGTTCGACTCACTGATGACGAATCCGTCGGAAAATTCGAGTCTGTCCGTCCGTAAGCACGATAAATCTCGAACGGAACAACCTAGAGACTTGAAATTTTCAGTGTGGGTTCAGTTCCCGAATGCCTCGCTTAAGTTCGTTAATGGGCCAAATTCCACCAGGGGTTCCGTAAATATGGCCGTTCAAAGTTTTGTTTTCCTGATTACTTGAAAACTACAGATTTGATCGAGATGAAATTTTGCACTCGAATGGAAAATGAGGTGTTAAAGCTACATGTGAAATTTTGTCCAGATCGCATGTCCAGATCGCATGACCAGAACCATAGAAACCATAGAAAATTGTAACTTTTGAACTGAAACGCCTAGGGACTTGAAATTTTCAGGATAGGTGTGGATCTCGAATGTCGTGATCACGTTCATCTATGAGCAACATTTTTTTAGGGGTTCCGTAAATATGGTCGTTTGAAATTCAGTTTTCTTGATAATTTCAAAACTACAGATTCGATCGTGACGAAATTTTGTATACTAATGGAGAAATATATATTCAAGCTACATTTCTCCAGATCACATGACCAAAACCATAGAAACCATAGAAAATCATAACTTTCGAACGGAAAGGCCTAGGGACTTGAAATTTTCAGGATAGGTGTGGATCTGAAATATCGCGTTCACGTTTATCAATAGGCAGAATTATACAAGGGGTTCCGTAAATACGGTCGTTTGAAATTTTGTTTTCTAGATAATTTCGAAACTACGGATTCGATCGAGATGAAATTTTGTAAGTTAACCGAGAATGATATATTAAAGTAATATTTTGTCCAGATCGCATGACCAGAACCATAGAAACCATAGAAAATTGTTACTTTTGAACAGAAAGGCCTAGGAGCATGAAATTTCCAGGGTGGGTTTGGATCGCTAATATTTGTTTCCTGATACTTTCGAAACTACTGATCGGATTAGAATGAAATTATGCACTTAGCTGCGGAATAATGTATTCAAACTACGTGCAAAATTTTGTCCAGATTGTATCACCAAGACCATAGATACCGTAGAAAATTCTAGCGAATCATCGAAAAAAAATTGATCAGCTGAAGCACTGACATGAAGTCTGGAGTTTCGCCTAAGTTTCAGAATTTTTTTGAAGTTGTTGAAAATTCCTTCAATTGATTTCTAAAACTGGAAAATGCGAATCTACCTACAAGGTGCATGTACGAGCGCTCAAAAGCTCCTGCCTTCACGGCAGTGCTCTTCGTAATTTTTGAGCGCTCGTACTACTTACACGAGGGCTATATCATTTCGTCACGATGTCTGTATTTTTCGAATTTTGAGCCGAAAATGGTCTCAAACGACTATGTTCGACTCACTGATGACGAATCCGTCGAAAAATTCGAGTCTGTCCGGCCGGCCGTCCGTCCGTATACACGATAACTCTCGAACGGAATGTCCTAGAAACTTGAAATTTTCAGGGTAGGTTCGAATCTTTAATGCCGCGGTTAAGTTCGTTATTGGGCAAAATTCGCCGAAGGGTTCCGTAAATATGGCTCGAAATTTTGTTTTCCTTATTACTTTGAAACTACAGATTCGATCGAGATAAAATTCTGCACTCTAATGGAAAATTAGGTGTTCAAGATACATGCAAAATTTTGTTCAGTTCGCATCACCAGAACCATAGAAACCATAGAAAATTGTAACTTCTGAACGGAAACGCCTAGGAACTTGAAATTTCCAGGATAGGTGTGGATCTCGATTGTCGTGATCACTTTCATCTATGAGCAAAATTATACAAGGGGTTTCGTAAATATGGTCGTTTGAAATTTAGTTTTCTTGATAATTTCCAAACTACAGATTCGTTCGTGACGAAATTCTGTATACTAATGGGGAGTGATATATTCAAGCTACATTTCTCTAGATCGCATGACCAGAACCATAGAAACCATAGAAAATCATAACTTTCGAACGAAAAGGCCTAAGGACTTGAAATTTTCAGGATAGGTGTGGATCTCGGATGTCGTGATCACGTTTATCTATGAGCAAAATTATACAAGGGGTTCCGTAAATATGGCCGTTCAAAATATTCTGTTCCTGATAATTTCGAAACTACCGATTTGATTGGAATGAAATTTTGCACCTAGCTGAGGAATAATGTATTCAAACTACGTGCGAAATTTTGTCCAGATCGCATCACCAAGACCATAGATACCGTAGAAAATTTCAGCGAATTATCGAAAAAAAATTGGTCACCTAAAGCACTGACTTGAAGTCTGGATTATCGCCTCAGTTTGAAAATTTGTTTGACAGCAGTCGAAATTTTCCTGTTTCCAAAACTGGAAAATGCGAATCTACCTACAAGGTGCATGAACGAGCGCTCAAAAGCTCCTGCCTTCACGGCAGTGCTTTTCGTAATTTTTTCATTATTATGAATGACATGGAAATGTACAGAAAAGTTGCTGTCGATCATTTTTGCAAAACGGAACAATCAGAGTGCTTGCAAAATATTGTCACGTGACATTATTTAGGTAACTATATAAAAATATCAAATTTATTCCTAAAATTCAATGTAGTAGTCCTTCTGCGAAAATGGTGAGGAACAATATTTGGAAGGACTGGTAACCAATGTGTGGGTAGTGGGTGTAGATCTAATAGTTCCAGTAAAAATTTTGATAGATAAATTCATCTGTGCATCAATTTTTTTCGGCAGCGGAAAAAACGAAGGTAAGGGCTGCCGTACGAAGTGTTGTTGCATCAGCATCCCTCTTTGTACCAGCTGTAGGATATTATTTTTAGTATTTAACTCAAGACGTCAATAATCTAAATGGGCTTTGAAATTTAGAGAGTGATCCAGTTTCAGTTCAGATATTTGGCAGTAAAATTATGTTTCAATGTAGAATTACCGAAAAATACGCTCGATTTTATAAATTTATGAGGATTATTCAAATGAAAACACGAAACCTCGCTTCTATTCGGGCGAGGTCACAAACGCACCTCAAAAAAGTAATTCTTCAGAATTTCTAAATCTGCAAAGAGGTTTATTTTTATGCTTTGGAAATCATGATGATGGACAGTCAGAGCAATAACACCGCCGTACATATATGACTCTTTAAGAAGAAGAAGTAGCAGGGATATCACACAAATATGAATTGAAAGGGACAGGTGCTAAAACTGATCCTTATGGAAGGTCATTATTCAATGTGTTGCGACTACTTCTATTATTATCAACAAAAACAAGAAACCTTCTACCTGACAGTATATTTTCTAATAAACGAACAATGTTTTCAAACTTTAGATGAGTATACTTTGAAGTTAAACCATATCTTTCCAAACCGTGCCATATGCTGCATAAAAATCCGCGAATACAGTTCCTGTTTTCAATTCATCGTTCATTAAAACCTTATTCAATGAAGATGGCGAGACTAAGAACCTGATCCCAGCAATTTCTGTTAGTGAAGCCCCCCTGGCATTTTTTTGAGAATCATCTAGAGTCGATTCAGTCCTGAAGACAATCAAACATTTTGAAAGGAACACTCAGTAAAGTAATGGGTTGGTAGCAACTAGGATCAGAATAATTCTCTCCACGTTTTGAAAATGCTATGACTTTTGCCTCGCGGAATTCGATCGAAAAATTTCCAAAATATAATTATAAATAGATAAAAACAAAGAGAATGTACTTGCCCAAAAGCAAATTGATAAATTCCATCAAAACCCTCATCCGAGATTTAGTGCATTTGATTGCCGATTTCAATTCACCCATGTTGAAAGGGTTCAAGATAATCTCTACAGCCTGGTTTGATATCTTAAATTTGTGTAATTTATACTTTATATCTTTGATTTCGACATTCGAACTCAATGAGAAACATCAACGAGACGACAAGCCGGACGAGTAATCAATTTAGGGCCAATTTTGGCAAATAACAATGCTAGAGTAGCTTCACCTAGTTTCTTCAAAAAATCCTTAGAAAAATCCTACTAGAATGTGTAAAATTTATGTTTGACACAACATTTTCCATGAGATAGGCAATTTCGATAATCCTCATATAAATCTTCAGTTTCCAGCAGCGGCTTTGAATACACCAACGAATCTAGAGTAATTATGATAAGAAGCAACAGAAAAAGTGTGCTATTGCAATATCGTTCTCCTTCTTCCATTTATGGAACTTCATCTATGTACTCCGCTAGTTGTTTTCCCATCCCTGCAAAATATCTCCCGAATTTCTCCATATCAAGATGTTCTCGCACTAACATATCTCGACCCTTCAGCATGAAATAATTCAAAAACTGTAAGCTTATTACGTTTAATTATATCTTTAGAAAAGAGTTACAGAATATAAATTACAAAATCCGTACGTCTGTTATTTCTTCTTGCAAATTCATCTATCACTTTATCCTTTTTTGGATCCGATGGCTTCTAGGAAGACATAAGAGCCAGTCCATCGAGTCTGTCTTGTCCACACGCGTTTCTCAGGTACGCCTAAGAGTTGATAATGTCCTTTCACCAGTATCAGACAGGCAAAGAAGCAAGTATTCCCAAAAAACCAAACACCATCGGCAAACATTCGGCCGCCAGCCGGCACGCACGGTACTCTGATGGCTGACGTAGCCAGATCTGGATCTCCTTCGGCCCAATTCCGGTATACCGTTCCTCATGTACAAACAATCGGCTCTTAGCGGCAAAAGCTGAAAAATTTTACTAGATAAACTAATGACTAAACAAAACAATTCATGTATCCCAGATTGCAACGAAATTCATCATTTGCAGTCGTAGACCGGTTTCGATCCATATCAGATCTCATCAGAAAGATTAGCAATATGATAAATTCGATGTGAGAAACAGAAGACCTTAAAACATAAGGCAACGTGGTACTGAGAAAATTTCCCAAATCACGCCACCTGTCCGTTCCAAGACTCAAATATATGTAGATTATAAACTGTTTCATCGGCGTGCATTTACCGGCTACCGGCTATCTACCATCGGCCCGTCGTTAGACGTTATTCAAAGGTTTCGCCGAGGCTGACTGGTTGGCTAGCCGACTCTGGTATGGCTATGGTATAAAATTTTGAGCATTTTTCATTCGATTTTTGTATTTTACTGTCATATTTAGGGAAATTTATGTGGAGTTGCAGAAAATGTTGATTGTCCGATCAGGAAATATCAAATAAATTGCAATCAATAAACTACGTTGAAATTTTGAATGAGCGAATTTGATTGGCCGAAATCAGAATGGTACTTCTTGATCAGTCAATCAAAGTACCTATGTATTGTGCAAGTACAATAATATTTTCATATGATATCAATAAAACTACATTAAAACTACATTTAATCTGGAATTATTTATTTATCTCAAGCTTCAGAAACAATTTCTCAAGGATGTTAGGACGGTAAAACTCGTAAATTCAATATGTATTTGTCTTTGCATACACTGCCGTATCAAAGTCAGTTCTTTGCTTTTCATTCTTGATTTCTAAATTTAAGTAACTTGATAGAAAATCCACAAAAACCCCACTGAAAGTTCCAAAAATACACTATAGTTAATCTCACAGAAACCTGAAAATCAAAAAATGCCACATAATAACGATGTTTAAGAGCATCTTTGTCAAACTGGAAGTTGTGCAAGAACATGATTTCTTGATTGTTGTGGTCATTGCTTTCTCTTGGTCTGTGAAAAGGTTTTTAGCCAGCATCCTCATTTTCGATATTCGATTATCGAAGGTGGCATTAGTAGAATTTGTTGGCACATCGGAATTGCAGTAGTCTTTATCACAGCAAGAAACACACATCTGTAACAAAAATTATGAATCAATTATTAATACTGGGCTTGAATTGTTCAGAAAATTCTAGGTGAATTGGGAATTACTAGAGGACCAAAATACAGAAAATATACAAGAGTCTAATAGTTTTCA
This sequence comes from Aphidecta obliterata, assembly GCA_963966015.1. Lineage (NCBI taxonomy): Eukaryota > Metazoa > Arthropoda > Insecta > Coleoptera > Coccinellidae > Aphidecta > Aphidecta obliterata. The sequence goes on along the minus strand of OZ014434.1, from coordinate 21,141,469 downwards.
ATCGTCAATTTTCGATATTCCGAAGTTTCATAGGTCAAAATAATCAATATAATTAAACTTGACACTATTTCATTTTGTTATTCCCAGAAGTTTATTGTAACTGTGAAAATGTAAGATCTGAAATAAAAAACATATCTATCTATCTTTTTGAGTCTTAGTACCGAAACCTTCCGTTCTTGTGACGATCTATTTCACAAGAAATATCATTTATTCTTCAATTTTTGTTCTATATTTGTCAATATGTGAGTGAAGTGTTCCAAAATATATATCTGAGACCGAAGTTTGGGACATTTTCTCAGACGTTCACGTCATAAGAGTGCGACTACAGTGATGGATACTCGTTGATAATTTCCATATTGGCATGTTCTTGTATTGACTTTATCAGTGTGATGTGATCAATTCAAGATATTCTCTTTCCTTGCACTTATAATAATAATAATAATAATATTTTTATTCATCATGTGAGACATGTTTACATGTATAGGACAAGTCATGATAATATAATGAATAAATACATTCAAAAGTACATTGAGCAGTTTACACTAAAATTATAGTTGTAGTAATCCTTAACGCTATAGAAACAATTCTCCAATACAAAATTTCGAACCACCTTCTTGAATTTATTCTTAGGAAGACTCTGAATGCATCGTGGAAGATGATTAAATACCTTAATACCCTGATAAAGCGGAGACATCTCAAACTTAGCAGTTTTATGAATCGGAAAATATAATTCATTCTTGTTTCTCGTTTTGTGTGAATGAAAACTAGAAAGCTTTACAATACTTTCCTCACTCTCCTTCACATATATAAGGCACTTAAGTATAAATAAAGAGGCCAATGTGAGAATACTATTATCTTTGAAGAGGGGTCTGCATGAGGTCCACGGATGGCAATTCAACATCAAACGCATTATTCGTTTCTGAATGACAAAAACTCTACTAACATCTGAAGCATTACCCCAGAGCAGAATGTTGTAAGACAGGTGACTATATACTAAAGAATAGTAGACATTGATAAGAGATTTTAACGGAAGTGAACTTGTAAGTCTACTTAACGCGTAATAGGAACTGTTGAGCTTTTTACAAAGGGCATCAATATGCGAATGCCATTTCAGATATCTGTCAATGTGTATACCAAGAAACTTAACACAGTCATTAGATGTGATAACTGCATCCAAATTCGAACAACAAATGTGTTACCCCCAGAGTTTGATAAACCAAAACGAATGCATTCCGTTTTATTGACATTCATCTTAATTCTATTTGTGTTACACCATTCCACAAAATTTTGTATAATGAGCTCACACAAACATCGTAATTCCTCCAACGATTCTGCTGATACCGCTATGGAGGAATCATCGGCAACAATACTATCCTGATAATCTGATGCAGTGACTCGTTGGAGTTGAGTATTCTGGTGAAAATCTTCCTCAAGTTTGGTGGAAGGTCGTTTATAAACAAAAGAAACAGTAGAGGTCCCAGGACAGAGCCCTGAGGCACTCCCAATTTCAAATTTCGCTCACTTGAATAAAAATCATCAACTCGAACGGTCGCGACTCTGTTTCCGAGATAACTCCGAATCCAATCGTGAAAGATACCTCTAAATCCCAAGTTGTAAAGCTTGTTCAAAATGAATTCATGTGATAGCCTATCGAATGCTCGCGATAAATCAAAAAACAAAGCAGCTACATGTGCGCCCTTATCAAGGTGCTCATGGACAAATTCAACAAAGTTCAACGCGCCAGTCTGAGTTGAGCGGCCGGATCTAAAGCCATGCTGAGCACTATCAAGAATCTGAAACTTGTCGAAATATCCCATCATTCTACTATATATTATCTTCTCGAATACTTTGGAGAAGGTACTCAGGATGGCAATAGGTCTCTAGTTCGAAACATCCGCCATATCATCCCTTTTGAAGACCGGAATAACACAGGCCTTTTTGAGGAGGTAAGGAAATACACTGGTGGTAACTGATAAGTTTATGATATGCGCAAAATGAGTACTTATCTCATCAATTATCAGTCTCAAAATTCGTGCAGAAACGAAACCGACTCCAGAGCTTTCAGTTCTTCTTGGTAATTTGACAACATTAATAACCTCCAGTTCAAGAACTGGATAAAAGAAAAAATTTGTGTGTAAAATAGGTGAAGTGGTACACGAGGGTTGTAATGAACCCTTGAAATAAAAGCTGAGGGAAGTCTCCGCGATCGTGGTGAAATAATCTACAAAGATTTCCGCAACTACTTTGGGATCATTATTTGAAACTCCATCAACAGTGAGCGAAATAGACTTATGATCCTTCATTTTCCTACCAGTCATAGTATTCACCATATCCCAGACAGTTCTATTTTTATTTTCTGATATTTCAATTAGTTGATTATTGAACTTGAATTTTGCACTCCTAATAAGGGAATGATAAGAGGATTTGGCTTTCTTATATAAATCATAGGTAGACTGACTATTGAAACTCTTATGCAACCAATGAAGATCATTCAGATTTCGTTTAGCAGAAATAATACCAGAAGATATCCACCTTTTATCATGCTGGACCCGACCAGAGCATCTTTCGAGTGGACAACAATTCTCAAAAGTATGTTTTATTATATTGAAGAATGCTTCAAAACATTCATCTACATGTTGGAACTTGTAAATATCACCAAAATCACACTGCGAAATACTATAAACATAATTATCAAGGTTATGCTGACTTAAATTTCTATATTCTCTCTTCCTTCCAATAGAACCTCTTTTGTATTCCTATGCAGTTTTGACCTCCAAAATTCAAACCAATCATGTCTATTCTGTTCTGTCTTGCCAAGGAATTTTCGTATTTTGAACTGTCTCCGGGAAAAAAAATTACAAGCAACTTGTATGCATTCAAACCGTAAGAAACAGAAAACGAATTATGTAATTCTACAGATTAGCAGTTTTCATTGAAATGAAATCATGAAAAGCATGAATTCAGGAGCTTTTGAGCGCTCGTTCAGTCACCTTGAAGGTAGATTCGCATTTTCCAGTTATTGAAACCAATTGAAAATTTCTTTGATAGCTTGATGAACGTGACCACGACATACGAGATCCACACCTATCCTGAAAATTTCAAGTCCCTAGGCTTTTCCGTTCGGAAGTTGTAATTTTCTATAGTTTTGGTCATGCGATCTGGAAAAAAAGTAGCTTGCATATATACTTCTCCAATAAAATACAGAATTTCTTCCCGATCGAATCTGTAGTTTCCATCAAATTACAAACGATCATATTTAACACGTCATTCTCCATTCGAGTGCAAAATTTAATCTCGATCGAATCTTCAGTTTCGAAGTGATGAGGAAAACAAAATTTCAAACGGCCATATTCATGGAACCCCTGGTGGAATTCTGTCCATTAACGAACTCAACCACGGCATTTGGGAACTGAACCCACACTGAAAATGTCATCACTAGGTTGTTCCGTTCGAGAGTTATCGTGCCATCGGATGGCCGGATGGACAGGTTTGAATTTTCCGACGGAATCGTCATCAGTGAGTCGAACCTTGTCGATTGAGACCATTTTCGGCTCAAAATTCGAAAAATACAGACATTGTGACAAAATGATATAGCCCTCGTGTAGGTGGAACGAGCGCTCAAAAAATAAAAATTTCTGATTGAAAAATTATAAAAAGCACTGCCGTGAAGTCAGGAGCTTTTTAGCGCTTGTTAGTCCATCTTGTAAGAAGATTCGCATTTTCCAGTTTAAGGAACCAATTGAAGAAATTTTTGACAGCTGTCAAAAAAATTTCAAACTAGGGCGAAACTCCAGACGTCAGTGCTTAAACGACCATTTTTTTTTCGATAATTCGCTAGTGTTTTCTACGGTATCTATGATATTGGTAATGCGATCTGGACAAAATTTCGCACTTAGTTTGGATACATTATTCTTCATCTATGTGCAAAATTTCATTCTAATCTAATCAGTAGTTTCGAAATTATCAGGAAAAAAATATTTTGAATGGCCTTATTTACGGAACCTCTCGTCTGATTTCGATCATTGATGAACGTGACTACGACATTTGAGATCCACACCTATCCCGAAAATTAAGAGGTCCCTAGGCCTTTCCGTTCAAAAGTTATAATTTTCAATGGTTTCTATGGTTCTGGTGATGCGATCTCGACAAAATTTAGCATGTACCTTGTGCATGTCATTCTCCATCCGAGTGGAAAATTTCATCTCGATCGAATGGATAGTTTTACGGAACCCTTGGTCGAATTCTGTCCAATAGGGAACTTAACCGCGGCATTCGAGAACTAACCCTGAAAATTTAAAATTTCTAGGTCGGTCCGTTCGAGTGTTATCGTGTATACGGATGAACGGACGGCCGGACGGGCAGACTCGGATTTTTCGACGGATTCGTCATCAATGAGTCGAACCTTGTCGATTGAGACCATTTTCGGCCCAAAATTCGAAAAATACATCGTGACGAAATGATATAGCGCTCGTGTAAGTAGTACGAGCACTCAAAAATGTTGTATTGCACACGACGATAAAATCGCATTATCTTCTCGAGCGTAATTAGCGTCTCGACTGACGTCTCGACGCTAAAAGACACTCTCGAAGATAAAGTACAATTTATCGCCTTGTACAATAAATAACTATTAAAAATTAGGAGGGAGCAGGAGCAGGAGCTTTTGAGCGCTCGTACATGCACCTTGCAGGTAGATTTGCATGCTCCAGTTTTAAAAACCAATTGGAAATATTTTGACAGCTGTCAAATAAAATTTCAAACTAACGCGAAAATCCAGACTTCACGTCTGTGCTTTGGTGACCATTTTTTTTTTTCGATAACTCGCTAGTATTTCCTACGGTATCTATGGTCTTGGTAATGCGATCTGGACAAAATTTCTCACGTAGTTTGAATACATTATTCTTCATATATGAGCAAAATTTCATTTCAATCCAATAAGTATTTTCGAAATTATCAGGAAAAATATAGTTTGAACGGCTATATTTACGGAACCCCTAGTCTAATTTTGCTCATTGATGAGTGATCGCGAAATTCGCGATCCGAACCTATCCTGAAAATTTCAAGTCCCTAGGCCTTTCCGTTCAAAAGTTATGATTTTCTATGGTTTCTATGGTTCTGATCATGCGATCTGGAAACAATGTAGCTCGAATATATCATTCTTGATTTGAATACAAAATTTCGTCACGATCAAATCCATAGTTTCGAATTTATCGAGAAAACAAAATTTCAAACGACCGTATTTACGGAACCCCTTGTAAAATGTTGCTCATAGATGAACGTGATCATGACATTCGAGATCCACACCTATCCTGAAAATTTCAAGTCCCTAGGCGTTTCCGTTCGAAAGTTACAATTTTCTATGGTTTCTATGGTTCTGGTCATGCGATCTGGACAAAATTTCACATGAAGCTTGAACACTTCATTCTCCATTTGAGTGCGAAATTTAATCTCAATCAAGTCTGTACTTTTCAAGTAATCAGGGGAACAAAACTTTGAACGGCCATATTTACGGAATCCCTGGTGGAATTTGGCCCATTAACTAACTCAACCGAGGCATTCGGGAACTGAACCGACTCTGAAAATTTCAAGTCTCTAGGTGGTTCCGTTCGAGAGTTATCGTGCTTACGGCCGGACGGACAGACAGATTTTTTCGGCTCAAATTCGGCTCTGAAAATTTCAAGTCCCTAGGCCTTTCCGTTCAAAAGTTACAATTTTCTATGGTTTCTATGGTTCTGGTCATGCGATCTGGACAAAATTTCGCATGTAGCTAAAACACCTCATTTTCCATCTGAGTGCTAAATTTCATCTCGATCGAATCTGTAGTTTTCATGTAATCAGGGAAACAAAACTTTGAACGGCCATATTTACGGAACCCCTGGGCGAATTTTGCCCAATAACGAACTTAACCGCGGCATTCGGGATCTGAACCTACACTGAAAATTTCAAGTCTCTAGGTTGATCCGTTCGAGAGTTATCGTGCTGACGGCCGGACGGACGGACGGACGGACGGCCGGACGGACAGACTCGAATTTTCCGACGGATTCGTCATCAGTGAGTCGAACATAGTCGATTGAGACCATTTTCGGCTCAAAATTCGAAAAATACAGACATCGTGACGAAATGATATAGCCCTCGTGTAAGTAGTACGAGCGCTCAAAAACACAAGAAACGAAATATCTCGGAAACTGTTGATTTTCGGTTATCAATAAATATGACCCTAACGACAGCAAATGAGGGATAAAATCACGTCCTCCAAGGTTCGCGTTCAATTTGGAAACACCCTGTATATATTATGTACATTCCAGGAACTGTAAAGGTGCGTATCCGTTGCGCGAGACAGACCGTCGAGCAGCGCTTCTGCTAAGGGTGTTAATTTCTACCGAGCTAATTGCATTTTCGCTGGGTTGAGCACGCTTCGGGGGGATCCGAGGATGAGCGATGTTCTAGCGCGAGACAAAGTGATTCCAGGGTCATAAAATTGAACCATAAAATTTTATCATTATTTTGGACTGTTGTTTGATCTTTTTTCCCGGATGTTGGTTTCCACAAATACACTTAAGGCCCATTTAGATGGAGAGAGCTTTTGTACTCGAATGTACGAATATCGAAAGTATATGGAAAAACTCTCACTATGTAAACTATCACGTTTATCGCTTTCCACGAGGGCGCTTATGGCGGTTATTCCATGCAATAATTGTCGTACAATTTCTTGCTCCAAAACGAGCGAGAAAATAGACGTGGGCACTCCAAAAAGTTGAATCGCCCTTCACTCTACCCATCCTTAGCACGAGCAGTGCTCGACGGTCTACCTCGCGTTGAAGGACGCAAAGTGTTTTTGCCCTCTTCTGTGAACCGATCTGGCGTCTGCGCCCGCCATTTCATTTTCCGTGCAGAAATCCATATTATTATTAAAATTAGGGAGTCGGATTGCTGAGTCCGTCCGAAAGAAAAATAACCACAGAATCCTTTCCTACGAATCGATGTACGGAGGATAACCTAGAAATGTAGGGCTCTCTTGGTAGAGGAGTTCGGCTCTAGAGGTTGTTGATTTTTTTTCCTGGCTGCTCGGTTTTTCATGAAACACGAGGGCAAGATTGTGAGTTAGTTTGATCTTAAACGTTCGAGGGTGCCATGTGAGTAACAATATTTTATAATTACAACTTTATCATACAGGCTTATTCTAATTTACTACAATTGTCTTCAACAGGGTCCATTATTTACCCCATGTGTTTATCTCATATCATTTATCCTCAATTCACATGAGGCCATTTGCTCCTACTCAACGTATTTTTTTCCATGTTGGTTTGCTTCTTGTGTATTGTTTTGTATCCATTTTTCATACTTCATTATCAAGTCTATTCCATATTATTTAATGATTCTAACTGACCATATGTATTAAATTCCTAAGTGCATCTCACAAGAGTTTGAATGTTCGAATGCTTAATAATCACCTTAATTATAAGGTTTTGCAATATTCTTCAAATGATACTATATGTCATCGTTGCAGTTGGCAGCAAATGGCAAGGATATTCATATGCACCATTGCCGGCATTATGTTTCATCATCTTATATTGATTGAGCATTTTAAAAAGCTACTCTCCATGCATTATTATCCGTTATGACTTCTCGTTTATTGTTTATATGATTGACTGCTTATATCGTTTACTATCTATATCATCCACTGCTTATATCGTTTACTATCTATACCATCCACTGCATATATCGTTTATTGTTTATTTCGTTTACTGTCTATAACAGTGACTGGTTATATCGTTTACTGCTAATATGGTTTATCTAATCCTTATGGGATTATTGACCAGGGAGACAACTATCGGACGACGCAACCTAAACATTAACTTAGGCTTCGCCCAACGTTTGGAAATATATATAACAAGGACTCTGTCGCATTCCCAGTCTCCTTACAACGTGGGAGATCATCAATCGTCAGATGATAGTTTGACCCCTGCGAAGTAAAACTCCCAATGTATCGCCTTTAATCTACTCAATCATTTTCAAACACCATGTGAGAGAATTCTCACCGGTCAGCCTGTTTATGAATATTCTTTTACTTGTGAGTTAATGGTATATGAACGAGAAAAGGAGGGAGGTTTGTTTTTCTTCCCGTCAGGAAGTTTTTTATCCTCCCCACCTTTTGGCACTCTGAAATAAACTTAATATTTTCTTGTTCCGAGTGCTAAAAATATGTGTTTTAAATTTCCTATTTTCCCGTCAATCTCTTCTATTGAATCAAGCGTAATTTGGGTTGCATACTTACATACACAACGTAGAGTCCTTTTAAAACCACTATACGATCACGATCTTGGCCAAAGATTATCTAGAGTAATATTTTCAAGTTAAAAAGAATGCCTGTAAGGTAGAGTTCTAGTTCTTTACGGTTTTCAAGAGAAAACTGTAATGTCGGTAAGAGTTAATCATTTTTTAAGTACCAGAACAGTACAGAATGGAACCGTTAAGACCAGGATGTTTGATGAGAATAGAAGGTGGAAAATAGGAAATTCAATATGCATTTTAGTCGGTTTTGTAGTGTTGTTGATTTAATGATCATTGTTTTCTTCTGCGTGTTTGTGTTGTGAACAGTTAATCTGCCGTTACTCCTGTTTCAGATAGAATGAAAGAGACTATGTCTAATGAGCACCAGAACGAACAAGAGGCTAGGGGCGAAGTCTCAGACATAGGGGCGAAGTGCTACTCTGACAACATGATCCAGGACCAGCAGACTAGTCACTTCACAACTTGGACCTTTCGTTACGTTCAGTTTAGGATCAGATACACCTGACTTGTATCGATGACAGTCAAACTTACCCCTTTTAAGTACAGAGCACGGTATCACTCAGATAAGATAAGACAAGGTTTATTTAAGATAACAGGTACAATGTTACAATATAAGTAGTCTGTGAAATGAAATTACTTCAAAAATGAGCCAGGGAAAGTCAAGAGCAAAGGCTCGGTTTTCCAAATGTAGGTTAATTCTAAGTTTTTAGCTCCATTCAAAAATCCTTCAACATCGTAGGGTTCTATGCAATGCAGCATCCTGTATAGTGGCTTACTATAAGTTTCGTGCAAGTGATATTCTTTATCGTGTCCAACAAGGTGTTGACGTATTTTGATTCAGATGCATTTGGTTCTTTCTACGTAAATGGGATATTTTAGGTTGGTTTTTCTTGGGTTTTATATATTGAATAAGTTCAATTCGAATTTGTCCTCTGTTGTTGTTGATAGAAAATCAGACGTTCCTGTATGTGTATTGTTGTGACAGTCAATATTCCATTTTTGCGAAACTCTCCTCTGCAGGTTGCGCTGTATGATCATTTGCGAATGATTCGGAGTGCCTTGTTCTTTGGAGATTTGTGTTTCTTTAGAAGTATGGCCATATGACATACTTCCATACCTTGCTTTCAATTCAAATACTGCATTGTCAGGGGTTTTCATGGTGAATTTACCCAGATGTCTCATCAGTACACTTCCAGAATAGCCGACTGGGGTCAAGCTGTCTCCTAGTTTCCGAAATACATATGTTCTTCCCATTTAAGTGTATCATCCACACCAATGGCTTATAACTTTATAAACGGAGTAAGTTCTTGAGAGAGAGAAATTAACTTTAGTGATTTCATCAAATGACTATCGACCGAAGTCTTCCTGCCAGTTAAATACCTGGATGTGTATCATAAGTATATGAGCTTTTTATAGAAAGAAATTAAATTAGGATCCTATTCCAAAGACATCAGGTGTTCATAAAGTGGTAGTGGTGGTGTTTTCGCCTTTGGTCTACTCTCTGTTTCGTAGAGATGTATCAGTGGTTCCATTACATTTTTGTTAATTTGCTTCCTAATGAATTTCTGGCCCAGTCTTTGTATTCTTGTCAATATTGGTGCTACCTCAGTTAACTCGTATAATAACTAGTTAGGAAAGTTGTGCAACGGCTTGTTGTGGTGTCTCATTTTAGAAATTTTCCTCAAGCTTGTTCTTTCTGCTATTTCTGGATTGTTTAATGTTGAAAGGGTTCAAGAAAATTGAGTTTCCATATTCAAGCAAGGGCCTGCATATCATTTTGTATATTGAGCCGGCAATCTTCACATTAATACCCAAGGTTTTGTGTTCGTGTTTGTTTAGTTTTTTTTTTCGGCTCTCGTGATCGCTGCTGTTTGTTTTTGAACTTTTATGTGTGCTTTGAAGCTGGGCTTATTGTCATCTATTTTGATATGTGGGAAATTTATCTTGATTTGGTGTTTAAACATAACAAGCTTCGATTCTGATGGATTTGGCTGTATGCCCCAACAACGCACCCACGCCACTCTTACGGCTGTAAGTTTTTGCAGTTTCCCCATCCATTGTGATGTTGTGTCGGTATGGGTAATAAGTGCTGCATCATCGACAAATGGTAACATATATGCTTGCTTGTTTATTTGATGTTCGGCTGAATCTCCTTTATTGTATATGTCATAACAAAATAGATTGTTAAAAATTGGGGGAAAGGGGTGATCCTTGTGGGAGGCCTTTCTGTAGAGTGAATGTGGATGAGTAAGTTCTTGTACTCTTGCTAATATCAGAACTTCCTTTGGAGTCTCAAATGTCAAATATGCAGACCTGAATAGTATTGCATTAGTTTTCTCCATCCATAGGCAGTTTGTTTTCCAATAATTATTCTTTGGTATTTTCCAACACTGCCGATGTTCTCCATAGCAATTCATTGGTTTCCTTGTGCTTTAATAAGAATGATTGTGTCATCTGCATAATGTGTTGAGGATGCAAAGTTATTATTCTTGATAAAACTTTCAAATGTCATTTATGTTGACCATGAATAACAGTAGTGCCACAATACTTCCTTATGGTTAAAGTCCATCAGCACCTGACCATCCTTCAGGTCCCTCTATTCAGATATTCTGTTTTCTGTTGTGTAAATATGATTTTATCGAGATCACCTCCATTTGTTCCCTTTTATGCAAATAGATGTGTATAGGATAGGCGATCAATGGCTGTTGTTAGATCTCGGAAAATGCCCATCGTCAGATCTTTTTCCTTCAAACGCCTCCATCATTTCTATTGTGAAATCATAAATGGTAGAACGAGTTGATCTCCTTTTAGCATATCCATGTTGCAAGGATGCTTATATATTCTGTTCTGAGATAAATTCCGTTAGTTGATCTCTTTTATCAATGCAGTCTATAATTAGAAGTCTCGTTAGTCTGCTTTCTTTTTAAATTGGTATTATTCTTGTTTGTTTAATCGCTTTGGGAATATTTCATACGTTAGCATATTGTTGATAGTATATGTAACTGTTTGAACTTTGAAGTCTAGGGAGCCCACGGATTTTTATTAGGGATACCCTCTAAACCGCGATTAGCTTTATTCTTTAATTTTGTTTGTGTATCAAGCCGATAGTACATCTTTCTCAGTTACTTGTCTGAACTTTATAAATACTTTGGGGGAAGTACTTTGTGCTAACTCCTACCCCTGAACGAGGTCAGCTAAGGGCCCATTGGTATTGAGTAGACAGTAAAACTGTCAAAATTAGGGGCGTAACCTTATCGATGGACACAGATCCATTTGACGTTACAACCAAACGAAGATTGGCTGTCTCTATCAGCCAATCGACTTAAACCGCAGTCATTAGCCCCTATTGGCAAGCAGCAAACCGATAGACCATACCACTGACCAAAATAATCAAAAACACCTACCCCTATGCCAGGAATGTGTTGAAGCTCCACTCTTCCTCCCAACCTGGTTCTCGAGATGAAGCTTCAAAGGGGCGACTGAACCGATCTGGCGTCTGCGCCCGCCATTTCATTTTCCGTACAGAAATCCATATTATTATTAAAATTAGGGAGTCGGATTGCTGAGTCCGTCCGAAAGAAAAATAACCACAGAATCCTTTCCTACGAATCGATGTACGGAGGATAACCTAGAAATGTAGGGCTCTCTTGGTAGAGGAGTTCGGCTCTAGAGGTTGTTGATTTTTTTTCCTGGCTGCTCGGTTTTTCATGAAACACGAGGGCAGGATTGTGAGTTAGTTTGATCTTAAACGTTCGAGGGTGCCATGTGAGTAACAATATTTTATAATTACAACTTTATCATACAGGCTTATTCTAATTTACTACAATTGTCTTCAACAGGGTCCATTATTTACCCCATGTGTTTATCTCATATCATTTATCCTCAATTCACATGAGGCCATTTGCTCCTACTCAACGTATTTTTTTCCATGTTGGTTTGCTTCTTGTGTATTGTTTTGTATCCATTTTTCATACTTCATTATCAAGTCTATTCCATATTATTTAATGATTCTAACTGACCATATGTATTAAATTCCTAAGTGCATCTCACAAGAGTTTGAATGTTCGAATGCTTAATAATCACCTTAATTATAAGGTTTTGCAATATTCTTCAAATGATACTATATGTCATCGTTGCAGTTGGCAGCAAATGGCAAGGATATTCATATGCACCATTGCCGGCATTATGTTTCATCATCTTATATTGATTGAGCATTTTAAAAAGCTACTCTCCATGCATTATTATCCGTTATGACTTCTCGTTTATTGTTTATATGATTGACTGCTTATATCGTTTACTATCTATATCATCCACTGCTTATATCGTTTACTATCTATACCATCCACTGCATATATCGTTTATTGTTTATTTCGTTTACTGTCTATAACAGTGACTGGTTATATCGTTTACTGCTAATATGGTTTATCTAATCCTTATGGGATTATTGACCAGGGAGACAACTATCGGACGACGCAACCTAAACATTAACTTAGGCTTCGCCCAACGTTTGGAAATATATATAACAAGGACTCTGTCGCATTCCCAGTCTCCTTACAACGTGGGAGATCATCAATCGTCAGATGATAGTTTGACCCCTGCGAAGTAAAACTCCCAATGTATCGCCTTTAATCTACTCAATCATTTTCAAACACCATGTGAGAGAATTCTCACCGGTCAGCCTGTTTATGAATATTCTTTTACTTGTGAGTTAATGGTATATGAACGAGAAAAGGAGGGAGGTTTGTTTTTCTTCCCGTCAGGAAGTTTTTTATCCTCCCCACCTTTTGGCACTCTGAAATAAACTTAATATTTTCTTGTTCCGAGTGCTAAAAATATGTGTTTTAAATTTCCTATTTTCCCGTCAATCTCTTCTATTGAATCAAGCGTAATTTGGGTTGCATACTTACATACACAACGTAGAGTCCTTTTAAAACCACTATACGATCACGATCTTGGCCAAAAATTATTTAGAGTAATATTTTCAAGTTAAAAAGAATGCCTGTAAGGTAGAGTTCTAGTTCTTTACGGTTTTCAAGAGAAAACTGTAATGTCGGTAAGAGTTAATCATTTTTTAAGTACCAGAACAGTACATCTGTAGCCTCAAAACTGATGTTCCTCCCCAAAAAATACTCACTTATGCTGGCAAATAATGGAAATTAGAAACCCCTAATGGTCAAGTTAATTTTCCACATTTCATCAATACAGACGCAGGGTCTACAGGACTGCTAAAAACAAAACCTCATAGCTAATTCGTTGATAATGATCCTTTTAACATCGGAAGTTGAAAGGTACTGTGGAGCTTATTGACTTCAAGAAATAGAAATTAAAAAAAGTGGCCAAGCACGTGTCAGATCACGCTTAGTGATGCACATAGAGTGGTAATAGCGGGTAAACGAAAATATCCCAGATCTTAAAAACACATCCCAATTTTCATTGAAAGTTGGAGGACTGATGGACAGACACTATAAAACTATATGGGTTCTGTTATTGATATTTTGGCTACAGAATTGATTGATTGATTTTTTTCATATCTTTATACGTATACAAAAATTACGTGTCACGTTGTTTGTCTGGAATGAACTCCTATAATACAGTAACGATTTTAATTCAAATTTTTGCACACTGTGTGCAGTTTGATCCAACTTACAAGATAGGATAGTTTATATCTCAATTTATAGTTGCAATATTTTCTCATTGCAAATTATTTGTTTATTATTCATGACGAAGACTAATAATTATCCACGCGGCAACACGGGGCTCAAATCGACGACAGGAGATCGCGTCCCCACTACACCGATCTGTCGACCAAGGCGATATCGTGCGAGGAGTGATGCCAAGTTTCTGGGTCTTTCCTAAAATTTGAAAGGGTTTGAGAACTGGGGAATAATACAGAATGTTCATAGAATTCGTAACTGTCAAGAATGTAGAATAATGTCAGTGATAAAAATTGTTTGACATATACAGGGTGTCCGGGAAAATGTGGGAAATCTCTCGGATTCAGATAAAACATAAAAGAATAAGATGACAAGTTCCCATAATTTTTTTTCCTAGCGGCCCTCCCTACGGAGATACGGCCTCCTGAATGACGTCACTGGAAATTCATTTTACTGGAATACATTTTAATCTACTTGATATAATTTGATGAAAATTTGATATGATAAACAGTAGTAAGGACCTCTTAAAATACTGCCCTTGAATTCAAATTAGCTTGTTTAATTTACCAGGGGCGGACTAGGTTGTACGTTTAAATGCTTACATTTTCAACACCCTGTATGATAAGGAGTTGAAAAAAACAAATTTGAATACCTTGAACATTAAGCTGAAGAAAAGGTACTCTTGTTCATAGTCGATAAAATGAACCGTTTTCGAAAAACAAAATAATAAAAGAAGTAACTTCTTTATTTCTATTAAAAAGAACCATGAATTCTAATTTTTTTTGTCTGCAACAAAGTGTGATACGAAAGTTATTCAAGGAACAAAAAAGTTTTAGTTTATGTTATTGAATCCGACAAAATTTGTTTCTTATCACATCCAATGAAATGTATGTATTTTTGTTAAGGTGCCTTTCTGGGCCAAAACTGCATTGTTGGGAATCTTTGTAATTTTGTCGGATTCAGTAACGTAAACTAAAATTTTTTTGTTCCTTGAATAAATTATTATCACACTTTGTTGCAGACAAAAAAGATTATAATTCATAGTTCTTTTTGATAGAAATAAAAAAGTTACTTCTTTTATTATTTTGTTTTTCGAAAACGGTTCATTTTATCGACAATGAACAAGAGTACCTTTTATTTAGCTTAATGTTCAAGGTATCCAAATTAGTTTTTTTTAACTCTTTATCTACAGGGTGTTAAAAATGTAAGCATTAAAACTTACAACCTAGTCCGCCCCTGATAAACTAAACGAGCTAATTCAAATTCAAGGGCAGTATTTTAAGAGGTCCTTACTATTGTTTATTATATTGAATTTTCATTAAATTATATCAATTACTTCAAAATTTATTCCAGTAAAATGAATTTCCAGTGACTTCATTCAGGAGGCCGTATCTCCGTAGGGAGGGCCTATAGGAAAAAAAAGTATGGGAACTGGTCATCTTATTTTCCGGACACCTGTATATTGGTTGCAAATATTTATGCGATTGATTTTATTTTGCGAACTGTGTGCAGTTTGATCCAACTTGATAGATAAAGGTAGCTTCGGCATACAGAACTGTGACGGCGGAGGCTGTCCAAGTGATTGCTGGCTTCCCACCAGTTGACCTAATGGTGATTTCTTTATACCATAGGAGGAGCACTACCAGGCAATCGACGTATGGCAGGAGGGAGGACACTGAGAAAATGGCAGGAGATATAAGATGGTGGAGGGCAAAATGCCGCTTGGACGCGCAGGCTGATCAGGAATTAGAAGCAGTGGATCCAATGTGTGGATAAAACGACCGGGTACTATTTTACTCAATTTTTTACAGGGCATGGATCTTATGGTACCTTTACTAAGAGGGTAGGACGGAATGATCTGTCATGCATGCCACGTTGTAGACGACTCGAAGCACTGCCACAGATCAGATGGACGAAGGAAAGGAACGCACTGGTTGGAAAGATAGGCCGCTCACCACCAGTTGTATATATAATAGAAAAAATGATACAGCATGAAGGATACTGGAATAGGTTTACGGCTTTGTGACAGGAGAGATGAGGAGAAAAGAGACAGGACCGCTATTCATCGGGCATCATCGAAGTACGGACCGGGATGTCTTTTCCGGTGGTCCTCGCATTTCCACAAGTTGTGTTTTTTTAGTCGGCTGGTAACATCAAGCCAAACCGACATATCCCACGACACGAGTCGTGGTTGCATCTGGCAACAGATTTCTCTTCTCAACCCGAAAAAAAAGGGTTAGGTTAGGCTTAAGTTAGGAGTAGGGTTAATAATAATAATAATAATTCCACTTTATTGAATATTCCACTACAATTTAATCCAACGTATACTTTAGCCACAGCAAGGCGTGGCCGGGTCTGCTAGTGATCAATAAAAGGTCCTAAAAAGCTCATCTGTTGTCGAAACCAATTTTATTCTATCAGGCTGACCTGTTTCGGCATTAAGCCATCTTTGAAGCTGGTTTGTAAGAACAATAGTGTTATGATTTTGCCCAAATGTCTGTAATCTTCGAATTTCGAGCCGAGAATGATCTTGAACGGTTATGTTGGACACATTTGTGGTCAAATTGATTCCCTCCGGCCGGTTTTGAAATTTTCAGGGTACGCTTGAATCTCAAAGTACCGGTTGAGTTTGTGAATGGGCAATATACGTTGAAGGGTTGAAAAATTTAAACAAGCGCCTAGGACCTTAGGAGCGCAAAAGCTCCCGAATTCACGCCAATGATTCTCAAATTGTATCTTGACTAAATAGAAAACCGAATGTGACCTTCAAACTCTTGTCAATAAGGATTTTCAAGAATGGCGTCGGCTACGGGGTCTAAATATATTATTGACAAAAAAGAACTGACAAAACGATTGACATTATTGAAAAATAATAGGATAATAGGTCCCACAACTTGAGCTTTGGATAAGGGATCATAAGGGAATTCTTGTTTACACCTTCTTGAGTTTCAATATGTCATTCATTCAATTTAACACTTAACTTACTTTTTGTGAATCGATTTCTACACAACCGACCTTGCTTCTTTGGCATTCTCTGTCAGTTGTACATTTCTTATTAACTAAAACACTATTTCCTTTCGAATCCATTATATGTAGAGTATGGCAAAATGTTTCACCTGCAACAAAAACACTCCTTAATGTGTG
Source organism: Aphidecta obliterata (assembly GCA_963966015.1). NCBI lineage: Eukaryota > Metazoa > Arthropoda > Insecta > Coleoptera > Coccinellidae > Aphidecta > Aphidecta obliterata. The sequence goes on along the minus strand of OZ014434.1, from coordinate 21,124,382 downwards.
CTGGAATTAAAAAAGACTGTAAATAATATCTTCCAATGCAAAACATTTCTTTTAGGAACAAACCATTTTTCGATTAATAACAGCAAAAATGCAACGCCAACATAATAAAATTCAGTAATGAAATAAGAAAAATTATTCTAGACAAACAAATAGCAAGCCAACAAATCAATTCATGTTTGGAGCGGACAGGTCGAGTCATTGGAGAAATTTTCTTCGATCACCACTGCGTTATGTTTTGAAGGTTTTCTGTTCCTTTTGAATTCATCATTTTTTAACTGTACTGACGAAAATTGATATGGGTCGAAAGCGGTCTACAGGTGCAAATGATGGATTTGGTGGTCTATTTCATTAATGAATTTGATAATCTCAGATAAACAGCCATTATATTATTATAGCCCACATAAAATGTTGAACAATAAAATGGGAACTTTTGTCTTTCTTTAAAATATTTCTTCTACTGGGGTTCCTCCTGGACAGTATTGAAATAGGAATTTTCTGACCTAATGGAAAGTGACAGTAGGATCTCGTGAAATTATAGGCTGCCTGTCGATCAAGAGACTGACCACAAGCCTCTACATCTAGCCGATTAAAGCTTGTGGAGGTCCTTCGCACGTGCACATATTAGTGGCGCCAGTCGACTGGCGCCCGTTTATTCGCACATGGAAACAGTGCCTGGAAACTGGCATGTTTGTGACGCCACTAATTGTTATTATTACAAAGTAAAACAACGAAACGAACGAGTGGTCAGTTTTTGTATTGTTTGCGTTGTTTCTGACCGAATTGAAAGTGGAGAAATTTAATGAGCAGAAAACATTGAACATTGAAAAAGTGATTGTGTGGAAACGCTCACTAGCGCCAGGAATGTTTTTGGAGCCACTGATCATTGCATGTAAAAACTTGGCATTGATGACGCAGTCACACGTAGCTATAAGACGAAAACACATCCGTTTACCTTTCGGAGAGCGCGCCCTGAACATCGCCAAAGAATGTTTTCAGTCATCATCCAAACATTGATTATAGTCATCCAACTACTAAAGTGGAGGAATTAGTAGGACTTCGACTTTGAACGTTAGTATTGTAGTAGGTACAGTATAAAATTTATTTTTTTTGCATATTGATCATTGAGCGAGCCTACACGGTCAATATTATTGAAGCAATATCGATATCGATCAATATATTGAACGTGTAAGGAGGATATTGAAACAATAATATTGAAGGCAACAATATTGAAAGAAATAAAATCCGTTTGATTTTTATTGAAGTCACTTCAATATATTGCGTTGCTCTCAATATAGGTATATAGATATAGAAAATTATAACTTTGTAATGGAAAGGCCTAGGGACTTGGAATTTTCAGGATAGGTGTGAATCTCGTATGACGCGGTCGCGTTAATCAATTAGCAGAGTTAGATTAGGGGTTTCGTGAATATGGTCGTTTGAAATTTAGTTTTCTTGATAATTCCAAAACTACGGATTTGATCGTGACGAAATTTTGTATTTTAATGGAGAATGATATAATCAAGCTATATTTCTCCTACATCGCATAACTAGAACCATAGAAACCATAGAAAATTATAACTTGCGAACGGAAAGACCTAGCGAAATTTTCAGGGTAGGTTCGGATCGTGAATTTCGCGATCACGTGCATCAATGAGCAATATAAGACTAGGGGTTCCGTAAATAAGGCCGTTCAAAATATTTTTTTTCCGATAATTTCGAAACTACTGATTAGATTGGAATGAAGTTTCGCACATAAATGAAGAATAATGTATTCAAACTACGTGGGAAATTTTGTCCAGATCGCATCACCAAGATCATAGATACCGTAGAAATTTCTAGCGAATTATCGAAAAAAAAATTGGTCACTTAAAGCACTGACGTGAAGTCTGGATTTTCATCTAAGTTTTGAATATTTTTTGAAAGCTGTCAAAATCTTTTCAATTGGTTTCTGAAACTGGAGAATGCGAATCTACGTACAAGGTGGATGAGCGAGCGCTTGAAAGCTCCTGACTTCACGGCAGTGCTTTTCGTCATTTTTAGAAGACAACATAATCAATATTTCATTTTCAGGCGAAACCCATCTATAGCCCTCGAGCAATCATATGTTTCTGAATAACTTATTTCATCAATGCCTTATATCTACACACAAAATTTCAGCAGGATATGACGGATTGTTTCTCAGGTACCGAAGTTATAAAAAATGTTTAAATCTTATTACCAACTGCTACAAAATATGATCTGATGATCACACATCAATTTTTGATCACAAAAAAATTGCAGTCAATTTAAACCATCTAACCTCTTATGCAATCAACGTGCGTTCACGCGCACCATCATGAGCATCGAACAGACCACCTCGGCTTTCTTCAACATTCAAATCAACATACTTTCAGCACGTCGTCGTCGTTAAATTTCAACCAATGTAAATATAGGGTAATTGTCTTGTTACTGATGGTTCCAAGTCAACCAAATGAATAGAATAAAAGCAGAATAAACTCTCATTGGCAATGGATATCTATGATTTAACACAATGCTTCATTTTTCACCACTTTTGGATGAAAATATTGATATTCTCACGCACTATTTGAATAACCATTTACCCGAAATTCAATATTGCAATCGAATTGTTCGAATTAACTTTTGTTCGTTCTTTAGAGCTTCTCAAAAATAAAAATTCATATCATGGCGTATAATAAAATTAATTCGAGAAATATAGTTCTGAATTCAACTCAACTCAACTCACCAGGTCTGCAAGGTTTGTCAATAGCATACTGATTGCAGATGACGTTGTCCGATACGTTGACGCAAATGTAACATGTGACGGCGTATTTATCGTAATCCACCGATATTTCTCTTTTCTCTAGATAACCCAGGTCTAGATGGTTTTCCTCTTGATGCTTCGGTACTTCGGTCATGTGGTTAGAATCTTCTAGTGCCTGATTGGTCATGAATATACAACTCAGCAACATACTAAGTCTCAGCATCACAACCTGAAAAGAAATAATCTATTGAGATAAAAGTGGGAAATACCCCTATAAATTATACTACAATAGAAACAATCCACCCCGAATATTTTCTTGAATTCTTGAAGAAACGCGAAATTATCACAACGTATAGGTGACTGACTTCCATAAAAATTTAATGAAAATTATACAGAATATGTGTTCAAACCAACTTAAAGTAAAAAAAAATTAGAAAAGCACTGCCGTGAAGGCAGGAGATTTTGAGCGCTTGTACATGCACCTTGTAGGTAGATTCGCATTTTCCAGTTTTAGAAACCAATTGAAGGAAAACCCTGAAAATTTCAAGTTCCTAGGCCTTTCCGTTCAAAAGTTTTCAATTTTTTTTTCTATGGTTTCTATGGTTCTGGTCATGCGATCTGGACAAAATATTGCTTCAATATATCATTCTCGATTAAAATACAAAATTTCATCTCGATCGAATCCGTAGTTTCGAATTTATCGAGAAAACAAAACTTCAAACGACCGTATTTACGGAACCCTTTGTATAATGTTGCTCATAGATGAACGTGATCACAACATTCGAGATCCACACCTATCCTGAAAATTTCAAGTCCCTAGGAATTTCCGTTCAAAAGTTACAATTTTCTATGGTTTCTATGGTTCTGGTCATGCGATCTGGACAAAATTTCGCATGTAGCTGAAACACCTCATTTTCCATTTGAGTGCAAAATTTCATCTCGATCGAATCTGTAGTTTTCAAGTAATCAGGGAAACAAAACTTTGAACGGCCATATTTACGGAACCCCTGGTGGAATTTGGCCCATTAACAAACTTAACCGAGGCATTTGGGATCTGAACCTACACTGAAAATTTCAAGTCTCTAGGTTGACCCGTTCGAGAGTTATCGTGCTTACGGACGGACGGCCGGACGGACAGACTCGAATTTTCCGACGGATTCGTCATCAGTGAGTCGAACATAGTCGATTGAGACCATTTTCGGCTCAAAATTCGAAAAATACAGACATCGTGACGAAATGATATAGGCCTCGTGTAAGTAGTACGAGCGCTCAATACATTTTGCAACTCATATATTGAAAAATAATAATAAGTTATTCAATAATGAGTGGCTCCGCTGCGGTTTCTTTGGCTAGGCATGCATGGAAGCTAATTTGGTCGACCAGTCGAACGCATAGATAAAGGAAGGTATTTATACATTTATTTATCTATGGTCGAACGATCGGTGAACAACGAGATGAAATCGGCGGATTAACGCCCTACAAAGCGGGAAGCTAACCAAACCGACCGATTTTAAAATTTGTGAGGAGAATTCTCCACTGATCATGGCGATGTACCTATCGCAGCCTTAGTAATATAAAGGCACTAAACAGATTTATAACTGAAATACTAAGAATTTCATTGGAAAAATAAGCTAAAATGAATCTTTAAACACGTATTCCCAACAAACTACTTTTCGTTTTGTGCCTTTATATTACTGAGGGTGCGCTATGTAGTCCAACTAAGCAGATCGGAACCCAGTCAACCAGCGAAGTAACAGTAAGGCCACACTACACAAGGGACTCGCTTAGGGCCATATTAGCGGCCAACATATGCCATGGCCTAAGGGGGGCACGGTGTTAGGGACGGCAAATTTTCGGTGAATAAAAAAAAAATATTTCTGAGATAAAAAAAGTAAAAAGACGCACCTTCGAAAATCATGAATTTATAGAATATTTCTCATGAATTCCACATATTTTCAGAGCAAAAAGTAATGAGGTTTTTGAGCGCTCGTACTACTTACACGAGGGCTATATCATTTCGTCACGATGTCTGTATTTTTCGAATTTTGAGCCGAAAATGGTCTCAATCGACTATGTTCGACTCACTAATGACGAATCAGTCGGAAAATTCGAGTCTGTCCGTCCGTCCGGCCGTAAGCACGATAACTCTCGAACGGATCAACCTAGAGACTTGAAATTCTCAGTGTAGGTTCAAATCGCAAATGCCTCGGTTGAGTTCGTTAATGGGCCTTATTCCACCAGGGGTTCCGTAAATATGGCCGTTCAAAGTTTTGTTTCCCTGATTACTTGAAAACTACAGATTCGATCGAGATGAAATTTTGCACTCAAATGGAAAATGAGGAGTTTTAGCTACATGCGAAATTTTGTCCAGATCGCATGACCAGAACCATAGAAACCATAGAAAATTGTAACTTTTGAACGGAAATGCCTAGGGACTTGAAATTTTCAGGATAGGTGTGGATCTCGAATTTCGTGATCACGTTCATCTATGAGCAACATTATACAAGGGGTTCCGTAAATACGGTCGTTTGAAATTTTGTTTTCTCGATAAATTCGAAACTACGGATTCGATCGAGATGAAATTTTGTATTTTAATCGAGAATGATATATTGAAGCAATATTTTGTCCAGATCGCATGACCAGAACCATAGAAACCATAGAAAATTGTAACTTTTGAACGGAAAGGCCTAGGAACTTGAAATTTTCAGGGTGGGTTTGGATCGCGAATATCGCGGTCACGTTCATCAATGAGCAAAATGAGACTAGGGGTTCCGTAAATATGGCCGTTCAAATTATTTTTTTCCAGATAGTTTCGGAACTACTGATCGGATTGGAATGAAATTATGCACCTAGCTGAGGAATAATGTATTCAAACTACGTGCAAAATTTTGTCCAGACTGCATCACCAAGACCATAGATACTGTAGAAAATTCTGGCGAATTATCGAAAAAATGGTCGTTTAAGCACTGACGTCTGGAGTTTCGCCTAAGTTTCAGAATTTTTTTGACAGCTGTCAAAAATTCCTTCAATTGGTTTCTAAAACTGGAAAATGCGAATCTACCTACAAGGTGCATGTACGAGCGCTCAAAAGCTCCTGCCTTCACGGCAGTGCTTTTCGTAATTTTTTATTTCAATACGCAGTTGAAGAATGAATCAACAATCTTATTGGAAAATTGAATAATCACGTCACATCTAAATCTGAATATGAAGGAGCCGTCATAAAACCGAATAGTAGTTGTCGGTAACGCTCATCAAAGAATGTCGGCAAGCTTGATGAGTACTATCGTAAATTGTAAATAAGCAAAAAAAAAAAAAAAGAAAAGCACTGCCGTGAAGGCAGGAGCTTTTGTGCGCTCGTACATGCACCTTGTAGGAAGATCCGCATTTTCCAGTTTCAGAAATCAATTGAAGGAATTTTCGACAGCTGTCAAAAAAATTCTGAAACTTAGGCGAAACTCCTGACTTCATGTCAGTGCTTCAGCTGATCAATTTTTTTTCGATAATTCGCTTGAATTTTCTACGGTATCTATGGTCTTGGTGGTGCGATCTGGACAAAATTTTGCACGTAGTTTGAATACATTATTACTCAAAATTTCATCCCAATCCGCTCAGTATTTTTGGAACTATCAGCAAAAAAATATTTTGAACAGCCATATTTACGGAACCCCTAATCTAATTTTGCTCATTGATGAACGTGACCGCGATATCGCGATCCAAACCCACCCTGAGAATTTCAAGTTCCTAGGCCTTTACGTTCAAAAGTTACAATTTTCTATGGTTTTTATGGTTCTGGTCATGCGATCTGGACAAAATATTGTTTTAATATATCATTCTCGATTAAAATCCATATTTACGGAACCCCTAGTATAATTTTGCTCATAGATGAACGTGATCACGACATTCGAGATCCACACCTATCCTGAAAATTTCAAGTCCCTAGGCGTTTCCGTTCAAAAGTTCCCACAAGGCAGCATATTGGGACCACTTCTTTTTCTGTTATATATTAACGACCTCAATCTAATAATGCCAGAAAATTGTGAATTGCTGAATTTTGCTGATGACACTAGTGCCTTGATCTAATGTGACAACATCTCTACATCGGTTGAGTGCATCGAGCAAGTGCTTAAGGACATTAATGATTGGTGCTGTGATAACAGACTGGTACTTAATATGCAGAAAACAGTTTGCACATATTTCTGTACTGATAGATCAAGACAAGTTTTTCCCTTAAGTCTGGTTTGTACAGATCATGAGATTGACATGAAGAATTGTGTCACTTTTTTGGGAGTCATGATTGATGCAAATTCAAAATGGAATAACCATCTATTATGCAAATTTTAAGTCGTTAACTACTTATGGAATCATTTTCTGGGGTAATTCCTCACTAGTTGATAGGATTTTTGTCACTTAGAAGTGGGCAGTGAGGATAATTTTCGGCTTAAATTATCGAGAAACATGTCGATCTCTGTTCAAAAAAAAATTACGAAAAGCACTGCCATGAAGTCAGGAGCTTTTGAGCGCTCGTACATCCACCTTGTAGGTAGATTCGCATTTTCCAGTTTTAGAAATCAATCGAAGGACTTTTCGACAGCTGTCAAAAAAATTCTCAAACTTAGGCGAAACTGACTTCATGTCAGTGCTTCAGCTCGCAATTTTTCTCGATAATTGGCTAGAATTTTCTACCTTATCTATGGTCTTGGAAATGCGATCTGAAAAAAAATTTCGCACGTAGTTTGAAAACATTATTCTTCAGCTAGTTGTAAAATTTCATTCCAATCCAATCAGTAGTTTCGAAATTATCAGGAAAAAAATATTTTGAACGGCCATATTTACGGAAACCCAAGCCTAATTTTGCTCATTGATGAACGTGACCGCGACATTCGCGATCCAAATCTACCCTGAAAATTTCAAGTTCCTAGGCCCTTTCCTTCGAAAGTTATAAATTTCTATGGTTTCCATGGTTCTGGTCATGCGATCTGGACAATTGTTGCTTCAATAAATCATTCTCGATTAAAATACAGAATTTTATCTCGATCGAATCCGTAGATTCGGAATTATCGAGAAAAAAAAATTTCAAACGACCTTATTTACGGAACCCTTAGTATAATTCTGCTGATTGATAAACGTGAACGCGACATTTCAGATCCACACCTATCCTGAAAATTTCGAGTTCCTAGGCCTTTCCGTTCGAAAGTTATGATTTTCTATGGTTTCTGTTTATGCGATCTGGAGAAATGTAGCTTGAGTAAATTATCAAGAAAACTAAATTTGAAACGACTATATTAACGGAACCCCTAGAATAATGTTGCTCATAGATGAACGTGATCACGACATTCGGGATCCACACCTATCCTGAAAATTTCAAGTCCCTAGGCGTTTCCATTCAAAAGTTACAATTTTCTATGGTTTCTATGGTTCTGGTCATGCGATCTGGACAAAATTTCACATGTAGCTGGAACACCTCATTCTCCATTTGAGTGCAAAATTTCATCTTAATCAAATTTGTGATTTTCAAGTAATCAGGGGAACAAAACTTTGAACGGCCATATTCACGGAACCCTTGGTGGAATTCGTCCCATTAACGAATTTAACCGAGGCATTCGGGAACTGAACCCACACTGAAAATTTCAAGTCTGTAGGTTGTTCCGTTCGAGAGTTATCGTGCTTACGGCCGGCCGGACGGACAGACTCAAATTTTCTGACGGATTCATCATCAGTGAGTCGAACATAGTCGATTGATACCATTTTCGGCTCAAAATTCGAAAAATACAGACATCTTGACGAAATGATATAGCCCTCGTGTAAGTTATACGAGCGCTCAAAAAGGAATGGGACCACCCTGTCTTTGTGATCCGCCGCATCGCACTTGCGGAACATATGTATTAGAAATTGTGGAAGAATCTGAAACTTGCCATTATAGAGTAGGTAGTCGTCAGTTGTATTTTGGTATTTCTGAATATTACAATTTTTAGTACAATGAAAATTTCTTGGAAACTTATCTTCAAATAACTTTTTCTTTGTATTCATTCATTTTTCCTTTATGTCGAGAAGACGTGAAAGTTGCTATGAATATAGAAACCGAGTAGGAAAGGTTAGAAAAACATTAGGAACTAGTGAGAGAGATGCCAAAGGTTGATAGCTTTTCGCAAAGAGGAGATAAAAAACAAAAAGTGGACATAACAGAGCGCAGTGAATCTGAAGTTGCACAAGAATTTGATCAACCTTCAACAAGTGGGAACCATACTGCGAATGAAGCTGAAAATCATAATTATGGGAATTTCTGATCAAGTGGAATCTTAGAACCCAAGAAGAGTTTTTCCGGAAGTGAGCGACAGTTCATTATGTTCATAGAATTTTAGTGACGATCCAGCTCTATGAGGCTGGAATACCTGAAGTGCTGGTCAGGTACGTGGCCGTCACACACTCAAGAAGTACCTACAACTGTCTTGGAGTGTGACGGTAAAAAATCTCACGAGATCCCGGTAAGCAGGGGAGTTCGCCAGGGCGATCCAATGTCGAGCATTTTGTTCGCATTGGTGATGAACAGGGTCTTGAGGGCGATTTCTCCTCAAGTGGGGTTTGTGGTGTCGGAGGCGATCCGATAAACGCGATCGCCTACGCAGACGACATTTGCCTTTTAACATCATCAAAGGTTGGCATGACTACGGCGCTCGAAGCTGCCGAGCGCGTCGCCTTACAACAAGCGTTGATTTTCAACCCTAATAAGTGTGTAGCGACTTCATTAGTACCATCAGGGAGAGTACAGAAAATCAAAGTTCTCACCCGGGCACAGTTCCTGTTACAACATGGCGACCCCATCCGCCAACTCGGCCCTACGGAAGAGTGGCGGTACTTGGGAGTTAATATAAGCCCTCAGGGACGATAACTCTCGAACGGAACAACCTAGAGACTTGAAATTTTCAGTGTGAGTTCAGTTCCCGAATGCCTCGGTTGAGTTCGTTAATGGGCCAAATTCCACCAGGGGTTCCGTAAATATGGCCGTTCAAAGTTTAGTTTCCCTGATTACTTGAAAACTACAGATTTGATCGAGATGAAATTTTGCACTCAAATGGAAAATGAGGTGTTCAAGCTACATGTGAAATTTTGTCCAGATCGCGTAACCAAAACTATAGAAACCATAAAAAATTGTAACTTTTGAATGGAAACGCCTAGGGACTTGAAATTTTCAGGATAGGTGTGGATCTCGAATGTCGTGATCACGTTCATCTATGAGCAACATTATTCTAAGAGTTCCGTAAATATGGTCGTTTGAAATTTAGTTTTCTTGATAATTTCGCAACTACAGATTCGATCGTGACGAAATTTTGAATACTTATGGAAAATTATATATTCGAGCTACATTTCTCCAGATCGCATAAACAGAACCATAGAAAATCATAACTTCCGAAGGAAAAGGCCTAGGAACTTAAAATTTTCAGGGTAGATTTGGATCGCAAATGTCGCGGTCACGTTCATCAAAGAGCAAAATTAGGCTAAGGGTTCCGTAAATATGGCCGTTCAAAATATTTTTTCCCTGATAATTTCGAAACTACCGATTGGATTGGAATGAAATTTTACAACTAGCTGAAGAATAATGTTTTCAAACTACGTGCGAAATTTTGTCCAGATCGCATCTCCAAGACCATAGATAAGGTAGAAAATTCTAGCCAATTATCGAGAAAAATTGCGAGCTGAAGCACTGACATGAAGTCAGTTTCGCCTAAGTTTGAGAATATTTTTGACAGCTGTCGAAAATTCCTTCAATTGATTTCTAAAACTGGAAAATGCGAATCTACCTACAAGGTGGATGTTCAAGTCAATCTCATGATCTGTACAAACCAGACTAAAGGGAAAAACTTGTCTTGATCTATCAGTACAGAAATATGTGCAAACTGTTTTCTACGTATTAAGTACCAGTCAGTTATCACAGCATTAATGACCTTAAGCACTTGCTCGATGCACTCAACCGATGTAGAGATGTTGTCACATTCGATCAAGGCACTAGTGTCATCAGCAAAATACAGCAATTCACAATTTTCTGGCATTATTAGATTGAGGGCGTTAATATACAGGGTGTTTCATTGGTGAATGTACATACGTTAATCTGAGGTAGAGCTACCCTAGACGAGTCCAAAAAACCCATATATGATAAGTCTAATCATCTTCATATCCGAGATACAGGGTGATATTCGTGTATTCGTCAATATTTTCAATTGCTTATAACTTTTGAACCATCCAGTATAATCAATTGATATTTGGAGCGTAAAACACTTTTCCATGGATAAATCGAATCATCTTTGAATTGATCAAAAAATCCAGGTCCGTATTAGAAAAATATGGTACTTTTGGCAAACTGAGATTCAACACCCTGTATGAAGGAATATTGGAATTTGATCAGAATATTCGGAAAGAGCAGAAAATTTTCAATGAGGAACAGTAGATTTCAGTGTCCCGCACGACGTTTGACCCATCAAAATTTTTGTTGAAAGATTTAATTCGATAGTGAAATTCCACTTTCTCCACAATAATGTCGTACATTGAGATTGAATTCGAAAAATTGTTTGTTGGATTGATGAAATATTTGAAATTATTCTCATATTCTAATAAATAATTTCAGGAATTCTTCAGGAAAATATGGATTCTGAATAATTTATTCAAAATGATCAATGGTGAAAAAATAAATGAACAAATGAGTAAACAAGACTGCATGTGGATTTTATTCAGGCCATCGATGCAAATTCCTCAAATATGGCTCATCGTCACAGGAACCATACACGAAAAGTCGAACAACATATCAGCATATCAATTTGTGTTGAATACCACTAGTTTTCATTCGAATAGGCTACAACAGTATTAAGACAATAAATTTTGAAAACTGATTCTCGAATCGAGAATATGCTGATATGTTGTTCGTGTATGGTTTTTGTGACGGTAATGGTAGAGCAGCTGTACGGGAACATCAATCAAGATTCCCTAATAGAAGACTACCACATCATAAAACTTCCTCTTTAGTCTTTGATTATATTCGTGAAAATGGCCGCCAAAATACTGAAGAAGTAATTTTTGAAACGAAAGAGGCACATCCAGAATGCAGCACTAGAACAATTTCCAATGTTATGAATGTGCCGCATGTAACTGTATGGCGCAGATTGAAGAAGAACAATCTCTACCCTCTTCATCTCCAAAAGATTCAAAGATTAGAACCAGGTGATGAAATTCGTAGAATTCGTTCTTTCTGGATCAGAACTTTCCAAATGTGTGGATAGGCAGAGGTGGACCGCATACATGGCCCCTTAGATCTCCAGATCTCAATCCTATCGATTATTTCGTTTGGGGATATTTGAAATCTTCAGTGGAGTGAGATTGGAAGTGAGGATATTCTCCTACAACGAATCGAAGTTGCCTGCAATAAAATCCGTAATGATCCACAAATGATCAAAAAGGCTATAAGACATAATTTGAAAAGAGGAAGAATGTGCATCCGAGCAAAACGGTGGCACTCTTGAGCAACTTTTATGATTACTTTCAAATATTTCACTTGTTTACTCATTTGTTTATTTATTCTTTCACCATTGATCATTTCGAAGAAACTATTCAGAATCCATATTTTTCTGAAGAATTCCTGAAATCATTTATTAGAATATGAGAATGAATACAACTATTCCATCAATCCAACAGACAGTTTTTCGAATTCAATCTCAATGTACGACATTATTGTGAAGGAAGTGGAATTTTACTATTGAATTATGAATCTTTCGACAAAAATTTTGATGGATAAAACGTCGTGCGGGACACTGAAATCCACCGATCCTCATTGAAAATTTTCTGCTCTTCCCGAATATTCTAATAAAATTTCAATATTCCGTCATACAGGGTGTTGAATCTCAGATTGCGAAAATTAAGATATTTTTCTAATACGGACCTGGATTTTTTGACCAATTCAAAGATGAATCGATTTACCCATGGAAGTGTGTTTTACGCTTCAAATATCAATTGATTATACTGGATTGTTCAAAAGTTATAAGCAATTGAAAATACTGACGAATACACGAATCACCCTGTATCTCGGCTATGAAGATGATTAGACCTATCACATATAGGTTTTTTGTACTCGTCTAGGGTAGCTCTAACTTAGGTTAACGTATGTACATTTACCAATGAAACACCCTGTATAACAGAAAAAGAAGTGGTCCCAATATGCTGCCTTGTGGGATACCCATAATTATTTCCTCATCGCCCGATGCATGATGCTCACCATTTTCAGATATTACCACTCTCTGCTTTCTATTTCGTAAATAGCTTCTAAAAATATTCAACTGCTCGTCTCTAAAGGTGGGTTTAAACCAAACGAACAAAGAGCAAGAGCTAGAACAAGAACATTCTTTGTTGATCTTTTAGTGTAAACGAAAGCTCGTTTTCAGCGTTTACACCAAAATATCTGCGAGCAAAAACGCTAGAACACTAGAACCTTGAAGAGACCGCTACGGGAAGCGAGCGCGTCTGAACACGAAGGAACGCTCTAAGGAACTGATCATGTGCTCTAGTGCCGTTTACATTAAGCGATCGAGCATTCTTAACATGTTCTATACAATGATATAGAATCTTTTAGAACGCTGATAGAATGACGAAAGAATGTTCTACGTCTGTTTAAACTAGAAGAATTTGATAGAGTGGGGTTAGAATGAGCATTAGCTCGTCTGATGTAAATCGGCCTTTTTAGTTAGTTTATAGTTAGGAAGGGGTTACGTTCCACTGCGACCTCAAGGTCTATTGTGTCCCCAATAAGAGCCGTATTCGCAAATGCGCTACCTACAGCTCGCCCTCCAGCTCCAGAGCTCCAATGAACTCCAGTATCTGAGAGGGCTTCAAGGAGGTTAGATCCTCATTCCTCCTGTAATTCTCTTGTCCAAGACATTCTTTGCGCTGGTTTGCAATGGCGAGGCATTCTGTAACCAGGTGAACAGGAGTCTCCTCCTCTTCACCACAGAATCTACACTCGTCTGTTTCTGTCAAGCTCATTCTCATCATATGCTTCCTAAGGCGACAATGTCCTGTGAGGAAGCCAGTGAGTAGACGTAACTTGTTCTTACTGAGATCCAAATTCTTTTTGGATCTTGAACTTTCATAGTTCCGAATGAACCTTTTAGAGTGGTCCATTCCTGGAAGGTTCCTCCAGAGTGCTTCTCTTTCGGTCTCATCCTTCTCCAGAAACTCTTTCTTATAGGTGTGTTTACCTATGCCACAGAAGGGTTCTGGGCCAGTAAGTGGCGTTTGTGCTCCCTTTCTGGCAAGTGTATTGGCCTCTTTCCTTTGATTCCTGAGTGACCAGGAACCCACACTAAAGAGACCTTATTTTTCATGCCTACTTCATTAAGTTTCCTCCGGCACTCCCATATCATCGATGATATAGTAGTTCAGTGCTTTGATAGCAGCTTGACTATCCGAGTGGATCACAATGTCACACCCTTGATAGTTTCTTTCCAGGTTTATATCTATGCATCTTTCGATTGCCAGTATTTCTGCCTGAAAGGCTCTCGAGTAGGAGCCTAGCGATAGTGTACACTTGGTTCTTGACCCGTATACTCCAGCACCGGCCCCCATCGTGGTTTTAGAACCATCTGTATACCATTTAATGGTATTCACTTTGAAGTTTTGGGTAGTGTATTCCTTTTCCCATTCTTCCTTTTTACATAGCATAGTGTTGAAGTTCTTCTCAATGCTTACTCTTTTAATCATAACATCACTAGGCAGGTTCGCTGATGAGATGTACTTGTTCAGAGAGGACCAGGCTCCTTGACTTTTAATTCTCTCATTCCCTGTACCTTCCCTAGATATTCTAAGGATAGCCTCATGGGCTACTCTGTTGCTCACTAGATGTAATGGAGTGAGATCAGTGATGACCTCAAGTGCTCTTGTCGGGCACGTTCTCAAAGCTCCAGTGATGCAAACGCAGACAAGCCTTTGTATCTTGTCGAGTATTTTCCTCGTGCTTGTCTGCCCTGTCTTAGCAGACCAGACTACTGCCCCATAAGTTATTATTGGTCTCACAATCATGACATACATCCATCGCAGTATTTTAGGGTTACAGCCCCAGGTTTTACAGGATAGGTTTCTGCACGCCATTAGAGCTCTTGTCGCTTTACTAGCAGTGTTTTTAACATGCTTATTCCATAGAAGCTTATTGTCTAGGGTAATTCCCAGATATTTGACTTCATAAGTCCATTCTACGTTATCTCCGTTCACCGAGATAGGTTTCATGGATTGAAGGTTTCTTTTCCGGGTCTTGGCTGGGTTGATGTTGAGCCCCACTGACAAGCACCACTGCTCGATAATTTTGAAGCCCCTCTGCAGCAAATCACAGAGGGAACCCTCAAATTTACCTCTTACTATCAGGACTATGTCGTCGGCATAGCCTATACATTCGAAGCCAAGCTCCGTTAGCCTGTGCAGTAGTTTGTCCACTACCAGACTCCAGAGGAGGGGAGATAGTACTCCTCCTTGAGGTGTTCCGCGAGTGGTTTTGACAGAGATGGTCTGATCGACACCCAGTGTCTCAGCTGTCCTCGTCGTCAACACCTCATACATCCATTTTATGATGATACAGTTCACTCCTCGCTTTACAAGTGCCTCTCTGACAGACACGTGTGTCGTGTTGTCAAAGGCCCCAGATATGTCTAGGAAAGCGCACAGTGCAATTTCTTTGTTGTTCAGCGTTTTCTGGATGCCTTCAGTCAGCTGATACAGAGCAGTCTCCGTGGAGCGTCCTGCCCTGTACGCATGCTGACATTTGTGAAGTGGTGTTTTCTCCAGGTTCTCCGTTCTTATGTAGTTATCTACTACCTTCTCCATCGTTTTAAGCAAAAACGAGGTAAGACAAATGGGTCTAAAAGTTCGGGGATCAGGCCCGTCTTTCTTCCCTGTTTTTGGAATGAAGATTACTTTTGCCCTTCTCCATATGTCAGGTATTTGACCCAGTGCTAAGCTGCTTCTTGTGATCATCAGATGGGGAAGAATCTCTTCCGCTCCCCTCTGCAGGAGTACAGGGAACACCCCATCCACTCCTGGTGATTTATACGGCTGAAAGGTACTAATTGCCCATTCGAGTCGTTGTCGGCCTTAACACCACATCTTTCCAGTTAACACAAGAGTAATTCATGATCGACACAGTCAAATGCCTTAGAATGATCCAAAAATAGGCCCAAGGGTATATCTCCTCCTTCTGTAATGAATTGGAGGACTTGATAACATTTCGGTAAATGCAGAATTAATTTAAATAGTCGGGAATAGAGAATTATTTCTTTTGGCCTAGTCGATACAAGAAAAAATCGAAATCGTGGGAACGCCTAGAAAGGTGAAGACTTAACTTTAACGAAAACCCGAGTACCCATCTGTTTAGTTTTATTCGAGAGTGTTTAAATGTCGATAACCCAAACTCAAGTGTTTTAGGGATCCATAAATATAAATGCCTTATCGCGCATATAATGACCAAAAAAATGAAACGTTGGGAGATTTATAATTTTCCCTCATCGATTCCACGAAACACTTAAGTAGGGTTTAGATAGAAAAATTTCTCATCATACCACCACTGTCGGAAATGCGATAGGTGATTGGTTCAGAATTTTCAGACCAATAATTGCCGATGGCTGGTTTACAGACCGCCTTAAAAAAGATGATTGAAGGGGGTGATTGGTTTAACGAAAACGAAAAAATCATTTGGAGCCACCTAAAATGGTAGGGTTGAAAATTTTCTTGAGACGAAAAAAGATCGGAGAAAGGCAGTTGGTTCGGGGAACCTGGTAGAAGAAGTGATCCAGGGGACTCGGTAGAAGTAGTTGGTTCGGGGAACCCGGTCGAAGCAGGGAGTTCAGGGAACTCAGTCGAAGCGGTAGTTTTTCTTTTCGGGACTTAGTAGAAAAAGGTTTTTGGGAGACTCCATCAGGAGTGGATTCGGGAGAATCGGACGGAAAAAGGTTGTTTCAACGGAAAATAATTCGGACTTGAGTATACATTTATCGGGAATTTAGCTGAGTTAAGAAGTGGGTAAAATCATATCGAAACGCCGAAGTAAAATACGGGTGTGTTTTGTAGCGCAGTGAACTCTCGGCTTTATTAAGTGCGAACAATACAGTGACAGGATTGAACCCTCCAGTGGCGGAGCATGAGAAAAGGTAAATCTAAAATTACGCATGGTTTCATTTGAGTTCTCATTAGTCCCGAGTCTTGAAATCTCCCACACAAGATTGAATTAGGTACTCTTGAAATTCAGTTTTCTAGATAATTGTTATTCTGAGATAATTAATCAAACCTTGATTTGACAGTTTTGTGATAAATCTGTCGAGATTTATTCGTTTCTGGTGAAGGTTGAATGCGTGTGTTGATATAATTTGTAGAGAATCATTTAATTTTTTTAATATATATTTAATGAAAACTCATCACTGTTTCATTTATATTCATTAATTGGGGTTTTCAGGGAAAATTCAGTAAACTTAAGTCCTTACTTTGTTCAAGGCTCGAATCCAAGGCCCTATCCAATTAACCGCTCGATTGGATTGGGTTCAGTATTCCACAAAAAGTTTATGAAAGATTTTTTTTTTGTTTTGTTTTTGTTTTGAAGTAACTAGATACACGTCTGCGTATTACACTTCCATAGCATCCAATATTGCAAGGGTTAATTCATAAATGGAAGTTTCAGAATTTTTGCCCTTCATATAACCATGCTGATTATAAGAAATGATGTTAATTTTTTTGAAGAACTTCAACAGGCGAATAGCAATGACTTTTTCAAAAATTTTCGAGAACGAGCTTAACAAACTTATATTTCCCAAATCATCTTGACTTCCTGTTTTATATATTGATTTCACAACAGCTAACTTCAGTGCATCTGGAAATATTCCTTCTTTAAAATCATTATTCAGTATGTACGTTTATGGAGAGACTATACAAGAAATGCACTTCTTCAGCAAACTGATTGGTACTTCATCATATCCACTCGAGTTCTTGGTTTTCAGATTTTTGACAACTGACATAACCTCAGCTTCAGTAATATCAAAAACAAAGAATTAATTTTTACTTTTTGTTGACTCTTACCACTCGATGTTTTAAATGATAGTTTTTTTACTAGCGATGGTCAGCTTGATCACTAGGGTGTTGCAAGGGTCGTCCACGAACTAGACCCGGTGGAATCAAATAACATCAAGGGTTCCCAGTCTCAGAGTCGGTGTCAGGTAGGGTGTTTGCGAGGGCAAATTACCCCTGGGCAACCTGCGCCCATAAGAGCTGAATTCGGTCGCACGAAATTAAACCTTGCTCACTTCTTGTATTAGGAGTGGAAACAGAGGAGTTTTTAGTGCGTACGACCCCTTTGAATTCGGAGAAAGAGTCCGCACATACCGCCAAACAGCTATGGTGAAGGTCCGTAAACAAGATTTTCTACTCTCCAAAAAAAAAATATTTTTTTTTCCATAATTCGCTAGAATTTTAAAGGTATCTATCAGAGCTGTGCAAAAGCATTGTGCTTGGTACTTGTGGAAGCACTTCTGTGCTCCCGAGCAATTTCAAAAGCAGTGCTCAGTGCTTAGTAATTGAAGCACTACAGCAGAAGGCTTAGTGCGTTGTAATCCCCCCGAGCACTTCTGCGTATTACTAAGCACTAAGCCCTTCCCCAATCTTGTCGCAACACGAATATATGCGATCAACGCCAACGCATTGATACCCTAAAAGAGCTTATAAAGAGGAATAAAAAACATAGGAAGAACTACAGAACTTCACATAGAGAAGGAGACAAGAAATGGCTGAATCAACACTGTCAAGTGCCAAAAAATGCATTGAGAGAACCGAGAACAGACAAATGGAATGGAGTTAGAGGGCTAAACACCATCGACCACTCAGCATGGAAGATGCAAAAGTGCTTACGACGCGAGAAAACAGAAATCCCCCCTCTACACGGAGCAAATGAGATGGCCTTCTCAAAGCTTGAAAAAGCCGAAGCACTGGTCGACTCAACAGAACGAGGAGCCAGAATCAACTACAGAGAAGACGATGACAATGAAGACTTAGAAGAAAAAGTCGAGGGAAATAAAGAATTGATGTTGGAACCTCCGGACGGCGATACCATACCAAACCCAACAACACCAACGGAAATTTAAGAAATCATCAAGAAATTGAAGAACAGGAAAGCTCCAGGAAAAGACAAAGTAACAAACTTTATGTTACGGAAATTGCCCAGGAAAGGAATAGCAGCGATAACCAATATAGCAAACGTAGTGATGAGAACAGAATACCATAGACCATAAACAGAGATTGTGTTCAATAAGCCAAGAAAAGATAGAAAATCTTCACAAAACCACAGGCCGATAAGTCTACTGTCAGCACTTGGAAAAAATGTTGAGAGAGTCATTGCAAAAAGACTCAATGAAGAAACAGAAGGCTGAATCTGATACCACCGGAACAATTTGGATTCAGAAGGAATCATTCCACAGAACTTCAACTGTTTAGGATCACTGAATATGTCACTGAAGGATTTCAAAATAAACAAGTCACAGGATTAGTGCTATTAGATGTCGAGAGAGCATTCGACCGAATTTGGCACGAAGGACTTGCCTACGAGATGATGATGGCAGGCTACACCACCAAAACCTGCAAGATAATAAGAAACTACCTGAGGAACAGGAATTTTTATGTCAAAATAGAAGACACATTATCTTCCACCAGACAAGTAGAAGCAGGAGTGCCCCAAGGATCAGTTCTAGGATCTCTACTCTACAACATATATATCTACGATATTCCTAAAATCCAAAAAGAGCCAAGCTATTCTACTACAGATGCGGAGACTTGAAATTAATTCCAACCTGAGGATAGATGGAGAAGAGATAAAATGTGAAAATGCAGTCAAATATCTAGGAGTGAAATAAGATAAAGGGCTTACATGGAAAAACCTTATAAAATATGCAGTGGATAAAACAAACTCAGGAATGAGTAGACTTCACCCACTTCTAGGAATAAGGAGCCAAATGAACCAAAGCACGAAGCTACAAATGATCAAGTCAGTTGCGAAACCCCAACTAAAATATGGTCGGCGGCATGAGGCCATGAAGCCAATAGCCATAGAAAGAAGATTCAAGCATAACCAAATAAACTGCTTAAAGCAGCAATGAATATGCCGTGGTTCTTAAGGAACCAACAATTCCACAGATACTTAGAATGGAAAACTGTCACAGATTTCCTAACAAAGCAGGCCGAGAAGATATTTGAAAAAGCAAGTCAACACCCAAATGATGAGCTTAGAAGACTAGTTTACTACAACCTCGTAGAAGATGTGGTTAGGATACCCACCTATCACAAAATACCCAGAGATCAGCTACGTAAAAACAGAAATTGAGTAAACTCAATTTCAATTATCAAGAAGAGGAGACTCCTATGAAATTCGAATTCATAGGTAATACAATTATCACACTACAAAGATCGTGAAAGAGATACGAACAAGAAGAGTCAAAAGGTTGATAGGTAATAAATGCCCGGAATCTAAAACAGCAGGTTAGGTTTAGTTCGAGCAGGTCGTGCTTCACACGAAGTCTCACACTGTTCTGTCTGTGTGAGATAGTTCATCCTTGAGGATTCCCCCTGACTAAACAGAAAAAAAATTGATACCCTAGGATATAGTATTGATAGTCCAGTGAGAACGAATAGATTATGAATAGATGAATACATAATATATACAATACTACTACTACATATCATTTCAACCAAAGAGATCCGGAGTCCTTGAAATTTTTTTTTTCAAAACCCATAGTTCTCGACATGCTCAAAATGAGCATCGAATTCGGGACACCCTATACATTTATTCTGACCTGCTAATAATCTCACATATTATATGCTTGTATAACAGCTTAGCTAAATAAGTACAATTTTGCTTCCGATTAAAATAACCTCACCTTGAACAGTTCTTGAAAAAGTGCTTAGGGCTTAGTGCTCGAAATATCGAATTACTTTCACAAAGTGCTTAGAATTTGCGAGCCTTTTGAGGAAATTGGTGCTTAGTGCTCGCGACTCGGGAGCCCTTTTTTTCAAGTGCTTAGTGCTTAGTGCTTGAAGCACTAATATTCAGTGCTCGGCACAGCTCTGGCATCTATGGCCTTGATTAAGCGATGTGGACAAAATTTCGGACGTAGTTTGAATACATCATTCTTCATCTGTGTGCAGAATTTCATTCCAATACAATCAGTAGTTTCGAAATTATCAGGAAAATAATATTTTGAACGGCTATATTCACGGAACCCCTTGTCTAATTCTGCTCATTGATGAACGTGAACACGACATCCGAGATTCACACCTATCCTGAAAATTCCAAGTCCCTATTCCTTTCCGTTCGAAAGTTACAATTTTCTATGGTTCTGGTTATGCGATTTGAAAAAAATGAAGCTTGAATGTATCATTCTCCCTTATTATACAAAATGTTACCATACAGAATTTATTGCCCGAAAAATCCCAAAACAAATATAAATATACGACAATTTCCAAGATTGGTGTAGCAGTAAGAATATTAAGTCATCGTTTACAGTGAATGTTCTCTTGGCATATTTTAGTGAACTTAGCAATTAATATGAAGCCCCTATCGACTTTCTACTCCATGCTAAGAAATACAATCAACATAAATAATGCATTGTTATAGATAAGATTTGTAAATAGAGTTATTCCTCTGTACTTGTATCTTAGTATTTATTCATATAGTCAGGATAAAGTATAGTACCTATTCAACTTGCGGTAATGTTCATAACTCACTTGATGAATTACAGAACTCGCCTTCGGCTCGTGCAGCAAACTTCATCTGCGTGAGTTATGACCGATGGGAATGTTAACACCTATTATGTTCTTTTCAAAGGTTCTAATTCAACGTTTGTGGGCTCTGCTCTGGGATTAGGCTGGGATGAAGCTCCTCCCGATAACCTATTGAACAGATGGATGAGTTTCAAGAAAGACCTCTCAGTTTTAGCGAAATTCTCTTTGCCGCGCCACATAGATCTCTGTGATTCTAGGTTTTGTCATCTTGTACGGACGGAAGGACAGACCGACATATCGACAGACTGACAAACGAACGGACGAAAACAAAAAATGTAATTTGCACGAGGCATGGCAATGCATGCCAGGCATTAGCAAGTTTTTGGCTGCTCATTTCTTTAAACAAGAGCGTTATTATTTTGCCCAAATGTCTGTAACTTTCGAAGTTTGAGCCGAGAATGGTCTCACGATGCCCCGTCGTGAACACGATAACTCTCGGAAGAAGTGGCCTAAAGTTTTGACATTTTCAGAGTACGTTCGAGGTCTAAAAGAGCCGGTTAAGTTCTTTAATGGGCGAAATCTGCCGAAGGGTTCCGTAGATGAAGTTATCTGAATTATTTTTTCTCGATAATTCGAAGAATACCAATCTTATCGAATTGCAACTTTGTAGTTAGATGCGAGATGACGAACGAAGGTTCATGTTGAATTTTGTAAGGATCGTATCACTAGAATATTTTTTCAAAATTTTTTCCAAACTTCTGTATCTCAGAAACTATTCGCCATATCTTGCTGAAATCTGTGAGGACATATAAGGCATGGATAAAATGAGATAAGTGTATGTAGAAAATCAGCTTTTCAGCTCTTCCATGTGAAAAGATAATCGAGTTTTCCTGATATGTTAAATAATAATTCGGTGATTATTTTGAAGTTTTTGAAAATAAAATGCCAGTATTTGTCATACTAACAATGGTTACTGAAGACCAGTTCGGCATACAGAAACAAGGGCGCAAAACCTCATTGCTTTTCTCGAATTTTCTATAAGTTTTAGTTTTCACCAATTAATGACATTATTTTCGAACTAATGAAAATATACATTTCATGAGGAAGCCTTCTCATTTTTGAAAAAAAAAAACTTTTATTCGAAGGAATGACCAGGACTTCCCGAATGTGTTCATTGAACAGTGTTTTAAAAATCAAACATCAGATTGTTACTCTGAAATTATAATGAACCTCCACCAAAATAAAAGCCATTCTCCGAAAAAAAATCAGAATTGAGAATTGATTGCCTTTTGCAAACCTCGAAGATCTAAGATGCCCTGTGCAATAGGCCTGTGATAGCCACCTAGAAGAAAACAGATCTTGTTATTCGCATCAAGTCACGAGAAGTGGAGAGTGTTTCAACAATCACGGTGAACTCTTACTATTTGTTTCCATTCGAAAATAGTTTTCTTTCTGGATAATTTATTTTTCAGTTGCAGAATTCAGCAGAACCCAATACGAATGGAAATGCGATTTTTATTTTGTTTCCTTTCGAGTACTAAGCATGTGCTCCAGACTGGTGCGATATTTCATAGGGAGGCGGTTTATGCTGGTGAATTCAAAGCGAGAAAAATAATCTGGCTCATAAGGCAATTCGAACTCTACCGAGATTACGGAAGAGAAAGGAATGTTTCGAGTAAGTGCCCATTGATAATGAACGTGAGCGTAACTCTAACGTAAACCCAATATTTATGTAATTCTTACGGTGTTCACAATGAACGTAATTTGAAACGCATTTTCTACTCACCACATGTCACAATTAGGTGTTTCTATG
The DNA here is from genome assembly GCA_963966015.1 of Aphidecta obliterata. Taxonomy (NCBI): domain Eukaryota; kingdom Metazoa; phylum Arthropoda; class Insecta; order Coleoptera; family Coccinellidae; genus Aphidecta; species Aphidecta obliterata. The sequence goes on along the minus strand of OZ014434.1, from coordinate 21,101,034 downwards.
GACGATATCACAGAATATCTCAGTTTACTGTATAATATTTTATTTTTCCAGGTTAATCGCTAATCCAACGACTTGTCAAAACTCGTTTGTGGTTAGTGGTAACCTTGTATGCTTTCTAAGCTAGAGAGAAGTTTAAAGTGTGCATATTGAATTAAAACAATTGAATTTCGGCGAATTCAATTGTGAAATATCACGACGTGTAATTTTCAGAGAAATAATATTTCTTTGGATCAGATATAAAAAGCGTTCAAATAAATTCGTGGTCTAGTATGCTATGCCAATCTACTGCGCACCACTTTTGTACACAGAACTTCAACTCAGTAGAATCTCACAGCAACCTTGAACACGAATTTAAATGAACGCATTCCATCCTTATGACTTTGGTAATTTTCAACTGTTCAACTTCAAAACACCCTGAAAATATACCAAGATACAAATCTAGGATATATTCAGGGTTTTTGAAGTTGAGCTGTTCTGATGTTGAAAATTACCAAAGTTTTGACGAATCGTTAGATTACCGATTAACCTGGAAAACTAAAATATTAGACAGTAAACTGAGCTATTCTGTGATTTTGACCATAGCTACACCAAATTTCGACATGTGATAAGTAGAAAATGCTTTTCAAGTTACGTTCATTGTGAATTCCGTAAGAATTACATAAATATTACGTTTACGTTAGAGTAAGTGCCCATTCACAATGAACGTGAGCGTAACTCAAACGTAAACGTAAAATTCATGTAATTCTTACGGTGTCCACAATGAACGGAACTTGAAACGCATTTTCTACTTACCACATGGGCACAATAGACCTAGAGGTCGCAGTGGAACGTAACCCCCTTCCTACCACATGTCAAAATTAGGTGCACCTATGGTCAGAATCTTTGAATACATCTGTTAACTGTCTAATATTGCACTTTTCCGGGTTAATCGGTAATCCAACGACTCATCAAAATTTGTTTGTGGTTCGTAATCTTGTATGTTTTCTGAGCTAGAGAAGTTTGAAGTGTGCATATTTCATTAAAACAATTAAATTTCGGCGAATTTCAGTGTGAAATATCACGACTCGTAATTTGTGTGCTGTGCCAATCTACTGCGGACAATTTTTTACACAAAACTTCAACTCAGTGAAATCTTACAGTACTCTTGAGCACGAATTTAAATGAAAGCTCATTAGATTCCATTTCTAAGATCCTTATGAATTTGGAAATTTTTAACATCACTGTTCAACTTCAAAAACCCTGAAAATATCCATAGTTTTTACCGTTAAAGCAACGTGAAGTTGAGACGAGTTCAACTTTCAGTTTTGCTTACGTATGCACGCAAGCCTCACGTAAACGTAAATATTACGTTTCGTATTGTGGACACTTACATGCTCAAGCCTATATTACAACTTCACGTTTTACGTTTAAATTGCGTTTGAGTTACGTCTTACGTTCATTGTGAATTGGCACTAACAGGCGTATGAAGGTCGAATGCTCCAGTGGTAACGGTATTCTTTATATTATTTGAAAAGAATGACTCTTAAAATTGAAGTAACTATTTCGGTTTACTCGTTTTCCAGAATTACCATATAGAAGCCCTATACTAGCTCATGTTAGTCGCTGGGAATAGTTCACAAAGGTTTATTATTCACACGTTGCTTCATTTCTTCATCTATCCCGTCAAAATTCCGCATTATATCAGCCCATTCTCCAAAAAATTACGAAAAGCATTGCCGTGAAGGCAGGAGCATTTGAGCGCTCGTACATGCACCTTGTAGGTAGATTCGCATTTTCCAGTTTCAGAAATCAATTGAAGGAATTTTCGACAGCTGTCACAAAAATTCTGAAAGTTAGGCGAAACTCCAGACTTCATGTCAGTGCTTTAGGTGACCAATTTTTTTTCGATAATTCGCTGGAATATTCTACGGTATCTATGGTCTTGGTGATACGATCTGGACAAAATTTGGCACGTAGTTTGAATGCATTATTCCTAAGCTAGGTGCAAAATTTCATCCCGATCAAATCAATAGTTTCGAAATTATCAGGAAAAAAATATTTTGAACAGCCATATTTACGGAACCCCTAGTCTAATTCTGCTCATTGATGAACGTGGCCGCCATATTCGCGATCCAAACCCACCTTGAAAATTTCAAGTTCCTAGGCCTTTCTGTTCAAAAGTTACAATTTTCTATGGTTTCTATGGTTCTGGTCATGCGATTTGGACAAAATATTGTTTTAATATACCATTCTCGATTAAAATACAAAATTTTATCTCGATCGAATCCGTAGTTTCGAAATTATCGAGAAACCAAAATTTCAAACGACCGTATTTACGGAACTCCTGACTTACGTGAACGCGACATTTCAGATCCACACCTATCCTGAAAATTTCAAGTCCCTAGGCCTTTCCATTCGAAAGTTATGATTTTCTATGGTTTCTATAGTTCTGGTCATGTGATCTGGGGAAATGTAGCTTGAATATATCATTCTCCATTAGTATACAAATTTCGTCACGATCGAATCTGTAGTTTTGAAATTATCAAGAGAACTAAATTTCAAACGACCACATTTACGGAACCCCTAGTATAATTTTGCTCATTGATAAACGTGAACGCGACATTTCAGATCCACACCTATCCTGAAAATTTCAAGTCCCTAGGCCTTTCCATTCGAAAGTTATGATTTTCTATGGTTTCTATGGTTCTGGTCATGTGATCTGGAGAAATGTAGCTTGAATATATCATTCTCCATTAGTATACAAATTTCGTCACGATCGAATCTGTAGTTTTGAAATTATCAAGAGAAATAAATTTCAAACGACCATATTTACGGAACCCCTAGTATAATTTTGCTCATAGATGAACGTGATCACGACATTCGAGGTCCACACCTATCCTGAAAATTTCAAGTGCCTAGGCATTTCCGTTCAAAAGTTACAATTTTCTATGGTTTCTATGGTTCTGGTCATGCGATCTGGACAAAATTTCACATGTAGCTTGAACACCTCATCCTCCATTTGAGTGCAAAATTTCATCTCAATCAAATCTGTAGTTTTCAAGTAATCAGGGGAACAAAACTTTGAACGATCATATTTACGGAACCCCTGGTGGAATTTGGCCCATTAACGAAATTAACATTCGGGAACTGAACCCACACTGAAAATTTAAAGTCTCTAGGTTGTTCCGTTCGAGAGTTATCGTGCTTACGGACGGACGGCCGGACGGACGGACAGACTCAAATTTTCCGACTGATTCGTCATCAGTGAGTCGAACATAGTCGATTGAGACCATTTTCGGCTCAAAATCGGAAAAATACAGACATCGTGACGAAATGGTATAGCCCTCGTGTAAGTAGTACGAGCGCTCGAAAAGCTAGCTTCAATTCGCGTTTCATGAATTTTCTCATTCAATCCAAAAAATTACGAAAAGCACTGCCGTGAAGGCAGGAGCTTTTGAGCGCTCGTACATGCACCTTGTAGGTAGATTCACATTTTCCAGTTTTAGAAATCAATTGAAGGAATTTTTGACTGCTGTCAAAAAAATTCTGAAACTTAGGCGAAACTCCAGACTTCATGTCAGTGCTTCAGCTGATCAATTTTTTTCCGATAATTCGCTAGAATTTTCCACGGTATCTATGGTCTTGGTAATGCGATCTGGACAAAATTTTGCACGTAGTTTGAATACATTATTCCTGAGCTAGGTGCATAATTTCATTCCAATCCGATCGGTAGTTTCGAAACTATCACGAAAAAAATATTTTGAACGGCCATATTTACGGAACCCCTAGTCCAATTTTGCTCATTGATGAACATGACCGTGAAATTTGCGATCCAAACCCACCCTGAAAATTTCAAGTCCCTAGGCCTTTCCGTTCAAAAGTTACAATTTTCTATGGTTTCTATGGTTCTGGTCATGCGATCTGGACAAAATTTCACATGTAGCTTGAACACCTCATTTTCCATTTGAGTGCAAAATTTCATCTCGATCAAATCTGTAGTTTTCAAGTAATCAGGGAAACAAAACTTTGAACGGCCATATTTACGGAACCCCTGGTGGAATTTGGCCCATTAACGAACTTAACCGAGCCATTCGGGAACTGAACCTACCCTGAAAATTTCAAGTTTCTAGGACATTCCGTTCGAGAGTTATCGTGTATACGGCCGGACGGCCGGACGGACGGACGGACGGACGGACAGACTCGAATTTTTTGACGGATTCGTCATCAGTGAGTCGAACATAGTCGATTGAGACCATTTTCGGCTCAAAATTCGAAAAATACAGACATCGTGACGAAATGATATAGCCCTCGTGTAAGTTGTACGAGCGCTCAAAAATGATAAGTTTTCATCGAAAATACTCAGTGATATAAAAATTGCAAGGTAGGATTTTTGTGAAAAATAGGCAGAAACGTCCTAGCAACTGATTGAAATTTCAATGAAGGATATTGATGTTATATATATATTGTCATGGAAATCCAAAAGTGAAAAATAAATTCAAATTAGATCACCAAAATTCAAGAATTTCCTTTTAACATCGTATAAATTATTGTAAAATGAATTTTTTGAGCGCTCGTACAACTTACACGAGGGCTATATTATCATTTCGTCACGATGTCTGTATTTTTCGAATTTTGAGCCGAAAATGGTCTCAATCGACTATGTTCGACTCACTGATGACGAATCCGTCGAAAAATTCGAGTCTGTCCGTCCGGCCGTCCGGCCGGCCGTATACACGATAACTCTCGAACGGAATGTCCTAGAAACTTGAAATTTTCAGGGTAGGTTCGAATCTCAAATGCTGCGGTTAAGTTCGTTATTGGGCAAAATTCGTCAAGGGGTTCCGTAAATATGGCCGCTCGAAATTTTGTTTTTCTGATTACTCCGAAACTACTGATTCGATCGAGGTAAAATTTTGCACTCAGATGGATAATTACGTACTCAAGCTACATGCAGAATTTTGTTCAGCTCGCATGACCAGAACCATAGAAACCATAGAAAATTATAACTTTGTAATGGAAAGGCCTAGAGACTTGAAATTTTCAGGATAGGTGTGGATCGTAAATGTAACGTTCACGTGTATCAATGAGCAAAATAAGACTAGGGGTTCCATAAATATGGCCGTTTGAAATTCAGTTTTCTTGATCATTTCAAAATTATGGATTCGATCTCGACGAAATTTTGAATTTAAACTGAGAATTATATATTCGAGCTACATTTCTTCCAGATCCTATGATCAGAATCATAGAAACCATAGAAAATCATAACTTACGAACAAAAAGGCCTAGTGACTTTAAATTTTCAGGATAGGTTCGGATCGCGAATTTCGCGATCCTTTTTATCAATGAGCCAAATTAGACTAGGGGTTCCGTAAATATTGCCGTTCACACTATATTTTTGAGCGCTCGTACTACTTACACGAGGGCTATATCATTTCGTCACGATGTCTGTATTTTTCGAATTTTGAGCCGAAAATGGTCTCAAACGACAAGGTTCGACTCACTGATGACAAATTCGTCGAAAAATTCGAGTCTGTCCGTCCGGCCGGCCGGCCGTATACACGATAACTCTCGAACGGAATGACCTAGAAACTTGAAATTTTCAGAGTAGGTTCGAATCTCGAATACCGTGGTTAAGTTCGTTATTGGGCAAAATTCTACCAGGGGTTCCGTCAATATGGCCGTTCGAAATTTTGTTTTTCTGATTACTTCGGAACTACTCATTCGACCGGAATGAAATGTTGCATTCAGATTGAGAATGAAATTTTAAAGTAACATGCAAAATTTTGTCCAGATCGCATGACCAAAAGCGTAGAAACCATAGAAAATTATAACTTTCGAACGGAAAAGCCTAGGGACTTGAAACTTTCAGAATAGGTTTGAATTTCTAATGCCGCGGTTAAATTCGTTATCGGGCAATATTCGCCCAAGGGTTCCGTAAATATGGCCGTTCGAAATGTTGTCTTCCTCATTACTTTGAAACTACTGATTCGATCAGAATGAAATTTCACATTCAGATGAAGAATGAAATTTTCAAGTTACACGCAAAATTTAATCCAGATCGCATGACCAGAACAATAAAAAATTATAACTTTCGAACTGAGAGGCCTAGCGACTTGAATTTCCAGAGTAGGTTTGAATCTCGAATGCTGCGGTTGAGTTCGTAATTGGGCAAAATTCGACAAGGGGTTCCGTAAATATGGCCGTTCGAAATTTTGTTTTCCTGATTACTCCGAAACTACAAAGTTGATCGAAATGAAATTTTGCATTCAGATGGAGAATGAAAATTTCAGGTAACATGCAAAGTTTTGTCCAGATCGCATTTCCAGAACCATAGAAAATCATAACTTTCGAACAGAAACGCCTAGGGACCTGAAATTTTCAGAGTAGGTTCGAATCTCGAATGCTGCGGTTGATTTCGTTATTGGGCAAAATTCGACCAGGGGTTCCGTAAATATGGCCGTTCGAAATATATATATGATTCGATGCAAATGAAATTTTGCATTCAGATGGAGAATGAAATTTTCAAGTTACACGCAAAATTTTGTTCAGATCGCATGACCAGAATCTTAGAAAATTATAACTTTCGTATGGAAACGCCGAAGGACCTGAAATTTTCAGAGTAGGTTCGTTATTGGGCAAAATTCGACCAGGAGTTCCAGAAATATGGTCGTTTGAAATTTTGTTTTTTGGATAACTTTAAAATTACGGATTCGATCGTGACGAAATACTGTATTTTAATGGAGAATGATACATTCAAGCTGCATGTAAAAAAAATTTCAGATCGCATAACCAGAACCGTTTTAAATTCCAACGAATTATAGAATAAAAAATTCCCAATATTTCTGTTACAACAGACACGATCGGGATGAAATTCAATTTGTATACGCAAAATAATGAGGTGACAATTTAGATAGGATCTAACCGATCTTATGTAACCGATAACAATGACATCTAAGTAAATGCCATCCAAAGAAATATTGTTCATTCCATATCCAATCTCTAAAGGAGTGATATGAAAAAAAAAAAGGTTGAGGGGAGAAAAGTCACAAAGAAGGTTTCTCACAAAGCTAAAACTATAGGGAAAAATCATGTACCGCTGAAAAAAAATTAACAATATATATACAATATATGGCGCTGAAAATCAGAAGATGTCGGGCCGAATGATGGTCATAATTATTCTGTCATTTCTGTCTTTCATAACAAGTAAATCAAATATTTTTTTATAAGATTGCGGAATGGATAATAATGCCTGTGAAAGTCGAGATAACCACTTCGGACATTTTTGATTATGTGGGTGAACGTGAATGTGATAGCAAATGACCACTATATAATTGAAAATTATTGAACTTACGATAAAAAATCATCATGCAGGAAGTGCTTGCTGCAAAGTAACAACATCTTTGATATACGTTTCCCAATCTTCAAAATCTGCTTTTTTTTGAGCGCTCGTACAACTTACACGAGGGCTATATCATTTCGTCACGATGTCTGTATTTTTCGAATTTTGAGCCGAAAATGGTCTCAATCGACTATGTTCGACTCACTGATGACGAATCCGTCGGAAAATTCGAGTCTGTCCGTCCGTCCGGCCGGCCGGCCGGCCGTCCGTAAGCACGATAACTCTCGAACGGATCAACCTAGAGACTTGAAATTTTCAGTGTAGGTTCAGATCCCAAATGCCTCGGTTAAGTTCGTTAATGGGCCAAATTCGCCTAAGGGTTCCGTGAATATGGCCGTTCAAAGTTTTGTTCCCTTGATTACTTGAAAACTACAGATTTGATTGAGATGAAATTTTGCACTCAAATGGAGAATGAAGTGTTCAAGCTACATGTGAAATTTTGTTCAGATCGCATGACCAGAACCATAGAAACCATAGAAAATTGTAACTTTTGAACGGAAACGCCTAGGGACTTGAAATTTTCAGGATAGGTGTGGATCTCGAATGTCGTGATCACGTTCATCTATGAGCAAAATTATACTAGGGGTTCCGTAAATATGGTCGTTTGAAATTTAGTTTTCTTGATAATTTCAAAACTACAGATTCGATCGTGACGAAATTTTGTATACTAATGGAGAATGATATATTCAAGCTACATCTCTCCAGATCACATGACCAGAACCATAGAAACCATAGAAAATCATAACTTTCGAACGGAAAGGCCTAGGGACTTGAAATTTTCAGGATAGGTGTGGATCTGAAATGTCGCGTTCACGTTTATCAATGAACAGAATTATACCAGGGGTTCCGTAAATACGGTCGTTTGAAATTTTGGTTTCTGGATAATTTCGAAACTGCGGATTCGATCGAGATGAAATTTTGTATTTTAATCGAGAATGATATATTAAAGCAATATTTTGTCCAGATCGCATGACCAGAACCATAGAAACCATAGAAAATTGTAACTTTTGAACGGAAAGGTCTAGGAACTTGAAATTCTCAAGGTGGGTTTGGATCGCAAATATCGCGATCACGTTCATCTATGAGCAAAATCAGACTAGAGGTTCCGTAAATATGGCCGTTCAAAATATTTTTTTGCTGATAGTTCCGAAAATACTGAGCGGATTGGGATGAAATTTTGCACCTAGCTGAGTAATAATGTATTTAAACTACGTGCAAAATTTTGTCCAGATCGCACCACCAAGACCATAGATACCGTAGAAAATTCTAGCGAATTATCGAAAAAAAATTGATCAGCTGATGCACTGACATGAAGTCTGGAGTTTCGCCTAAGTTTCAGAATTTTTTTGACAGCTGTCAAAAATTCCTTCAATTGGTTTCTAAAACTGGAAAATGCGAATCTACCTACAAGGTGCATGTACGAGCGCTCAAAAGCTCCTGCCTTCACGGCAGTGCTTTTCGTAATTTTTATTTCAAGAGGATTCAGAATGATTCAATTGTTACCATAGAAATCTATTGAATAATTAGAATTAAGCAAGCCAATTTTTTTTTTGACAATTGTAAAAAGTCAGTGTGGAAAAACTTCTTTGAATTGTTTTATTGAAATTGAGATTTGAAAACGAAAGATTATCGAAGATTTATGCAGCCTGACATCATGAAGTTGTTGATTTGGTGAGATTCAGATGGCTGTTGGTTGTTGAAAGCCTTCAAATTCGAGGTTCAAGGAGATACTGGAATCGAGCTGCAGTATATTCATTGCTGATTTCACAGTTTAGAAGAGAACTGTGGGATAAAATTGTCCCAACAGCTCATACCAGAAATATTAGTGGAACCCGAGGCAATAGATCTTATAGGATCAATCACTGAATTCAAAGATATTCTCTACGAAACGGAGAAGAAATTTGAAGCTTGCATTTTGATGAACTATATTTAGAGTAAGCTGTTCACTGTGAGTTTTTAATTTAGATCTTGTTCAAAAGGAGTAATAATTTAGAATTTATAAAATTATTAGAATTAGTTTATTGAATTTAAATAATAAGTTGTTGTAAACAAAAATTATTTTTCGAATTTTGAGCCGAAAATGGTCTCAATCGACTATGTTCGACTCACTGATGACGAATCCGTCGGAAAATTCGAGTCTGTCCGTCCGGCCGGCCGTCCGTATACACGATAACTCTCGAACGGAATGTCCTAGAAACTTGAAATTTTCAGGGTAGGTTTGAATCTCGAATGCCGCGGTTAAGTTAGTTATTGGGAGAAATTCGCCGAAGGGTTCCGTAAATATGGCCGCTCGAAATTTTGTTTTCCTGATTACTTCGAAACTACAGGTTCGATCGAAATGAAATTTTGCACTCGAATGGAAAATGAGGTGTTCAAGGTACAAGCAGAATTTTGTTTAGCTCGCATCACCAGAACCATAGAAACCATAGAAAATTGTAACTTTTGAACGGAAACGCCTAGGGACTTGAAATTCGCAGGATAGGTGTGCATCTCGATTGTCGTGATCACTTACATCTATGAGCAAAATTAAACCAGGGGTTCCGTAAATATAGTCGTTTGAAATTTAGTTTTCTTGATAATTTCAAAACTACAGATTCGATCGTGACGAAATTTTGTATACTAATGGAGAATGATATATTCAAGCTACATTTCTCTAGATCGCATGACCAGAACCATAGAAACCATAGAAAATCATAACTTTCGAACGGAAAGGCCTAGAGACTTGAAATTTGCAGGATACGTGTAGATCTTAAATATGGCGTTCACGTTTATCAATGAGCAGAAATATACTAGGGGTTCCGTAAATACAGTCGTTTGAAATTTTGTTTCTCGATAATTTCGAAACTACGGATTCGATCGAGATAAAATTTTGTATTGAACGAGAATGATATATTAAAGCAACATTTTGTCCAGATCGCATGACCAGAACCATAGAAGCCATAGAAAATTATAACTCCCGAAGGGAAAGGCCTAGGAACTTGAAATTTTCAGGGTGGGTTTGGATCGCAAATTTCACGGTCACGTTCATCAATGAGCAAAATTAGACAAGGGGTTCCGTAAATATGGCCGTTCAAAATATTTTTTTTCTGATAATTTCTTAACTACTGATTTGATTGGAATGAAATTTTGCACCTAGCTGAGGAATGATTTATTCAAACTACGTGCGAGATTTTGTCCAAATCGCATCACCAAGACCATAGATACCGTAGAAAATTCTAGCGAATTATCGAAAAAATATTGGTCAGCTGAAGCACTGATAAAGTCTGGAGTTTCGTCTGAGTTTGAGAATTTCTTTGACAGCTATCGAAAATTCCTTCAATTGATTTCTACGACTGGAAAATGCGAATCTACCTACTAGTTGGATGTACGAGCGCTCAAAAGCTCCTGACTTCACGGCAGTGCTTTTCGTAATTTTTTTTCGAAACTTCAGTGACAATTCTTGAATTGATGCTTCTCGAAATTCGAAGAACTATATTAAAATAAAATTTACATTTTCCAAAATTCAAGTAACTATTCTGAAAATGCAATTGGTCTTTACTCTTTACGAAGAATAAGTTGCTATTCTGAAATACAATTTATGGATTTTGAAGTTTAAGTGACTATTCTGAAACACGATCCAACCTTTTTTCAACTTGACTGATTATTTTGAAATTGATGCTTTCGAAATTCGGGATTATTCTGAAATATAATTTATACTTTCCAAAATTCGAGTGAGCAATTGGTAGTTTGAGAATAATGAGTGATTATTCTAAAAGATAATTGATGCATTCTGGAATTTATGTCACTATTCTGAAAGACGATTCATACTTTTTTTTGGAACTTTTCTGAATTTGAAGCTTTCCAAAATTCCAGTGATTATTCTGAAAATGCAATTGGCACCTTACGAAGTAGGTGAAGTGACAATTCCGAAATGCGAATGGTTTGTACCCTCCGAAACATGCTTTTCGGGAAGTAGATATAATTTATAACTTTATGAATTGATATTTTTCGGAATAAAAATGACTATACACAAATTCAATTCCCACTTTCTGAAATTCGCCCTCCTTGTTTGACGATTCGTTTAACCGATTTGAGGCAAATCCAGCCCAGCGTTGAATATCGATTTCAATCCAAAACGTACCTGCCGTTCTTTGACACAATAGAAACGATATAAAGTTCAGTCAATCAGTCCTCCATCTCCAGAACTTTAATACATTCCGCAGGCCCGAGAGTTGATATTACCACAGCCGTCTTTATTAGAAGCCTGGAACGAGAGAAAACTGGCAACGTTGGACGGAGCGATATAGAACTCGGGGGCTTCGCATAATCGAGTTTTCAGTTCAACAAGTCGTAATAGGTTACGCACGTGTTTTTGTTGGTATTTGTGTTTTTGTGAATTAAATGAGTGTAATAAAGTTCAAACTGAAGTGTAATAGTGATTTAAGTGAAGTGAAAGTGTTGTTTTCAGTAATTTTGGTGGGTATATTTGAGATCATCTACTGAGAATCAAGATGGTACGATCGTGTTGTGTTCCAAATTGTAGAAGCAATTATTCGTATCAGAAAGATAGGAATTATGTAAGTTGTTTTAAATTTCCCAAAAATGAAGAGCTGAAGCTTCTATGGATGAAAGCTATCCCAAGAAAAGATTTTATTCCGACCTCTTCTAGTTCAGTTTGCGAGAAACATTTCGAAGAAAGTGATATTATTAAAACAGATAAATTTTTAAAGCCAGATGTAACCATTCAATTGTTATCATTAAAATATCCTAAATTAAAAAAAAACGCTATTCCCAAAGTTTTTCCAAATTTACCGAAGTATCTCACAAAATCAACTCCAAAACCGAGGACCGATCCTCAGCTTAGAAAAAATGAAATCATTTCTCGGCAGAATAATGAAATAGAAGCCTTTTTGAGTTCGGACATGATTAAAGATTTCGATGACCTAATCAATAATTATTCAATCAAAATTGATGTATCAGGATGGGAGATTAAGAAATTCGATGAAAAGATTCATTTTTATATAATTAATTTCGAAAAATCATTATCTGTGGATGTTTCAGTTCAAATAGATAGAGACCTTAGATTGAAATTATTTATTAAAAATATTCAGATCTCTCAAAATGATTTAAAATGGTTCTTCCGTACGATCTAACACTTAGTAGGTGGTCTCAAATTACAAATTTACTTTCTCGTTATAAAAATGTAAATAATGAAGATGCAGTACCTGAAGAATCTATGTCAGATTCATTGAAAAGTTCTTCAGCTTCCTTCTGTTATTTTTAGCTGATAGAAATAATGAAAATTTTTACAAATTCAGACAGGTAGAAATCATTACAGACCAATTACGACAGGTCATAGCAAAAAGAATTAAATATTCATCAAGTACTATAGTTATGTCATTTATATTATTTTCACAGTCACCTTCATGTTATGAATTAATGAGAAAATTTTTTATTTTGCCTTCTAAAAGGTATTTGAGATCAATTTCTTCGTCATTAGAAATATCCCCTAATTCTGACAGTGGAAATAAAAACTATATCTCAAATGTAACATTTTAAATTCACTCTGCTCCATTTTCGCGAATTTACTGCTCAAAAATTATGTGAAAAATAGAAATAATGATTCAAAAGTCGAGCAAATGGAGAAGAAAAGAAAACATTTAGGAGATAGCAAAAAAAAACCATTGAAGAATAAAAAATTATTCACTTTGTTATGAGTTTTTCGAAATTTTCATTACTTAATATATTTCTATATTTATTTATTTATTTGTTATGTTTGAGAGTTTATATTTATGTTGAGAATTTTATTTGAGTTTTTTTTTTGGCAAGAGATGACCTTACACCTTCCCGTGGTTCTTGCTGAACAATAAAGACGGCTGTGATATTACTCTGCCGTCTCATCGTCGAAGTTTCGAAACTCCGTCATTTCCACATTCAAATTTTTTTTTTGGTTTGCGACCTTTTCTAGTCCTTAATTGCTTTAATTGGCATTCCAACTCAATTAGAGGTCGGCCTTTATAGCGTACGCTGAGGAAAATATGTTTAATTATGAAATGGACGGTGTCGGTCTCCAAGGGATCGTTCTGATAGGCTAATTTTAATCGGAAAGACAAACTGCAGGGCAATCTGGGTAATGTAATGAAAATTAAATCACGACATTTTATGGAGGATTGGTCTAGTTTTAACCAACTCCCTCCTATGTAATTCTGTTATCGCGCAAACTATATTGAGGATTCAGATTTCTACAATAAATTGTGATTAGTTTGCAGTGGGATTTATGCCAGGTATGGACGTAAAAAAGGGGTTGCAGATATAAACTGAATTCATTTGAAAAAATACTTGGGATAATTTCAAAATCGAACAGAACAATAATCATTGGGGGTGATTTCAATATCAACCTGCTCAACCCTACAAACAGGTATAAACAGAGATGCACTGACCTTTTGCATTCATATGGATTATGTCACACCTTTTCTCAACCTGCTAGATCTTCTACATGTATTGATAAAATACTCACAAACCAGGTGGATACCGGACCAAAATTGTTAATACGCATAGGGTAAAAGGTACAGTTGTTGACACCCTATCAGTGATTGACACCCTCATTTTCATATTTGAATTATAAGAATTGGATGGAGGCCTTAAAAACATGGAGCTTTGAAAAAAATATTTCAATTTTTCAAGTTTGGACTGTTAGTATTAATTTGGGTTAGGTTTGCATTCCTAATTCACCATATATTTATCAATGTGCAGCGTGCTGACGATCATTGCAATTAGAAAAATACTGCCATTTTCTCAACGTACTTAACTCAAGTTCATAACATTTCTTTAATTGTTCTAATTTTTGTCTGAAGCATAATTTTTGTTTGAATCATTGAAACTCTTCAATAAATACTTTTTCATAACTTAAAATCTATTTGGTTGAAGGTTTCGCCTTTTTTTTGTGGGTGTCAATAATTGCCTTTGAAAATATGTGGATGAATAGTGATTGACATACTATGTCAATAACTGTCGTATTCAAATTTTGCAAAATTAGTCCGTATTGCCTACTATTCAGGCCTCAATTTCTCAATGAATACTGAAAAATGATTGAACTTTATCTAATTTTGTTCTAGATAGTTGTTGACACCAGTGTCAATCTCTGTGAATTTCCACGTGTCAATAGCTATATTGCAAGTTCAACTAGTTCCTACTTCTTGTCCCTACCCCCTGAATCGATTTTCCACGCTTCATTCTCAACAACATGGCAAAAGCAAAAGAAGGAAGCAATTATAAGAAAAATTACACGGAGGATGCTATTATTTCTGCCTTATCAGCAGTAAAATCAGAAGGAATGTCCAGAAAACTTGCCTCCCAAACCTATGGCGTTCCTCGTTCTACAATAATTTTTTGGTTGAGTGGAAAACTTGTTGAAAAAATGAAAAGCACTGACGTGTAGTCAGGAGCTTTTGAGCGCTCGTTCATCTACCTAGTAGGTAGAATCTTCCTAAAAAAAATTTCTTTGAACATCCACTTTTGGTCATTGATAATTTTGTTCATTGATAAACGTGACCGCGATATTCGAGATCCACACCTATCCTGAAAATGTCTAGTCCCTTGGCCCCTCCGTTCGAAAGTTATTATTTTCTTCTGGTCATGCGATTTGGACAAATTTTGCATGTAACTTGAACACGTCATTCGCACCATCTGGGTGCGTAATTTCATCTCGATCGAATCAGTAGTTTAGAAGTAATCAGGAGATCAAAATTTCGAACGGCAATATTTACGGAACCCCTGATGGAATTCTGCTCATTAACCAACTCAACTACGGCAGTCGGAAACTGAACCAACACTGAAAATTTAAAGTCTCTAGGTCGTTCCGTTCGAAAGTTATCGTGCTTACGGCAAGATTCGAAAAATACAGACATCTTGACGAAATGATGTAGCCCTGGTGTAAGTCCAACGAGCGCTCAACAAATCACGGACCTTGCCCTGTATTAACCTATGAAGAAGATCTCAAATTATGTGATAGAATAGACGGGTGTGCCAAAAAAAATAAAAGAAAAATTATTTCAAACATAAAGCTTGATGATGAAATTCATGAAGAATCCTTTATACAGTCATGAAACAGTCCAATATGGACATGGATTGTACATCTGAAGACACAATCTGTGATAACAATGAAAACCAAGTTGCTATAAACGGCTACTGGAGAACCAACTGCCAGGGCTTGTGTCCTATTTGCAAAAAGAATTTGGATTTAAATGGTATTAAATAATTAAATGCATTTCCTGTGCATGAAAATTCCATGTTTAATGTTTATTGAAATATGTCTTCATAGAGAAGGTTTCCATTTCGAATATTTTTCAATGCAAAACTTATAAATAAATCTTATAATGAACGATCCATTGCTATATATTATACCTATCCACATCCTTGTTCAGCTGATTGAAAATATGAGAGACAACAGTATGTCAATAACTGTATCAGGTGGTGTCAACAATAGATTTTACAGTGTCAATCACTGAAAATTGACACATGATGTTAACGATGTGTTTTAGAGCTTCTTCTGAAAAGGTTTTTCCACTTTCGGTTGTTAATTTGAATCGAGTATAAACCAACACATAACCTCGAAAAAGAAATATTTTCATTTCATACCCAAATAACAAATTATTTATATTCTATTGGGACAGTTGGCTTAAGGTGTCAATAACTGTAGTGTTTACCCTATGTCTGACCATAATACTGCACAATTAATAAGCATAAGTTTTTTGATGCATTTTGTATGTCTGAGAGGATCAATAAAAAAATATATTATATTTATTAAATATTATATTATTTCAGGTGGACTGTACAGGATAAATCAGTCTTGTAAAAGAATGTTGCAGGCTCATAGATTGGATGAATAATAATTTATTCATCATGAGAACAATCTACAATATACAATTGAAGCAAAAATTAAAGGCGATGAATTGGAGCTCTGTTTATGACCTTGATGATCATGAAGTCAATTTACAGTGGGAGGCTTTTCTGAAATTATTATCCTCTGAGTTCAATAGCATATGTCCCTTACATGAAGTATCAACTAGGCATGATCCAAAAAGAGCAGCTCTTTTTGCTGATAATGCACTTAGAAATTGCAAGTCGAGGCTGGACATTCTTTACACCTGTCAACACAGAAATCAAATTTTTAAGGAGGCCTATAGTAAAACAGAGAAGGAGTATGATTGTTTACATAATGGTCTGAGAAACAAAATATACAAGGATCATATTTTGCAGTGTGACAACAAAAGTAAAAGTCTCTGGGCCACAGTTGGGGATATAAAAGGAAAGGAACCAAGGTAGTTGCCGCAGCTATTTCATGGTCCTAAAGAACTTGCCAATAAATTCAATGGACACTTTACATCTAGTTCTCGCAAACCTACAGTTTATGGTGATTACACTCATGTTCCAGAAATTGAAAAAAACTTTGTATTCGATGAGGTCACTGAATTGGATATTTTGCAAATCTGTAAAGAAATGAAGAACAAGAAGAGTGCTGGTTCTGATGGTGTTCCTGCCACTGTCGTAAAAACACTGTATGGATGAGATATGTGGGCCTTATATTATTAATAATTTTTTGAAGAATGGTATTTTGCCGGATGTTTTGAAGGAAGCTGTGGTAAAAAAAGGGTGATGTCGATGAAATTGCCAATTACAGGCCTATAAGTGTACTGAGCACTTTCTCAAAAATTTTTGAGATGGTTGTATGCAAACAGTTAACGGGTTTCTTTTACAGATACGATTTATTCGCTACCTCTTAACATAGTTTTATAAAGGGTCGTTCTACACAGACTGCAATCTATGATTTCATCAAAGTTATTATTGATGCACTTGAATCCTCTGAGATGATTATTGGCCTTTTTGTTGATTTGAGTAAGGTATTCGATAGCCTCGATCACGATTTGTTACTGAGAAAACTTCACAAATTTGGAGTCAAAGGTACAGATCTTTTCTACTGAATCGTACACAAAGAGTTGTGATATCCGACCAGACCCGAGAAATTAAATCAGATCCCGCTGAAATTCATTCTGGAGTACCCCAGGGCAGCATTCTGGGTCCTTTGCTCTTCATGATTGATCTTGAACACATAATCATGAAAGATAACATTATTTATGATAAATTACGCTGATGACACTAATCTTCTAATGAGAGCTTTGAAGTATGTTACAGTTGGTCAATGAGGTTATGGTGGAAATTTTAAAGTGGTTTGCTGATAATGGATTTTCAGTAAATGCCGACAAAACTAAGGTAACCCTCTTCAAAACTACTCATGCTGGTTTTGAGACCCCTCACGAACTTAGATTGGAATCAGAGAACATCTCCTACTCCTCTTCAGTCAAGATTTTAGGAATGATTGTTGATCAATCATTGAACTGGGACGACCATATTACCAAACTTTGTAAGAAACTTACTAATATATGCTATTCTTTTTATGTTCTCAGTAACTACCTAGAGACTGATTCACTAAAGTCAATCTATCAAGCCGTCTTTGAATCAAGAATTAGGTATGGTGCAATGTGTTACGGCAGTTCATCTGGCCTACAGTATGTAGCTAGATTGCAAAAGGGAGCTGTAAGAAGAATTCTAGGCCTAGGAGTGAGGGACTCGTGCAGGAACAAATTCAGACAAAAGAAAAAAGTTTTTAAGTTGTTATCAGAAATTGAACCTTATTCAGTTAGGGAATTTTTAGAATATCATGTATGATTTCTTTTTGTTGTCTTATTGACACTATTTCTTCTCAAGGTTTAACAATGTAATAAAGCTACATTATCATTATCATTTAGAGGTTTCATACAGGGAAAAAACAGAAACTTGAAATAATAGCACTCGATCTATTACGAATCTTTCATAATGATCTATTCTCTGGCTGGGTGGCTGTCGTCAAACAATTTCGACTTATAAAAGTTTTGAAGGACGTTTCATCATGTATCTATAAAATGCTCATAGTTTTATGATTGAATTTGAAAGTATCAAACAAACCCTTCAAAATCATTTTATTAAGCTAATGATAATTGGGTAAGGCGACGCCAGACGTAAAACAACTTTATGTTGTATGTTGGTTAACAATAAATATCAATAGGGTGTTATTCCACATCTGAAAGTCAAGAATTCTTCATTCAGTATATAATCTTAGACTATCATTTTCTGTGAGTGGATATTTCTTACTCAGTGGTCTCAAAAACCTCTATTTCCAACTCAGCGTTTTCTACTCTGAAAGACATATAAATATCGAAACAAAAATTCAAACAACTGTGAGAATGCTGAAATATCTAGGTTCAGCGTCTCCGTTCACATTGCGAATATAAATATTTATTGTTTTTGAGGTTAGGTTTCTGTCAGAACCTATTGCTTATTGAAATTGTAGAAATGCATGGATACGTTTTATTAATTTTTCTAATGCTCACGAATTTACGAAATCTTTCCACATATAATGTAGCCATACAATGCAGAAATTTCTGAAAGAAATAACCTTCATAGGAAATCAGACGAAGTCCCCTAGGATAATCATCGACATGGCAAAATGATCTTATGTTGATTTTCTATTCTATTTTAACTTCAAGTGAAGATCATACATAAGATTTGCAACAAAAAATGTCATATAACACATGGTCGAAATGTTGACGGTTTTTCTTCAATTTCAAATTTCTCGATTTCACGAAATATTTCAAGTTTTTCCATAAAATCAATTATACTTCAGTTATCTTTAGAGCCTTACCAGATTTGACCACATATTTGGAAACAGCATTAAAATTTCTACAAGATGAGGTTTTCTGTCTGCCAAAAAATTCTTATTGCGGGCGTGGTAAGGAGATGAATGTCACGATTCTGAAGTGAACAAAACCAGTCATTTTTTTTTCCATGGTTTTATCGATGAAAAATGATTGATTGTGTACATGTTTTATTTTCAGCAAGAACTACCCCATTTAGTATGCTTTCGAATGACATATCAACTTTTGTGCTTGCTGCTTATCTTCTTCCCTAGTTTCATGGCTAACAAGAAAACAACGAATAAGTCGAAATATTCCAAAACTAAATTTGCTCTATTTTGAAGCTCTTCATGTTTGAATATTGAAGTTATTTTTATGGAAATCATGAATTTATCTGTCGAATCAAAATAATTTGAAGGAATAAACTAAATTTCAATAAAACAAATTTTATGAAAACATGCGCGAAGAAAGACGACTACTACTACTTATAACAGTTGTTCTAATAGTCCACCTCCTTGTTCATTACCTTTCACACATCGTTTTCGCACTGAATCTACAAATCTAGAGAGGTTCTAAGGATAACTGAAGTATAATTGATTTAATGGAAAAACTCGAAATATTTCGTGAAATCAAAAAATATTAAATTGAAGAATAACCGTGAGCATTTCGACCATTTGTTATATATTATTTTTTGTTGCAAATCTTATGTATGATCTCCCCCTGGAGTTTGGCCCTTTTAAAAGTAGACACTTGTATTAACACAAGTGCATGAAAAATTCTACCGATTCGTCCGATTTAAGTACATATACGTATATAATGTTATGACCTAAGAATGGTTATTAATAAATATTTTCGACGAAAGATTAAGATTTGGAATTGGATAAGAGATGGGCGTTTGGCCCCGAAGAAGTCTTTCTGCACGGCGACCATCTGATCTGAATCTGAGTCTCAATCAAACATCGAAAGCATTCAACTACGCATCCACATTCGCCAAACCTAAGGACCTACAATACGAGAATTACGCCTCTCTCTAGACCAAATGGAACAGCAAAACTACGCAAAAAAACACGCACAAGTAAGTATTCCCTATTCTCCCAGCACCTCGATGTCTCGAACGCCACCTCGGTATGACCGACAGCAGTGGAGTTATTCACACCTCTGTTACCATCGGTCACACCATACATGATAAAAACATCAAAAAAATTACGAAAAGCACTGCCGTGAAGGCAGGGGCTTTTGAGCGCTCGTACATGCACCTTGTAGGTAGATTCGCATTTTCCGTTTTGGAAACCAATTGAGGAAATTTTTGACAGCTGTCAAACAAATTTTCAAACTAGGGCGATAATCCAGACTTCAAGTCAGTGCTTTAGGTGACCAATTTTTTTTTCGATAATTCGCTAAAATTTTCTATGGTCTTGGTGATGCGATCTGGACAAAATTTCGCACGTAGTTTGAATACATCATTCCTCAGCTAGGTGCAAAATTTCATTCCAATCAAATCGGTAGTTTCGAAATTATCAGGAACCGAATATTTTGAACGGCCATATTTACGGAACCCCTAGTCTAATTTTGCTCATTGATGAACGTGACCGTGAAATTCGCGATCCAAACCCACTCTGAAAATTTCAAATTCCTAGGCCTTTTCCTTCGGAAGTTATAATTTTCTATGGTTTTTATGGTTCTGGTCATGCAATCTAGAGAAATGAAGCATGAATATATCATTCTCCATAAGTATACAAAATTTCGTCACGATCGAATCTGTAGTTTGGAAATTATCAAGACAACTAAGTTTCAAACGGCCATATTTACGGAACCCCTAGTATAATTTTGCTCATAGCTGAAAGTGATCATGACAATTGAGATCCACACCTATCCTGAAAATTTCAAGTCCCTAGGCGTTTCCGTTCAAAAGTTACAATTTTCTATGGTTTCTATGGTTCTGGTGATGCGAGCTGAATAAAGTTTTGCATGTAGCTTGAACACCTCATTTTCCATTAGACTGCAAAATTTCGTCTCGATCGAATCTGTAGTTTCAAAGTAATCCGGAGAACAAAACTTTGAGCGGCCATATTTACGGAACCCTTAGGCGGATTTTGCCAATAACGAACTTAACCTCGGCATTCGAGATTCGAACCTACCCTGAAAATTTCAAATTTCTAGGACATTCCGTTCGAGAGTTATCGTGTATACGGACGGACGGACGGCCGCACAGTGGTCCAGAATCGTCAAAAAGCGCTCAAAACTCAATAACTTTCGAAGTAGTTGGGCTAGAATCCTGAAATTTCGTACATTTATCAGTCTCATAACCACAATGAAGGAATTGACAAGTCAATCAAATGTTATCGAAGTTGAACATTTTTATGAAGGTAATAATGTCGAATAAAAAAAATTCAAAAATTTGAAACAACTAAAAAAATCAAATTTCTTCTAGATTGGCGTTATCCATCATCTAAAATTCAAAACTTATGCGAAACTACTGAAAAAATCAAATTTCTTCATTGGCCATAAAATAAAAAGCTTCCTGGGGACAATTATTCTTCTGCAAATCTGGTAAAACGTAAAACGCCTTGCCTTCACCTAATCAACCTCCATGACATCAAGGGCAGCTGGTTCTTTAACGTCCAAGGTGTCATCGCTATCGGTTTTATCCTCACTTGGTAGCCCATGATTATCGACAGCAGTATTCTCAACTTCTGATGCCGATGCTGCGAGGAGAAGTTTGGCTTCAGATTCCAGTTCTAAAGCTTGTTGTGATTGCCACTGAGGCCGGAAAGAAAAGAGTTGCGGGTCAGACGATACCAAGAGGTTGTGAACGATGTCCTCATTGGTCGAAAGACGAGAGCATTTTCTCGAATTATTCTGCCGAAATCTCCTAAAGTCTTTATTCCTTGCCTCTTGGGCTTCCTCTGACAACCACCCAATTGGTATGATAACAGACTCTATCAAAATTTTTCCATGCTGTAGTATCATATGCACGGATGACGGCATATAATACCAGCTATAAAGGCGGACGAATAGCTCGTAGGTTTCGAGACTGTATATTTCGAATTTGGATGCGTCGATAGGTTCACCACTGGCAAGCACTTGCAGGATCACGTAGAACTTGTGTATTAAATGTTGGTTCACGCCTGTTGCTTCGGAAGCCATCTGCCAATTCCTGAAAAAACGTCGAGCCGTATTTCCATCGTTTGACGACCCTGTCCCCTGCTTAGGAACATCCACTACAATTCCTACTTTCTCTCTCAAGGTTCCCTGAATGAGTTTTTTTCTGTTTTTCATGACTTCATTCTCTTCGTCTGACCTTGCAGCCCACTTTTTGGAAGGAAGACGGTAGCCGATATGGAGAATGCACTCCATGAATCGGATCCAGGCATGAAGGGTAGACATGCCGTAATCAGTAGAAGCAACCTTTTTTGCCTTTTGACTCACTAATGATAGGTCATTCATCTCAGATGGTTTTGCATCGCAGATACAGCAACAGGCTGAAGAGGTTGTTTTGGTGATGATTTGTCTAATTTTTCCACCAATCATTGTGAAAAGGAATTTGTGGTGGACGGTAAATTTCGCCCCATTGATTGTAACCAGAGTGGAATGAAGTGCGTCGACCTGATCTTGTATGCGTTTTACTTCATCTGAAACTCTTTTCGCGGTTTCCTTGGCAAAAATAAAGGAAATTGGACGGCACATTCTCGTGGAAGACGGGCGAGGATTAACCCAAAATTTAATGGTGTGATCCCCAGAATCTGTGAGCTGCAGTGGAACGGAAGAACTCATGATGACACTTTCGTCACTAAGTTCAGGGTCGTTGAAGGTTTGCTTGTAAGCACTTTGATTAGAGGAGCCATCACAACCCCATTTCCACAACAAAGTAAGATTCGTTCTTGGCGGTTTTTGGTCACTGGCTAACGTGGGTAGCAGTCTAGATGTTGTCAAATCCACCAGACTTTGCAGCGGAATGCGGACTTCGCCTTCAGTAATGGAAAGATCGGGGTAACAATCGCTTTTAGCTTCCAAGAGTCGGTGATAGGAAGGAAGTACGCTGCATTGTTTCTTGCTTAAGGCTTCGCGAAGCTTTGCGTACTGACGTTTGGTCAGCCCTAAATCGTAGTACAGAGCACAAGCCTCCTCTTTGGTGAATGTTGTTTCAGTGGAATCATCGCCATCGTTTCCTTCAACTCCCTCAATTCCATCTTCCAACAAACGACCAATGGCATCAGCGACATGTTTTTTGCCACTGGCTCGCAGAGCACTCATTAGCGCAAACTGCAGCTCATTGATGGAGTATTTTCCATTAACTAGTTGGGCCCTTCGTCTTTTAGAGCTTTCACTCAGATTAACAAAATCTTTTTGTGGCCGGCCCCCTCCCCTGGATTGCACTTGACTGGGATCAGGTGATATTGGAGCCCATTCAAAAAAACAGTTATCGAGCCAAAATACATTGTTTCTGAAAAAATCGCGTTTGATTCGGTGGCATTTGACCCATTTTTTTGAAAAATTTTTCAGAAAAGTCATGGTTAATGCCCTCTCAATTGCCTCTCGATTGTCATTAACAATCGAAAATTCACTGGCGAGGAAATTGAGCAAATTATTTGCACTTTTGTCTCGCGACTCGAACAACACTTCCACTAAAACACGATTTATAACTTTTAAAGAAAGCATTTTCAATTTTATACCTTCTAAAAACTGCTCGTAAATGAATATCGAATGACAACTGGTGATCAGCTTCATGTAATTACACTTCTCACCTCCGTTCGATGGTTGAGACTCACAACTCTCTCTGTGCGCTGTCTATTTTTCTTCTTCTTCTTCTTCTCTGTGCGGTGCCCACTCCGGGCTGAACTGAGGCCTTGTGGCCAATTGTTCCTCCGCATACTGCTTGAGAGACTCAGTCCCGCAGACAAGCAGACATAAATGCCGCAAGTCGACCAGGAGGAGTCCCTTTCACCATAGGAATAGTCTATGTTTCCAGCATTCCTCAAGCTCTAGCCCCCAAACCTGCAAGTTCCTGCAGCTAAATGAGGTTGGGTATGTTTATTTACATCTTAACGAATGATTCTACATTGAAATGAGCGGTGCACAAGGATGCACAAAAGCTGTAGAGCTTAATGAAATCCTGATACTCTAAAATTCGGCAATTGTTAACTCTTCCTATCTATTAATGTTGTCTAAAAATTCTAGAAAAATAATTTACTTGCTTTTGGAATCACACATCGATGAATAACAAACACTCCAGTTCATTCAACTTGAAAAGATCAAAGAAAATTGAAGATATAGTAAAGGTGAATTTTGAGCATTTTACACGTTTGTTCATGTTGTAAAAATTCCCTACGGATCTCAAACCATCTTGACTCTCTGATACTCAGGAAATGTTATGGTCAGGTCATTGTGAACACATATTAGGTACTAGCTAGACCAAAAAAAATACTTCAAAAAATCAAGTTTTAAGCGCTTTTTGACGATTCTGGACCACTGTGGGCCGGACGGACGGACAGACTCGAATTTTCCGACGGATTTGTCATCAGTGAGTCGAACATAGTCGTTTGAGACCATTTTCGGCTCAAAATTCGAAAAATACAGACATCGTGACGAAATGATATAGCCCTCGTGTAAGTTATACGAGCGCTCAAAAACACTCCAGGCTAGTGACCACCAATCTATACCTACCATATACTCCTTGCAGAAGCCAATCCCCAACTTTGCATGCGCATTTACCATGCTCAAGAAGCTACAATCCAAAAGCACCCAACAAACCAGACTGGCTGGCCCGACAATGGGACGAAAGCGGGTTGCCGAGCTGCCGCATTCGGCCCGCTTACTGCTCCCGGCTCGGCGTGTAGGTAGGGCATGTCCGCCAAGCCGTAAGGTGGCTAAGAGTCGGCTAGCCAACCAGTCAGCCTCGGCGAAACCTTTGAATAACGTCGAACGACGGGCCGATGAT
Organism: Aphidecta obliterata; assembly: GCA_963966015.1. Classification (NCBI taxonomy): domain Eukaryota; kingdom Metazoa; phylum Arthropoda; class Insecta; order Coleoptera; family Coccinellidae; genus Aphidecta; species Aphidecta obliterata. Next base: position 21,076,010 of record OZ014434.1, on the reverse strand, counting down.
AGATAGCCGGTAAAACAGTTCTACATATCTACATATATTTGAGTCTTGGAACGGACAGGTGGCGTGATTTGGGAAATTTTCTCAGTACCACGTTGCCTTATGTTTCAAGGTCTTCTGTTTCTCACATCGAATTTATCATATTGCTAATCGTACTGATGAGATCTGATATGGATCGAATCCGGTCTACGACTGCAAATGATGAATTTCGTTGGTATCTGGGATACATGAATTGTTTTGTTGGCTTGCTTATTAGTTTATCTAGTAGAATTTTTCAGCTTTTGCCGCTAAGTGCCGATTCTTTGTACATCAGGAACGGTATACCGGAATTGGGCCGACGGAGATCCAGATCTGGCTACGTCAGCCACCAGAGTACTGTGCGTGCCGGCTGGCGGCCGAATGTTTGCCGATGGGGTTTGGTTTGTTGGGCATCCCTTCAACGGAAGCCGCCCAACTCTAGACCTTATGATTTGTAAGTTACGTAACGGCTCGTCCGTGCATGCGCAAAATACATAAACGGTTTGCATATTTCCCATGTAATTAAACGCCACCACGACAAGAACGAGAATATAGAAGTTACTGCGTTTCCAAATGCATATGCGCAAAAAGAATTTTTTTTTTGTTTAGTCAGGGGGAATCCTCATGGATGAACTATCTCCGATAGATAGAAGAGTGTGAGACTTCGTGTGAAGCACGACCTACTCTAACTAAACCTAACCTGCTGCTTTCAGATTCCGGGCATTTATTACCTATTAACCTTTCAACTCTTCTTGTTCGTATCTCTATCACGATCTTTGTCGTGTGATAATTGTGTTACCTATGAATTTGAATTTCATAGGAGTCTCTTCTTCTGGATACTTTAAATTGAGATTACTCAATTTCTGTTTCTACGTAGTTGATCTCTGGGTCTTTTGTGATAGGTGGGTATCCTAACCACATCTTCTGCGGGGTTGTAGTCAACAACTCTTCTTAGCTCATCATTGACTTGCTTTTTCAAATATCTTCTCGTCCTTCTTTTTGAGGAAATCTGTGACAGTTTCCCATTCTAAGTGTCTGTGGATTTGTTGGTTTCTTACGAACCGCGGCATATTCATTGCTGCTCTGAGCAGTTTATCATCTGTTGCTTGAATCTTCTTTATATGGCTATTGGCTGCATGGCCTCATGCCGCCGAGCCATATGTTAGTTGGGGTCTTGCAATTGACTTGATCATTCGTAGCTTCGTGCTTTGGCTCATTTGGCTTCTTCTTCCTAGCAGTGGGTAAAGTCTACTCATTGCTGAGTTTGTTTTATCCACTGCATATTTTATATGGTTTTTCCATGTCAGCCCTTTATCTAGTTTTACTCCTAGATATTTGACTTCATTTTCCCATTTTATCTCTTCTCCATCTATCTGTAGGTTGGAATTAGTTTCAAGTCTCCGCTTCTGTAGTAGAATAGCTTGGCTCTTTTTGCTATTTATTTGCAGTCTTCTGTGTATGACATCTGGTCGTCGATGTCTGAAGGCTATTCCCTTGTCGTCTGCATAAAAGGCTAGCAGATTCCTTGGGTTCTTAGGAATATCGTAGATATATATGTTGTAGAGCAGAGGTCCTAGAATTGATCCTTGGGGACTCCTGCTTCTACTTGTCTGGTGGTAGATAATGTGCCTATTTTGACATAAAAATTCCGGTTCCTCAGGTAGTTTCTTATTATCTTGCAGGTTTTGGCGGTGTAGCCTGCCATCATCATCTTGTAGGCAAGTCCTTCGTGCCAAACTCGGTCGAAGGCTCTCTCGACGTCTAATAGCACTAATCCTGTGGCTTGTTTATTCTGAAATCCTTCAGTGACATATTCAGTGATCCTTAACAGTTGAAGTTCTGTGGAATGATTTCTTCTGAATCCAAATTGTTCCGCAAAAAGGATGGATGCTACCGTACTTCAAATAACCATCACTAACCCATTCGCGATGGTTAGGCAATATTTCGTGCAAGCGTAGTCAATGTCCCCGCACGCGCAGAAACTCCAAATTATGCCTATTTGGCCCACCCTGAACATACTGATCGTTTTCGGTCAGGAAACATTAAAACGAAATATTCATATGATAAAAGCTCAGCTCTACTTTCACAAATTTATGAAAAATCTGGAGCTTTTGAGCTTGCAAGTAGATTCGCATTTTCCAGTTTTAAAAACAAATTGAAAAAATGTTGGGGTCAAAGAAATTTTCGAACTTAGGCAAAACTCCAAACTTCACGTCAGTGCTTTAGGTGAACCTTTTTTTTTCGATAATTCGCTAAAATTTTCTACTGTATCTATGGTCTTGGTAATGAGATTTGGACAAAAAAGCACGCAGTTTGAATACCGTATTCTTCATCTATGTGCAGAATTTCATTCCATTCCGAGCAGTTGTTTTGAAACTATCAGGAAAATAAATATTTTGAACAGTCATATTTACGAAACCCCTAGTCTAATTTCGCTTATCGATAAACGTGACCGCAACATTCGCGAACCAAACCTACCCAGAAAATTTCGAGTCCCTAGGCCTTTTCGTCCGAAAGTTATAAATTTCTAAGTTTTCTATGGTTCTGGTCATGCGATCTGGAAAAAACGTAAATTTAATATATCATTCTCCATTGAAATACCAAATTTTGTCACGATAGAATCCGTAGTTTTGAAATTATCAAGAAAACTTAATTTCAAACGATCATATTTACGGAACCCCTAGTATAATTTTGCTTATTGATGAATGTGACCGGTGACCGCGATATTCGCGATCCAAACCCACCCTGAAAATTTCAAGTCCCTAGGCCTTTTCTTTCGAAAGTTATAATTTTCTATGGTTTCTACGGTTCTGGTCATGAGATTAGGAAAAAATTTAGCATTCTCCATTGAAATTCAAAATTTCTTCACGATCGAATCCGTAGTTTTGAAATCAAGAAAACTAAATTTCAGACGACCATATTTATGGAAACCCTAGTCTTATTGATAAACGTGACCGCGAGATTCACACCTATCCTGAAAATTTCGAGTCCCTAGGCCTTTCCGTTCGAAAATTATGATTTTTCATGATTTATATGGTTCTGATTATGCGATCGGGACAAAATTTCGCATGTAGCTTAAACACTTCATTTTCCATTTGAGTGTATAATTTCATCTCGATCAAATCTGTAGTTTCGAAGTAATCAGGAGAACAAAATTTCGAAAAGCCATATCTATGGAACCCCTGGTGGAATTCTGCCCATTAACGAAATTAACCGCGGCATTTGGGAACTGAACCCACACTGAAAATTTCAAGTGTCTAGGTTGTTCCGTTCAAGTGTAATCGTGCTTACGGACGGCCGGACAGACTTGAATTTCCCGACGGATTCGTCATCAGTGAGTCGAACCTTATCGATTGAGACCATTTTGGGCTCAAAATTCTAAAAATACATAGATCGTGACGAAATGATATAGCTCTCGTGTTAGTAGAACGAGCGCTCAGAAATTGACACGTCATAATTTAAATTCCACTTTTGGCTAGATAATATAAACATTAAATAATAAATTCACTTTGTTCAAGAATCACCAGATCGGAACATAAAATGGGAGAGAAAAACTGAAAGCGAACGTTTCGGATATATGTGTCAATCGACACGGAAAATCGCATTAAATTTTTCTGCAAGATTAGCTTTTTTTGAATAACCAATTCATCACTTTTATTTTTATGTTTTCACACACATTGGATTCAAACCATAATTCATCATCTCTACGCCCAAACGACACTGAGTTTTCGTATGTTTCTATTTCAGAGCACATCTTTCTGTTACGTTAGCTGCAGTAATACTTCATCTTTAATAATCTCAGAGTTATGGAACGGGTAGGAGGGCCTCCATTTTCACGCATAATTGAAAAGCGTTTGCTCATCAATCAGATACTGTCTAAGCATTTGGAGGGAAAAATTCATATTGGAAAGAGGACGGCGCGCAGAAAAATTCGGGAACTAATTCAGTTTTCTCAAATTCGAATGATCCTGTCATGCATTCGCTAGAATTTTCTACTGTATCTGCGGTCTTGGTAATGAGATCTGTACAAAATCGCACGGAGTTTGAATACATTATTCTTCATCTATGTGCAAAATTTCATCCCAATCCAATCAGTGGTTTCGAAATTATCAGGGAAAAATATTTCGAACCATATTTACGGAACCCCTAGTCTAATTTTGCTCATTGATGAACCTGACCGCGACATTCGAGATCCAAACATACCCTGAAAATTTCAAGTCCCTAGGCCTTTCCGTTCGAAAGTTATAATTTTCTATGGTTTCTATGGTTCTGGTTATGCGATCTGGACAAAATCGCATGTAGTTTGAACACTTCATTCTTCATCTGGGTGCAAAATTCCATCCCGATCGAATCAGTAGCTTCGAATTAATCAGGAGTACAAAATTTCGAGAAATACAGACATCGTGACGAAATGATAAAGCCCACGTGTAAGTAGAACGAGTGCTCATGAACGTAATATTACGGCTTCACTATATGACTGTTAAAAATTTAGAAAAGCACTGCCGTGAAGGCAGGAGCTTTTGAGCGCTCGTACATGCACCTTGTAGGTAGATTCGCATTTTCCAGTTTTAGAAATCAATTGAAGGAATTTTCGACAGCTGTCAAAAAAATTCTGAAACTTAGGCGAAACTCCAGACTTCATGTCAGTGCTTCAGCTGACCTTTTTTTTTTTCGATGATTCGCTAGAATTTTCTACGGTATCTATGGTCTTGGTAGTGCGATCTGGACAAAATTTTGCACGTAGTTTGAATACATGATTCCGAAGCTAGGTGCAAAATTTCATCCCAATCCAATCAGTAGTTTCGACATTATCAGGAAAAAAATATTTTGAACAGCCATATTTACGGAACCCCTAGTCTAATTTTGCTCATTGATGAACGTGGCCGCGATATTTGCGATCCAAACCTACCCTGAAAACTTCAAGTTCCTAGGCCTTTCCGTTCAAAAGTTACAATTTTCTATGGTTTCTATGGTTCTGGTTATGCGATCTGGACAAAATATTGTTTTGATATATCATTCTCGATTAAAATACAAAATTTCATCTCGATCGAATCCGCAGTTTCGAAATTATCGAGAAACCAAAATTTCAAACGACCGTATTTAGGAAACCCTAGTATAATTCTGTTCATTGATAAACGTGAACGCGACATTTCAAATCCACACCTATCCTGAAAATTTCAAGTCCCTAGGCCTTTCCGTTCGAAAGTTATGATTTTCTATGGTTTCTATGGTTCTGGTCATGTGATCTGGAGAAATGTAGCTTGAATATATCATTCTCCATTAGTATACAAAATTTCGTCACGATCGAATCTGTAGTTTTGAAATTATCAAGAAAACTAAATTTCAAACGACCATATTTACGGAACCCCTAATATAATTTTGCTCATAGATGAACATGATCACGACATTCGAGATCCACACCTATCCTGAAAATTTCAAGTCCCTAGGCGTTTTCGTTCAAAAGTTACAATTTTCTATGGTTTCTATGGTTCTGGTCATGTGATCTGAACAAAATTTCACATGTAGCTTGAACACCTCATTTTCCATTTGAGTGCAAAATTTCATCTCAATCAAATCTGTAGTTTTCAAGTTATCAGGGGAACAAAACTTTGAACGGCCATATTTACGGAACCCCTGGGCGAATTTGGCCCATTAACGAACTTAATCGAGGCATTTGAGATCTGAACCTACACTGAAAATTTCAAGTCTCTAGGTTGATCCGTTCGAGAGTTATCGTGCTTACAGACGGCCGGACGGACGGCCGGACGGACAGACTCGAATTTTTCGACGGATTCGTCATCAGTGAGTCGAACATAGTCGATTGAGATCATTTTCGGCTCAAAATTCGAAAAATACAGACATCGTGACGAAATGATATAGCCCTCGTGTAAGTTGTACGAGCGCTCAAAAATGTATATCTTTGAAATAAACTGAGACTTCATTGAATTACCGAACAACATTTTTGAGCGCTCGTTCTACTTACACGAGAGCTATATCATTTCGTGACGATGTCTGTATTTTTAGAAAATACCGGCCGAAAATAGTCTCAATCAACAAGGCTCGACTCACTGATGATGAATCCGTCGAATAATTCGAGTCTGTCCGTTCGGCCGGCCGTCCGCATACACGATTACTTTCGAACGGAACGACCTAGATACTTGAAATTTTCAGGGCAAGTTCGAATCTCGAATGCCGCGGTTGAGTTCATTATTGGGAAAAATTGAACCAGGGGTTCCGTAAATATGGTCGTTTGAAATTTAGTTTTCTTGATAATTTCGAAACTACGGATTCTATGGTGACGAAATTTTCTATTTCAATGTAGAATGATATTTTCAAGCTACCCATTTTTTCCAGATCGCCTAACCAGAACCATGTTCAATTCCATCGAATTATGGAATAGAAAATCCTTATATTTCTGTAACAGCTGATTCGGCATAATTGACAAATACCTGCTGTCATTTTTTCGACAGCTGTAAAATTTCTTCAATTAGTTTCGTAAACTGGAAAATGCGAATCTACCTAAAAGGTGGCTGAACGAGCGCTTGAAAGCTCCTGACTTAAAGGCACTGCTTTTTATAAGCCATAAGCAGCTGTTGTTCGACTCTTGACAGGCTCAAAAGATGTATTTTGTTGACAGAAAAAGTTCGTTTCTATGCTTCAACGTAATAATTTGAATCAAACTGGTAATTTGAAATTGAAAATGAGATAACACAAAATGATTTATTGAATAAAAAATCATACCAAACTGATATTCGTTATCCTTCTCCACTTCAGAGTTCCCTTCTTCATTGCTAGTGTCGTCACACACTAGACTTAGGTAGATTTCTCCTGACTCCGTTCATTTAATGCCTCATATGGAGACACACATTTAAGCTGGTTATGGCGAATAATTTCTGAGATACCTATATTGAAGAAATTTCTTCATTCTAGTCATGCGATCATCACGAAACTTAATAAGAACTATTTTTCAACTAACTACAAAGTTTCAGTTCCATCGAATGAGTTTTTTTGAGAGAAAAATAATTCAGATAGCTGGAAATATCTACGCTACGGAGGCCTTCGACAGTTTTTGACCATTTACTTACTTAACTAACCGCGGCAATAAATATGCTATTCTGCAAAACATTAACCATTTTTCATTTTGCGAAATAGTCGTATCTTGAAATATAGCAGGTCGATTTGAAGAAGAATAGTATCATCTCATCAAATGAAAATAACATTTGAGGATTCCAAAATTTCATGAAACTGAAAAATGAAGAAAGAAATAAACAATTGTAGAATAACAATGTCAAATTATGACAATATACATCGTCATAAGTCTAGAACAAAGAAATAATACAGGAATTCCGAGACATCATGTTGAAGGACTTGCAAAGGTGTAATTCTTCAGTTTATATACGAAATTTCTACTGGTATAGTTTGGAAGATAGTAGCGAGCATTGAATTTATCCCCACCCTGTATACACACAAGTATATGAAGTATATACCCACTATTTCTATGAAAAATTCCAGGTAGTCGACCTATCCTATGAATCAGACCACCCTTGTGGCCTGTACGTGACACAATTATAAAGGGAATCAATCAGCCGTTCCTAAATCCGCCAACATAATTCTCGCCCTTGACGAAATTTATCTTGTCCCTATTAGGGTAACAATTTCCAGACAATTAGTCAAGGGATTCATAGCTCACTGGCGGAAAAGCTCTCGGGAGATCCTGGAAGCCCGGTAAATGTCAAAAAGCGGACCTAATAAAACAGATACCCCACGTCCTGCATAGTATCTGATGATGTGGGCCATTGCTGGAACAGAATGTTCTGGCTTAAAGTCCTCAAGGGACGTACTTATCTAGTTCTCCAGAATTCCCCTTGTCTGAGATGAAGCCGATCTGTGGATTGCGACCAGGCGATGTGTGAATGCTTGGGAATAATTGATATTTATTCGCTTTGGTGATTCCAACATGCTGAAAGTATCCTTAAACATTCTATGGAGACGTTTCATGAACTTAAATTACTATTATCATAAGGTCAAGAGTGCTATGGACTTCTGTTAATTTTTGAAAGTAGAGCTTAGCTTTCTTCAAATTAATATATCTATCCTGTTTTCTTATCCAAAACATAAACAAATCAGAATGACATAAACCTGTCATGAAATTTTACTATATGTATTATAATGGGCTTTTATAAGTGTGCAGAAAGCATCAATGGTCTCTTCAGACTATGCTCCGTTCTAGAATTATTGACATCGGAGCAGGCCTTGAAAGTCCAGTCGAGGCTTTATTTCAGGTTGAACTGTTCGATTTCATCATAGAAATAAAACATATAAATAATATAGCAGGGAAAAGTGTTTAGTATATTTTTCAAAGCAAATTACTTTGACGTTTTTGAGCATACGATTTCGATGGTATAAACCTTTAGCTATACCAACATTATACATTAAATTATATAAACTTTCGAGGAGCAGTCCAATGTTGAGATATCATTCATATACACGGCGTTTCGTGAGTGGTTGGCCATAGCCTAGTGGTGAATGCAAGTCATCCAGGCCTTTAAGAAAAGTTGCTTGTTTTGTCTCCTAAGGCCATATGTTTAGGAGATACAGTGAGTGATTCATGGATTTCTGCCTTAGATGACGATTGCCTTAACTTTGGAAACTGAGGTCCGATTTTTATCAAATTTCATAGGTTTGTTCACTTGAGAAGCCCTTTCGAATGGGCTCACGAAATACCAATATTTTCAGGGCTGTACCCAGAATATTGTGGTTTATCTTTAAAGCCTCAAAATCTATATCTTTCACATCAGTTAGAGAAATATTGTTATTGCCATAAAAAAATACATAATTCAATCTAAGGAATTCAATTTTCACTTTGAATGGCACACTTGTTACAAGCGAGTAGCGATCGAACGAATTCATATTTTTTGTAATTTTTTGAAATGCGTCCTTCCGTTATAATATTTCTTGACTTCAGCTGAGATTTTGAACCTCAAAGCTTAAAAGTGTCATAAGTTATAAAGTGAATCATTTTGGAAAACGTAATTCGTAGGTGTAGTCGCTTCACAACACAAATAACTAGATATTTATATATTTTATTTCTTTCGTAACTTGAGACGTATTCATTTCATTTCACACTTAAAATTGAAGGAAAAGTATCATAAGAGATGTTCGAAAAGCAGTCCTTCCATCTCGACACATTTCCTAGCTCTCGGAAGAATTATTTTTTGCCCTTCTAATCATATGGGTATTTCGTTTTGATTCCGTACAAGCTTCTTCTTTCCTCTGCCTCAAATGCTCTCGTGATGTTATTTCAAAGGCGTATACATTTTCTTTCAGATAACCCCACAGGAAATAATCCAAAGGAGTTAGTTCTTGGGACATTGGGGGCCATGCTACAGGGTGTTCTCCTGTTTAGAAATCTCTGACAATATTCTCGCAGTGCTGCTCTTGAGTTTCCATTGCGATAGCCGTAAACAAATATGATATCGACATATGTACTCACAATTACTGTACATAGTTCGAATATTGAATGAAAATTGGAGTACCTTTGAATTTTGCAGCTATGTTTGGAGGCACAGAATATCGTTCCTTGAATTAAAGTAACACAAATATTCAATGTGTGAAGAAAGCGATATCTATCGAATTTCCTGAGAAATACAAGTGAATATTTTTTTTGTTTTAAAGCAAATGCACTAATTGAATACACGTTTCAAGACGGTTTATGCCATTCGTCCATAAATTCAATATTTGGTTTCGAAATAATTCACTGCTTGATTATGCATACTTTTAATCACTTCTTTACGCAGTGTTAAAACACTCAATGGGTGCTGAGGGTTTAGAATACAAAGGAGTTGAACAGAAAGTTATTAAATCCAAAATTTCAGTAAGAGACAAGAGATCATATCAAGAAAGCACTAAAATACGGACCCCCATTTCAAAAACATTACAAAAAACATGAATTCGTTCGATCGCTACTCACTTGTAACAAGCGTGCCATTCAAAGTGGAAATTGAATGCCTTAGATTGAATTTTATTTTTTTTATGGCAATAATGGCATTTCTCTGAGTAATGTAAAAAATATAGATTTTGAGGGTTGAAAGATAAACCACGAAATTCTGAGTACTATCCTGAAAATATTGATATTTCGAGAGCCATTCGAAAGGGCTTTCTCAAGTGAACGAATGGTCGTCGAATTATCCTAGAAGCAGTAGCAACATCAGCTACACGAGCTGTGGAATCAGTTCCCAGAAAAACTTATGATGTACGGCCGATAGACCACTTCACAGGAGGAAGATTGTCATCCCGAATGATGACAACGGTGCCTGGAAGGATAGGATTAGATAGATGTAGCCACTTCTGACGTTGCTGCAAGGTATGCAAGTACACCTGATGCCCCCGCTTCCAGAAGTCTTGCTGAAATCGCTGGAAGAGCTGCCAACGAGACAGACGGTTTACGGGTATGGAGCCGACATCGAGATCAGAGGGAACGGTGAGGAGCGGAGAAATCACAATACACTTTGAGTAGGTAAATAATAGTTTACCTGAAACACTAGCGGAAATATCTGATGAATCTATGAAAACCCTGCCTCACGTCCCCTTGTTGTTAGGCGCGAGCTATTCTGATCAATTCTAGCTATTTAAATAAAACAATACTGGAGAAATACGCAGAATGTGGAACTAATCGATAAGAATTCAAAATAAATATTATACAATTATTTCCTTATTTTGATCCCAGGTTTGATAAAATCATCAGACCAAGGTCTCTATAGGTTAGTGTTTACCCAATACCAAACTGAATTCAGCAACTCAAAATCTTACTGAAATAGTCTATTACCAACTTAATTTCGATTTTCCACAGCCTCCCGAGATGTCAATAATTCTTGAACGGATTATAGTATGAAATTCCATATTGGAAACAAAAGTTTGATGATGATGATCATTTCGATTTGACATGAGGTGACACTGTACAGAGACTATTATCGAACGAAAGGTTATAAAACGAATCACAGATTCTGTGAACCAATCCGGCCGTCAGTTTGACAGATAATGTCATTTCGTTTTAATGAACTTTAGCATGTTATTACAGAATAATCGAATTCCTCAACACCAGATCAGAAAAACGTGAAACAGCAGTGGAGCTAAATTTTTGTTCAACTCATTCCACCGATGCCCCATATGCAAACACAAAAATATACTAACTATACTTTATAGAGATTATTTTAGAAATTGTAATATTAATACACTTCGAAACATGTCAATACATTAGTCACAAAAAACAATAGTCGAGTCTGTCCGTCCGGCCGTAAGCACGATAACTCTCGAACGGAAAAACCTAGAGACTTGAAATTTTCAGTGTAGGTTCAGATCCCAAATGCCTCGGTTGAGTTCGTGATGGGCAAAATTCCACCAGGGGTTCCGTAAATATGGCCGTTCAAAATTTTGTTCTCCTGATTTCTTCGAAACTATAGATTCGATCGAGATGAGATTTTGCACTCAATTGGAGAATGAGGTGTTCAAGCTACATGTGCAATTTTGTCCAGATCGCATGACCAAAACCGTAGAAACCATAGAAAATTGAAACTTTTGAACGGAAACGACTAGGGACTTGGAATTTTCAGGATAGGTGCAGATCTCGAATGTCGTAATGACGTTTATCTATGAGCAAAATTATACTAGGGGTTCCGTAAATATGGTCGTTTGAAGTTTAGTTTTCTTGATAATTTCAAAACTACAGATTGGATCGTGACGAAATTTTGTATATTAATGGAGAATGATATATTCAAGCTACATCTTTCCAGATCGCATAACCAGAACCATAGAAACCATAGAAAATCATAATTTTCGAACGGAAAGGCCTAGGGACTTGAAATTTTCGGGATAGGTGTGGATCTGAAATGTCGCGTTCACGTTTATCGATGAGCAGAAATGTACAAGGGGTTCCGCAAATACGGTCGTTTGAAATTTAGTTTTCTCGATAATTTCGAAACTACGGATTCGATCGAGACAAAATTTTATATTTTAATGGAGAATGATATATTCAATCTACATTTTGTTCAGATCGCACGACCAGAACCATAGAAATCATAGAAAATTGTAACTTTTGAACGGAAACGACTAGGGACTTGGAATTTTCAGGATAGGTGCAGATCTCGAATGTCGTGATGACGTTCATCTATGAGCAAAATTATACAAGGGGTTCCGTAAATATGGTCGTTTGAAGTTTAGTTTTCTTGATAATTTCAAAACTACAGATTGGATCGTGACGAAATTTTGTATATTGATGGAGAATGATATATTCAAGCTACATCTCTCCAGATCGCATGACCAGAACCATAGAAACCATAGAAAATCATAACTTTCGAACGGAAAGGCCTAGGGACTTAAAATTTTCAGGATAGGTGTGGATCTGAAATGTCGCGTTCACGTTTATCGATGAGCAGAAATGTACTAGGGGTTCCGTAAATTCGGTCGTTTGAAATTTACTTTTCTCGATAAATTCGAAATTACGGATTCGATCGAGACAAAATTTTGTATTTTAATGGAGAATGATATATTCAAGCTACATTTTGTTCAGATCGCATGACCAGAACCATAGAAACCATAGAAAATCATAACTTTCGAATGGAAAGACCTAGGGACTTGAAATTTTCAGGGTAGGCTTGGATTGTGAATGTCGCGGTCACGATCATCAATGAGCAAAATAAGATTAGGCGTTCCGTAAATGGGCCGTTCAAAATATTTTTTTCCTGATCATTTCGAAACTACTGATTGGATTTCAATGAAATTTGCACATAGCTAAAGAATAATGTATTCAAACTACGTGCAAAATTTTGTCCAGATCGCACTACCAAGACCATAGATACCATAGAGAATTCTGGAGAATTATCGAAAAAAAATTGGTCAGCTAAAGCACTGACGTGAAGTCTGTAGTTTCGCCTCAGTTTGATAATTTTTTTGACAGTTATCAAAAAATTTTTCATTTTGTTTCTGAAACTGGAAAATGCGAATCTACCTACAAGGTGGATGAACGAGCGCTCAAAAGCTCCTGACTTCACAGCAGTGCTTTTCGTAATTTTTGTCTCGTACCAATCTTGTATGCAACTGATATTCTTGTCTTCCTCACGATATCTCTGAAATCTGACGTTTGAGCGAAAAAATAGATTCATCAAAAAACACCCCCTCCGTCGCCTGCCGATTCTACACCTTTTCAATAGGATGGCAGAGTTCCAAAATCGTACCGAGTACACATAGTTTGTCCGGGAAAACGTCCTACTGTCCTGGCAATATTGATGATCGCAGGCTTCTTCGTGGGTGAACTCCAATTTCGATACATTGCGAAATTAATGCCCTATACCAGAAGATCGTTAGCAAGAACAGATTCTAAGCTGGAGGCGAACAAACTTGGATCGTTGACGTGGGATAATCCTCTGGTTTTTGTCCGATCGGCGATAAATTGAATTCGGGAGGATGTTCTAGACTTGTTCTGTACAGATCAATCAAATAAGTGGAAATATAACGTTCGATAAATAACGAGGTCAAAGCAGGCGATGTGCTGGCGAACCGATGGCTCGCGTGATGTGATTTTGTTTTTCCTGATAAGAATTTGGATCAAAAACTGTCGCATACTTGTATATCAACAATCAACTCTAGAAAAATTTGAGGTAGTGGTCGACCATAAGAAGGACAACATCATGTTTGATAATGTTGAAAAATTGGGAACCCAGTTCATTTCACGATAAATAGTGGCCACAAGAAACCGTTACATTACTCCAAAAATATTTTTGAATTATCAAACATGTTGGTGGCAATATGCCATTAACTTGGGTAGAAAAAAAATTACGAAAAGCACTGCCGTGAAGGCAGGAGCTTTTGAGCGCTCGTACATGCACCTTGTAGGCAGATTCGCATTTTCCAGTTTTAGAAATCAATTGAAGGAATTTTTGACTGCTGTCAAAAAAATTCTGAAACTTAGGCGAAACTCCAGACTTCATGTCGGTGCTTCAGCTGATCAATTTTTTTCCGATAATTCGCTAGAATTTTCCACGGTATCTATGGTCTTGGTGATGCGATCTGGACAAAATTTTGCACGTAGTTTGAATACATTATTCCTGAGCTAAGTGCATAATTTCATTCCAATCCGATCGGTAGTTTCGAAACTATCAGGAAAAAAATATTTTGAACGGCCATATTTACGGAACCCCTAGTCTAATTTTGCTCATTGATGAACGTGACCACGATATTCACGATCCACACCCACCCTGAAAATTTCAAGTTCCTAGGCCTTTCCGTTCAAAAGTTAGAATTTTCTATGGTTTCTATGGTTCTGGTCATGCGATCTGGACAAAATATTGCTTCAATATATCATTCTCGATTAACCCATTCCCTCCCACCGTACTCATTTGAGTACACTTCAAATTCCACTCTGCTAGTGAACTCTCTTGCAAGTTTTGAGAACCTTCTTGTGTTATACGATAAACCTGGAGCCTGTAATTCCGAGGTGTTTCAAAAGATACGACAGAATACTAAATTATTGAGTGTACTTTCTTTCCAAACGCGTCGCAACTCGTTGCTCTTTTTAGAAGTGTTAATTTCATTTATTTACTGTGGGAATTTCCATTTGGCCCTGTTTTTCCTATTGTCAGGTTTGTATTCAAGTTATAAATATTTATTTCAAAAATCTTCATCTATTCACTTTCGAGAGAACGGAAAAAACTTTGATGTAGGGGAGAGCGGGGTTGAAAGTGCCGATTTTTACAAATCCTCATATGATTCAGATAACACAAGGACTATATCTGGAAGTAGTGGTTCATCCCTAGCCAAATTTAGTCCATAATACGAATTGACCTACAGATTTTGCACATTTTCAATAGCTTTTGAGAAAACGTGATTTTTGTATACAGCGGCGACAAGGCACTACCAACCCCACATTGGGGCAAGTTGTGCCGTAGCTGGGGTCGGTTGTGCCGTTGATAATGCTAGGTGTTTCACATGAATGGAAATCAATTTAGAATTCAAAAGACGTCAATTTTATAATAATACTAGATGACCCGGCAAACGTTGTTTTGCCATATCTCTCCCTTTTTTCGCAATTTCGAAATTGCTCGAGGCCTTCGGCCTCTCTTACCTTAGGAAAGCCCGTTTCTCCCTCTCGAAAACGCGGGGGGCGCTTCGCGCCCCCGGTCTCTCCCTTTTTTCGAAATTTCAAAATTGCTCGAGGCCTTCGGCCTCTCGTCTCAAAATAACCTAACCTAAACCTAACCTAACCTAACCTAGCTGACCCGGCAAACGTTGTTTTGCCATATCTCTCCCTTAGGAAAGCCCGTTTCTCCCTCTCGAAAACGCAGGGGGCGCTTCGCGCCCCCGGTCTCTCCCTTTTTTCGCAATTTCAAAATTGCTCGAGGCCTTCGGCCTCTCTTACCTTAGGAAAGCCTGTTTCTCCCTCTCGAAAACGCGGGGGGCGCTTCGCGCCCCCGGTCTCTCCCTTTTTTCGCAATTTCAAAATTGCTCGAGGACTTCGGCCTCTCGTTGTTCTGGCTATTAAAAAATAAGGGTTGATCGTAGAAGGGTGAAAATTGGGGATTGTATGTATTTTTGTATGTTGTATCATAAAAAAATAGAAATTAGTAATTTTGTCTAAAAAATAAAAAAAAAAATTTAGGGTTGGACTACCCCTAACATTTAGGGGGATGAAAAATAGATGTTGGCCGATTCTGATAGATACCGGATAAGCACAAAAAATTTCATCAAATTCGGTTAAGCCGTTTCGGAGGAGTATGGCAACGAACACTGTGGACACGAGAATTTTATATATTAGATATTCATGCCAAGATGGTGGGATGTTTTGTACATTAAACTTCACGGCACACTGTAACGCAAGTTGTCGTAATTCTTCCGGTAGAAGACCGAAGTAAATAGAAGCGCTTTTTGAGCGCTCGTACTATTTACACGAGGGCTATATCATTTCGTCACGATGTCTGTATTTTTCGAATTTTGAGCCGAAAATGGTCTCAATCGATAGATTCGAGTCTGTCCGTCCGGCCGTAAGCGCGATAACTCTCGAACGGAACAACCTAGGGACTTGAAATTTTCAGTGTGGGTTCAGTTCCCGAATGCCTCGGTTGAGTTCGTTAATGGGCCAAATTCCACCAGGGGTTCCGTGAATATGGCCGTTCAAAGTTTTGTTTCCCTGATTACTTGAAAACTACAGATTTGATCGCGATGAAATTTTGCACTCAAATGGAAAATGAGGTGTTCAAGCTACATGTGGAATTTTGTCCAGATCGCATGACCAGAACCATAGAAACCATAGAAAATTGTAACTTTTGAACGGAAACGCCTAGGGACTTGAAATTTTCAGGATTGGTGTGGATCTCGAATGTCGTGATCACGTTCATCTATGAGCAACATTATTCTAGGGGTTCCGTAAATATGGTCGTTTGAAATTCAGTTTTCTTGGTAATTTCAAAACTATAGATTCGATCGTGACGAAATTTTGTATACTAATGGAGAAATTTATATTCAAGATACATTCATCCAGATCAAATGACCAGAACCATAGAAAATCATAACTTTCGAACGGAAAGGCCTAGGGACTTGAAATTTTCAGGATAGGTGTGGATCTGAAATGTCGCGTTTATCAATGAGCAGAATTATACTAGGGGTTCCGTAAATACGGTCGTTTGAAATTTTGTTTTCTCGATAATTTCGAAACTACGGATTCGATCGAGATGAAATTTTTTATTTTAATCGAGAATGATATATTAAAGCAATATTTTGTCCAGATCGCATGACCAGAACCATAGAAACCATATAAAATCGTAACTTTCGAACGGAAAGGCCTAGGAACTTGAAATTTTCAGGGTGGGTTTGGATGGAGAATATTGCGGTCACGTTCATCAATGAGCAAAATTAGACTAGGGGTTCCGTAAATATGGCGGTTCAAAATATTATTTTTCTGATAGTTTCGAAACTACTGATCGGATTGGAATGAAATTATGCACCTAGCTGAATAATGTATTCAAACTACGTGGGAAATTTTGTCTAGATCGCATCACCAACACCATAGATACTGTAGAAAATTCTAGCGGAATATCGAAAAAAAATTGGTCAGCTGAAGCACTGACATGAAGTCTGGAGTTTCGCCTAAGTTTCAGAATTTTTTTGACAGCTGTCGAAAATTCCTTCAATTGATTTCTAAAACTGGAAAATGCGAATCTACCTACAAGGTGCATGTACGAGCGCTCAAAAGTTCCTGCCTTCACGGCAGTGCTTTTCGTAATTTTTAAGATGTACTTCGACAGTAGTGCATTGTTCCTCATTAAACACTAGTCTTGGTTTGTATACAACCACAGGAGTAACTCGGCTTTTTATTTTTTTACATAGCGTTGTAGTGTTGTGAGACAAATTTACAATTCACGTGCAACTGTTTTTAATTTGAGTCCATCCTTGATGACTGCAACAGCAGCCCTTTGTAAAAGATCCTGACTTGTAGTTCCCCTTTGTGTTTTTCGCTTGTACGTCCTCATTCTGCCAAACAAAAAATAATGGAACAATATAGGCTACTTAGGGGTTGGTTTTGCCGCGGCACAACCAGCCCCAAATGAACGGCACATTTTACCCCGTTTATGAGAGTGTGATATTTTGTCCGACATATGAAAATCACTCTGCTCAAATCATTGAAATTACACTGCATAACAAACTACGATAAATAACACACATTTCACTGAAACTTTCATATTAAAAGCACGAAAAATGCCAGCTTGCGACCAAAAAGTATCGAAACGGAAATATTTACTGCCGTGCTGCTGGAGGAACCTCACATGATTAACATGTAATTCTACTCGGTCCGCTTCGCTGACGCAACTGAGATGGCAGCCACGTGTGCCTGATGGTTAGGCAATACGCGATACAATACGATCTTTTATCAATCTATTTCTGATTTCGAGATATAAGCATCGGCACAACTTACCCCCGGCACTTTCAGCCCCGCTCTCCCCTACTCGTTTGGGTACAGTGGGAGAATAGGTATATAAAAATATAAATTTCATTTCAGATCGAATTCGATAATATTGATGATTTTAGCCGATTGCTTCGGAATGTTTTTACGGAAAATGTTTCACAACTTTGGGATTGAACGTAATTGTTACTATGTTGACCAATTATGATACCATAGTGCTAAAGGAAAAGTGAAACGTTGGTCCTCAGCAAAAAAACGAAGAACTGACATGCCTCAATCACGCTTGTTTCAAAAATATAATTCACATTATGGGTGGGGTTGATAGTAAATAACTATCTGATCTTCATTCGAGGAGAGAAATGGTGGTGGCCTCTTTTCACACATTCCATCAACGTTGCAGTGGTAAAGTCATGGAGAGTACATCTATCACTCATGATAAAAAGACAGATTTACTTGTGTTTTTGAGAGATGTGGCTCGACACTATTTAATGTCATATAAGAAAGCGACATCATCAAAAAATAAGATTTCTTCAATTCCGAATGGGCTCGCCTCTAGGACATGCAACCAGTCTCAAATGTGGTTGTACCCGACAACGTGGTACATTGAAATCATCGAAAATCCAATCAATCACTAATTCTTATGTCGAATTCCACTCAATTTTCCCAACAAGTTCGCACAAAACGTCCAACAATCACAATATCACAGGGGCTGGATATCAACATCAAAGATAAATACTTATTTAATCTTCCCGCTGATAACCTCCATTCTGTTAATCGAGAAAAAATCGTCCGCAAGAAAACAGACCTGTTTCCTCACCGACGACTTCAACCGAACTCCCCACCCTACTATGGATGAACATGATTCCTGAACACTGAATAGAGAGTACGATTTCTTCTTTTTTTTATCAGGGGAAATCCTTAGGGAAAAACTCCGATAGATACAACAGTGTCAAGACTTCGTGTGAAGCACGACCTGCTCTACTAAACCTAACCTGCTATTTCAGATTCCGGGCATTTCAAGACAGTGCAATTCTCTCGTCTAGGCCATGTTACTTACTTTTCTTATTTTGGTCGGCCGCTCGCATAACGTCACATTCGAGCAAAAACAATAAACTGAAGTAGTGTTAGTTCGTTGAAAAGAAGAAATTTCGGCATTTTATTATCGTATCTCGAGCCGTTTCGTTTCAATTTTGTGTATTTTGATTTACATTGACTCAATACTAGAGGTTTGAGAAGGAATCATGCCGAATTGTGCTGAATCGACTTGTGTTATTACCAATCGAAAGACACAGGGATCAAATATCATTAACTTTGGATTCCCAGAAAATGAAGATTTGGCTAAGCAATGGATTGTTGTATGCCGTAGGACCCAATAAACTTGGTGAATGGTGAGTTACTGAACAAATTGCCAAAAGGAATTACCCCAAAAAGTCTTGACATTATTGTTTTTGTACATTTTGAGGTTATTTCGATAAAAATATCGAAACAATGTGCTTTGCTCATAATTTAATGAAAATTTTACTTTCAACAACTGTGTTATTTCCATTGAGATTCCACTCAAACATAGGCTACTGAATTATTCGCCCCAAACACACGTTTGTTGAAGAATGATGCTCTTCCCACATTGAATTAGCCTGGAGTGTCGTAGAAAAAAAATGTAGAACGAAGACAACGAATATCCAAATGAAATATCCTGAAAGAGGTACAGAGCTTTTTGAATAAAGAATCAAGGAGTACAATATCTGTGAAATTGGAAGTTTCTATAGACAATGTGAAAGAACCTGTGGACGATGTAGAATGTATTTAAAATTCTGAGTGTGCTGAGAAGCAAATGAATATGCTATTGCAAAATAAATTATTTCTTCTGTTGCAAATATAGTAAGTAAACTTTTTTCCTTATATGCAATTTTACTGACTATATGTTATTTGAGTACTCCAAGAAAAGAAGAAATTCAAACTAACAATAGAATAACTAATATGATTTCCAATTTATTGGGTGGTATTAGTAAAAACGAAGTAAATGCTACTGCTGCATTCTTCGAAGTACATATTTACTCTTACTAGTCGTTTCCGGTAGTAGCTGCTTAACGTCGAAGTATTTACTACACTGCTTCTAGTATTACTTAATTTAAGTCCGTAGTATATGCTTTAACATGAGTAGCATCTATCCCACTCCGTCAGCACGGGAGCAGGTTATTATCAAGGTTAGTTAAGTTAATATTGAAGTGGTTCTGTAAAAATATCATGAGTCGAAAAATTTCCCCCAGGAAGAAGAGTCCCAAAAGGAAGACATACAATTATGATTTCTGATAATGCTACAAGATACAGATTTATACAAGATACTTTTGTATAAAAAAATAACATCTGCCAAACACGAAGCTCTCAAAGAATTAACTAACAGTTGAAACACGAATACAAAACAACACTAAGATACCTACTAAACAAGTATCGAAAAAAAATTAATAACATGAAAAAAAAATAAAGAAATTACCTGGTGTGAGAAGAACATAAAATGAAAAAATTTCCATCTTTTCGGCCCCAACATCCAAAAATGGAAATGAATTGTAGAATTAACCAACTGGAGACAAGCACTGTATAATTTTCTTCTGCGTACTCCATGCAATTTTCAACAGAAGTAAGCACAGCATGCTCATCAGTGGAGCTGCTATTACACCAACTTCGCTAACGTCCAATACATACTACACATTTCTTCTTGAATCGAAATATCTGGTATCTGCTGTAAGAAGTCTGCACTTCAAAGTGTAGTAAATACTTCAGAGGTTTCCACGGGAGTGCTACTTAGTAAAATAGCTTCCGGAAGAATTACAAGTACATATCTACTTTGAAATGCAGTTCCTTCTTAGTTTTTAAGTATCTAGTATGTAGCAAATGCCAATAATTCTAGCATTAGTATTTACTTTATTTTTATACATACGACCCTTTGTGATAGAGTTAATAGTTCGAAGAAGATCCTCAAATATGAAGCATTAGCATTCACTTCGTTTTTATTCATACCACCTATTATCTTCCACCAGACAAGTTGAAGCAGGAATGCCCCAAGGTTTCAGTTCTAGGACCTCTACTCTACAACATCTATGTCAACGATATTCCAAGAAATCTGCTAGCCCTATATGAAGACTTCACGGAAATAGCCGTCAGACATCGAAGACCAGACGTCATATACAGAAGATTGCAAGAAGCACTAGAAGATTTGCGAGTATATGAAATTCATTAAATGGAAAATTCAAATTAATAGCGAAAAAAATTTGAAAAGCACTGCCGTGAAGTCAGGAGCTTTTGAGCGCTCGTTCATCCACCTTGTAGGTAGATCCGCATTTTCCAGTTTTAGAATCAAATTCAAAAAATTTTTGACAGCTTCAAAAAAAATTTTCAAACTGAGGCGAAACTCCAGACTTTTTTACGGTATCCATGGTCTTGGTAATGCGTAGGGTAGTTTGAATACATTATTCTTCATCTATGTGCAGAATTTCACTTCAATTCGTTCAAAAAATAATTTGACCGGCCATATTTACGGAACCCCTGGTCTAATATTGATCATTGATGAACGTGACCTCGAAATTCGCGATCCGAACCCACCCTGAAAATTTCAAGTCCCTAGGTCTTTCCGTTCGAAAGTTATAATTTTCTATGGTTTCTATGGTTCTGGTCATGCGATCTGGAAAAAATGTAGCTTGAATGAGTATATAATTTTCCATTAAAATACAAAATTTCATCACGATCAAAACCGTAGTTTTGAAATGATCAAGAAGACTAAATTTCAAACGACCATATTTACGGAACCCCTAGTCTAATTTTGCTCATTGATTAACGTGACCGCGATATTTGAAATCCACTCCTATTATGAAAATTTCAAGTCCCTAGGCCTTTCCATTACAAAGTTATAATTTTCTATGGTTCTGGCATTGCGATCTGAACAAAATTTTGCATGTAACTTGAACACTTCATTTTTCATTTGAGTGCAATATTTCACCTCGATCGAATCAGCAGTTTCGAAGTAATCAAGAGAACAAAATTCAGAACGGCCATATTTACGGAACCCCTGGTCTAATTTTACTCATTGATGTACGTGAACGCGAAATTCGCGATCCGAACCTACCCTGAAAATTTCAAGACCCTAGACCTTTCCGTTCGAAAGTTATAATTTTCTATGGTTTCTATGGTTCTGGTCATGCGATCTGGACAAAATGTAGCCTGAATATATCATTCTCCATCGAAATAAAACATTTCGTCAAGATCGAACCCATTGTTTTGAATTTATTAAGAAAAATAAATTTCAAACGACCATATTTACGGAACCCCTATTCTAATTTTGCTCATTCATGAACATGACCGCGACATTCGAGATCCACACCTATCCTGGAAAATTCAAGTCCCTAGGCCTTTCCATTACAATGTTATAATTTTTATGGTTTCTATGGTTCTGGTCATGCGATCTAGACAAAATTTCGCATGTAGATTGAACACGACATTTTCCATCTGAGCGCAAAATTTCATCTCGGTCGAATGTGTAGTTTCGGAGTAATCAGAAAAAACAAAACTTCGAACGGCCATATTTACGGAACCCCTGGTGGAATTCTGCCCATTAACGAACTCAACCTCGGCATTTGGGAACTGAACCCGCACTGAAAATTTCAAGTCTCTAGCACGTTCCATTCGAGAGTTATCGTGTATACGGCACATTTTCAGTTCAGAATTCAATAAATACAGATATGGTGACGAAATGATATAGCCCTCTTGTAAGTAATACGAGCGCTCAGAAAGCTAAGCTATTCTACTCTGTACTCTGTTCGAGAAAAAGTGTTCACGAGAAACCGATCGGAATGCTTCCCTGAAAGGCTTATAACGGTGTCCCCGAAGACCCGCACCGGTGTTCAATAAATGGGGCAGGTCCACACCTGAATACCCATGCAGAATCTTGTAAGTCGTGATAAGATCTCCCCTCAACCGTCTTATTTCAAAGGTGGGCAGGCCGAGGATGCGCAGCCTATCTTCATAGCCAGATCTGCTGTATCCATAGGGCATTCGGGTAACTCTCCTCTGTATTCTCTCCAGCCTGTCTGAGTCTCTTCGAAAACAGGTATCCCACACCGGTCCCGCGTACTCAAGAATGGGTCTTATAAAGGGTTTGAGCAGTTGTTATCTCGTCGATACAGAACAGTGTCCAAAAACTCGTTCGAACAAATAGCACCTCTACGTTATTATGTCAATCATTTTATATCACTGACATTCTAAATTTTTGACAGTTACGAATTTTATGAACATTCTGTATTATAACCCAGTTCACAAACAGTTCCAAATTTCTTCAGTTTTAGGAAAGACCCAGAAACTTGGCATCACTCCTCGCGCGATATCGCTAGGGTTGACAGATCGGTGAAGTGGGGACGCGATCTCCTGTTGTCGAATTAAGCCCCATGTTCTTCTTCTTCTTCAGGTGCCCGTCCGATTCCGAACGTTGGCGATTATCATAGCAATTCTTATTTTGTTGGTAGCTGCTCGGAACAGTCCTGCTGACGACATGTTGAACCATTGTCTGAGGTTCGCAAGCCAGGATATCCTGCGCCTGCCCGGGCCCCGCTTGCTGTTGATCTTTCCTTGCAAGATCTGTTGGAGAAGGTCGTACCGTTCTGAATTCCTCATTATGTGTCCTAGATATTCCAGTTTGCGGACTTTCACTATGTTCGGGAATTGAGGGCTGGTCTTCATTCTTCTCAGGACTTCTGCGTTAGTTATTCTTTCAGTCCAGGATATTTTCAGGATACGTCGGTAGAGCCACATTTCGAAGGCTTCTAGTCTCTTCTCTGTTTCGTCTTTTAAGGTCCAGGTTTCTACTCCGTACAGCAACACAGAGAATACATAGCACTTTAAAAGTCTCAGCTTGATCTTGAGGCTGAGATTGTGACTTTTGAATAGTCCGCTCATTTGATTGAATGCGCTTCTGGCTTTCCCTATTCTACATTTAATTTCCTGTGTGTTGTCCCAATCTTCATTGATTATGGTTCCTAGGTAAGTATATAAGCCCCTTGTTGCCGCGTGGATAATTATCAGTCTTTGTCATGAATAATAAACAAATAATTTGCAATAAAAAAATATTGCAACTATAAATTGAGATATAAACTATCCTATCTTGTAAGTTGGATCAAACTGCACACAGTGTGCAAAAATTTGATTGAAATCGGTTCAGTATTTTAGGATACCATTCCGGACAAACAACGTGACACGTAATTTTTATATATTATAAAGATGAAGATGAAGATATGCCGTGAATTAAACAAACCCCCCAACGGGTAGACTTCACCCATTGCTAGGAAGAAAGAGCAAAGTGAACCAAAGTCAATTGCAAGACCTCAACTAACATATGGTTCGGTGGTATGGGGTCATGCAGCCAATATCCATAAAAAGAAGATTAAAGCAACAGAAAATAAACTGCTGAGAGCAGCAATTATTATGCCGTGGTTCGTAAGAAACCAACAACTCCACAGAAACTTAGAATGGGAAACTGTCACAGATTTCCTAAAAAAGAAGGCCGAGAAGATATCGCACCCATCGTAGAATAAGGAGACAATTCAAAAAACGTCCATTTTGTGTTATTAACGGTTTTGTACTGAGGAAGTAACCCTTTTCGTACGTGCAATATCAGAATAACTCAAGTTGGCCTCTCCGCACTGTTCGAGAAAAAAGGTAACATTTCAAATTTTTTAGAAAAAGAGCAGAATATTTCACCACGAATTAATTGAATATTGGTTGCTATAGTTATAATGTTCAAATGGATTGCTGCAGTAATTACAAATGTTCAGCGTGTTCATTTGACTAAGTACACAAAAGTATAGAACAAAAACTTCCGTAAACGATTTTTGAATTGTATACTGTATACTTACTCTACGACGGGTGCAATATCTGAAAAAGCAAGTCAACATCTAAATGATGAGCTTAAAAGACGATAAGAAAAAACTCTCCAACGAAAGACATAGGTTTACACAATAATAACAGGACAAGGATCGTTGAAGAGATACAAACAAAAAGTGTCAAAAGGTTCATAGGCAATAAATGCCTGGAATCTTAAACAGCAGGTAAGTCTCACACTGTTCAATCTACCGAAGATAGTTCGTCCATGAGAATTCCATGACTAAACAAAAAAAACTTAAGGACTTGTGTAGTGACTAGACTACTCTGCACTATCTCTACTAAAAATTATCAGTAGTAATACCCATAGGGCCTTGATTATACCGAGATAATTTTGTCATAGAGAATGCTGAAAGCGTGTTGCTTTATAATATTCTTAAGCAACACGCTTAAAGGATTCTCTATGACAAAATTTTGAGGATTCATCAAGGCCCGAGGGGTATTCGATAAGATAATTTTTTTCTTTGTAGATTTCAGAAATTGGTTGTCAATCTGACGTTTCATACCTATGTATTTATTTCTGAACTGAACTAAACTGAAAACACCACATGTAGGGTATTATCGCTGTAATCCATAGGTGATTGGATGAAATTTGACACATGACTCTAAATTAAGTAATTTGATTGGTTACCATAGTTAGTAAAAAATTATCTACTGAATATCAACACAATTCTGCCACATCTATCATCTTGTAATTTAAATTAATGAAACTGTCATTTGGCGCAAAATAGAGGGAGAGAAAATCTGGAGTAAAAATTCCATCTATCGAATATTCATTGACGGTTATCAGAAGTGATCACTGAAACATTCTGAAGGGGTCCAGATAGGAGCACGATATATTAACAATGAGTTTATCTTATCTTATCTCAGTCACCATTACTTCTCAACATCATTTTTGGTAACCAGGTTTTTTATATTTCTATTTCAGTATCATATTTTTAATTTGCGTTTCAAGTAATAAGATATGTTCTCTTGTTTCGGCAAAAAATCTTCATCACTAGAGTGAGTTTTTAAATGTTTTTGTTAACATTCAAATAATTGTCAATTAAGTGTCAGTGCTTATAGATAATTGTTTTAGTCTTTTCGGGGTGAGCCTTTAAATTTTAAACGAATATTTTAGCATTTATTCCTCGGACTGTACGAAACCATTTTTCCATAATAATTCAGTGTTCTATCAAAAAATAACTCTATTTCTCGAATTGTTTGATTATTGCGAATACTTCGAATTCTGGATTGAAGTTTACCCTAATTAAGTTTCAAAATTCATTTCCATGAACAGGTTGAACATAGTCATTGAAACGATATCCCTTCTTATCCATAAACTAACATCAAAATCGCGCTAAGAAGTATTCCTGTTCATTCAAAATATTACTCATGTTTCTTACTAAATGGTTTAAATTTTATTTATAATATTTCCTGGGACCAAAAACACTCTGGAAACAGGTTTTGACAGTGTTGCCACTATTTTTAATCGTATAAATTTCATGACAGACCATAGACATAAACATGAAAGACACAAAACCAAATCCGTATTTTTGCAAAGCCGCTTCCGTTTTGCAAAATATAAGATTCAATGAGCTTCAAATCTGCAGATTTTTGATCGATTATTCATCCAGAAAATATAACCTTGTTTGAAGATTCGATCCTGAGTTCCAACATGATTTCAACCAATAATGCTGAATGTGCAAAGGATCTTTATCAATTGACCATAGTTGGGGAATTCTAATATTCTTCTTAAATATATGGTTTTATTTTATGCATTTTCTCAGACAAAGCTTTATTCCTAATAGTTATCAAATTTTGAATATCAGATCACAGAAACATGTGATCGATTATGATTAATCATAAAATATCTCCGATTAATTCGTTCATTATTCCGAACAATGAACCTTTGGTTTATGATCGGGAATCGTTATTCCCCTTGAGATTGTCATGACATCAGAAATTCGTGCATTCTTGAATGAATGTCAATCACATTAACCCATATTTTGTTGAGAAGCAATTTGATTGAATTTCTAGCAAGGTTCAACTTTTGGAAACGAAAAACCTCTAAATTTCAGAACATTTTAGCAATGAAATAATCCCACCTTTTTTTTATAGACGATACAATTATACTTCGAATGACACCAGAAACTCCCAAATTGGTAAAGTGGTTTAGCGACCATTGATCGTCACAGTTGGGCGGCTTAAAAATTAAAAATATTGATAAAAATAGACTTTTGACAATTTTAGAACCGGGTCTACTGGCCAGGTACCTCAGTCCAATAAAACAAAAATTATTCTTTCTTATTTTGACCGGAAAAGTGATCTGAGATCTTCAGATCTCCGATTCGGAATAGCGAAAATTCTACGACTAAGCAGGTAGAGCAATAAATTGAGTAGATAAGTGAAAAAACATAAATTCAGAGAATACCGTCCCAACAGGCCTTTATATCAAGCCAACTAAGGCCAGCTCAACACAAGGAAGTGGGAGGAATCAACCAAAAGAACGTAATTTTTTTGAGTTTTTTGCTCGTTAAATCTGAACCAATGGAGTGATACTGACACTTCACCCAAGGTTCCTATTAGCCATTTCTTTCATTCGGAAAATTAGCGCTACAACTTCGAAAATAGCCGAGTTATGAATTCTTGAAAAAACGCAGATTTTTACGGTTTTGCACTCATTTTCTTCGTCTTTCCATTCTGTACATTTCTTTTGCTGAAAGTGTTAACATCGCTCTATTGGTTCAGATTTTACGAGCAAACACCGTTTTTTTGGTGCGAGTTGCTTCAACACGTCATTATCCATCTGGGTGCAAAATTTCACTTCGATAGAATCAGCAGTTTCGAAATAATCAGGGGAACAAAGTTTCGAACGACCATATTTACGGAACCTCTGGTCGAATTTTGCCCAATAACGAACTCAACCACTGCATCCGCGATTCGAACCAACCCAGAAAATTTCAAGTTTCTAGATCGTTCCGTTCGAGAGTTATCGTGTATACCGACGGACAGACGGACGGACAGACTCGAATTTTTCGACGGATTCGTCATCAGTGAATCGAACTCTGTCGATTGAGACTATTTTCGGCTCAAAATTCGAAAAATACACACATCGTGACGAAATGATTAGCCCTCGTGTGAGTAGTACGAGCGCTCAAAAAAGGGACGAGGAATATTACAAAAACTTGTAGATAAGTTGGAACAGCTTGGAATACAAGGGCCTGCATTAAATCTTGTCAAAACATTCGTTATACAGTACATTATGTTACGAACAATGGAGCAAATAGTCAAAAAAAGAAAGTAAGCGTTAGAATACCCCAAGGATCAGTTCTTGTTCCCTTGTTATACCTGTTTTATGTGGAAAACTTGTCTTCAGTTGGTCTACCTGGCCATTATTTTATGTTTGCTGATGACACTGTACTTGTTTTCTTCCATAAAAATTTAGATGCACCTGAGATACTCGTCAAAAAAGCACTGCTTTTGTTCTACAAGTGGTTATGCTAAAACAAATGGGTCATAAATGAGGAAAAAACTGTATATATTTCATTCAGTAGTGTAAACAAGAAGAAAAAATAAAAAATATTACTCTACAAACCAAAAACATTCCAATTTAACGAGTGGATCAATGCAAATATTCGGTGTTGATTATTGATGATGACCTTGAATGGAACAACGAAGTTGAAGCTGTAATGAACAAGATCAGCGATGTAATTGGGGCAATGAAGAAACTGAGAGATTATCTTTCAATGGAAGACAAACTTATTTTTGAGCGCTCGTTCTACTTACACGAGGAGAATATAATTTCGTCACGATGTCTGTATTTTTCGAATTTTAAGCCGAAAATGGCTCGACTGACTGACTTTTTCCGTCGAAAAAATCGAGTCTGTCCGTCCGGCTGTATACACGATAGCTCCTGACTTTACGACATTGTTTTTTATAATTTTTTATAATGCACATGTAGGAAGTGTTCTGAGTTATCTATTGCTAATCTAGGGAAATAACACAAAATTCAATAAAAACAGGCTGCAACGCTTGCAAAATAAGGTGGTAAAATACTTTTATTTACAACCATATGTGTAATGCTGTCATTATTGACGTCATTGAAGGTTGGGAAGTGTCACATTACACACCTCTACTTCCCAACCTCACTTCCCGCCCACATTTCATCTATTCTAAATGAATATTTTTTATATTTGAAAAAATTACACATTTTTTTGACAAATTTTATAATACCTATTTCATGGCTAACAATAAAAAACAACAATGAACTAAAATACAACAAACTTCTTATTGATATTAATCGTTAAATTTGAATTATTGTAAGCATTTATTGAAATATTTAGGCCTGTACCAGCGCTGGACCCTCTAACAGTTGTCTCTTTGGGCGACAAATTAATTTCATGTGTAATGCCTGAGGTTTGTGAACTACTTGCAATAGCTACAGAAGACGTGGCACATTGAGACACGCATAGTGGCAGTTTTCGATTTATTCTCTATTGAACCATCCACATAACCTTCTGCCACAGTACTAGATTTCCATCCTCCCAGCTTTTCCAATTGGAGTACACTTGCACCACTGTTGGCAAGTAACGTAGCGGCGGTTCTTCTGAGTGCGTGTCCTGTGAAGCCTATCCAGTTCTCTAAATTCAAAAAAGTAGCAATTTTTTGGGGAAAATTAGCTATTGTATTGTGTCCAATTGGTTGTTTTCTTGCTATTCCTCCTCTGAGCTATCGATTTCTATGTTTCTTCTTAAATTTATGTAGTCTCGAATAATCTTCACCCATACTGGATCAGTAATGAGAAATGATCTATTTGTATGTGTTTTAGAATCTGGAATCTCAACCGAAATTTTTTCTTCAAAAAAAACCACATCCAACATTTTCATTTTCACTAATTCGTCCGTCCGACAAGCTCCAGATACGCCTATTATTAATGCTACCTAAAACAATAAGGAAAGATTAAATTAGAAAAGTACTGACGTGAAGTCAGGAGCTTTTAAACAATCACAAATAACTTACCTTTATCGATAGAAGATTATTTGGAGCTTTATTTAAAAAATCCTCTATATTCTTCCTCGAAAATACGTTCGATTTCTTGGGCCTAGAGCCCACATTTTGTCGTTTTAGGCAGGCTAGCAGTTTCCCATGTTTCGAAATATCAGTTTTTTCTTCAATTTCTAGCATCGTTCGTATCATACTGTACATTGCCCACAAAGTAAACGGCTTCTTTTGTCTGGTATGTTCTCCAAAATATGCCAAGAGTACACTTTCGGAACCGATATTTTTAACCTTTTTTTCTTCGCACCACTTCCTATATAATTCAATGGCTTTTAGATACCGATGCTTACTTTTCTCTGGCACCAAACCCTGAACTGCTGCGTGAGCAGCCTGTAGTAATTCTGGTGGGGTACAATCCATAAATTCTTCGTCGGAAGACATATTTTTCAATTTATTATTCGCGAATTTAATATCCGACTTCATCTGACATTTATTTATATTGGTGACAATTGTATACCCCGTAGTCACGGTAACAATATATCCACATGATTATTCTGAGAAAACCGCGTTCTTGGTAATTTGTCATTAACTGTAATATTTTAGGTATGTTCAGAACGAAACAGAAATGTATTAATTTTAATTGAAATATGATGGTTGTAAATAAAATAGTATACAAACCT
Source organism: Aphidecta obliterata (assembly GCA_963966015.1). Classification (NCBI taxonomy): domain Eukaryota; kingdom Metazoa; phylum Arthropoda; class Insecta; order Coleoptera; family Coccinellidae; genus Aphidecta; species Aphidecta obliterata. The sequence continues at coordinate 21,045,467 of OZ014434.1, read as the reverse complement.
CGGTAGGAAGTTTCATTCCTGTCTCGAGATCATAGCAAACCTCGACGCTTTGCGTCTCGGTTAACTAACTAATCTCACGACAGGAATGAATCTCTTCCCACCTCGGTGTGTAATATACTAATTCGAGCTGCCGTTCGACACTCCTTCAATTTTAATTTACCAAAGGTATCCCATGTTGCCGATAACGAGACAATATTTGAGAGAATCTTCGTTTCTTTATTCGTCTCAAAGATCACAGGAAACCTGTTGAAGACTGGTCTAACTATAGATGAGAACATTGTTCACCAATATAATTTGAGAGATAGAGAGGGCTATCGTCTGTACAAGATAGTGAAGACAAATTATGGAAGAAGAAGACCAAGCTATGCAACTGTGGAATTTTTCAATGGGCTGCCTGAGAATATAGGGTCTTTAAGTTCAGTGGCTGCATTCAAGAAGAAAAGACATCTGGAGAGGGTTTCGTAGGTTTTTCGAATGAGTATTTTTGGAATTATTGAACAAAAATCAGATGATTAATTAACGGCACCCTCCGACGGATTTCGCCCATTAATGAACACAACCGGCGAATTTAAACCTCGAAGGTACCCTGAAAATTTCAAAACTTTAGGCCTTAGGCCATATAACGCTCTTGTTTATAGAAACAAGCGCGCAGAAAATTATTCGAAAGATGGAGAATAATACGAAAACCAGAAAACCACCAATTGATTTACCTCTACTGAATTCGCCATATCAGCTGAAAAAATTACGAAAAGCACTGCCGTGACGGCAGGAGCTTTTGAGCGCTCGTACATGCACCTTGTAGGTAGATTCGCATTCTCCAGTTTTAGAAACCAATTGAAAAGATTTTGACGGCTGTCAAAGAAAATTTCAAACCAACGCGAAAATCCAGACTTCACTTCAGTGCTTTGGTGACCATTTTCTTTTTCGATAATTCGCTAGAATTTTCTACGGTATCTATGGTCTTGGTAATTCAATCTGGACAAAATTATACATTATTCTTCATATATGTGCGAAATTTCATTTCAATCCAATAAGTATTTTCGAAATTATCAGAAAAAATATAGTTTGAACGGCAATATTTACGGAACCCCTAGTCTAATTTGGCTCATTGATGAAAGTGATCGCGAAATTCGCGATCCAAACCTATCCTGAAAATTTCAAGTCACTAGGCCTTTTCGTTCGGAAGTTATGATTTTCTATGGTTTCTATGGTTCTGATCATACGATCTGGAAAGAATGTAGCTCGAATATATCATTCTCAATTTAAATACAAAATTTCGTCAAGATCGAATTTCAAACAGCCATATTTACGGAAGCCCTAGTCTAATTTTGCTCATTGATACACGTGAACGCTACATTCACGATCCACACATATCCTGAAAATTTCAAGTCCCTAGGCCTTTCCATTACAAAGTTATAATTTTCTATGGTTTCTATGGTTCTGGTCATGTGAGCTGGACAAAACTCTGCATGTAGCTTGAGTACGTAATTATCCATCTGAGTGCAAAATTTCACCTCGATCGAATCAGTAGTTTCGAAGTAATCAGAAAAACAAAATTTCGAGCGGCCATATTTACGGAACCCCTTGGCGAATTTTGCCCAATAACGAACTTAAGCACGGCATTTGAGATGCGAACCTAACCTGAAAATTTCAAGTTTCTAGGACATTCTGTTCGAGAGTTATCGTGTATACGGCCGGCCGGACGGACAGACTCGAATTTTTCGACGGATTCGTCATCAGTGAGTCGAACATAGTCGATTGAGACCATTTTCGGCTCAAAATTCGAAAAATTCAGACATCGTGACGAAATGATATAGCCCTCGTGTAAGTTGTACGAGCGCTCAAAAAATATACATCGATGAATAGAGATGATTTGAGCGTCGAGAGTCGATTTTTGAGAGCTCGTACTACTTACACGAGGGCTATACCATTTCATCACGATGTCTGTATTTGTCGAATTCCGAGCCGAAATTAGTCATAAACGACTATGTTCGACTCACTGATGACGAATCCGTCGAAAAATTCGAGTCTGTCCGTCCGGCCGGCCGGCCGTATACACGATAACTCTCGAACGGAACGATCTAGAAACTTGAAATTTTCTGGGTTGGTTCGAATCGCGGATTCAGTGGTTGAGTTCGTTATTGGGCAAAATTCGACCAGAGGTTCCGTAAATATGGTCGTTCGAAACTTTGTTCCCCTGATTATTTCGAAACTGCTGATTCTATCGAAGTGAAATTTTGCACCCAGATGGATAATGACGTGTTGAAGCAACTCGCACCAAAAAAACGGTGTTTGCTCGTAAAATCTGAACCAATAGAGCGATGTTAACACTTTCGGCAAAAGAAATGTACAGAATGGAAAGACGAAGAAAATGAGTGATAGTGCAACTCAATACGGAAAAACCGCAAAAATCTGCTTTTTTTCAAGAATTCATAACTCGGCCTTTTCGAAGTTGTAGCGCTAACCTAGAGACTTGAAATTTTCAGGGTAGGTTCGAATCTCGAATGCCGCGGTTGAGTTCGTTATTGGGCAAAATTCGCCCAGGGGTTCCGAAAATATGGCCGCTCGAAATTTTGTTATCCTGATAACTTCGAAACTGCAGATTCGATCTAGTTGAAATTTTGCACTCTAATGGATAATGACGTGTTCAAGCTACATGCGAAATGGTTTTGATCGTGACGACATTTTGTATTTGAATTGAGAATGATATATTCGAGCTACATTTTTTCCAGATCGCATGATCGGGACCATAGAAAACTTAGAAATTCATAACTTTCGAACGGAAAGGCCTAGGGACTTGAAATTTTCAGGATAGGTGTAGATCTGGAATGTGGCGTTCACGTTTATCAATGAGCAAAATTATACTAGGGGTTTCGTAAATACGGTCGTTTGAAGTTTTGTTTTCTCGATAATTTCGAAACTACGGATTCGGTCGAGATAAAATTATGTATTTTAAACGAGAATGATTTATCAAAGCAACATTTTTTCCAGATCGCATGACCAGAACCATAGAAACCATAGAACATTATAACTTCCGAAGGGAAAGGCCTTGGAATTTGAAATTTTCAGGAGGGGTTCGGATCGCGAATTTCACGGTCACGTTCATCAATGAGCAAAATTAGACTAGGGGTTCCGTGAATATGGCCGTTCAAAATTTTTTTTTCCTGATCATTTCGAAACTACTGATTTGATTGAGATGCAATTTTGCACCTAGCTGAGGAATAATGTATTCAAACTACGTGCGAAATTTTGTCTAGATCGCATGACCAAGACCCTAGATACAGTACAATTGGTCAGCTGAAGCACTGACAAAGTCTGGAGTTTCGTCTGAGTTTGAGAATTTTTTTTACAGCTGTCGAAAGTTCCTCCAGTTGATTTTTGAAACTGGAAAATGCGACTCTACCTACAAGGTAGATGTACGAGCGCGCAAAAGCTCCTGACTTCACGGCAGTGCTTTTCATAATTTTTCATGATAAATATTCAATATTCAGGGACATTTTCCAAGAAAAAATTTACTGATAAGGGAAGGAGCAGCGTAGTGATCGTGGAATTTGGTACATTGATTTTCATTGATGATTTTTCAGGGATATTTCTCCGAAGAGAATTTCAACTAGAAGTGAAAGAGGACTGCGTCGTGTTACGACCAAAAAGAAAGAGAGTATTATTGAAAATAGGCAGGTTTCTACATCACAGTCTGTAGTCACATCGTCAACTACTCACTCCAGCTCTGGTGAGTAATGAAAACCGAATTTAACTCTTCCATTCTTCTGTTCAATCGAATCTGAAACAAGCATCAAATTGCTGTGAGATCTCATGTCACACAAAACATCCGGGTTCAAAACCTCCGGTCCGCAGGATCCCTGTTGGGTAAAAACTTAACAGTGCTAAGCCTAGAGTGGCATAAGGACACCGTAACAAAGCCTTCAGAGAACACAACCCGAAATCTTAACCAGCACTAATTCTTGAACGAGCTTCTGATGAAGATGGTTTTCGAGAGTGAAAAAGTAATGTTCTTCAACAACATTTTTATTATTTCTATAAAACTGAGGTAGAAGATTCTAGGCACTCAGAAGATTATCTTTGACGAAATCAATTTCAATTTTTTTGTAATTGGGAATGAAAAAACTTTGTTTTCATATTTAATAAGTGGTGCTATGAATTGTAATTAATTGCTGATCCCTCTTCAATTCGACACAATCAGATAGCAAACATTGGTTCCATAGGTGTTTTTGATGGTGTTATTGGATTCAAGATCTATAAAATTGATTTGTGAATTACCAGGTACGTCTTAGAACATCACGAGCAAAGAGATTAAAAAAAATTTTCAGTTTTCCAAATACCTTCTCAAGGTCACGAAATGTGATGAAAATTTATACCACTTTCCACACAGTGTTTTTGAAAATTAAGAAATGTCGAAACTTTTTCGCGTCAATATATTCTATGAAGAACCTGTTTTTCATGCGGCATGCCTCTATGTTTATGTGCATATAACATTATTCTTTTTCTCGTGAACATACTTTTTCACCATATTTCATAACTAAATTCTATCACTGAAAAAAAATTTGGACCAACATTCAGATAATTTCGGATGAAGGGATTTGCGGACCACTAGAAGAAAGCTATAACTATAAAAATGAACGAACTTCACAATGATTTAACAGATTTTCAATATTTAATAATTGTTTCGTAGAACTGCGAAGGAATGTATCGATAACTTCATCCATACCCAGATCTTCACTTACAAGAAGAGATACTGTAGTTTTCAGAAAACCAATAAAAGTATCAGGTGAGATTATCCGGCCTTCATTGAGTACAAGATTGGTTTTATTGAGTTTGCTGATAACCTTAATTCATATTTTCATCTTTAGCCAACCTCTCACCACAAGAACCTACATACAGTAACAATTTTCGAGGTAATTGGAAGATTAGTAATAGGATCCCAATTAACGCTTCAATAATTTTCAGTTCGAAATCCTAGTTCTATATCTCTGCCACAACCAGGAACAACGAATAATAATGTGAATAAATACAAAGTTGCAAAAACTAACAAATATTACGACAACGTTCGAGGCGACCCCTTACCTGTTTACAAAACACATTCCAAAAACAGAGGGCATGTTCTACTAATCAACAATGTGAAATTCTATAGACAGGAACTGCACAGAAGGGGTGCTCAAAAAGATGAGAAAGACTTGAATGACGTGCTGAAACAAATAGGATTCCAAGTTGAAAATCATCACGATGTGAAAAAAAGTGTAAGTCGTTCATTTTTATTTTGAAGATTATTCCCCATCTTCAATAACTACATTTCAAGCATACACATACAGATTGAGTTCTTTAATGGTTCACAAAAAGTCCCCATACACGAACAGAGTGGTCTAAATTCGATGTGTAGTACTAGGATCCTAGTAGGATCCCAAGAACTACTGATGCTTGAAGAAAAATAATAATATCAATTTCTATTATCGAGAAATAGAGAAAACTGATAACCGAACCGCATGTCTATCGTTCAATTAGTTGAAGACCTCTCTTGAACGATGTGGTCCTGCTCTATCGTGTTGAAACCATAAACCTCACAAATCACCGTCAGTAGTGGCAAAATGTTCTTCAAAAGAACCTCATCCCAAAAAAAATGCAACGAAAATTTTGATTGCGAATGTTTTTGTTCAAGACCATGACGATTATCTTCTGATTATAAATGTGAATTTGTATCTTATAAATATTCTTGTCTGCATTGCTTAGCGTTTAGATAAAGACATATTATCTTTGGACATAAGAATAATTATCTACTTGGTACATTCTTTTTGGGTGCTGAAATCTAAAATTATCGTCATAATAAGAGCTATCTATGCAAGTTGAACCTGATGATTTTTGTTTTCAGAAATGCATATACAGGGTCAACAAGGAGGTCAAATTTGTGTGGCCGAAATTTTCTCCCAACCTATTCACGGTCGTGTTCAATTACACTGTATCTCCAAAATAGTTGACTTAAGACCTGAAATATTTTCGGTCCACGAGATAAGTCCTTCACATCAGTGAACTATGGGTGACTAGTTGTGGGTCACCCTGTATATCATATGGAGATTATTGTCAGTATCTATAAATTAAGATGTTCAAAATTTTTTCATATTTTGAAAATATCAAACCGGCTAATTTCAATTCTGTATGGTTCTCATGGCTGTTTTCGAATTCCGAAATAATTTTTTCTCTGTGACTACTATCGAATGAATTCGCGATTTATATTCCCCCTAAATAATTCAGCAAAATTTTTCTTCGAATTTCACACTACATTTTCGAATTGTGGTCCATTGACTTTCATGAACCGTTCACATATCATCTTTTCAAGCCTTATAGATCCGGAACGAACATTGATTGGAAAAAAGACGATCCTACTTGAAGAACCGTTTTTATAATTATTGGGAGTTAGATCAATTAGGTTCTAACCAGGTGACCATATCCGAGATAAAAGCGCAGATACATACCTGCGATTTAGCAGAGAAAAATCGAGTTTTTTCAATATATTCGATATAATTATACTCCGTTTAAGAATTATTGACATCGAAGCAGGCCTTGAACGTCCAGTCGAGGCTTTATTTCTGGTTACAAAAAGTTACTGTTCCATTTCATCATAGAAATAAAACATCAGTCATAAATATAACTTAGAAAAGTGTTCAGTATACGAATTATCGAATAATTAAGCCGGAATATTCCGACTGCAGTTTAAACATGGGAATTCAGGTTTGAAAGCGCAAAAATATCGTGGAATTATTGATACTTCGCAAGAACAGAGCCAAGTGAATGGATTGGAAAAAATGTTATATATATTAAGAAATGGGACCCCCAAATAGAAAACTTGAACAGGAAACTCAACACCATAAACTACACGCTCAATGTTATGAAATACCATATCTAACAAGATACATTGAATCTCCTATACACAGCTAATTTTCAGTCAACCCTATCATATGGCATTGTTTACTGGGGAAACAGTACATCACGGAACAAAATATTCAAAACACAAAAGCGAGCAATCCGTTTCTGAACAACAACCCAACTAGGAAAATTAATGCTTATATATACCCGAGACAACAATTGACACTAGCACAGAATGATGCAAAATACATGTGCATGAAGATCTACAATGCGTTACCCAATAACTTTCATTCGATAAGAAATGTTAATATATTGAAAAAAGAATTAGTTGAATTTTTGCTGAATATTGAACCATACAACGTGCTAGAATATTTTGAATCTTGTGGAGCTAAAACTACATCAACTTTGTAACCAGTAACCATAACCATTGAAATTATTTGAATTATTCCCCATTTTTGTATTACAATAATTGTAGGAACAAAATAAATATTACTATTATAATAGAAAAAAGAAAGAAACATAAATTAAGAATCTATGTCATACATGAACAATTTTGACATGAAATTTGTACTGAAACTATCAATATATGAACCAATTTGTGAATTATTCAGTGCTCGGTGTTGAATACTTTGAGAAAGTCAATTTTTATTTTCATTTATTAAAACTGTCCATGAATTATTGAAAATATTATAATTCATGAGCAATTTTACAATTAATCAATTTACTTTCGAATTGTGAACAATATAGCATGTGTTCAATGTCAGTATGAGCAGAGGGAATGTGAACAGGGTACCTTACAGTATAATAAATAAAGTTAGAATATCTACGAATGATACAAGAGCAAAGATAAAAATCTCATTGAAAACTTTGTTCCATGTTATAAGTGTACTGATTTGGGTGTGTTTATTGAATAAGCTGACATAAATTATTGATGGGCACCCTTTTGCAGAGGAGGTTTCAATTTTTCAATAACCCATTTATGAAATAATTCACCATTCATAATTTTATGGTAATCCTTATCATTAATACCACTGTCAAGAATCAGATCACATCCAGGTAAAAATCCATCAATTGTTCCAGCATTCATAATAGTGTACCTTCTACCTTTACCCATGAATATACTCAGCATACCTTCTGGATTACTTTCTAGTGTCCACTGACAAATTTGAATACCGTTTTCAAATATCCAAGTTTCATCTAGATAAATGAATTTTTTCGTTTTGTTCCATGTATTCTCGGCATTCACCACAAAATTGTATTTTATTTATTATATTTTTCTGATTATCAATAAGAATTTTCCTTCGATCAACTCTTTTGTATTTGTATCCATTTTTTTATCATATGATATATTCATTGTTTTTAATTTTAGCAAAAACAAAGTCATTCAATGTCTCTCTGAAGGAATAATCATATTTCACAGGTTTTCTTCCACTGCTAATTCCAGGGAGTAATGACATGCCTTCTTTTTTTGCTAATATTCTTCGAATAGTGCTCGGAGATTTAAGACACATTGATCAATCAGAATACACTTTGAGTAGGTGGATAACAGTTTACCTGAAACACTAGTGAAACTTGATTAATGCTAGCGGAAATATATGCCAAATCTTGGAAAAACTCGAACACCGACAAACTGCCTGGCGTTCTCTTGTTGTTATGCGCGATGTATCCTGGTCAATTTGAGCCATTTCAATAGCACAAGACGAAAAAATACTCAAATTCAGAGCTAATTTTTATAATTATTCACCAATATCTTCGATAAAATCATCAAAGCAAGGTCTTTATGGGTTATGTTAGTGTTATTCCTATACCAACCTGAATTCAGCAACCCAAAATATTACTGAATAGTCAATTACCAACTTAAATTCGATTTTCCACAGCCTCCCGAGATGTCAATAATTCTTAAACGGAGTATAGGTGATTATATCGTTCGAAGTTTATGAAAATAAAATGATATCATTTGTCATACTGACAAAGAACACTGAAGGCTCGTTTTGGTACACAGAAACATGAACACAAAAGCTCTTGACTTCACGTCAGTACCACCATCCTATAGCGATTTATTGACACTTGCCTTTTTGAAATTACATCAATATAGGGCCAATAGTCTCCAAGTAAACGGCTGTGGCATGCGGAAAGACGTTTTTACTATCTTGACTTCGAAACTGTGAAGAGCTTCCGTCCACGTAACTATCATTGAAGCTATAAATCAGTGGTTTGATATTTTCACCTAACCTTGTAGAATTGATTCCTATGTCTACATCTTAAAAACAAATCGAATTGAAGAAAAAGCACATCCGAAACAATAAATTGTAACTGTCTTCCTTATATTTTATGCTTTTCAGGATATTAAAAAGATATTGAAAAATTTCACAAGTCAAAAGAAATTAGAGAAGGGCGATATATGCCTTGTGGTTGTGATGAGCCATGGGACTAACAATGATATCCCAGGAGGTTACACTGAAATTTTGTGTGTTGATGGAGAAAGGATATCGACGGAAAATATCATCGACTATTTCAATGAATCTGAATGTCAGTTTCTCAAATCGAAGCCAAAAATATTCATTTTTCAGTGTTGCAGGTGCGTATATATGTACTAGATGACCCGGCAAACGTTGTTTTGCCATATCTCTCCCTTTTTTCGCAATTTCAAAATTGCTCGAGGCCTTCGGCCTCTCTTACCTTAGGAAAGCCCGTTTCTCCCTCTCGAAAACGCGGGGGGCGCTTCGCGCCCCCGGTCTCTCCCTTTTTTCGCAATTTCAAAATTGCTCGAGGCCTTCGGCCTCTCGTTGTTCTGGATATTAAAAAATAAGGGTTGATCGTAGAAGGGTGAAAATTGGGGATTGTATGTATTTTTGTATGTTGTATCATAAAAAAATAGAAATTAGAAATTTTGTCTAAAAAATAAAAAAAAATTTTTTAGGGGTGGACTACCCCTAACATTTAGGGGGATGAAAAATAGATGTTGCCGATTCTGATAGATACCGGATAAGCACAAAAAATTTCATCAAAATCGGTTAAGCCGTTTCGGAGGAGTATGGCAACGAACACTTTGGACAAGAGAATTTTATATATTAGATATATTGGTTTGTCGAAGATATGTTGGTAGAGTGAAGATTGGAACCAAAAATTATTCTAAAAGCAAATAGACGTGGCATAGCACGATAGTACACGAAATAAGTATTAAAGGCAGAGGCACACTCATGAATATGTCGCCACGACACGGAGACCCTCGCCACCCGAGAAGCATCAGATTACCTACTTGTGCACATGCCACAGCAAGCAACGCAATCCTACGCATCTCGCAACGACCAAATTCATTCTTAAAAATTTGAAAAGTCAGGAGCTTTTGGGCGTTTGTTCATCCACCTTGTAGGTAGATTCGCATTCTCCAGTTTTAGAAACAAAATGAAAAATTTGGCCCATTCACGAACTCAACCGAGGCATTCGGGAACTGAACCCACACTGAAAATTTCAAGTCTCTAGGTTGTTCCGTTCGAGAGTTATCGTGCTTACGGACGGACTGACAGACTGATCATCAGTGAGTCGAACATAGTCGTTTGAGACCATTTTCGGCTCAAAATTCGAAAAATACAGACATCGTGACGAAATGATATAGCCCTCGTGTAAGTAGTACGAGCGCTCAACAAAGGGATTTTCTGCTCGTGAAACAAGCTGGCATCCATTTTTCGATCCCTGTTTCAGGTCATAAAGAAAGGGGCGCTCCCGTATTTTTGAGCGCTCGTACAACATACACAAGGCCAAGGGCTATATCATTTCGTCACGATGTCTGTATTTTTCGAATTTTGAGCCGAAAATGGTCTCAAACGACTATGTTCGACTCACTGATGACGAATCCGTCAAAAAATTCGAGTCTGTCCGTCCGTCCGGCCGGCCGTAAGTACGATAACTCTAGAACGGAACAACCTAGAGACTTGAAATTTCCAGTGTAGATTCAGATCCCAAATGCCTCGGTTAAGTTCGTTGATGGGCAGAATTCCACCAGGGGTTCCGTAAATATGGCCGTTCAACATTTTGTTCTCCTGATAACTTCGAAACTACAAATTCGATCGAGATGAAATTCTGCACTCAAATGGAGAATGAGGTTTTCAAGCTACATGTGAAATTTTGTCCATATCGCAGGGACTTGAAATTTTCAAGATAGGTGTGGATCTCGAATGTCTTGATGACGTTTATCTATGAGCAAAATTATACTAGGGGTTCCGTAACTATGGTCGTTTGAAATTTAGTTTTCTTGATAATTTCAAAACTACAGATTCGATCCTGACGAAATTTGGTATATTAATGGAGAATGATATATTCCAGCTACATTTCTCCAGACCGCATGACCTGAACCATAGAAAATCATAACATTCGATCGGAAAGGCCTAGGGACTTGAAAGTTTCAGGATAGTTGTGGATCTGAAATGTCGCGTTCACGTTCATCAATGAGCAGAATTATACTATGGGTTCCGTAAATACGGTCGTTTGAAATTTAGTGTTCTCAATAATTTCGAAACTACGAATTTGATCGAGACAAAATTTTGTATTTAAATGGAGAATGATATATTCAAGCTACACTTTGTTCAGATCGCATGACCAGAACCATAGAAACCATAGAAAAGCATAACTTTCGAACGGAAAGGCCTAGGGATTTGGATCGTTAATGTCGCGGTCACGATCATCAATGAGCAAAATTAGACTAAGCGTTCCGTAAATATGGACGTTCATAATATTTTTTTCATGATCATTTCGACACTACTGGTTGGATTTGAATGAAATTTTGCACATAGCTGAAGAATAATGTATCCGAACTACGTGCCAAATTTTTTCCAGATCGCATTACCAAGACCATAGATACCATAGAGAATTGTAGCGAATTATCGAAAAAAAATTGATCAGCTAGAGCTCTGATGTTAAGTCTGGAGTTTCGCCTCAGTTTGAGAATTTTTTTGACAGCTGTCAAAAAATTTTTCATTTTTTTTTCTGAAACTGGAAAATGCCAATTTACCCACAAGGTGGATGAAGGAGCGCTCAAATGCTCCTGACTTCACGGCAGTGCTTTTCGTCGTTTTTCAAAAAGCTTCTACATGTCTATGTTTACCGACAGATTGAGTGAATCGCTATCCTGACGCCACTTGACGAAACTTCACACGAAAATCTGAGAACACAATATGTAGCGTGGCGTGGCGACACTTTGGGTGTGTTTTGGAGGAGAAAGCGTTCCGTTGAATTTCTTCCAATGGCAAGATGTGATATTCCTATGCCAAGATGTGATCTTGTCAGACCATTATTCATACGTAATATAATCATTATTCTACTTCAATAATTTTATCTTTTCAGGAATGCCCCTGAAAGAGATGGACTATTACTCTCTAAAAAACCACAGGATAAGTCTAATACATTAATAGCATACTCAACAATACCAGGTACGACAATAGCCCAAGAGAAATTTGTCTCTTTTCATAATTTTTTTCACAGGTTTTGCATCGAATAGATGTGTAGAAAATGGAACATGGTATATACAAACAATTTGTCAAGTTTTTTCAAAGCATGCTCATGAATACCATATCGAAGAGTTACTGAGGTTTGTTGATAAAGAAATGAAAAGTAAACATTCCCATATCATTCAAGTTTCTTGCTTTGAAAACAGAGGATTTTCTCGCTGCTATTTACACCCTCACTGAAGTAGTTTAATTAATTTCGAAGACAAATTGTGATTTGAATGGCCCTTCATGAGAGTACTAAGGAAGCTATTGTACAACTTTATAACCTTATGAAATCAATCAATGACCTTCAACATTGTTCAACTAATTTGAAAACGGTTACAATCCCTATAAATGAAAATAGGAAAGACAAATGATTTTCCCCAAGTAGTGATCAAGTTATCAATATTTCCTGCCGAAAATTTCTGCATAAAAACAATTATGCCGTACGTCGTTGCATTCGCAATAAAAATCGCTGTCATACAGGGAGTACATTTATTTCGTGCCTCATAAAATAACAAAGTTGATGATGGTTTCTTCAAAACCAAACGTTGTACGAAAATTTTGTGAACGACATTTTATAGTGTTTAAAAAGTGGCAATGAGAAAGTGCTCTTGGTTTTTTCTAAACTTTTCAAATAAGTGCAGAAAAAAATAAAAACCAAATGACCAAATTTCGGTCCGTTTGATAAATGATTAATAAAATTACCATATCTTATAAAGACCGAAGAATCAGTAAAAATGGAAAAGAAATTCTGAGATGAATATAACTTATTCGATTGTATGGCCCACAATATATGTACCGAATCAATTATTCAAAAGAATAATCGCCTCCTATGATGAGCATTTAAAAAAAGTCAATTCAGGTAAAATTTCCTCACAAACTCCACCTCTGTCTGTCCAACACCAACCGTCACCACTTCTCTACAAGTCTTTGAAAAGACTAAGTGACCCCAACAATTCCAAGCATAGAACCATATGCGGACATCGCCAAAATTGTTGTTGCAGAAGGATGGGTTGAAGCTTATGACCACCTATTCAGGTTCATTATTCAAAATTAATAGATGAATATTGTTGCATACTTGGGAGTCACTAAGTTTTTCAAAGGACCTTCAAGGAAGTGGGGATGGTTGGTGTTGGAAAGGACTGTTGGCGTTAGTGAGGAAATTTACTCTGATCTACACAGCTGTTCGTTTCGAAGCATACCGCGCCCCAAGTGTGATTCATCATGGCTGCCTTGTACTGATGGCTCTCAAGAAAGCCGAAACAGGTCTGCGGTTGCGAATGATGAATTCGATTGTTCTCTGAGATTGACTTTTCGACCTGTTCGTTATAGAAGACGATTATTCATCTGAATAATAGTTCGCTTACATGAAAAAAAAACTGAATATATTGTTTCAAGCAGAGCGAATACTGATTCCATTAAATATTAATATTCATCATTGAAGGAGGCGATTTGCTTCAGTCTAGTGAATTCAATAATCCAAAACAGGTTGTGGATTTGGGGAACTGTACCTTGAAAACGAATAATTGGCTTTTGGTTTTGAAGGCCACCTTGTTGGTCAGACGAAGAACCATAGAGTCCGAAAGTGTAATATTTTCTTCTTTTCTCTGGACTTGGAGTCCTGATTGCCCTAACATAGATAAATCCAAACGATAGGGATTATTTGCCTAATCCCCTTATATCTCCCATTAATCCAAAAACTCCCCATTATCTATCAAAACTAAAACTAAAAAACCGGAAATTATTATTATTTGCATGAATTGTAAATATGAAGAAGAATTCTTCGAATAATTGTATTGAACTGTGAATCAATGAAACAAGAAACTACCATACAGGTGCTCACACTCCCTTCAGCACCTTCCAATCAAAATAATATGACATCCACATACACTGTGAAAAACAATTGTAAATAACGAGAATTTGAATTTGGAAATTGGATGATATTTACTGTGACCGTCAGCAGTTAGTTCGATTCCGAAATAAGTTGAGGTCCAGCTACTCGATATTTTTTCTTAGGTTTTACTGAGTTTGATGAATTGACAATAAAAGTATACAAAGCCATTGTACCTTCCTTGTTCACTTTAAAATAAATTTTCATCAAATAATTGTAAAATAGTTCCAATAAATATAAAACACTTCTTATTTGTAGCTTTAATCAGTATTATCTACGTTTAAGGTTATGATCCAACCACATAAATCAAGGGTGGTTTGAAGTAAATCCTCAATTCACTCGAATCCATTTTTCACCCTAAAATCAGCTTGAAATTTGCTGAGTTTTCCATGTTCCTGGATTAGTAACTAATTGGAGATATATGCATCTGCAATGGACATCTTTATACCGGTCCGGAAAATTTCATCGGACGTATAGGATATTCAATGCATAAGAAAGAGAGCCTAACCGTCCAGTTGAACTAGAACTAACTAGCACTTTGTTTCTCATACACATCGGCGTAGTGGGGTGTAGTGGCCCGTGACGCGACGAAGCTCCCAGCATGCTCCCACTACGCCGACGAGAGAGAAAGTGCTAGTTAGTTCCAGTTCAACACCGGATTCTTCATGGCCATAAAGCGGATTTATTTCCATTCTTGCACTATTCCTTTGGACGGTCAGACATTGAATATACTTTACGTCCGATGAAATTTTCCTGACCAGTATGTATGTACCGTTTCGGGTAAATCAAAAATGAACGGGGAAACAATTTTTATTTTGAACTGAGTAAATTAACAAACAAAAATCACGATTATCGAATTCAAATTTCGATGGAACATTCAATATGGAATAATATCCTGAAAAATTCGAGAAAAGCACTGAATTTAAGTCGGGAGCTTTTGCACGTCGAACCGGCCATCAGTATTCAAGGTCCATGTGGCAAATAATGTCATTTTATTTCGATCAACTTCAGAAGATGTGATCACAGAATTTTTATTATTTATTGAATTCATCTGAAACACTCTTTCTTGTGGAACAGCTAATGAGCTGAATTTCCACATAACTTATTTGATCGATGTAGACAAAGAATTTCAGCAAGTTATGGCGAATAGTTTCTAGGATACGAAAGTTATCAAAACGAATATTTTCTTAATCCTTTATTAATACGATCGCAAGTTATGGCGAATAGTTTCTAGGATAGTTATCAAAACGAATGTTTTCTTAATCCTTTATTAATACGATCGTTATCTCACAACTAGAGAGAAAGTTCCAATTTGATAGAATTGGTTTTTTTGAAATAATTGAAAAGAAAAATCAGACGGCTATATCTACAGAACCATTAGGCCTATTTCGGTCATAAACAAACTCAAACGGTGCTTTTAGTAATTCTAATAGAATCAGCCGATACTTGATGGAAATCCATAATCAAACTCACAATAGAATAACTAGTATGATTTCCACTACATTGGGTTAAATTCCACGACATATATCTGCCCAAATTGTTCGTGGTCTTATATGCAACTGAAAGGATCTCTCATTTTTTAAAAACAAAGCATATTTCAGTTGCATATAAGACCACGAACAATTTGGGCAGATATATCAAAAACAATAAAGATAAAACGGATAAATTAAATAAATGTGGTGTATATAAATTAACTTGCGGAGATTGCTCATGTTTTTACATAGGACAAACAGGTAGGAATTTTAAAACGAGAGTATTAGAACATAGAAACTGTTTTATTAAAAGTAGAGGACATTCGGCATATGCGGATCACTTGAAAATTGATAATCAGACTTCGAAATTTTGCATACGGAAAATAAAAGTAGAAAATTGAATCTCTTAGAGAGCCTTGAGATAAATAAACAAAAATCATCGGTATTCTTATTGAACGATCAAGTAGACTTGAATAATTCACCATTATTGAACCTTTTTTGAGGTGAAAATTCTTTTCCGTCTCCCTTCTAAATTGTATAAAAAAAAAAAAAAACTAACGTCAATAAATCTCCCCACTTTGTGTCGGTAAGATTTGTATAATTGCAAGTCATTATTTTATCATTAGTATTGTACCCGCATTAGAGGTTAGCGCATAGAGTTGACCATTACCCCCACCTATTGATTAGATTAGTTTTGTATTCTAGGTAGCTTTAAATTTAAGAGAAGTAATTCAGTTATACCTTAACCACCTGAAGATGATGCTTCGCATCGAAACACGTGTCGTGGAATTTAACCCAATGTAGTGGAAATCATACTAGTTATTCTATTGTAAGGTGCTTTTAGTCCTCAAACGTACCCTGAAACTTTCGAGACTATAGGCCATTTCTTTCGAAAGTTATCGTATTCAATACTCGTCGGACGACCAGACAATGAAATTCGACCACGAATACTCCATCTGTGAGTCTAACCTAATCGTTTCATTTACCATCGGTAGTCACAGGGCGATAAAATCAGGGGGAAGTCTACATCTGTTTTCTATCTCCTACTAAATCTGGTCAGTCTCGTCGCTCATTAAGTCGGGCAGACCAGCATGCTCCTACTCCGCTGACGTGTATGAAAGTGCTAGTTAGTTCTACAGTTCAGAGCAATGGAATCGGTCCACCTTTAATTTGACACAATTTCAAACATGGATATCTCGCGAGGTGCTAGTCGGATTTTAATTTTCTTTTTCTTTCAATATAAGGTTGAACCGTTGATGAAAATGTTATCTTAAAATACTTTTTTCTACATTTTAATTTCAGTATATAAGAAGATTTTTTCTTCAACTTTGGCACAACCTGCGCATATAAGGAGCTACAGCAACGAATGGCAATAGGAATCAAACTGAAGTCTTTTCTGGTTATTTTGTTTTTTTAATCGTGTGTTTATCTCTTTCATAACTGCCTGGAAGGAAATTTTCGAACAAACTTAGAGAAAGTACACATTGTTAAAGAATTGTCAAAGACTACATTGCAGCAGTCGATTTTCGAGTCATGGTGTGGCCACCGTGCTGTACTGACCTAAACCCCATTGAGAATTTGTGTTGCAGCAGAGGAAGAGTGGCGAAACAGCTCACAAGAAAAGAGAGTGAACTCAATTAGAAGATATGCCTAATCGTATGCGGGATGTTATCAGGGCGCGGGGAGGTCTTATCCCCTATCAAAATACTTTAGTTTTAGGAAAAACCTTTCTTTTTTGAGCGCTCGTACTACTTGCACGAGGGCTATATCATTTCGTCACGATGTCTGTATTTTTCGAATTTTGAGCCGGAAATGGCCTTAATCGACAAAGTTTTACACACTGATGACGAATCCGTCGGAAAACTTGAGTCTGTCCGTCTTGCCGGCCGTGAGCACGATAACTCTCGAACAAAACAACCTAGAGAAATTTCCAGTGTGGGTTCAGTTCCCAAATGCCCTAGTTGAGTTCGTTAATGGGCAGAATTCCACCAGGGGTTCCATAAATATGGCCGTTCGAAATTTTGTTCTTCTGATCACATTCTTTTTGTCCTTATTTGGAATGAATTTGTATCCTTATGTTCCACTCTCGATTTGAGCTAAGGGCTAAGGTATGTCCATATACGTGAGAAAAAATTTAGTGAAATATGGCTATTTGTTCGACTCAGCATCTTCAATTGAACCGGTTACTTCTCTCATATTATTAATCCTTTTTAATGACATCAATTCCTCATGGAATTTACCCTGTGCTACAACAAATTCCTACTTGAAAAATATATTGGTCATCTATAGTTATCTTGAGTTAGTTTTTCAATCAAATAATCTCTATTCAGACTATCAATTCCCCAAATCTTTGGCGGTAAACTACACACTGTTGAGATAAATTTTGAATGCTTTTGCCTATGGTAGCTGTTGCATCATATGAGCGATCCGACCATCCTCAGATTCCATGGAACTGCACATTGCCTAGGTTACCAACAAGATAAAGGATTATTTTCGGCAAAGTATAACAGCAAGTGGGATCAGGAAATGGCGAACTGTTCTAACTGGATGCACTCAAAGGTACAGAAAATTTTTGTTCAGTCAATCGCGCACATGAGAAATAGTTCACGGATTATGGAAAGATTTGTCGTGGTATTAGCTCGAGACTTGCGACAAATTTGAAGGGGCATACCTACAGATAAAATTAAAGCTTGCTCAAAACCATCAAGGTTGTGTGAGTATGTGAAAAAATTGAGTTTGAGATCAAAAAATTGAAAAGCACTGCCGTTTATCCACCTTATAGGTAAATCCGCATTTTCCAGTTTCAGAAACCAATTGAAAAAATTAACTGAGGCGAACCTCCAGACTTCACGTTAGCTTTAGGTGACCAATTTTTTTTTCGATAATTCGCTAGAATTTTCTACGGTGTCTATGGTGTTGGTGATGCGATCTGGACAAAATTTGGCACGTGGTTTGAATACATTATTCTTCATCTATATGCGCAATTTCATTTCAATCCAATCAGTTTTTTCTGAATTATCTGGAAAAACATATTTTGACAGCCATATTTACGGAACCCCTTGTGTAATTTTGCTCATTGATAAACGTGACCGCGAAATTCGAGATCCACAGCTATTCTGGAAATTTCAACTTCCTTGGCCTTTCCGTTCAAAAGTTATAATTTTCTATGGTCTCCATGGTTCTGGTGATAAGTTCTAAACAAAATTCCACGTCATCCTCCATCTGAGTTCAAAATTTCATCTCGATCGCATTGGTAATTTCGAATCAGGATAAAAAAATTTCGAACGGCCATATTCACGAAACCCCTGTGGAATTCTGCCCAACGAACGCAACTGCGGCATTCGGGGATTGAACCCACACTGAAAATGTCAAGTCTCTAGGTCGCTCCGCTCGAAAGTCATCGTGCTTACGGCACATTTTCGGCTCAAAATTCGAAAAATACAGAATCGTGACGAAATGATATAGCCTTCGTGTAAGTAGAACGAGCGCTCCAAAAAAGAGTTCATCACATACAGGATATCATTCGGATTAACTTATGAAAATAGGAGATGGTTGTTTGAGAAATGTTATGTACTTATTCGGATCACTCACTACAGAATATTGTCATTTGGTTCAGAGTGATATAGGGTGATTATCAAACCATAGATTCTGATGTAGACACCAAGCACAGTACTTCATCTCCTGTAGCGTTCCTGAATTATTATTGTCAGGGGTCCTCCAGCTATCATAATGGGTAAATTGGAGTTAGCAGACTTTGGAACAGGAAGGGACTTGGCCGAATTATTACTGATGTCACTATTTCAACAGAAGGTGACAATGGCGACAAAGTCATTATCCCTAGCATCCCGATAACACCTATCGATCTCCCGTTTCGGTTCAAAAGACTGCAATTTCCTATCAACGTCAGATTTTCCATGACATTAAATAAGGCACCGTTGCAAACATTGAAAAAAGCTCGAGAGCATATATGCAAAAAAGTGTTTTTCTCCGATCGTGGGAAAAGTGACACTATTCTGACCTGTTTTCTATGCCCAAAGCTCAACATTCCAGAATAGTCGGCAGTTGCTAAGCAATTAGAAAATAAAAGTGCGGTAATATTCTTACCGCACTGCTGTAGCGTGCGGTAATGTTACAAATAGATTATTACAATAAAATGAAACAAAGTACATTCTCAGAAAAGGATACACTGTTGTTTTTTCTGCAAAAATCCATGAAGCGTTGGTACGCAAGTTCATACTTTAAAAAAATCTATTCCCACTAGAAATATATTTTTGAGCGCTCGTACTACTTACACGAGGGCTATATCATTTCGTCACGATGTCTGTATTTTTCGAATTTTGAGCCAAAAATGGTCTCAAACGACTATGTTCGACTCACTGATGACGAATCCGTCGAAAAATTCGAGTCTGTCCGTCCGGCCGGCCGGCCGTCCGTATACACGATAACTCTCGAACGGAATGTCCTAGAAACTTGAAATTTTCAGGGTAGGTTTGAATCTTTAATGCCGTGGTTGAGTTTGTTATTGGGCAAAATTCGCCGAGGGGTTCCGTAAATATGGCCGCTAGAAATTTTGTTTTCCTGATTACTTTGAAACTACAGATTCGATCGAGATGAAATTTTGCACTCAAATGGAAAATTAGGTGTTCAAGCTACATGCAAAATTTTGTTCAGTTCGCATCACCAGAACCATATAAACCATAGAAAATTGTAACTTTTGAACGGAAACGCCTAGGGACTTGAAATTTTCAGGATAGGTGTGGATCTCGATTGTCGTGATCACTTACATCTATGAGCAAAATTATACTAGGGGTTCCGTAAATATGGTCGTTTGAAATTCAGTTTTCTTGATAATTTCCAAACTACAGATTCGATCGTGACGAAATTCTGTATACTAATGGAGAATGCTATATTCAAGCTACATTTCTCTAGATCGCATGACCAGAACCATAGAAACCATAGAAAATCATAACTTTCGAACGAAAAGGCCTAGAGACTTGAAATTTTCAGGATAGTTGTGGATTTCGAATGTCGTGATCACGTTCATCTATGAGCAAAATTATACTAGGGGTTCCGTAAATACGGCCGTTCAAAATATTCTGTTCCTGATAATTTCGAAACTACCGATTTGATTGGAATGGAATTTTGCACCTAGGTGAGGAATAATGTATTCAAACTACGTGCGAAATTTTGTCTAGATCGCATCACCAAGACCATAGATACCGTAGAAAATTTTAGCGAATTATCGAAAAAAAATTGTTTTGTTCAGCTGATGCACTGACATGAAGTCTGGAGTTTCGCCTATGTTTCAGAATTTTTTTGACAGCTGTCGAAAATTCCTTCAATTGATTCCTGAAACTGGAAAATGCGAATCTTCCTACAAGGTGCATGTACGAGCGCTCAAAAGCTTCTGCCTTCACGGCAGAGCTTTTCGTAATTTTTTAAATTTCTCTGTCGTAATTTTATCCGATTTACCTTCAGAACTCTTCATTATGACTCTTTTGCAGGCTTTTTTGCCTTTTGTTGTTTATTGTTTCACTAATTCATTTTTGTAAGGCGACTCCGTCATTATCGCTGTTTTTCCTCTGCGTTTTGTAACCCGTTGCGATGTTCGTACTTCTTTAGGTAAGGGTAGTGTGGCTTCAGAGACCAAGAGTGCAGTTCTGTTTTGTTCTTATACGTCTGAACCATCGCGCTGTGATTAAAGAAAGTATGTCTATAAACAAAGAAACCATAAGATGAATATGTCGACTACCCCGCTTTGCCCTTTGCCTCATTTGGCGTTACTGAACAAACATGGCTGGGACTCTTACCTTCTGTCGTTAAAGGCCGTGTTAAATATATGAAAAAAATCCTGAAACACACCTCAATCTGTATGAAAGTTCGTCTAAGTTGTGGCACAAATACTAAACACTTGATGTCAATACGAATGTTTACTGAATAGTTAGGACAACTGCTTTTTTGAGCGCTCGTAGTACTTACACGAGGGCTATATCATTTCTTCACGATGTCTGTATTTTTCGAATTTTGAGCCGAAAATGGTCTCAATCGACTATGTTCGACTCACTGATGATGAATCCGTCGGAAAATTCGAGTCTGTCCGTCCGTCCGGCCGTCCGTAAGCACGATAACTCTCGAACGGAACAACCTAGAGACTTCAAATTTTCAGTGTGGGTTCAGTTCCCGAATGCCTCGGTTGAGTTCGTTAATGGGCCAAATTCCACCAGGGGTTCCGTAAATAGGGCCGTTCAAAGTTTGTTTCCCTGATTACTTGAAAACTACAGATTTGATCGAGATGAAATTTTGCACTCAAATGGAAAATGGGGTGTTCAAGCTACATGTGGATTTTTTTCCAGATCGCATGACCAGAACCATAGGAACCATAGAAAATTGTAACTTTTGAACGGAAACGCCTAGGGACTTGAAATTTTCAGGATAGGTGTGGATCTCGAATGTCGTGATCACGTTCGTCTATGAGCAAAATTATACTAGGGGTTCCGTAAATATGGTCGTTTGAAATTTAGTTTTCTTGATAATTTCAAAACTACAGATTCGATCCTGACGAAATTTCGTATACTAATGGAGAATGATATATTCAAGCTACATTTCTCCAGATCACATGACCAGAACCATAGAAACCATAGAAAAATCATAACTTTCGAACGGAAAGGCCTAGAGACTTGAAATTTTCAGGATAGGTGTGGATCTGAAATGTCGCGTTCACGTTTATCAATGAACAGAATTATACTAGGGGTTCCGTAAATACGGTCGTTTGAAATTTTGGTTTCTCGATATTTTCGAAACTACGGATTCGATCGGGATGAAATTTTGTATTTCGATAGAGAATGATATATTAAAACAATATTTTGTCCAGATCGCATGACCAGAACCATAGAGACCATAGAAAATTGTAACTTTTGAACGGAAAGGCCTAGGAACTTGAAATTCTCAGGGTGGGTTTGGATCGCAAATATCGCGGTCACGTTCATCTATGAGCAAAATTAGACAAGGGGTTCCGTAAATATGGCCGTTCAAAATATTTTTTTGCTGATAGTTCCGAAAATACTGAGCGGATTGGGATGAAATTTTGCATCTAGCTGAGTAATAATGTATTCAAACTACGTGCAAAATTTTGTCCAGATCGCAGCACCAAGACCATAGATACCGTAGGAAATTCTAGCGAATTATCGAAAAAAAATTGATCAGCTGAAGCACTGACATGAAGTCTGGAGTTTCGCCTAAGTTTCAGAATTTTTTTGACAGCTGTCGAAAATTCCTTCAATTGATTTCTAAAACTGGAAAATGCGAATCTACCTACAAGGTGCATGTACGAGCGCTCAAAAGTTCCTGCCTTGACGGCAGTGCTTTTCGTAATTTTTTTTCAAAATAATGATTTCTTGCACATCACGTTGCGTTTCTGTGTATCACGCTCACAAGTGGATCAATTCCATCAGTTTCTTCATAGTGAATTATTGTTTATTGAAATACCAATAGATATGCTGAAAACCGTATAAATATCTGTTGTAACTTTTTTGGAAAAAAATATCCAACTTCAAATTTCATCATAAAATGTGATGAATATTCCATAATGTGAAAGTTTAATGGTTCATGGTGGAAATGAAATTTGAGAAAGCCTGTATGGCCAACACAAAAAAAAATATGCGCCTTTCATGTTAATTTCAAAATGGTACAATACATCTTCATAACTTATGTTGATGCCAAGTTATTGCAATTAGTATACAGAAAGAGCAAATTCGACTGAATAATAAAATATTGAAGGTTCGATACTTCCACCTCTTCCTCTGTACCTGATGATAAGGACTTCATGAAAAACAACGTTACATAGTAATATCATATTCATCGAAGTTAAAATCAAATAGTTTTTGAGCGCTCGTACTACTTACACGAGGGCTATATCATTTCGTCACGATGTCTGTATTTTTCGAATTTTGAGCCGAAAATGGTCTCAATCGACTATGTTCGACTCACTGATGACGAATCCGTCAAAAAATTCGAGTCTGTCCGTCCGGCCGTCCGGCCGTCCGTCAGCACGATAACTCTCGAACGGATCAACCTAGAGACTTGAAATTTTCAGTGTAGGTTCAGATCCCAAATGCCGCGGTCAAGTTCGTTAATGGGCAGAATTCCACCAGGGGTTCCGTAAATATGGCCGTTCAAAATTTTGTTCTCCTGATTACTTCGAAACTACAGATTCGATCGAGATGAAACTTTGCACTCAAATGGAGAATGAGGTGTTTGAGCTACATGTGAAATTTTGTCCAGATCGCATGACCAGAACCATAGAAACCATAGAAAATTGTAACTTTTGAACGGAACCCCCTAGGGACTTGAAATTTTCAGAATAGGTGTGGATCTGGAATGTCGTGATTACGTTCATCTATGAGCAAAATTATACAAGGTGTTCCGTAAATATGGTAGTTTGAAATTTAGTTTTCTTGATAATTTCAAAACTACAGATTCGATCGTGACGAAATTTTGTATACTTATGGAGAATGATATATTCAAGCTACATTTTTCCGGATCACATGACTCGAACCATAGAAAATCATAACTTTCGAACGGAAAGGCCTAGGGACTTGAAATTTTCAGGATAGGTGTGGATCTCGATTGTCGTGATCACTTTCATCTATGAGCAAAATTATACTAGGGGTTCCGTAAATACGGTCGTTTGAAATGTTGGTTTCTCGATAATTTCGAAACTACGGATTCGATCGAGATGAAATTTTGTATTTTAATGGAGAATGATATATTAAAACAATATTTTGTCCAGATCTCATGACCAGAACCATAGAAACCATAGAAAATTGTAACTTTCGAACGGAAAGGCCTAGGAACTTGAAATTCTCAGGGTGGGTTTGGATCGCGAATATCGCGGTCATGTTCATCAATGAGCAAAATTAGACTAGGGGTTCAGTAAATATGGCCGTTCAAAATATTTTTTTGCTGATAGTTCCGAGAATACTGAGCGGATTGGGATAAAATTCTGCACCTTGCTGAGTAATAATGTATTCAAACTACGTGCAAAATTTTGTCCAGATCGCATCACCAAGACCATAGATACCGATAGGAAATCTTTGAAACAGCTTGCTGGACACGGCGACATAACTCTTCAAGAGTTCTGATTGGCACCGAATAGACCTCGTCATTTAGGCAACCCCAGTAAAAAAATCTAACGGATTCAGGTCCGGGGAACGTGGAGGCCATAAAATGGGACCCATTCGGCCAACCCTTATTCGCATATTCCTGGGATGTGTAATTATTTCGTGGCATGTTCAGAGTTGAGATAAAGACCAAATCGTAACGAAATCACCAAAATTTCGAAGTCAAATCAGTAAGCGAAACGATTTTGTTGAAACTGAGATTATTCGACAGCCAAACATGTTCCTGTGCCTCATGGCAACCGCATCAATTCATTGGTCGAGAACCCCGCGCCAACTATTCGAATATTTGTATTTCTGTATACAAATCTATATTATTAAAAGAGGATCTATGGTTTATGTATGTAAAAGCATCACGTTCAAACGACTGCACCAAATTTGATAATTCTTTTTCAGTTGTGTTCATTATTATCACGAAAAACTGTTTACAATGAAATATTCCCGAAAAAAACCGCACGGAAAAGAAAAAAAGGCTTCCTTCTTTCTTTTTTCCTCCGACCAATGCGAACAATCATAGATTACTTATATTTCATGAAAATTTTGACACTTGTGTGAGTGAAGTTTATCGTGTTTCTAGAAATTGCTCAGAAGTTTATCACTGTGTTTGATATATATCGTTGTGTTGTGGGCGAGTTCGTAATGATCGATGATCGATCGATGATCGAATGAGCAAAGAGAATGAGAGGTTCTCAATCAAGATCTGCCCCAGCTCCGGAAGAATCGATATTATCGATCTCAGGCAAGATAAAACAAAATATAGAATCCAATGAAATGATCAACTTTGAGAGTTTGGCATTACGATATGAACCCACATTCGATTATGCTAGCAATATATTGGTGGCTTTTGGAAATACTGCAATGCTCTGAGATATCAAAACGAACCCCCAAGATTATGTTGTTCGAATGGAAAAATCAAATTGCAACAACTGACAACGCCACCCGAACCTTTGAACTCGTTACTTTCAGGACAAGAACCTCTATCTGAACATTCTATGACATCATTTGGTTCAAACATAATTGAGGGAGGAGGTTTCAATCCAACTTTTGAGGTATTTTTTTTCTATCGAACATTGATCATAACATATACCTACCTAACTACGAATATGAAAATTCTTTTGAGACCCATAAATAAGGCATAGAATAAAGGTAAAAGTGAGGTTTGGGTTAGGTTAGGGTTAATAATAATCCAACGTATACTTTAGCCACAGCAACGCGTGGCCGGGCCTGCTAGTATTGCAATAAGTTCGCATTTACATAAGTTATGAAGATGCATTGTACCATTTTGCAATCTGTATGAAAGGCGCATATTTGAGCGCTCGTACTACTTACACGAGGGCTATATCATTTCGTCACGATGTCTGTATTTTTCGAATTTTGAGCCGAAAATGGTCTCAATCGACTATGTTCAACTCAACGATGACGAATCCGTCGGAAAATTCGAGTCTGTCCGTCTGTCCGTCCGTCCGTCCGGCCGTCCGTAAGCACGATAACTTTCGAACGGATCAACCTAGATACTTGAAATTTTCAGTGTAGGTTGAGATCCCGAATGCCTCGGTTAAGTTCGTTAATGGGCAGAATTCCACTAGGGGTTCCGTAAATATGGCCGTTCAAAATTTTGTTCTCCCGATTACTTCGAAACTACAGATTCGATCGAGATGAAACTTTGCACTCAAATGGAAAATGAGGTGTTCAAGCTACATGTAAAATTTTGTCCAGATCGCATGACCAGAACCATAGAAACCATAGAAAATTGTAACTTTTGAGCGGAAACGCCTAGGGACTTGAAACTTTCAGGATAGGTGAGGTTCTGGAATGTCGTGATGACGTTCATCTATGAGCAAAATTATTCTAGGGGTTCCGTGAATATGGTCATTTGAAATTTAGTTTTCTTGATAATTTCAAAACTACAGATTCGATCGTGACGAAATTTTGTATACTAATGGAGAAATTGATATTCAAGCTACATTCATCCAGATCACATGACCAGAACCATAGAAAACCATAGAAAATCATAACTTTCGAACGGAAAGGCCTAGGGACTCTAAATTTTCAGGATGGGTGTGGATCTGAAATGTCGCGTTCACGTTTATCAATGAGCAGAGTTATACTAGGGGTTCCGTAAATACGGTCGTTGGAAATGTTGTTTTCTCGATAATTTCGAAACTACGGATCCGATCGAGGTGAAATTTTGTATTTTAATCGAGAATGATATTTTAAAGCAATATTTTGTCCAGATCGCATGACCAGAACCATAGAAACCATAGAAAATCGTAACTTTTGAACGGAAAGGCCTAGGAAATTGAAATTTTCAGGGTGGGTTTGGATCGAGAATATTGCGGTCACGTTCATCAATGAGCAAAATTAGACTAGGGGTTCCGTGAATATAGTGGTTCAAAATATTATTTTCCTGATATTTTCGAAACTACTGATCGGATTGGAATGAACTTATGCACCTAGCTGAGGAATAATGTATTCAAACTACGTGGGAAATTTTGTCTAGATCGCATCACCAACACCATAGATACTGTAGAAAATTCTAGCGGATTATTGAAAAAAAATTGATCAGCTGAAGCACTGACATGAAGTCTGGAGTTTCGCCTAAGTTTCAGAATTTTTTTGACAGTTGTCGAAAATTCCTTCAATTGATTTCTAAAACTGAATAATGCGAATCTACCTACAAGGTGCATGTACGAGCGCTCAGAAGTTCCTGCCTTCACGGCAGTGCTTTTCGTAATTTTTTTTTTTAAGTTGGCCACTTAGGCTTACCCACCTTTTTTTTCCACCATGAACGATTAAACTTTCACATAATGAAATGGTCATCACATTTAATGATGAAATTTCAAGTTGGATATTTTTTCCCCAAAAAGTTACAACAGATATTTTTACGGTTTTCTGTATATCTAATGGTATTTTATAAGAGAATATTTCACCATAAAGAAACTGATTGATTTGATTCATTCGTGAGTGTGTTACACAGAAACGCAACGCGATGTGCAAGAAATCATTATTTTGAAAAGAAAAATTTCTAGTGGAGACACCCTGTAGATATATCTAGAATGATTTATAATATTTCCTGGAAACATATATTCAAACCTGTCAAACCGTCAACAGATAACTAGGATTACAGGGAACCCTCACCGGCAACAGAATTCAATTATAATAAACACGGCGAAAACTTTAATGACCTGCTCCAGCCGACGGAAAGTCGGAATTAGTTTTCCGCGCCGGTCCTGATTTGAATGGAGACAAAAAGGTCGTCGTCGTCTGCGTCGACAAAGACGAAATTAACCGGTTTCACGAAAAATTGGATTTCACGCCCTGAATTTCGAATTTTTTCAATCGGGACTCACGGCGAGATGTTATCAACAGCCCGCTTTGACAGCCGTTGGGGACTGATTTCATTTTCATCGCCGCCAATAATAATCGAACCATTAGCAGAAGATCTTAGGTCCTCTCTCTAGCTAGAGGCGATAACGACGGAAGTGGAGAAGATCTAATTTTAGAAGGATCACATTCTTTGGGAAGCGTGATGTCTCTTCTGCAAATAGCTAAATGCCTCTTTCATACAGAAAGTACCTTCAGAGTTCGTTCCCTAGAAACAAATTATGGCTTTTCTCCATGGTTGCCAGATCTATATTGGTTTATTATTCCTAATAAATACCCATTGGAATGGTTCAAGGAAGAACATGTTGGCTGTGTACCTGTGTAAAATCTTATAATCAAATCGAAAAAAATCCTTCAGTATGCCATCCGGTGTTAGTATTCTGTATCGTCAAATGCTTAGGGTGAAAGGGCCTACAGAGCATTAACATGGTTGGTCGATGAAAGACGATGTTGGAAATAATGTCGAACGTGAGAGCTTAAGTATGTTGGTTATAACTGTTATGCTGGGTCCAGAGTGGTGTAATGTAACGCGTAATGTAATGCGAATTCTTCATTTGGACGGTACTACGAGCATTGCACGTACCGTTCGACCCGATCGATGAGTGTGTCGGTTTTTCTGGCCAACACAAAGACGCTCGCAGTTCTCGTTTGGACAGCTTTTAGTATAGTTGTGATTTCAAGATGTGGACTGACACACAACTTCCTGTTCGTAGCAACTGACTGGAAAAGCCGGAGAACGAGGATTCGCGTTGAAGCTTCGCGTTGAATTCGTAAGTCGTCCAAACGATGCCCTCTAAATTACGCGTAATATTACATTACACGTTACACCCGTCTGGACCCGGCTTCACAAGTACATTGGGACAGTTCGATAATTCGACTACGAACCTTGCTAGTGGAAGGTTGTACTACAAGAAAGTTTACCTGTGTGCTGAAAGTGGAAGAGGAAGTGTATAGTGGAAGTGTCCTCTAAACCTATGAATGAGTAGTGTTTCCCAAGGAATCTAGAGCTGTGCCAAAGCATTGTGCTTGGTACTTGTGAAAGCACTTGAAGCCCTTTTGTGCTCCCAAGCACTGTGCTCCCGAGCACTTTTTAAGAGCAGTGCTTAGTGCTTAGTAATTGAAGCACTTCAGCAAAAGGCTTTGTGCTTAGTAATCCCCTCGGGAGCACTTTGAGGATTACTAAGCACTAAGCCCTTTCCCAATCTTGTCGTAACACGAATATATGCGACCGAGGTCAACGCCTTGATAACTTGAAATCTAGTATTGATATTCAGTCCAGTGAAAATGAATCGATATATTTAGGAATACATATTATTTCAACTAAAAAGATCCGAAGTCCTTGAAATTTTTTTTCCAACATACATAGTTCTCGTGATGCTCTAAGTGGGTATCGAATTCGGGACACCCTATACCCTCACATCTTTTCTGACCTGTCAATAATCTCACATACTATCATATAACAGCTTGACTGAATAGGTACAATTTTTCTTCCGATTAAAATAACCTCACCTCAACAGTTCGTGAAAAAGTGCTTAGGGCTTAGTGCTCGAAATATCGAATCACTTTCACAAAGTGCTCAGTGATTGCGAGCCTTCTGTGTTGGTGCTTAGTGCTCTCGGGAGCCCTTTTTTCCAAGTGCTTAGTGCTAGAAGCACTAATATTCAGTGCTCGGCACAGCTCTGAAGGAATCACTAACTCAAATGAAAATTCTGTAATATCTACTATCTTATGGAAGAAAACACTGCCGAAGATAAATTTGAAGGCGTTATTGAATTTGTGAAAAACAAAAGAAGAATATATGATGAAGAAAACAATTCACATCCAGTGAACAAGAGAGCTAATGACAACAGTGCCCGTAACTAAAATGGAGTCGAAACGAAAAATTCGTTCAGTCGATTTAGAACCGAAGCAGGAATATCCCCTTCTATTAAAGGCGATTACAACAAAAAAATTATGTTACCAAGAAAATCAAGCCACCTCCATTCATAACTTAAATATATTCTCATAAAGAAGGCCTACTATGATACAGAAGAGTACTTCAAGGACACTTCTTATATTTTTATGACATGCCTATATCTGTATTTTGTTTGTGAAATCGAATGTAATGTTGTTTACAGTTTTTACAAATTTATTCAAAGTTTTATGTAAATTTCATAGTGCATATTTTACACTTCTTGACTCCCCATGTAAAATTTTGATGGGCTATAAATAGTTTGTTCATTTCTTGCTTTTGTGAAGTTACCAAATGGTGAGTGAATGAATTGATTTATTATTATTATCTCGTTTGTTGGTGCTACCAAACTCAGCTCAAAGCTGGTATCATTGGCCTATGCCGGGTACGAAGTACCAAAGAGATTAGACTCAATTTACATTGTGAACTTCCGTACTGTATGACAGGTGTTCAATATAACAGCCTTCTGGATGTCTGAATAGGTGTTTTTAGGTAGTCCCAGTTTAGCGATACTTTCGTGCAGAGTCTTGGGCACCACTCCGTTTGATGATATTATCACTGGAACGATTTCCACTTTCTGGCAATGCCACATTTGTTTGATTTCGATGGCGAGATCCGCATACTTATCCATCTTCTCCTGATATTTATTGATAATGTTGTGAGTGTTCGGAACCGCCACATCAACGAGGAAGACCGAGTTGACTCTTCTATCCAATACTACAATATCTGGTCTGTTATTCGTCACCTGTATATCGGTGATAATGGACCTATCGTAGTAAAGTCTAAAATTGTCATTCTCGAGAACCATCTGTGGCTGATACTTATAGTATGGTATATAGGTGTTGAGAAGACCGAACTTGTTCGCCAGTTTCTGGTGGACGATGTTGCACACTTGATTATGTCTATGCAGGTAATCAGTATTAGCCAGCGCGCTACAGCCAGATGTTATATGCTGAATAGTCTCTGATTTTTGTTGACACTTCCTGCATTTGTCGGATTGGGTATTAGGATCCTTGATGATGAACTTCTTGTAATTATTCGTATTGATGACCTGATCTTGAATAGCGATCATAAAGCCCTCAATTTCTGGAAATAAGTTTCCGCTAGTGAGCCATCTATTTGAAGCCTCTTTGTCGATGTGTTGCTGGTTGAGTTCGTGGTGGTGTCGGCCATGCAATGCCTTTTGCGACCATTGTTCTTGTTTCTCCACATCTGAAACTACTCCAGAATCTGCCTCCAGCAACGCGAGGTTCAGGGGCGTGTAACCCTTATCCGCTCTAGTTACTGTCCGATGAAGATCGGAGGTTTCGGCCTTCTTATAAAAGAACTCACGTAATTTCTGGACCTGTCGATTGTGCAGATTGATGAGGTTAATTAACCCCCTTCCCCCTTCCTTCCGAGGTAGTGTCGTCCTTATAGTGGATGACTTTGGATGGTGGTTGTTGGTTTTTGTCATCATTGTTCTTGTCGACCTCTGAATAGCATCCAACTCAGTTTTTGTCCATTTGAGTATTCCGAAAGAGTATGTTAAAACTGGTATGGCATATGTGTTGATTGCCTGTACTAAGTGACCTGCATTCAGCTCAGACTTCATCAGTGCTTTTACTCTTCTGGTGTATTGCTCCTGAATTCTTACTTTAGCCTGCTTGTGTTCCAGCAACCTGGCTTGTTGGAATCCCAGGTATTTGTAAGATTCTCCGTTTTCCATTGCCTCTATGATATCTCCGTTTGGAAGTTTTATATCTCCGTCTATGACAATGCCTTTTTCGATATGAAGGATTTTGCTCTTGGATAGACCAAATTCCATATGAATATCACTGGAGAATCCATGTGCTATCTCTAGAAGATGTTGAATTTGATGCTGGTTCGCCGCATATAGCTTAAGATCATCCATGAATAGAAAGTGTGAAATTATAAAATTCATATTTCTATTAGCTTTGATGTTGAAGCCGTATTTCGTATTATTGAGCATAGTGTAGAGGGGATTCATTGCTAGGCAGAACCATAGTGGGCTCAAGGAGTCACCCTGGAAGATTTCCCTAAGGATCGGTATTTCTTCGCTGTTAATAAAGTTTTGACCGATATGCACATGCAAGTTTGTTCGCCAATCTCTCATTGTTGTTGAAAGAAAACCTATAATAGTCGGGTGGACTTTGTAGATTTTCAACACCTCGAGAAGCCAAGAATGGGGTACACTATCAAATGCTTTCTTATAATCGACAAAAGCTGTGTGTATATTCCGGTGACCTTTCTGGGCTTGTCGAAGTATAACAGAGTCCATAACAAGTTGTTCCCTGCACCCTTGGTGATCTCTTGTGCAGCCCTTTTGTTCTTCTGCCAATATATTATTTTCCTCGGCGTGCTTGTATATTCTGTTGGTGATGCATGCTGTTACGTGATAGGTCTGTACTGTCATCCGTCTTTGAACTCTTTGGCAGCATATGTGTTGAACCCAAAGTTAGAAATGATGGCATATCCTTAGGGTTGTGCAGGATGTGGTTGAATTGTTCAGCCAGTTCTTCGTGGACACTGGAAAATTTCTTGTACCAGAAATTTTGGATGTTGTCTACTCCCGGGGAAGTCCAGTTGTTAGCATTTCGGACAGCTTCTCTGATTTCTTCTACGAAAATCTCATCGAATTGCATCGGTGCAACTCTCAACTGTTCCTTCTCAGTTTTTATCCAGCTGGCGTCTACGTTGTGATATTTGGGCGTTGACCATATCGAGGACCAATAATTTTCTAAACAATGCTTGGACGGCATTGGTTTGTTGATGTTAACATTTTCAGTTTTTAATTGTCTGAAGAAGGTTCTTTGATTATTTTGGAAAGTGCTGTTTTGTTGTTTCCTTTTTGTGCACTTGATGTATCTCGATAAACGCTTGGACTTCGCTTTCAATTTTTGCTTCAACAGGTCTACATGTTCACTCAGATGATGTTGATGATCTGGATCGTTGATATGTGTATTTATTTTCTTGAATATTTTTCTAACATGATTTTTCAAACGTTTTGAAGGTTCTCTATTGCTCTGATATTCGGTTAGTCGTCCAAGCTCAGTTCTTATATCGTTGATAGCATGCTCCAGTCGTTGCTGCCACCACGGTTTTTTGCTGGTATTTTTGGCACGTACAGTTGGTGCATATACTTCCTGGTTGTGCATTTGGAGCACTGATACGGCTCCACAGTAAATGAGCAAATGAAGCTTCTCGAGAGAATTGTAGTCTTTGATGTATCTTTCCAGTGTTGAATTCACAGCTGCAATGATATTATTGGTTTCTCTATTGGTCCTCAGTTTTGGCAGTTTTGGCCGACGTATCGGATTAGTGCCCTCAAATTCTGCTAGTGATTTGCTCAGTTCGAAGAGCACTTTATCGAGCAACACTGGTTGAGCTGTTGTATCGGGAACAAGAGTTATGTGGTCTGTAGTAGCTATTTCGTCTTTGTCAGTGTGATCTTCTCTGTGGGAACTGTTTACTACTTCTCGTGCTTCAGGAGGGATATTTACTATCTGCAGCTCATGAAGAACTTCTCCACGGATTTGCTTTAAGATCGGATCAGGAAGCAATTTGTTCCTTAAAATAGCTCTTCTCTGGTCAGGTATGCGTTGCTCTGTTATGTGTTGCAATTCTGGGTACCTTTCAACAAAACTACGGTGAAGAGCATAACGGTACGTAGTCAGGTCAGTTTCCATCCTCGTAACTGTAAAATAGGAGCGCATTATGAAAGAATTCAACTCTGTGGTCCATTTCATTCGCTTTCTAGGCAGTCCGGCTTCAGTGGTCGCAGGCACATTGACATGCGTCGCCGTAGAAACACTTGAAGTCGGTTGAGAACTATGGGCGTTAACGTCCTCTCCAGTGGTGGGATTCGCAGTAGCCATACTCGTCATCGCGCTGCGCCCGCCGCTATCCGAGGGAGACTGCAACTCATTTTTCGAACAGGACCCTCTACCTAAATCCTGAACGCGACAAGAGGTTAAAGTGGTACAATGCCGATTCACCCGTTTACTCCTTAAACTGTACATCATTAAGATTTTGCATTTTATCCCTACTGCCAGGGTCAGCTAGGGTACCTCGGGTTTGCCAAGCCCGTACTCCGGAACAAGTCCGAGAGCCCCTGAGGGTATTATTATTATTATTATTTTTATTATTATTATAATCCATGGAAAGATGAACCATCACCAAGCTCTAGTCAAAGCTCTCAACGAAATAACGTCGAATAATTTATATATTGACATAATAGAAATGCAACAAATATCTCTGTTAATGAGGAGCAGACCCTGCCACGCGTTGCTGTGCCTAAGGTTTACGTCTGATTATATTCCAACCAGTGGAATTATTTTTATTATTAACCCTTACCTAACCTTACTCGAAGCCTAACCTTGATTTTTCGAAAGTTATTTCCAAGTTCTAAAACAGTTCCAAATTTCTTCAGTTTTGGGAAAGACCCAGAAACTTGGCATCACTCCTTGCACGTTATCGCTCTTTTCGAGTGATACGGTGTAGTGAGGACGCAATGTCCCGTCGTCGGTTTGCGACCCGCGTTGTCGCGTAGATAATGATCACTCATATAATCAACAAATAACTTGCTATAAAAAATTTTGATACTATAAATTGAGATATAACCTGTCTTATCTTTCAAGTCAAATTGCACACAGTGTGCGAAATTTGATCGGTTCAGTATTTTAGGAGTTCATCTCGGACAAACAACTCATTCTGAACACCAAGGAGAGTTCTTAGTGATTATGATATAGAAAAGGAAAAGAAAGAAAATTCCCACAAAACGACAGGCCGATAAATCTACTGTCAACACTCAACAAATAGTTGAGAGTGTAATTGGGACTCCGTTATCCGTTTCTCAATAAAGAAACAGAAGCACTGAATCTGATACCCCCAGAACAATTTGTATTCAGAAGAAATCATTCCACAGAACTAAAACTGTTGAGGTTCACTGAAAGATTTCAGAATAAACAAGCCAAAGGATAAGTGGTATTATATGTTGATAGAGCCTTCGACCGAGTTTGGCACGAATAAAACGAAATTACGAAAAGCACTGCCGTGAAGGCAGGAGCTTTTGAGCGCTCGTACATGCACCTTGTAGGTAGATTCGCATTTTCCAGTTTTAAAAAGCAATTGGAGGAATTTTCGACAGCTGTCAAAAAAATTCTCAAACTAAGACGAAACTCCAGACTTTGTCTGTTCTTCAGCTGACCAATTTCTTTTCGATAATTCGCTAGAATTTTCTACGGTATCTATGGTCTTGGTGATGCGATCTGGACAAAATTTCGCACGTAGTTTGAATACATTATTCCTCAGCTAGGTGCAAAATTTCATTCTAATCAAATCGGAAGTTTCGAAAAAATCAGGAACAGAATATTTTGGACGGCCATATTTACGGAACCCCTAGTCTAATTTTGGTCATTGATGAACGTGGCCGCGATATTCGCGATCCAAACCCACCCTGAAAATTTCAAGTTCCTAGGCCTTTCCGTTCAAAAGTTACAATTTTCTATGGTTTCTATGGTTCTGGTAATGCGATCTGGACAAAATGTTGCTTTAATATATCATTCTCGTTTAAAATACAAAATTTTATCTCGATCGAATCCGTTGTTTCGAAATTATCGAGAAAACAAAATTTCAAACGACCGTATTTACGGAACCCCTAGTATAATTCTGCTCATTGATGAACGTGAACGCCACATTTCCGATCTACACCTATCCTGAAAATTTCAAGCCCCTAGGCCTTTCCGTTCGAAAGTTATTATTTTCTATAGTTTCTATGGTTCTGGTCATGCGATCTAGAGAAATGTAGCTTGAATATATCATTCTCCATTAGTATACAGCATTTCGTCACGATCGAATCTGTAGTTTGGAAATTATCAAGAAAACTAAATTTCAAACGACCATATTTACGGAACCCCTAGTATAATTTTGCTCATAGATGAAAGTGATCACGACAATCGAGATCCACACCTATCCCGAAAATTTCAAGTCCCTAGGTGTTTCCGTTCAAAAGTTACAATTTTCTATGGTTTCTATGGTTCTGGTGATGCGAGCTGAACAACCTCATTTTCCATTAGAGTGCGAAATTTCATCTCGATCAAATCTGTAGTTTCAAAGTAATCAGGAAAACAAAATTTCGAGCGGCCATATTTACGGAATCCCACGGCGAATTTTGCCCAATAACGAACTTAACCGCGGCATTCGAGATTCGAACCTACCCTGAAAATTTCAAGTTTCTAGGACATTCCGTTCGAGAGTTATCGTGTATACGGACGGACGGACGGACGGCCGGCCGGACGGACAGACGGAATTTTTCGACGGATTCGTCATCAGTGAGTCGAACATAGTCGTTTGAGGCCATTTTCGGCTCAAAATTCGAAAAATACAGACATCGTGACGAAATGATATAGCCCTCGTGTAAGTAATACGAGCGCTCAAAAATGATGATAATAGGCAACACTACCAAAACCTGCAAGATAATAAGAAACTACCCGGAAACAGGAATTTTTATAGCAAAATAGATGACACATTATCTCCCACCAGACAAATAGAAGTAGGAGTGCCCCAAGGTTCAGTTCAGGAAAGTCTGTAAAATATGCGGACGTTATCCGTGACACATAAACTTTTTATAAGGTTTTATGAGGATTTATAAATAGATGTTATTTATAAGCATATCCGAATACATGATATACAGGTTTGTATCAGACAGTGGTGCTCAAAGGATTCTATAAGATTCGATGAGGTATTCCACTTTCAATTACAACGATATTATATGCTCAGTCATAAGCTTGAGAACGTATCAGAAAATGTGTGGGAATTCACACAATTTTATTGGGTATCTTGGAGAGACAGTTGGTTCTGGATTTGATGGTTTTGATCAGGGATTCCTTATCTAATTTTATGCGGTTCCTATAAGCGTTTATATGGCTCAGAATAACTGGGAAAACAAAGTATAAGATTTTATATTAGGCAGTGACAGAAACTTTCTATTTTGGATGTCTTGGGGGGGTAATTAACCCCTTATATCCCCCCTCTCCTATATATCTATGCCCTTGAATGATGGTTCGAAAAAACTATAAGATTCGATCAAAGGGGCACGAGGGCACGGCAAATTTTCGTGATATTTGTTTCCGGAATAATCCCTGAGGAGGCCCATGTGGGCTGTCACTACAAGCTATAAGTTACTCTAGGGAAGGTAGGTCACTTGATTCTTTCATTCTTCCTTTCTTCTTGTGCCTCCATGATTATCACTCATACCGTCGTCTCCACCCTCAATAACTATTGGGGATGAAGCGACACAAAAGACCGCTCGGAGCTGCAGGTTCGGATATCCGGAGCGAAGCCGGAACAAGTGTCCCCACCAACAGCAACCATTCCGCTCATGCTATTGCGCCTCGACGTAATGTCGAAAGATTGTAGACTGAGTTTCACATTGATGATATCAGTTAGGATACACATATGAAAGCCTCGCACTATCGCCCAGTCGACAACTGATTTGATATGAAATATGAAACGGAACTGTGGATATGTGGTCCAATAAAGGCACAAACAACAAACCTTTCTACAATGGTTAAACAAACCAAGCGGAAATGTACCTATACCTTCTCAGATTTCTCACACCAGGTCGGGCTCTCTGAACTCTCCAGCGGAGGCACTTCTCGACTTTGAAGTAGCTACAGAAAATCTATTCTCACTAATTTCCACGCTGGGTAAATGATACATCCCATAGAAATAGTTTTACTCATTTACTCTCAAATAAGGGAAGAAGAAATCAATTGAAGAATCGAGATAACATTCAGTGAGAACAAAAAAAACAAAATAATCAAAAGAATTGAGACATAGAAACATTGAGAAAATTCAGGAGAAAAAATCGTTGAGAAACAGAATTCGGGATTTGCAAAGAAATGTTCCAGCGGAAATGTTTACCTACTCTGAAGTAGATCTCAAATTTGGTACCCTTGCTTTGCTTCCAATTTCACTGTTACTCTATTACTCATTTCATAATATATCTATTCACCAATAATAATTGTACGTAATCCAAATTTTGTGGGGGGTACCCCCCAATTATGAGAAAATGCTAAGTTTGGAAAATCAAACCCTTTCTTAGTGATTTTCAATACCATTGGTTTGGGAAAATCGGGAGATTTTCGGCGTGACGAGAAATAAAATCGACAAATTCCATTCTCCTTCAAATTAGTATATCGAAGTATAAGTGGATAAAAAGATCTTTCAAACACGAGCGATTTAAAAGTTCCCAAAAATTTCACGCTATTTTTGAGCGCTCACTTTAGGGGCTATACCATTTCGTCACGATGTCTGTATTTTTCGAATTTTGAGCTGAAAATGTTCTCAATCAACTATGTTCAACTCACTGATGACGAATCCGTCAGAAAATTCGAGTCTGTCCATCCGGCCGTCCGTATACACGATAACACTCGAACAGAACGACCTAGAGACTTGAAATTTTCAGTGTGGGTTCAGTTTACAAATGCCGCGGTTGAATTCGTTAATGGGCAGAATTCCACCAGGGGTTCCGTGAATATGGCCGTTCAAAATTTTGTTCTCCTGATGACTTTGAAACTATAGATTCGATCGAGATGAAATTTTTTCGAATTTTGAGGCAAAAATGGTCTCAATCGACAAGGTTCGATTCACTGATGACGAATCCGTCGTCGAAATTCGAGTCTGTCCGTCCGTATACACGATATTGTTCTCCTGATTACTTCGAAACTACTGATGCGATCTGTTGGAGTTGGAGAATGACGTGTTCAATTTGACCAGAACCATTGAAACCATAGATTATAAGTTTCGAACGGAAAGGCCCAGGCCTTTCAGGGTAGGTTTAGATCTCGAATGTCGCAGTCACGTTCATCAATGAGCAAAATTAGACTAGGGGTTCCGTGAATATTTTTTTTATATTTGAAATTTAGTTTTCTCGATAATTTCAAAACTACGGATTTGATCGTGACGAAATTCTGTATTTCAATGGACAATGATATATTCAAGCTACATTTTGTCCAGATCGCATGACCAGAACCATAGAAACCATAGAGAATAATAACTTTCGAACAGAAAGGCCTAGGGACTTGAAATTTTTAGGATAGGTGTGGATCTCGAATGTCGCGGTCACGTATACCAATGAGCGAAATTAGACTAGGGGTTCCGTAAATATGGCCGTTCAAAATATTTTTTCGTGATCATTTCGAATCTACTGTTAGGATTGGAATGAAATTTTGCACATGGATGAAAAACAATGTATTCAAACTAAACTTGCAAAATTTTGTCCAGATTGTATCACCAAGACCATAGATACCGTAAAAAATTCCAGCGAATTATGGAAAACAAAATTGGTCACTTAGCACTGACGTGAGGTCTGGAGTTTCACCTTAGTTTGGAATTTTGTTGACAGCCGTTAATAATGTCTTCAATTGGTTTCTAAAACTGGAAAATGCGAATCTACCGACAAGGTGCATGAACGAGCTCTCAAAAGCTCCTGACTCCACAGCAGTGTTCTTTATATTTTTTTTTTATTAGTGCATATTTAAATCATCCTTTCTAGCATTTTACCGATTGCTCGTGTTGAAAATTGACAATTTTTCCAACAAACGAAAGCAAATCCTAAGATCAAAAAAATTATCTTTGTGTCGCTTCTCCGATAGGAATTATTTTGATTTGATGGTCATGCTATATGGACAAAACTTTGCTTGTAGCTTGAACACGTCATTCTTCATCTGAATGCAAAATTTCATCTCGATCGAATCGATTCTCGGAGTAGGCGCTTAATATAATAGCGTCGTTTCTAAACAGTAGGTCCCAGGCTGTTGTCTATGACGGAAGGCAATCAGAGTTCTTAAGTATGCTCTCTGGTGTGCCGCAGGGATCTGTACTCTCCCCTCGGCTTTTCAGCATCTATATAGCGACGATACTCACCTCTACTTATCTTTTTTCCAGAGAAGTGTCTACACGCTATAACTGCCTTGAATTTCGATCTAAGTAACTTGTTCCAATTTTCTCACAGTCATTCGCTAAAATTGAACCCTCAGAAAACTAATGCTTTACTTTTCGGGGGGTAGAGGGAAAGAGACATTTTTATGCAGGGGTACAGCAGTTTGTTAAAGATAATGTTGAGAGCATTTTTAAAGACTTGAGATTTTTAAATTATGTTTCTCAGATACTAAGTAGATCATACGCCAGCTTAAAACTCATATTACATTTTCTTGATGCTCCAACGAAGGCTTTACTTTGCGACAGTTTGGTCCTGTCTCATCCTAATAACTGTGACACTGTCTATGGACCTTGCATCACTAAATAAGATTCTAACAGAATTCAAAAACTGCAGAATTCTTGTTTGAGACTGATCTACGGTATTCGAAAATATGATCACGTAAACCACAAACTGAAAGAGATTTATTGGCTGCCTATGGCGCAGATACGCCGGCTTCACTCGTCTTGCTGGTTCTTTTCTGTGGTGGCTCAGAAATGTCTAGATTGGACGTGTATGATTTTAAGATTAAACCCTCATCTACTCCATAGTTTCCGGTTCATGACTACTTCTATAAATTTTGTATTACATAGTGGTATCTAAAGAGTATGTAAATATTTATAAGAAACGAAGTGGAAAAAATGACGAGAAACACTGCCGCGAAGTCAGGAGCTTTTGAACGCTCGTTCATCCACCTTGTAGGTAGATTCGCATTTTCCAGTTTTAGAAACCAATTGGAAAGATTTTGAAACTTGTAAAAAAAATTTAGAACTGAATCCAGACTTCACGTCAGTGGTTTAGGTGACTAATTTTTTTTTCGATATTTCACTAGAATTTTCTATGGTATCTATGGTCTTGCGATCTGGACAAAATTTCCCACGTAGTTTGAATACATTATTCTCCATCTATGTGCGAAATTTCATTCCAATCCAATGAGTAGTTTCGAAATTATCCGGAAAAAAATATTCTGAACGACCATATTTACGGAATACCAAGTCTAATTTTGCTCATTGATGAACATGATAGCGAAATTCGAGATGGGAATCTACCCTAAAACTTTCAAGTCCCTAGGCCATTCCGTTCGAAGGTTATAATTTTCTATGGTTTCTGTGGTTCTAGTCATGCGATATGGGAAAAAGGTAGCTTGAATATATCATTCTCCATTAAATTACAAATTTTGTCACGATCGAATTCGTAGTTTTGAAATTATCAAGAAAACTGAATTTCGATCGTCCGTATTCACGAAACCCCTTGTCTAACTCTACTTATTGAAGAACGCGACCGTGTCATTCGAGATCTACACCTATCCTGAAAATTTCAAGTCCTTAGGCCTTTCCGTTCGAAAGTTCTAATTTTCTATGGTTTCTATGGTTCTGGTCATGCGATCTAGAAGAAATGTAGCTCGAACATATCATTCCCTCCATTCAAATTTATTATGTTTCATTATGATTAGAAATTCAACTTTTTCAGCTTGTATTTGTTCAGTCCATTTCGATAGTGATTGCTTCGATGAAGTTTTTGTGAAGCAAAGTTCCCTTGTTTCTTTAAAGAATAAATGTTTCATTCACGTTATTCCCCAAATCATTTCCAAATTCAATAATTATAAAGATGATTATTTTATTACCAAATCCATAAATATAATTTTTTCAATATAGTTTGAAATGAACACATTTTCCTCTGGTTTTTTTTTTTCAAGAATAACTATCATCAATAACTTTTCTTATTTCCCTAATCATTTCCATCTATAATCGTTGTGAAACAAATGCTCAAAGCTGCTTTGCTTTCCAGTGGAGTCATTGGGCGAGAGAGTCCGACAAACCTTAGATGCTCGTCGGCATACTGGTGTTTGTGTATAGTGTACTCAATCTACTATCAAATAGTTCGCTCACTTGCCTCTGAAACTATTGTTTCCCGGCTTTCATGTACACCGTGAAATGAGGTCATTCTATTCAACGTTCGTTCCTGCTGTGGAAAACAGGAAAAATGTTTCCCAAAAAACACAAGCTCGAATGCCTACCCATAAATCGTCTGGAGAGGAGAGTGAGTTGTAAGTCGGGCTTTTATGTAATTTAACTATGGAAAAGGTCTTGTAATGAATTGTTCAGCCGAATCCTTTTACGTGGAGCCCATTCCCTGCGCCAAGACGTAAATAATGAATTCCGCTAATTGAATCTGAGAACGAAATCAATTTTAATTGAATTGTATGAGGACTTTTGTCGCACACAGCAGTTCTTTGGTTTTGAATCGATTTCAGATTGCAGTCTGCTATCGAGCACAAGTTCACATTTAATAATTTCTTCGAAATCACCACTCATATGTTATGGTGATCTATGATTCCTACCTGCGCATTCCATCCTGTGAATTCATTCATTAATTGAATTATTTCTACTTCTCTTTCTTGGTTTATATCCCCTTTCGCTGAAACGAAACTAGTGCCAGCATTCTTACGAAAACTTTTCAGGATATAAAAAAGGAATTTGACAAGTTTCAAAAATAATTTTTTCATACATAAATTGTGGAATTCAATAGTTGCAGGCAAATTGATAATAGAAATTGATTTTTATTTTCTTCATATTCCAACTTTCAAATCATACTAATTCTTGCTCAACATCTAATACAGGATAGTTTTGCTTTTTTTTCCATACGACTTTTGTCGCACACAGCAGTTCTTTGGTTTTGAATCGATTTCAGATTGCAGTCTGCTATCGAGTACAAGTTCACATTTAATAATTTCTTCGAAATCACCACTCATATGTTATGGTGATCTATGATTCCTACCTGCGCATTCCATCCTGTGAATTCATTCATTAATTGAATTATTTCTACTTCTCTTTCTTGGCTTATATCCCCTTTCGCTGAAACGAAACTAGTGCCTGCATTCTTACGAAAACTTTTCAGGATATAAAAAAGGAATTTGGCAAGTTTCAAAAATAATTTTTTCATACATAAATTGTGGAATTCAATAGTTGCAGGCAA
This sequence comes from Aphidecta obliterata, assembly GCA_963966015.1. Lineage (NCBI taxonomy): Eukaryota > Metazoa > Arthropoda > Insecta > Coleoptera > Coccinellidae > Aphidecta > Aphidecta obliterata. The sequence continues at coordinate 21,002,276 of OZ014434.1, read as the reverse complement.
ATTGATAATAGAAATTGATTTTTATTTTCTTCATATTCCAACTTTCAAATCATACTAATTCTTGCTCAACATCTAATACAGGATAGTTTTGCTTTTTTTTCCATACGACTTTTGTCGCACACAGCAGTTCTTTGGTTTTGAATCGATTTCAGATTGCAGTCTGCTATCGAGCACAAGTTCACATTTAATAATTTCTTCGAAATCACCATTCATATGTTATGGTGATCTATGATTCCTACCTGCGCATTCCATCCTGTGAATTCATTCATTAATTGAATTATTTCTAGTTCTCTTTCTTGGCTTATATCCCCTTTCGCTGAAACGAAACTAGTGCCTGCATTCTTACGAAAACTTTTCAGGATATAAAAAAGGAATTTGGCAAGTTTCAAAAATAATTTTTTCATACATAAATTGTGGAATTCAATAGTTGCAGGCAAATTGATAATAGAAATTGATTTTCATTTTCTTCATATTCCAACTTTCAAATCATACTAATTCTTTCTCAACATCTAATACAGGATAGTTTTGCTTTTTTTTCCATACATATCATATCCTTTTCCGATGAAAAGAATTCAAAATTATAATGAAACTTAGTCAACGAAGAAAAAATTGACGAAAAATGAAGTGAGGTGAGAAATCTTTCAAAAAAGAACTCAATAAACTTGTAAACTGTTGACTTTAAATTATCAATAAAAATATCTCAAACGACAGCAAATGAGTCATACTATCACTAACAAGGTTCACGTCTAATTTGGAAACATCCTGTATATACATATTTCATGTTGAATTTTTGAACGCCCGTACTACTTACACGAGGGCTATATCATTTCGTCACGATGTCTGTATTAATCGAATTTTGAACTGAAAATGTGCCGTATACACGATAACTATCGAACAGAACGTCCTAGAGACTTGAAATGATCAGTGCGGGTTCAGTTCCCTAATGCCGAGGTTAAGTTCGTTAATGGGCAGAATTCCACCAGGGGTTCCGTAAATATGGCCGTTCGAAGTTTTGTTTTTCTGATTACTCCGAAACTACTCATTCGACCGACATGAAATTTTGCATTCAGATGCAAAGTGTCGTGTTCAAGATACTCACGAAATTTTGTCTAGATCGCATGACCAGAACCATAGAAAATTATAACTTTGTAATGGAAAGGCCTAGGGACTTGAAATTTTCAGGATAGGTGTGGATCTCGAATGTCGCGGTCACGTTTATCAATGAGCAGAATAAGACTTGAGATTCCGTAAATATGGTCGTTTGAAATTTAGTTTTATCATGACGAAAATTTTTATTTTAATGGAGAATGAGATATTCATGCTACATTTTTTCCAGATCGCATGACCAGAACCATAGAAACCATAGAAAATTATAACTTTCGAACAGAAAGGCCCGGGGACTTGAAATTTTCAGGGTGGGTTTGTATCGAGAATTTCGCGGTCACGTTCATCAATAATCAGAATAAGACCAGGGGTTCCGTAAATATGGCCGTTCAAATTATTTTCTTCATAATAATTTCGAAATTACTCATTGGATTGAAATGAAATTCCGCACATAGATGAAGAATAATTTATACAAAATACGGTAAAAAATTCTAGCGAATCATCTAAAAAAAATCACCTGCAGCCTAACGTGAACTCTGGAATTTCGCCTCAGTTTGAAATTTTTGGTTGGCAAAAATTTTTTTTATTTGGTTCTAAAATTTGGAAAATGCAAATCTACCTACAAGGGGGATGAACAAGCGCTCAAAAGCTTCTGACTTCACGGCAGTGCTTTTCAAATTTTTAGTACTTGAATGTATATGATCATGTTTTTGTTTTTTCTGTAATTTACGATCCTAGGATGGGACGCGTTGAGTCTTCCCGAAACTAGTCATCCGAAGAAATAAAGATTTGTGAGGAAGAAAGGCTTTTTCTTCCGCTTAGTTTTTTTTTCTCACTTTCGTGGTGATTTTCTCCGAACAACTCGGGTGCCAGAACACCAACAATTGTCCAGTTCAGCTAGTGCGGATAGAGGACACTACGGACTATATTGACAGTTCCCAGCTGCACGGCCTTCTGCATCCATATTAGGATGTTTGGCGGAAGTTCCATCTCCTTGAGGTGCTCCGCAGTCTTTTGATGTATTAGACCGTTACAACTTATAATGAGCGGAACTATATCAACGCGCTTCAACTGCCACATATCCTTTATCTGTCTTGCCAATAGGGACCTTTACACTTACGCTCCAGTCGCGCGCGAAAATCGCGAGTGATTTTTGCGCGCGACTGGAGCGTGTAAATTTTTTTTTTCAAACGTATAGAAACAACGTCAGTTTTCGACTGACAGGATCATCGAAAAGTTCTACTTCTCCTCCGCCGTAAGGAAATGTGTTGCTATGTAAACAATTAATTACATTTCCGTACGCCGGAGGAAAAAGTGTCGCTATGTGAACGATGAATTAGGTACCATAAATAACCTAAAAAATTCTAAACCAAACGTCATTTTTATTCACTAAAGTTACATTGAATGTGCAATTGGTCAATGTTGCATTTTGGCCATGTAGTAAAATACGGGAAGGATTCTGTTCAGAAGCTGATGACTCAATGGGGTCATGTGAGTTGCTGGTTCCAGGAAATTCTTTGACGTTCAATATTCTACTAGCAGCCAAATAGAAAACTTTCGAACTGCTCCTTAGAAAAACTCTTGATTTCTTTGCATGATATCCTTCATTCTATTTCCTCAAAAACGCGCGTAACTTCAAATATTTACCACTATCTATTTCGTGTTTGATCGCTAGTTCAGACTTTATCATGGAATATCGGATAGCCATTGTATTGAAATATGCTAGAAGTTCTCTTGAAAAACTGCCACACTTTTCGAATATCACCAATTCACGAAGTGATCATATGCTGCAGAATATTTTTCACTAGACTTTGATGGCCCAAGGAAAGAGACTGCTTAATTGTCCAAAGCCTCAATTTCTGAAGACATTTTCACGTTTCACCAGCTAGCAAGTGATAGCTATCAATTATTATACTTCTGTCAAAATTGATTTTTCATGACAATCGTAACTAGGCAATATTCCATTGATATTTCAATTATAACGATCGTAAACATAGATCTAATTCAAAGGTGGATCTCCAGATTTGTATGAAATTCAAAACGTTTGAAAAAAATTACGAAAAGCACTGCCGTGAAGGCAGGAGCTTTTGAGCACTCGTACATGCACCTTGTAGGTGGATTCGCATTTTCCAGTTTTAGAAATCAATTGAAGGAATTTTCGACAGCTGTCAAAAAAATTCTGAAAATTAGGCGAAACTCTGACTTCATGTTAGTGCTTCAGCTGATGAATTTTTTTTCGATAATTCGCTAGAATTTTCTACGGTATCTATGGTCTTGGTGATGCGACCTGGACAAAATTTTGCGCGTAGTTTGAAAACATTATTCCTCAGCTAGGTGCAAAATTTCATTCCAATCCGATCTGTCGTTTCGAAACTATCAGGAAAAAAATATTTTAAACGGCCATATTCACGGAACCCCTAGTCTAATTTCGCTCATTGATGAACGTGACTGCGATATTCGCGATCCAAACCCACCCTGACAATTTCAAATTCCTAGGCCTTTCCGTTCAGAAAATACAATTTTCTATGGTTTCTATGGTTCTGGTCATGCGATCTGGACAAAATATTGCTTTAATATATCGATACCTTTTTGCCAAACTATCGTAAGCCTCAACGTAGTACGTTGAGGCTTACGATAATTTGGCAAAAAGGTATCGATATCATTCTCGATTGAAATTCAAAATTTCATCCCGATCGAATCCGTAGTTTCGAAATTATCGAGAAAACAAAATTTCAAACGACCGTATTCACGGAACCCCTAGTATAATTCTGCTCATTGTTAATCGTGAACGCGACATTTCAGATCCACACCTATCCTGAAAATTTCAAGTCCCTAGGCCTTTCAGTTCGAAAGTTATGATTTTCTATGGTTTCTATGGTTCTGGTCATGTGATCTGGAGAAATGTAGCTTGAATATATCATTCTCCATTCAAATACAAAATTTCGTGACGATCGAATCTGTAGTTTTGAAATTATCAAGAAAACTAAATTTCAAACGTCCATATTTACGGTACCCCTGAAATAATTTTGCTCATAGATGAACGTCATCACGACATTCCAGAACCTCACCTATCCTGAAAATTTCAAGTCCCTAGGCGTTTCCGTTCAGAAGTTACAATTTTCTATGGTTTTTATAGTTCTGGTCATGCGATCTGGACACAATTTCACATGTAGCTTGAACACCTCATTCTCCATTTGAGTGCAAAGTTTTATCTCGATCGAATCTGTAGTTTCGAAGTAATCAGGAGAACAAAATTTTGAAAGGCCATATTTACGGAACCCCTGTTGGAATTCTGCCCATTAATGAACTCAACCGCGGCATTTGGGATCTGAACCTACACTGAAAATTTCAAATCTCTAGGTTGATCCGTTCGAAAGTTATCGTGCTTACGGCCGGACGGCCGGACGGGCAGACTCGAATTTTCCGACGGATTCGTCATCAGTGAGTCAAACTTAGTCGATTGACACCATTTGCGGTTCAAAATTCGAAAAATACAGACATCGTGACGATATGATATAGCCCTCGTGTAAGTAGTACGAGCGCTCAAAAAAATAACATATTCCATTCGGAGGAAAAGTGTCTTTTCATGGCTCGCCTTCAATTACCCGCCTCACTAGGTTCGGCGGGTAAACCCAGGCTCGCCATGAAAAGTGACACTTTTCCTCCTTATGAAATAATATACTATTTTGCAACGTTTTTTCGCGCAGTCCCGGCGTGTGCTTTGGAGCGCTCAAATTGAAATCACTCAATAAACGCGAGAGGTTGGCTACATACCTGCTGACGAATTCTAAATACCTACCTCACTTTCAAAATCCCTCGCGAAAACACAAACTCCCTTTAGAGAAACGGCACAGGCTAATCGCTGGCGAAAGTATGTGTGAATTTTTATACGCTCCAGTCGCAAGCGAAAAATTGCCTTCACACTATGTCGGGTCTATTATGTTACACTCCTTGGTCTGTTACTACTGTAATGTCCCAATACACCTCTATGCTCGTTCTCTAATAGTGTTTGGAGTATATAAGCGTGATGAGGTGTAAAAGTTCGGAGGAGCCAATCCCTAAAGGTGCATACTCACTAAGCGAACGAACAGCGAACTCCGAACTCCGAACTCCGAATTTGAATTCGGTCAATGTATACGTTAAAGCGAAGGCGAATCGAATGGCATTTTCGGTTCGGTTCGCCTTCGCCGTCGTTCGGTGGAAGAGCGGTACATCAAAGAGATTCGCTGTTCGGTGTGGACGATATTCGCTATTTCTAGTGAAATTCCGAACCGAACCAACTTGCGTTGAAATGTTCAGTTGCCAAAAATCGGAGGGTTAGCGCCAGTCTTTCCTTAGGTGGAATTGCTTCTCGAAAATTTGTTGACTTCTTACAAATTTTTTCACTAATTTTTCCAGGTAAAAACTCGAAATCCGCAGGAGATATTCTACAAAAATTACTGAACTGCCCTAAATCATTCCTTAAATCAGGTCCAATCCCCTATATTGATTCCGACTTTGATAAAGTTTTGACATCCAATAACTTCGTTTCCTTTTTTGTTCTTCACTGGTTTTCAGTAAACCCGCAATAACTATGGAGGACGATGCTGCAATAATTTCGTCACACATTTTTACAATAAATGGAGTCGATGCCGAATGCCCAGCGAATAGCGAATTCTTTAAACACTGTATTCGGTGCGGAGTTTGCTTCATCGAAACGAAATCGAACTCCGAACCTTCGTTGTTCGGAGTTCGCTGCTTGTTCGCTTAGTGAGTATGCACCTTAAGACAAAGCAACTGGTGCACAACTTTACCCATGTATTGATGGCATCAACGTGAAGGTAGACTACCACTATGTAACACAGGTTATTCGGCTCACATATCAGATCACTGTCCTCAGAAGATCTCTTTCACAATTACGAACACCCAAAATTTTACATACAGAAGAATACTCTGAAGAAAATCTCGACAACCTGAAGCAGTCCTTATCCTCTCAGAACTGGTCGCTGATTTATGAGATCAATAACGACAACATTGATTAGTACTTCAATAAATTCCATGACATTTTTCTGGAAAACTTCAACAAAACCTGTCCCATAAAAAAATTGCAGTAAACACCAAACATAAAACCTATATATCAAATGATCCAATGCTCCAACAGATAAAAAGCAAATTAGACATCTTACTTATACTTAGAGATAAAGATGATAAATTCAAATCCGAATATAACATCCTCAAAAAACAATATTACAACTGTCTCACTAAAAACAAAGCTAAACACCATGAAGAATTGATCATCAACTCAGATAAGAAAAGCAAAACCGTCTGGTCTATTGTAAATTCTCTAGAGAACAGGAAACAGAATAATCATTTACCAAAAAACAAGGACATACAAAACATGGCGAATGAATTCAATGATTATTTCGTAAATGCAGCTACAAATCTCACTCCCCATCAGAACCAGAAAACAACAACCATTTAACTACCCTCACCACCAGATAATTTCATGATCAACACAGATGGTGAAAATTCGAATCAATGAGAAGTTCAGACTAGTTGAAATTAGGAATACCAGAAGGAAGTGTAGCTGGACCCCTGTTTTTCCTTGTCTACATAAATGATTTTGGCCAGAGGTGAAATGGGATCTGAATAGAGTAGAAGAGGTTCACTCTGTCGGTGATACCAACCTTCTGGCAGTGCAGTCTCTATGGCCTGATCTTTGATGAATCATGCAAAGGAACCTTCCGCAAAAACAAGATCTATAATATAATATTCAAGAATGCCTTTTATTTTCTCATAAAAACAAAGAAATGTTTAGTCAATATAAGAATGAGAAGACCAGATATGAGACAAGAACTCTGGAATATAAATATCCAAAATGTAGATTAACAACATCACAGATCAATTGGAATAAAGATGCATTAAACTATACAACAATTTACCTTCTAACATACAAGTAATAGCGGACCACAAAATTTTCCAGAGGGAATTATTCAAAATACTGATTGATATGGAGCCTTATTCACTGGGAGACTATGGGATGGATGGCTGAACATTTGCCTTTTACTGACGTTGTTTCATTTCTCCTCCTTTTGTAGATATTTGCAATTTGATGTGATTTGAAATAAAGAGCATTACTTATTATTAGTACCCATGTTATTATGCCGGGACATATATTTTGTGCCTGCGATTGATGAACATCCGGAGGAAAGATGCTGTGCTGTTTCCTAAGCGCCATTGCACAATCTACATTTGGTGCTCTCTTAGCTGTTTCATGATGAATTTGCAGTCATTCCTTGTGAGCACAACCTGGTCCTGGATTGTGAACAGAGTTCCCTCTGTTTGCGGGTGAAGGTATCCCTTCATTAGGTACATATTCGTGCTTTCGAGATCAATCTTGCTCTGGTGCAATCTGGAATAGAACCTACCATGTTGGTTTTACGGTTTGGTCTGGTGCCTGAGAAAACCGGACTCATACACAAGGCCAAGGTTCTTCTCAGGAGCTAGTTAAGAATTTCCGGACTATACGTGTAGTCGCCAAAATAACCTCTTTCTGAACTTGGCTGATCAAGCTGGTGTTAAGCTGCAGACGCCTTGTATTCTCAACCAGATGGGACTCAACCAAGCCGTTAACCGACTTTATATATAATATAATTACATAATGCCAACCCTTTATATCTCAGATGAACCATTATCTACCATTCATTCAATGTTTATATTACTATGTATTATTTTGATGAGCTATCCATTTCGCAATGACGCACAAGTAAAGGTGTTCATTGTTGGTTATTTTCATTCCAGAAATTTCAGATAAGATAAGATTATGAATACTTCTGAAGACGATCAAATCGCCAATAATTAAAAGTAGTTTCTTTCTAAATGTATACTAGATAGGTCGGATAATCGTCCGTTGTGAATAAAAATTGTTTTTTTTTAATAAGGCTCAAAAATATAATTGGTGACGAGGATGGGATTGTGCCGGTTTTCGTAAAGAAAAGTGTGTCGAAATTCGTTGCGTGAACAACATATATTATCGCCCGCGAAGATAAGATAAGGTTATAAATACCTCTGAAGACGGTCAAATCGTCAATAATTAACGCTCCGGCGGTCGCGCCGTAACGCGAACGTAAACAGCGTAACGTTTGCAAAGGTGTATTCTTCTAACGACAGTGCATGTGGTAGTTGATCCACCAGAAAACCTAACTATAAAATTAAACTGAGCATTGGGTAATTCTGACCACGCCGCATAATTAATGGAATCGACAGGTAGATTGCCTAGTTCCGAATTCGAAGGGCCAGTTCGGCCTTTACAAGATATATTCGAACAGAGAAGTTTATGTGGCGGTTACTCTCCTTCACGCCTAATCTCCTTCGGTCCGCTCGAAAGCCGAAAACAGAACCTGAGGTAATTGGAGTTTTTAATCACTGTAGCGTCTGAAAATGAATTGTAGGAATACGTTCAAAATGTTATAAGAATGTTTGTTGTTTTATCACCCTCCTTCTGTTTTCTTTCATTCTCATCGTTGAGGTTTGCTTTTGCTTTACAGACTACCTTTCAAGTGTCGCATTAAGAACTCCGTTCCTGAAAGACCATAACGTAGCATGCGTTATTTCAGGGAGAATATGTGATTTTGAGATAAGTTAGTAGATTCAACATAATCAGCTCTATCGATGATAAAGATCTTTCATGTTCATGTGACGTTGAAGTGCATGAAGTCCCTAAGGGTCCAACCCTCTTATTGTCATACTCTGAAACTCCTTGATCATATGAGACCTACTAATAACTAATTAAATTATGGCATAATTGTCCAACACATGCATATTTATGATTCGTCAACCAAGATACCTTCATGTAGATCATGATATTGTCTCTGATTCATTGACGACTATACTGCTGATTATTTATAATTTACTAGAAGGCCCGGCCACGCGTTGCTGTGGCTAAAGTATATGTTGGATTATTATTAACACTAACCTAACCTTAACCTAATCCAACCGTTACCCTTACCATAACCCTTACCTTTATTCTCAGCCTTATTTATGGGACTCAAAAGAATTTTCATATTCGTAGGTAGGTATATGTTATCATCAATGTGTGAGATGTTCGATATAGAAAAAAAAATACCTCAAAAGTTGGATTGAAACCTCCTCCCTCAATTATGTTTGATCCAAATGATGTCATAGAATGTTTAGATAGAGGTTCTTGTCCTGAAAGTAACGAATTCAAAGGTTCGGGTGGCGTTGTCAGTTGTTGCAATTTGATTTTTCCATTCAAACAACATAATCTTGGGGGTTCGTTTTGATATCTCAGAGCAGTATTTCCAAAAGACACCAATATTCCAATATATTGCTAGCATAATCGAATGTGGGATCATATCTAAATGCCAAACTCTCGAAGTTGATCATTTCATTGGATTCTATATTTTGTTGTATCTTGCCTGAGATCGATAATATCGATTCTTCCGGAGCAGGGGCAGATCTTGATTGAGAACCTCTCATTCTCTTTGCTCATTGTCTCGATCATTACGTACTCGCCCACAATTCAACGATATATCAAACACAGTAATAAACTTCTGAGCTATTTCTAGAAACACCATAAACTTCACTAACACAAGTGTCAAAATTTTCATGAAATATAAGTAATCTTTGATTGTTCGCATTGGTCGGAGGAAAAAAGAAAGCCTTTTTTTCTTTTCCGTACGGTTTTTTTCGGGAATATTTCGTTGTATACAGTTTTTCGTGATAATAATGAACACAACTGAAAAAGAATTATCAAATTTGGTGCAGTCGTTTGAACGTGATGCTTTTACATACACAAACCATAGATCCTCTTTTATTAATATAAAGGGTCTTTCACGAGGAACCTCACCCATATTTATACGGGAAACTACTGAACGTATTTTCATGAAATTCAGCACTTATAAGTATTTCACGATGCTGATGAAATCTAAAATATTTTCAAGGCATGAGCACCTCCGGTTTTTCCGGAAATGACGTCAACTTCCGTTTTTCAAATTAGAACACCATTTTTTTATTGCAGAAATAGATTCCTTAGAAAATTTCAAGTTATTTTGAAGTAACATTTTTCAGTTTTGGTTGGAAAATTCTCTCTGAGCGGGAAAATTCGAAAAAAAAATCGAAAATAGAGCTCCGCTGAAACAAGAATAACTTCGAGGTTTTTGGATGGAAAATTTTCATTTTTGGGATTTTTCAAGATGTAAGATTGATGTATCCACTTTAAAAATCGAAATCGCGATTCATGATACAGGGGGTGAAGAAATCGCTTTCAAAGTTAGGGATGACAAAATCGTGAAAAATCAATTTTTTCAAATTAGAACCCCATTTTTTTATGGCAGATATTGAATCTACGTTAAAAAATAATGTGAGTGTATGCATCACACCCTTGCCCTAAAATGGATATTTTCTGAGTTATTCACAAAAAACTGTTTTTCGTCTTGAATTTTCAGCTATTTCTTTTCCCTTCACGCCAAAAAGATGAAATTTTCAGGAACTGTTATTTGAACCATGCTGTAGATTTTTCACCCCTTCTTGAAACCGACTTCAAGTTACTATTAGGAGAACCATGGCAAACTCTCGCAGTTATAACTAGAGAAGATGCTCAAAGTTTTGACCGTTAATTTCTAGACAAAGAGGACTGCATAGAACGAGTCAGAAATGCGTTCAGGTTTGTTTAGATTTTTAGATTCATAGTTTTGAAACTCAATTTGGTTTTTAAACACTTTTGCAGATCTCTTCCTCCCGATGAAATAAGAAGAGCAACGCACGAAGCATTCCTGAGACGTATAAATAAATGTCTAGAAATTAACGGTCAAAACTTTGAGCATCTTCTCTAGTTATAACTGCGAGAGTTTGCCATGGTTCTCCTAATAGTAACTTGAAGTCGGTTTCAAGAAGGGGTGAAAAATCTACAGCATGGTTCAAATAACAGTTCCTGAAAATTTCATCTTTTTGGCGTGTAGGGAAAAGAAATAGCTGAAAATTCAAGACGAAAAACAGTGTTTTGTGAATTACTCAGAAAATATCCATTTTAGGGCAAGGGTCACATTATTTTTGAGCGCTCGTACTACTTACACGAGGGCTATATCATTTCGTCACGATGTCTGTATTTTTCGAATTTTGAGACGAAAATGGTCTCAATCGACTATGTTCGACTCACTGATGACGAATCCGTCGGAAAATTCGAGTCTGTCCGTCCGTCCGTCCGTCCGGCCGTCCGGCCGTCCGGCCGTCCGTCAGCACGATAACTCTCGAACGGATCAACCTAGAGACTTGAAATTTTCAGTGTAGGTTCAGATCCCGAATGCCTCGGTTAAGTTCGTTAATGGGCCAAATCCCACCAGGGGTTCCGTAAATATGGCCGTTCAAAGTTTTGTTTCCCTGATTACTTCGAAATTACAGATTCGATCGAGTTGAAACTTTGCACTCAAATGAAGAATGAGGTGTTCAAGGTACATGTGAAATTTTGTTCAGATCGCATGACCAGAACCATAGAAACCATAGAAAATTGTAACTTTTGAACGGAAACGCCTAGGGACTTGAAATTTTCAGGATAGGTGTGGATTCTGAATGTCGTGATCACGTTCATCTATGAGCAACATTATACAAGGGGTTCCGTAAATACGGTCGTTTGAAATTTTGTTATCTCGATAAATTCGAAACTACGGAGTCGATCGGGATGAAATTTTGTATTTTAATCGAGAATGATATATTGAAGCAATATTTTGTCCAGATCGCATGACCAGAACCATAGAAACCATAGAAAATTCTAACTTTTGAACGGAAAAGCCTAGGAACTTGAAATTTCCAGGGTGGGTTTGGATCGCAAATTTCACGGTCACGTTCATCAATGAGCAAAATTAGACTAGGGGTTCCGTAAATATGGCCTTTTAAAATATTTTTTTCCTGATAGTTTGGAAACTACTGATCGGATTGGAGTGAAATTATGCACCTAGCTCAGGAATAATGTATTCAAACTACGTGCAAAATTTTGTCCAGATCGCATCACCAAGACCATAGATACCGTGGAAACTTCTAGCGAATTATCGGAAAAAAATTGATCAGTTGAAGCACTGACATGAAGTCTGCAGTTTTGCCTAAGTTTCAGAATTTTTTTGACAGCAGTCAAAAATTCCTTCAATTTATTTTTAAAACTGGAAAATGCGAATCTACCTACAAGGTGCATGTACGAGCGCTCAAAAGCTCCTGCCTTCACGGCAGTGCTTTTCGTAATTTTTTAACGAAGATTCAATATCTGCCATAAAAAATGGGGTTCTAATTTGAAAAAATTGATTTTTCACGATTTTGTCATCCCTAACTTTGAAAGCGATTTTTCCACTCCCTGTATCATGAATCGCGATTTCGATTTTTAAAGTGGATACATCAATCTTACATCTTGAAAAATCCCAAAAATGAAAATTTTCCATCCAAAAACCTCGAAGTTATTCTTGTTTCAGCGGAGCTCTATTTTCGATTTTTTTTTCGAATTTTCCCGCTCAGAGAGAATTTTCCAACCAAAACTGAAAAATGTTACTTCAAAATAACTTGAAATTTTCTAAGGAATCTATTTCTGCAATAAAAAAATGGTGTTCTAATTCCAAAAACGGAAGTTGACGTCATTTCCGGAAAAACCGGAGGTGCTCATGCCTTGAAAATATTTTAGATTTCATCAGCATCGTGAAATACTTATAAGTGCTGAATTTCATGAAAATACGTTCAGTAGTTTCCCGTATAAATATGGGTGAGGTTCCTCGTGAAAGACCCTGTATAGATTTGGATGTTGTTTGGTCCAGGAGCATCCACCATACATATTGTTTCACAATCTTTTAACCATTCCTTCTGAAGATCGGGTTTTCACGTAGGTCTTTCCCAATTCTTATGATTTGACACAAAGTTGAAAGCTGTTTTCCACTGAACCATTAGTTGGGCTCGGGACAAATTGTTTAAATTCTCTAAACTTCCTTCGAACAGTTCTATGAGTAGGTACAAAAGAGAGAATTCTGTGGTTGCCTACGAAACCTAGTTCTTTGCACATTTCCACTAGTTAGATCATTGCGCTATACAAAAATGGGTAGGATTAGTAGTTGTGCGATCCTCGTAATATTATATTGCAAGTGTTATGAGCTCTAGTTCTTGTAACAGAATTAGTTTTTGAAACCATAGAACATTTTTTTTGAGCATTGATATTTATTTACTTATTTATTTATTCAATCCAGTAACAAATTTACACAATCACGTTATTTGTATTCCAAAATAAATCAAATTTTCTTCCTTCCCTGAGCCCCACCAAATCGTCACCTGAACTCGCGCTCGTGAACATTACATGTTATCTGATTCAAAGGAAAGAAAAAATACGCGTTGTTCAAGGAATTCGCAGAATGAATGAAATGCTCTATAATAATAATAACTTTATTGACAGAATTAACAATCTCAATGATAAATACAGAAATAGACTGTTTCATAGATACAGATTCACAAATTCACTAGTAGACAATATCGCAATTCTTCATTTCAGCTGGTGATTTCTTGTATGTTTGCGGAGCTAGATATGTGAAACATCGTTGAGCCAGGGTTGAATTAACTTTCGGTATCGCCAGACAATCCTCTCCTGACCTGGTTTTATAATCATAACTGAAAAATATTTTACTCCCCAACAAACCAAACGCCATCGGCAAACATTCGGACGCCAGCCAGCACGCACGGTACTCTGGTGGCTGACGAAGCCAGATCTGGAACTCCGTCGGTTCAATTCAGGCATACCGTTCTTAATGTACAAAGAATCGGCCCTCACTCGGCAACTTAGCTGCTAACCGAGAGCGGCTTTTATGTTTTCGGGCCGAAAGTGGCTACTCCTCGGACACTCGCTACCGGGAGACCATATTTCGGACCGAAACCGACCCGAAGGATGTTTTGCCGACTATATAGTCCATCTTGTGGAAAAATTAGGCGTGGGCCCTGTCGAATCATTTGATATTTTTTACCGACTGATATCCTATTATTCAGTCATAGCTCATGGCAGCGACGCGGTTATCATAAATGATTACTAACCAGAGCTGTGCCGAGCACTGAATATTAGTGCTTCGAGCACTAAGCACTAAGCACTTGGAAAAAAGGGCTTCCGAGTCGCGAGCACCAATTTCCACAAAAGGCTCGCGATTACTAAGCACTTTGTGAAAGTAATTCGATATTTCGAGCACTAAGCCCCAAGCTTTTTTTTGAGAACTGTTGGGGTAAGAATATTTATATCGGAAGAAAAATTGCACTTATTTAGGTAAGCTGTTATATGATAATATGTGAGATTATTGACAGATCAGAAAAGATGTATAGGGTGTCCCGAATTAGATGCTCACTTTGAGCATGTCGAGAATTATATGTGTTGGAAAAAAATTTACAAGGACTCCGGATCTCTTCGGTTGAAATAATATGTATTCATAAATATATCGATTCATTTTCACTGGACTGAATATCAATACTAGATCTCAAGGTATCAAGGCGTTGGCGTCGAGCGCATATATACGTGTTACAACAAGATTGGGAAAGGGCTTAGTGCTTAGTAATCCGCAGAAGTGTTCGGGAGCAGTTTGGGGATTACTAAGCACTGCTTTTGAAAAGTGCTCGGGAGCACAGTGCTTGGGAGCACAAAAGGGCTTCAAGTGCTTTCGAAAGTACCAAGCACAATGCTTTGGCACAGCTCTGTTACTAACATCTTTTTTTTTTACTTAGTTATATTTATAAAATTTAACAGTGCTATTGTCCTACAAATTGTGTGGTACGTTATCCCAGTCCTACGCACAAAAGTAGTAGTACAGATCCTTGATGTAAAAAAAATTACTATCAAGCTGAATCTTCGTAAAAAGCTTCGTTTCGACGAGACGCCCAACAATTTCCTGTACGAAAACTCTCGATTGTGGTAGCTAACAGAGGTAGCAATGATAAAATATGTCGATTTCATAATTCTCAAAAATTTATTACTAACTGATTTTTCCGTTGTTAAATCTCAAGATAATTATCTAAATTATTTGAAAAATATTTGTCCTACGAAATCTATGGTTTGATCAGAGTCCCCTCTGAGCAACATGTATCGATAACGAGGTCATCATAAATTACTAACCAGCTGATGTTTTTTTATTTCTCAAGCGTCACAAAAAAAATGTTGACTTTTTGGTAGATTTTTTTCAACAAGATGTTAGAAAATTAATAATCGTCAACTTAAATTCAAAACATTAAAAAAAAAATTAGTGCCGCTTGGGTATCTGTAATTTGCTACTACAGCTGAGTCCATGGCCGTATCAAGGGCGTGGCGGAGGTGGCACTTGCCACAGGCGCAAGGTCCACAGGGGCGCCAAAAAATACCAAAAAATAAAAAATATATAAGCGCTAAGCGAAATAATTCGAAAGATCCCAACACGGATTTCCTCGTAAAGAGCGATGCCGACGAATAGACGAGTAGATTCTATGCGCCTTGTGGTATCGTAGACTTAATTATTATGTAGTTCATGTAGATTTTTTCACTGTATCTCATGTTACAAATAGGAAAACGAAAAAATGACAATTCTTATCGGACAGATAATACATACCGGTTTTCTTGTAGGAAATTGTATCATTTGGGCAGAGAACACACTAACCTATTATGTTATAGTTTTGTCCTACAGTTAGTAATGAGAAAAATGGTCTTGTGGTATCAACAATTTCTGAGCGTACGACCGGGATAACGTACCACACAATTTGTGGGACAATATGACTGTTAACCCTTTCAGCCCTGACTTTTTGATTTCATTATTATCATGATTATTATTATCATAAGTTCATTAACTATCAATGTAGAGTCTTTTTTTGTATTTTATAAAAAAATAATTTTTTTTTCTATTAATTTGCTTACAAGCAACCTTCTAGCAAGTTTTTCAACAAATATGAGGTAGTTCTCAGTATTCGTATAGGAACTATGAAGTAGTGGCAAATTCCACCACCAGGTCTCCAAATAAACTTGCTAAGTGTATGTTGAACTCTGTGAAGTCAGTGGTGGCAAATGCCACCGTCAGGGCCGAAAGGGTTAAATTATATAGAGATATAAGTAAGAAAAAAAAAATCAGCTGGTTAGTAATCATTTATGATCACCTAGTTATCAATACATGTTGGAAGGAGGGGACTCTTTGATGAACCATAGATTTTGTAGGACAAATATTTTTTCGAATAATTTAGATAATTATCTTGAGATTTAACAAAAAACATTCAGTTAGTAATGAATATTTGAGAATCATCAAATCAACATATTTTATCCTTGCTACCTCTGTTAGCATCGAGAGTTTCGTACAGAAAATTGTTGGGCGTCTCATCAAAATGAAGCTACTCACGGAAATTAGCTTGATAGTAATCAAGGGCAAAAATATACCATGGATCGTGTACTATCATTCCTTCATTATAAAGGGTGTTTCATGAGTGATTGGTCATAGCCTAGTGGTGAATGCAGTTCATTCAGGCCTTTCAGAAAAGTGGCTTGTTTTGTATCCTAAGGCTTTTAGTTAAGGAGATACAGGGTATGATTTATGGATTTCAGTCTGAATTTACGATAGCTATAACTTCGAAATCAGAGGTCCTATTTTGATCAAATTTCATGGGTTTGTTCACTTCTGAAATTTCTTTCGAATGGCTTTCGAAATATCAATATTTCCAGGGCAGTACTCAGAATATCGTGATTTATCTTTCAAGCTTCAATTTCTTTAATTTTTACATCACTTAGAAAAGAGCCGTTTTTGCCATACAAAAATGCATAATTCAATCTAAAGAATTGAATTTTCACTTTGAATGGCACACTTGTTACAAGCGAGTAGTGATCGAACGAATTCATATTTTATATAATTTTTTTGAAATGCGGTCCTGATTTTATTCGTTTCGTCTCGTTTCCGGTCTTTTGCTGAGTTTTTCAACTTCAAAGCTTAAAAGCGTTATAACTCATAAAGTTAACCATTTTGGAAAATGTAATCTCGAAGTGTGTTCGTTTCACAACACAAATAACTAGATATTCATAATTTTTATTTAAAAAAAAACTTATTATTATATTATTTTATTTCAGAATACAAAATTGTAAGGGAATTATCATAAGAGATGTTCCAAATGAACTCCTTTCATCTCGACACATTTCCTTGCTCTCAAAATGAGATTATTCATTGCCCTACTCATCATTCGGGATTTCGTTTTAATTCTGTGCAAGCTTCGTCTATCCTCTGCCTTAAATGCTCTCGTGAAGTTATTTCAACTGCATATCCATTTTCTTCAAGATAACCCCACAGATAATAATCCATAGGAGTTAGATCTGGAGGCCTTGAGGGCCATGCAGCAAGGTGTTCTCCTGCTTGGAAACCTGTGACGACATTCACGTACTGGTGTACTTAAATTTCCATGCGGAAGCCGTTAACAAATATCATATCGAAATACTCACAATTGGTCTACATAGTCCAAATTTTGAATGAGAATTGGAGTACCTTTGAATTTGGCAGCTATGTTTTGAGGCACAGAATATCGATCCTTGAATTCAAGTAACACAAATATTAAATGTGTGAAGAAAGCGAATTTCCGGAGGAATACAAGTCAATATTTCTGCTGTTTCAAAGCAAATGCTTCCATTGATCACAAGTTTCAAGACGGTTCACGCCATTTGTCCCTAAATTCGATATGTAGTTTCAAAATAATCCAATGCTTGATTATGCATACTTTCAATAATTTCTTTATGCAGCATGTTACAACACTCAGTGGGTGCTGAGGGTTTAAAATACAAAGGAGTTGGACAGAAAGTTAAAAAATTCAAAATTTCAGCAAAAGACAAGAAATCATATCAAGAAAGGACTATAATCAGGACCGCATTTCAAAAAAGCCCAAGAAATATGAATTCTTTAAATCACTACTCGCTTGTTACAGGTGTGCTATTCAAAATGAAAATTGAATTCTTTAGATTGAATTATGTGATTTTTTATGGCAATAACGACTTTTCTCTAAGTGATGTGTAAGATTCCTATACGTAACTGAATGAACTTGATTGCATCTGAAAACAATGATTTATTCAATAATCTGAATAATGAAAATGTTATTATAAACCTTGAATCAAACATACCTGAAAACAATGAAATCAATAATATAAGTCAATTCGAACAGGAATCAAATATCTATCTCATACTAACTAATTGACAACTCTAATAACAAATGTCATGCAATCATAAAGGAAATGAAACATTGATCACAAAAATGTAGCATTCTGAAGTACGGTAGTATCGTACTTTACATAATTTACATTTTGAGGCTTTGTTTTGTTTTATATCCCGACTCTCCTAGGTCTCTGTGAGACCCCTCAGAAGCTCAGAGCTTGTACGAGTTTGGAGACTTGAAAGATAAACCACGATATTCTGAGTACTGCCCTGAAAATATTGATATTTCGTGAGCCGTTCAAAAAGGCTTTTTGAAGTGAACAAAACCATGAAATTTGATCAAAATCGGACCTCAGATTCCGAGGTTATGGCTATCGTAAATTCAGGTCGAAAGCCATAAATGACCTAAATCGCCTAAACCAATAGCCTTAGGATACAAAACAAGTCACTTTTCTGAAAGGCCTGGATAACCTGCATTCACCACTAGGCTATGGCCAACCACTCATGGAACACCATGTAGACTCTATTATTTTTGATATTATTATTATTTATTATTACATTATTTTTATAAAGTCTGAAGTTTTTTTTATCTTTCCTTTTGTATATTAGTCTTATGGTTGCTGCTTTTGGGGATTTTGGAAACACTCCGACAGACTTTATTAGGTTAAATGTGCAGCAAAGAGGTTTGGCTATAATATTCTGATATGTCCTAAGTACCTCAGATTGAATGCCGTCGACACCAGGAGCCTTTTTGGATTTTAGTTTGAGTATCTAGAGTGAGTAGGTGGCGCATGATACTCTGTCGTTGCCTAAGAGTTGTTGTGTGTTCCTATAGTTCTCCTTGGTGGCCATCGGATAAGTTGCGCTCTACTGATGAGGCTCAATCAAGCCAAAACCGGTCTGCAGATGCGTTTTGACAGTTATTCCTCTTCCTGTAAGTTGCCTTGAATGACAGCCTTAGTGGCTTGTATGAGTTAGATATTTCTGTATATTATTTCATATGCGAATATTATTTCTCCAGTAAAGTCACAGATATATCGACGACGTATCATGAAATGAAGTTAAATTTGCGAACAGAATCCGACAGATCGTTACAGATATGATCGCAATCAAGCCGTTAAAACTAAAGCAGAAGTTTCGTCGACTTTTTCAAAGCTGAAAAAGCTCCGTTGAAATCATAAAAAATTATTCATAGGACTCATATAAAAATATTTCAACTACAACAAACAATGGCGCCATGGTACAATCCAACGAAAAAAAAACATATGTTCGATCCACGGCACCGACTCTACTTTCTGAGCGTGCGTAATGTTCATGGTAGCATTGATTAGATCCAATAGATTGATGCATTTGATATCCGAACCCGTTATCCGGTATCCAGAAATAAGGTATTTACCACTTAACTTCCTGAAATTGTCGTCTTTTGTTCTTTTGTCATAGCGTTTTATATCGTTGCATTCCCATTGCAATTAGAATATTCAACAATATAAAACAAATGTAGGACGAAACGCAAAAGATATTCACTTAAAGTTTGGCCAATTAAAACTTTCTGAAAGGCTAAACTGTTTCTATGAATTATTCACAGCAAACATCCAAGATGTAAGGTCAGTTGCGTCGTCTTCCATTTGCAAAGCAAATGATGTTTATTGCGAAACTGACCCCTGTGTGATGCAAATGAATTACAAGATACTCCAGGAATGATACAGGGGCTGAATTCTACATTCACCGTTCTCTACAAAGCTCCTGCATCACCATTTTATTTATGGTGCACACAAATAGCAGGATTTGATTCAGTCGGGTCTACTGATACGTCATGTATAGCTTTGGGAAGACGAGGTCGTCTATCTGAATCGAAATGAGTTTTAGAAATTGCTTTTGATTGATGGACAGCTTTGAGTGAGAATATGGAAAATTTTATCATGATATAACCTGGGTATTGAAAAGCACCTTCGGATGGTCGAAGTAAACTTAAAAATATTGGTGAGAGGCAACATAAGACGGCAGACTAAGTACCTTTAATACTTCAATACTCTAGGAGTGCAAGTTAAAATATCGATTTAGTTATGATTAAGTTACGAACCGTAGTGTATATAATTTATACAGACACAAAAAAAAAAACTATTCAAGATGGCCATTCCAAAATTCTTCCATTGTTAAGTACTCTTTTTGACAAAGTATTTTCTTTTATTTCCTGTTTCATTCTATACATGTTCATTTTCTTGAATTTCCCTGGAATTTTGTAATAGATTACCCGATGGTTACCACCGAGTTGAGCAGATGATATTCTATGATATGGTGTTCTTATTTAGTTTTCACTCCTTGTTTTATAATAAATTGACCTGAACAATAGGTACTTGTACAGTGGAAAGGGATGTGGTGAAATAGGTTTCTGTACCTGTACATGGTTTTTTCTAGGAATCGTCACGTATTTACTTGAAATTTTCAGGGAGGGTTTGGATCGCAAATTTCACGGTCACGTTCATCAATGAGCAAAATTAGACTAGGAGTTCCGTAAATATGGCCGTTCAAAATATTCTGTTCCTGATAATTTCGAAACTACCGATTTGATTAGAATGAAATTTTGCACCTAGCTGAGGAAAAATGTATTCAAACTAGGTGCGAAATTTTGTCCAGATCGCATCACCAAGACCATAGATACCGTAGAAAATTTAAGTGAATTATCGAACAAAATTGGACCTAAAGCACTGACTTGAAGGCTGGATTATCACCTTAGTTTGAAAATTTGTTTGACAGCTGTCAAAACTTTCCTCAATTGGTTTCCAAAACTGGAAAATGCGAATCTACCTACAAGGTGCATGTACGAGCGCTCAAAAGCTCCTGCCTTCACGGCAGTGCTTTTCGTAATTTTTGAACTTTCGATTTATCTGATTGCTGTGATTCGTCTTTGTTGTTCTTGATATAGGTACTCGTTGAACTATTATTGGCTCTATACGCAATATTGATTTCATTTAGTTCTGAGAACGCAGTAATTTTTTTATGTTTGGTTGAATTCTTTATGAGTCACGTATTGTGTATTGAAACATTAGTGTATGAAGGTTTGTGAAAGATAATAATAATGTTTCTTTATTTCAGATGAGATTCAACAATTATAATGTCAATCTGAAATGAAATCGTGTCCCATAATCAAATACAGTCAACTCAATCTATGTATTGGAATATTAAGATTTTGTGTTCTTATATAATATTCATTACTGGTATCTTTTCGAGCGCTCGTTCTACTTACATGGGGGCTATATCATTTCGTCATGATGTCTGATTTTTTTTTAATTTTGAGATTAACATGGTCTCAATCGACAAGGTTCGACTCACTGATGACGAATCCGTCGAAAAATTCGAGTCTGTCCATCCGTCCGGCCGGCCGTTAGCACGATATTTCTCGAACGGAACAACCTAGGGACTTGAAATTTTCAGTGTGGGTTCAGTGCCCGAATGCCGCGCGTAAGTTCGTTAATGGGCAGAATTCCACCAGGGGTTCCGTAAATATGGAAGTTCGAAATGTTGTTCTCCTGATCACTTCGAAACTTGAGATTCCATCGAGATGAAATTTTGCACTCTACTGGAGAATGACGTGTTCAAGCTACATGCGAATTTTGTCCAGATCGCATGACCAGAACCATAGAAACCAAAGAAAATTATAACTTTGGAACGGAAGGGTCTAGGGACTTGAAATTTTTAGGATAGGTGTGGATCTGGAATGTCGCGGTGACGTTTATCAATGAGCAGAATTAGACTAGGCGTTCCGTAATTTGGTTTGAAATTCAGTTTTCTTTATGATTTCAAACCTACGGATTTGATGGGAATGAAATTTTGCACATAGATGAAGAATAATGTACTCAAACTACGTCAGTGGCGCTCCCAGAGATTGAACCTGGGAGGGGGTAGTGACCGTATTTTGGAATTTAGAAATGAGTAGAGTATTTTGTGATGTGATTTATTGAGGAAGTGCTAGGTGCATAATTATAATTTTTATTCTTCGTGAATAAGCCGTAAAAAATACTTTGGCTAGTTTTTGCAAAATATGTTTATTGTTTTCTGTATTTTCGGTAAAAACATTGAGTTTTGGAAATTCTGTCCTGGGGGGGTAATTATACCCCCATGTTTAGACTAGGTTTGATCGCTTCAAATCATCTTTCTGTGATTCGTGAATTCATAAATATTCTGATATGAAAATGGCTTCCAAAAGGTGAGTATTTTTTTTTACACCTCTCATTCATTTTTCGCGAGAACTGATTTTACTTTTCAGAGTTATCCATTTTCTGATAATATTTGTATTATATTCTGCAAAGAGAATTTTTTTTCCCTATCAGCACTACTTTTCTGTTTGTTCCAAAATTGGAACACTGGAAACGAATGGTATGGCCGAACAGATCGATCTCGTTGAAAATGAGGATTTTGGGAACGCAGATATTTTCATAAGGCCCCCTTATGATTTTCAGGATTCGTAAAAGGATTCAGCTTTTCATAAACCGGCAAATCTACAGACACCAACCTGAGAATGAAAAAATTGATTTCTTGAAATTCAGGAAAGAGATCAGTATTTGAAAAAAAACGGAAATCATTTAACTGGAGGGGTGCGAACTAAACCTTCGAAACCAATAATCGCCGGAATACATCAAAATATAAGGTATGATGGTTTACATCACTGGAAGATTCCTCCTAGGAAACACGGAACGCTGTGCTATTTGTCGTAAGAGCACAACTAAAATGTGTGAGAAATGTTCTGTAAATCTCTATGAACAATGTTTCAAAAGTTTCCATATCCAATA
Organism: Aphidecta obliterata; assembly: GCA_963966015.1. Lineage (NCBI taxonomy): Eukaryota > Metazoa > Arthropoda > Insecta > Coleoptera > Coccinellidae > Aphidecta > Aphidecta obliterata. Next base: position 20,979,253 of record OZ014434.1, on the reverse strand, counting down.
AAAATATAAAATGTTGAGAAATTACAATTAAATTTGATGTCTTTCAACATGTCATATTGGAACCAGACCCTACCAGTGTTCCAAAATTGGAACAAAATTATTTTGGGCATAATAACTATTTTTTCACGTAATGGATTGATCTATGTATTTTACAGTATATGTGAATGCTGAATCAAGTGAAAAAATCCAACTTCAAAGTAATCAAAAATTCGGACATGAGGACTCCTAAAAATTTCGATAATTCGGGCAAAAACGGGTTAGTATTATCATATGGCCAGCATACCGTGGATTGCAACATTCTATTGATAACAGCGTTCAACACCTTATGGACTGTTCGACATACTGTGCTCTTATAAACTCCATGCATTGATGCTACGCCGTGATACTCAGAACCATTTCCGAGCCAATTAAAAGTTATTGCAGCAACTGCTGCTTAGCATCGAGGTAATAGTTCCTGCCATTTCTACTTTCAACCTAGTCTTCTATCTTCTCCAGAATGGATTCTGTTTGTGTTATTGTCAAACGAAATTCTTTGAATGAAAATTCATCATTTAATTCGAAATTTCTTCGTATTTTATATACTTTTTTTTTCTGGGTACATCTCTATTTCCTTCTAATGTGAGTTTGTTTATATTTGATCCTTTCTCCAAAGTTTTTCGATGTAGATGGTTGCCATTTTGTCCACAATATTGGGAAGCCAGTTCGAAATTGGACATTTTGATGAAAAATTCTAATTTAATTTTCACTTTCTTCTTTTTTTCTGTGAAATGCTTTTTGCTGCATCATATCTCTATGTTTGAAGAAATGGAATCTTTTGATGCTCACTCCTATCGGCCAAAATTTATACATCTCCTCTTCTTATTGAAATGGCAATGTGATAAGAAATCCTTGTTTATGGGACAGATATTATTCCTATGTAATCATTCTGTGTTGTTTTTTTCTGGACTCTATATATACAGGTTGATTTCAAAGGCGTGGCTTCTGTTTGACAGTTGCTAGAATAATATAATAAAGTATAGTATAATTGTTAAAGTAATATGTAAAAATTTGAGTTGAATGACGGTTCCATCAAATGTTAGTTATTATCATAGACAATCTCTATGGTCCTTATCTATGTTCTGTATTTCTTATGATACTTTCGAATTCAGAAAAGTGTGGAGTGTGCTAGTCTCTAATAGTTGAGTTATTGAAGAATGAATGAAACTGTAGAAGTGTTTTCATCTAGAAAGAATATCAATATAAGTGTTTCATCTAGAAACAATTCTTAATAGGTTATCACGTATATTTTTAATAGGTTATGCGGCCAGCGTTCGCAAGTGAATTAAGTACAGACAGGGGCGGTCCTAGGCTGAATTTCTGGGGGGGGTAATTGAATGAACAATTCAACAATTTTTTTCTGGGAGAATACCCAACCAACCCCCCAACCACCCCATCGGGAATATTTTGACGGTGTTAACTTCTTTATATTAATATTTTGCTGTTCTTTCTATTCTTGTTATTTTTTGAGTGCTTGTTCTACTTATACGAGGCCTATATCATTTCGTCATGGTCGTTTGAAATTTAGTTTTCTTGATAATTTCAAAAATATTGATTCGATCGTGACGAAATTTTGTATTCCAATGGAGAATGATATATTCAAGCTACAATTTCCCAGATCGCAGAACTATAGAAACCATAGAAAATTATAACTTTCGAACGGAAAGGCCTAGGGACTTGAAATTTTCAGGATAAGTTTGGATCTCGAATTTCACGGTCACGTTTATCAATGAGCTGAATTAGACTAGGGGTTCCGTAAATATGTTCGTTTGACATTTAGTTTTCTTGATAATTTCAAAACTACGGATTCGATTATGACGAAATTTTGTATTTTAATGGACAATGATATATTTGAGCTACATTTTGTCCAGATCGCATTACCGGAACCATAGAAAATTATTACTTTCGAACGGAAAGGCCTAGGGACTTGAAATTTTCTGGTTTGGATCGCCAATGTCGGGGGCATGTTTATCGATGAGCAAAATAAAACTAGGGATTCCGTAAATATGGCCATTCAAAAAATTTGTTTTATGATACTGAATGGATTAGAATGAAATTTTGCACATAGACAATAATGTACTCAAACAACGTGCGAAATTTGTCCAGATCACATTGCCAAAACCATAGATACCGTATAAAATTCTAGCGCATAATCGAAAAAAACATTGGAAACCTAAAGCACTGACGTGAAGTCTGAAGTTCTGCTCAATTTTAAATTTTTCTGACAGCTGTTAAACAAATTTTCAATCGGTTTCTAAAAATTGAAAATGCGATTCTACCTGAAAGGTGGATGAAAGAGAGCTCAAAAGCTCCTGACTTCACGGCAGTAACTTCCCAATTCTAATTGCCACGTTCTCACGAATCCAACACCTTCTTAATGAGAAAATCGCTCGGAAAACAAATGTTGTCTTCTTCAGGCTGAACAACATAAGGGCGTAGATATGGAGAGTACTGGGCAAATTAATTACCCCCTTAAGACTTCCAAAATATAAAGTTTCAGAATTATCGCCAAGGCTTGATGTATGCCTGACGAGATTTTCTTATCGATTACCCCCCCAAGAAAAAAATCTACGCCCTTGCCACAACATGAGCAGTTTAGGTATCAATCTTATCAAACAACAGACTCAACACTTATACATTTTATGCAATATGATCTTCAAAAATAAAACGTACGACTGAAAGTTGAACTTCAGAATTTTTCATTTATTTTACTGATTTTTCTGATTAAATTTTTTTTTCTGTTAATTTTATTGCATTATTATATTATTCTCTTGTTGGTCTTCTTTTCCTAAATGAAATTTTCCAGAGCTCTGGGGGGGGTAATTACCCCCGTTACCCCCCCCCCCCCGTAGGACCGCCCTTGAGTACGGAGTAAAAGTATGAGTAAAAGTTTCATAAAAGTTATGGAGTTGGTAGAACATATAAAACCACTGGTGAAGCGGATTGGCCGATTTGGAAGCAGAAAATGCGGGACTTGTTAGATCATCACGAAGGAGCTCTAGATGTGATTGACGGCAAGTTGGTGAAACCTGAACCCATAAGAAATGATGCTTCAGACAGTGATATAAGAAAATACGAGCAAGCAAGTGAGTTATTCCGTAAAGCAAATAGCTAGTCCATTTAAGAATTATTGACATCGAAGCAGGCCATGAACGTCCAGTTGAGGCTTTATTTCTAGTTACAAAAGAGTTACTGTTTTCATCATAGAAATAAAACATAAATATAACCTAGCAAAGTGTTCAGTATACGAATTATCGGAATTATCGGAATTATCGAATATATCGATTGCAGTTTCTACATGGGAGTTCAGGTTTGAAAGCGCAAAAATATCGTGGAATGCTTTAATATGAAATTATCTCATATAAAAGTCTACCATGGAAAATTGAAGATCATTCAAATAAATATTTATCACTCAGGACCATGCAATATTTATTGGTATTCGAAATCTTGCAAAATTCTAACCATATAACTATAAGAGTACCATTTTATGTCAGGATTCAAGAAGGATAATTAATGGAATTCTAGCAGATAGCTAGTGGTGCAACAGAAAAAAATTTTTGGATACTTCGCAAGCACAGGGCCAAAAGAATTGATTAAAAAAAACGTTATAATGTATTAAGAAATAAGAGAGAAACAAAAATTAAGAATCTATGTAGTACATGAAAAATTTTGACATGAAATTTGTACCGAACTATCAATATATAAACCAATTTGTGAATTATTTATTGCTTGGTGTTGAATACATCAAGAAAGTCAATTTTTATTTTCATTCATTAAAACTGTCCATGAGTTATTGAAAATATTATAATTGATGAGCAATTTTACAATTATTCAGTATACTTTTGAATTGGGAACAATATAGCATGTGAATAAGCAGAGGGAATGTGAACAGGGAACTATACAGTATAAGTATAATAAATAAACTTGAAATATCTATGAATGATACAAGAGCAAAGATAAAAATATTGAAAACTTTGTTTCCACGTAGTGTAGTGATTTGGATGTGTTTATTGAATAAGCTGACATAATCCTATTGATGGGCATCCTTTTGCAGGGAAGGTTTCAATATTTCAATAACCCATTTATGAAATAATTCACCATTCATAGTTCTCCTAATCATTAATACCACTGTCAAGAATCGGATCACATCCAGGTAAAAATCCATCAATTGTTCCAGCATTCAAAATAGTGCACCGTCTGCCTTTACCCTTGAATATACTCAGCATATCTTTTGGATTATTTTCTAGTGTCTACTGACAAATTTGAATATCCAAATTTCATCTAGATGAATGAATTTTACGTTTTGTTCCATGTATTCTCGGTATTTATCACAATATCGTACTATTTTTATTATATTCTTCTGTTTATCAGTAAGAATTTTCCTTCGATCATTTTTTTGAGCGCTCGTACTACTTACACGAGGGCTATATCATTTCGTCACGATGTCTGTATTTTTCGAATTTTGAGCCGAAAATGGTCTCAATCGACTATGTTCGACTCACTGATGACGAATCAGTCGGAAAATTTTACGTTTTGTTCCATGTATTGTCGGTATTTATCACAATATCGTACTATTTTTATTATATTCTTCTGTTTATCAGTAAGAATTTTCCTTCGATCATTTTTTTGAGCGCTCGTACTACTTACACGAGGGCTATATCATTTCGTCACGATGTCTGTATTTTTCGAATTTTGAGCCGAAAATGGTCTCAATCGACTATGTTCGACTCACTGATGACGAATCAGTCGAAAAATTTGAGTCTGTCCGTCCGTCCGGCCGTCCGTCCGTAAGCACGATAACTCTCGAACGGAACAACCTAGGGACTTGAAATTTTCAGTGTAGGTTCAGATCCCAAATGCCTCGGTTAAGTTCGTTAATGGGCCAAATTCCACCAGGGGTTCTGTAAATATGGCTGTTCAAAGTTTTGTTTCCCTGATTACTTCAAAACTACAGATTCGATCGAGATAAAATTTTGCACTCAAATGGAAAATGAGGTGATTTAGCTACATGCGAAATTTTGCCCAGATCGCATGACCAGAACCATAGAAACCATAGAAAATTGTAACTTTTGAACGGAAATGCCTAGGGACTTGAAATTTTCAGGATAGGTGTGGATCTCAAATGTCGTGATCACGTTCATCTATGAGCAACATTATACAAGGGGTTCCGTAAATACGGTCGTTTGAAATTTTGTTTTCTCGATAAATTCGAAACTACGGATTCGATCGAGATGAAATTTTGTATTTTAATCGAGAATGATATATTGAAGCAATATTTTGTCCAGATCGCATGACCAGAACCATAGAAACTATAGAAAATTGTAACTTTTGAACGGAAAGGCCTAGGAACTTGAAATTTTCAGGGTGGGTTTGGATCGCGAATATCGCGGTCACGTTCATCAATGAGCAAAATGAGACTAGGGGTTCCGTAAATATGGCCGTTCAAAATATTTTTGAACGCTCGTACTACTTACACGAGGGCTATATCATTTCGTCACGATGTCTGTATTTTTCGAATTTTGAGCCGAAAATGGTCTCAATCGACTATGTTCGACTCACTGATGACGAATCCGTCGGAAAATTCGAGTCTGTCCGTCCGTCCGTCCGTCCGGCCGTCCGGCCGTCCGGCCGTCCGTCAGCACGATAACTCTCGAACGGATCAACCTAGAGACTTGAAATTTTCAGTGTAGGTTCAGATCCCGAATGCCTCGGTTAAGTTCGTTAATGGGCCAAATCCCACCAGGGGTTCCGTAAATATGGCCGTTCAAAGTTTTGTTTCCCTGATTACTTCGAAATTACAGATTCGATCGAGTTGAAACTTTGCACTCAAATGAAGAATGAGGTGTTCAAGGTACATGTGAAATTTTGTTCAGATCGCATGACCAGAACCATAGAAACCATAGAAAATTGTAACTTTTGAACGGAAACGCCTAGGGACTTGAAATTTTCAGGATAGGTGTGGATTCTGAATGTCGTGATCACGTTCATCTATGAGCAACATTATACAAGGGGTTCCGTAAAAACGGTCGTTTGAAATTTTGTTAATTCGATAAATTCGAAACTACGGAGTCGATCGGGATGAAATTTTGTATTTTAATCGAGAATGATATATTGAAGCAATATTTTGTCCAGATCGCATGACCAGAACCATAGAAACCATAGAAAATTCTAACTTTTGAACGGAAAAGCCTAGGAACTTGAAATTTCCAGGGTGGGTTTGGATCGCAAATTTCACGGTCACGTTCATCAATGAGCAAAATTAGACTAGGGGTTCCGTGAATATGGCCTTTTAAAATATTTTTTTCCTGATAGTTTGGAAACTACTGATCGGATTGGAGTGAAATTATGCACCTAGCTCAGGAATAATGTATTCAAACTACGTGCAAAATTTTGTCCAGATCGCATCACCAAGACCATAGATACCGTGGAAACTTCTAGCGAATTATCGGAAAAAAATTGATCAGTTGAAGCACTGACATGAAGTCTGGAGTTTTGCCTAAGTTTCAGAATTTTTTTGACAGCAGTCAAAAATTCCTTCAATTTATTTTTAAAACTGGAAAATGCGAATCTACCTACAAGGTGCATGTACGAGCGCTCAAAAGCTCCTGCCTTCACGGCAGTGCTTTTCGTAATTTTTTTTCCAGATAGTTTCGGAACTACTGATCGGATTGGAATGAAATTATGCACCTAGCTGAGGAATAATGTATTCAAACTACGTGCAAAATTTTGTCCAGACCGCATCACCAAGACTATAGATACCGTAGAAAATTCTAGCGAATTATCGAAACAAAATTGATCAGCTGAAGCACTGACATGAAGTCTGGAGTTTCGCCTAAGTTTCAAAATTTTTTTGACAGCTGTCAAAAATTCCTTCAATTGGTTTCTTAAACTGGAAAATGCGAATCTACCTACAAGGGGCATGTACGAGCGCTCAAAAGCTCCTGCCTTCACGGCAGTGCTTTTCGTAATTTTTTGTATTTGTATTTAATTTTTATTATGATATAATATAATGTTGACTTCGATCAATTGAAATCTAGGTGCTCTTTGGTCAGTTCGAAAAGGATATCTAAACTGATATATTCATTGTTTTTAATTCTAGCAAAAACAAACTCATTCAATGTCTCTTTGAAGGAATAATCATATCGCACAGGTTTTCTTCCACTGCTAATTCCAGGCTATAATAACATGCTAATATTTTACGGACAGGGCTTGGTGAAATCTGAAAATTTAAGTAACACCGACAAACTGCCTGGCGTTCTCTTGTTAGGCGCGATGTATCCTGGTCAATTCCAGCCATTTTAATAGCATAAGACAAAAAATTCTCAAATTCAGAGCAAATTTTTATAATTACATATTCACCAATATCTTCGATAAAATCATCAAAGCAAGATTTCTATGGGCAATGTTAGTGTTATTCCTATACCAACCTGAATTCAGCAACCCAAAATATTACTGAATAGTCTATTACCAACTTAAATTCGATTTTTCACAGCCAACCGAGATGTCAATAATTCTTAAACGGAGTATACGCAAATTCAATGATTTCGAGTTCAGTGACTGATGTGGTTTATCAGAAAATAATGGATAAGCAAACAGCGATGATGCTCGGGAAGCATTGAAGTTGAATTTCATTCAGTTGGGTTATTTGAGAGGATGTTTCAAGTCACGTTGTGAAATTAAGAAATCTATGGAATGAACTCTGGTTTGAAACCAAAGAATGAAAATGTCTTACCAGATCTAATTCTTGTTTGTAAAGTTTTGAAGATCATGCCTACCGATTTCGAGAACTTCAGGTCCAGTTGGATGTAGTTGTCGAAAAACGAAGAGAAAACTTTTGATGAATTAGTAACGCAACTATGCATGTATGAAAGAAATTTCAGAAAGGCCACAGATAGTGCAACTGGGGATACATTATTTGCTGAAATTGATAAATCAAAGAAGTATCAAGGTTTCAAAAGGACGAAAGCAAGTGATACATGCAACTTTTGTAAAAAGAAGGGACATTGGGTAAATACATGTAGAAAGTGGATTGCATATGGACGACCGTTGCGACCGAAGGACTCTCCTCATAGCAACGTCTTGGATACTAAGGTAGCCCTGTGTGCAAGAACTGATGATATTTTTCAAGCTGAGACAAGTACAACAGTTTGGTGGATCGACAATGGAGCCACAAAGCATGTGACAAATTGTCCAGATCAGTTTATTGATTTTGATGAGTTTCGAAGCCCCTGCGTCATCAAGGCTGCTGAAAAGGTAGCTCTAAAGGCCATTGGAAAAGGATCCTTCACTGAAGATTGTACATTGAAGATGACTTTGAATGATGTATGGTATGTTCCAAAAATTTCCAAAAATTTGTTTTTAGTGTTAGCTGCCCAAGACAGAAACAGAAATAGCAGATTCTACTCCACTTCAACTAAGTGCTGGCTGGAGGTAGATGGAAACATAGTAGTGTATGGACATCGTGGAAGTCTATATGAAGCAGCCATTGAACCGATCATTCCTGAGAAAATGGAGAGGGTCAACATTGTCGAGACAGAAGGACAAGAGGCACGTAAGAGAGATGCTCAGAAAGAGTTGGGCATTAATTTTAAGCTCATAAGAGATATATGCGCACCTTGTATTTTTGGCAAAGCACCTGGGGAACTGTTTTCCACTGATGTTGTAGGTCCATTTTTCGAATCCTTTATAAAGAAAAGGTTTCTATTTGTATTCAAGGACAGCTACACAAAATTTCGTTATGGTTTTGTAATCAAACAGAAATCAAAATCAAAAATTGTGTTGAAACAGTTTTAAGCTCACGCAAAAACACTTGGACACGAAATTCAAGAGTTGCTCAGTGACAATGGAGGAGAATTCGATTGTGAAGAGGTCAAGTGCATTCTGGCAGAGAACGGAATCGTGCAGAGATTGACAGAACCCAGAACCATTATACACCCGAACAAAATGGTGGCAGTGAGCGTGATAACCGAACAATTGTGGAAATGGCAAGAACTTTCAATACTCAAATTGTGTAGTAGTATTTCCATACTCGATAGGGCGACATACACGGGTGCATTATCTGTCATATCTGATACGTGGCGAGCCAAATTCGTACATATATCAATGCGTGTATGGAATCAAATACGTCCGTTTTTGGTGTAAAATGCCACATCTGGATCTGTAAAATCAAATCTCTACGTATCAGTACTGTACGAATAATCCGCCTGTGTATGTTGCCCTAATTTGGGAAGAGCTAGTTATGTCAGCTATTTATATTCTAAATAGAACAGGAAAATCATCCGAAGATGGAGTCAGCTCCTTCGAATTATGGTACAAGAAGAAACCAAGAATCAAACATCTGCGTATCATTGGATCGTCGTGCTACGTTCACGTACCAGCAGTAAGAAGGGAGAAAATGGACAAGAAGGCAGAAAAAAGGTTTCTTGTAGGATATGACAGAGATGAGCGTTATAAAGTCTACATTCCAAGCAGTAACAAGGTAATTCTTTCCAGAAATGTTCAGTTCCAAGAGATACTCAAAGAATGTGAGAATAAAGTCTTATGGAAGATGTAGTGTATAGAAATCAGGATCAGATTGAAGAGAGGAGCGATGATAAGGAAGCACATTCTGAAGAAGAAGACGATGAAGAACTTATCAACAATGAGGAAAAGGTGGAGACATCGAAAAGACGCTTGAGGGATCGATCATTTTTGAGAAAACCCAGACATCTTGAAGACTACACCATGATAATAGAGGAGTTTGTGAACCAAGTGACGAAGGATCCTGAGACCTATGAGTATGCCTTGAATAGAAAAGATTCAGCTGAATGGAAGAAAGCCATGGATCGTGAAATGACCTCCTTGAAAGAAAATCTGACCTGGATTCTAACAGAACTACCACGAGGTGCAAGGGCCATTCCATGCAAGTGGGTTTTTCCGACTGAAGAAAAACCCTGATGGCAGTATAGATAAGTACAAAGGTAGATTGGTTATCAAGGCATTCAGCCAACGTTATGGAATTGACTACAATGAAACTTTTAGTCCTGTAGCAAACATGAGTACCATCCGTTCAATTCTTAGCATTGCAGCTAGTGGGAAGATGCAATTGAAACAGTTCGATGTATCAACAGCATTTCTTTATGGAGAGCTAGAAGAAATAGTGTACATGAGACAACCACAAGGGTATAAGGACGGAACCAACAAGGTATGCCAACTGAAGAAAAGTCTCTACGGTCTTAAGCAAGCTCCTAGATGCTGGAACAAACGTCTTGCAGTTTTTCTAAAACGAAATGGATTCAAGGCTAGTGATGCTGACCCATTTTTATATACTTGAGAGAGGGATGGTCGAAAACTTATTCTCGTGATTTATGTGGATGATGGTATTCTAGCTTCAACAGATGCACAAGAGTTGGACATTTTCATTGGAGAGTTGGAATCAGAGTTCAAAATAGTCTCAAAGAATGCTGATTATTTTTTAGGACTCGAAATTGAACAAACGAAGAAGTTTATTAGATTAACGCAGAAAACCTATGCAAGGAAAATTTTAGAATGTTTCAATTTTACGGGTTTTAAGCCGGTTTCAACTCCAATACTCAAAGACGCAGAAACCTTCATTTCAGGGAAAGCTGATGAATAAAATTTTTCTACCGGCAAGCAGTTGGAGCACTGATGTACTTGATGCTTGGCACGAGACCAGATTTGGCGTATTGTGTGGGATTCATTTCGAGGAGACTTGAAAATGCAACTCAAGAGGACGTAACTCGTGTTAAGAGAGTCTTCAGATACATCGCAGGGACCTTAGATCTGGGAATAGTCAACCGGAGCAACCTAGACAAAGGTTGTTTAGGCGTCTAGAGCGATGCAGATTTTGGAGGGTGAAGAACAACGGGTCCATCAACCTCAGGAGTTCTCGTTAAGTACTCTGGTGGAGCAATTTCCTGGATGAGTCAACGTCAAGCAGTGGTTGCCACCTCAACAACAGAAGCAGAGATAATTGCAGCCAATAAAAGTGCAAAAGAGGCGATTTGGCTGAGTAGACTCTTTGAAGGGATTTAAAGAGATCTCCTTGATCGGTCCCGTGTTCCAATCCTCTGGTCGGGAAAGAAATTTTCTGACATGGAGCACGGTTCCACCATTCACTGTTGGGTAAACAATTCACAGTGCTGTGCCTCAGGTGGCGTGAGGACACAGTAACAAAGCCTATCCAGAACACAACCGGGTCTCCTAACTCGCACAAGCTCTGAGCTTCTAAGGGGTCTCACAGAGACCTAGGAGAGTCGGGATATAAACAAAACAATATACAATACTAAACTGAAAGCAATTCCCATCATTCAAGTAGATAATTCGGCAGCTGTTAGACTCGCTCAAAAAAAAAGTGACGGAAGGAAAACTGGCCATTCAACAGATTTCTACGGAACATCAAGTAGCAGACATTATGACAAAACCGTTGCCAAAGGCACGTTTGAATATTTTATGTGAAAAGATGGGATTTATGTGAATAGAAGAGACAAAGAACAATATACAGAATGTTTATAGTCTTTTTTGATTCGTTATATGTGTGTTCCATTCAACTTTCATTTACAAGGGAAAGTGTTAAAGTAATATGTAAAAAATTACGAAAAGCACTGACGTGAAGTCAGGAGCTTTTGAGCGCTCGTACATCCATCTTGTAGGTAGATTCGCATTTTCCAGTTTCAGAAATCAATTGAAGGGATTTTCGACAGCTGTCAAAAAAATTCTCAAACTTAGGCGAAACTCCAGACTTCATGTCTGGCTTCAGCTGATCAATTTTTTTTCGATAATTCGCTAGAATTTTCTACGGTATCTATGGTCTTGGTGATGCGATTTGGACAAAATTTCGCACGTAGTTTGAATACATTATTCTTCAGCTAATTGTGAAATTTCATTCCAATCCAACCAGTGGTTTCGAAATTATCAGGAACAAAATATTTTGAACGGCCATATTTACGGAACCCCTAGTCTAAATTTGCTCATTGATGAACGTGGCCGCGAAATTCGCGATACAAACCTACCCTGAAAATTTCAAGTTTCTAGGCCTTTTCCTTGGAAAGATATGAGTTTTTATAATTTCTATGGTTCTGCTCATGCGATCTGGACAAAATTTTGCTTTAATATATTATTATTCTCGATTGAAATACAAAATTTCATCTCGATCGAATCCGTAGTTTCGAAATTATCGAGAAAACAAAATATCAAACGACCGTATTCACGGAACCCCTAGTCTAATTTTGCTCATTGATGAACATGCCCGCGAAATTCGCGATCCGAACCTACCCTGGAAATTTCAAGTCCCTATGCCTTTCCATTCGAAAGTTATAATTTTTTATGGTTTCTATGGTTCTGGTCATGCAATCTGGAGAAATGTAGCTTGAATATCATGCTCCATTGGTATACAAAATTTCGTCACGATCGAATCTGTAGTTTTGAAATTATCAAGAAAACTAAATTTCTAACGACCATAACCATAACCCCTAGTATAATTTTGGTCATAGATGAACGTGATCACGACATTCGAGATCCACACCTATCCTGAAAATTTCAAGTCCCTAGGCGTTTCCGTTCAAAAGTTACAATTTTCTATGGTTTCTATGGTTCTGGTCATGCGATCTGGACAAAATTTCGCATGTAGCTGGAACACTTCATTCTCCATTTGAGTGCAAAATTACATCTCGATAAAATTTGTAGTTTCCAAAAAATCAGAATAACAAAACTTTGAACGGCTATATTTACGGAACGCCTAGCGGAATTTGGCCCATTAACGAACTCAACCGAGCCATTTGGGAACTGAACCCACACTGAAAATTTCAAGTCTCTAGGTTGTTCCGTTCGAGAGTTATCGTGCTTACGGTCGGCCGGACGGACAGACTCGAATTTTCCGACGGATTCGTCATCAGTGAGTCGAACATACCCGATTGAGACCATTTTTGGCTCAAAATTCTAAAAATACATACATCGTGACGAAATGATATAGCCCACGTGTAATTAGTACGAGCGCTCAAAAATTTGAGTTGCATGACGGTTCCAACAAATGTAAGTTATTATCATAGACAATCTCTATGTTCTGTATTCCTTATGATACTTTTGAATTAAGAAAAGTGTGGATTATGCTAGTGTTGAATAGTTGAGTTATTGAAAAATAAATGAAACTGTAGAAGTGTTTTTATCTAGAAAGAATTTCAACATAAGTGTTTCATTTAGAAACAATTCTTAATAGGTTGTCACGTATATTTTTAATAATAATATAATCAATGAGTCAAAATTTCAAAAATCATTTATACAGGATATTCAACAGGGCCAAGTATTTCGAAATCAAAGTTACCCGCGAATCTGAGAGATTTCCAGTCCAGATCTAATGATACGTATTGAGATCTAATTGTGTTTATTGAATGCGTTCAGTTTACGAAAAATCATCTGACAGAGTGTATGATTTTTGTGACTTTTCCGAATTTCGTAGTGTGTTTCCAAATAGGTGGATAGGACGTGGTAGGTCGATTTCTTGGCCTGCACGCTCCCCGGATCTGAACTCCTGTGATTTCTTTTTTTTTTTTGGCTCATTTGAGAACATCAGTGAACATAAACGGTGAGGTGAATACTGTTGAAGAACTGAAACAACTCAATAAAAATGCTTGTGACATTATTCGTGAGCAAACTGATGTAATAGTTGCTGCGGGTAATAATTCGTTATTTCGCCGGGCAAGACTTCGTGCACATCAAACGAGTAGTGACCATTTCGAACAATTTCTGTAAACAATTTGGATCAATTTTTTTATAAGTCCTTTTGACGAGTTCTAGCCCTGTCACAAAAAAGTCGCATCTCAAAAAACCTCCCTGTATATATTATATATAGCCATACCGTTTTTTCTTCTCCCGAGAATCCTTGCGAATTGTGTCCTTTAGCTATATTTATTTTATGAAAAGTTCTACGAAGAGATATGTTTGTTGTTCATGTTCGTTATGGTGTAGTCCAGAAAATTAATCGAATCATAATTTTATTTACGGGGCCGAAGTGTAGTGGTAAGGTCTCGGGTTCGAATCATCCGGTCGGGAAAGAAATTTTCTGACCTGGAGTACGATTCCACCATTCACTCTTCGGTTAAAAGTGCTGTGTCCCAGATGGCGTAGGGACACAGTAACAAAGCTTAATAGAACACAACCGGATCTCCTAACTGGCACAAACTCTGCGTTTATTCAATTCAATTGATTTCACCTTTTTCACATTTTGTGGCTGGACCCCGAAAAAAATCTGCGTTTGTTTTCCTGAGTACCAATCACGATTCGGAATTGCATTCCACCCACCTCTCGAAAATACCACTTAGGAGATTCAAAAGATACTGTTGCAAATTTAGCTTTTTCAAAATGGTCGACCGGCAAAATCGGTTGCCGCATCATAAATTCCGTTATCGCTGATGAAATAGTATATATCTTTCAATTCATATCGAGCCACTGATACTTCAATCGTTCTTCGCGTCCGGCTTCAAGATTTAACCATAATCTGTTCATCTCAATAGGCAGTGTCGCCCCGACCCGAAACCCCAAAATGACTTAATAGAGGAAGATCTGAAGAATATGCTTGAAGGAAACTACCCGAACATCATTATTGGCGATATGAACTGCAAATCAAGTGAATGGAATAGCAGAACTGAAAAATGGGAAGAAGCGTAAGAAGAACGCCGAAAAACTAAATGCCATAGTATTAGGACCTGAAATTCCGACCTACCTGCCCAGAAGTAATGGCCTACCGGACGTATTAGATATCGTCATAATGAAAAATATTAACCAAGATTTCACACTTGATACTATAGAAGAGGGCACATCAGACCACAACCCAATAGAACTCAGATTGGGCCGCAGACCGAAAGCAGAAGAACTTCAAACGAAAGACTTCACAGACTGGAAAAAGTACAGTAAAATACTCCAGGAGAAAATTACTGAAATTCCGCAGATAAGAACCCCTGATGATCTAGAAGATGAAGTTGAAAAATTAGGAACCCGAATAAAAGAAGCCTACGAGGAAAGTACCAGGGGACTAAAAAGGCCAGCCCCGAAACATTCACATGGTGAAACCCCAAAAGCGATAAAAGAACTTATAAAGAGGAATAGAAAACTCAGGAAGAACGACAGACCTTCACATCGAGAAGAAGTCAAGAAAGAGCTGAATAAACACAGTCAAGTGCTGAAAAATGCACTGAGAGAACTGAGAACAGACAGATGGAACCAAAGAGTTAGAGAGCTAAACACCATAGACCACTCAGCATGGAAGATGCAAAAGTGCTTACGACGCGAGAAAACCGAAATTCCCCCTCTACACGGAGCTAATGGGATGGCCTACTCAAAGCTTGAAAAAGCCGAAGCGCTGGTCGACGCAATAGAACGAGAAGCCAGAATCAACTACAGAGAAGACGATGACAATGAAGACTTAGAAGAAGAAGTCGAAGGAAATGAAGAACTGATGTTGGAACCGCCGGAAGGCGATACCATCCCAAACCCAACAACACCAACGGAAATTAAAGAAATCATCAAGAAATTGAAAAACAGAAAAGCTCCAGGGAAAGACAAAGTAACAAACTCAATGCTATGGAAATTGCCCAGAAAAGGAAAAGCAGCGCTAACCAATATAGCAAACGCAGTGACAAGAACAGAATACTATCCGGAAAGATGGAAAACAGCAGAAGTAATTGTGTTCAACAAGCCAGGAAAAGATAAAAACTTCCCACAAAACTACAGGCCGATAAGTCTACTGTCAGCACTTGGAAAAATTGTCGAAAGAGTCATTGCAAAAAGACTCAATAAAGAAACAGAAGCGCTGAATCTGATACCACCGGAACAATTTGGATTCAGAAGAAATCATTCCACAGAACTTCAACTGTTAAGGATCACTGAATATGTCACTGAAGGATTTCAGAATAAACAAGCCGCAGGATTAGTGCTATTAGATGTCGAGAGAGCCTTCGACCGAGTTTGGCACGAAGGACTTGCCAACAAGATTATGATGGCAGGCTACACCACCAAAACCTGCAAGATAACAAGAAACTACCTGAGGAACCGGAATTTTTATGTCAAAATAGACGACACATTATCTACCACCAGACAAGTAGAAGCAGGAGTGCCCCAAGGATCAGTTCTAGGACCTCTGCTCTACAACATATATATCTACGATATTCCTGGGAACCCAAGGAATCTGCTGGCCCTTTATGCATACGACACAGGAATAGCCTTCAGACATCGACGACCAGATGTCATGCACAGAAGAATGCAAGAGGCACTAGAAGATTTAGAAGAATGGTTCATTAAATGGAAAATTCAAATAAATAGCAAAAAGAGCCAAGCCATTTTACTACAGAAGCGGAGACTTGAAATTAATTCCAACCTACAGATAGATGGAGAAGAGATAAAATGGGAAAATGATGTCAAATATCTAGGTGTAAAACTAAATATGGAAAAACCATATAAAATATTCAGTGGATAAAACGAACTCAGCAATGAGTAGACTTTACCCACTGCTAGGAAGAAGAAGCCAAATGAACCAAAGCACGAAGCTACGAATGATCAAGTCAATTGCAAAACCCCAACCAACATATGGCTCGGCGGAATGGGGCAATGCAGCCAATAGCCATATAAAGAAGATTCAAGCAACAAAGAATAAACTGCTCAGAGCAGCAATGAATATGCCGTGGTTCGTAAAAAAACAACAAATCCACAGAGACTTAGAATAGAAAACTGTCACAGATTTCCTGAAAAAGAAGGCTGAGAAGATATTAGAAAAAGTCTACACCCAAATGATGGGTTAGAAGACTAGTTGACTACAACCCCGCAGAAGATGTGGTTAGGATACCCACCTATCACAAAAGACCCAGAGAACTACGTAGAAACAGAAATTGAGTAATCTCAATTTGAATTATCCAGAAGAAGAGACTCCTATGAAATTCAAATTCATAGATAACACAATTATCACACGACAAAGATCGTGATAGAGATACGAACAAGAAGAGTCAAAAGGTTAATAGGTAATAAATTCCCAGAATCTAAAACAGCAGGTTAGCTTCAGGGAGCAGGTCGTGCTTCCAACGAAGTCTTACACTGTTCTATCTATCGGAGATAGTTCGTCCATGAGG
This sequence comes from Aphidecta obliterata, assembly GCA_963966015.1. Lineage (NCBI taxonomy): Eukaryota > Metazoa > Arthropoda > Insecta > Coleoptera > Coccinellidae > Aphidecta > Aphidecta obliterata. The sequence goes on along the minus strand of OZ014434.1, from coordinate 20,962,106 downwards.
ATTCCTCATGACTAAAAAAAAAATTTAGAAAAGCACTGCCGTGAAGGCAGGAGCTTTTGAGCGCTCGTACATCCACCTTGAAGGTGGATTCGCATTTTCCAGTTTTATAAATCAATTGAAGGAATTTTCGACAGCTGTCGAAAAAAATCTGAAACTTAGGCGAAATTCCAGACTTCATGTCAGTGCTTCAGCGGATCAATTTTTTTCGATAACTCGCTAGAATTTTCTACGGTATCTATGGTCTTGGTGATGCGATCTGGACAAAATTTTGCACGTAGTTTGAAAACATTATTCCTCAGCTAGATGAAAAAATTTCATTCCTATCCGATCAGTAGTTTCGAAACTGTCAGGAAAAAAATAGTTTGAACGGCCATATTTACGGAACCCCTAGTCTTATTTTGCTCATTGATGAACGTGACCGTGAAATTCGCGATCCAAACCCACCCTGAAAATTTCAAGTCCCTAGCCTTTCCGTTCGAAAGTTATGATTTTCTATGGTTTCTATGGTTCTGGTCATGTGATCTGGAGAAATGTAGCTTGAATATATCATTACTCTATTAGTATACAGAATTTCGTCTCGATCGAATCTGTAGTTTGGAAATTATCAAGAAAACTAAATTTCAAACGACCATATTTACGGAACCCCTTGTATAATTTTGCTCATAAATGAAAGTGATCACGACATTCGAGATCCACACCTATCCTGAAAATTTCAAGTCCCTAGGCATTTCCGTTCAAAAGTTACAATTTTCTATGGTTTCTATGGTTCTGGTGATGCGAACTGAACAAAATTCTGCATGTAGCTTGAAGACCTCATTTTCCATTATAGTGCAAAATTTCATCTCGATCGAATCTGTAGTTTCAAAGTAATCAGGAAAACAAAATTTCGAGCGGCCATATTTACGGAACCCCTCGGTGAATTTTGCCCAATAACGAACTCAACCGCGGCATTCGAGATTCGAAACTACCCTGAAAATTTCAAGTTCCTAGGACATTCCGTTCGAGAGTTATCGTGTATACGGCCGGCCGGCCGGACGGACGGCCGGACGGACAGACTCGAATTTTTCGACGGATTCGTCATCAGTGAGTCGAACATAGTCGATTGAGACCATTTTCGGCTCAAAATTCGAAAAATACAGACATCGTGACGAAATGATATAGCCCTCGTGTAAGTAGTACGAGCGCTCAAAAACAAAAAAACTGACCCGAAAATACATTAATGAAATTCTGTTTCCTATTCATTCTCTTCTAGCGGTGACTATTTCCGCATTATTGCAGAACATTGGGAAACTTAAGATCAGTTGCAATATTTCGGAGTAGAGAATTGTACACTAGCTTCTTAGGTCTGACGAGGAATCGATGAACATGGACGACCTGAAATTTACTGTAGAAGAGGTATTCATCAAATATACTTACTTGAATTTGAATTTTCAGCTATTGAAATAAATATTGGCAGATTCAAATTTATAATTGTAACCATATCTCTACAAGCTCTATGACAAACTTTGCAGATGGAAGCTGTGCTGATTCTCAATATTTTTTTGCTATGAACAGTCCGATTCGTTTTCGTTCAGAAGATACAATTATTTGAAAAAATATATTTTCATGTTCAAATTAAAAGAAGGCAGAAAAAGGAAATTTCGGTTGATTTGGCAACTTGTTTCATTTTAATCGTTCACTTGAAACTTGGCGTACTTTCTGAATGAACAATGCATTCTTTCTCAACTCAGGGTATTCTAATGGAAACTCAAGAATAGCAGCTCGAGAATACCGATTGTACATCGTTCCGAAGACTTCGAGAAACAGGTTATCTTGCTCCAAAAAAGCTATTTGCTAAACTGGCATTTGCATGTATGTATACTCCACATTGTTTCAGCAGGATGGTGCATCAGCACATAGGGAGACAAATAGTTGCTGGCTTTGTTAAAACAACATTTCCCGAATAAATGGACAGGTCAAGTGGAAGGGAGTCTATTAGGATGGCCACCTCGTTCGCCATATGTTGATGCTTTAGATTTTTATTTGTGGAGACAGATGAAAAAACTCAAAACTTGTCTTTCATGTTGAAATCGCATCACATCAAGAATTACTGGATAAAATTCAAAATGCAGCTAATCCGAAGGGTACCTACTAGCATTTTTAGTTCGTCGATGTGATGCTTGCATTCAAGCCGAAGCTCGATATTCGAACAATTACTATAATCTTAAGATTTGTCATTTTATTTATCACAATTTTCATTGTTGATTGTTGAGGAATATTTTCTTTATTTTTTGTTCATATCCTGACTCTCCTAGGACTCTGTGAGACCCATCAGAAGCTCGGAGCTACATACACTGGCGGATTATTCGTACAGTTCTGATACGTAGAGATCTGATTTGACAGATCCAGATGTGTCATTTTACACCAAAAACATATTTGATACCATTAACGCAATGATATCCGTACGAATTTGGCCCGCCACGTATCAGATATGATAGATAATGCGCCCGTGTATGTCGCCCTATTGATACAATGTTCGGAGTTTAAACGAAGAAAGATTTGTATTCGAATCCTTGTTTCTAAACGAGAACGAATGCGAGCAATTTATCTAGTTTCAAGATATTTGACTCCATTTTCTCTTTCTATCATTTCCCATTCATTTTTTGGTTGGAGTTTTTTTCAAGGCTCCGCTTCTGTAGTAGTTTTTTGAGCGCTCGTACTACTTACACGAGGGCTATATCATTTCGTCACGATGTCTGTATTTTTCGAATTTTGAGCCAAAAATGGTCTCAAACGACTATGTTCGACTCACTGATGACGAATCCGTCAAAAAATTCGAGTCTGTCCGTCCGTCCGGCCGTCAGCACGATAACTCTCGAACGGATCAACCTAGAGACTTGAAATTTTCATTGTAGGTTCAGATCCCAAATGCCTCGGTCAAGTTCGTTAATGGGCAGAATTCCACCAGGGGTTCCGTAAATATGGCCGTTCAAACTTTTGTTCTCCTGATTACTTCGAAACTACAGATTCGATCGAGATGAAACTTTGCACTCAAATGGAGAACGAGGTGTTCAAGCTACATGTGAAATTTTGTCCAGATCGCATGACCAGAACCATAGAAACCATAGAAAATTGTAACTTTTGAACGGAACCCCCTAGGGACTTGAAATTTTCAGGATAGGTATGGATCTCGATTGTCGTGATCACTTTCATCTATGAGCAAAATTATACAAGGTGTTCCGTAAATATGGTAGTTTGAAATTTAGTTTTCTTGATAATTTCAAAACTACAGATTCGATCGTGACGAAATTTTGTATACTTATGGAGAATGATATATTCAAGCTACATTTCTCCAGATCACATGACTCGAACCATAGAAAATCATAACTTTCGAACGGAAAGGCCTAGGGACTTGAAATTTTCAGGATAGGTATGGATCTCGATTGTCGTGATCACTTTCATCTATGAGCAAAATTATACTAGGGGTTCCGTAAATACGGTCGTTTGAAATTTTGGTTTCTCGATAATTTCGAAACTACGGATTCGATCGAGATGAAATTTTGTATTTTAATCGAGAATGATATATTAAAACAATATTTTGTCCAGATCTCATGACCAGAACCATAGAAACCATAGAAAATTGTAACTTTCGAACGGAAAGGCCTAGTAACTTGAAATTCTCAGGGTGGGTTTGGATCGCGAATATCGCGGTCATGTTCATCGATGAGCAAAATTAGACTAGGGGTTCAGTAAATATGGCCGTTCAAAATATTTTTTTGCTGATAGTTCCGAGAATACTGAGCGGATTGGGATGAAATTCTGCACCTTGCTGAGTAATAATGTATTCAAACTACGTGCAAAATTTTGTTCAGATCGCATCACCAAGACCATAGATACCGTAGAAAATTCTAGCGAATTATCGAAAAAAAATTGATCAGCTGAAGCACTGACATGAATTCTGGAGTTTCGCCCAAGTTTCAGAATTTTTTTGACAGCTGTCGAAAATTCCTTCAATTGATTTCTGAAACTGGAAAATGCGAATCTACCTACAAGGTGCATGTACGAGCGCTCAAAAGCTCCTGCCTTCACGGCAGTGCTTTTCCAAATTTTTTTTTGTTTATTAATTGAATTTTCCATTTAATGACCCATTCGACTATATCTTCTAGTGCTTCTTGCAATCTCCGTCTGTCCTATGATTTGATAGAAAGTCGAGCCATTAGGTACTAAATTAACTCTACCACTATCGTTGGTGACATAGTTCTAACATGCAGACTTTGGAATAACTTTTTACGGCGCGAAAGCAGCAACTACATTCACCCAAAAAACATTTCTGCCTAATCAACCGGAAATCAAAGTTTGCTTTCGGAAATTATTGACTGAATGATTGACATCTTTTTAATTGATAGGTCATATCCGCATATATTTTTTTTCTGTATAGTTCTTGCTCTTCTGTTCCACACGGGTTATATCAGTAATTCGCAATGAATGACATCTTTCTACATCTGTGGTTGTACTGCAACTACCTGCTGATAATAGTGGATTTCATATTCAATAGATAGATTCGGACTCTGAACGGCCAGACTACTACCCTATTTCGACACTAACCCAACCGATCCATCTTGCCAATACATTATCGGACGGGTTGGCGAGCGAGTTGGGGCTAACCGATCCGCCGTAGCAACCCGTCCAGTAAGACTGTACGTTAAACCATGGATTAAATCTGATTTCAGACTTCATGTTTTATGATTTTATTATTTTCACAGCGCCACACAGCAGCGCCTAATCTTCGTGTCACTGTATCCGGCCCAATACCGAAAAATATATCTCATAAAGAGACATCGTATGAGGGGCAATACACATACCTACATGTGATGTTTCATTGCCCCGATGTTATTTACACCACCGTTCCGAATTGCCACCATGAATCGCAATTCGGTAGATTTATGGCGGGCAAATGGGCCGTCAGGATGATGCGTCATCATGAACGAGTCCGATACGATCGGATTGAATCCGGGGAATGAAAAAATAAAGGCCTCAGTTAGCGCAAAAATGGGCCCTCGACAATTAAAAACTCTTCATTGTGACAATTTATCCAATTGACGACAGGAAATGATATATCAGTGGAAAATTCGGACAAGGGAAGTCCGCTTTCATTTGCTGCCCAACCAGATGAGCATCAGGCATGAAAATATCGGCAATTGTACTCAAACGTCGCGTTGAAGTTTCTATATTATTTCCATTTTTGAGCGCTCGTACTACTTACACGAGGGCTATATCATTTCGTCACGATGTCTGTATTTTTCGAATTTGGAGCCGAAAATGGTCTCAATCGACTATGTTCGACTCACTGATGATGAATCCGTCGGAAAATTCGAGTCTGTCCGTCCGGCCGTCCGGCCGGCCGTCCGGCCGTAAGCACGATAACTCTCGAACGGAACAACCTAGAGACTTGAAATTTTCAGTGTGAGTTCAGTTCCCGAATGGCTCGGTTAAGTTCGTTAATGGGCCAAATTCCACCAGGGGTTCCGTAAATATGGCCGTTCAAAGTTTTGTTTCCCTGATTACTTGAAAACTACAGATTTGATCGAGATGAAATTTTGCACTCGAATGAAAAATGAGGTGTTCAAGCTACATGTGGAATTTTGTCCAGATCGCATGACCAGAACCATAGAAACCATAGAAAATTGTAACTTTTGAACGGAAACGCCTAGGGACTTGAAATTTTCAGCATAGGTGTGGATCTCGAATGTCGTGATCACGTTCATCTATGAGCAACATTATACAAGGGGTTCCGTAAATACGGTCGTTTGAAATTTTGTTTTTTCGATAAATTCGAAACTACGGATTCGATCGAGATGAAATTTTGTATTTTAATCGAGAATGATATATTGAAGCAATATTTTGTCCAGATCGCATAACCAGAACCATAGAAACCATAGAAAATTCTAACTTTTGAACGGAAAGGCCTAGGAACTTGAAATTTTCAGGGTGGGTTTGGATCGCAAATTTCACGGTCACGTTCATCAATGAGCAAAATTAGACTAGGGGTTCCGTAAATATGGCGGTTCAAGATATTTTTTTCCTGATAGTTTCGAAACTACTGATCGGATTGGAATGAAATTATGCACCCAGCTAAGGAATAATGTATTCAAACTACGTGCAAAATTTTGTCCAGATCGCATCACTAAGACCATAGATACCGTGGAAAATTCTAGCGAATTATCGGAAAAAAATTGATCAGCTGAAGCACCGACATGAAGTCTGGAGTTTTGCCTAAGTTTCAGAATTTTTTTGACAGCAGTCAAACATTCCTTCAATTGATTTCTAAAACTGGAAAATGCGAATCTACCTACAAGGTGCATGTACGAGCGCTCAAAAGCTCCTGCCTTCACGGCAGTGCTTTTCGTAATTTTTTTGATGAGAGGGTTTGTTTCATTAAGTAGTTGATTGAGTACAGCAGTGTTTCATTCTGACCCCAACCTAGTTATGTTATGCCAAGCAAGTTTGTTTCAGTTTTTGAGCGCTCGTACTACTTACACGAGGGCTATATCATTTCGTCACGATGTCTGTATTTTTCGAATTTTGAGCCGAAAATGGTCTCAATCGACTATGTTCGACTCACTGATGACGAATCCGTCGGAAAATTCGAGTCTGTCCGTCCGGCCGTCCGGCCGTAAGCACGATAACTCTCGAACGGAACAACCTAGAGACTTGAAATTTTCAGTGTGGGTTCAGTTCCCAAATGGCTCGGTTGAGTTCGTTAATGGGCCAAATTCCACCAGGGGTTCCGTAAATATGGCCGTTCAAAGTTTTGTTTCCCTGATTACTTGAAAACTACAAATTTGATCGAGATGAAATTTTGCACTCAAATGGAAAATGAGGTGTTTAAGCTACATGTGAAATTTTGTTCAGATCGCATGACCAGAACCATAGAAACCATAGAAAATTGTAACTTTTGAACGGAAACGCCTAGGGACTTGAAATTTTCAGGATAGGTGTGGATCTTGAATGTCGTTATCACGTTCATCTATGAGCAACATTATACAAGGGGTTCTATAAATACGGTCGTTTGAAATTTTGTTTTCTCGATTAATTTGAAACTACGGATTCGATCGAGATGAAATTTAGTATTTTAATCGAGAATGATATATTGAAGCAATATTTTGTCCAGATCGCATGACCAGAACCATAGAAACCATAGAAAATTGTAACTTTTGAACGGAAAGGCCTAGGAACTTGAAATTCTCAGGGTGGGTTTGGATCGCAAATTTCACGGTCACGTTCATGAATGAGCAAAATTAGACTAGGGGTTCCGTAAATATAGCCGTTCAAAATATTTTTTTCCTGATAGTTTCGAAACTACTGATCGGATTGGAATGAAATTATGCACCTAGCTCAGGAATAATGTATTCAAGCTACTTGCAAAATTTTGTCCAGATCGCATCACCAAGACCATAGATACCGTGGAAAATTCTAGCGAATTATCGGAAAAAAATTGATCAGCTGAAGCACCGACATGAAGTCTGGAGTTTCGCCTAAGTTTCAGAATTTTTTTGACAGCAGTCAAAAATTCCTTCAATTGATTTCTAAAACTGGAAAATGCGAATCTACCTACAAGGTGCATGTACGAGCGCTCAAAAGCTCCTGCCTTCACGGCAGTGCTTTTCGTAATTTTTTTCATTTTATTTTGACTGATCCTATACAAGGTTATTTTGTCAATCAGGAAATAAAGATTATTATTATTATTATTCTCGATTAAAATACGAAATTTTGTCTCGATCGAATCCGTTATTTCGAAATTGTCGAGAAAACAAAATTTCAAACGACCGTATTTACGAAATCCCTAGTATAATTCTGCTCATTGATAAACGTGAACGCCACATTCCAGATCTACACATATTCCTGAAAATTTCAAGTCCCTAGGCCTTTCCGTTCGAAAGTTATGATTTTCTATGGTTTCTTTGGTTCTGGTCATGAGATCTAGAGAAATGTAGCTTGAATATATCATTCTCTATAAGTATACAAAATTTCGTCACGATCGAATCTGTAGTTTGAAAATTATCAAGGAAACTAAATTTCAAACGACCATATTTACGGAACCCCTAGTATAATTTTGCTCTCAGATGAAAGTGATCACGACAATCGAGATCCACACCTATCCTGCAAATTTCAAGTCCCTAGGCGTTTCCGTTCAAAAGTTACAATTTTCTATGGTTTCTATGGTTCTGGTGATGCGAGCTGAACAAAATTTCGCATGTAGCTTGAACACCTCTTTTTCCATTAGAGTGCAAAATTTCATCTTGATCGAATCTGAAGTTCCAAAGTAATCAGGAAAACAAAATTTTGAGCGGCCATATTTACGGAACCCTTGGGCGGATTTTGCCCAATAACGAACTCATCCTCGGCATTCAAAATTCGAACATAACCTGAAAATTTCAAGTTTCTAGGACATTCCGTTCGAGAGTTATCGTGTATACGGATAGACGGCCGGCCGGCCGGACGGACGGACAGACTCGAATTATCCGACGGATTCGTCATCAGTGAGTCGAACATAGTCGTTTGAGACCATTTTCGGCTCAAAATTCGAAAAATACAGACATCGTGACGAAATGATATAGCCCTCGTGTAAGTAGTACGAGCGCTCAAAAAACGGAAATCATTTAACTGGAGGGGTGCGAACTAAACCTTCGAAACCAATAATCGCCGGAATTCATCAAAATATAAGGTATGATGCTTCAAATCACTGGAAGATTCCTCTTAGGAAACACGGAACGCTGTGCTATTTGTCGTAAGAGCACAACTAAAATGTGTGAGAAATGTTCTGTCAATCTCTACGAACAATGTTCCAAAAGTTTCCATATCCAATAAAAATATAAAATGTTGAGAAATTACGATCAAATTTGATGTCTTTCAACATGTCATATTGGAACCAGAACCTACCTTCCGCTACCAGTGTTCCAAAATTGGAACAAAATTATTTTTGTGAATATTGACTATTTTTTCACGTAATGGATTGAATTATGTATTTTACAGTATATGTAAATGCTGAATCAATTGAAAAAATCCAACTTCAGAGAAATAAAAAATTCGGACATGAGGACTCCTAAAAATTTCGATAATTCGGGCAAAAACGGGTTAGTATTATCATATGGTCAGCATACCGTGGATTGCAACATTCTATTGATAACAGCGTTCAACACCTTAGGGTAATCTCATACGCAGCGGTTTTGAGGGAGTCGCAATACGCTTCGCTCTGTCGAGTAGATGTCGGACGCGTCGGTTTTTATAGAAGGATAACGAGTCGGCCACGGCGTAGGTATTGAATGAAATTGGGTGCGAATATGCGACTAGAATTGAAGATATTGAAGTTTATTCAAGATGAGTGATGAGGAAGAAGAAGTCCTGTTGCTGTCCCTTCCCTACTTCACTGTATTCGGTTTTTTTCATGTCCCACAATGTAGGTCTCTTCAGAACTTCAGAAATCAATTTTTCTGAATCAATTCCTTGCATACTAACTTTCAAGTAGCAACCTGAGCAAATAAAATTCGATATCTGTCTGACGTCGTGAATCTTACCTGTCGATGTACGCCTATGAATAACGCTGCGTGTGACAGGTCTCATAGAAATACCGTGGACTACTGTACGACAGGCGTGTGGAGGCGCGCTCAAAACCGAGTCGCATAGTCATCGGAACGATCCTGCGAGTCGGCCCCGAAAGCGACCATAACCATAACCTAACCTAACCTAACCTAACCTAACTCTCGAACGGAACAACCTAGAGACTTGAAATTTTCAGTGTCGGTTCAGTTCCCGAATGCCTCGGTTGAGTTAGTTAATGGGCCAAATTTCACTAGGGATTCAGTAAATATGGCCGTTCGAAGTTTTGTTCCCCTGATTACTTAAAAACTACAAATTTGATTGAGATTGAATTTTGCACTCAAATGAAGAATGAAGTGTTCAAGCTTCATGTGGAATTTTGTCCAGATCGCATGACCAGAACCATAGAAACCATAGAAAATTGTAACTTTTGAACGGAAACGCCTAGGGACTTGAAATTTTCAGGATAGGTGTGGATCTTGAATGTCGTGATCACGTTCATCTATGAGCAAAATTATACTAGGGGTTCCGTAAATATGGTCGGAATAAAATATGGTCAGAACTACAGATTCGATCGTGACGAAATTCTCTATACTAATGGAGAATGATATATTCAAGCTACATTTCTCCAGATCACATGACCAGAACCATAGAAACCATAGAAAATCAAAACTTTCGAACGGAAAGGCCTAGGGACTTGAAATTTTCAGGATAGGTGTGGATCTGAAATGTCGCGTAAACGTTTATCAATGAGCAGAATTATACTAAAGGTTCCGTAAATACGGTCGTTTGAAATTTTGTTTTCTCGATAATTTCGAAACTACGGATTCGATCGAGATGAAATTTTGTATTTTAATCGAGAATGATATATTAAAACAATATTTTGTCCAGATCGCATGACCAGAACCATAGAAACCAAAGAAAATTGTAACTTTTGAACGGAAAGGCCTGGGAACTTGAAATTTTCAGGGTGGGTTTGGATCGCGAATATCGCGGCCACGTTCATCAATGAGCAAAATTAGACTAGGGGTTCCGTAAATATGGCTGTTCAAAAATTTTTTTCCTGATAATTCCTAAACTACTGATTGGATTGGAATTTTGCACCTAGCTTAGGAATAATGTATTTAAACTACGTGCCAAATTTTGTCCAGATGGCACCACCAAGACCATAGATACCGTAGAAAATTCTAGCGAATTATCGAAAAAAAATTGATCACCTAAAGCACTGACATGAAGTCTGGAGTTTCGCCTAAGTTTCAGAATTTTTGTGACAGCTGTCGAAAATTCCTTCAATTGATTTCTAAAACTGGAAAATGCGAATCTACCTACAAGGTGCATGTACGAGCGCTCAAAAGCTCCTGCCTTCACGGCAGTGCTTTTCGTAATTTTTTTTTCGTCAATTTCTTTTCTACACTCATAAAGGTGGAGTAGATTTCCAGTGGTTTCATAAAGGATTAACATGTTTGAACAAAGGTAGGAAATGTACAAAATATCCCTACAATAGTCCTGAATTTTCAAATTTCCGAACTGGTGAAGCGAAGCGGTCGAAAAAGGTGATATACCTGCAATGTTCGAGATCTGTCGGCTGATTAGATCAAGATAGACAACATAGAAATTCGATTCAATGTCTTGAAATGACCCTGTACATCGAAAATCCAAACCAAGGCGATTAAACTCTCTCTATATGAGTCCACCTCGATAACCTCAGTTCATGGTTTCCATTTGTCCCATCCCTCCCTGGAAAACCCGTATAGTCACACACCACAATCATAATCCAGTTCTCTGAATATGTACGCTTTCGTATCAAATTCATTGGAAGTGTATGATGTCCAATTCAATTCAAAACTGAAATACGGTGGAAAAGCAGAGCTATGCCAAGCACTGAATATTAGTGCTTCGAGCACTAAGCACTAAGGGCTCCTGAGTCTCGAGCACTAAGCACCAATTTCCACAAAAAGCTCGCGATTACTAAGCACTTCGTGAAAGTATTCGATATTTCGAGCACTAAGCTCGAAAAATTGTACCTATTTAGCAATTGTACCTATTTAGCATTGTTATTTGATATGTGAGATTATTGACAGGTCAGAAGAGGTCCCGAATTCGATGCTCACTTTGAGCATGTCGAGATCTATGAGTGTTTTCCAATGAGTCCGGATCTCTTCAGTTGAAATAATATGTATATTTATGAATATATATCGATTCGTTTTCATTGGACTGAATATCGATACTAGATCTTAGGGTATCAAGACATCGTTCGCGTATATTCGTGTTACGACAAGATTGGGAATAGATTCAGTGCTTAGTAATCCGCAGAAGTGCTCGGGAGTACTTTGGGGATTACTAAGCACTAAGCCTTTTGCTGAAGTGCTTCAATTACTCAGCACTAAGCACTGCTTTCAAGAAATGCTCGGGAGCACAGACAGTGCTTGGGAGCACAAAAGGGCTTCAAGTGCTTCCAAAAATACCAAGCACAATGCTTTGGCACAGCTCTGTGAAAAGCAGGCATCAAAGTCGAGGGTCTAAATTGCTCAGTTCGTACGATTCACATACATTTTTGGAAGTTTGAAACAACGAAAAATGCAAATACGAGTACAAACAGTTTCACTAATCAGCAATATTCACTACATTTATACTCTGAGATAAACCGGGTCGACAAGAACCTCTCAGGTTGTCATCAAGAACATTCGCACAATACTTGTTGTCCACAGTATCACCTACCGCTGCGCTATGCCGAAATCCAGGTCCATCTTCAGATATTCGACAGAAATACTTCAAAACGGAACGCAGCGACGATCTGAGAAAATTTCCCCATTCACACTTCCTGTGCGCTCAAAAAGCGAGCGTCTTCCAATATCTGTAGGCAAACTAAACGACTTCCTTGCGCCCCAACAGAAGCGGACAGGTGGCGTGAATGGGGAAATTTTCTCAGATCATGGTTGCGTTCCGTTCTGAAGTCTTTCGTTTTCTGCATCGAATCCATCTTCGCTGAGCTGTACTGATGAGACTTGAATATGTCAAAACCGGTCTACAGTTGCGAATGATGGATTTGAGGCTCTTTGGGATTAAACGGAATGATTTTTTGGCTTGCTCATTAGTATATCTAGAAAAATTTTTCTTCGGTTTCCCTACATGTAACTCGAATTTCAGATAATCAGCCAATATATAATTCTTTTTGATTCTTGTAGTAAAGCTGTTTATTCTTCAATCTTTTTACTCTATCATTATATCTTTTGATCTGTGATTTAATTTTGGGTTCATCTACTACCACAAGAGCCTCTTTGAGATGTCATGATGTGAAATGCTTATGTGATTTGGTGTATTCTTTTCATGAATATTTTGATACGTAGCTCGGTATTAAGGTAAGAATATATAGACAAGGCAATAGAGCGGATAAAGGGTCATTCTGTGACAAAAATCGTAGAAGAAAACCGCGAGTGTGGGGGTACGTGAGGTGGTCCGTGGATGTTTTGTGATATGTTTTCTACTCGCAAATATTATTGCTTTTTTTGTAATTTCGAAAAAACACCACAAAAACGGTGTTTTTTAGTTTTTTGCTTTTAAAATCTGAATCAATGAAGCGATGCTGACAACAGAATTGTGGAGAATGGAAAGACAAAGAGAATGAGTGCTAGCACAACTAGAATTTACCTACAAGGTGGATGAACGAGCGCTCGAAAGCTCCTGACTTCACGGCAGTGCTTTTCGAATTTTTTTTTGAGCGCTCTTACTACTTACACGAGGGCTATATCATTTCGTCACGATGTCTGTATTTTTCGAATTTTGAGCCGAAAATGGTCTCAAACGGCTATGTTCGACTCACTGATGACGAATCCGTCCGAAAATTCGAGTCTGTCCGTCCGTCGGTCCGTCCGGCCGTATACACGATAACTCTCGAACGGAATGTCCTAGAAACTTGAAGTTTTCAGGGTAGGTTCGAATCTCGAATGCCGCGGTTACGTTCGTTATTGGGCAAAATTCGCCAAGGGGTTCCGTGAATATGGCCGCTCAAAATTTTGTTTTCCTGATTACTTTGAAACTACAGATTCGATCGAAATGAAATTTTGAACTCTAATGGAAAATGAGGTGTTCAAGCTACATGCAAAATTTTGTTCAGCTCGCATCACCAGAACCATAGACACCATAGAAAATTGTTACTTTTGAACGGAAACGCCTAGGGACTTGAAATTTCCAGGATAGGTGTGGATCTCGATTGTCGTGATCACTTTCATATATGAGCAAAATTATACCAGGGGTATAATCCGTAAATACTATTTTTTTCCTGATAGTTCCGAAACTACTGATCGGATTGGAATGAAATTTTGCACCTAGCTGAAGAATAATGTTTTCAAACTACGTGCAAAATTTTGTCCAGATCGCATCACCAAGACCATAGATACCGTAGAATATTCTAGCGAATTATCGAAAAAAAATTGATGCGCTGAAGCACTGACATCAAGTCTGGAGTTTCGCCTAAGTTTCAGAATTTTTTTGACAGCTGTCGAAAATTCCTTCAATTGATTTCTAAACTGGAAAATGCGAATCGACCTACAAGGTGCATGTACGAGCGCTCAAAAGCTCCTGCCTTCACGGCAGTGCTTTTCTAAATTTTTATAAAACGAATAATAAATTTTTTCCATATGGGGCCGACTTGATTCGACGAACTGTATACTGTATATATTGTATATAAAGGGCTTTTGAAAACGAAACAGACGAGATAACAGACGGAATGAGATCAATTTGAAAAGGAGCTTTTGAGCGCCCGTACATGCACCTTGTAGGTAGATTCGCATTTTCCAGTTTTAGAAATCAATAGAAGGAATTTTAGACAGGTGTAAAAAAAAATCAACTAATTGTTGATGAAAGTTAATGAAAGTTATAGACAGTAATTATTTTGTTGCCTAGTGTATGACAATTGACGGTTATTATCTTAACCACAGAATAACTTGGTGAAAATTTGATTAACTCGCATAGCATGCCTAACGGAATGACCAGTACTGTACGAAATTCAAATTTGAATATCTCAAAACTCAATGGATAAAATGAGAAGAAAATTCAATATTTTGAATTCAGCATAGAAATACGTGTAGCAGACTCAAGTACCTAATATGAGTCAAGGCAATATAACGCGCAACCCCCCAGCAGAGCCGGGACTGCCGGTTATATACACAAAGAGTAAGTTTGATATAAACCAGGAACGACGCTGGAAGAAAGGGGAAAGAAGACAGTCGACACGGAAACGTTTACTGATGTCTGATCGAGTAGGTACCTACTCTCAGTGGCGGTTTGATAAAACGTATTCGTACCAAAATTAATGATCAATAAATAATTCGTGGTATCTGGTTGTTTTAGTGTCTCCCCTAAAAATTTTTCTTTAAAAGCCAGATACATACCTTTCAAATGAGGTATCACTTACCCCATCATTCAAAATTTAGGGGTTGGGGTTGTAACACTTAGGGCTGAAACGAAATGGATGTGAATTCGATCTCAAAAGTTGTCTCCTTCGAATCAAAAATCGACGTGTCCGAGCTTTTTTTCTAAATGAGTTCATTTCGCCTGTTATCTCGTCTGTTTCGTTCTAAAAAGCCCACCTGTATAGTCTGAGGCGCCTGTCGATAATATGAGGCCGGGGGCCCTATCCTTGAGATCCTTCGCGATTGTACGAATGCGTACATTACCCATGCGCACGCACGAAGTGGCAAGTAATGGTTGCGATCAACGAAACTACAAACTAGTCAAGAATAGGGACCCATGGCTCTTGTATGAATGAACCCAAGCAATTCTTCTTCGAAGGGTCAAATCCCAAATGAAGGGGAAGCGAATTACGAAACTCAATCGATTAGATATTCCCCAACCTTTCGGATAGTCAAAGTGTTCAACAGACTCCAACAAAAGCACTAAACCGAAAATAATGAGAAATAAAGAACCTCACAGTGAAAATAGATTTCCTTTCGCAGTGCCCGCTCGGGACCTTTGGGGCGCTTCATTGCTGAATTTAGTTTTCATCCGAGTGTTTGAAGATTCATCGGAAGAAACAGAGCCGGATCAGAAGGAATTTCGACACAGTGCCGAAAAGACATGTTAAGTTATTTTGAAAAACAACTTTACGATCTCCTGACGTATCTACTTTTACCAGAAATGTGTTCCCCTTTTAAACTTATTTCCATTTTGCCGTCGTTTGGACCATCACTCTGCAAGCTTGTGTGAAAAAACACCAATAAAACTATTAGCGGGAGTTATTGGATTAAGGCCCATTTAGATGGACAGAGTTTCTCGACTCGAATGTACGATATAGAAAAACTCTCACCATGTAAACAATCATGTTCATAGCCTTCCACGAGGGCGGTTATGGCGGTTATTGCATGTAATAATTGCGAACGATTTCTTGCCCCAAAACGTGCGAGAAACTCTCTCCCTCTAAATGGGCCTTTACATTCCACACATGGAAATAATGAAAAATAAGTTGCTAAATCTTAGGCATAGATAAAGGAATGTATAGATAGGACACTGGCCAGGTAAACGGCAAGTTCGATTTTTATTTGAATCCTGGTGTTTATCGCCGGTACTAACAACTTGTCGTCGGTAATGCAGTTTCCTGCTTTACAGAGTGCCTTGGTTGGCGCGAAATTCGAATTTTTCAGTGGGGTATTCTGTACAGCATAATAATATCACCCATTCTGTAAAATATCTAGATAATCCTTCGAAAATGTTAACCTCTGAAAGTAACTTGATGAATTCATACAAATTACCAAAGGAAAAACATTCTAAGGTATATCTGAATATTTCAGCTCATGAGTGATATAAATTATGCCCTTGTACAGACAAATAATACAATAGTTTGATATAGTTCAATATAATTCTGTATTGAAATTGAAATTATAATATAATTCTTTAGTGATTACAATGCCAAATGAAGGAGTATTTTAGAAAGATTAATAAAAAGAATAAAAAGAAAGTGTGCAAATGAAAATAGAACCTATAAATTCAAATAAATTGAATGCATGAGGCAATAGTAATATTCATTAATGACCCCAAAAAAGTGCAAATGCATTGACAAAAACTAAACATGACATTAAATGAATAAATAGATAAAAATTGAAATAATCAGAATCACACAGAAAAACCACTACTAATCACAGGGACTATACATAACAATGAAAAAATTTATACTATGAAGAAACGATAATTGAATGCACTATTGACCACAGGGACGATACAATAACATTCAACAAAAAAAGCACAATTTTTCATATTAAACCCCACTTAACCTTCTTCTTTTTGAATCAAATTTCCGTTTCGCTTGAAGTCGTTTTCCGGATTTGTTGATAAAAATTTGGAATTTTGATCTTTTGATTCACTATTAGGAGCTAGTAAGTTATTCCTACAAAGTTTGCATGTTTTGAATGGCTCATTTTTGAGCGCTCGTACTACTTACACGAGGGCTATATCATTTCGCCACGATGTCTGTATTTTTCGAATTTTGAGCCGAAAATGGTCTCAATCGACTATGTTCGACTCACTGATAACGAATTCGTCGGAAAATTTGAGTCTGTCCGTCCGGCCGTCCGTAAGCACGATAACTCTCGAACAGAACAACCTAGAGACTTGAAATTTTCGGTGGGGTTGAGTTCCCAAATGCCTCGGTTATGTTCGTTAATGGGCCAAATTCCACCAGGGGTTCCGTAAATATGGCCGTTCAAAGTTTTGTTCCCCTGATGACTTGAAAACTAAAGATATGATTGTGATTAAACTTTGCACTCAAATGGAGATTGAGGTTTTCAAGCTACATGGGAAATTTTGTCCAGATCGCATGACCAGAACCATAGAAACCATAGAAAATTGTAACTTTTGAACGGAAACGCCTAGGGACTTGAAATTTTCAGGATAGATGTGGATCTCGAATGTCGTAATCACGTTCATCTATGAGCAAAATTATACTAGGGGTTCCGTAAATATGGTCGTTTGAAATCTAGTTTTCTTGATAATTTCAAAACTACAGATTCGATCGTGACGAAATTTTGTATACTAATGGAGAATGATATATTCAAGCTACATTTCTCCAGAACCATAGAAACCATAGAAAATCATAACTTTCGAACGGAAAGGCCTAGGGACTTGAAATTTTTGGGATAGATGTGGATCTGAAATTTCGCGTTCACGTTAATCAATGAGCAGAATTATACTAGGGGTTCCGTAAATACGGTCGTTTGAAATGTTGGTTTCTCGATAATTTCGAAACTACGGATTCGATCGAGATGAAATTTTGTATTTTAATCGAGAATGATATATTAAAACAATATTTTGTCCAGATCTTATGACCAGAACCATAGAAACCATAGAAAATTGTAACTTTTGAACGGAAAGGCCTAGGAACTTGAAATTTTCAGGGTGGGTTTGGATCGGGAATATCGCGGCCACGTTCATCAATGGGCAAAATTAGACTAGGGGTTCCGTGAATATGGCTGTTCGAAATATTTTCTTCCTGATTATTTCGTAACTACTGATTGGATTGGGATGAAATATTGCACCTAGCTTAGGAATAATGAATTCAAACTACGTGCCAAATTTTGTCCAGATCGCACCACCAAGATCATAGATACCGTAGAAACTTCTAGCGAATTATCGAAAAAAAATTGGTCACCTAAAGCACTGACATGGAGTCTGGAGTTTCGCCCAAGTTTCAGAATTTTTGTGACAGCTGTCGAGAATTCCTTCAATTGATTTCTAAATGTGGAAAATGCGAATCTACCTACAAGGTGCATGTACGAGCGCTCAAAAGCTCCTGCCTTCACGGCAGTGCTTTTCGTAATTTTTCGAAATTATTTCACATATTGCACTACTCGTGTAAACAAGGGTGCACCTGGTGAGGTTTGATTTCCTATTCCATGCAAGCTTTTCAGGAAAACTATACTTGGTATGAGAAGCACATTCTCTTGTACCATTGTCAAAAAAGATTTCAAGTTGTCTAGCAACCTGTTGTTAAATCCTCTTAACAATCAGATCATCTGGCTTTTGATAAACTGATACGTTGGCAATTTGCAGTATTCATGAAAATTATCCGATGACATCATGTATTGTGTTCTGCCTCAGCTAACCGTTCTTGGTAAGAACAAATCCTACCTCTGGCCTGGTATAACATTTTGCGTTGCTACTGAAACACTTCCTCCGATGACAACTGCTCCCAACATCTCAGTACTAGAATTTCCAGAATCTGAAAAAAAAATGTTATCAATAATCATTATTTATGGTTTTTCAACACGGTTCCTATATCAATCCTATATTATTATTCGTACATACATTTAATAGTGAGCATAAAAGAAATAAATGAAAGCATAACCTACTTGGAATACCAATAGTGGGAATTGCGCCAACTGTGAGACCTCTTCTGCTTCCTGGTGAATGAAACATTTCCGAAAAATGTTCATGGCGAACTCTACTATCGGAGTAAATTTTTTGTATCTAACATTTCTTGCCAATCATCCTGAAAGATGATTTTCATCCACAATTCAACAGAATGTAAATCTTTGGGAAAGCGATGCGAAAGGCACTATATTTAACTGAAGTACAATTGAAAAAAAATACGAAAAGCACTGCCGTGAAGTCAGGAGCTTTTGATCGCTCGTACATCTACCTTGTAGGTATATTCGTATTTTCCAGTTTTAGAGATCAATTGAAGGAATTTTCGACAACTGTCAAAAAAATTCTGGAACTTAGGCGAAACTACAGACTTCATGTCAGTGCTTTAGCTGACCAATTTTTTTTCGATAATTCGCTAGAATTTTCTACGGTATCTATGGTCTTGGTGATGCGAGCTGGACAAAATTTCGCACGAAGTTTGAATACATTATTCCTCAGCTAGGTGCAAAATTTCATTCCAATCCCATCAGTAGTTTCGAAACTATCAGGAAAAAAATATTTTGAACGGCCATATTTACGGAGTTCCTAGTCTAATTCTGATCATTCATGAACGTGACCGCGACATTTGCGATCCAAACCCACCCTGAAAATTTCAAGTTCCTTGGCCTTTCCGTTCAAAAGTTACAATTTTCTATGCTTTCTATGGTTCTGGTCATGAGATCTGAACAAAATGGTGCTTCAATATATTATTCTTATCATTCTCGATTAAAATACAAAATTTTATCTCGATCAAATCCGTAGTTTCGAAATTATCGAGAAAAATAAATTTCAAACGACCGTATTTACGGAACCCCTAGTATAATTCTGCTCATTGATAATCGTGAACGCGACATTTCAGATTCACACCTATCCTGAAAATTTCAAGTCCCTGGGCCTTTCCGTTCGAAAGTTATGATTTTCCATGATTTCTATGGTTCTGGTCATCTGATCTGGAGAAATGTAGCTTGAATATATCATTCTCTATTACCATACAAAACTTCGTCACGATGGAATCTGTAGTTTTGAAATTATCAAGAAAACTAAATTTCAAACCACCATATTTACGGAAACCCTAGTATAATTTTGCTCATAGATGAACGTAATCACGACATTCGAGATCCACACCTATCCTGAAAATTTCAAGTACCTAGGCGTTTCCGTTCAAAAGTTACAAGTTTCTATGGTTCTGGTCATGCGATCTGGTCAAAATTCCACATGTAGCTTGAACACCTCATTCTCCATTTGAGCGCAAAATATCATTTAGATCAAATCTGTAGTTTTCAAGTGATCAGGGGAACAAAATTTTGAACGGCCATATTTACGGAAACCCTGGTGGAATTTGGCCCATTAACGAACTTAACCGAGGCATTCGGGAACTGGACCCACAATGAAAATTTCAATTCTCTAGGTTGTTCCGTTCGAGAGTTATCGTGCTTACGGACGAACGGACGGACGGCCGGACGGACAGACTCGAATTTTCCGACGGATTCTTCATCAGTGAGTTGAACATAGTCGATTGAGACCATTTTCGGCTCAAAATTCGAAAAATACAGACATCGTGACGAAATGAAATAGCCCTCGTGTAAATAGTACGAGCGCTCAAAAAGTAAATAATGATCAAAATGGACGCCGGACGGTAAACGTAAATATGTCAGCTGAAAATAGCGACGGTGGCGGAGCTTGTGTCTATCGCCGGAACTCGAAATAGGTCTTTAGGTGGGGGTAGGGAAGAGTCCCATCTATACATTCCTTTATCTATGATCTTAGGCCACTAGACCCAGTGAACTGGTACCTATTAAAGTACTCAAGTGTATTTCTCTGAAGACCGCTTTATTGGAATTTGCGCACTGTGAAATTCATATTGTTTAGTTTGGAAAAATGCGAACTCTCATGGAGTCCAAAACGGTGTCAAGTGTGTCAAAGCTGAGGGTGTACCAGGCTGTAATCAAACCTATCATCTGCTATGGTTGTGAGACTTGGACCCTCACAAAACAGAACGAGCTTATACTAAAGAGGTTTGAAAGGAAGATCCGGAGGGGAATATTTGGCACAGTCAAGGATCCAAACAAGGAGCAATAACGCATAAGGACGAATGCAGAAGTCCAGGACCTATACCAAAAGCCGGATATAGCGATATCAATAAAACCCCAGCGTCTGAGATAGGCTGGACATGTCCAAAGAGCACCTGACGAGCGACTTATTAAAAAGGCATGGGAAGGCAATCCGGCAAGAAAGAGACCGCTTGGGCGGCCGAGACTCAAGACATAATGTCAATATATTGTAATGAATATAGTCCAAGTTCTTCTTAGAATATTTTTATTTACAGTTCACTAATACTGACTTATTTACACCACTCAATAATTTATCTACACGCGCGCTATAAAGTCCTACTCTGTCTGTTGCTCTCGTTCGTCCGATGTCGTTTTATACTCGCTTCATAGTTTTCGAAGGGTTCCAGTATATTCGAGAAGGTCTCTTTCTCGATCCCTCTAGATCCTTCGCGTCTCGCTCTGCCCTGACGCCCACGTCCGAGTGACGCGACTGGTCTGGCCTAAGTTCGTTACATTGCCCTCTTCTTGAAGGCATTTCGTCCCGGAATGTCATCCTCGAAGTGTGGAGATACCTGCATGACTCTCCATATCTACATCGCGAAGTTCGATGGAAATGACACTCCATGGTCTTCATGTTTGGTCGTGGAAGATGGTTACAGCAAACAAAAATTTCTACGCCACTAGATTTGAATATTGTCTCCAACATACTCCTTATGATTCTCCAGTCCAGCCTATCGAGGCCACAGGACAATTTTGGAATTGCTAGCTTCACCAGATTCTGGTCTACCATAGAGCCTCTTATCTTGGTGAGACTCTTCCAGACATCCTAATAAGACGGTTTACTTTGGGAGTACTTCTCGGTTACTAAGTATAGAAGATGTTTCTTTGGCCCTTTTTCAACTTCAGCACCCTTCCAACTTCCGGATTCTCCTCTTGCTGTATTTGGAGTTGACCAAATTTTTTGGAGAAAACAACAGCAATGCCCCTGGACCCCGTCATGGATTTCACGAAGCACTTCCTGCCTTCGAATCCTGGGTACAACTATCTGACGTCGGTCTTCACCACCATTTTCGGACTCAACACACGCTTCAGTACCCCATTGTCCAGTATAAGAGAATTCTTTCTGGATATTACTGTCATTCCAGTTGCCATCTACTGCCCTGGTTCTACAAAGTGTTGCTTGTCTATCTTCTGCGAGTCGGCAATGGGAGCAGTCATCTGGGCATAGGGTTGCCATCTCTGTAATCTGAAAACTAGGACAAGAAGCTCAAAAACGCCGGACTTTGTAACTGAAAACCCGGACATGTTGAAATATTTTTTTAATCACCTATTATAATGGAAAAAAATTTCAAAATGTTTCAGGAGAGTCTCAGTTTTTTCAATTTTCGAAATATACCATGAATTATTACTCATTCATGTCGCAGAATGACTGGATAATCCTGAAATACTGAAGAAAAGATATCGGGTGCTGTGAAAAAAATACAAAAAATATTTATCCCCGGTAAAAATATCTTTTTTTTTCAGAATAATGGTTTCTACTATACCACGTTGCGTTTCTGTGGGACACGCTCAAAATATTCCTCATGAAAATACCAATACAGAAAACCAAATTTCAACATAAAAAATTACGAAAAGCACTGCCGTGAAGGCAGGAGCTTTTGAGCGCTCGTACATGCACCTGGTAGGTAGATTCGCATTTTCCAGTTTTAGAAATCAATTGAAGGAATTTTCGACAGCTGTCAAAAAAATTCTCAAACTTAGGCGAAACTCCAGACTTAATGTCAGTGCTTCAGCTGATCAATTTTGTTTCGATAATTCGCTAGAATTGTCTACGGTATCTATGGTCTTGGTGATGCGATCTGGACAAAATTGCGCACGTAGTTTGAATACATTATTCCACAGCTAGGTGCGAAATTTCATTCCAATCAAATCGGTAGTTTCGAAATGATCAGGAACAGAATATTTTGAACGGCCATATTTACGGAACCCCTAGTCTAATTTTGCTGATTGATAAACGTGACCGTGAAATTCGTGATCCAAACCCACCCTGAAAATTTCAAGTTCCTAGGTCTTTCCATTCAAAAGTTACAATTTTCTATAGTGTCTATGGTTCTGGTCATGCAATCTGGACAAAATATTGCTTAAATATAACATTCTCGATTAAAAAATGAAATTTTATCTCGATCGAATCCGTAGTTTCGAAATTATCTCGAAATCAAAATTTCAAACGACCGTATTTACGGAACCCCTAGTATAATTCTGCTCATTGATAAACGTGAACGCGACATTTCAGATCCACACCTATCCTGAAAATTTCAAGTCCCTAGGCCTTTCCGTTCGAAAGTTATAATTTTCGATGGTTTCTATGGTTCTGGTCATGTGATCTGGAGAAGTGTAGCTTGAATATATCATTCTTCATTAGTATACAAAATTTCACGATCGAATCTGTAGTTTTGAAATTATCAAAAAAACCAAATTTCAAACGACCATATTTATGGAACCCCTAGTATAATTTTGCTCAAAGATAAAAGTAATCACGACAATCGAGATCCACATCTATCCTGCAAATTTCAAGTCCCTAGGCGTTTCCGTTCAAAAGTTACAATTTTCTATGTTTTCTATGGTTCTGGTCATGCGATCTGGACAAAATTTCACATGTAGCTTGAACACCTGATTCTCCATTTGAGTGCAAAGTTTCATCTTGATCGAATCTGTCGTTTCAGAGTAATCAGGCGAACAAAATTTTGAACGGCCATATTTACGGAACCCCTGGTGGAATTCTGCCCATTAACGAACTCAACCGAGGAATTTGGGATCTGAACCTACACTGAAAATTTCAAGTCTCTAGGTTAATCCATTCGAGAGTTATCGTGCTTACAGACGGCCGGACGGACAGACAAAAATTTTCCGACGGATTCGTCATCAGTGAGTTGAACTCTATCGTTTGAGACCATTTTCGGCTCAAAATTCGAAAAATACAGACATCGTGACGAAATGATATAGCCCTCGTGTAAGTTGTACGAGCGCTCAAAAATTATGAAAGCACTGCCGTGAAGTCTGGAGCTTTTGAGCGCTCGTACATCCACCTTGTAGGTAGATTCGCATTTTCCTGTTTCAGAAATCAATTGGAGGAATTTTCGACAGCTGTCAAAAAAATTCTCAAACTTAGGCGAAACTCCAGACTTCATGTCAGTGCTTCAGCTGACAAATTTTTTTTCGTAATTCGCTAGAATTTTCTACGGTATCTATGATCTTGGTGATGCGATCTGGACAAAATTTAGTTTGAGTACATTATTCTTCAGCTAGGTATAAAATTTCATTCCAATCCAATCAGTAGTTCAGAAATCATCGGGAAAAAAATATTTTGAACGGCCATATTTATGGAACCCCTAGTCTAATTTTGCTCATTGATGAACGTGACCGCGACATTCGCGATCCAAACCTACCCTAAAAATGTCAAGTTCCTAGGCCTTTCCCTTCGGAAGTTATAATTTTCTATGGTTTCTATGGTTCTGGTCATGCGATCTGGACAAAATGTTGCTTTAATATATCATGTGTAAATCACTCAATATTGCTGAATAAACTGGAAAGATATGGAATCCGTGGAGTTTGTCTGGACTTTTACAGATCATACTTGTCTGACCGGCAACAGGTAGTTGGATTGAGCGATGATAGGAGTGAAGCTCTTCGAATAACTAAGGGAGTTGTCCAGGGTTTAAGGCTGGGTCCGCCGCTCTTCCTAATTTATATTAATGATATGTCACTTAATATATACCTGAAGATACCAACCAATTTAACACCTAGAAATGTTATTTCCTGCATGTTTGCAGATAATTCATCATATGCAGACTATAAGATCACTACCCAAGCTACTTATGAAGACGTAATGACCCAAGCCCGAAGGTGGTTTACCACAAATGAATTATTTCTAAACGCGGATAAAACAACATCATTAAGCTTCAGTGTCAAACAAAGCAGTCTAATTGAAGAGTCGAATTCCGTAAATTTCCTGGAAGTACAACTGGACGCACAACTGAGTTGGAGTGCACATATTGACAGACTTAGGGCAAAGCTTGCTGGGGCAACATATGCAATAAGGAAGATTGCTGAGGTTACCAACATGAGTGCAGCAGTGACTACCTACTACCCCCTATTTCATTCACGAATGGTTTATGGCATAGTATGTTGGAGTGATGGAGCATCTGTCCACTTGAATAAAATATTCAGGATGCAGAAAACAGCCCTGAGAAGTATTTATCGAGTCTCATGTAATACAAGCTGTAGAAACCTGTTCACTGAGGCCAGCATAATGACACTGTATGCAGTAATCATATATAAAAGATTACTACACATAAGGGAAAATATAAGTAAATATAGTAAACACTCTGAAGTACACGACTATAATACCAGAAACAAACAGACACATAGGAGGTTTAGAAGAACACATAACATTGGAATTCAACTGTACATGTTACCCGAGCAGATACGTTACCTTCCATTTACACTATTCAAGAGAAGACTTCATAATATATTATCTGAGAATAGTATATACAGTTTTTCAGAATTTGAATCAAAGTAAATTTTAAATTCCATTATTTTTTTCATTTTATTTTGACTGTTCCTATACAATGTTATTTTGTCAATCAGGAAATAAAGATTATTATTATTATTATTCTCGATTAAGATACGAAATTTTATCTCGATCGAATCCGTAGTTTCGAAATTGTCGAGAAAACAAAATTTCAAACGACCGTATTTACGGAACCCCTAGTCTCATTCTGCTCATTGATGAACGTGCCCGCGAAATTCGCGATCCGAACCTACCCTGAAAATTTCAAGTCCCTATGTCTTTCCGTTCGAAAGTTATGATTTTCTATAGTTTCTATGGTTCTGGTCATGCGATCTGGAGAAATGTAGCTTGAATATATCATTCTCCATTAGTATACAAAATTTTGTCACGATCGAATCTGTAGTTTTGAAATAATCAAGAAAACTGAATTTCAAACGACCATATTTACGGAACCCCTAGTATAATTTTGCTCATAGATGAACGTGATCACGACATTCGAGATCCACACCTATACTGGAAATTTCAAGTCCGTATGCGTTTTCGTTCAAAAGTTACAATTTTCTATGGTTCCTATGGTTCTGGTCATGCGATCTGGACAACTCATGTAGCTTGAACACCTCATTCTCCATTTGATTGCAAAATTTCATCTCGATCAAATCTGCAGTTTCCAAGAAATCAAGAGAACAAAACTTTGAACGGCCATATTTACGGAACCCCTGGTGGCATTTGGCCCATTAACGAACTCAACCGAGGCATTCGGAAACTGAACCCACACTGAAAATTTCAACTCTCTAGGTTGTTCCGTTCGAGAGTAATAGTGCTTACGGCTGGACGGACGGACGGACGGACGGACAGACGCGAATTTCCCG
Source organism: Aphidecta obliterata (assembly GCA_963966015.1). Taxonomy (NCBI): domain Eukaryota; kingdom Metazoa; phylum Arthropoda; class Insecta; order Coleoptera; family Coccinellidae; genus Aphidecta; species Aphidecta obliterata. The sequence goes on along the minus strand of OZ014434.1, from coordinate 20,935,647 downwards.
ACGGGTTCGTCATCAGTGAGTCGAACATAGTTGATTGAGACCATTTTCGCTCAAAATTCGAAAAATACAGACATCGTGACGAAATGATACAGCCCTCGTGTAAGTAGTACGAGCCCCAAAATTAGCCCCAGAAATTAGCCTTGTCTGTTAACAGGACCTGTTTCAAAAATTGAGAATATTGTTCAATCCCAACGTCCAAGTGGAGAATTGGGCACGATTCGGAAAATCCCGTGGTAAAAGAGCCTAACGTTGAATGTGAATTCCTTTTTGACAAGGAATCACTCCCTACATTTTTTCGCAACTATTCATATATATATTATTGTATATTGGCAAAAAAATTATTGATGCTTTCCCTGAGAACGTCATTTGCCTGCCCTATGAAAAATTTAAGTTAAGCTTGAAGAAATTTCTGTTGTCCAAGGCATTTTATTCTTTTGATGAATTTGTTGATGATTCCATAAGAAAAGAGTAGTAATCCGTAATCTTTATTGTGTTGTTAGTTTTGAAATTGATGATATGAATGATTTACAATGTAGTATATGTGTAGGTTTTTTTTTTGACGTGTACATCTCTATAAGCAGCTTCAGTATGAATAAAGATGATTATGATTATGATATACAAGAGATGAAAATAGAAAATTAAAAGCTAAGACTAGACTAGACTTAGACTTCTCTAATCTAAGGTTCAAGGAATAATTAATCTATTATAGAAACCCTGTAATAGGCATTGATTAGATTTTGTTTCAGTATTTCCTGTCGACAGAAAAATTCATTTCGTGATCTATTTTATCGGATCTCTCGAAAGAGGGCGCTTAATTTTCCCATAACCTGTAAATACATTGTTCTATACTCCATGATTGGTGGACTATGCAATATTCAGAAAAAACTAAGATTTGAACAAGTTTCTAATATTTCTAATTAAAAAAAATATAACCTATATTACAAAGTTATTTGCGTTACGACCGTGGAATACTGTGGATTATTGCGGAACTAGAACTCTAGAACATGGTACCAAATCTAGAGTGCCGTATTGGGCGACAACTTTTTCAGTAATGGCTACGACAGAGTTTCTATGCATCTATGCTATACCCATGTATTCTTCCACTTGTAATGTTTTGCAGTTTTTAAATACCGACTATTTTATCTGAACGAAGTTCAGAACACTTTCAATATACGAACACGCGGGATCGCAAACTAATCTTAACTATTTTTGGCCAGCGCAGGAATGACTCTACTAGGACTAGGAAGGACTCTACGTTTCGTAAAAATCACAGGACCTTCTCATCGCACTAAGGAAGTTCATCGGGAAGTCTAGGCAATTGAAACAAAATGGTTAGAACCAAGTAATAAGAGTTTATTGGTTCTGTCGGGTCGGTTCCCCAATTTCGGGTCGGCGCAAAAAATGAAAATCTGATAATCAGGAAAAAGAATTTAAGGGACCAGGCAAAAGACCCTCGAGAAAATCCTGTCCTGTGGAACCTAAATATTCATCCACAAACATCGACAACAGAGAATCATATCATACTACAATATAAAAGAGAGTTTCAGTTAATAAAGCAGATATTCAACAATGAACAAGGAACGACTTACGTGCATGAAATTATCAAATAAAACCATAATATTATAGTAGGCATATCGAAACACTTTGTTTCGTGAATTCTACGACTAAAACGTTGGTTTTTTCAATGATGGCGATATATTTAATATTTACCCCTGATGGGGTAAATTCGTCGTCTCGACTCTCGAGTAACTAAAAAAAATCCCCATCATAACCTTATTGAGCATAGAAAATAATCATCGAACTAAAAAGACAGAGTCCTGTCCTTTTTGTGTTCGTCCAGTCAGTATAGAATCTGAAATCGGTATAATATTATGAAGCTTCCTCATTTGCAGTATGATAATCCAGGACCGATCTATTACATAGGAACATAGTGAAGCGACCAAGAGGTGCGAAGAGGACAGCTGAGAGGATAGCAGTCCCCGAGAGTAGCGGCGATGACGAGTTGTCATCTCATAGTGAGGCGACCAAGAAAGCAGAGCGAAGTTGAGTTTGATTATTATAGAGGTGGCGTATGTTCGAATTATGGATTTAAATGAATTTTTTCTGTTAGAAAATTCGACATTGAAACTCTGTTAGGTATCTGATGAAAAATGATGAGAATAAAAGAACTTGTAGAGTTCACGAAATAAATAAATCTAGGAAAGTACATATATGGTGAATTTCATAATGTATGAAAAATTACGCGAGCATCCAGAAAAATTTCATTCATATTTCCGTATGAATATTGAAACATTCGACTAAATTTTGGAAAAAATTTAATTCAAATTAATGATTAACTGGACCAATTTCATTCGCAACAGCATCCCATAACTTGTCCAAAATATATCTATTATGATGCTGAGCATCTCTTTGATCCCACAAAGCATTTTTCACAAATATCAAACTTATGAACGCTTCAATATTCATTTTTGAGCGCTCGTACTACTTATACGAGGGCTGTATCATTTCGTCACGATGTCTGTATTTTTCGAATTTTGAGCCAAAAATGGTCTCAGTAGATTATGTTCGACTCACTGATGACGAATCCTTCGGGAAATTCGAGTCTGTCCGTCCGTCCGTCCGTCCGTAAGCACGATAACTCTCGAACGGAACAACCTAGAGACTTGAAATTTTCAGTGTGGGTTCAGTTCCCGAATGCCTCGGTTAAGTTCGTTAATGGGCCAAATTCCACCAGGGGTTCCGTAAATATGACCGTTCAAAGTTTGTTTCCCTGATTACTTGAAAACTACAGATTTGATCGAGATAAATTCTGCACTCAAAAGGAAAATGAGATGTTCAAGCTACATGTGGAATTTTGCCCAGATCGCATGACCAGAACCATAGAAACCATAGAAAATTGTAACTTTTGAACGGAAACGCCTAGGGACTTGAAATTTTCAGGATAGGTGTGGATCTCGAATGTCGAGATCACGTTCATCTATGAGCAGAATTATACTAGGGGTTCCGTAAATATGGTCGTTTGAAATTTAGTTTTCTTGATAATTTCGAAACTACAGATTCGATCCTGACGAAATTTTGTATACTAATGGAGAATGATATATTCAAGCTACATTTCTCCAGATCACATGACCAGAACCATAGAAACCATAGAAAATCATAACTTTCGAACGGAAAGGCCTAGAGACTTGAAATTTTCAGGATAGGTGTGGATCTGAAATGTCGCGTTCACGTTTATCAATGAACAGAATTATACTAGGGGTTCCGTAAATACGGTCGTTTGAAATTTTGGTTTCTCGATAATTTCGAAACTGCGGATTCGATCGAGATGAAATTTTGTATTTTAATCGAGAATGATATATTAGAACAATATTTTGTCCACATCTCATGACCAGAACCATAGAAACCATAGAAAATCGTAACTTTTGAACGGAAAGGCCTAGGAACTTGAAATTTTCAGGGTAGGTTTGGATCGCGAATATCGCGGTCACGTTCATCAATGAGCAAAATCAGACTAGGGGTTCCGTGAATATGGCCGATAAAAATATTTTTTTGCTGATAGTTCCGAAAATACTGAGCGGATTGGGATGAAATTTCGCACCTCACCTAGCTGAGAAATGATGTATTCAAACTACGTGCAAAATTTTGTCCAGATCGCACCACCCAGGCCATAGATACCTTAGAAAATTCTAGCGAATTATCGAAAAAAAAAAGATCAGCTGAAGCACTGACATGAAGTCTGGAGTTTCGCCTAAGTTTCAGAACTTTTTTGACAGCTGTCGAAAATTTCTTCAATTGATTTCTGAAACTGGAAAATGCGAATCTACCTACAAGGTGCATGTACGAGCGCTCACAAGCTCCTGACTTCACGGCAGTGCTTTTCGTAATTTTTATTCAGTAATTTGAGTAATTGTAGCAGCGCGGCGATGAAAGAAAACAAACTTCCCCGATCGCGCCTCTATCCTCGCTTCAACGCCTAGCGCTACCGCTTTCGCGATCGCTGCACTATGTACTACCCTATTAGAATATTTTTGTTTGAATTTGCCGCTATCCTCTCCGCTCCTCTTGGTCGCTTCACTATGTGCCTAGCCTTACACACTAAGGGAAAAACAAAGGGGGCAGTTTGAAATTTAGTCCATCAAAGAATCTAAGACATGGTAAAAACAATGACGGATTGAAAATAAATGAATGAATATTTTATTATTAAAATTATGTGGGGAATTGATGTTTTATTTTCCCTGGCCTCGGGCTATTATCAAGCAACACGCTTTCAGCATTCTCTATGACAAAATTATCTCGGTATCATCAAGGCCCTAGGGATATTACTACTGATAATTTATGGCCAATTGTTTCAAATAAACTGTATACCTACGAGCTGAAAATGCAGCGGATTTTAAGAGGTAATGTGGAAATAAGATCACGAAAAATGTGCTCTGTTCCTGCTCATCACATAGTTCTTCTGAAGTTTCTTTGCATGAATTCCCGTTGAATCGCAAGGCAGTTAAAAAATGGCAGACAATCTTGAATATTGGGATACGTATCTCAAAGAAGTGGTTACTTTCCAGCAAGCACTTCCTGAAAGATGATTTTTTTATCGTACGTTCAATAATTTTCTATTATATAGTGGTCATTTGCTATCACATTCACGTTCATCCACATAATCAAAAATGTCCGAAGTGGTTATCTAGACTTTCACAGGCATTATTATCAATACCGAAATCTTATAAAAAATATTTGATTTACCATTTATGAAAGACAGAAATGACAGAATAATTTTGACCACCATTCGGCCCGACATCTTGTGATTTTCAGCGCCATCTAGCGGTCCGTGATTTCTCTCTATATCTTTTATCGCTGAATATAAAAAGGCCAGAGTAACGACTGGACTGAACGGATTTGTGAACACTGAATGTAGAAAAAATAAATTTGAAAAAATTCGATATATTAATTTCTTGAATGGATGAATATTCAATATTTTTTCATTTCACTGACTGAATTATTGCATTTCGATTCCAATTCAAGAGATATAGAAAAAGAAGGTGGCAGAGAAGGGTGAAAATCCATAGAAACATATGAACTTTCATATTCTGTGTTCTCAGGTTCCACATGCAAGCTAAATCTAATTTCAATTTCATTCCTCACCATAGATAAAGGAATCCTTTATCTATGTTACTCACTTCAGTCACTTCTCAAGTTCTCTTCTCGCTAGTTGTCTAGTTACTTCTACTTCTACCAACAGGTACAATTCACTAATGTAAATGTAGTATTCAGTAATACTTTTCTTTCTATCGTCGTTTAACCTGAAAAAAGTTATGGTAAGTGCTATTAGATTTTTATAAATATTATTGTATTCAATGCATAACTTGAAATTGTATTCGAATTTCGGTAGAAAGCTGTCGTTAGCGTTTTATGTTGGCCTCCACGTGGTCCATTCTTGAGTGAATTATAAGTAGTTAATTTTAGTTAATTTAGTTTTTATTTTAGTCTGTTAGTGTTATTCATATACCTAGTCATCATTGCTTCCTTAAAAGATATCTTCTTGGATTATTCCCTACTTGGTGACGGCCAAGCATTGCTTTCACACAAGAATGGCAGTATTGTTTTCAAACGCTTACCGAAGCAATTAAACATTAATCCAAAATCAACAAGTTTTCATCATTTCGATATCCCCTAATCTCATCAAATTCATAGATTTAGATTTGTTGAATCTTTATCCCGGATTTTAAATGTTTCTACCACTATTGAGTTCCGATGAAAAGTATCACAGATTTTATGCGGGGATTGCTTCGCCGGAAAAACAGTTTATAGGATTAAATTAATGGATTTTTCGGGCGACAGGAAAAACCATAACAAAATTTAATCGGCACCAGAATCTGTTTCACATGAGGAAACAATATAATACAATATGACAAAAGCTAAGCCCTACTTTTCTAAAGTTCATAGCACTCTTGACCTCAGTTTTTATTGAACACTTGATGTTAAGGAAAATTGGACTAAAGCTTTGAAAAATTAGTTTTCAATTACTAGTAAAAAATTATTCCTCTGGAAAACATGACATTTAACCTACTGACTTGATAGACTATCAAGTTTTCTTTTCGTGATGATAAGACATGAAAATACATCCTGACTAAGTTGATGATGAAATTCCCATGCTGCCTTCCTACTGAAAATACCTACCTCGTAGAAGCATTCTCTTTTAGATATTTGAATTTTGAATTATTCATTTGCTTTCAGATGAAGCTTTGAGAAGTTGTTGAGTGAAGGTGCCCCAAACAGAATTAAATAAGGTATGTTCGACTCTATTTCTCCCTGAATAAAAGATAGTTCCGGCTCTTCTAGGTTTCTGCAAGACCCCTCAGAATCTCAGAGCTTGTGTGAGTAAGAAGATCTGGTTTTTCTGCATGGGATTCATTACTGTGTCCTTGTGCCATCTAAGACACATTATTCATCACAATGAACTACGGAACAGTACTCTCAAGTCAGAAAACGTCTTCCTCATTTCAAGTTGCAAGAAGATTCATTTAATTGTATTTATCCCTATGCCAGTGTGAGCTATTTTCTTCAAATGTTATCTGAGTTTCCTGATAGCTGACATATTTAAATAACCTTGTAAGTGTGTAAAATGCACTGAGATTCCATTGAAATTATGTTCACAACTCTCCTAATCTATCGTAAATTCCTGAAAACTGCACTCTGTTCTTGAAGACACCTATGAGGATCCGTTTTCTCTTTATTTCGCCCTCGGATTGGTCCGTTCTTCTCAAAATCCACCAAAAGGAATCAGGACCTAGCTGAATCAGTACTCTTGAGAAACGATTGATTCCTCAAATAAATGAAACTTTGTGTTGCCATCCACATTCCACATGAAACTTCGTGTCTTTACTTCACAACAATATAACTACCAAGTTTCGATTCGATAGTAGCGATGTTTCCAAATGATCGAAAAAAAAAATTAGATGGCTAATTCATTATGAATGCAGCTTATTCCGCAACTTCAATCGAAATCGAGGCATCTGGTTTTAATACCACAGCAGTCTAAGAGAGTCCATTTCCCGAATATTAGATTTGGCGTAACAAAATGGGATTGATTATACAAGGTATGTTCCTGCGAGGATGTTACTGCATTTCCAAGGGTTTAAAATATGGGAGATATTTCTTTCAGTTTATTGCATTGTATGGTATTAGTCCAGATTTTAATGATGATTTAGATTTGAAAGTTTATGGTTGAAACTGAATTTCGATGTGGAAACTATTCTAGGGCGGTCTGATTTTTTGGATAACATTAAATGAACTGAATTTTTTAAATGCAAGATAATAATTCAACATTATTTATTTGAAGGTTTCATCACACAATGAGCATTTTTGAATGGATCCATCGAGAAGCTTACATGACTCTGAATACAAGGTGAGAATTTTCAAAAATGTTTTCATTTAAGTTAAAAGTTGGTGTCTTTGAGAACCAACAGATTTGAAAATGTAAACGATGATTTCATGAAATACATACATTGATATAATGACTAACTGGCATAACAAAATCTAGGATGACTTACAGTTCATTACTCTGTATGAAGTCCTTGGAAATATAATTTATGTATTTTATTTTCACCAATTTGAAATGATGATTTAGATATAATTTTAGTTTATGGTTAAAACTGAATTTTGATGTGGAAACTATTCTAGGGCGGTCTGATTTCTTCAATTACATGAAGTAATAGACATTTTTCAATACCAAGATGATAATTGAATATTATTTATTTCCAGGTTTACACCAGAGCATCTTCGATGATAGTTTTTCAAATGATTAGCCGATCATGAATGTTGCAGAAGCTATAATGTGTGAATCTGAGGTAAGAGAAATCATACATGAATTAGGAATTTTATTAATAAGCTGTGAATCATATAAGGACCGTTATTATACTTTCTTTTCCATTGTTGATGAAAATAAGTTGAATAACTAATTAGTGAAGTTTGGAAATTTTTTCTAAATAATAACTTAGTCCTATGATATTTTTTCAACAACTCTGGAACACAAAAAGGTCAAGTTCATCCATGTCAACTTTGATTTCAAGGAAGGCCAATTCATGAAAACCCCAATTTTGATGCAACTTATTTATTATAATACTTATTATAATTCAAAATTGTGGAACATGAATTTCAAATTTTTGAAATCAAAGATTTAACATGGATTTGCTATTTTCGGTTTGTTATTCACAACTCTTTTGTTTTTGATATGATGCTTCTTCAGCCAAAAGGATTATGATTATTTATGATTCCAAATTTGATACTGATATGTTATTTTCATCAATGTTGGTAGCTGTGTATGAAGATGGATCTTTTATGAATGATTTCCTTTTGCAGAATCTTGGAAGCAACCATTCAAATCTCATCTCTAAGCATGTACAATCCGAATATCATTCTTGGAAACAAGGTATGTATTATCGATTTTTTCAGTTTGATCTAAATGAATCGCAGTTTATGAGACTCCAATTTCAAACAGATGGGTCCACCCACATGCACTCGTATCTTGAAAATTAATATTTGAAACGTGGATCGTGCAGGCACCAAAAAGCTTGCATAGGTGTTGTATTCTATTCGGCAGAAGGGAACATTCACATTCAATTAAGGAAGAAAACTCAGGTTACTTCGTCATGAGAATATTTATAATTGATTTTTGGCTGAAGTTTCTCCTGTTACAAATTCAAGTGGTTTTAACAACCGAACTATGTAATTTTCCATTCCATCAAGTTAAACTCTAGAAGCAATTTTTGGGAGTTATTAAAACATATCCAGCAGTGAATTTTTTTGCATTGTCAAGTTTAACATTCGTGTTTTTATCTGAAAACTGACTACAAATTTTCAATTCGATTGGATTGTGCTTGAAATTTGCGATTTTATGTGCTGTCTATTATGGTCTTGTTTGAAAGTTGAGTGAATATGCTATGATGAGAAAAACAAAGTTTATGATTTTTCTTTTGAAAAACATGACTTATGTAGTGGACGTAATTCTGAATTTGACCATCTTCACTTATCCATCAGTTTTCTTCTATTATTCTATTAACTGGACCTTTTTTTCTCCAGGAAGAAGAAACTTCACATGTATTCAGAACTATATATATCTATATTCTGGTGCCAATTGAACAAGGTTAGTATTTATTTTTGGATCAACATGTCTCTTGTACATTATAAATATAGGAATTATTCATCACTATTTACAGATCACATCCCCATTCGCCCTTGGAGTAACCTTGATTTGTGATTACTTCTGAATTTTGCAATGTGGGATAAATTGAATTCTCTATTAAAACTCATAATGGCTCCCTCGTAGTCATGTGTGAATCCTGTCTAGAGAAACATACATACATCAATAAGTGCTTTCCAACCACCGTCTGGGGCGCCCCAGGAGTGCTCCAAACCAAAGTTTGATATAAGTTTGACCGTTCCAGCGCCGGAGCGTCAAGCCCTCGCGCTACCTTCCCCTTCCCCCTGGTGCATAACCCGAATTTTCGGGGCTTCAAGCTCTGACAGCTGTTCAACGCCAAACCCGTCATTTTTGCGGTTTTGTTTACGTTTTTCTGACAATTTGGTTTTGGCATGTTCCCGCGACAGCTAGGGCGGAACGCCCTAATGCGTCAAGCCCCGTAGTAACCTGCACCTGGCTGGAAAGCAGTTAATAATACAAATCATTATTATTCACACCAGATGTGCTTGTTTCTGTATACCAAACTATCTAGATTATGATACGACCCATAGATTCTTTGAACCAAACTGACCGTCACTGTTTCAAATTCTCATAAATTCGAGATATGGAATCTCAAAATTAGTGGAATACATCAAATTTCTCAGCACCAGAACGTAAAACAGCTGTAAAGCTGAATTTGTATTTAACACATCATATATCGATGCCCCATAAATAAAAACGAATTTTCAGCAGGATGTGGTGAATAGTTTTCTTCTAATAGTATGATCCTGGCGAAATCTCATATGAACCTTCGTGTCATTATTTCAACACTTACTACTAAGTTTCAATTTGACAGAATCGGCATTCAGATGGCTTTGTCTACAAATCACTTAGGGGAATTTTGCCCATTTATGAACTCGACCAGCTCATTCAGATCGAGAAAGTACCCTGAAAATCTCAAAACTCAAGGCCTCTTCTCTCGAAAGTGTTAAGGAGCGGACAGACAGAATTGAATTTAACCATGAATCCTTCACTTGGCTCAGAGTTCGAAAATTAAAGAAATTTAGGCAAAATAGTTCATAGAAACAAGCTGGCATAAAAGAAGGGTTGGTGCGGAGGAATTAACTGACTTAGGGGGTATGAAGAGGTATTGTTTCCCCTTTATTTTTTAACACCTTCCGTCTCCGGATGGGTGTTTCCCACCCTCTTTTTTCCACTAAAGCTAAAAATCCGCTCTTGCTATGAGAGGGAAAGGAACATGAAATTCTGTTTTGAAAATTGCACAAAGACTTCTGATATCTCTTGAAATAACCGGTGAGAGGTACATTAAACTGACCATAAAATATATGACGAATAATAAACGGTAACATCCCTATTCGCCCTCGGAGTAATCTTGACTTGTGGACACTTCTGAATTGATGTGGGATAAATTGACTTCTCTATCAAAACTCATGATGAAACTTCCATGCTCATATGTGAATCCTGTCTAGAGAAACATACATTTATTATAACGTAATAGTTGGGGTTCTGCTTCTGAGGTATTTCCTTGAAAGAAATTTCGGCAATATTTATATTGGAAAAACAACAGAATGTCATGTAATAAAAAAAACTTTTTTTTCAGAAACAACTCGAACCATATTCAGGAATTTGTATAGCAAATGCAGTTCGTGATAGTTTAGAAAAAGGTAAAGAAAATATTTCTTAACCCAAAAAAAAAATGGTTACTTTTGTCTAGAATGGGTATTTCTAGTTTCATGAAATTGCCTTAACATGATGTAAGGAAGGGCTTTGTTCACTAAATTCCGAAAACACTGTATATATTACTTGCAGAAGTTTATACGTTTGGAAACTAGGTCATGTTTATCTTTGATCAAATAGGCTAAGCGAGCAATATATTGTTTTCTTTCAACTGGAAAAACCTGAGAACCCTCAATAATAACTTAGATCCAGAAAGTTTTTTTTTTATTATCTATTGATACCCATTTTTGTCAAAAGCTGTTTTTTCTCGACACGATCAGTTTAGGAGCTTACCCTCCGGCTGGCAGCCTTGGAATTTCATTTTGATGAAGTTCTTGCTGCAGTGTCGTAAAGGATTTGCCGCATAGGTAAAGTAGGCGTATTCCTTGGTCATTCTGTAGTCTCTGGACTTTGACAGAAGGAAAAACCACGCTTACTACATTTTTTTCAGGGAGAAAATGCACATTGAATATTGATTATTTTTCAAAGATATCATTTTATGTTCAAAATATCAAGTAACGAATGGCGTCGATGTTACCATTTATGCAGACCAAACTAACGATTAGCCATGTTCCATTTTCTGGGAAATAAAACTTTAGTTAGGTAAAGCTCACTGAACAGGACTACCTAGTTTGCACAATATCTTGTTCAAATAATGAAGAAAGTTGGCCAACTTTCCACCTATTTGTTGATTGAAAGTCATTCGTCTGCATAAACTGCCATTGAAAAATTAATACTTCAACTTCACTCGATATTTGATTCGTGCTATTTGATATTTTGTGCTGCATAAATCCACATTTAGTGAGTAAGTAATGTACAACATAATTTGTATCTACACATCACCGAATTTGATGATGGTCCTAGGAGAGTCAGGTTATAAACATTAAAACAAACATTCAAATATTTCTGAAAAACATGGTTCAGTTGAGTGGACGATAGCCCAAAGTTAAAATATTTTTCAATTTTTTCGATTGTAAAAAAATATTGTTTGCATCTCGCTTCTAGAGTCTTCACTGGTTGAATCAAAACTTTCGATATGTGAAAAAAAAATTACGAAAAGCACTGCCGTGAAGGCCGGAGCTCGTACATGCACCTTGTAGGTAGATTCGCATTTCCCAGTTTTGGAAACCATTTAAGGAAATTTTTGACAGCTGTCAAACAAATTTTCAAACTGAGGCGATAATCCAGACTTCAAGTCAGTGCTTTAGGTGACCAATTTTTTTTCGATAATTCGCTAAAATTTTCTACGGTATCTATGGTCTTGGTGATTCGATCTGGACAAAATTCCGCACGTAGTTTGAATACATTATTCCTCGGCTAGGTGCAAAATTTCATTCCAATCAAATCGGTAGTTTCGAAATTATCAGGAACAGAATATTTTGAACGGCCATATTTACGGAACCCCTAGACTAATTTTGCTCATTGATGAACGTGACCGTGAAATTCGCGATCCAAACCCACCCTGAAAATTTCAAGTTCCTTGGCCTTTTCCTTCGGAAGTTATAATTTTCTATGGTTTTGGTCATGCAATCTCGTTTAAAATACAAAATTTTATCTCGATCGAATCCGTAGTTTCGAAATTATCGAGAAAACAAAATTTCAAACGACCGTATTTACGGAACCCCTAGTATAATTCTGCTCATTGATAAATGTGAACGCCACATTTCAGATCTACACCTATCCTGAAAATTTAAAGTCCCTAGGCCTTTCCGTTCGAAAGTTATGATTTTCTATGGTTCTGGTCATGCGATATAGAGGAATGTAGCTTGAATATATCATTCTCCATAAGTATACAAAATTTCGTCACGATCGAATCTGTTATCAAGAAAACTGAATTTCAAACTACCATATTTACGGAACCCCTTGTATAATTTTGCTAATAGATGAAAGTGATCACGACAATCGAGATCCACATCTATCCTGCAAATTTCAAGTCCCTAGGCGTTTCCGTTCAAAAATTACAATTTTCTGGTTCTATCGTTCTGGTGATGCGAGCTGAACAAAGTTTTGCATGTAGCTTGAACACCTCATTTTCCATTAGGGTGCAAAATTTCATCTCGATCGAATCTGTAGTTTCAAAGTAATCAGAAAAACAAAATTTCGAGCGGCCATATTTACGGAACCCTTCGGCGGATTTTGCCCAATACCGAACTTAACCTCGGGATTCGAACCTACCCTGAAAATTTCATGTTTCTAGGACATTCCATTCGAGAGTTATCGTGTAAACGGAGGACAGACTCCAATTTTCCGACGGATTCGTCATCAGTGAGTCGAACATTGTCGTTTGAGACCATTTTCGGCTCAAAATTCGAAAAATACAGACATCGTGACGAAATGATATAGCCCTCGTGTAAGTAGAACGAGCGCTCAAAAACTCTAGCCCCTTCTTACATTAACTAGCATTTTGACCGTAGCCAAAATAAGAATAAGTTATTGATAATTCAGATTTTGTCTTGAATAATTGCAGAACGTGAAGATCAGTGATGGTATCAATAAGATTCCATAATCCGATTTTCAATTAAAGGAAGAACATTATTCCCCTAGAAAACATTGGGAAAGCAATGAATGAATGTCTTGATACTTCGTTTTGAATATTTAATGCCTTAATGCGCATTTTCAGAATAGCATAAAAATGTTTTTTCTCGTTTTTAGGCCATAACGCAAAATTATTGAACGTGAAATTAAATACAGAGTATGCCATGTGTAAACTTTTCATACTGAAACTGAATAATTATACATTCAACTTCAAATGATGATAAGACATGGAAACTTCTGACTCAGTTGATGAAATTCCCATGCTGCCTTCCTACTGAAAATTAACATTCAACACATGAATTTTAATTTTTATATTCATTGTTTCAATTATACTTTTTTTTGCAGAATGAAAATGTTGATGTTGATTGGAGGTCTCTGAATAAGAAAGAAATATGGTATGTTTAAACATTTACCTTGAATTTATATTGTAGATTTTAGACAAGGTCAGCATTTTGATGTTTCTATTCACTCTCTGTCTATCGCTTTGTATTGGGCCTTGCTAAAACCTAATGTGCCCATGTTTTTTTTCTTCAATAGTTTGAAATGATGATTTAGATTTGTTTTTAGCAGTACTTTTTATCACCTTAAGATGTTGATGCAATATTATTTATTTCAAGGTTGATAATCGTGGAGTTTTTCACACTGATTTTTTCTAATGAAGAACAAGTAGTGCATCCATTGAGAAGCAATTTTGCAGGAATCTAAGGTAATAATTTTCAGAATACAGTATCCTGTTGCGCGCCTTTTTCTATGAAAACAAATGTTATCATTTTGCACAAATGTCTGCAATTTTCGAGAATGGTCTCGAGGTCTTGAACTATTAGGTTAGACTGGCATATCGTCGGCCTAATTCGTTAACCTGCCAAGTCCATTTTTTGGTCAATTTTACTTTTTGAGCTAGTCATTAAGTTTAGACGATTACCTACCTTATGGGATAAGGTAAAAGGTCGATATCGATATTTAATGTGGTAGAAAAGCCGTGCACGAAAAACTGCTTTGTACCCAATAGCAAATCTACACAATGAAAACCTGCTAAATCCCATTGGGGCCTCAGTTCTGTACGTGATTTTTTGGTCGCACGAAGTTGTAGGCAATGTTTTGATGGAGTTTTTAATTGCATAGTGTTAGTGAAGGCCAAAATTATAAACAAGGTATTTCATTTCATTTTTTCAACGAAATGAACGAAGTCAACAACGGTTTACTGTAAGAATTGTAATTTTGTGAAGAGGTGAATTGGGGAAGGAAATTTACACAATAGCTGTTGCTCTTGTTAAAGATGAACGTAATTATGAATATGTTGCAAGAATTCTTCATGTTTATCGCTCTACCGTCAAAAGAGTGGTCGAAGCTTGCAAACCAGTAGCTGGACCAAACTTACTTCGGCGTCACCGAGTAGCTAAACTGCAATTTGCTACTGAACATTAACATTTTAACTTAGAGCAATGAAACAATGTTCTTTTCACTGACGAATCCAGTTTCTCCTCACATTCTCCAGACGGATGGAAAAGAGTATGGAGAAGGAACAAAGAAATTTTTTTTTTCTTTAGAGTTCATTCTCTTAAAAATTAACTGGTGCAAAATGACCAAAAACAAAATGTTGAGAACGAATGGTTCTTAACCTAAAATGGTATTTTGAAAGAATTCTATCACGAAATTATACCACAGGATGTTTTGAAATTAGGGTTTGGCACAAACTTTTCATTAACCCTGTATAAAGACTAATAAGCCAGCATTTGACGAAAGAACGAATGAGCAAGTTAAAATTAGTAATTTTATCTACGGTTTACTGCAAAAATGTAAAAAATGGAATTAAAAATAAAGAAACTACGAGACCTCAAATTTTACCAAATATTAGCTTGTTGCGTTTTTTTTGCACGTGAGTGTATTTTCATTCAGTCTTACGTTATGGAAGCAATAGATACAGTCTCTATAAAACTATTTATAAGGATAACTAGCAACTTTTACCGCAGAAAAGGTCTTCACGATTTCATCCTTGTGAGATTAGTAATCTTACGCAATTGCACCAAAATCGACGTAAAATCACTCATTGGAACTTTGAGGACTTGTAGCAAATCAGAAGGACTCTTTCACCCGACTATCATTAATATTACGATGATTTACCTCATGAATAGGTTATTTTTGTGATTTTGAATTAAGGGTCGCTAGAAGATTGTTTTTGGTTCAGAATTCAATTTTCTTCAGAATTTCAGTTTTTGTTTGAAAAATATGATTGTTTTTTCAGAATTTTCTTAATTTACTTGGCTCTCAAGTTTTATCTCTGATTAACTCATACGACTTGACTTATATGGAAGTGTAACTAGTAAAGAACACTGAAAACATTTGAAATTATGTTGATTAATTACATATTGTTTATAAAATACTAAAATAGTTAATACGGTTCCTTGTTTGAATACTGATTGTATTGTTAAAATTTTGATAATAAATATTTCGATTGAAACTGATTGAATTGATTTTATTATAATATAATCCTCGATTGAGAATTACAAGCAAATAAGGTTACTTCATGCTCATTTAAATGGAAAAACTGCTATGTCCTCAATCAAATTTAAACTTCATAACGAAAAGCTGCTAAGTGATTATTTTCCAAATTTTTTCGAACTGTGCTTAAGATATTCTATTTTTGAAACTCACAACATATGTAGAATCATTATAGCAACCAAATGTATATTCAGAATCTCAATATGTAAAATAGAAAAGATATCTTTCAGTTTTTTCTCTCTCCTGTGAACTATGCAAAAATGGACTTAGCAGGTTAACGAACTAGGCCGACGATATGAAAAATTCATGGTCGAAATCAATTCAGTACGCCTGGTCATTGAACGAAAATGTCTAGAGATTTGAAATTTTGAGGGTAAATTCGAGGTCTGAATATGCCGGTCGAGTACCTTAAGGGCGAAATATTCTCAAGGGTTCCGTAAGATAAAGCCATCTGATTTTTTCCCAATCATTTGTGAAATTGTGAGCTAAACGAATTGAAACCTCAAAAGGTGCTGATTTCCGGTCAAGATTCTTTCTTTTACTTTTGAAATGATGCTTCTTCAGCCAAAAGGATTATGATTATTTATGATTCCAGTCTTGATACTGATATATTGATGTTCAACATTGTTTGTATTTGTATCAAAAGATATATCTTTCATAAATCAGTTTCTTTCAGATCGAATGTAATTGTGACATGAAATTGAAGCAAGAGATTAAATGAAAGAAACGTGTGCCATTCCACACCTCCATGCGCATAAAATTCTTAGAATGTAAATACTCCCCAAATTGTGATAGGTGAAATGAAGCATTCGTGATCAATTCGTTTGCCGAGTGGCAATTCTGCACGAAAGTTGGCCCGGAATGTACCATTCGCTGTTACTTCTGAGTTCGCGTGAAAACATGATTTGAAGTTTGGTTTGTAGCATATGTCATAAATAACTTTTCTGACATAAACAAACGAAATGAAAAGAAGACAGTGAACCTTAACAACATACCAATCATGCTCGAATATTCATTCTTTCTGTTATTTGTGTTTTCTCAAAGAATATCGAAATTATATTTCTCATGGTGAATGAAATTCCCCAATTGATGTTACAGACGGATTCAAGATTCTGAATGATATATTTGATGTGCTGCTAATTCATAATAATTTGTGAGTGGAGATAACATGAAATTTATCGATTGACCGGAGAAAATCTTTATATTTATAACAAATACGTTTCACGTTCTTTGTCCTGGATCAACTCCTAAAATAATAGACCGATTTCAATCAAATTTCGCACACTGCAGTTTGATCCAACTTGAAAGATAGTATAATTTATATCTCAATTTACATTTGCAATATTTTTTTATTGCCAATTTGTTTATTATTATTATTATATATGACAAAGAGTGATAATTATCTACCCGACAAACGCAGGTCCCAAATCGGCGGCAGGTCATCGCGTCCCCACTACACACGATCACTCGACAAGAGCGATAACGTGCGAGGAGTGTTGCCAAGTTTCTGGGTATTTCCCAAAACTGAAGAAATTTGGAACTGTTTGAGAACTGGGTTATAACTAAATTAACTAACTATAACTAAAAATTAAAGATAAACATTAACAATTGACCTAAAAGAGAGTAATGCGCATGATCAATAGCCCGCACGAAATTTCGTACTGAAGTGAAAGTTTGCAAAAATATTTGGCGACTTCTATTTAAGAGCTGGACTTGAATTTCATTACGAACGGTAACAGACCAACGTTCAATCCAATGCTCATCAAGTTTGGGTGAAACTTCGATAACGCTGCTTGTGTAACATACAGCCATAGGAAAATTGTACTGATTCCTAAAAGGGTCTCATTTTGTAAGAAATCGTTCCACACAAGGGATCTGGACAAAATCAATTGTTCTTTTTAAATATGTTGGGAAACTATCGCGAGAAGCTTTGATTTTTAAAAAGATTTATCTATTAAGGTCAACCAAATATAAGTAGAGTCGATGAGTTCAAATAGAAATTATGTGATTTGCTTAGCTTTAGTGTCGAACAATAGCTCGAGCTCGATCGAGCTGGACTTGAATTTCATTACGAAAGGTAACAGACTAACGTTCAATCCAATGCTCATCAAGTTTGGGTGAAACTTCGATAACGCTGCTTGTGTAACATACAGCCATAGGAAAATTGTACTGATTCCTAAAAGGGTCTCATTTTTTAAGAAATCGTTCCACACAAGGGATCTGGACAAAATCAATTGTTCTTTTTAAATATGTTGGGAAACTATCGCGAGAAGCTTTGATTTTTAAAAAGATTTATCTATTAAGGTCAACCAAAGATAAGTAAAGTCGATGAGTTCAAATAGAAATTATGTGATTTGCTTAGCTTTAGTGTCGAACTGCCACTGCGCCAGCGAATTGATTACGAATGCGCCTTTCTATGTCTTAACATGATGTTTCTTAAGCCAAAAGGATTATGAAATCTATGATTCCAATAATATTTGACTGACTGATTCATTGTAAACTTGGTAATTTGAGGAAATAGTGTTCCTTTTTATAATTTTATATCTTCCTTGCAGTATTTTGGAAGCAGTAAAAAATATCTCATCTCGACGCATGTTCCATTGGAATATAAGTATTCGTAGAAAGGTATGTATTTCAGCTTTTTTGTGAAGTATTCTAGTCTATCAATTCAATTATGTATTTGCACAAACCTTTTGAGGGTGGGTCTCCTTTCTTCATGTCAGTTTTGATTTAATTTCATTGGACTCCTGTTTGAAACATTCATTAAGTTCAGCTTTCAATTTTGGTGAATTCTTTTGGTTCGTATAAAAAAAAATTCCAAGCCTCCTGAAATTTAATGTTTAAATTTAATGAGTTTCGTGTACCTAATGTAGAATCTGAAATTTGATTGAAAAATCGTATATTGAAATCAAAAAGAGCTCATTTGTTACAATCAAAGCATAAATTTTGAAGGCTAAAAATGAATCTAAGAATCGACAATGAAATGTCAAAACTTATTTATTTCTTTATTATTTTTTTTTTTTGGTAATATGTATTTCATGAGACCAAAGTTGTGTGAGGAATATGCTATGATTTCTTAAATTCTACAATTTATTTGTGATCTCCTTGTTACTAGTTTCTTCATTTTCGTAATTTTTCATGATTATTCATAAAGTTTGTGATTTTCTGTGCAGTCAATCATTGTCTCATTTCAAGTGATTCGAATCGAATGTTATGATGAAAAATATATTGTTTATGATTTTTCTACCGGAAAACATGACTTATAAAGTGGACGTAATTCTGAATTTAATCCTCTTCAATAATTCATCTTTTTTTCTTCTTCTTTTACTCATTATAATTTTGTTTTTATTAGGAGGAAGAAACTCTACATGTATTCAGAACAGATCCTATCAAGGTTAGTTAGTACATATTCATTTTTTGGATAAGTATCATCTTATAGATTGCGGGATTGGGATAAATATAAGAATCAATCGTCCATATTTACGAATAATATCCCCATTCGCCCTTGGAGTAACCTTGACTTGTGGACACTTCTGAATTTTGCAATGTGGGATAAATAAAATTCTCTATTAAAACTCACAATGGCTCCCTTGTAGTTATGTGTGAATCCTGTCTAGAGAAACATACATACATTGATAATACATACAAACTACGTATTATTATTCACACACATACACACCAAATGCTTTGAAACTTTCAATAACTGACAACGCAAGGTTGACAAAAAAAATGAAAATTTGAAACATCTCAGTTGATTTATCGTAGAGAAGAATCTACAAAACTTAGTTACGCAATCGCATCGATCTTCCTACTTCAATAATCCGTTCTAATGTATTTATTGTGAGTTATGGAGTTGAGTAAATCATTCCGAGTTCTCAATGTCGAACAAATTATCTGAATCTGGTAGCGAAAAGAGAACGTTTTCGCGCGAGCCTACTAAATTCGCTACCAAGGGTGAAATCACATTGAATATTGATATCGACCTTATTCCTTATGCCATAGGGTAGGTAATCGTCTAAACTTTGTGATCAGCTCAAAAAGTAAAAGTGACCAAAAAATGAACTTAGCAGGTTAAGTTCAGAAAAATGTCGTAAATTGAGATTGAATTCGAGAAATTGTCTGTTGGAATTATGGCAAACCTGTGTTTTCTTTTTATATTCTAGTGAATGATTTCAAAAATTTTTCAGAATCTCATGGATTTTAATTAATTGATTCAAAATGATCAACAGTTGAAATTCTATGTCATAATTTTATTTTAAGTCATAATTCTATGTTATATATTATTGTATATTCAAAATGGCGAATTCGTACGTGAGTTGAAAATTTTATTTAAATTGAAAATTTATAAGAAATGAATATTGTCGACCTAATTAATAATAATAATAAGCTTTAATTTGAATGATCTTCCACATATAACATCAAAGCTACACCTAATCATCAAACAAAATAACGTCAAATATTACATCTTTGAATATTCATACTTACTTCCTAGACAAAAAAAACATATTGAAAAACTTCTTCAAATTGTAGGATTCTCTTTCTATTGAGAGTGTTTTTACCCATTTGACAAATTTCCAGTGTGATTTTGCACGACTTTTCTACAACATTGAATATTGATATCGACCTTATTTCTTATGCCATAGAGTAGGTAATCGTCTGTAAAATTAATTTCGTATAATTCTTTTTAAGATACAAATGGTACAGAAGGCCCAACAAGGGTTAATGGAGGTAGGGAGAGGAATGGTAAGTATACCCTAACTTTAATAATCCTATTTAATACTTTCATACAGGGTGTTTCATTGGTAAATGTACAAACATAAAAATAATAATAATGTGTTCGATGCACATTATTGCAGTTTCCAAACTAAGTCTAATGCCTTCTTGATCTTTTCTGGATCATTACGGATTTTATTGCAGGCAACTTCGATACGTTGTAGAAGAATTTCACTATCGAATTATACTCCGTTTAAGAATTCAATTGAAAATTTCCTGTACTTTCCAAATATTCTAATCAAATTCCATTATTCCATCATACAGGGTGTTAAGAATCTCAGCTTGCGAAAAGTCCCATATTTTTTTCTGATATGGACCTGAATTTTTTGGTTAGTTCAGAGAATTTTCCGGAAGTATGTTTCACATATCAAATGATTATACTAGATGGTTCAAAAGTTATAAGCAATTGAAAATATTCACGAATATATAAAGAACCTTGTATCTCGGCTATGAAGTCAATTATTAGACCTATCACATATGGCTTTTCTGAACACTTCTTGGATAGCTCTGTCTCAGGTCAACGTATGTACACTTACCAATGAAACACAATGTATCACGATAAATACGTTTTCTATTATCTCTTCTTCCTGTATACAAACAAATAAAACATTCAGCAATTTCATTCGAGAGTTTTTAGTGGACAGACAAACAAACATACTTACAAACCGCATTCTCATTCTCAGCTCAAAATAGATGAAAAAATAACATTAACTTTGTTATTATTT
The DNA here is from genome assembly GCA_963966015.1 of Aphidecta obliterata. Lineage (NCBI taxonomy): Eukaryota > Metazoa > Arthropoda > Insecta > Coleoptera > Coccinellidae > Aphidecta > Aphidecta obliterata. Next base: position 20,914,203 of record OZ014434.1, on the reverse strand, counting down.
ATATATTTAGTAACATTTTTTTTTTTTCTTCCAAGAACCAATCCCTACAGACTCTGGATTGGCTTACAGGGAGGGGTATAGGAAGAATGGGAAGAGGAGGAAGGGGAAGAGGAGGAAGGGGAAGAGGAAGAAGGGGAAGGGGAAGAGGGGGAAGGGGTAGAGGAGGGAGAGAAAGAAGAGGAAGAAGAAAGAGAAAGAAGAGGAAGGGAAGAGGAAGAAGAAAGAGAAAGAAGAGAAACAGAAGAAAGGGAAAGAGAAAGGTTAGAAATAGAGGAAAGGGAAAGAGTAAGACGAAGAGAAGAACAAGAAAAAAAAGAAAGAAGAGGAAAATTAATTGTATTTGTTGTATAAAATAAAAAATTGTTCTCAATATTATTTTGGAGGAAGGGGAAGAGGAAGAAGAGGAAGGGGAAGGGGAAGAGGGGGAAGGGGTAGAGGAGGGAGAGAAAGAAGAGGAAGGGAAGAGGAAGAAGAAAGAGAAAGAAGAGGAAGGGAAGAGGAAGAAGAAAGAGAAAGAAGAGAAACAGAAGAAAGGGAAAGAGAAAGGTTAGAAATAGAGGAAAGGGAAAGAGTAAGACGAAGAGAAGAACAAGAAAAAAAAGAAAGAAGAGGAAAATTAATTGTATTTGTTGTATAAAATAAAAAATTGTTCTCAATATTATTTTGCTCATTCCTTAGTGACCTTTCCTGCAGGTCGTGTGCATTCGTTTATGATGAACACGAATCCGAAGGTATATAATATATTTTTGAAGGCGCGTTCTTCTTACAAGAGGACTATATCATTTTGACACGATGTCTGTATTTTTCGAATTTTGAGCCGAATGGTCTCAATCGACTATGTTCGACTCACTGATGACGAATCCGTCGTCCATAAGTACGATAACTCTCGAACGGAACAACCTAGGGACTTGAAATTTTCGGTGTGCGTTCAGTTCCCGAATTCCTCTCTTAAGTTCGTTAATGGGCCAAATTCCACCAGGGGTTCCGTGAATATGGTCGTTCAAAGTTTTGTTTCCCTGATTAAAAACTACAGATTTGATCGAGATGAAATTTAGCACTCAAATGGAAAATGAGGTGTTCAAGCTACATGTGAAATTTTGTCAAGATCGCATGACAATAACCATAGAAACCATAGAAAATTGAAACTTTTGAACGGAAAGGCCTAGGAACTATGGCCGTTCAAAATATTTTTTTCCTGATAGTTCCGAAAATACTTAGCGGATTGGAATGAAACTTTGCACCTAGCTGAGGAATAATGTATTCAAACTACATGCAAAATTTTGTCCAGATCGCACCACCAAGACCATAGATACCGTAGAAAATTCTAGCGAATTATCGAAAAAAAATTGATCAGCTGCGGCACTGACATGAAGTCTGGAGTTTCACCCAAGTTTCAGAATTTTTTTGACAGCTGTCGAAAATTCCTTCAATTGATTTCTGAAACTGGAAAATGCGAATCTACCTACAAGGTGCATGTACGAGCGCTCAAAAGCTCCTGCCTTCACGGCAGTGCTTTTCTCAATTTTTTTTGTTTCTTCCTTTTCCAAGAAACATTGGAAAGATTGAGAGGAAGAGGAGGAAGGGGAAGAAGAGGAAGGGGAAGAAGAAGAAGGAAGGGAAAGGGAAATATTAGAGGAAGAAGAGAAAAAAATAAGAAAACGAGGAGAAGAAGAAGAAAGAAGAGGAAGCAGAAGAAAAAGAAGAAAATTAAAATTAGTTTTGAATAAAAATTTTTTTCAATATTATTTTGCTCATTCCTCAGTGACCTTTCCTGCAGGTCGTGTGCATTCGTTTATGATGAACACGAATCCGAAGGTATATAATATGTTTTTGAAGGCGCGTTCTTCTTACAAGAGGACTATATCATTTCGGCACGATGTCTGTATTTTTCGAATTTTGAGCCGAATGGTCTCAATCGACTATGTTCGACTCACTGATGACGAATCCGTCAGAAAATTCGAGTTCGTCCGGTCGTCCATAAGTACGATAACTCTCGAACGGAACAACCTAGGGACTTGAAATTTTCGGTGTGAGTTCAGTTCCCTAATTCCTCTCTTAAGTTCGTTAATGGGCCAAATTCCACCAGAGGTTCCGTAAATATGGCCGTTCAAAGTTTTGTTCCCCTGATTACTTGAAAACTACAGATTTGATTGAGATGAAATTTCGCACTCAAATGGAGAAGGAGGTGTTCAAGCTACATGTGAAATTTTGTCCAGATCTCATGACCAGAACTATAGAAACCATAGAAAATTGTAACTTTTGAACGGAAACGCCTAGGGACTTGAAATTTTCAGGATAGGTGTGGATCTCGAATGTCTCGATCACGTTCAACTATGAGCAAAATTATACAAGGGGTTCCGTAAATATGGTCGTTCAAAATATTATTTTCCTGATAGTTTCGAAACTACTGATCGGATTGGAATGAAATTATGCACCTAGCTGAGGAATAATATATTCAGACTACGTGCAAAACTTTGTCCAGATCGCATCACCAAGACCAAAGATACCGTAGAAAATTCTAGCGAATTATCAAAATAAAATTAATCTGATGAAGCACTGACATGAAGTCTGGAGTTTCGTCTAAGTTTCAGAATTTTTTTGACAGCTGTCGAAATACCTTCAATTGATTTCTAAAACTGGAAAATGCGAATCTACCTACAAGGTGCATGTACGAGCGCTCAAAAGCTCCTGCCTTCACGGCAGTGCTTTTCTCAATTTTTTTTGTTTCTTCCTTTTCCAAGAAACATTGGAAAGATTGAGAGGAAGAGGAGGAAGGGGAAGAGGAGGGAGGCGAAGAAGAGGGAAGGGTAGGGAGAGGAAGAGGAGGAAGGGAAATGGAAGAGGAGGAAGAAGAGAGAAAAAAAAAGGAGGAAGAAAAAAAAAGAAAAAGAGGAAGAAGAAAAAAAGAAAATGAAGAAAAGAAAAAAAAGGAGGAAGAAGAAAAAAAGAAAAAAGAAGAAATGAAATAAAAAAAAATAGTTATAGTTGTAAATAAAATTTTTCTTTCAATATAATTTTGCTCATTCCTTAGTGACCTTTCCTGCAGGTCGTGTGCATTAGTTTATGATGAACACGTATATAATATATTTTTGAAGGCGCGTTCTTCTTACAAGAGGACTATATCATTTCGGCACGATGTCTGTATTTTTCGAATTTTGAGCCGAAACTGGACTCAATCGACAATGTTCGACTCGCTGATGACGAATCCGTCGGAAAATTTGAGTCTGTCCGTCCGTCCGTATACACGATAACTCGAACAGAACGAAAATTTTCAGAGTAGGTTCGAATGGCGCAGTTAAATTCGTTATTGTACAAAATTCGACCAAGGATTCCGTAAGTATAACTGTTCGAAATTTTGTTCCCCTGATTACTTTAAACTACTGATTCGGTTGAATGAAATATTGCACTCAGATAAAGAATGACGTGTTCAAGCTTCATGCAAAATTTTGTCTAGATCACATGACCAGAACCATAGAAACCATAGCAAAAATTGGACCAGAAGTGTATAGGGTCGTTTGAAATGTATTTTTCTTGATAATTTCAAAACTACGGATACGATCGTCACGAAATTTTGTATTTTCATGGAGAATGATATATTCAAGCTAGATTTCTCCCAGATCGCACGACTAGAAACATAGAAATTTAAAACATACGAACGGAAAGGCCTAGGTACTTTTTAGGATAGGTTGGATCGCGAACTTCGCAGTCGAGTTTATCAATGAGCAAAATTAGACTAGGGGTTTCAAAAATATTTATTCCAGATAATTTGGAAATAACTGATTGAATTGGAATGAAGTTTTGTACATAGATGAACAAGAATGTGTTCAAATTGCATGAGAAATTTTGTCCAGCTCGCATTAACAAACTCATAGATACTGTAAAAACTTCTAGCGAATTATCGAAAAAAATCACCGTAAGCACTGACGTGAAGTCAAGACTTTCGCCTCAGTTTGAAATTTTGTTTAACAGCTATCAAAAATTTTTTCACCAATTGGTTTCTAAAACTGGAAAATGCGAATCTACCCACAAAGTGCATGTACGAGCGCCTTAAAGTTCCTGCCTTCACGGCAGTGCTTTTCGTAATTTTTGAGAGCTCGTACTACTTACACGAGGGCTATATCATTTCGTCACGATGTCTGTATTTTTCGAATTTTTAGCCGAAAATGGCCTCAAACGACTATGTTCGACTCACAGATGACGAATCCGTCGGAAAATTCGAATCTGTCCGTCCGGCCGTATACACGATAACTCTCGAACGGAATGTCCTAGAGACTTGAAATTTTCAGGGTAGGTTCGAATCTCGAATGCCGCGGTTGAGTTCGTTATTGGGCAAAATTCGCCCAGGGGTTCCGTAAATATGGCCGCTCGAAATTTTGTTTTTCTGATAACTACAGATTCGATCGAGGTGAAATTTTGCACTCAAATGGAGAATTACGTGTTCGAGCTACATGCAAAATTTTGTTCAGCTCGCATGACCAGAACCATAGAAACCAAAGAAAATTATAACTTTGTAATGAAATTTTCAGGATAGGTGTGGATCTCGAATGTCGTGGTCACGTTCATCAATCAGCAAAATTAGACTAGGGGTTCCGTAAATATTGCCGTTTGAAATCAAGTTTTTTCCGAACTATGGATTTGATCGTGACGAAATTTTGTATTTAAATTAAGAATGATATATTCGAGCTACATTTTTTCCAGATCACATGATCAGAACCATAGAAACCATAGAAAATCATAATTTTCGAACGGAAAGGCCTAGGGACTTTAAATTTTCAGGATAGGTTCGGATCGCGAATTTCGCGATCACTTTCATCAATGAGCAAAATTAGACTAGGGGTTCAGTAAATATAGCCGTTCAAACTATATTTTTCCTGATAATTTTGAAAATACTTATTGGATTGAAATGAAATTTTGCACATATATGGAGAATAATGTATTCTAACATATATGTGAGAAATTTTGTCCAGATCGCATTACCAAGACCATAGGTACTGTAGAAAATTCTAGCGAGTTATCGAAAAAAAAAATGGTCACCAAAGCACAGACGTGAAGTCTGGATTTTCGCGTTAGTTTGAAATTTTCTTTGACAGCTGTCAAAATCTTCCCAATTGGTTTCTGAAACTGGAGAATGCAAATCTACCTGCAAGTTTCATGTACGAGCGCTCAAAAGCTCCTGCCTTCACGGCAGTGCTTTTCGTAATTTTTGAGCGCTCGTACTACTTACACGAGGGCTATATCATTTCGTCACGATGACTGTATTTTTCGAATTTTGAGCCGAAAATGGTCTCAAACGACTATGTTCGACTCACTGATGACGAATCCGTCGGAAAATTCGAGTCTGTCCGTCCGGCCGGCCGGCCGTCCGTCCGTATACACGATAACTCTCAAACGAAATGTCCTAGAAACTTGAAATTTTCAGGGTAGGTTCGAATCTCGAATGCCGCGGTTAAGTTCGTTATTGGGCAAAATTCGCCGAGGGGTTCCGTGAATATGGCCGTTCGAAATTTTGTTTTTCTGATTACTTTGGAACTACAGATTCGATCGAGATGAAATTTTGCACTCTAATGGAAAATGAGGTGTTCAAGCTACATTTCTCTAGATCGCATGACCAGAACCATAGAAACCATAGAAAATCATAACTTTCGAACGGAAAGGCCTAGGGACTTGAAATTTTCAGGGTGGGTTTGGATCACGAATTTCACGGTCACGTTCATCAATGAGCAAAATGAGACTAGGGGTTCCGTAAATATGGCCGTTCAAACTATTTTTTTCCTGATAGTTCCGAAACTACTGATCGGTTTGGAATGAAATTTTGCACCTAGCTGAGGAATAATATTTTCAAACTACGTGCGAAATTTTGTCCAGATCGCATCACCAAGACCATAGATACCGTAGAAAATTCTAGCGAATTATCGAAAAAAAATTGATCCGCTGAAGCACTGACATGAAGTCTGGAGTTTCGCCTAAGTTTCAGAATTTTTTTGACAGCTGTCGAAAATTCCTTCAATTGATTTCTAAAACTGGAAAATGCGAATCCACCTACAAGGTGCATGTACGAGCGCTCAAAAGCTCCTGCCTTCACGGCAGTGCTTTTCTAAATTTTTTCTTCTCGTCCCTAGATAAATTCCTTTCTACTCAGTGTTCATCACATTTTTTCTTGAATTTTGTTTTACCTTCAAGATTCGAATTTTTCAATGAACCTTCAATCTCGAAGTAGAAAGCATAATTGTTTTTTCGAGGTGTTTGTGCTTTGGCATACCGATACTCAACTTCTATAGCTTTCAAATGTTTGTGTATAAATTATCTTTGTTTCTCTAGATCTTGCAAAGCCTAGTGAAAATTTGAAAAATCCATAGCTTTTTTGAACGCTCGTTCTACACACACGAGGGCTATATCATTTCGTCACTATATGTCTGTGTTTTTCGAATTTTCGAAAATTTTGCACTCAGATTGAAATTGAATTGTTCAAGCTAACAATTGGTGACCTAAAGCACTGATGTGAAGTCTAGTTTTTTTTTTATGGAGAATGATATATTCTAGCTACTTTTTGTCCAGATCGCATGATCATAAAACCATAGAAACCATAGAAAATTATAATTATCGAACGGAAAGGCCTAGGGACTTGAAATTTTTAGGGTAGGTTTAGATCTCGAATTTCGCGATCACGTTCATCACTGAGCAGAATTACACTAGGGGTTTAGTAAATATGGTCGTTTTAAATTCGTTTTTCTTGAGAATTTCAAAACTACGGATCGTGATGAAATTCTGTATTTTAATGGAGAATGATATATTGAAGCTACATTTCGTCCAGATCGCATGGCCACAACCATAGAAACCATAGAAAATTATTACTTCCGATCGGAAAGGCTTAGGGACTGGAAATTTCCAGGATAGGTGTGCATCTCGAATGTCGCGGTGACGTTCATCAACGAGGAAAATTAGACTAGGGGTTCCGTTAATATGGTCGTTTCGTATTCAGTTTTCTCGATAATTTCAAAATTACGGATTCGATCCTGACGAAATTTTGTATTTTAATGGAGAATGATATATTTACATACTCATTGGATTAGAATGAAATTCTGCACATAGATGAGGAATAATGTATTCAAACTACGTCCGAAATTCTGTTTCAGATCGCATCACAAAAACCATAGATACCGGATACCGTAGAAGATTCTAGCGAATTATCGGAAACAGAATTGGTAACTTAGCACTAACGTGAAGTCTGGAGTTTGAACCTTTTTTCAACAGCTGTCAAAAACTTCTTTAATTGGTTTCTAAAACTGGAGAATGCGAATCTACCTATAAGGTGCATGAACGAGCGCTCAAAAGCTCTTGACTTTACGGCAGTACTTTTTATAATTTTTCGGGAATAACTCGTGCAGATATCGTTCGATAGAATAACCCTGCGTATCTTAGGAATTTTGTTTCCATTGTCTTTCAGCACGTTTCTTGCTTATAGTCTTGTCTCTCATCGTCTCGTTTTTTTTTGGGGTTTATTTCTATCTTAATTAGATTCTGATGAAGTTGATGGATGATCTTCACAATCGCCTTCATTCAGCTTTGCACTAGTTGATAAAGATGACGAATTGGACGAAGATGAATTCGAGTTAGACGGAGAACTCGAAGTACTCGATGATGGTGAAGATCGACGATTAGGAAATACTGTATTCATCTTATGCACTTCTTTTGCCAGTGGGCGGATTAAACGTTACGCTTAGTACGCTTAAGCGTAGGGCCCCGACGTCCACAGGGGCCCCCGATCGAATCAACATTTCTTCAAAATGAAAATTGGTCCTGTAAGTGGAAATGAGAAATAATGAAGAAAAATTACGAAAAGCACTGCCGAGAAGGCAGGAGCTTTTGAGCGCTCGTACATGCACCTTGTAGGTAGATTCGCATTTTCTAGTTTCAGAAATCAATTGAAGGACATTTCGACAGCTGTCAAAAAAATTCTGAAACTCAGGCGAAACTCCAGACTTCATGTCAGTGCTTCAGCTGATCAATTTTTTTTCGATAATTCGCTATAATCTAAGGTATCTATGGTCTTGGTGGTGCGATCTGGACAAAGTTTTGCACGTAGTTTGAATACATTATTACTCAGCAAGGTGCAAAATTTCATCCCAATCCGCTCAGTATTCTCGGAACTATCAGCAAAAAAATATTTTGAAGGGGCCATATTTACGGAACCCCTAGTCTAATTTTGCTCATAGATGAAAGTGATCACGACAATCGAGATCCACACCTATCCTGAAAATTTCAAGTCCCTAGGCCTTTCCGTTCGAAAGTTATGATTTTCTATGGTTCTGGTCATGTGATCTGAAGAAATATAGCTTGAATATATCATTCCCCATAAGTATACAAAATTTCGTCACGATCGAATCTGTAGTTTTGAAATTATCAAGAAAACTAAATTTCAAACTACCATATTTACGGAACTTCTTGTATAATTTTGCTCATAGATGAACGTGATCACGACATTCGAGATCCACACCTATCCTGAAAATTTCAAGTCCCTAGGCCTTTCCGTTCAAAAGTTACAATTTTCTATGGTTTCTATGGTTCTGGTCATGTGATCTGGACAAAATTTCACATGTAGCTTGAACACCTCATTCTCCATTTGAGTGCCAAATTTCATCTTGATCGAATCTGTAGTTTGCATGTAATCAGGGGAACAAAACTTTGAACGGCCATATTTACGGAACCCCTGGTGGAATTTGGCATATTAACGAACTTATCCGAGGCATTTGGGAACTGAACGCACACTGAAAATTTCAAGTCTCTAGGTTGATCCGTTCGAGAGTTATCGTGCTTACGGCCGGCCGGCCGGACGGACAGACTCGAATTTTCCGACGGATTCTTCATCAGTGAGTCGAACATAGTCGACCAAGACCATTTTCGGCTCAAAATTCGAAAAATACAGACATCGTGACGAAATGATATAGCCCTCGTGGAAGTTGTACGAGCGCTCAAAAACGTGAAAATTGTCAGTCACACGGAACGCAACCAGACCTAGAGCAACATTCAGCTGTCAGCGGTGGGAGTTTTCGGCATCCTTTGAAATTTAGGTTCATGCCACCGACCACCGTCGATAAATATGGAAGTAGAACAGACTGCATTTCTTAGGAATAAGTTCGATTGAATATCGAAGAGTCTGGATTATGATACTGCAATGAAAGAATTTGCAAACATAAAAATAAGAAGAAAAAGTTTACTTGATTAGTTTTCCGGCATTTCATATTATAATTCATCATCTTTATTTTCAATAATTTTCCATGTTCATGTTCATGTTTATTTGTTTTTTTTTTTGAAAGAAATATTGATTTGTATTTCGCATTGTATTTCTCTCATTCGCAACTATACAGGGTCTTTCACGAGGAACCTCACCCATATTTATACGGGAAACTACTGAACGTTTTTCATGAAATTCAGCACTTATAAGTATTTCACGATGCTGATGAAATCTAAAATATTTTCAAGGCATGAGCACCTCCGGTTTTTCCGGAAATGACGTCAACTTCCGTTTTTCAAATTAGAACACCATTTTTTTATTGCAGAAATAGATTCATAAGAAAATTTCAAGTTATTTTGATGTAACATTTTTCAGTTTTGGTTGGAAAATTCTCTCTGAGCGGGAAAATTCGAAAAAAAAATCGAAAATAGAGCTCCGCTGAAACAAGAATAACTTCGAGGTTTTTGGATGGAAAATTTTCATTTTTGGGATTCTTCAAGATGTAAGATTGATGTATCCACTTTAAAAATCGAAATCGCGATTCATGATACAGGGGGTGAAAAAATCGCTTTCAAAGTTAGGGATGACAAAATCGTGAAAAATCAATTTTTTCAAATTAGAACCCCATTTTTTTATGGCAGATATTGAATCTACGTTAAAAAATAATGTGAGTGTATGCATCACACCCTTGCCCTAAAATGGATATTTTCTGAGTTATTCACAAAAAACTGTTTTTCGTCTTGAATTTTCAGCTATTTCTTTTCCCTTCACGCCAAAAAGATGAAATTTTCAGGAACTGTTATTTGAACCATGCTGTAGATTTTTCACCCGTTCTTGAAACCGACTTCAAGTTACTATTAGGAGAACCATGGCAAACTCTCGCAGTTATAACTAGAGAAGATGCTCAAAGTTTTGACCGTTAATTTCTAGACATTTATTTATACGTCTCAGGAATGCTTCGTGCGTTGCTCTTCTTATTTCATCGGGAGGAAGAGATCTGCAAAAGTGTTTAAAAACCAAATTGAGTTTCAAAACTATGAATCTAAAAATCTAAACAAACCTGAACGCATTTCTGACTCGTTCTATGCAGTCCTCTTTATCAGTCAGGGGAGTTGAGTAGACAATATTTTTTATCCTACCCCAAACATAATAGTCTGGAGAGAAAACCGATGGCCGATTAGTTGAAATAAAGAGGTTTCCGATACAAATTCGAATCCAAATTCGCCATCTATTTAGGAACAACCTGTAACTTTTTTCTCTCGCATATTAGGGTAGTAAAATCTAAAACATGGTTTAAGTAACAGTTCCTGAAAATTTCATCTTTTTGGCGTGAAGGGAAAAGAAATAGCTGAAAATTCAAGACGAAAAACAGTTTTTTGTGAATAACTCAGAAAACATCCATTTTAGGGCAAGGGTGTGATGCATACACTCACATTATTTTTCAACGTAGATTCAATATCTGCTATAAAAAAATGGGGTTCTAATTTGAAAAAATGGATTTTTCACGATTTTGTCATCCCTAACTTTGAAAGCGATTTTTTCACCCCCTGTATCATGAATCGCGATTTCGATTTTTAAAGTGGATACATCAATCTTACATCTTGAAAAATCCCAAAAATGAAAATTTTCCATCCAAAAACCTCGAAGTTATTCTTGTTTCAGCGGAGCTCTATTTTCGATTTTTTTTTCGAATTTTCCTGCTCAGAGAGAATTTTCCAACCAAAACTGAAAAATGTTACATCAAAATAACTTGAAATTTTTCAAGGAATCTATTTCTGCAATAAAAAAATGGTGTTCTAATTTGAAAAACGGAAGTTGACGTCATTTCCGGAAAAACCGGAGGTGCTCATGCCTTGAAAATATTTTAGATTTCATCAGCATCGTGAAATACTTATAAGTGCTGAATTTCATGAAAATACGTTCAGTAGTTTCCCGTATAAATATGGGTGAGGTTCCTCGTGAAAGACCCTGTATACCGGTTTCGAGTCTCTTCAGTATAGCTCAGCGAAGATGAATTCGATGTAAGAAAACGAAAGACTTTAAAACGAAACTTAACAGCGATCGGAGAAAATTTCCCCCACTCACGGCACATGTCCGCTCCAAAGAGCAATGTGAATCTTCAGATAAACAGCCAATATATTATTTTTGTCAATTATTCGGACTTATAAGGTTGAATAGCTTGAACCCATATTTCCACATGTGAAAATTATGCCGTAATGTTTGCGGTGGTTAGATGCTAGTTTCTGTCGGGGAGCTAGTAAATCGGTTCATGTACCTACAGGGATTGGGAGACGGATGCTTTTTGGAACGGACAGGTGGCCTGAGTTGAGAAATTTTCTCTGATCGCCGCTGTGTTTCGTTTTAAAGTCTTTTGTTTTCTTGAGCCTGATACATACACGCATGCAAGCGACTAACATGGCTTGAGCAGACTGAATTGAGGGATTTGCATGAGCGTGTGTAACGGAAGTTGGTATTCGGACAAAGCCGATTGTCTTCAGTCTTCATAGCCGACTTTGCTAGACATGCCAAGTTGGGAGACTTGCATGCGTGTATGTAGCAGACTTTACATCGAATTCATCTTCACTGAGCTATACTGATGAGACTTGAATAAGTCGAAACTGGTCTATAGTTGCAAATGATGGATTGGGTGTTCTCTGAGATTACATGGATTGATTTTTTGGCTTGCTTATCAGTTTATCTAGAACATTTTTTTCATCACAAGTAATTTGAATCTTCAGATAAACAACCCTAATAGCACAAAGTAGTCCTATGGACATCCATAGGACGTCCTTTTCTGGTACAGTGGACGTCCTATGGACGTCCGAGGGACGCACTAATGTCCCAACTTTGAACTGCATTCGGACGTCCACCGCGGACATCCAATGGATGTCCCCTAAGGACCATAATTGGACATCACTATGAACGTCCGAGGGACGTCCACCGCGGACATCCGGTGGATATCCCCTTAGGATCATAAATAGATCACTTTGGACGTCCACTGGATATCCCCATAGGACTATAACTAGACATCTCTATAGACGTCAAAGGGACGTCCACCTGATATCCTCATAGGACCATAACTAGATATCACTATAGACGTCCGAGGGACATCCACCGCGGACATCCACTAGATATCCCCTTAGGACCATAACTAGACACCACTATGGACGTCCGAGGGACGTCCACCGCGGACATCCACTAGATATCCCCTTAGGACTATAATTAGACATCACTATGGACATTTGACAGAACATCCCATTTTGGTACTGTGGGCGTTCAAGTTTCAATTGTGACATTTTCATTTCAACATTTTACTTTCACATGTTTTGTACATGAAATTATTGAAACTTTTCTCGATTCCTGACTATTCATTCTCGAACTCTTAGATTTAGAAAGCTTATAGGAACTGCTTTGAAATAAAACAGTAGGTCAAACAACTATATATTTTAAAATATTTTAATGAAAAAACAAAACAAAATTAATGAAATGTAAAAATATAAAAAAATTGAAATATGATCTCAAAACATCAAAAAAAAGCCTAACCCAACCTAACATAACCTATATAATAAAAAAAATAACTCTTGTTAAAAAAAATCTTAATCTTAATGATCTATATCAAAAATCATTTATTTTGAGTAGACCTCTTCTCCTCTGCCACAAGTCGTTCTTTGGCTCTCCTTAACACTTTTTTTCTACCTTCTTTCACCTGTTTTATGGAAGTGTCTTTGGTTTTGATATTAAATCGAGCAGATCCTGAAAGAAAATTATACCAATATTTAAATTCTTCTTATGTTTATTTTGAATGTGACCAATATGAAAGAGACATAAGCTACATCTGCAATCAGTGTCTTTCGCATCAAATCCAAAAAATTGTACGATACAAAATTGTACACAAAAACTTGCAGAAAACGGTTCTAATCATGTATCAAATAGAGAAAAGACGTCAAACAATATTCAAATTTTGCAACCACTATAAGAACAGAAAACATATGAAATTGTTCTTTGAGAATTCTGATGAATCGTAATTGCTTCATTATAAGAATTTTCAGCCAATATCAGAAGTTTTATAACCCTTATAGCAATACACTCTCTCGCATCGAAAGGACACTCCGTTACTCGCGTGGTCTACGATTGTAGACCAGGCCTATTCGAACGATGTTCGAACCACCCTGTAGAAACACAATCCCGAAATGAATTTTTAGAAAATTGTGCATGGAAACTGATCAAACCACAAAATGAGTTTAGATGAACAGTTCTACAATCTAAATTTAACCGCAGAATGATGCTCCGCGCTCGACATCTGTTAGTTATAAGTAAGGTATTACCCCCTCCACCTGAAAGTTCACAAAATTATGTTTGGCATTGTTTTATATAGGCCCAGAGCTGATGAGAAATTCACATGAAAATATTGTACCAAATGCAACAGGTATGCGTGTAAAAAACACATGAAGGAAATATGTGTCACTTGTGTGATTGAATAAAAATAGCGTTCTTTAGGCGGACGTATTTTGGTCTATATTGCGAGTTTTTCTTTCTAGTGAATATTTTTCTGTAGCACACAACGTGTTCTTTTCCACCAACTATAGGTTTTTCTTTGAAGTTGATTTGTTTTCGAAAAAATATGAAATATATAGAGTTATTGCAACTAAATGTTGAAATCCAAGACATTGGTATTTCTTCAATTTCCTCACAAAAAAAATTATTTTATTAGCACGAAACTGATATAACATCAATCACAAGTAGTCAAATGAAGGATTTAAACATAGATACATTTTGAAATATATGAATGTAATCTTTGATTTCGAAATTAAAATGGTCTACAATCGTAGACCACGCGAGTAAATAAGTTCGAAAAGAGGGCGCGAGTAACGTAGGGTTAAGGTAATCCACTTCAATTTTCATATTGAAATACTTAAGATTAACCTCTACTACCCAACTTGCCACAACATTATAAACTCTTACACATATTACTATTTACTATACTTACTTATAATAAGATCTGCTGTATTGGTTTTCGAAGATATTTGCTCTTTTATTAGGACAACCCAGCTGTATTCACTGGCCAATTTATTTGTCAAAAGTGTAGCCATCACCCTTGACGCCCGACGACCTTCTGCAAAATTCATAAGGGCTATCACCACCCACCTTGGAGAGTCGTTTAACCTAAAAACAAGCGCGCAAAAATAAGACATGTACAAAAAGAAAATACAAATTCATTATTTAGAACAAAAATCAAATATAGTAAATTCATTTATTTCTTTCGATATAACCAAAATAATAAAACTGAAATAGCAAATTTTTTATATTTAGAAATTGGTTAGTCTTGTGAAAGAAACTACAAATATACCTAAATGCCAAGATTTTTAATGTTAGTAACTCTAACATACCAATACTGAAGATTTTTTTGGGAAAACTCAATTAATGAAATGCACAACTTACTGATTTTTTCATGTTTTCTTCCGTTTTCAGGAAATCCTCGAATTCCAATAATAAGATCAATGATCACTCACTTCTTTGTTTTTATAGTAAGACACAGAACAAATAACGTTTGAAACTTTGAATATAACAGCACTATATTCTACAAACTATTCGAAATTTTGAATAAGAATATATCCACGATATTCTACAAACACTTTGAAACTTTGAATATAAAACAAACACTGCGCATAAACTTTTCTAGTCAAATGCACCAGTCGAACAGCCACATAACACATTCCATTAGAAGGTAAACCCGAACCGGCCGAACCGTAACCCCTGCGACATGACCAGATGTTCTAAAATAACAATCATGGACACTATTCAGAAATTTATTACGCGATCTCTGAATCCGTGTGAATTATCCCAGAATAGAAATATTTGGTATACAAGGTGTCCCAAGTTCGAGTGCCTACTAGACGGTTCTTGAGGTTAATACTTAACATCTTTAGCAGACAAAGTCGCACAAAAACTGAAGATAAGTGAAACGCAAGATGAAATTCGCGAATTAAACAAGGAGATTGATCTCTTGAAGGTTCACAACAGTCAGCTACAGGATAGTCTCGAACAACTCCAACAACACGTAAAAAGAAAATCTTTTAGAATTCATGGACTGGCAGAAGAAGCCAATGAGGACTTACAACGGAAAGTTATTTCATTATTCAAGAATAAGATGAAAATTGAAGTCGGAAATCGTGATATTGATGGCTGCTTCAGAATTAAAAACAAGAACAATCCTGGAATGGTTATGCTAACAGTGAGTCATCAGAATACCAGGGTGAAAATTCTGCGGAACAGGAAATGGTTGAAAGGCAGTGGTATTTCTATTACTGAGGACATGACTAGTGGAAAGATGAAACTACTCAAGGCGGCTGCTGATAAACTGGGAAAGAATAAGGTATGGTTCTATGGGGGTGTAATAAGAACGAATGCTGGTGGAAATAAAACTGTTTTGAGGTCTATTGATGATCTGAACAAGATTCATAAAACTTCCAGCTCAAACTAATTTGTATTTTTATTTTTATTTGTGTAAGAAAATAAGAAGTTAACATTTTCACGGAGACTGTTCGTTTTTTTTCTTGCTTCTTTTCTTGTCACATAGGGCGATATTTTCATGGTGATTATAAAGTTGATTTTTGTTAGTATTGAAGCACGTACCTACTTTTGATCAATTCCTCCTTTTTTTTTTTTTTTTTTTTTTGTCTTCCTATTCATTTTTTTCCGGTTTTAGGAGAGAGTGATGTTCTCAAGCGCGCACATTAATGTGAGATCTCTAACAAATGGTTTCGATCTTTTTCGTGATCATGTGATTGCCTGTAAGTATGATTTGGTTGGTGTTTCTGAGTCATGGTTGCATGGGGGTGTTGCTGATCATGTTGTGGATCTTCAGAGTTATAGTCTTGTACGTCAGGATAGACAGTGCAGGGGAGGTGGGGTTGCTGTGTACATTAAAACTGATTATGATTTCCTTGTGGTATTCAACGAGACCTGCCCTTTTCTTGAGCATATTTGGGTTGAAGTAAGAGTTGTCAACTTAAGGATATTAATTGGCAATATATATCGCCCTCCTAGGGGCGACTTAAACTTGTTTTACTCTTGTCTGGATGGTGCTCTTAATGACTTTTATGCTGCCTATGATTCGATTGTGCTGCTTGGAGATTTTAATATAGATTTTTTGGCCTCTGGTGGGAAGGCATCTCTGTGTGCCATAACCGAGGTCTATGGCTTAGAACAACATATAACGGAGCCTACTAGAGTATCGAACACAACCATGTCCATGATTGATTTGCTCTTTTCGAATCTCGATTCCATCAGCGAGAGCGGAACAAGGGATATTGCTATGTCGGATCATATGCTAATTTTTTGCAATATAAATGTGCAGATACCTAGATCTGAGACTTATAATTTCACGTACAGAAATTTAGATGGTGTCGATCTGAAAAGACTCCGATCTGATATCAACTTAATACCTTGGCACATAATGTATCGCATGTCAGACATTGACAGCAGAGTGGAGTTTTTGACAAATTCATTGTGGGACATCTTTGATCTACATGCACCCCTCAAAAACGTCAAAGGTAAAAATAGGCCCTACAGTCCTTGGATAACTCCTAATATTAGATTGATGCAAAAACTCCGTAATAAAGCCTTAAATAAGTTTAGACACTCTAAAGAGCGGAATGACTGGGATGTTTACAAGCAATATAGAAATCTTACAACCAGTTCAATAAGAGCTGAGAAAAAAGCCTACCTTGCATGCAGATTTCAACATTGTAATAGTAGGGATGCATGGAAAGAATTGAGAAAAATTAATGTCTCAAATAAAAATAATAAACAACTTCCCATAAAACTGCAAAATGTGCATGAACTTAACCATTTTTTCAGTAGTGTCCTCAGATCCGATATCCTGCCTGATGCAGAATTCATTAGTTACTTAAGGAATCATAAAATCAACACGAACGAATTTAAATTCAAACTTGTAACACAAGATATCATAACTTCTACTTTAAAATCTATAAAAAGTAGAGCTTTCGGGGCTGATAATTTGAAAATAACATTAATTTTGCTTTGTTGTCCCTCAATTGTTGATCCACTCACTCATGTCATAAATGTTTGCTTGGAAAAAAATCAGTTTCCTGATCAATGGAAAGAAGCAAATGTTATACCCTTGCCTAAAGTTAAAAATCCCGCTCGGTTCGAACAGGTTCGTGCGATATCAATTCTCCCGGTTCTCTCTAAATTATTAGAAAAAATCATGGAACAGCAGATTGTGAGTTATCTTAATGAAAATAATTTGATCCCGGAATATCAGTCTGGGTTTCGAAAAAATTATAGTTGTGCCACCGCATTGTCTCAGGTAACTGATGACATATTTAAGGCCCTTGATGATAATTCTGCTACGGTTTTGGTTCTTTTGGACTTGACCCGGGCGTTCGACATGGTGAATCATGAGATACTGTTGGCGATGTTGCATTGTTTGGGTTTTGCTGAGTCTGCCTTGTCGTTGGTGTTCTCTTTTTTGTCGGGCAGGAAGCAGAGAGTTGTTCTCAATGGTGCTGCATCGGAGTTTCTTGATGTGAGCTCTGGTGTTCCTCAAGGTAGCGTTGTGGTCCACTATTTTTTATGCTTTATACATCACAGTTGGGGAAATATTTTTCATTTTGTAAACATCACTGCTACGCAGATGACACACAACTGTATTTCTCGTTTAAAATTACCGATGTGATGGAGGCCAGTCAGCGTATTAACGCGGATTTGAATTCTCTGTATGATGGGACATTTAAACTGCTTCTTAAGATCAATCCAACTAAGTCGGCAGCTATTCTTTTTTGTGGTGATAGAAATCGGGAATATGTTTTGAATAACTTACATATACATATTAATGGCGAACGCATTGCTTTTCAGGACTCTGCAAAAAATTTGGGACTGATGATGGATTACAGGTTGAGATTTAGGGAACATGTGATGCTCAAACTTAGGACTGGATACTCTGCCTTGAAGACTATATTTTCGCAAAGACATTGCTTGGGTTTTGGCATTAAGAAAATGCTTTGTGATACGGTTGTGTTGTCGCCATTAAATTTTTGTGATACCATCTACGGCCCTTGTCTTGACAGTTTCGATGCTGGTCGGATTCAGAGACTCCAGAATTCCTGCCTGAGACTCATTTTCGGTATAAGAAAACGAGACCACATTTCCCATAAGTTGAAGGAGGTTGGTTGGTTGAACATGCATGATGGACGAACTTTGCATTCTCTTGTTTTTTTTTACAAAATTCTCAAACTTAAGACGCCACCATATTTGCATGAGAGACTAAGTTTCCGAACCGATGTGCATAATTTGAACATAAGAAGAAGAAATCTTCTAACCATACCATCACACAGTAAAGAGTTGTTCAAAAGGTCGTTTTCATACTCGATTGCACATTTGATCAAAGAATTCAGGATTAATGAATTTACTGTCTCTATAAAACTTTTAAAAGAAACACAAAGCTTCTCCTGCTGAATAAATAGGAAATAATAATAATTTTTAATACTTTTTCCCTTGATTATCCTTGACCCCGTTTCTTTCCTTCCTGTTTTTTTTTTTTTTTAGGTTGTGCTTCTTTCTTTCTTTTTTTTCTGACATCTGTATGTTAATTCTTAATTTTTAGTAAATACTTAATTTTTGATCTTTTTTTTTTGGCCTCAACAGAATCCAGAACCTTCTCTGGAAATCTGAATACAAGGCCCATTAGTTACCTCAATCATTTGAATTTATTTGTAGTTATTTCTTTGTACACATTTGATGGTGACTAATAAACGTCTTATTATTATTATTATTATTATTATTCCACATCAGATTTCTTTTATCGAAAAATTTCAAACTGAAAACTTTTGACCTGAATCTTGAAACTATGACCATTTAACATGGTCATAATAAATCCAAATTTCTCTTGAAACCTTGATAATTCTTAATTGTTTTGTGGCTTCCACCTTCCATCATAAACGTATAGGTCATGAGGAAATCTTAAGGCCAAATTCCTAGTTTTGAAGATGTAAACAATCGCCGGATCAGAGCTGTGCCGCTGTGCACTGAATATTAGTGCTTCGAGCACTAAGCACTTGGAAAAAAGGGCTCCCGAGTCGCGAGCACTAAGCACCAATTTCCACAAAAGGCTCGCGATTACTAAGCACTTTGTGAAAGTAATTCGATATTTCGAGCACTAAGCCCTAAGCACTTTTTTAAGAACTGTTGAAGGTGAGGTTATTTTAATTGGAATAAAAATTGTACCTATTTAGCTAAGCTGTTATATGATATGAATGTTTTCTTGATTTTCGTGAATATTTTCAAAGATATATTCGAAGTTCTAAGTATAATACGAAATTTGTCCATATGATTTTGGTTCATGGTCTGTGCCAGTAAAATGCCACCGAAGTGAACCGATTGTACTCTGAAAGATATCCGTTGAATTAATTTGTTACAGAGGTGTAGACAAATGTTTTGAAGCCACAGGAGTATACTTGAATGACCTGAAGATGTATATCCTGTCTGTTTATAGAAGCCCCTTTTGGATGCTTTGATGCGTTTGTTGCTAGACTGGAGGACTTGTTGAACGGCATTGGCAATGGAAAGGATGTCGTCCTTGTTGGCAACTTCAATGTTCATTTCGACACTGGACAGACAAGAACACAGGAGCTATGCCATGTTCTTGCCTCATATGGATTGGGGAGGATGGTGACTGGTCCTACTAGACGTGAGAATTGTCTGGATGGTGTATTTGTCAACCGAGGTATCAACTCATGCCAGGTATCGCTAGTGGACGATGATTTTTCTGGTCACAAGGTCAGCTGGTGAGAATTCAAATTTTGGTTCCTGAGACTGCCAAACTGATCACGAGAAGTTGTAGACCAATTACCGAGAGGGGTAACTGTGTTTTTTTATGGAAAATTCCAAGATATCGTATGGACATGGATAAAGAGCGACGATCTGTGTGCGGATAAAAAAATTTATAAATTTTCAGAGTTGATTGTTTCGGCTTTCAGGGAATCTTTTCCAGAGAGAAAATGCAATGTACATCCCTTCAGGCCAAGGTTGAACTGGTTTAAGGATAATGCGTGAAAATCTACATCTCCTGAATGAAATTCACTCTTCTTCCTCTAATGATTGTACCAGGAACCGAAGAAATAAGTATCGACAGGAATACAGGAAAGCGATCAGGATTAGCAAACAACCGGAGAACGAAATTTTCATCAAAGAACCCAAGCAGGGCCATGTGAGAAATTATGAATGAATTCAGGACCATACCATAAACTGTGGAGTCATCAAGCCACATAAGCCCAAACTACTTCAAAGATTTTTTCCTAAATACGGTGAGAAATCTTCGGGGAGGTATACAGCATACAAAAGTGGACCCCGTAAACTTTCTCTGTCACGTGCCGAACATACTTGCCTCACCGTTTGTATTCACCGAGGTCACCTAAATGAAGTAAGAGACACAATTGTTGACACAAGAATAAAAAATGTGAAGATATTTATGGCCTTGATGTAATATCACTCAATGGTATTAAGGATCTCATTATTAGCCCCCTTACCAATATTAAAAATAAATGTTTCCAGGAAGGAACATTTCCGGAGGACTTGGAGCGTGCTGTGGTCTGTCCGAACTATAAGAGGGAAGGGAGGATGACCCGTCGAGTTTCAGGCCGATTTTTTTTTTGCCGGTGTTCTCGAAGAGGATTGAAAAATGTATGTCTACACGAATATCTGATTACTTCGAGAAGAATGACGTTTTTACGAACAGCCAGAGTGGATTTAGGGTTGGCAGAGTTACAGGAACAGCTATACTCGACTTCATCTTGAATATTGCGGGGGCCTTTGAAACCCAAGAAATAGCTTCAGCAACTTTTTGTGACCTGAGTAAGGCATTTGACTGCATGCCCCATGAAGTTCAACTGATAAAATTGAAATCATGCAACTTCCATCCATCGAGTGTGAAACTCCTCAAATCTCTTCCAGTGGCAGAATGCAGGTGGTCAAGATTGGCGATTCGGTGTTGGATGAAGGTGAGATCACTGCAAGGGTTCCACAAGGTTCTGTCCTGGGACCTCAGCTGTTTCTGTTTTATGTCAATGATCTGGATAAACAAGAATCTAATGTGTACAATGCTAATATACTTAAATGTTTGCATTTCTATCGTATATGTGCGATAATTTTGTATTATATTGATGATTGACGTATGAAAGTACTTTTGTATAGGAACATGAATAAAGGAATCTGAATGTGAATCTTAATCTGAATCTGAATCTGAATCTGAATCTGAATCTGAATCTGAATGTGAATGTGAATGTGAATGTTTTGGGAGTAGAAAATCATCTGAATAAAACATTTCACCAAAAATCGCCAAATAAAAAATTAAAAATTATAAAGATATGAACCCACGAAATTGACATTCATTTGGATAGAAGTCGAAGAAAAACGTTCATTTCCGGTTCAACAACCTCAAAAGAACCACATGAATCGTTTATTAATCGCGGAAACTCCCAATTCAACAAGATGAACATCATAAAATGCAAAAGCACTGCCGTGAAGTCAGGAGATTTTGAGCACTCGTTCATCCATCTTGTAGGTACTTGAATTTCTCGACGTATTCGTCATCAGTGAGTCGAACCTTGTCGATTAAGACCTTATTCGGCTCAAAATTTGAAAAATACAGACCTCGTGACGAAATGATATAGCCCCCGTGTAAGTAGAACGAGCGCTCAATATTATGATCTGGTATAAGGATTCTTTTTATCGATAATTTTCCCAATTTCGTTTTCTTGAAAATTTTATTTAGGTGGCATTGGTAAACTAGTTCATTTTGACAAGTTCAAACTCCTGTTGAAAGAAAAGACTAACCCTTGAGGATACCCTGTATTTATTTACAACTTTGAAACAGTTTTGAATCTTTGCGATGCCAGATAATCTAGTGATGGTTTCGAAGAGCATCCAAGGATAAAACTGCTGAAAAGACAGCAACCATTGATCCGCTCCATTTTTCCATATTTCCTCCACATACGAAAATCAGATTTCGCACGTACGATAGAAACCCTATCACACACGTCACGCGCAGATAGATCCCGATGATCAGAATTGGAATCGGCGGCAGTTGAGTCGACCTCGCATTCACTTTTTGATTCGATAATTCGGGGCAATTCAGGAATCCTGTACATTTGCAGCGACAGAACTATTTTGCGACAGGAATGTCATTTCGTGCAGACGCTGCGAGTTTCTGATGGATGTTGGCGGTACGTGAATTTACCGATTAACGATTGTGATGAGATGCGGACTGACATTTTGAGATCTCAGTTCTCAGACAACGTTCAAATCGCATATGGCAGGAAGATAGCTCAGACGCCAGTACATGTTGAATGTTTGATAGATTGCTTCGAGATCTACAGTATATTTTTTAACTGAAAAAAAAAGAAAACCGTTAAACCTGAGCCAAGCACGCGCGTTTCACTGCTTTCCATCATTTATTGAATAAAGAACATTCGACCATAATACATTCTCAATACCCTTCCTTGAACAAATTAACACATTGAGAAAGGAGCAAATATTCAGTGCGATACCCTTCAATTATAATATCAACAACCATGACTAGAAAAGGGTAAGCGATTGTATGCATTTATTCTCATATTATATTATTCGATAGCAAACTTTCATTCGACCTATACATCGGTAGGATTGATTATCTGTGACAGGCCGCCGAGCCTTTATGGGCGCCGTAGGCGCCCCGGTCTCATTTCATAAAAATGACTTTCATTCATGAATCATATATCAGAAATAAATTTCACACTATTATATCAAATTTCAAATACATTAGGAAAATCATAAATTAATAATTTATGTATAAAGAATAATCTCAAAAATACCCAAAAGCGCCGCTCAGAACCGCAGTAGGCAAAAATGCGTCCACGCCAGGACAACTCAATAGAAGAAAACAGGAAAAATTATACTAAAGGCGAAGGGCAGTAAATTCCAGTCCTTTTCAAAAACCAGGACCTATGATGACGCCAGGCCAGATCAATACGATACTTTACTCGTTGTCGTTAAGATTGAAAACCCGTGGATAGGATGCATTTATGAACTCACGCCTAATTCACTAATTCCCAGAACATATAAAGAGGATACAAATGGATACAGACAAAAATATGCCTCCGTATATTGGTCATAAAATACAAAATGAGCTTATTCACCTTATAGGAGAGCATATCAGATCTGAAATTTTGAACTCGGTGATAGCCGTTGACAAGAGCAGATGACTGTTTGCTAGATTTGTGCGGTTGAAACACAACAGCTTCTCCATTAACGAGAGTTTCTTTTAATTTTGTCGGATTACCGATACAACAGGGTCAGGTTAAGTGAACTTTTTATTGGAAATATTCGAAGAATACGAGCTTAAATTGTATGATCTTCGTGGTCAGGGTTATGGCAATGGTGCCAATATGCGAGAAAAACACAACGGTCTGCAAAAAAAACGTTTGTGACCATTTTTGTGTCATGTGATCTGGAAAAATTCTTAGATGTAGCTTGAACACGTCATTCTCCATCTGACTGAAAATTTCATCCCGATCGAATTAGTAGTTCCGAAGTAATCAGGAGAAAAAAATTTCGAACGGTCATATTTACGGAACCCCTGGTGGAGTTCGATAATGGTGACGAACAACTGCGGCATTCAGGAACTGGACCCACACTGAAGATCTCAAGTCTCTAAATTGTTCCGTTCGAAAGTTATCGTGCTTACGACCAGACGGACAGACTTATTCGACGGATTCGTCATCAGTGAGTCGAAGCTTGTCGATTGAGACTATTTTCGACTCGAAATTAGAAAAATACGGGCATTATGACGAAATGATATAGCCCTCGTGTAAGCAGAACAAGCGCTCAAAAAACGTTGGATTCTGTACACTAATGATCTAGATTTAATTTCTCAATTCCCATTATATATGTTCCAATTTGAGTAAACATAAGAAATAACATGAAGGGGCGCAATTATATTATTCGCCCAGGGGCGCATCCTGGGCTAGGCGCGGCCTTGATCTGTGAAGCCAATATATCTTTGGGTTCCGCAATTGCTAGGAATTTTCGAAAAAATCAGCTATTCAGTCAGTATATTTCATTTTAATACGTACCAAACTTGAAGAGTGTGGTTTGATATGGAATTCGATTCACGAAAAATATATCATAGCGTAAGAATCCAGCCAAAAAAATTATTTTGAAATTTTGTACTACAGAAAAACCTTACGCTTTCGTTTAGCCTATTCGCAATTATTATGACCATAATAATGATGACTGATAATGACTAATAATTCTCTATTGTTCCAGTTCAACTTCGTGAGTTTGAGAAAAGGAAAAGGAATTTCAGGGGCAATCTTTGCTTTCAAATAAGTTCATGGTCAAGTTGATTCGATGTACTCGCTATTTCTGATATATTTCAATACGCCCTGGATTTTATCCAGAAGAGATTCGATACTAAGAATCAGTGTCTCCAATATTCAACACCATTTTCATAGTACGGTAGCATCCATCTGCAGAATCTCGAATGGTTTTCTCTCAGTTGATGTGTTTTTCCTTAGTACTAGTCTGCTTAGGAAACAATTGTATTTATTGATTTTTTTGTGTGCTTTTTTGGTTTAACTTCGATTTGAGGCATTATTATACATATTATGTATACTTGAAGGTATTAGTTACCTCTTTACACCTGTAATTGGGCATTTGCCTGTTGGACGTGAAAGATAAATTAATAAATAAATGAAAAACATAGGTTCTCATTTGTTCTCGAAGTAGTATTTCTGCATCGCCACTATTCCACTGCGGATGCCCCAAGAAATCACCTACTTTGAAGGAGAATATGATTTCTCTAGCTAGAAGACTTGCCCTGATTTCTGCGGGTATCACCTTTATTCCTCAGGGCTTGGAATTTTCAGGATAGGTGTTCATTGATGAACGTGATCGTGATATTCACGATCCGACCTATCCTGAAAATTTCAAGTCCCTAGGCCTTTCCGTTCGAAAATTATAATTTTCTATGGATTCTATGGTTCTGATCATGCGATCTGTGAAAATGTAGCTCGAATATATCATTCTCAATTTGATACGAAATTTCGTCACGATCAAAGCATAGTTTTGAAATTATCAAGAAAACTGAATTTCAAACGACCATATTTACGGAACCCTTGGTTTAATTTTGCTCATTGATGAACGAGACCGCAACATTCCAGGTCCACACCTATCCTGAAAATTTCGAGTCCCTAGGCCTTTTCATTAAGAAGTTAAAATTTTCTATGGTTTCTATGGTTCCGGTTATGCGAGCTGGACAAAATTTTTTTATCTGAGTGCAAAATTTCATTTCGATTGAATCAGTAGTTCCGAAGTTATCAGGAAAACAAAATTTCGAGCGGCCATATTTACGGAACCCCTGGGCGAATTTTGCCCAATAACGAACTCAATTATTTCAAGATTCGAACCTACCCTGAAAGATTCAAATTTCTAGGTCGTTCTGTTCGAGAGTTATCGTGTAAACGGCCGGACGGACGGACAGATTCGAATTTTTCGACGGATTTGTCATTAGTGAGTCGAACATAGTCGTTTGAGACCATTTTCGGCTCATAATTCGAAAAATACAGACATCGTGACGAAATAATAAAGCCCTCGCGTAAGTAGTACGAGCACTCAAAAACACTCCAGGCTGGTGACCACCAAGCACTCCCCTAATTTATACATAACGGTTCACTCCTTGAGAGGCCAATTCCGAACTTTGCGCATCATTTACAACGCCGAAGAAACTACAATCCGATTGCATCCACCTAAGCAAAACACAAACTAGGATTGTCTATTTCCTATGTAACTCAATGGCTCAAACTCCACCCGATAATATATAAAAGTTATCCGCGTTCCTTTGTGCGCATGTGCAGACGAAAAATGACGAAAAGCACTGCCGTGAAGTCACGAGCTTTTGAGCGCTCATTCATCCTACCTTATAGGTAGATTCGCATTCTCCAGTTTTAGTAACAAATTGGAAAGATTTTGACAGCTGTCAAAAAAAAATTCGAAATAAGGCGAAAATCCAGACTTCAGTCAGTGCTTTAGGTGACCAATTTCTTTTTTTGATAATTCGCTAGAATT
This sequence comes from Aphidecta obliterata, assembly GCA_963966015.1. Lineage (NCBI taxonomy): Eukaryota > Metazoa > Arthropoda > Insecta > Coleoptera > Coccinellidae > Aphidecta > Aphidecta obliterata. Next base: position 20,887,847 of record OZ014434.1, on the reverse strand, counting down.
TTCTAACGTATCTATGGTTTTAGTGATGCGATCTGGACAAAATTTACCACGTAGTTTGAATACATTATTCTTCATCTATGTGCGAAATTTAATTCGAATGCAATGAGTAGTTTCGGAATTATCAAGAAAAAACTATTTTGAACGACCATATTTACCCCTAGTCTAATTTTGCTCATTGATGAACGTGATCGCAAAATTTGCCATCCGAACCTACCCTAAAAATTTCAAGTTCCTAGGCCTTTCCGTTCGGAAGATATAGTTTTCTATGGTTTCTATGGTTCTAGTCATACGATATGGGATAAAGGTAGCTTGAATATATCATTCTTCTTTAAAATACAAAATTTCGTCACGATCGAATCCGTAGTTTTGAATTTATCAAGGAAACTCAATTTAAAACGACCATATTTACGGAACCCCTAGTCTAATTTTGCACAATGTTGAACTTGAACACGACATTCGAGATCCACACCTATCCTGAAAATTTCAAGTCCCTAGGCCTATCCGTTCAAAAGTTATAATATTCTATGGTTTCTATGGTTCTGGTCACAAAATTTCTTCATGTCATTCTCCATCTGAGTGCAATATTTCACTTCGATCGAATCAGTAGCTTCGAAGTAATCAGGAAAACAAATTTTCGAGCCAAATTCACGAAACCCTTGGGCGAATTTTGCCCAATAACGAACTCAACCGCGGCATTCGAGATTCGAACCTACCCTGAAAATTTGAAGTTTCTAGGACATTCCGTTCGAGAGTTATCGTGTATATGGCCGGACGGACGGACAGACTCGAATTTTTCGACGGATACGTCATGAGTGGGTCGAACGTTTGAGACCATTTTCGGCTCAAAATTCAATCCACCGACGGTTAGGCAGATTTCGAAGAATGCTCATTTGGCCTACCCTTATCACACTTCCACACATTAGGGACTATTTCTGTATATGAAAATACACGACGAAATCATTGCGCAACGATATGTCATGTTTATAACAAAAAAAATTACGAAAAGCACTGCCGTGAAGGCAGGAGCTTTTGAGCGCTCGTGCATGCACCTTGTAGGTAGATTCGCATTTTCCAGTTTTAGAAATCAATTGAAGGAATTTTTGACAGCTGTCAAAAAAATTGTGAAACTTAGGCGAAACTCCAGACTTCATGTCAGTGCTTCAGCTGATCAATTTTTTTTTGATAATTCGCTAGAATTTTCTACGGTATCTATGATCCTGGTGATGCGATCTGGACAAAATTTCACGTAGTTTGAATACATTATTCCTCAGCTAGGTGCAAAATTTCATTCCAATCAAATCGGTAGTTTCGAAATTATCAGGAACAGAATATTTTGAACGGCCATATTTACGGAACCCTTAGTCTAATTTTGCTCATTGATGAACGTGACCTTGAAATTCGCGATCCAAACCCACCCTGAAAATTTCAAGTTCCTAGGCCTTTCCTTCGGAAGTTATAATTTTCTATGGTTTCTATGGTTCTGGTCGTGCGATCTGGACAAAATGTTGCTTCAATATATCATTCTCGTTTAAAATACAAAATTTCATCTCGATCGAATCCGTAGTTTCGAAATTATCGAGAAAACAAAATTTCAAACGACCGTATTTACGGAACCCCTAGTATAATTCTGCTCCTTGATAAACGTGAACGCCAAATTTCAGATCTACACCTATCCTGAAAATTTCAAGTCCCTAGGCGTTTATGTTCAAAAGTTAAAATTTTCTATGGTTTCTATGGTTCTGGTCATGCGATCTGGACAAAATTTCACATGTAGCTTGAACACCTCATTTTCCATTTAAGTGCAAGATTTCATCTCGATCAAATTTGTAGTTTTCAAGTAATCAGGGAAACAAAACTTTGAACGGCCATATTTACAGAACCCCTGGTGGAATTTGGCCCGAACTTAACCGAGGCATTCGGGAACTGAACCCACACTGCAAATTTCAAGTCTCTAGGTTGTTCCGTTCGAGAGTTATCGTGCTTACGGACGGCCGGACGGCCGGACGGAGGGACGGACAGACGGACGGACAGACTCGAATTTTTCGACGGATTCGTCATCAGTGAGTCGAACATAGTCGATTGAGACCATTTTCGGCTCAAAATTCGAAAAATACAGACATCGTGACGAAATGATATAGCCCTCGTGTAAGTAGTACGAGCGCTCAGAAAACAAAATTTCAAACGACCATATTTCTGGAACCCCTGGTCGAATTTTGCCCAATAACGAACCTACTCTCAAAATTTCAGGTCCTTCGGCGTTTCCATTCGAAAGTTAGAATATTCTATGATTCTGATCATGCGATCTGGACAAAATTTTGCATGTGACTTGAAAATTTCATTCTTCATCCGAATGCAAAATTTCATTTTAATCGAATCAGTAGTTTCGAAGTAATCAGGAAAACAAAATTTCGAACGTCCATATTCACGGAACCCCTGGTCGAATTTTGCCCAATTACGAATTCAACCGCAGTATTCGAGATTCGAACCTCCTCTAGAAATTTCAAGTCCCTAGGCCTTTCCGTTCGAAAGTTATAATTTTCTATGGTTTCTACGGTTTCGGTCATGCGATCTGGACAAAATTTTGCATGTAACTTCAACGTTTCATTCTCAATCTGAATGTTACATTTCATTCCGATCGAATGAGTAGTTCCGAAGTGATCAGAAAAATAATATTTTGAACGGTTATATTGACAGAACCCCTGGTCGAATTTTGCCCAATAACGAACTTAACCGAACTAATTCGAGATTCGAACCAATTTTTTTTCGATAATTCGCTAGAATTTTCTACGGTATCTATGGTCTTGGTAATGCGATCTAGACAAAATTTCGCTTGTAGTTTGAATACATTATTTCCCAGCTAGGTTCAAAATTTCATTCGAATCAAATCGATAGTTTCGAAATTATCAGGAACAGAATATTTTGAACGGCCATATTCACGAAACCCCTAGTAATTTTGCTCATTGATGAAAGTGACCGTGAAATTCGCGACCCAAACCCACCCTGAAAATTTCAAGTTCCTAGGCCTTTCCCTTCGGAAGTTATGATTTTCTATGGTTTCTATGATTCTGGTCATGCGATCTGGACAAAATGTTGCTTTAATATGTCGTTCTCGTTTAAAATACAACATTTTATCTCGATCGAATCCGTAGTTTCGAAATTATCGAGAAATCAAAATTTCAAACGACCGTATTTACGAAACCTCTAGTAAAATTCTGCTCATTGATAAACGTGAACGCCTCATTTCAGATCTACACCTATCCTGAAAATTTCAAGTCCCTAGGCCTTTCCGTTCGAAAGTTATGATTTTCTATGGTTTCTATGGTTCTGGTCATGCGATCTAGAGAAATGTAGCTTGAATATATCATTCTCCAGAAGTATACAAAATTTCGAATCGTAGTAGTTTGGGAATTATCAAGAAACATAAATTTCAAACGACCATATTCACGGAACCCCTAGTATAATTTTGCTCATAGATGAAAGTGATCACGACAATCGAGATCCACACCTATCCTGAAAATTTCAGTTCAAAAGTTACAATTTTCTATGGTTTCTATGGTTCTGGTGATGCGAGCTGAACAAAATTTTGCATATAGCTTGAACACCTTATTTTCCATTAGAGTGCCAAATTTCATCTCGATCGAATCTGTAGTTTCGAAGTAATCAGGAGAACAAAATTTCGAGCGGCCATATTTACGGAACCCCTCGGCGAATTTTGCCCAATAACGAACTTAACCGCGGCATTCGAAATTCGAACCTACACTGAAAATTTCAAGTTTCTAGGACATTCCGTTCGAGAGTTATCGTGTATACGGCCGGACGGACGGACAGACTCGAATTTTCCGACGGATTCGTCATCAGTGAGTCGAACATAGTCGTTTGAGACCATTTTCGACTCAAAATTCGAAAAATACAGACATCGTGACGAAATGATATAGCCCTCGTGTAAGTAGTACGAGCGCTCAAAAAATCAAATAGTTAGGACTCTAAACTTCATTTGGAAATTTTTTTACACGAAACGGACGTTATTATCGAATTCTATCCTAGTGGATAAACATTCAATTTATGGTTCAAATTTTGGGAGCGTGAAGTGGGATCGATATTACATTCTAACAAATGTAACGACTTACGCGAAGCCGCCGCCGTCAACTGCCGAATGATATGTTCGGGAAACCACGGGCTAGGTCTCACTCAATCGTCGCGTGCGACGTTCAGAACCATGCGCTTGGTGTCCCGAACACATCATTCGGAAGGTAACGGCGGTGGCTCCGCGTAAGTCGTCGGTCGCGGGTGTTCTGGGAGACCAGCGCTTAGGCGCTGGTCTCCTCGAAACGCGTCGGTCGATCGACGACGTGCGGTGATGTCATACGGAAGGCTGTCGGTCGTTGGCAACGGCCGCACGGTCTCCCTGAAATTCATTTCGCAATCTACACGCGCGCTTCTACACGTTTTAAAGATGAATAAAGAGTTACTTTGTTTAATTTTGGAAGATGAAGAAGAAGACGATGAACTACTGGCTTTGTCTAGAAAAAGGAAAAAACGGATACAATGTTCCAGAACAAACGGGAAGAAGGCACTTTTTTCAGTTTGGTTAACAAACATATTATTTAAAATTCAAAGAATTCCTTCGACTTTCCCAAGGACAATTCGCAAGAATATAAAGTTTGATTGAACATGATATCACAAAACCGCGAAGCTAAAGAAACCCACGTCCTATTACATGCTCTGAAAAACTAGCAGTGACGTTTAGGTAAGTTTGCGTTGTTGAAATATTCTAGTTCTGGTGTAATTAATAGGAAAAAATTACGAAAAGCACTGCCGTGAAGGCAGGAGCTTTTGAGCGCTCGTACATGCACCTTGTAGGTAGATTCGCATTTTCCAGTTTTAGAAATCAATTGAAGGAATTTTTGACTGCTGTCAAAAAAATTCTGAAACTTAGGCGAAACTCCAGACTTCATGTCGGTGCTTCAGCTGATCAATTTTTTTCTGATAATTCGCTAGAATTTTCCACGGTATCTATGGTCTTGGTGATGCGATCTGGACAAAATTTTGCACGTAGTTTGAATACATTATTCCTGAGCTAGGTGCATAATTTCATTCCAATCCGATCGGTAGTTTCGAAACTATCAGGAAAAAAATATTTTGAACGGCCATATTTACGGAACCCCTAGTCTAATTTTGCTCATTGATGAACGTGACCGTGAAATTTGCGATCCAAACCCACCCTGAAAATTTCAAGTTCCTAGGCCTTTCCGTTCAAAAGTTAGAATTTTCTATGGTTTCTATGGTTCTGGTCATGCGATCTGAACAAAATATTGCTTCAATATATCATTCTCGATTAAATTACAAAATTTCATCTCGATCGAATCCGCAGTTTCGAATTTATCGAGAAAACAAAATTTCAAACGACCGTATTTACGGAACCCCTTGTATAATGTTGCTCATAGATGAACGTGAGCACGACATTCGAGATCCACACCTATCCTGAAAATTTCAAGTCCCTAGGCGTTTCCGTTCAAAAGTTACAATTTTCTATGGTTTCTATGGTTCTGGTCATGCGATCTGGACAAAATTTCACATGTGGCTTGAACACCTCATTTTCCATTTGAGTGCAAAATTTCATTGCGATCAAATCTGTAGTTTTCAAGTAATCAGGGAAACAAAACTTTGAACGGCCATATTTACGGAACCCCTGGTGGAATTTGGCCCATTAACGAACTTAACCGAGCCATTCGGGAACTGAACCCACACTGAAAATTTCAAGTCTCTAGGTTGTTTTGTTCGAGAGTTATCGTGCTTACGGCCGGACGGCCGGCCGGACGGCCGGACGGTCAGACTCGAATTTTCCGACGGATTCGTCATCAGTGAGTCGAACATAGTCGATTGAGACCATTTTCGGCTCAAAATTCGAAAAATACAGACATCGTGACGAAATGATATAGCCCTCGTGTAAGTAGTACGAGCGCTCAAAAAGGAAAAAAAATGCGTTCGTTACAAACATTTATATTTGGTAGATATAAGTGAAATATTTCAATGTTAATTTACTAGTTCATTTACGTGGCACTACCACCGGTACAATTATTCGGTGCATTGCTCGCGAAGTCTGTAGATTGCTCATCGTACCCTTTCATTTCTATTTCATGTACCATTTCAAATACTTTGTGTCTTACTTCCGCGATAAGATTTGGTGGACATTCTGAAACAGTATCAGCCATGGAGTCGAAAAATTTGTGTATTGGAGATTTCGTTGGTTGCGACAATAATTTCGCAAAAACTAGAGATCCCTCTTCTTGTCTTTTTTTCAAAATAGCGGCCAAAGAATTTTCATTGAATTTATTTCTTTTTCTACCTGGTGAAGGAGTGGCAGTTTCTCCGCTGGCGTTTGAAGAGGCAGATGTTTCACTCTCTTGAGTAAGTGAATTTTCTTCATTATCACGAGTATCCTTTATTGTTTCTCGAGTCTCTGTTATCTCAGAATTTTCGGCATTTGTCAGAGTAACTCTCTGTGACGGAGCTTGGGACAGAAATGTTAATTGTGACATGTATTCCCAATTATTCAAAATTCTCGCCCGGCCCGTACTACCATCAGCTTTTTTTTTTCAAGTAATGGTCTCTCATATGTTTCCAGCGTTTCTTCACATCTGCAACTGAATAAATGATTCTAGAAATAATTTTTCTATTAAACAATTCGAAAATTATAACAAAATATCTCCCAAAAATAATAAAACCACTGCAACAAACACTTGATAAAATTATTGTTCATAAAGCAAAAACCATGTTTCTTTGGTAATAAACACTGAAAAACTTACTAACTGTGATAGATATTTGGGTTTTTCCAAACACTTTTGGATGGGAGAGATGAAAGAATCTACCCCTCATTTGAATTTTGAAGACAAGCTGTCCAGGTAATATTACCGTCTTGAATATTTGTCATAGCACGTAGGACAGTGGAAATTGCTTTTGGAATGTTAGCAAATACTTTTCGGATATTCCACACACTCATACTACTTGATGCAGAAACTATAGACCACGTTATTCTCGCATGCTGCTGTCTTCATAATATGCTCATAGAAGACCAAAATGTTCCCATTAATAGTAGTAACGTGGGTAATAATTTACCAAATGAAAATTTGCTTGCCCTGAGACGGGAACTTGAGTAACGAACTGAAACAGTACCTATGTTCGCCACAAGGAGGTGTTACTTGGCAATCAAATTATGCATGATATATATTAAAAATATTAATAATGAATATTCAACTTACCTTTAATTTCTAAGCTTTTGCTTATATTCTACCACACCTTTTGCTTGAGGACAGTACTTTTATAGTCTCTTTTAGAGGCATCGTATAGAACAGGATTGCATTCAACTAACTCATTCAGCATTTCTTCTTTTTCCTTATGTTTATTGAAAGAACACATTTTTCCACCGAACGTCCGCCCGTCACTATGCTATTCTAATACCAACCCAAGCGTGTAACGTTTAAATCTCGGCCGCCCTGACTGAACGTCGCATGCGTCGGTTCAGAGAGACCGTGCTTGGGGTTTCCCGAACATATAATTCGAAAATTGACGAAGGCGTCTCCGCGTATGACGTCGTCGACGCGTTTCGAGGAGACCAGCGCCTTAGGCGCTGGTCTCCTCGAACCGCTGCACGTGACCTACGAAGTGATGTGACGTCATACGAAAGGCTGTTGGTGTAACTTTTAAATCTCGCCAGCCCTGACTGAACGTCGCATGGGGCGGTTCAGAGAGACCGTGCTCGTGGTTTCCCGTACATATAATTTGGAAATTGACGGAGGCGTCTCCGCGTCGGTCGTCCGTCGCGTTTCGAGGAGACCAGCGCCTTAGCGCGCGTTGAAACGCGCTGACAACAGTCGAGCTCCATCGCAGCGTTCAACGCGCGCTTTCTTGAAACGCCAGTTAGCATGTGTATGGTCCGAATAAAATGTTTGTAGTTGTAATTGCGCATTATCGAAACGCGCGTTGAACGCTTTTACCTGCTCTAACATGAGGGCTATATCATTTCGTCACGATGTCTGTATTTTTCGGTCGCGGGTGTTCAGGGAGACCAGCGCCTAAGAGATCATTGGTTTTCTATGTTTCTGTTCAGTTGAGCATGTGCTTTCGACGCGAAAAGACGTGATCAGTCCGTCACGAAATCGTCCCAAATGTTCTTCTGCTGAAATGCTATATAGCACAGCGTTTTTATCTACTACGAGTTCATCGTTTATGAGAGCCAGTAAGTCATCAAATGACTTGATGGACATTCTGAAGAAGTAAAAAAATTTGGGTCTGAATTGCCTTAATTCAGGATACAAAATTATGTACTGACTTTCAGTCCGCCTGTATGACAAAATTGGGTGGACCCAATATCTCCGTCTTTTGTCGCGTCATTTCTGACGTCGGTATAAAATCACCATTAAAACTGACTCTACGTCCATCTTCGATTAATGCAAGAACTCTTCTGAACCTTGTAGCTTGTAGCGGCAACGCGCGTTCAACGCCTGACAAGCGCGTGTCATGTGAACACTTTAAAAAAATTTAGCGCGCGTTCAACGCCCGTTGAGCGCTCGTCATCTGAACGTACCCTAAGTAAAACGAGCGCTCAAAAACATAAATTCATACATCTGTCACCGTGACATCCATGAGCATGATACTTGAAATAATTCTCAGCTTGTGCCAGATTTCACGAGGTTGGCCAGTTGCCAAAGTCGACCAGGTTGATCTAAGGTTCTTCAATAAGCTGCCCGCTGCTGTGAGAGGCCTAGATGATCGACATTTCAAAGAGACAGTTAGTGAGCTATTGATCCACCATGCTTTCTACACCACAGAAGAGTTTTTAAATTGATCTAGCGCGAGATGGTTGCTCTGCTGCTCCTGCGTGGGGACTGGTCTTTGAGGGTTTCACAGTTCTTCGGGACCTCAGATTGATTTCTTTTTAGTTTAATGTTTAAGTTTCGCCTATTTATCTTTTATACAGTTTTAATTCAAGTGTACAACATCATAGGTTCATCAATCTCAAGTGATTGCTGAATTATATGGATCGCAGATGGTTATGTACGTGTGTATTTCTTTGACATGTGTAAATACTCTTGTCTGAAAACACTGATATTAAATATTATCTTATTGATTCAGAAATATCGAAAACAAACCTACAGGTATATTTTGATTAATAACCTTCCTCGAAAGAGACAAGGGTAATTATCTACTATATAAAAATAAGTCGGGTTTTCCTTCCTGACGATATAACTCCAGAACGCACTAACCGATTTCCACGGTTTTGCATTCGTTGGAATGGTCTCGGGCTCCGTGAGGTTTATAGCAGAGAAAATTCAGGAAAAATTCAGGACAAACCAACATTTTAAGTAGATGGCGCCGGTGCGTGATACATTGTTTGACAGCTACTCATTGTTCTCTGCTCAGTTAATTTCATGTGACAAACCGGTATTGTGTTCACTGTGAAATTGTGAAAAAAAAGTAAAAAAAACATATAACGTATATTGTGTAATTTTTATTAAATTTCAACAGCAGGCATTTGTCTTTAAGATCGTAAGTTGAACTGTGTAAATTATGTGGATCGTGCATTTGAGGTTAAATTCACCACTCTGTCCATAGCCCAAAATGCCTAGAGGACGACGTGCGAACATCGGCCGCCGCACAAGACATGCAAGCCAGCAACAAGTGTATTCACAGAACTTAAGCGAAGAAAGACAAAATATAATAAGAGAAAATGCCCGATTGAGACAACGCGTGAGCACACGGAGATCATCGGCATCATACAATCGCTTGGCATTCCAATATGATCCCACTGCGAACTACAGTGATGATGAAAATTTAGATATTGGACCAATGACGACTATATGCCGATATTGCAATGCGTTAAAGTTCAAAAGAGAAACTGCTGGATTGTGCTGCGCAAGTGGAAAAGTCAAACTAAATCCATTACTTACACCACCACAGCCACTGAAACCATTGTTCGATGGAAGTGATCCCGATTCCAGCCATTTTCTTCAACACATCCTTGAATACAATAACTGCTTCCGCATGACTTCCTTTGGAGCTAATATCATTCGAGACGGCGGCTTCATGCCGACTTGCAAGGTAAAAGATACAACACACATAACCAATCACTCACACCAACACAATGAATTCCAATACATAACAACTACATATACACCACACACTACACCATCACACGATCAGAAGTTACACCGTATTCTTCAACAAATGATTGTTTGCAATTACAGATACAAGGACAAATATATCATTTGCATGGTTCAATGGTGCCAGCACCAGATGAACCGCATCAATTTCTGCAAATATATTTCATTTCGTCGATGGTGGATCAGCTGAATGTGCGGTGCGATATACAGGGAACACAACAGTTGAAGAGACGAATTATTGAACAGTTGCAAGCATTTTTTTCACGCTAATAATGCTGTGGTTAATATGTTCAAAACAGCATTGGAGCGAATGCCATCGGATACGCACAAATTTGTCATAAGAGCGGATTGTACCCCAACAGGTGAACATGTGCGAAGATTCAATGCACCCACCGTTAATGATGTTGCTGCAATTATTGTTGGCGATCCAACTAAATCGCGAGACATTGTCGTTCAGCGAAGAAGCAATATCATGCATCGTGTAAACGAGACACATCGATTGTACGATGCGTTACAATATCCAAAAAAAACAAAAAAAACAACAAAAAATTTTTCTTCATCTTTTAATCACCAAACGAAATGTTACATAAAACGAAGCCATCTGGTGGCGAAACGGAGTTCGCCGGGTTTGCTAGTATACCTCATATTTATTTATCCTACTGTTAGTTTGTCCATATTGATCATAATTGTAAATGTATAAAATCGAATAAATGTTCAGCAAACGTATTATATAATGCGAGTATGCGAGTTAATGCATCTTCAAAGGATCCTTTGAAATTCGCTTCGTGTCACAGTATTCCTCATCTTCAAAGCCGCCTATTGGAAAATGTTCTTTCGATGGAATATCCTGCCTTTACCACATGCTTCAAAGTGACGGAATCATTGAAAAGGGGCTTCGGAATTGAAAACTGAGAAACGCATGCCGCACGAATGAAATGAAAAGCATAAGATATTCAGTTATGGAAATATACTTATCATGAAATATTCTTATTTGAAACGTCACGAGTTTTTGCTTTACTCTCTTAGTATCATAAGGGGAGATTCTTGCTGGATATGCATTACAATTTATCCAAAGAATAGCTATTTTGTCTGAACAATATCGAGATTTGTACGCGCTTGTTTATATCAACAAAGGCATTATCATTTGCCTGAAATTTTCGGATTTTGGGCCGAGAATAGTCTCAAACAATTGGAATGGACGCACAGAGGAATGATTCATGATCAAATTCAATTCTGTCCGTCTGTCCGGACTTGAACACGATAACGTTCGAAAGAAACGACCAAGAGTTTTGAAATTCGCGGGGTAAATTTTTAACTGAATAATTCGAAAAATACCGATCCGATTGAATTTCGTGAGGATTGTATCACTAGAAGATTTAAAAAAAATCATCATGAAACTTCGGAATCTAAGAAACTATTTGCCATATCCGTCTGAAATTTTGTGTGTGAATATAATGCCTTGTTTACATTAGACGAGCTGAACAACAAAACTGACCGAGTCAGCGTCTACACGCATTTGATTCGCTGGGCCTAAGCAACGCGTGGCCGAGTCTGCTAGTATTTCTATAAATGTAACTTTAGACTCAATGAAGTTACATTTCTTTCAATTCTGTTCCAAATTTCTGATGTTCCCATCGGAAAACTTCACATTATTATCCGATGAAATTTAACCAGTTCCTTGCGACTGCTGATGTCGGCTCGGCTTATCCAGTTTCTCGAATAACGTAATAAGTTTAATTGAATTAGAGGACTCTCCCGCTTAAGGATACTCCACTTCCTTCATTTCGCTCGCCCTTCTGCTCTTTCCACTCCTTTTAGCTACTCTCAAACTTCTTTGTGTTACACTGTGCGCTTCAACGTGGTAATGAACATTTCCCTTGAAACGGAAATATGGGAATATTCGTCACAATGCGTCATCCAATATTGTGAAGGGTGTTAAAATGAGAAATATGGATATTAAAGGTTAGTTGAATACCATTGATGTACAAAAATGAAGATTTCTCTAATGGAATATGTTATTTGAGCCATTACAATTGAGCAAATATACGCCAAAGCTCCGGCGGCAGTCGTCGATCGAAATATAAAAATGTTTTATAACATCTTGACAAATTGAGTTGTTGAGTTAAGTATAACTTAACTCTTCAGATGGCTCCAAAGAAAGAATTCCAATGGTGTGAAGTCGTAAGATCTCGATGGACAAGTTCCTCTGCGGGGAAGTCATTTTGGCATGGGCCGTGTGGCATGATGCACCATCTTGTCGAAACCACATAACGTCAATGGCATTATGTTTCACTATTGCCTCCAAAACAAGGCTCTACGCCGAATAGAGGTGTTGATGTGTCGCAATACCTCTATTCGGCAACAATAAACAAATTTTGTGCTTTTTCAACATAAGAAAAATCATATTTCACATTCCAGTCTCAATGTTCAGGTACATTAGAATGAAATATTTATATACTCCGTTTAAGAATTATTGACATCTCGGGAGGCTGTGGAAAAACGAATTAGAGTTGGTAATAGACTATTCAGTAATATTTTGGGTTGCTGAATTCAGGTTGGTATAGGAATAACACCAACATAACCCATAGAGACCTTGCTTTGATGATTTTATCGAGATATTGGTGAATAATTATAAAAATTAGCTCTGAATTTGAGTATTTTTTTGTCTTGTGCTATTGTAATGGCTGGAATTGACCAGGATACATCGCGCCTAACAACAAGATAATGCCAGGCAGTTTGTCGGTGTTACTTCGAGTTTTTCAAAGACTCTGCAGATATTTCCGCTAGCATTAATCGAGTTTCGCTAGTGTTTCAGGTAAACTGTTATTCACCTACTCAGTGTATTCCGATTGATCAATAAGGCGACATACACGGGCGCATTATCTGTCATTTCTGATACTTGGCGAGCCAAATTCGTTCATAAATCAGTGCGTGTGTGGTATCAAATCCGTCCGTTTTTGGTGTAATATCCCACATCTGGATCTGTCAAATCGAATTTCTACGTATTAGAACTGTACGGATAATCTGTCCGTGTATTGTGCCCTGTTGTCTCTCAAACTTTCAGATCTCTCCAAGCACTGTCCGTAGAATATTAGCCAAAAAAGAAGAAGGCATGTCATTACTTCCTGGAATAAGCAGTGGAAGAAAACCTGTGCAATATGATTATTCCTTCAAAGAGACATTGAATGACTTTGTTTTTGCTAAAATTAAAAATAATGAATATATATTATGATAAAAAAATTGGATACAAATACAAAAGAGTTAATCGAAGGAAAATTCTTATTGATAAACAGAAAAATATAATAAATAAAATACAATTTTGTGGTGAATACCGAGAATACATTGAATAAAACGTAAAATTCATTTACCTAGATGAAACTTGGATATTTGAAAACGGTGTTCAAATTTGTCAGTGGACACTAAAAAGTAATCCAGGAGGTATGCTGAGTATATTCAAGGGTAAAGGAAGAAGGTACACTATTTTGAATGCTAGAACAATTGATGGATTTTTACCTGAATGATAGGGAATACTATGAATGGTGAATTATTTCATAAATGAGATATTGAAAAATTGAAACCTTCAAAAGGATGCCCATCAATAGGATTATGTCAGCTTATTCAATAAACACACCCAAATCAGTACACTTATATGTGGAAACATAGTTTTCAATGAGATTTTTATCTGTGCACTTGTATCATTCGTAGATATTTTGAGTTGATTTATTATACTTTATCAAACTTATACACTATGGTACCCTGTTCACATTCCCTCTGCTAATACCGCTATTGAACACATGCTATATTGTTCCAATTCAAAAGTATACTGAATAATTGTAAAATTGCTCATCAATTATAATATTTTCAATAATTCATGGACAGTTTTAATAAATGAAAATAAAAATTAACTTTCTTAAAGTATTCAACACCGAGCACCAAATAATTCACAAATTGGTTCATATATTGATAGTTTCAGTACAAACTGTATGTCAAAATTCTTCATGTACTACATAGATTCTTAATTCTTGTTTCTCTCTTATTCCTAAAATAATAGTAATATTTATTTAGTTCCTACAATCATTGGAATATAATAATGGGGAATAAGTCAAATAATTTCAATGGTTACAAAGTTGATGTAGTTTTAGCTTCACAAGATTCAAAATATTCTAGCAAGTTGTATGGTTCAATATTCAGCAAACATTTAACTAATTCTTCTTTCAATATATCAACATTTCTTATCGAATGAAACTGTTTGGGTAACGCATTGTAGATCTTCATGCACATGTATTTTGCATCATTTTCTGCTAGTGTCACTTGTAGTCTCGGGTATATATAAGCATCAATTTTCCTAGTTGGGTTGTTGTTCAGAAACCGTTCAAATAGTTCACAGTGGCTTTGTATGAAGATAACATACTTCAGCACATATATTGCGGTTAACGTCAGGATTTCATTCCTTTTGAAAACACCTCTACAAGTCTCTCTTTAATTCATTCTATAGATAGCTCGGATTGCTCGCTTTTGTGTTTTGAATATTTTGTTCCGTGATGTACTGTTTCCCCAGTAAACAATGCCATATGATAGGGTTGACTGAAAATTGGCTGTGTATAGGAGCTTCAATGTATCATGTTGGATATGGTATTTCATAACATTGAGGGTGTAGATTATGGTGTTGAGTTTCCTGTTCAAGTTTTATATTTGGGGGTTCCATTTCTTAATATATATAACGTTTATTCCAATCCATTCATTTGGCCCTGTGCTTGCGAAGTATCAAGAATTCCACGATATTTTTGCGCTTTCAAACAAACAAATTCCCATGTTCAAACTGCAGTCGGAATATTCCGGCTTAATTATTCGATCATTCGTATACTGAACATTTTTCTAGGTTATATTTATGTTGATGTTTTATTTCTATGATGAAATAAAACAGTAACTTTTTGTAACCAGAAACAAAGCCTCGACTGGACGTTCAAGGCCTGCTTCGATGTCAATAATTCTTAAATGAAGTATATGTTACTTGCAGACCCGGCCACGCTTTGCTGTGGCTAAAGTATACGTTGAATTGAATTGTAGTGAAATATTCAGTGAAGTGGAATTATTGTTATTATTATTAACCTTAACCTACTCCTTACTTAAGCCTATCCCAACCCCATCCTAACCCTTTTTTTTTCGGGTTGTGGAAAGAAATCTGTTGACAGATTCAACCACGACCCGTGTCGGTTTGGCTTGATGTTGTTGCCGGCCTACTAAAAAAAAAACCAACTCGGAGAAATTCGAGGACCACCGGAAAAGTCATCCCAGTCCGCATCCGATGATACCCGATGAATAGCGGTCCTGTCTCTTTTCTCCTCATGTCTCCTGTCACAAAGCCGTAAACACCTTCCACTATCCTTCATGCTGTATCATTTTCTCTATTATATACTCAACTGGTGGTAAGCGGCCTATCTTTCCCACCAGTGCGTTCCTTTCCTCCGTCCATCTGATCTGAGGCAGTGCTTCGGGTCGTCTACAACGAGGCATGCATGTCAGATCACCCCGTCCTAAACTCTTTGTAAAGGTACCATAAGATCCATGCCCTGTCAAAAATTGAGTAAAATAGTACCCAGTCGTTTGATTCTCACATTAGATCCACTGCTTCAAATTTATGATCAGCCTGCGCGTCCAAGCGGCATTTTGCCCTTCACCATCTCATCTCTCCTGCCATTTTCTCAGTTTTCTTCGTCCTGCCATACGTCGATTGCCTGGTACTGCTTCTCCTATGGTTAAAAGGAAGCGCCATTAGATCAATTGGTGGGAAGCCAGCAATCACTTGGACAGCCTCCGCCGACTCAGTTCTGTATGCCGAAGCTACCCTTATCTCTCAAGTTGGATCAAACCGCACACAGTTCGCAAAATATAATCAATCGCATAAATATTTGACAACCAATATATATGTCAATCATTTTTTATCACTGACATTATTCTACATTCTTGACAGTTACGAATTCTATGAACATTCTGTATTATTCTCAACCAGTTCTTCAACCAGTTCCAAATTTCTTCAGTTTTAGGAAAGACCCAGAAACTTGCACGATATCGCTATGTTCGATAGATCGGTGTAGCGTGGACGCGATCACCTGTCGTCGATTTGAGCCCCATGTTGCTGCGTTGATAATTATCAGTCTTTGTCATGAGTAATAAACGAATAATTTGCAATAAAAAAATATTGCAACTTTAAATTGCCGTATAAACTATCCTATCTTGTGAATTGAATGAAACTGCACACAGTGTGCAAAATTTGATTGAAATCGGTTCAGTATTTTAGGAAACCATTCCGGACAAACAACGTGACACGTAATTTTTATATATAAAGATGAGGGTTCCCAATGTTGACCAGTCAATAGAAGTCTCGAACCGGAGTTAAACGTACTTATATGAATTAGAAATATGAATTAATTATATTTATGGTATCCTCGTGAGCAGGCAAGGAATAAAACGAATTAAAGATTTTAAGAAGCACTGAAGACGTCTGGGGCTTTTTGAGAGCGAGTTCTACTTACACGAGGGCTATATCATTCGTCACGATGTCTGTATTTTTCGAATTTCCGGCCGACCGTATACACGATAACCCTCGAACGGAACGACCTAAAAACTTGAAATTTTCAGAGAAGGTTCGAATCTCCAATGCCGAGTTCGTTATTGGGCAAAACTAGACCAGGGGTTCCTTTAATATGTTCGTTCGAAATATTTTTTTTCTTATAATTTCGGAACAACTGATTGGATTGGAATGAAATTTTGCACATGGATGAAGAATAATAGGGCGACATACACGGGCGCATTATCTGTCATATCTGATACGTGGCGAGCGAAACTCGTACATATATCATTGCGTTAATGGTATCAAATCCGTCCGTTTTTGGTGTAAAATACCACATCTGGATCTATCAAATCTTTACGTATCAGAACTGTACGGATAATTCGCCCGTGTACGTTGCCCTATTGTATTCAAACTACGTGCGGAATTTTGTCCAGATTGCATGTCACCAAGACCATATATACCGTAGAAAATTCTAGGGAATTATCGAGAAAAAAATTATGAAAAGCACTGCCGTGAAGTCGGGAGCTTTTGAGAGATCGTTCATCCACCTTGACGGTAGATTTTTCTGTTTTAGAAACAAATAAAAAAATTTTTTCCACGTACTTTAAATACATTGATATTCATCTATGTGCAAAATTTCATTCCAATCCAATGGGTAGTTCCGAAATTATCAGGAAAAAAATATTTTGAACGGCCATATTTACGGAACCCCAAGTCTAATTTTGCTCATTGATTAACGTGACCGCGAAATTCGCGATCCAAACCTACCCTAAAAATGTCAAGTCCCTAGGCCTTTCCGTTCAAAAGTTTGAATTTCCATAGTATCTATGGTTGTAGTCATGCGATCTGGAAAAAATGTTGCTTGAATATATAATTCTCCATCAAAATACAAAATTTCGTCACGATCGAATACGTAGTTTCAAAATTATCAGGAAAACTAAATTTCAAACGATCATATTCACTGAACCCATAGTCTAATTCTGCTCATTGATAAACGTGACCGCGACATCCGAGATCCACACCTATCCTGAAAATTTCAAGTCCCTAGGCTTTTCGATGAAAATAATCGGAAAAAAAAATGCGAATCTACCTAGTTGGTGGATGAACGAGCGCTCAAAAGCTATTTACTTCACGGCTGTGGTTTTCATCAATTTTGAATTTCCATAGTATCTATGGTTGTAGTCATGCGATCTGGAAAAAATGTTGCTTGAATATATAATTCTCCATCAAAATACAAAATTTCGTCACGATCGAATACGTAGTTTCAAAATTATCAGGAAAACTAAATTTCAAACGATCATATTTACTGAACCCCTAGTCTAATTCTGCTCATTGATAAACGTGACCGCGACATCCGAGATCCACACCTATCCTGAAAAGTTCAAGTCCCTAGGCTTTCCATCACAAAGTTATAATTTTCAATGGTTCTGGTCATGCGATGTAGACTTATTCTAATGGAGAATGATATCGATACCTTTTTGCCAAATTATCGTAAGCCTCAACGTACTACGTTGAGGCTTACGATAGTTTGGCAAAAAGGTATCGATATATTCAAGCTATTTTTTTCCAGATCGCATAACAAGAACCATTTCAAATTTTATCGAATTATTGACTAAAAAATCTTTATATTGCTGTAACAGCTGATTCGGCATAATTGACAAAGAGCTGCTGTCATATTTTTGACCGCTGTCAGAAATGTATTCATCAATTGGTTTCTAAAACTGAAAAATGCGAATCTAACCACAATGTGAGTGAACGAGCGCTCAAAAGCTCCTGACTTCACGGAAGTACTTTTTATAATTATTCACACTTGTTTAAATTAATCGCCAGAGCAGTCACCTAGGAATGAACTTCGGAAGGATCGAAAATACAGGCAAATGCTTCGAAATTATCTGAAGGAGAAGTATTTAATCGTATCCACCCAGGTTCATCTTCAATGGATATATTTCAAGATATTCCCATCCAAAATTCGAGATGTCAGATTCTGAAAAATTTCACAAATTCTGGAGAAAAATCAGCAGTCAATGTGACAAATGAAAGTCATTTCGTTTTCATAAACTCAAAAGATGAAATCACAAAATTAATTTCAAATTTCTCAACAACAGATCAGAAAGCTCCATTTTCTTTCCACAAGGAGCGGCATGAGAGCAGAATTCCTACATAACTCATTTCATCGATATCCCATATAAAGGTGTCTACTTTTAAAAACGTTGCGAACTTCGCAGGTTTGTAGATTCAGTGCGAAAACGATGTGTAAAATTAATTGAACATATTGGACATCTCGAACAATTGTTATAAGTAGCAGTAGTCTGTTTTCTTTACATTTTTTCTTAAAATCTGCATTATTAAAATTTAGTTTATCCGTTTAAATTACCTATTTCGATTCGACAGATAAATTTATGATTTCTATGAGAACTACTTTGATATTCGATCATAAAGAGCTTCAAAATTTAGGTTTAGAATATTTCGACTTTTTAGTTGTTATCTTGTTAGCCATGATATTATGGCAGATGACAAGCAACAAGCACAAAAGTTGATATGTCTCTCGAAAGCACTCTAAATGTGGTGTTTTTCGCTGAAGAGAAATAATGTTTATAACTCATCTTTTTTCATCGATGAAATCATTGGAAAGATATGACTGATTTTTTTAACTTCAGAATTTTGATATTCATCTCCTCACCACGCCCGCAATAAGTTTTTCTTTTGGCACAAATGAGTCCTTATCTTGTAGCAAATTCCAGATATGTGGTCAAATTTGATGACACTACAAGAATAACTGAATTATAATTGATTTTATGAAATCATGAAATATTCCGTGAAATCGAAAAATGTTAAATTGAAGAATAACCGTCGACCATGTTTTATATGATATTTTTTGTTGCAAATCACATGTATGATCCCGCCTTGAAGTTAGGTCCTTTTAGAAGTAGACACCATGTAGTCACAAAATTTCAGCAGAATGTGGCGAAAAGTTTTCAAGAAGAATATTTTTTATTCTTCGTTAATACGATTCTCACGAAATCCTACATGAACCTGGGTGTCATCATCTCACAACGAATTGTAAAGTTCGTTGCCCATTCACGAAACTTAACCGGCGAATTCGAATTCGTCGACTGTACCTAGAAAATTTCAAAACTTTAGGCCCAATCTTTTCAAAGTTATTATGTTTACGGCTGGACAGACATAATTGAATTTCAACTCGAATTCTTCATCTGTGAGTCCAATCTAATAGAAGAACGCTTTTATCAATAGAAACAAGAAAAAAAACGCATCATTCGCATCATACACTTGGGTGCAATGAAATCGGCTCACCTAAAATTCGTCACAATTTCAAATAAGTATTACTCGGAATCCGCTAGTCGGATTTTGATAATTTTTTTTTTAATTGTAGGTCAACAGTCGGTGATAACGTTGTGTTGAGATACTTTTGTTTGCAATTGAATTTCAGCATAAACGGGGTGCAAGATTGAAAAGAAGATTTATTCCTCAACTTTGACACACCCTGTGGATAAAAGGAACAGCAGCAACGAATGCCAAATGGAATCGGACTGAAGTACCATCTTTTCTGGTCGTTTTGTTTTTTGATCATGTATTTATCTTTATATTTACGGACATTACAGTGTTTCGAAACTGAGCTGATACCTTGGAAGCCCAGTGAAAAAACATTGAAAACAACAGGTTTTTCCTAAAACTAAATTATTTCAATAGCGGGTATGACCTCCTCTCGCCCTAATAACAACCCGCATACGATTAGGCATACTTCTAATTAAATTCACTATTGTTTCTTGTGAGATGTTTCGCCACTCTTTGTCTACTGCAACACAAAGCTCCGGGATCGACGCTACAAAGGGCTCGTAGTACTCTTCGTTTTAGTTCATTCCACAAATTCTCATTCTTAGGTCAGGACTGCACGGTGGCCACACCATAACTCGAAAATCGACTGCTGCAATGTAGTCTTTGACAATTCTCGAAGAATTTGAACTTTTTGTGAGTTTGTTTGAAAGTTTTCCCCCAGGCAGAAAAAATAGAGATAAACACACGACCAAAAAAACAAAATAACCAGAAAAGATGGGACTTCATTTTGACTCCTTTTGCCATTCGTTGCTGCGGCTCCATGAATCCACAGGGTGTGTCAAAGTTGAAGGAAAAATTGTCTTATCAATCTTGCACCTCTTAAATACTGAAATTGAAATGTAGACAAAAATATCTTAGGATAACATTATTATCGAAGGTTTAACCTAAAATTTAAAAAAAGTACATCAATATCCGACTAGCGGCTCGCGGGATATCCATGTTTGAAATTGTGTCAAATTTAAGGTGGGCCGATTTCATTGCTCCCGAGTGTATTTTCACGTTCGTTTTTTTTGGTTAGGGACTTCACTTGTCGCTGCCTACGAGTTTCCAAAATAATTCCGCTCTTAATATAGCTATCGCAGTCATTACCGCATTGAGAAGAAAGCTAACGCTGAAGGTCTCTTCTCATTTTAATTAAATTACCAGATTTGGCTGCTTCATTATTATTATTTCAGAATGAAGAACTGAACAAATGAATGAGCCAGACACAATGAGACAAGATGATTTCTCGCATAACCTACTTACCTATATCGTCGTGTTCCGGAGAAAACTACGTAACTAACATTTTTCAAGAAATGGTATTTTGGTGAAATCTTTTGGGCAACATAGTTACTAATATGCTTGCAAATTAACAAACTCTTAAAATGATCGGGTATATTCAAATTTTATAAAATGAAATCTACGTATCTCCTACCGCGTTTGGGAAAAATGCGTAACTCCCGAATTTCCCATACTAAATCAGTCATACTGACAGGTCGCATTCGGACGTTTAAAGTGTTTTTGTTTCTCCTGTAAAATGAACATAAGGCGACGATATGCTGATATTCGAAAAATCCTCATGTAGAGTTCTCATCAAGAAAAAATTATAGTACACATTTGAAGCAATTTTTTAATTCCAAGTTATATGAGGCCCATTGTTCAAATATATCGTCGCTTATTTATCTTTGATTATGAGAGCATATTTATTCAGGAGATACTCCAGCATCAGGCTTCAATTCTCACAAGTGACGCATCAGAGGTTCATTTCATAATATTATCATCATCATTTATTTCAGTTCAAAATTTGGGTATTTTGCCAGATACGACTATCCAATTCACAGAATATCTTGAATGTTCTCTTTGAGGGGCGTTCTGATGTCTGACATATTATATAAAGTCTTGAAATTATCCGGTATTCTACGATAAAAGTAAGGCATAGATGTCGATTGTAGGCTAAAGCCAAAATAAAAACTTTGCAACTAGTATACCATTGAATTACAAGATAAAAAGATAAGTAATATTGTATTTTGTTGGAACTCTTCAAAATTCACTCTTTGAAGGTATTTAAAGCGAATCATGAAAGATCCAGACAAATCTCTTGTCATATTGATGAGTCAGGAATTCTGCAACAATTGATTATTAATTTGTTGCATATTTGTACATTTGTATTCAGAAAATGTAAAAACTCACTTATTTTTATGCCGGTTTTATGGTACGCGGTGACCGCGACACGAGTTTGCCGTTTTACTTCCATCCCAGAGAACCCCCTATCACCCGCCGTCGCGTATCAACATATATAGGAATACACTTTTCTTTTCTTTTTTTTTTGTTTAGTCAGAGGGAATCCTCATGGACGAACTATCTCCGATAGATAGAACAGTGTGAGACTTCGCGTGGAGCACGACCTACTCTAACTAACCCTAACCTGCTGTTTTAGATTCCGGGCATTTATTACCTATCAACCTTTTGACACTTCTTGTTCGTATCTCTATCACGATCTTTGTCGTGTTATAATTGTGTTACCTATGAATTTGAATTTCATAGAAGTCCCTTCTTCTGGATAATTTAAATTGAGATTATTCAATTTCTGTTTCTACGTAGTTGATCTCTGGGTCTTTTGTGATAGGTGGGTATCCTCACCACATTTTTTGCGGGGTTGTAGTCAACAAGTCTTCTCAGCTCATCATTTGGGTGTTGACTTGCTTTTTCAAATATCTTCTCGGCCTTCTTTTTTAGGAAATCTATGACAGTTTCCCATTCTAAGTCTCTGTGGATTTGTTGGTTTCTTACGAACCACGGCATATTCATTGCTGCTCTGAGCAGTTTATTCTCTGTTGCTTGAATCTTCTTTATATGGCTATTGGCTGCATGGCCCCATGCCGCCGAGCCATATGTTAGTTGGGGTCTTGCAATTGACTTGATAATTCGTAGCTTCGTGCTTTGGTTCATTTGGCTTCTTCTTCCTAGCAGTGGGTAAAGTCTACTCATTGCTGAGCTTGTTTTATACACTGCATATTTAATATGGTTTTTCCATGTGAGCCCTTTATCTAGTTTTATTCGTAGATATTTGACTTCATATTCCCATTTTATCTCTTCTCCATCATTTAATGAACCATTCTTCTAAATCTTCTAGTGCTTCTTGCAGTCTTCTGTGTATGACATCTGGTCGTCGATGTCTGAAGGCTATTCCAGTGTCGTCTGCATAAAGGGCTAGCAGAATCCTTGGATTCTTAGGAATACCATAGATATTTATGTTGTAGAGCAAAGGTCCTAGAACTGATCCTTGGGGCACTCCTGCTTCTACTTGTCTGGTGGTAGATAATGTGTCGTCTATTTTGACATAAAAATTCCGGTTCCTCAGGTAGTTTCTTATTATCTTGCAGGTTTTGGTGGAGTAGCCTGCCATCATCATCTTGTAGGCAAGTCCTTCGTGCCAAACTCGGTCGAAGGCTTTTTCGACATCTTATAGCACTAATCCTGTGGCTTGTTTATTCTGAAATCCTTCAGTGAAATATTCAGTGATCCTTAACATTTGAAGTTCTGTGGAATGATTTCTTCTGAATCCAAATTGTTCCGGCGGTAGCAGATTCAGCGCTTCTGTTTCTTCATTGAGTCTTTCTGCAATGACTCTTTCGACAATTTTTCCAAGTGCTGACAGTAGACTTATCGGCCTGTAGTTTTGTGGGAATTTCTCTTTTTTTTCCTGGCTTATTGAACACAATAACTTCTGCTGTTTTCCATCTTTCCGGATAGTTTTCTGTTCTCATTACTGCGTTTGCTGTATTGGTTAGCGCTGCTATTCCTTTTCTGGGCAATTTCCGTAACATAAAGTTGGTTACTTTGTCTTTCCCTGGAGCTTTCCTGTTTTTTAAATCCTTGATGATTTCTTTAATTTCCGTTGGTGTTGTAGGGTTTGGGATGGTATCGCCTTCCGGCGGTTCCAACATCAATTCTTCATTTCCTTCGACTTCTTCTTCTAAGTCTTCATTGTCATCGTCTTCTCTGTAGTTGATTCTGGCTTCTCGTTATATTGCGTCGACCAGTGCTTCGGCTTTTTCAAGCGTTGAGTAGGCCATCCCATTAGCTCCGTGTAGAGGGGGAATTTCGGTTTTCTCGCGTCGTAAGCACTTTTGCATCTTCCATGCTGAGTGGTCTATGGTGTTTAGCTCTTTAACTCTTTGGTTCCATCTGTCTGTTCTCAGTTCTCTCAGTGCATTTTTTAGCACTTGACTGTGTTGATTCAGCTCTTTCTTGTCTTCTTCTCGATGTGAAGTTCTGTAGTTCTTCCTAAGTTATCTATTCCTCTTTATAAGCTCTTTTATTGCTTGTGGGGTTTCACCGTGTGAATGTTTCGGGGCTGGCCTTTTGATTCTTCTGGTACTGTCCTCGTAGGCTTCTTTTATTCGGCTTTCTAATTTTTCAACTTCATCTTCTAGTTCTTCAGAAGAAGAACTTTTTGTCCATCTCTATTTCAAGGAATTTCATGAGCTTACTCATGATATTCTTGGTGAAGGTATCTAGATCCTCGGTGGTTTCGGGTCCTTTCTTGTTGGTCTCATCTTTCTTCTTTTGGCTGCTCTTATTGGATTTTCGATTTTTTGGGGCTTGTTTCTTCTACTCTTGTTTGAGTGGTGGCGTTTTCTTCTTCTCATCTTCTTCCTTCTGTTCTTGTTGGACAGTAGATATCGTTTTCTTTTCTTCTTCTTTTCTTGTTTTGGTCGTAGTCTTCTTCGCGATATTCGCGATCCAAACCCCCCCCTGAAAATGTCAAGTTCCTTGGCCTTTCCGTTCAAAAGTTACAATTTTCTATGGTTTCTATGGTTCTGGTCATGCGATCTGGACAAAATATTGTTTCAATATATCATTCTCGATTAAAATACAAAATTTCATCTCGATCGAATCCGTAGTTTCGAAATTATCGAGAAACCAAAATTTCAAACAACCGTATTTACAGAACCCCTAATATAATTCTGCTCATTGATGAACGTGAACGCGACATTTCAGATCCACACCTAAATTTCAACTCCCTAGGCCTTTCCGTTCGAAAGTTATGATTTTTTATGGTTTCTATGGTTCTGGTCATGTGATCTGGAAAAATGTAGCTTGAATATATCATTCTCCATTAGTATGCAAAATTTCGTCACGATCGAATCTGTAGTTTTGAAATTATCAAGAAAACTAAATTTCAAATGACCATATTCACGGAACCCCTAGTATAATTTTGCTCATAGATGAACGTGATCACGACATTCGAGATCCACACCTATCATGAAAATTTCAAATCTCTAGGCGTTTCCGTTCAAAAGTTACAATTTTCTATGGTTTCTATGGTTCTGGTCATGCGATCTGGACAAAATTCCATATGTACCTTGAACACCTCATTCTCCATTTGAGTGCAAAATTTCATCTCAATCAAATCTGTAGTTTTCAAGTAATCAGGGAAACAAAACTTTGAACAGCCATACTTACGGAACCCCTGGTGGAATTTGGCCCATCAACGAACTCAACCGAGGCATTCGGGAACTGAACCCACACTGAAAATTTCAAGTTTCTAGGTTGTTCCGTTCGAGAGTTATCATGCTTACGGCCGGACGGACAGACTCAAATTTTCCGACGGATTCGTCATCAGTGAGTCGAACATAGTCGATTGAGACCATTTTCAGCTCAAAATTAGAAAAATACAGAAATCGTGACGAAATGATATAGCCCTCATGTAAGTAGTACGAGCGCTCTGCAACCGAGCGTTCGGCTGATTTTGGTCATGTTCGCACGTTTTTTTTTACTTATTTTTCAACATTTTTACGCAAAATCGAGATTTTCGTTTTTTAGTACTATACTTTCACTTTCAAAATTCGTTTTGTAAATGAAAATCGGACAACTTTCGACGCATCCAGCTCTTCCGGAAAATAGTGCCTCAAATAATTCAAATAGCAATTACGCAAAAACTATATATATTCTACAACTTCCGGATTGTGCACACTCAAAGTACCTATTAGCCACTACTTACATCAGGAAAACCAGCGCTACAACTTCGAAATCGGCCAAGTTATGGGGTTTCGAAAAAACGCTGATTTTAACGGTTTTTCCGGCTTCCCTCCGGTAATGATACACCGATTGCATTGCACTAGCACTAATTTTCTTCGTCTATCCATTCTCTACAATTCGTCTGTTGAAAGAATCAGCACCTCCATTGCTTCAGATTCTACAAGCAAAAAACTAAAAAAACACCGTTTTTTTTTGTGTTTATTCGCAATTACAAGAAAAGTAATCATATTTGCGACTCGAAAACATATCACTAAACATCCACGGACCACCCCACGTAACCCCCGACTCGCGGTTTTCTTCTACGATTTTTGTCGCGAAAAAAAAAATCTCTATTGCCTGGTCTATTATAATTTTCACAATTCCCTGTATTCCCAGCCATTTTGCTCCCAGAGTGACGTCATGCGCAAGAACGGACGAAAATAAGAAGTAGCACACCATATAATCCTTCCACCATGCAGTTATGATTATGCCGGTCTTATGGTACGCGGTGCATGTGGCGCGAGTTCGCCGTTTTATTCCCATCCCAGAAAGGGCCTATAGAAGTTATAACTTCAAAAATTGAAGAGCACAGACGTAAAGGCAAGAGCATGATCAACTTCTTAGTGTTTTCTGTACTTCTGTCCATTTTGCGACCTTAACCTGGTCCATTATTTTCACATGATTCCTTATTGGCGTATTCTAGATCTGATCCACCCCACTCCTTCTGTCACTTGTTACTTTATGGTAGTAGCGATTGAACCCTCGAGGAGTGCAGACGTATTGAGAAATGCGCATGGGTACCAAGTGAATCTAAGGAATTGTATTACGCAGGTATTGTAGACAAAGACACCCACAGGGTATATTATACCTGAATGACCCTTCATTATAAAAACTTTGATGTTTCCCCATAGGGAAAACAAATCGTTTCTTAATGAGTTCTAGATAACCTCGTATAGAAGTGATAAGAATCGAAGAAATAACTGTGTTGAGTCCAGGTTTAGATCGATGGTTCCACAGATTATTTTACATTGAAGAGACAAAAGTGAATTAAGTGAAAAGTGAAATAACGGTTCAAGTGTTGTTTATTGAGTCATTCTGAAAAATGTCGGAATACGACTCTGCACATGAAGACAGAGAATCCGACGCAGAAAACTTGTCGGATGAAGAAATATCCGATATGGATATTGAAGTAGAAGATGTCAATGATGAATCCGATAAAGATCGAATTATAAAAGAACAGAAGGAGTATATCAACAGCCTCATGAGTCAGGTGAAAGCTTTGACGGCGAGTATTAAAACTGTATCCGATGAGGTGAAATCCGAGAAGGAGGGAATGTCCCAGCCTTCGAAGCCGCGGAAACGCGCCAAAAGAAGGGAAAATGCCTTTTCTTCTGGAACAGAAGAGAGAGTGTCAACCCCCGCACCCCCAACAGAGGCCCCCAAAGGACAACCCGGAAGGAGTATTATAGCTGCAGGAGAACCAGCTAAGAAAATGACATATACTACAGCGCTGCAAAAAGTGAATCGCCCAGTAGATTCTTCTTCTGCACCCGCAGAAGGAATTGGAGTCTCTATTCCAATTGAGCTGAGGAAAGAAAAGGTCCCACCAGTGACCTTGAAAGGCACTGCCGACTGGACTCAAATGTCTAGAGATATGCAAGCGAAAGGCATAAAATACCAAAGAGCGGCCACAGTAAGGAACGGCATTCCTGTTGTACCTCAATCCCCCGATGACCACAGGAAGATGACGAAATTCCTCGAGTCAAGGGGAAAAGAATTCTACACGCTCCAAAGAGAAGAAGAGAAGAAAATCTACGCGGTGGTACGATATCTACCATTAGACGCAGATATCATCATCATCACCGAAGACCTAGCCGCGCAAAGCATTACCGACGCGGATGTCATAAGGATGACATCCAACAAAACCAAAAAGGCAATACCCTTATTTTTGGTGAAAAGGGTAGGTTAGTAGAGCCAATGTCATAAATGTCAACGTTACGGACATGCGCAAAGCAAATGTACATTCCCTTCGAGATGTGTTAAATGCTCTGGAGCGCACAATAGTAAAGATTGCACGCTAACCAGAGAAAACAACGAAAGAAATGCTACCTGTGCCCTATGCGTAAAAGCAGGTCACCCAGCCAGCTGCGAAGGATCTAGCGAGTGGAAACTGGTGACCAAAAAGAAGACTGCGACCAAAAAAACAAGAAAAGAAAAAGATGCCTACTGTCCAACAAGAACAGAAGGAAGAAGATAAGAAGAAGAAAACGCCACCACTCAAACAAGGGCAGAAGAAAAAAGCCCCAAAAAATGGAAAATACAAGAAGAGCAGCCAAATGAAGAAAGAAGAGACCAACAAGAAAGGACCCGAAACCACCGAGGATCTAGATACCTTCACCAATAATATCATGAGTAAGCTCATGAAATTCCTGGAAATAGAGATGGACAAAAAGTTCCGTAAACTCACTTAACCCAATGAATGGAGCTAGTGACTAACAGAAATAAAAACTACCTAAAGATAGTTTCATGGAACATAAACGGTCGACGAGCCCGCAGATCTGAAATAGAAGAAATAATATCCGAGAAACAACCCGATATTACAGCCATTCAAGAGACGAGACTATCTACAAGAAATAGAATTTCATTTCCCGAACATGAAATATACAGAAATTGTACAGGAGGGGGCGTAGCCCTAATAGTCAAGAGGAGCATCGACTACTTTTTTGACGATGTACTGAATAATGGGCAAATAGAAGCCGCCTCGATTATAGTTAACACGAATCGAGGACAAATGAAAATTGCGTCAGCCTACAAACCACCCCAAAATGACTTGATAGAGGAAGATCTGAAGAAGATGCTTGGGGGAAACTACCCGAACATCATTATTGGCGATATGAACTGCAAATCAAGAGAATGGAATAGCAGAACTGACAACCAAAATGGGAAGAAGCTTGAGAAGTACGCCGAAAAACTAAATGCCATAGTATTAGGACCTGAAATTCCGACCTACCTGCCCAGAAGTAATGGCCTACCGGACGTATAAGATATCGTCATAATGAAATATATAACCCAAGATTTCACACTTGATACTATAGAAGAGAGCAGATCAGACCACAACCCAATAGAACTCAGATTGGGACGCAGACCGATAACAGATGAACTTCAAACGAAAGACTTCACAGACTGGAAAATGTACAGTAAAATACTCCAGGAGAAAATTACTGAAATTCCGCAGATAAGAACTCCTGAAGATCTAGAAGATGAAGTTGAAAAATCAGAAACCCGAATAAAATTGATGTTGGAACCGCCGGAAGGCGATACCATCCCAAACCCAACAACACCAAAGGAAATTAAAGAAATCATCAAGGAATTGAAAAACAGGAAAGCTCCAGGGAAAGACAAAGTAACAAACTTTATGTTACGGAAATTGCCCAGAAAAGGAATTGCAGCGCTAACCAATATAGCAAACGCAGTGATGAGAACAGAATACTATCCGGAAAGGTGGAAAACAGCAGAAGAAATTGTGTTCAATAATCCAGAAAAAGATAGAAAATTCCCACAAAATTACAGGCCGATAAGTCTACTGTCAACACTTGGAAAAATTATCGAAAGAGTCATTGCAAAAAGACTCAATGAGGAAACAGAAGTGCTGAATCTGATACCACCGGAACAATTTGGATTCAGAAGAAATCATTCCACAGAACTTCAACTGTTAAGGATCACCGAATATGTCACTGAAGGATTTCAGAATAAACAGTGCTATTAGAAGTCGAGAGAGCCTTCGACCGAGTTTGGCACGAAGGACTTTCCTACAAGATGATGATGGCAGGCTACACCACCAAAACCTGCAAGATAATAAGAAACTACCTGAAGAGCAGGAATTTTTATGTCAAAATAGACGATACATTATCTACCACCAGACAAGTAGAAGCAAGAGTGCCCCAAGGATCAGTTCTAGGACCTCTGCTCTACAACATATATATCTACGATATTCCTAAGAATCCAAGGAATCTGCTCGCCCTTTATGCAGACGACACGGGAATAGCCTTCAGACATTGACCACCAGATGTCATACACAGAAGACTGCAAGAAGCACTAGAAAATTTAGAAGAATGGTGGAATTAAATGGAAAATTCAAGTAGATAGCAAAAAGAGCCAAGCTTATTCTACTACAGCAGCGGAGACTTGAAATTGATACCAACCTACAGATAGATGGAGAAGAGATAAAATGGGAAAATGAAGTCAAATATCTAGGAGTAAAACTAGATAAAGGGCTTGCATGGAAAAATCATATAAAATATGCAGTGAATAAAACAAACTCAGCAATGAGTAGACTTTACCCACTGCTAGGAAGAAGAAGCCAAATGAACCAAAGCACGAAGCTACGAATGATCAAGTCAATTGCAAGACCCCAACTAACATATGGCTCGGCGGCATGGGGCCATGCAGCCAATAGCCACATAAAGAAGATTCAAGTAACAGAGAATAAACTGCTCAGAGCAGCAATGAATATGCCGTGGTTCGTGAGAAACCAACAAATCCACAGAGACTTAGAATGGGAAACTGTCACAGATTTCCTAAAAAAGGAGGCCGAGAAGATATTTGAAAAAGCAAGTCAACACCCAAATGATGAGCTAAGAAGACTAGTTGACTACAATCCCGCAGAAGATGTGGTTAGGATACCCACCTATCACAAAGGACCAAGAGATCAACTACGTAGAAACAGAAATTGAGTAATCTCAATTTGAATTATCCAGAAGAAGAGACTCCTATGAAATTCAAATTCATAGGTAACACAATTATCACACGACAAAAATCGTGATAGAGATACGAACAAGAAGGGTCAAAAGGTTAAAAGGTAATAAATGCCCGGAATCTAAAACAGCAGGTTAGGTTCAGTTAGAGTAGGTCATGCCCACACTGTTCTATCTATCGGAGATAGTTCGTCCATGGGGATTGCCTCTGACTAAAAAATAAAAAAAAAATGTTACTTTAATTCAGTGCGCGTCGAGTCCAGATCTTACATCGATGGTTCCAGAGATTATTTCACATCGAAGAGACAACAGTGATTGTTGGAAAGAGTGTAATAGGTTTTCCGGTTGTTGTTTCTGACAAAAGGTCGGAATACGACTTTGCAAATGTGGACAAAGAATCCGACGCAGAAAACTCGTCGGATGAAAAAGTCTCCGATATGGATTGAAGTAGAAGGAGAAATTGATTATGAATCCGAAAAAGATTGGATTATAAAAGAACAGAAGGACCATATCAATAGCCGCATGCCTATGCATTCCGGCAAATTTGTTTTATTTCAATTGGAATATTTATATGTTAGGTATAAGTTCTCTCATCACAAATTTTTCTCAGGCAAATTATGAAATATTATTCCAATTTCGATTTCAATATGCGGAAACGAAAATAATTTATATTAATTTTCACATTCATGGCTGAACAACGCAAATATTCTGATTTGACGAAGTTGACCAGCGAAAAAGCCTTTGAATTCCTTAATGAGATTAATAGCGGAGATACAGACGATGAAGATGACAAAAATCTAGATGATAATTCAAATAATAATAAACCGTCATACCCTCCGATGACCGCGGAAGACGGACAATGAGGGTTCTCAAGAAAGGGTGGAAACTGAGGAATTGACAAGCCTTCTCACGTACCTACGAAGTGAGGAATTTATTCTTTGGGGACCGTACGTACTAATAGAGTATTGAATTGAAATTTTTCAACTGACTCGATACTGCATTCAGAAAAGAGAGAACGAGGTTATTCTGAAGAGTTTCTTGGAAGTGCATTCGATATAGATATATCATCGGTTCTGGGGCAAGACCCTAAGGTTCTAAGACCTCTGTCAACCCACGTTGCAATGAAACCTTCGAATCTGAAGATTTGAGACCCTACCAGAAACATAATAGATGGGACAAGAAAAAGAAAAAACATTATGAAATAGATTGTCCCAACATAATCAAAGAATCTATGGTTTATGTATGAAAAAGCATCACGTTCAAACGACTGCACCAAATTCGATAATTCTTTTTTAGTTGTGTTCATTATTATCACGACAAACTTTACGCAACGAAATATTCCCGAAAAACCGTACGGAAAAGAAAAAAAGGCTTTCTTTTTTCCTCCGACCAAGCGAACAATCATAGATTACCGAGTAGATTACTTATATTTCATGAGAATTTTGACACTTGGGTGAGTGAAGTTTATCGTGATTCTAGAAATTGCTTAGAAGTTTATCACTGTGTTTGATATATATCGTTTTGTTGTGGGCGAGTTCGTAATGATTGAGACAATGAGCAAACAGAATGAGAGGTTCTCAATCAAGATCTGCCCCAGCTCCGGAAGAATCGATATCATCGATCTCAAGCAAGATACAACAAAAATAGAATCCAATGAAATGATCAACTTTGAGCGTTTGGCATTAAGATGTAATCCCAAAGTTGATTATGCTAGCAATATATTGGTGTCTTTTGGCAAAACTGCAATGCTCTGAGATATCAAAATGAACCCCCAGGATTATGTTGTTTGAATGGAAAAATCAAACTACAACAACTGACAACGCCACTCGAACCTTTGGATTCGTTACTTTCAGGACAAGAACCTCTATCTGAACATTCCATGACATCATTTGGTTCGAACATAATTGAGGGATAGGGTTTCAATTCAACTTTTGAGGTATTTTTTCCTATATCGAACATCTCACACATTGATCATAACATATACCTACCTACAAATATGAAAATTCTTTTGAGACCCATAAATAAGGCTGAGGATAAGGGTAAGGGTTATGGTAAGGGTAAGGGTTGGGTTAGGTTGAGGGTTGGGTTAGGTTAAGATTAGGTTAGGGTTAATAATAATCCAATACTTTAGCCACAGCAACGCGTGACCGGGTCTGCTAGTATAAGATATAAGATGAAAAGTCAGAAATAGACCAATCGAAAATTTTACCATCTAATTGATTTAGCGGTTGTCAATTCTTATGTACTGTTCCACCATATAATTGGCGAGAAGAAAAAAAGTAGATTCCAGTTTTTCTCAAACACAAATTGCAGAATCTCTCTGTGGTGCCGGAAATGCACTTGAAAAAAGAACCGTCGGAAGACCACTATCATATACCAAAGTACCACCAAATTCACGCCTTGCATGGTTCACAAGGTTTTCATTTCTGCACTCCTTATAAGCTATTTAGTTTTAGAACTTTCAGCTCTATTTTCAGATGCAGATATGTGGATTAGTCTCATGAAGGTCTTCCAAAATCGCACAGCCGATGAGTTTAGCACACTCTGCACTACTGCATTCACATCGATGGCTCATTTACGTCGAAGAGGTTCTTTGGATATTAGTGAAAGCTGTGTCCTTTCTTTTTATATGGGATCTATCGGAAACAAAGTAAAAACAATGTCATTAACACTTCAAGATATTGAATCACAAAATTATTTGAAATATATCGAATTCCTCCACAAAGTCGGGATAAAAACATAAACGAATTCTAATTTTGAACCAAATCAAATCTGAATTTCTACATAATATCATTTGAACAAACTTTCAGAAGGATATGACGAATATTTTTTGAGATACCGAACTTCTTGGTGAGAATTTTCGGAAATTTTTATGGTAAGACGATCCATACTAAATTTCAAAGAAGCCTTTGTATCAATATAATATCATAATTATTGCTCTCAATGTATGTAATGTATGTATAGACTACAAGAAGATCGAATATTCCTCTTTCGAAATAAAAAAAAAAATATTCAGATGGCAATATTATCGAAACCCTTTGCCGGATTCCGTCCATTTACAAACAGACCTCGAACACACCCTGAAAACCGTAAAACTTTAGGCCAGTCTAGGCTCTCAGTTATCGTGTTTACGGGGTGCTTTTGTTATTGACCAAATAATAGTATAATTTTCACTCTGAAATTCTGGTACGCGGTGTCTACTTAATCATTCTTTAGTTAAACTGTATTATTATGTTTCTTCACTATAAAACATGAAAAAATCTTTACGTATTTTATTCTCTTGTTTTTGTGCGCTTGTTTCTATAGACAAGAGCGCATTCTGCTCAACAGTCTGTAAGGGTTTTGAGCAAATGCATCTTCCTTCCTATTTTATGTGGAAAGAACATTGATTCTTTCTGAAATATTCAATGGTGATTCCATCTTCTGAAGTTTATCGAAACGGAAAAACAGTATTTGTCATACCGACAGTGAACATTAAAGGCCTGTTTGGTACAATGACACGGGCGCGCAAAAGCTGACTTCAGTGTCGATATGGCATTTTAATTCTTGTTTCTCGAATTGATTTCTGCCTCACTTCTGAATATTTTTGTATTCGCCTTTTTAAATTGGACAAAATGAACTACTGTTGGAGTTTTTATCAGAGGCGATATCAAATAACTCAAATGAAAGTAGACAACGACTGTTTATCTGCAGTTTATTGATAAAATGATAATGATATTCAAAAGAGCTAATCAGGCGATTAAATGTGACACCGATATACCTATTCAACGTACTTGCTATTTTTAATTAGTCCCCTTGATTTCACCGCTGTATATGTACCGTTCAATTCGAGTCAGTGAATTATCGGACGATAAATATGATTGTTAAACGATTGGTGCCGATTAAGGCCCATTTTTTCTTCTTCATGGCAGGTGAGAGAGATTGCAATTTCGATGAAATCACGAACTAAACA
The DNA here is from genome assembly GCA_963966015.1 of Aphidecta obliterata. Taxonomy (NCBI): domain Eukaryota; kingdom Metazoa; phylum Arthropoda; class Insecta; order Coleoptera; family Coccinellidae; genus Aphidecta; species Aphidecta obliterata. The sequence continues at coordinate 20,853,053 of OZ014434.1, read as the reverse complement.
AAAAAGTCCTTTTTGTACAACTCAAAAAAACTTGACTTTTCTTCATAACCATGGATGCGTAAATGATTACTTTCTTTCACCGTGAAAAATAGTAGTTTACGAAACAAGTCCGGAAAGTACTGTTTGGCAACTTTTCATGTTGGTATTTCGTTGCTATAGTAATGATAAATTGTATTTATCGAAATCAGACCCACCAAATTTTTCATATAGCCAATGATAACAACGTAATAGGTGTCAGTCGTAATTTCCGGACTAGGCCGGGAAATGTTACTTTCTCAAAGGAAAAGCGTCTGGGAAGTGAGTACTTCCCGGACGATTACCGAAAAAAGTCTTTTTCTACAATCGATATCCAAAGTAAGCATTTGCGCTCGTATTTGACCACGCAAACGTCATCTTTTTCGAGGAATGTCACTTTTTCGCTTGTAAGCGACAAAATAGGAAAAACGCTCGCTCTCCCAATTATTGAATATAAATCAAGTATGCATTGCTCAGCGTATCAAATGACAACGAGTAAATGACATCTTTCATTTAATTCATAACTTTCCTAAATAGTAATCGTATTTGAGCGTGAAGCAGCAAAAATGGAAAAAGAAAATAATTTTTTGGAAATAGGTGAACTGTTCGATTGTAGCAAAAATCTTTGAGCGCAAATTCATTGTCGATTTCAAGAGATTGCCGCGCTCCTTCGCCGCACGGCAACTGTCTTTTTCAATCCACAATATATCATTTTGCGCTCTTAATAGGTAAACAAATAGCTATTTTTTCACCGTTAAAAAAAGGCTTTTTTTCAGTGCCAGATTAATTCACACAATAAACATGAAATATTACTTTATGGAAGATTTATTTCTTACAGAGTCAATTATTGATGATGAATTATTCTCGAATCAACTCTTCAAGTAATATTTAACGTTTTTAATCAGAAACAATTGTTACTACAATAAACATTTTCATTTATTGGAACAATAATTGATAGTGAAGTGAGAACAATTACTTCCAATATGAATTCCCGAAGATGTTCCAGGTTGCTGCTGATCAGCAACGTTAGATATTTTGTGAAGAGTTGATTCCACAGTGTTATCAGATACTTTTTTGGAAGTACATGAACAATTCAATATTTTGTTTGAAATCTCAATTTTATTATTCAAACTATCTTCTATATATGCTTCTGCTACGGAGGCAGATTTCCAGCCACCATGACGTTTTATCGATGTAATGTTACCTCCTGCATTGGCCAGAAGAGTTACAGAGCTTCTCCTGAAACAGTGACCTGTGTAGCTCTTTTCCAAGCCATTTTGCAATCAAGCTTGGAATTTCTCCTATTTTATTTATCCCCACATGTTGATTGACACATTTTCCTCTCGAATATTTCAAAAATATTCTATAACTTTTTGTTTGAGGCGGCCGTAGTGCTCTATACTTGCGGTTTATGTCAGTATAATCCGAATTTGAAACAGTAAACGTTCTTGCGCAATCGGTCTTTGTATCAGGTATTTTAACAATTAGTATAGATCCAGCTTCTTCAATGGCATCAATAGTTATATTTGATAATTCTTCACGGCGACCAGCACCGCTGATATCCAAAATTAGGACAACCTACAAATAAGGAATATTGAAATTACAACTAATCTCACGGAATTATGATTATATCTATACCTTATGAAGTTAATTGGTTTCTTCATCAGCATCTTGAATGATATTATTGATATCATCCCTTGATAACACTTCAGATTTCTTTCCTCGGTATCCGACGCTTTTGTTCTAATGAGCGGGACCAATTTAGAAAACTTCCTTATATCAATATTTTCCTTAACATTTAATGTACTTTTCAACATTGAGTAGACACTCCATAACGTGGAAGGTTTTAAAATTTTTTGATTTTTCCTCAAAATAGCATATGAGCACCTTTTCAGAAACTTTTTTGAGCGCTCGTACTACTTACACGAGGGCTATATCATTTCGTCACGATGTCTGTATTTTTCGAATTTTGAGCCGAAAATGGTCTCAATCGACTATGTTCGACACACTGATGACGAATCCGTCGGAAAATTCGAGTCTGTCCGTCCGGCCGTAAGCACGATAACTCTCGAACGGAACAACCTAGAGATTTGAAATTTTCAGTGTGGGTTCAGTTCCCGAATGGCTCGGTTAAGTTCGTTAATGGGCCAAATTCCACCAGGGGTTCCGTAAATATGGCCGTTCAAAGTTTTGTTTCCCTGATTACTTGAAAACTACAGATTTGATCGAGATGAAATTTTGCACCCGAATGGAAAATGAGGTGTTCAAGCTACATGTGGAATTTTGTCCAGATCGCATGACCAGAACCATAGAAACCATAGAAAATTGTAACTTTTGAACGGAAACGCCTAGGGACTTGAAATTTTCAGCATAGGTGTGGATCTTGAATGTCGTGATCACGTTCATCTATGAGCAACATTATACAAGGGGTTCCGTAAATACGGTCGTTTGAAATTTTGTTTTTTCGATAAATTCGAAACTACGGATTCGATCGAGATGAAATTTTGTATTTTCATCGAGAATGATATATTGAAGCAATATTTTGTCCAGATCGCATGACCAGAACCTTAGAAACCATAGAAAATTCTAACTTTTGAACGGAAAGGCCTAGGAACTTGAAATTTTCAGGGTGGGTTTGGATCGCAAATTTCACGGTCACGTTCATCAATGAGCAAAATTCGACTAGGGGTTCCGTAAATATGGCCGTTCAAGATATTTTTTTCCTGAAAGTTTCGAAACTACTGATCGGATTGGAATGAAATTATGCACCTAGCTCAGGAATAATGTATTCAAACTAGGTGCAAAATTTTGTCCAGACCGCATCACTAAGACCATAGATACCGTGGAAAATTCTAGCGAATTATCGGAAAAAAATTGATCAGCTGAAGCACCGACATGAAGTCTGGAGTTTTGCCTAAGTTTCAGGATTTTTTTGACAGCAGTCAAACATTCCTTCAATTGATTTCTGAAACTGGAGAATGCGAATCTACCTACAAGGTGCATGTACGAGCGCTCAAAAGCTCCTGCCTTCAGGGCAGTGCTTTTCGAAATTTTTTTACATGGTTCTTGTTGCACCATTCATGAAATTGGTCATATTTATGTTTTCTCATATATATTAGCTTTGATTTGGCCGGTAACATATTGGATACAATTGTATTTGCTTCTTCAGCCATATCTGATGGGGTATCACTACCACTATCATGATCAACATTCATCTTCTTTGAAATAATTCGAAGTTGAAGCAACTACGCGCAAATAAGATTCAATCACTCGGCGTGTCATTAAACCGTTTCTATAGTAACGACACAGAAAGATCACTGGATGAATAGAAATATTGTATTGGAAGCATTATCTTCAATAATTATATTTCAGACGATGTAAATTCACATTCACTGTTGTACGAAAAATATTGTTTGTATTTCGTGCGTATAAAATTCGTGTTTTCATGGCACATTCGTGAGAATTTTTGGCCTCGACCTGCGGTCTCGGCCGAAAATTGACACTTGACAAGTTTTTCGAAGTCTCAAATTGCAAGTTCTCTCCATTTTTTCTAAACATCACTTTTTGAACACAAGGCTTTGTCATCAAGTTTGAGGATGCAGATATGTTAATTAATAACCACAATGCGACTTCCACAGAAAGTTACAAACTTCATTTTGAGAGCGTTCCGTCATGTTCCAATGTGACTGTTTCTTCTGGTGAATGAAACTGGTACTTCTTTGCTTTCACACTGAAATATGCATTTTAGTTTTTGAGCGCTCGTACTACTTACACGAGGGCTATATCATTTCGTCACAATGTCTGTATTTTTCGAATTTTGAGCCGAAAATGGTCTGAATTGACTCACTGATGACGAATCCGTCGGAAACTTCGAGTCTGTCCGTCCGGCCAGCCGTAAGCACGATAACTCTCGAACGGATCAACCTAGGGACTCGAAATTTTCAGTGTAGGTTCAGATCCCAAATGCATCGGTTAAGTTTGTTGATGGGCAGAATTCCACCATGGGTTTCGTAAATATGGCCGTTCAAAATTTTGTTCTCCTGATTACTTCGAAACTACAGATTCGATCGAGATGAAATTTTGCACTCAAATGGAAAATGAGGTGTTCAAGCTGCATGTGAAATTTGACCCGAACCATAGAAACCATAGAAAATTGTAACTTTTGAACGGAAACGCCTAGGGACTTGAAATTTTCAGGATATGTGAAGTTATGGAATGTCGTGATGACGTTCATCTATGAGCAAAATTATTTTAGGGGTTCCTTAAATATGGTCGTTTGAAATTTAGTTTTCTTGATAATTTCAAAACTACAGATTCGATCGTCACGAAATTTTGTATTTAAATGGAGAATGATATATTCAAGCTACATTTTGTCCAGATCGCTTGACCAGAACCATAAAAACCATAGAAAATCATAACTTTCGAACGGAAAGGCCTAGGGACTTGAAATTTTCAGGATAGGTGTGGATCTGAAATGTCGCGTTCACGTTCATCAATGAGCAGAATTATACTAGGGGTTCCGTAAATACGTTCGTTGTTTTCTCGATAATTTCGAAACTACGGATTCGATCGAGATGAAATTTCATATCTTAATCAAGAATGATATACTAAAGCAATATTTTGTCCAGATCGCATGACCAGAACCATAGAAACCATAAAAAATTGTAACTTTTGAACGGAAAGACTTGAAATTTTCAGGGTGGGTTTGGATCGCGAATATCGCGGTCACGTTCATCAATGAGCACATTTAGACTAGGGGTTCCGTAAATATGGCTGTTCAAAATATTTTTTTCCTGATAGTTTCGAAACTTCTGATCGGATTGGAATGAAATTATGCACCTAGCTGAGGAATAATGTATTCGAACTACGTGCAAAATTTTGTCCAGATCGCATCACCAAGACCATAGATACCGTAGAAAATTCCTAACCTAACATAACCTAGCGAATTATCGAAAAAAAATTGATCAGCTGAAGCACTGACATGAAGTCTGGAGTTTCGCCTAAGTTTCAGAATTTTTCTGAAAATTCCTTCTTGATTTCTAAAACTGGAAAATGAGAATCTTCCTACCAGGTGCATGTACGAGCGCTTAAAAGCTCCTGCCTTCACGGCAGTGCTTTTCGTAATTTTTCTCTTTTCGAGGCAATCATAGTAGAAATACTTCATCCGTATTATCACTTTCATGAAGGCATGCTAATTTCGGATTCGAAGTTTCGTTTCGTTGGAGCTTCGAGGCAATTGACCAAATTTTATATTCCTGCATTGTTCACGAAGGTATAGCGTTTACAGGGTTTTCCCCGTTTTTGCATACAAAAAGTCCTTTGAACCGGAACTTTTATGCTTTATTTACATGTGACGAGTATTCGGCCGAGATATTGATCTCGCTCGAGTACTTGACCATCTAAACACAATTATAATACTCGACCCAGTGATCAGGCGAGTAAATAGAAACTGTTAGCTGGGCCGAGTGGCTACCCCCACCACCATCCACCAAGATGTAGTGTACTCGGCGTGTCTAAACCGCCCACCGATTGTTGTATACCGAGTGGTTGTGAATTCGGTATTAGTTCAATTGAGCCACTCGGCATCAAATGTGCTTGGACGCTGACTCGGTCAGTATTGTTGTTGGGCCGAGTAGCAAGACGAGTTTCTCCACCGAGATCTCGTCTCATGTAAACAAGGCATTATAGTATCGTCTTTCCAGTGTGGGCAAGTCATCCAGTTTCGAAGGCGCATTTGGGTGAACATATCGGAAGGTTATAATCTGCCATTACTCCAGTTTCATATTTTTCCTCCATAACATCACGTTATTCAATTATTCCAGCACAGTTGTGATAAGCCACTATCACTTGATTCTTATGGATGAAATTCTGATCAATTGCTATCTTTATTTAGTTAAACGTACCCCTACTCGCCAGGTGTGGTCTAAAAAATTTCCTCTTGGTGCGATTTCCATGTCAGTAACATGAAAATCGGCTACTCAGTACTTAACTTTCGATCATGATATGATTACTGATGAAAATGTTTGCCACTCGAAGAAAATAAGTATTTTGACATAAACAAGCATGATAAAGTTTCGTAGATTTGTTCTTATTAGTTTTCTGAGATTACCTAACGATATTTCATAAGAACTATTTTTATATCTGCTTCAATTCTTTCAAAAATCCCCAAATATGTGAATTTTTAATAAGAGAAGAGGTCAAGAGTTAATCTTATGTTTCGAAATATAAGCACAGACATCTGTATAGTTAGTTCTATGAGCCGAGATCGTACACGGAGCGTACTAACTATACAGGGTCTTTCACGAGGAACCTCACCCATATTTATACAGGAAACTACTGAACGTATTTTCATGAAATTCAGCACTTATAAGTATTTCACGATGCTGATGAAATCTAAAATATTTTCAAGGCATGAGCACCTCCGGTTTTCCGGAAATGACGTCAACTTCCGTTTTTCAAATTAGAACACCATTTTTTTATTGCAGAAATAGATTTCTTAGAAAATTTCAAGTTATTTTGATGTAACATTTTTCAGTTTTGGTTGGAAAATTCTCTCTGAGCGGGAAAATTCGAAAAAAAAATCGAAAATAGAGCTCCGCTGAAACAAGAATAACTTCGAGGTTTTTGGATGGAAAATTTTCATTTTTGGGATTTTTCAAGATGTAAGATTGATGTATCCACTTTAAAAATCGAAATCGCGATTCATGATACAGGGGGTGAAAAAATCGCTTTCAAAGTTAGGGATGACAAAATCGTGAAAAATCAATTTTTTCAAATTAGAACCCCATTTTTTTATGGCAGATATTGAATCTACGTTAAAAAATAATGTGAGTGTATGCATCACACCCTTGCCCTAAAATGGATATTTTCTGAGTTATTCACAAAAAACTGTTTTTCGTCTTGAATTTTCAGCTATTTCTCCCTTAGGAGATAGATATTCTGACATATTGACTCAAATAATTGAGCCGCTAGTACAGAACCATAATGACTTATGGTATCAACAAGATGGCGCGCCTCCACACAATTCACTCAATGTGTCAAATATCCTCTACAGGCTATTTGAAGATCGATGGTTGGCGAACAATGGTCCACATCTTTGGCCACCACGTTCTCCCGATTTAACTCCTTTAGACTATTATGTTTGGGGTAGGATAAAAAATATTGTCTACTCAACTCCCCTGACTGATGAAGAGGACTGCATAGAACGAGTCAGAAATGCGTTCAGGTTTGTTTAGATTTTTAGATTCATAGTTTTGAAACTCAATTTGGTTTTTAAACACTTTTGCAGATCTCCTCCTCCCGATGAAATAAGAAGAGCAACGCACGAAGCATTCCTGAGACGTATAAATAAATGTCTAGAAATTAACGGTCAAAACTTTGAGCATCTTCTCTAGTTATAACTGCGAGAGTTTGCCATGGTTCTCCTAATAGTAACTTGAAGTCGGTTTCAAGAAGGGGTGAAAAATCTACAGCATGGTTCAAATAACAGTTCCTGAAAATTTCATCTTTTTGGCGTGAAGGGAAAAGAAATAGCTGAAAATTCAAGACGAAAAACAGTTTTTTGTGAATAACTCAGAAAATATCCATTTTAGGGCAAGGGTGTGATGCATACACTCACATTATTTTTTAACGTAGATTCAATATCTGCCATAAAAAAATGGGGTTCTAATTTGAAAAAATTGATTTTTCACGATTTTGTCATCCCTAACTTTGAAAGCGATTTTTTCACCCCCTGTATCATGAATCGCGATTTCGATTTTTAAAGTGGATACATCAATCTTACATCTTGAAAAATCCCAAAAATGAAAATTTTCCATCCAAAAACCTCGAAGTTATTCTTGTTTCGGCGGAGCTCTATTTTCGAATTTTCCCGCTCAGAGAGAATTTTCCAACCAAAACTGAAAAATGTTACATCAAAATAACTTGAAATTTTCTAAGGAATCTATTTCTGCAATAAAAAAATGGTGTTCTAATTTGAAAAACGGAAGTTGACGTCATTCCCGGAAAAACCGGAGGTGCTCATGCCTTGAAAATATTTAGATTTCATCAGCATCGTGAAATACTTATAAGTGCTGAATTTCATGAAAATACGTTCAGTAGTTTCCCGTATAAATATGGGTGAGGTTCCTCGTGAAAGACCCTGTATAAATGCCAGTGCTTCTCTTTTGAAACCTAGGATTAACTGTTGATTTCTGATATGTTATGAAGAACCGACAAATGTAGTCAAATAAACATCTGCCCTGAATATGATTAAATGAATAAACGAAAACTGTCGGCAAATAGTGAATTATTTTCCAATAAGACCCATTTTCCTATTAATAATTCACATTCACCGTAAATATGCCTCAGAAAAATGAAAGCTGAAAATGGCGTTGCCGTTTTTCTTCTTTCTAGCTGAATACCAAAAAACAACAACAACTTCAATCATTGATTTAATTATTTAATAAACAAAAATATATTATTTCAGCTCTTGGGCCGGTTCTACCACAACTACAAGTGTTCGGCAAGCAGCTGGGCATCTCATCCGTTATTATGGGCACTGTCACTGGTATTCTTCCATTTGCTTACCTCTTTGCTAAACCTTTATTCGGTATGGTAGTAGATTTATACAGAGAGTACAGAAAAATAATCTTCATGGGTTTGATTGTGACTATGGGAGGTTGTTATGGCTGCATGACGTTAATTCCAGAAAGGAAAATGATGAATTTTGAGCTTCTGGCAGAAACTTCGATGATATCCTGTGGAAAAATGTCAGTGGTAATTGCCTACTCATTTTGGTTGATCATTAAATTCCGAATTTTTTCAATTGTTCGAGGTGAATAAATTCAGAAACCATCATAAACACATCGGAAAAGTCTAGGGATATTTTGATGAAGAGGCGTTTTTCATTTTTTCAGCTGATTCAGGGAAAAACTAAAATTATAGAGTAATGAGAAAATGTTGAATATGCCATTAAATTTATTTTTTGCTTGAAACGAACACAATATTTCAAAAAAAAATGAAGTATGAACCATAATTTTACGAGCTATACAAAAAAATTATCAAGTAAAAAATTAACTGAATGAAGAGTATGACCTACACGTTGGTTCAGAACAGCTCTACACCTATTTTCATAGTCAAAATGACATTGTCAATGCCCGATTGAGGTTTATTTGCCTATTCTGTGGTTAGAAGCTCTCAGAATTGAGAGCATTTTGGATATTGACCAAAATGGGAGTAATGCTACGTTGAAGCATGTCCCATACATGCTCAATCGGATTAAGGTCCGGGGATTGTGCGGGCCATGGCAATACTTCAATTCCCTCGTTCTTCAACCCGTTCGTCACTCTGTATTTGTGAACTTCCTCAACATTTCTTGAACGTTCCATGTTCCCGGATCGCCTCCACACTCGTGTCCGACGAGAGTCTGGATGAAATCCAAATCTGGATTCATCAGTGAACAAAACTGTTGGCCAATCATCTGCATCCCAATTTTGATATTCTTCGCACGTCTACTCTGGCAGCGCGATTGCATCTAGAGAGAGATGGACATAAAATTGGTCTTCGAATATGAAGATTGGCTTCGTGGAGACGATTTCTTATATAATCTCGCCCAACGGTTATGTTATGCTGGACTTCCATAACCAATTCAGATGCTGTGATTGTAAGGTGTCTTCTAACACTTAGCAGTAAAAATCTACCCTGACTAGTCGTTGTACAGCGTCTACGCCCTAGGTGTTGTTCAGCCGGACTTCCAGTTTCCCTGAAATGCCTCCATGAACGACTTATGACTCTTTGGGAAACACTCATCCGCTCAGCTACTTCGACTTGTCACAGGCCAGCTTAAATAAGGCCCACTGCTAGATTCATCTCGTCTGAAGACAAAGGTCGTCGTTCGATAGTAAAACACAATATTCGCAATGCAACAATACTATTGAAGAACACTATAGATAGAATTAAATCGAAATACTGAGTACTTGTAGAATTTACTTTTTCCATCTAACATTTTTTTAAGTGTTTTAATTATAATTTTTACATTTTTCCCAAAAAAAGGCGTATTCCAGCGGGGCAAATGAACCGATCAGTAAGTTGGTAGTACAGTTTAAACGATAAAAAAGTTTCTTTTGACGCTTGTATGACTTTGTACGAATATCTCTAGACTTTTCCAATGTGTGTATAATAGTTTCTGAATTTATTCACCCCGAACAATTTAAAAATGCGGATTCGTTTTGGGAAGGAAATAATCTGATCCATGTATTCTCTACATTGGTTTTATAAAAATTACGAAAAGCACTGCCGTGAAGTCTGAAGCTTTCAAGCGCCCGTTAATCCACCTTGTAGGTAGATTCGCATTTTCCAGTTTCAGAAACAAATTGAAAAAATTTTTGACAGCTGTCAATAAAATTTTCAAATAAGACGAAACTCCAGAGTTTACGTCAGTCCTTTATGTGACCAATTTTTTTTTCGATAATTCGCTAGAATTTTCTACGGTATCTATGGTCTTAGTAATGCGATCTGGACAAAATTGCCCACGTAGTTTGAATACATTATTTTTCATCTATGTGCGAAATTTCATTCCAATCCAATAAGTAGTTTCGAAATTATCAGGAAAAAAAAAGTTTAAACGGCTATATTCACGGAACCCCTAGTCTAATTTAGCTCATTGATGAACGTGATCGCGAAATTCGCGATCCGAACCTATCCTGAAAATTTCAAGTCCCTATGCCTTTCCGTTCGAAAGTTATGATTTTATATGGTTTCTATGGTTCTAGTAATGCGATGTGGACAAAATTTTGCATGTAGCTTGAACACTCAATTCTCCATCTGAGTGCAAAATTTCACCTCGATCGAACACGTAGTTTCAAAGTTATCAGGAAAAACAAAATTTCGAGCGGCCATATTTACGGAACCCCTCGGCGAATTTTGCCCAATAACGAACTCAACCGCGGCATCCGAGATTCAATCCTAACTTGCAAATTTCAAGTTTCTAGGACATACGGCCGGACGGACAGACTCGAATTTTCCGACGGATTCTTCATCAGTGAGTCGAACATAGTCGTTTGAGACCATTTTCGGCTCAAAATTCGAAAAATACAGACATCGTGACGAAATGATAGTGTCCTTGTGTAAGTAGTACGAGCGCTCATAAAGGGGCAATATTTCCACTGAATTTGAACAACTGACATTTCATTCCCCCTTATTACTTTTCATAATAAATGACTCAAAAAAAAATTAAACTCCGAAATAGAAAAAATTCGTACCTACTGTTCGGCTAAGATATAGAAGGTGCCCCACGGGAAACTTCACATTCTTCTACCATATATAGGATTAATCGTCAGTATCACGATATTGGTACTAAGAAATCTTTTCTCTTCCTTTTAATATACACGGTGAACCGAACTTAAAATCTTTTGATTTGCCATTTGCTGTACGCCTTGAGCTTCATCGAGAACTTCTATCGTATATAACTACATATCAGACATGAGTCTTTCGTCGTTTGTTTCAACCGAGATTTGATTATGCTAGAGTTTATACCTGAATGAATGCAAGATATGATTGAGTTGGAGTTTTTACCTGAATGATTGCAAGATCTGATTAAGCTAGATAATTAACCTAGATAATTGAAATACTCGGAGGTGAGCTAGAGTGTGCGCTTTCGACAGAGTTTCTCTTTGAATCTCATCTTCAAGATATTTCAACACACTGATGAAGTGGGTGAGTGTCATGTAGGCCTAAGGGTGCATCAACATTATATTTCATTTAAATTACCTCTGTGCTTCCTTGCCAGAAATTATCTCATTCCCTGTTGTTGTTTCGGGCTCATAAAGATTTTCATATTAAATTTTAATTGCATTGGCGCATTTGGAGTTTCTTGAAAGGGTGTTTCACTGCGGACGGACAGAAAGGGGTGGATAAACGCTTATTCTCGTTTTACTGACACCAGAACGTGGAGCCTTTTGGGTTCAGTAATGATACTACCATACTTCATTTAAAATTCCTATTTATTTCTCTCATTTCATTTCAAGTTATCAAACAGGATATTTTATGGCATTAACGTCTAATAATGTACATTAAATAACCAGATACTGAATTTCGCGTCTTAATCCACATTTGATCGTGGATTAACTAGTTGTACACTGAATCTTCTAGTACTGATTTATGATCTGGTGCCACAGTATTTAAAATCTCTTATTTATAGTGGTATCCAACCTTTCCTTCCGATTTTCCTTTAGGTAGATAATTTTATACAGATCTATAGGGTTCTGAAATCTCCTCTGATTTATTCCCGGACAACAGCTCTGTCATTTCCACTACAAAATCCGTAAATAAAAATTATGTCCGCATATTTGGAATTAGTAAATTGTCGAGGCATTTTTATTCAATAAGGTGAGAAAATTTGTAATTATACGACCCGAAACAACAAACAAACCGCAAAAATCGAAACAATTCTGCTCTGATGTCGAACCATTGATTCTATAGTGTGGGCAATTCATAAAACGCCTTTTGAAACAATCGTGAGATAGGTATATTGAAAATATAATTTATTGGTCAGAAGGGCAATATAATTCCGATTTTTTTAAAGCTATGTTTTGAAAACTACATCGTTTGAGTGATGTCATCGGTGAGCAATACGCTCAACAGTTTTCGAAATGAGGATGCTAGTCGTGGCTGCTTGTTTTTATGTTTGATCATCACAAAATTCTTAAAACCCATTTTTTTTTTTTTTTTTGTTTAGTCAGGAGGAATCCTCATGGACGAACTATCTCCGATAGATAGAACAGTGTGAGACTTCGTGTGAAGCACGACCTACTCTAACTAAACCTAACCTGCTGTTTTAGATTCCGGGCATTTATTACCTACTAACCTTTTGACTCTTCTTGTTCGTATCTCTATCACGATCTTTGTCGTGTGATAATTGTGTTACCTATGAATTTGAATTTCATAGGAGTCTCTTCTTCTGGATGATTTAAATTGAGATTACTCAATTTCTGTTTCTACGTAGTTGATCTCTGGGTCTTTTGTGATAGGTGGGTATCCTAACCACATCTTCTGCGGGGTTGTAGTCAACTAGTCTTCTTAGCTCATCATTTGGGTGTTGACTTGCTTTTTCAAATATCTTCTCGGCCTTCTTTTTTAGGAAATCTGTGACAGTTTCCCATTCTAAGTCTCTGTGGATTTGTTGGTTTCTTACGAACCAAGGCATAGTCATTGCTGCTCTGAGCAGTTTATTCTCTGTTGCTTGAATCTTCTTTATATGGCTATTGGCTGCATTGCCCCATGCCGCCGAGCCATATGTTAGTTGGGGTCTTGCAATTGACTTGATCATTCGTAGTTTCGTGCTTTGGTTCATTTGGCTTCTTCTTCCTAGTAGTGGGTAAAGTCTACTCATTGCTGAGTTTGTTTTATCCACTGCATATTTTATATGGTTTTTCCATGTAAGCCCTTTATCTAGTTTTACTCCTAGATATTTGACTTCATTTTCCCATTTTATCTCTTCTCCATCTATCTGTAGGTTGGAATTAATTTCAAGTCTCCGCTTCTGTAGTAGAATAGCTTGGCTCTTTTTGCTATTTATTCGAATTTTCCATTTAATGAACCATTCTTCTAAATCTTCTAGTGCTTCTTGCAGTCTTCTGTGTATGACATCTGGTCGGCGATGTCTGAAGGCTATTCCCGTGTCGTCTGCATAAAGGGCTAGCAGATTCCTTGGGTTCTTAGGAATATCGTAGATATATATGTTGTAAAGCAGAGGTCCTAGAACTGATCCTTGGGGCACTCCTGCTTCTACTTGTCTGGTGGTAGATAATGTGTCGTCTATTTTGACATAAAAATTCCGGTTCCTCAGGTAGGTTCTTATTATCTTGCAGGTTTTGGTGGTGTAGCCTGCCATCATCATCTTGTAGGCAAGTCCTTCGTGCCAAACTCGGTCGAAGGCTCTCTCGACATCTAATAGCACTAATCCAGTGGCTTGTTTATTCTGAAATCCTTCAGTGACATATTCAATGATCCTCAACAGTTGAAGTTCTGTGGAGTGATTCCTTCTGAATCCAAATTGTTCCGGTGGTATCAGATTCAGCGCTTCTGTTTCTTCATTGAGTCTTTTTGCAATGACTCTTTCGACAATTTTTCCAAGTGCTGACAGTAGACTTATCGGCCTGTAGTTTTGTGGGAATTTTCTATCTTTTCCTGTCTTATTGAACACAATGACTTCTGCTGTTTTCCATCTTTCCGGATAGTTTTCTGTTCTCATCACTGCGTTTGCTATATTGGTTAGCGCTGCTATTCCTTTTCTGGGCAATTTCCGTAACATAAAGTTTGTTACTTTGTCTTTTCCAGGAGCTTTTCTGTTTTTCAATTTCTTGATGATTTCTTTAATTTCCGTTGGTGTTGTTGGGTTTGGGATGGTATCGCCTTCCGGTGGTTCCAACATCAATTCTTCATTTTCTTCGACTTCTTCTTCTAAGTCTTCATTGTCATCGTCTTCTCTGTAGTTGATTCTGGCTTCTCGTTCTATTGCGTCGACCAGTGCTTCGGCTTCTTCAAGCTTTGAGTAGGCCATCCCATTAGCTCCGTGTAGAGGGGGAATTTCGGTTTTCTCGCGTCGTAAGCACTTTTGCATCTTCCATGCTGAGTGGTCTATGGTGTTTAGCTCTCTAACTCTTTGGCTTAAAACCCAATAGGAGATTGCGGCTATAATCGAAGAATTGAAGATTCTCGAAATGTTAAAACGTCTGTTCCAGCGTATCCACGCGCGTACATGCGATTTCTTGTCGCGCGACTGAATAATCGCAATCGCCAAGAAAGCAAAATGTTTCATGCGCGCACTTGCGGCAAATTAATCGAAACTCTTATTAAGTAACAACTTGGTTTTAACTGAAAACGTTTGCGTGGTAGGTAGGAAACGGCGCCAAGAGCATTATTAGGTGCATCCAGTGATAAATAACGGCGGTTGAAAGGGCTTTTTCCTTTCCGGATAATTTCATTCAATTGCGTATTACAATTACACAAACTTCACCCCATAGTTTTTGAGCGCTCGTACTACTTACACGAGGGCTATATCATTTCGTAACGATGTCTGTATTTTTCGAATTTTGAGACGAAAATGGTCTCAAACGACTATGTTCGACTCACTGATGACGAATCCGTCGGAAAACTCGAGTCTGTCCGTCCGGCCGGCCGTCCGTATACACGATAACTCTCGAACAGAATGTCCTAGAAACTTGAAATTTTCAGGGTAGGTTCGAATCTCGAATGCCGAGGTTGAGTTTGTAATTGGGCGAAATCCGCCTAAGGGTTCCGTAAATATGGCCGCTCGAAATGTTGTTTCGCTTGTTTTTCTGATTACTTTGAAACTACAGATTAGATTGAGATGAAATTTTGCACTCTAATGAAAAATGAGGTGCTAAAGCTACATGCGAAATTTTGTTCAGCTCGCATCACCAGAACCATAGAAACTATAGAACATTGTAACTTTTGAACGGAAACGCCTAGGGACTTGACTTTGAGCGAGAAATTCAGGATATGTAATGAACAAATGAATTCTATTGAATTTCCTCGATACAATCTTCCATATTGAAATGAAAATAATCAATTTCAATAACTTTCTAACTTTCTGAAACATTCCTAATTTTGGTAAATAAATTTTATTGGCGTGATTATGTAGCCTTAATAACTCTAAAAATAAATTCAGAAAATGGCTAACGGGTGGTTATTGTTACTTGCGCAGTTGAAATGAAATTATCTGGTTACGGTCCTGGAAATTCGAAATCCAGTATGAATCATTCATCTTCTGTAATGAAACATAATACCATGCCAATAATATAAACGAAAGGAATTTTGTTCTGGAAGAGGAGAAGTCATTTCTTAGTACTGTACTGTATTTGTACTTTTAAAGGATATGAAACTATTAGCGACATTACAGTTTTATATTGAAAACCGCAAAGAACTAGAACTCTACCCTAAATGCGTTCTTTTTAATGTGAAAATATTAATCTAAATAATCTTTGGCCAAGATCGTGATCGTATAGTGGTTTTAAAGGACTCTACGCTGTGTATGTGAGCATGTAACCCAAATTACGCTTGATTCAATAGAAGAGATTGACGGGAAAATAGGAAATTCAAAACACATATTTTTAGCACGCAAAATAACAAGCTTATTCATTTGTGCTCTTGGGAACGGTTCCCCAACTGCAGGTCCGAAAATAAGAGCGAAAATAATAATCAGGAAAGACCTGATTCGGTACAATGTATGACAATAGATAGACTGGTAAAGTTAAAACCCAGAGACCTCTCTATTTATCTCGTTCCAATACCGTTTACCCACAAGTAAGGAATATTCATAAACAGCAACAGGTTGACTGGTGAGAATTCTCTCAAATAGTGTTTGAAAATGATTGAGTAGATTAAATGCGACACTAATGACTCCTTCACCTTGATAGGCGATTATGTGCGAAAATTGTGAGTTATTCTCCGCAGGAATCCAACTACCATTTGACGATTGATGATCTCCCACGGTGCAAGGAGAGGGGAATGCGACCAAAGATCCTTGTTATATATATTTCCAACGGTGGGCAAGCCTTATTTAAGTTGAGTTGCGTCTAAAGATAGCTTTCTCTCTGGTCACTAGCCCCATCAAGTATTAGGTAAACAATATATACAAGTATAATTTTCAAAAACTAAGAGCAAACTATCCAGTCGTTCGAAAATTGATACCAAAAAGTTGGAGCGGACATTGGGTTGAAAGTGAACCGAACCGCTTCAGATGAGTAAACAAATCATGTTATTCACGGTTAATTGAATTTCCCGTTTATTTATTGTTCCAACATGCAACCATTTACATTTACATTCAACAATACGATTATTTGACTGATATTTCATGAATTTTTTTCAGGCAATGGACTCTGATATTATGGAGCTAAAATGTTTCATAAAATCGGCACTGGAATCAGAATCTTTTCGGGTGATTTATAGTCCATTCAATGACAGAAATTCATCATTATGTATCAAGAATGATAAAATTCCAAAGAAAAATACGAGCTACAACATCAGATGTGAAAACTCTTCTGCTGTACCTGATCAAGAAATGTTGAAATCTCCTTCTTTCTGGATTTTCGTGATTCTTATGTCTATCGGTACTATTGCTTTCAACGTAGTCAATAGTGTCAGCGATGCCATATGTTTCGATGTCATCGGTAAGGAGTTAATGATATAATTGCAGCGTTTCTATTTCCCTTCTCTACCAACATTCAATGATTCCCATTCCTATGGAGTCTCAAAATTCAGTGTACTGGATCTGAGAAATAATGTATTACGCTGTAGGTGTAGATCGATCAAACTGAAAGCTCATGACATTTCTTGTCCTTCAGTTTCATCATTTTTGACGTGCTGTTTTCTATGAACAAGTTATCATCACGATGACTTTTGGAAGAAGAAACCTATAGTTTCGAAGTTTACTGGGAATTTCCAAGGTCTGGATGCGCCGTAAATCGGCGAATTCCCCGAAAGAATTTCGTAGATATAGTAATTTGGGTTTTTTTCTCAATTATTCGAAAATACCGCTCCGCTAGAATCGAAACTTTGTAGTTAGTTGTGAATAACGACACGAAGGTTTATGAGAAGATCCTCAAACTGAAAAGAAAAAAATTTTTTTTCAAACTGAAATGAGTAAAAATTCGGCGTTTCAGCGTACACATAAATTAAAATTTTTACGTTTTATGATTTGGTTCGAAAAATCTTCTGAGCGCTCGTTCATCCACCTTGTAGGTAGGTAGATTCGCATTTTTTTTTTCGATAATTCGCTAGAATTTTTTACGTTATCTTTGGTCTTGGTGATGCGATCTGGACAAGATTTCTTCTTACATTATCCTTCATCTATGTGATTTCATTCCAGCCTTTCTGTTCGAAAGTTATAATTTTCTAGGAATTTTTAGGAGTTTTATGGTTCTGGCCATAGGATCTAGACAAAATAATGCTTGAATATATCATTCTCCATGAAAATATAAAATTTCATTTCGATCGAATCAGTAGTTCCGAAGTAATCAGGAGAACGAAGTTATCGTGCTTACAGACGCACGAACGGACAGAATTGAATTTTGGACGGATCCGTCATCAGTGTGTCGAACCTTGTCGTATAAGACCATTTTCGGCTCGAAATTCGAAGAATACAGACATCGTGTCGAAATTATATAGCACTCGTTTAATAGAACGAGCGCTCAAAAATAAACTTACTTCATCGGACGTTTCGCGAGAGGAATTATTCAGAAGTTCGAAACTTCAGTGGACTCTGAAAAAATTATAAAAGCACTGCGGTGAAGTCAGGAGCTTTTGAGCGCTCGTTCCTCCACCTTGTAGGTAGATTCGCATTTTTCAGTTTCAGAAACTAATTGAAAAAAATTTTTGACAGCTGTCAATAAAATTTTCAAATAAGGCGAAACTCCAGACTTTACGTATGTGCTTTAGGTGATCAATTTTTGAGCGCTCGTACAACTTAAACGAGGGCTATATCATTTCGTCACGATGTCTGTATTTTTCGAATTTTGAGCCGAAAATGGTCTCAATCGACTATGTTCGACTCACTGATGACGAATCCGTCAAAAAATTCGAGTCTGTCCGTCCGTCCGGCCGTCCGTAAGCACGATAACTCTCGAACGGATCAACCTAGAGACTTGAAATTTTAAGTGTAGGTTCAGATTCCAAATGCCTCGGTTAAGTTCGTTAATGGGCCAAATTCGCCCAGGGGTTCCATAAATATGGCCGTTCAAAGTTTTGTTCCCCTGATTACTTGAAAACTACAGATTTGATTGAGATGAAATTTTGCACTCAAATGGAAAATGAGGTGTTCAAGCTAAATGTAAAATTTTGTTCAGATCACATGACCAGAACCATAGAAACCATAAAAAATTGTAACTTTTGAACGGAAATGCCTAAGGACTTGAAATTTTCAGGATAGGTGTGGATCTCGAATGTCGTGATCATGTTCATCTATGAGCAAAATTATACTAGGGGTTCCGTAAATATGGTCGTTTGAAATTTAGTTTTCTTGATAATTTCAAAACTACAGATTCGATCGTGACGAAATTTTGTATACTAATGGAGAATGATATATTCAAGCTACATTTCTCCAGATCACATGACCAGAACCATAGAAACCATAGAAAATCATAACTTTCGAACGGAAAGGCCTAGGGACTTGAAATTTTCAGGATAGGTGTGGATCTGAAATGTCGCGTTCACGTTCATCAATGAACAGAATTATACTAGGGGTTCCGTAAATACGGTCGTTTGAAATTTTGGTTTCTAGATAATTTCGAAACTGCGCATTCGATCGAGATGAAATTTGGAATTTAATCGAAAATGATATATTAAAACAATATTTTGTCCAGATCGCATGACCAGAACCATAGAAAATTGTAACTTTTGAACGGAAAGGCCTAGGAACTTGAAATTCTCAGGGTGGGTTTGGATGGCAAATATCGCGGTCACGTTCATCTATGAGCAAAATTAGACAAGGGGTATTTTTTTGCTGATAGTTCCGAAAATACTGAGCGGATTGGGATGAAATTTTGTCCAGATCGCACCACCAAGACCATAGATACCGTAGAAAATTCTAGCGAATTATCGAAAAAAAATTGATCAGCTGAAACACTGACATGAAGTCTGGAGTTTCGCCTAAGTTTCAGAATTTTTTTGACAGCTGTCGAAAATACCTTCAATTGATTTCTGAAACTGAAAAATGCGATTCTACCTACAAGGTGCATGTACGAGCGCTCAAAAGCTCCTGCCTTCACGGCAGTGCTTTTCGTAATTTCTTTTTGATAATTCGCTAGAATTCTCTACGGTAGCTATTGTATTGTATATTGTTTATATCCCGACTCTCCTAGGTCTCTGTGAGACCCCTCAGAAGCTCAGAGCTTCAGAAGCTCAGAGCTTGTGCAAGTTAGGAGACCCGGTTGTGTTCTGTGTAGGCTTTGTTACTGTGTCCTTAAGCCACCTGAGGCACAGCACTGTTAACCTTCCGGGACACGCGTCGACTTTTGCGGAATAAGTACACGCTGCGGACTCTCAGTCCGCAATCCTCTCAGGATTTGTTTTCATTGACTTTATGCTGGTTCTTTCGCGAAACGATATATTTTATTAGTTAAGAAAAGAATAGTCGATCATTTCAAATTTTATTTTCAGCTGAACATATAACAAAACAAAAAATTCTAGAAAAAAACAATATTTCATTGCAAGCCAAAAGTTTCTCCATAACATTCAGGACAAATGTGAAGGCAGTGTTCGCCACACATAAATTTTGTGCATGACATTCTTGATGGTCTTTTTTTTGCGATCACAATATGCACATCTGCCTTTACCGGTGGTGACATTATTTTTAGACGTTTCTTTTAACAGCATGCTTGTTCCATCTTGAAATTCCATCATTTCCTAGAAAATATGAACCGCGAGAATCCTGAACGAGTTCTCCATCAGAAATTTCTTGTTCGGTATAGCTATCATGGTCACTCATTTGTAAAACCTCTTCTCCATCTTGATCTGATTGATCATCATAATGGACATTAGATTCCTCGACTTCATCTTCTCTCAGACATTCTTCCATCAACATTTCTAGACGCTTCTGTTCTTTTTCAAATGAATACATCGCAAAAATTTGAGAATAAATACCAATAAGCCTTATGAAATAGACGATTCCACTTACTTCTAACAAAAAGAGTATTTCACTAGTACTGCAATATTTACCGCACCACTACACGCTGCGGACTGCTGATCCGCAAAAACTCCTCAACCGTGAAAAAAACCTAATTATCTTACATTCGATCGCAAACTATGATAGAGAGTATCTAGACAAGCAGATACACGAAAGTGATAGAGGGGGCGATGAACACCCCCTTTATAAACTTACAACATGTAGGACTGCGGAGTGTGAGTCCGCGCGCGTGTTCCGGAAGGTTAATTGTTTACCCAACAGAGAATGGTGGAACCGTGCTCCATGTCAGAAAATTTCTTTCCCGACCGGAGGATTCGAACCCGGGACCGATCAAGGAGACCGGCACCAAAGTCGAATGCACTAGCCACTGCGCCACGACCCCGTGATCTTAGTGATTCGATCTGGACAAAATTCCGCACGTAGTTTGAATACATTATTCTTCAGCTATGTGCAAAATTTCATTTCAATCCAATCAGTAGTTTCGAAATAATCAGGAAAAAAAGATTCTGAAGGGCCATATTTACGGAACCCCTAGTCTAATTTTGCTCATTGATAAACGTGACCGCTACGTTCGCGATCCAAACCTACCCTGAAAATTTCAAGTCCCTAGGCTTTTCGATGAAAATAATCGAAAAAAAAAATGCGAATCTACCTAGTTGGTGGATGAACGAGCGCTCAAAAGCTATTTACTTCACGGCTGTGCTTTTCATCAAGTTTTTTGCTACATTTTGTATTTCGTTTAAGTATTGAAATTGTACCAAACTTCGTTAATCACTGGATTTTCTTTCTATTTTTATTTTTGTAATAAACATGAAAATAAATAAAGATAGTTCCGAAGTAATCAGTTAGTCCAAACAGAATTAATCTTTAACCCAATACACCTCCTTTTGCGATGTTTTTTTTTCTAGTTGTGCTTTCTTTGTTCCTAACATTAACCTGACAAGACATTGTGCGAATTTTTTCTTGTAGGTGACAAGTATGACTATGGAAAACAGAGGTCATGGGGATCAATAGGCTATGGAACGACAGCCCTTATATCTGGTTATGCAATAGATCAGTTTTCGAACGATAGGAATTTTTTTCGAATAGCGACTGGCGTTATGTTAGTTTTTGTCATCTTGGATCTCTTCTCTTGCACGAAATTGAACGTAAGTATCCACAAATTGCGGTTATTTCACTGCATCGTCTATCCGAATTCGATATTTATATTCAAACTAGCTAATATCCAGCATGCATTGCGAAGCCTCTTCCAATTGTTTTCGTGACCTTTTTGAATTGAAGGAACACCTTTCCCTTCGTCTGTCAATCCCCTTCGACAATTCAACCATTTCGGTCCCGTCCGTCTATTTTCTCTTTGAACCAATTTCTGTGCCTCTTCTCTTCCTTTATAAAAAAAAATGATATCGATTCGATGAGCAATATAAAAACGCGAACAGATCAAATCAATGGACAGAAAAATTTGAAAAGAGTTAGACGGGAGCCTTCGCGGCGTACACGATACTAAAATTCACCATATTTCCATCACAATAATACTGTAACGATCAAACCTATCTAGGCCAATGACTTCTTCTCAGAATGTCTCGGATATTGCGAGAGCGGCGTAGAAGCGCTCTGAACTGATCATCACGCATAAACAGGGTGTCTACTTTTAAAAGGGCCAAACTTTAAGAAGAGATAAAACATACGATTTGGAACGAAAAATGTCATATATTATTACACATGGTCGACATATTGACGGTCATTCGTCAATTCAACATTTCTTAAATTCACGAAATATTTCAAGTTTTTCCATAAAATCAATTATAATTCAGCTATCCTTGTAGCCTCATCAAATTTGACCACATATCTTGAAACGGCATTTGATTTGCTACAAGGAGTACAAGGTAAGAATTTCTGTGTGCCAACAAAATTTTCATTGTGGCGGTGTTAAGGAGATGAATATCACGATTATGGAGTGAACGAAATCTGTGATAATTTTTGAATGTTTCTTTCGATGAAAAATCATTGATTATGTAGGTATACTCCGTTTAAGAATTATTGACATCTCGGTTGGCTATGAAAAATCGAATTTAAGTTGGTAATAGACTATTCAGTGATATTTTGGGTTGCTGAATTCAGGTTGGTATAGGAATAACACTAACATTACCCATAGAAATCTTGCTTTGATGATTTTATCGAAGATATTGGTGAATATGAAATTATAAAAAATGCTCTGAATTTGAGTATTTTTTGTGTTATGCTATTAAAATGGCTGGAATTGACCAGGATACATCGGCCTAACAAGAGAACGCCAGGCAGTTTGTCGGTTTTACTTCGAGTTTTTCAAAGATTTGGCATATATTTCCGCTAGTGTTTCAGGTAAACTGTTATTCACCGGCTCAAAGTGTATTCTGATTGATCAATGTCTCTTAAATTTTCAGATTTCACCAAGCCCTGTCCGTAGAATATTAGCATGTTATTACAGCAAGGAATTAGCAGTGGAAGAAAACCTGTGTGATACAATTATTCCCTCAAAGAGACATTGAATGACTTTGTTTTTGCTAGAATTAAAAACAATAAATATATCAGTTTAGATATCCTTTTCGAACTGACCAAAGAGCACCTAGATTTCAATTGATCGAAGTCAACATTATATTATATCATGAAAAAAATTGGATAAAAATACAAAAAAGTTGATCGAAGGAAAATTCTTACTGATAAACAGAAAAATATAATAAAAATTACGAAAAGCACTGCCGTGAAGGCAGGAGCTTTTGAGCGCTCGTACATGCACCTTGTAGGTAGATTCGCATTTTCCAGTTTCAGAAATCAATTGAAGGAATTTTCGACAGCTGTCAAAAAAATTCTGAAACTTGGGCGAAACTCCAGAATTCATGTCAGTGCTTCAGCTGATCAATTTTTTTTCGATAATTCGCTAGAATTTTCTACGGTATCTATGGTCTTGGTGGTGCGATCTGGACAAAATTTTGCACGTAGTTTGAATACATTATTACTCAGCAAGGTGCAGAATTTCATCCCAATCCGCTCAGTATTCTCGGAACTATCAGCAGAAAAATATTTTGAACGACCATATTCACTGAACCCCTAGTCTAATTTTGCTCATTGATGAACATGACCGCGATATTCGCGATCCAAACCCACCCTGAGAATTTCAAGTTCCTAGGCCTTTCCGTTCGGAAGTTACAATTTTCTATGGTTTCTATGGTTCTGGTCATGAGATCTGGACAAAATATTGTTTTAATATATCATTCTCGATTAAAATACAAAATTTCATCTCGATCGAATCCGTAGTTTCGAAATTATCGAGAAACCAAAATTTCAAACGACCGTATTTACGGAACCCCTAGTATAATTTTGCTCATAGATGCAACTGATCACGACAGTCGAGATCCACACCTATCCTGAAAATTTCAAGTCCCTAGGCCTTTCCGTTCGAAAGTTATGATTTTCTATGGTTCGAGTCATGTGATCTGGAGAAATGTAGCTTGAATATATCATTCTCCATAAGTATACAAAATTTCGTCACGATCGAATCTGTAGTTTTGAAATTATCAAGAAAACTAAATTTCAAACTACCATATTTACGGAACACCTTGTATAATTTTGCTCATAGATGAACGTAATCACGACATTCCAGATCCACACCTATCCTGAAAATTTCAAGTCCCTAGGGGGTTCCGTTCAAAAGTTACAATTTTCTATTGTTTCTATGGTTCTGGTCATGCGATCTGGACAAAATTTCACATGTAGCTTGAACACCTCATTCTTCATTTGAGTGCAAAGTTTCAACTCGATCGAATCTGTAGTTTCGAAGTAATCAGGAGAAACAAAACTTTGAACGGCCATATTTACGGAACCCCTGGTGGAATTCTGCCCATTAACGAACTTGACCGAGGCATTTGGGATCTGAACCTACACTGAAAATTTCAAGTCTCTAGGTTGATCCGTTCGAGAGTTATCGTGCTGACGGACGGCCGGACGGACGGACAGACTCGAATTTTTTGACGGACTCGTCATCAGTGAGTCGAACATAGTCGATTGAGACCATTTTCGGCTCAAAATTCGAAAAATACAGAAATCGTGACGAAATGATATAGCCCTCGTGTAAGTAGTACGAGCGCTCAAAAATAGTACGATATTGTGATAAATACCGTGAATACATGGAACAAAACGTAAAATTCATTTATCTAGATAAAATTTGGATATTCGAAAACGGTATTCAAATTCGTCAGTGGACACTAGAAAATAATCCAAAAGGTATGCCGAGTATATTCAAGGGTAAAGGCAGAAGGTGCACTATTTTGAATGCTGGAACAATTGATGGATTTTTACCTGGATGTGATCCGATTCTTGACAGTGATATTAATGATAAGGATTACTATGAATGGTGAATTATTTCATAAATGGGTTATTGAAAAATTGAAACCTTCCCTGCAAAAGGATGCCCATCAATAGGATTATGTCAGCTTATTCAATAAACACATCCAAATCACTTTACTACGTGGGAACAAAGTTTTCAATGATATTTTTATCTTTGCTCTTGTATAATTCATAGATATTTTAAGTTTATTTATTATACTTATACTGTATGGTACCCTGTTCACATTCCCTCTGCTAATACACATGCTATATTGTTCCCAATTCAAAAGTATACTGAATAATTGTAAAATTGCTCATCAATTATAATATTTTCAATAATTTATTGACAGTGTTAATGAATGAAAATAAAAATTGACTTTCTCAAAGTATTCAACACCGAGCAATAAATAATTCACAAATTGATTCATATATTGATAGTTCGGTACAAATTTCATGTCAAAATTCTTCATGTACTACATAGATTCGTAATTTTTGTTTCTCTCTTATTTCTCAATACATTATAACGTTTTTTCCAATCCATTATGTTGGCCCTGTGCTTGCGAAGTATCCAAAAATTTTTTTCTGTTGCACAACTAGCTACCTGCTAGAATTCCATTAATTATCCTTCTTGAATCCTGACATGAAATGGTACTCTTATAGTTATATGGTTAGAATTTTGCAAGATTTCCAATACCAATAAATATTGCATGGTCCTGAGTGAATGATCTTCCATTCTCCATGGTTGACTTTTATATGAACGATAAGTTCAGATAATTTCATGTGAAAGCATTCCACGATATTTTTGCGCTTTCAAACCTGAATTTCCATGTATAAACTGCAATCGAAATATTCCGGCTTGATTATTCGATAATTCCGATAAATCGTATACTCAATACTTTTCACGATTATATTTATGTTTTATTTCTATGATGAAATTTAGTTACTTTTTGTAACCAGAAATAAAGCCTCGACTGGACGTTCATGGCCTGCTTCGATGTCAATAATTCTTGAATGGACTATACATGTTTTATTTTCAGCAAAAAATACCCCATTTATTTTTCTTTCGCATGACATATCATTTTTGTGCTTGCTGCTTGTGTTCTGCCTTGATATCATGGCTAACAAGATAACAACGAAAAAGTCAAAATATTCCAAACCTAAATTGATTCTATATTGAAGCTCTTTATGATTTAATATTGAAGTAATTCTAATGGAAATCATAGCTTTATCTGTCGAATCAAAATAATTCGAAGGAATAAACTAAATTTCAATAGTATAGATTTTATGAAAAAATGTAAAGAAAACAGACTAGGTACTACCACTCATAACAATTGTTCGAAATGTCCACCGCCTTATTCAATACATTTTACACATCGTTTTCGCACTGAATCTACAACCCTGTTGAGTTCACAATGTTTCAGACGCATTTCTGCACAACACAAATCTATTAATTTAGATCAGATCAGACAGACAGATCATATACTCTCGAGTCTGAACGCGAATTTGATGAACTTTTCCTTTCAAGGTGTTCCAGACATAAAAATCCAAAGGTGTAAGGTCGGGGCTCCTTGGGGATCGCTCCGTCAACTTCGCGTCGGGACGCACGTGAACGGAATACTCGCCCGGAGTTTTTCGAATTGAAACTAGAATTTTAATGTCTAATCGTTCGGGCGAGGGCAGATAATACAGAATTAGGACGGAC
The DNA here is from genome assembly GCA_963966015.1 of Aphidecta obliterata. NCBI lineage: Eukaryota > Metazoa > Arthropoda > Insecta > Coleoptera > Coccinellidae > Aphidecta > Aphidecta obliterata. Next base: position 20,826,294 of record OZ014434.1, on the reverse strand, counting down.
TAGGATGGAAAATCTAGGTATTCGTTGGGATTTTCGATTGTTCTCATGAGTTTTGGCAATATTTCATTGAAAATGTTATACTTACTCTTTGAAACAATCGAAAGCTTCAAAGACAAGGGCAGATTCATGGGGACAATTTCACATGATCTTTCGTGCCATTATTTCACAACTAACTACGAAGATTTTACGATCTAGGTATTTTTCCGAATCATTGTGAAAAAAATTGGCTACATGGAAGATGCTCTTCGGCAAAATGATAACGTGATGACGTTAACAAATATTTTTAAAGATATTCTGACAGCCTGTATCGCATTTATGGAAATTTCCCTGAATATTGCAAAGTTCTCCTCAAATCCCTTCCAACCAAACAAACAAATCCAACGACATAGTCGAGTTAACTAAACTGCCACCAATCTTCCTCGGAAGCAAAATAAAGACGTCTGACAGAGGAAAAGAGTTGCGCTTTTATAAAAAAAAAACCATCTCATCTTGTACGAAGTTGCGGACGACAAAAACGTAAGTTCACGCTGTCCGCTCAGAAAAACCGAAGAGATTTCTGCTTGTTGAATGCCAACACTCCCCCTGGTTACGCTCTCCGCATGTGAAACGACTGCAAAAGTCCAATTGCACCCCTAAATATTCATTCATTAAGTCCCGCACATTCCGACGTTGGGAGTCATGAGAGGTGAACTTTTCGGACCAGAAATACTTCCCGATCGCCTCAACGCTGAAGAATTTATTACATCAATCCATAGCAGCTTAACGGACATATTGGATGAAATGCCCCTGGCTAACAGACAAAATGTCTGGTTTCAAATGGATGGCTGTCCAGCTCATTGGAGCCGGAATGAGCGGGACTTAATGATTGAATATTTTGGGGTGCGATGGATTGGAAAGTACGGACCGGGGAGATGGCCATCAAGGAGCACCGATTATACGCCTTTGGATTTTTATGTCTGGATCACCTTGGAAGAAAAAGTATATCAAATTCGCGTTCAGACTCGATAGGATCTGATCGAAAGAATAAATTTGTGTTGTGCAGAAATGCGCCAAAAACGTTGTGAACTGCACAAGGTTGTAGATTCAGTGCAAAAACGATGTGTAGAATGTAGTGGATAAGGCGGTGGACATTTCGAACAATTTTTATTAGTAGTAGAAGTCGGTTTTCTTTACATATTTTCATGAAATCTGTATTATTGAAACTTAGTTTATTCCTTTGAATTCTTCTGATTCGACAGATAAATTCATGATTTCCATGAGAATTACTTCAATATTCAATCAGAAAGTGCTTCAAAATACAGCATATTTAGGTTTGGAATATTTCGACTTTTTCATTGTTATATTGTTAGCCATGATATTAGGGCAGAATACAAGCAGAAAGCACAGAAAATGATAGGTCATTCGAGAGCATACTAAATGGGATATTTTTTACTGATTATTTCCTTCCTATTAATTTTGACCAATCGCTATCAACAATTGGTATGTCAAATATAAATTTTTAGTGGAAAAATTATTTAACAACTGTCAACTTAGCTGTCAGCAGTTTTTCCGGAAAAAAAATTGAAAAAGTTTGACAAGTTGCTTTTTAAAAACAAACTTGATGGTTTCTATGCTGTGTTGCAATGTACCGTTACCAACAACAAAGATCACAAACAACACTTACGAATTTATTAATTTTTCAGCTGAAACTCAAAATGCATCGGTTTGGAAATGTTTCCGAAAGTAAAATTAATGCGGCTGTTGAAAATAGTGTTCCACTAAATACTCAGAAAATTCACACATAAAATGTTCATTTAACTCAGGAAATAATCTTACCAAATATCCCACGGGCATCTAATTTTTTCTGTGGAAAAATTGGATCACTCGTTCCTAAGTAATCTGTTTTAACAAATAGCATTCGCGAAAGTGGAAAAATCCTCGTCTTCGACTCGGATTTTTGAAACCACTCTCGCCCATGCTGTTTGTTAGAACAAATTACTTAGAAACTCGTTTTTCCGAATTTTTCCGGAAAAATTAAATGCACTAGGGATATTACCCCCGAAAAGAAAACATGTACATAATTCATGATTTTTGAGCGCTCGTACTACTTACACGAGGGCTATATCATTTCGTCACGATGTCTGTATTTTTCGAATTTTGAGCCGAAAATGGTCTCAATCGACTATGTTCGACTCATTGATGACGAATCCGTCGGAAAATTCGAGTCTGTCCGTCCGTCAGCACGATAACTCTCGAACGGATCAACCTAGAGACTTGAAATTTTCAGTGTAGGTTCAGATCCCGAATGCCTCGGTCAAGTTCGTTAATGGGCCAAATTCCACCATGGGTTCCGTAAATAGGGCCGTTCAAAGTTTTGTTTCCCTGATTACTTCGAAACTACAGATTCGATCGAGTTGAAACTTTGCACTCAAATGAAGAATGAGGTGTTCGAGGTACATGTGAAATTTTGTCCAGATCGCATGACCAGAACCAAAGAAACAATAGAAAATTGTAACTTTTGAACGGAAACGCCTAGGGACTTGAAATTTTCAGGATAGGTTTGGTTCTGGAATGTCGTGATGACGTTTATCTATGAGCAGAATTATTTTAGGGGCTCCATAAATATGGTCGTTTGAAATTTAGTTTTCTTGATTATTTCAAAACTACAGATTCGATCGTCACGAAATTTTGTATTTAAAAGGAGAATTATATATTCAAGCTACATTTTGTCCAGATCGCTTGACCAAAACCATAGAAACCATAGAAAATCATAACTTACGAACGGAAAAGCCTAGGGACTTGAAATTTCCAAGATAGGTGTGGATCTCGAATATCGCGATCACTTTCATCAATAAGCAAAATTACACTGAGGGTTCCGTAAATATGGTCGTTTGAAGTTTAGTTTTCTTGATATTTTCAAAACTACGGATTCAATCGTGACTCAATTTTGTATTTCAATCGAGAATGATATATTCAAGCTACATTTTGTCCAGATCGCTTAGCAAGAACCATAGAAACCATAGAAAATTATAAGTTTCGAACGGAAAGGCCTATGGAATTTCAGGGTAGGTTTGGATCGCGAATGTCGCGCTAATGTTCATCAATGAGCAAAATTAGACTAGAGGATCCGTAAATATGACAGTTCAAATTTTTTTGTTTCTGATAATTGTACATAGATGAGGAATAATGTATTCAAACTACTTGCAGATTGCATTACCAAGACCATAGATCCGTAGAAAATTCTAGCGAATTATCAAGAAAAATGGTCACATCGTCGCCTTCAGGAGAAAATTGCGTAACTCCATTCGACAAAATTTTATAGGAGAAACAAAAAACACTTTCAAAGCTAGATTTTTATTAACATTATTTGTGTTGACTTAACAATTAAAGATGTGGTTAGTTGTTTTCATTGAACTACAAAATTGCAGAAAGGTGGGGGTGTGAATTTAAGTTAACACTATAGATAAAGGAATGTATAGTCCATTTAAGAATTATTGACATCGAAGCAGGCCATGAACGTCTAGTCGAGGCTTTATTTCTGATTACAAAAATGTTTTCATCATAGAAATAAAACATCAAACATAAATATAACCTAGAAAAGGGTTCAGTATACGAATTATCGAATAATTATTAATAATAATTATTATTATCATTAATTCTTAAACCGAGTATATATTTATTTATCTATGGTTTTCATTTTACAGCACAATACAATCAGACATCAAAAGTATTTTCTGTGACTCTCAAATTGTCAAATTCGAATTAGTGAAACAATTGATGACGAAAACGTCCATTTTAATTAGCGACAAAGTTTGAATTAGAATCATATTGTTTGTTATTCGATTTGAAGTAGACTTAGTGTTATTGAGCGCTCGTACTACTTACACGAGGGCTATATCATTTCGTCACGATGTCTGTATTTTTCGAATTTTGAGCCGAAAATGGTCTCAATCGACTATGTTCGACTCACTGATGACGAATCCGTCGGAAAATTCGAGTCTGTCCGTCCGGCCGTCCGTCCGTAAGCACGATAACTCTCGAACGGATCAACCTAGAGACTTGAAATTTTCAGTGTAGGTTCAGATCGCAAATGCCTCGGTTAAGTTCGTTAATGGGCCAAATTCCACCAGGGGTTCCGTAAATATGGCCGTTCAAAGTTTTGTTTCCCTGATTACTTGAAAACTACAGATTTGATCGAGATGAAATTTTGCACTCAAATGGAAAATGAGGTGTTTAAGCTACATGTGAAATTTTGTCCAGATCGCATAACCAGAACCATAGAAACCATAGAAAATTGTAACTTTTGAACGGAAACGCCTAGGGACTTGAAATTTTCAGGATAGGTGTGGATCTTGAATGTCGTTATCAAGTTCATCTATGAGCAACATGATACAAGGGGTTCCGTAAATACGGTCGTTTGAAATTTTGTTTTCTCGATAAATTTGAAACTACGGATTCGATCGAGATGAAATTTTGTATTTTAATCGAGAATGATATATTGAAGCAATATTTTGTCCAGATCGCATGACCAGAACCATAGAAACCATAGAAAATTCTTACTTTTGAACGAAAAGGCCTAGGAACTTGAAATTTTCAGGGTGGGTTTGGATCGCAAATTTCACGGTCACGTTCATCAATGAGCAAAATTAGACTAGGGGTTCCGTAAATATAGCCGTTCAAAATATTTTTTTCCTGATAGTTTCGAAACTACTGATCGGATTGGAATGAAATTATGCACCTAGCTCAGGAATAATGTATTCAAACTACGTGCAAAATTTTGTCCAGATCGCATCACCAAGACCATAGATACCGTGGAAAATTCTAGCAAATTATCGGAAAAAAATTGAAAATTGATCAACAAGTTTCAGAATTTTTTTGACAGCTGTCAAAAATTCATTCAATTGATTTTTAAAACTGGAAAATGCGAATCTACCTACAAGGTGCATGTACGAGCGCTCAAAAGCTCCTGCCTTCACGGCAGTGCTTTTCGTAATTTTCATCGTTAAAACCATTGGAAAATATGACTGACTTCTTTCACTCCAGAATCGTGAAATTCATCTCCTTACCACGCCCACAATAAAGATTTTGTTGGCACACAGAAATTCTTATCTTCTAGCAAATTTAATGCCGTTTCAAGATATGTGGTCAAATTTGACAAGAGTACAAGGATAACTGAAGTATATTTGATTTTATGGAAAAACTTGGAATATTTCGTGGAATCAAGAAATAACAAATTGAAGAATAACAGTCAACATTTCGACCATGTGTTGTATGACATTTTTCAATGCAAATTCCATAAGTTCCATAAGTATGGCCGTTCAAAAATTTTCTCCTGAATACTTGAAAACTGCTGATTCGATCGAGGTGAAATTTCGTACTCAGATGGAGAATGACGTGTTCAAGCAACATGCAAAGTTTTGTCTAGATCGCATGACCAGAACCATAGAAACCATAGAAAATTATAACTTTGTTATGGAAAGGCCTAGCGAATTGAAATTTTTAGGATAGGTGTGGATCTCGAATGTCGCAGTCACGATCATCAATGAGCAAAATAAGACTAGGGGTTCCGTAAATATGGTCGTTTTAAATTTAGTTTTCTTGATAATTTCGAAACTATGGATTCAATCGTGACGAAATTTTGTATTTTAATGGAGAATGATAATATATTCAAGCTACATTTTTTTGCAGATCGCATGACCACAACCATAGAAACCAAAACTTCCGAACGAAAAAGCTTAGGGACTTGAAATTTTTAGGGTAGGTTTAGATCTTGAATGTCGCGGTCATGTTCATCAACGAGCAAAATTAGACCTGGGTTCCGAAAATATGATTGAAATACTGATTGGATTGGAATGAAATTTCGCACATAGATGAAGAATTATGTATTCAAACTACGTGGAATATTTGTCCAGATCGCATTACCAAGCTGTTAGATACCGTGGAAAATTCTAGCAAATTATCGAGAAAAAAATTGGTCAGCTAAAGCACTGACGTGAAGTCTGGAGTTCCACCTTAGTTTGAAATATTTTTTGACAGCTGTCAAAATTTTTGTCAATTGGTTTCTAAAACTGAAGAATGCGAATCTACCTACAAGGTGGATGAACGAGTGCTCAAAACATCCTGACTTCAGGGCAGTGCTTTTCAAATTTTTTATTTTATAAAATCCCAAAAAATATTTCACAATCATACAAAGAACGTTCGGCAGCAACTAAATCGCGATTGAATTGTCGCAAGTGCGTGTAGGTGCATTCCTTTCCGTTTGACTCATTTCAATTTGCGACAATCACTTCGCTTCAAAAATGGGCCTTTTTTTTGTTAAGTCGCGGCGATTATTTGGTCACATATACGCGCATTCGTATTTAATAATGTGTGTTTTATTTTCGCGACTAAACGATCGCGCGACAAAAATCGCATGTGCGCGCCTAGCCTATATCAAGTGCATATCGACCGCGGAATAACGATAATATTGTCGGCACAATTTTTACAGGCTTGAGAAATAGACTGAAATCATTCATTCGAGATAAATCTCTTTGGTAAGAAACAAATTACAATCAGGAATGAGCTTGACCTGAACAAGTTTGAAAGTTCAATTTTATGAGCCTGGAATCCCTTTGTTCCGTGCTCATAATAACGACCCATTTCGGATATACTCGAAGCGTGTTCGACCGAGGCAAAATGAAATTTGCTCGTTGGGAAAGAAGTGAAAAGCGTCTACATTCACAGCGGTTGAATCGCAAGCCAACAATCGAGAGCAATTTGAAGCGACATTCAATAGGAATCGGTAGATAGTGTATCCTCTATCTCGAACAGGGTTCGTGGGCCTGCCTAGCGTAATGGAGACTCACCTTAATGGACGCCGCTCGTTCTAAGAAGGCAAATTTGAGGTACTTGGAGTGCATCCAATCAATATGTGATATAAATTCGAGTCGGTAAATAGTTGTATATTGGACAAAAAGTTGGTTGTTTGGAGAAAATTTAATAAACCGAGAAAAACGTAACGATAAATACATTCATTTTCATTTATATAGAAGTCCCTTCGTTGAATAGAATAATATATTGGCTGTCTTTTTCCCAAGAAAAATTGTTTTATGTTTCGTTTCATATAAGATCGCAAAATTTCAGTGTTGAATAAAACATGGTTTCCTGTAGCAAAGTGTTGAAATATTTATTGATTTAGAAAAAATACATCTGAGGATTATGTATGAAACAAAATATATTGTAAATGGCCGCCACGGCTCTACTGGCATATGCATTCCCTTTTCACGAAATTTTCCATAACGTTATTGAATACATGTGGTGGTAGTTCATTGATACAGCGTCTAATTTCGGCTTTCAGTGCTTCGATGGTTTCAGGCTTATTGGCATAAACCTGTGACTTCAGATAACCCCACAGTCAGAAGTCTAAAAGCGTTAAATCGCAAGAGCGTGGAGGCCAATTCTGGTCGTGTCATTTCTCGATTTGGTTTCTCTCTTACGTTTAAACGCTTTTAGACTTCTGGCTGTGGGGTTATCTGAAGTCACAGGTTTATGCCAATAAGCCTGAAACCATCGTAGCATTGAAAGCCGAAATTAAACGCCTCGAAATACCACCACATGTATTCAATAACGTTATGGGAAATTTCGTCAAAAGGGAACACATGTGCAAGCAAAGCCGTGGCGTGGCGGCCATTTACAATATATTTTTGTTTCATACATAATTCCCTAATGTAAATTTTCTAAATCAATGAATATTTCTATACTTTGCTACAGAAAACCATGTTTTATCGAACACTGAAATCTTGCGCTCTTATTGAAACACCCTTTACTTAATTAAATTCTATTATTATTAAAAGACAAGATGAAAGAAGTATTTTTTTAGCTTCCACTCATGCCAACCCCTGAGAACATTTGGAGGGACTTGGGCGGTTTGATGAAAAATAAAGCTGTATGTACATTTCTCGTTTTCACGGTGTTAGATGGTTTCCTGACTTATTTTTTATTTTGGTGAGTTCATCATTGTATTCCTTGTTGTAACGGATGTTTTTGGATAAATATTTCATGGATGTTTGCTTAGTTCAATGTTGGATATTTTTTCATTATGATATACGTGAAGGTGTTTCAATCCACCTTCCTGAATGTGAAATAACTCAAGATATAAATCGCTCCAAATGGAGTTTATTTTTATGTTGATCCATTCAGTATGGAACAAGATTCGATTATCAATTATTGCAATGTCGAATGTATAATAGTATACAGTAAACATTCAAAGTCAACCTGATCGATTTCGAATTATGACTTTGAATATCATAGTGAGTAGTCATCAGAATGTTTTTTTTTCCGAATAATTTCTTGTTTCGTGAGACATCTGGCTACCACGTAATGCAATTTTTGAGCACTCGTACTACTTACACGAGGGCTATATCATTTCCTCACGATGTCTGTATTTTTCTAATTTTGAGCCGAAAATGGTCTCAAACGACTATGTTCGACTCACTGATGACGAATCCATCGAAAAATTCGAGTCTGTCCTTCCGGCCGTCCGTATACAAGTTAACATTCGAACGGAATGTCCTAGAAACTTGAAATTTTCAGGGAAGGTTCGAATCTCGAATGCCGCGGACGAGTTCGTTATTGGGCAAAATTCGCCAAGGCGTTCCGTAAATATGGCCCCTCGAAATTTTGTTCTTCTGATCACTTCGAAACCAAGAATTCGATTGAGGTGAAAGTTTGCACTCAGATAAATAATTACGTACTCAAGCTACATGCAGAATTTTGTCCAGCTCGCATGACCAGAACCATAGAAACCATAGATAATTTTAACTTCGTAATGGAGAGGCCTAGGGACTCGAAATTTTCAGGATAGGTGTGGATCTCGAATATTGCAGTTACGTTCATCAATGAGCAAAATTAGAGTATGGGTTCCGTCAATATGATCGTTTGAATTTCAGTTTTCTTGATAATTTCAAAACTATGGATTTGATCGTGACGAAATTTTGTATTTAAATTGAGAATGATATATTCGAGCTACATTTTTTCGAGATCGCATGATCAGAACCATAGAAACCATAGAAAATTATAACTTTTGAACGGGAAGGCCTAGGGACTTGAAATTTTCAGGATAGGTTCGGATCACGAATATCAGGGTCACGTTCATCAATTAGCAAAATTAGGCTAGGGGTTCCGTGAATATAGCCCTTCAAACTATTTTTTTCCTGATAATTTCGAAACTGGTTATTGGATTCAAAATACGTGGACATTTTTCAACAATTCAACAAGACCATAGATACCGTAGAAAATTCTAGCGAATCATCGCCTAAAGCACTGACGTGCAGTCTGGAGTTTCGCCTTAGTTTGAAATTTTCTTTGACAGCTGTCAAAATCTTTTCAATTGGTTTCTAAAACTGGAGAATGCGAATCTTCCTACAAGGTGGATGAACGAGCGCTCGAAAGCTCCTGACTTCACGGCAGTGCTTTTATAAATTTTTTCATTCGGAAGATTTAACTTTTTAAGCTCTACAGAGTTATATCGTCAATGAACTTATGCTTAATGTTCATGAAACAGAAAGCCTCATTTTTTCCAGAGACAATCCCAAATTATGTCCATGAATTGTAAGAATAAATAACTTGTGCTTGTTATTAATCAGCACGCTAAATATCTCGCCATATTGCCAGCTACTTGAACTAGTTCTCACAAATCAAGACCAAAACCAAAAGAAGGGTAGGCTCCTCCTTTGGTTGTTTATAAAATGAATGTATTGAAAAATTGCGTTGAATTTGATGTGTTGACGGTCATCTTTTATGCAAATTTTTTATTTTTAATTTTTGCTCTCTATTTTATAATTTTCCAGGGTAGTTCAGTTTCATCGTCGCCCAAACAAAGGTGTTGCGCACTTAGGAATTGGTTACCGAGAATCATGTCCAACTTCTTTCAGACCGAACAGTATCCTTACTACGCATGGACTTAATATCTACCGACTCCTCATCTTTCGCAAAGTACAAAACCACAAATTTGAAGAATGTAAAAACATAAATAACACCACGAAGATGTCTCTTTATTTTTATCTCTTCAATACTCGAAGACTACAATATACGGGTATTGAAATCTTCGACCCACTCCCGAGACTAATTCAGATGATAGAATACTGTAACACTCTCAAGAAGGCTGCCTACACCTTCGATTCAAAAAGTGAACAATATAGTGTTGAGGAAATTGAAATGTTCTATCGACTATCTATATGTATACTATCTATAGACAAGGGATTCCGTAAATATGGTCGTTTAAAATTCAGTTTTCTTGATCATTTCAAAACTATGGATTCGGTCGTGACGAAATTTTGTATTTTAATGGAGAATGATAAACACACGCTAAATTTTGTCCAGATCGCATGCCCAGAACCATAGAAACCGAAGAAAATTTCAACTTTCGAACGGAAAGGCCTAGAAAGTATTCCTTCTGAGTGTATGTCCTCTAATGTCAATTAGTATAATTTATGAAAATTGGACCAATACAATTATTGATGAATATTCAAAAAATTTCCGTCATCTCAAGAGGCAAAACTCAAACTGTTTTTTGAAACTTAATTTTTTAATATGCACACAGAAAAGTTTATAGAAAAGAACGGCATTATTTTTTGTCACACTGAAGGAAGAAAGCTCGTGGCTTAAGCAGCACGATAACGCACCATGTCACAAGGATATCATTTTGAACTTATTTCTGCCCAAAAATTTGACCAATCTTATCGAAAATTCACCTCATTTCCATGATATGGCTCCGAGGTACCCATTTCAGTCAATAGAAGACATGAAAGATAAAATTCACGGCGAGTACTGAAATCAATTCCGAAAATTGTAAAAATTACGAAAAGCACTGCCTTGAAGGCAGGAGCTTTTGAGCACCTTGATGGTAGATTCGCATTTTCCAGTTTTAGAAATCAATTGAAGGAAGTTTTGACAGCTGTCAAAAAAATTCTGAAACTTAGGCGAAACTCCAAAGTTCATGTCAGTGCTTCAGCTGATCAATTTTTTTTCGATAATTCGCTAGAATTTTCTACGGTTTCTATGGTCTTGGTGATGCGATCTGGACAAAATTTTGCACGTAGTTTGAACACATTTTTCCTCAGCTAGGTGCATAATTTCATTCCAATCCGATCAGTAGTTTCGAAACTATCAGGAAAAAAATATTTTGAACGGCCATATTTACGGAACCCCTATTCTTATTTTGCTCATTGATGAACGTGACCGCGATATTCGCGATCCAAACCCACCCTGAAAATTTCAAGTTCCTAAGCCTTTCCGTTCAAAAGTAACAATCTTCTATGGTTTCTATGGTTCTGGTCATACGATCTGGACAAAATATTGCTTCAATATATCATTCTGGATTAAAATACAAAATTTCATCTCGATCGAATCCGTAGTTTCGAATTTATCGAGAAAACAAAATTTCAAACGAACGTTTTTACGGAACCCCTTGTATAATGTTGCTCATAGATGAACGTGATCACAACATTCGAGATCCACACCTATCCTGAAATTTTCAAGTCCCTAGGCGTTTCTGTTCAAAAGTTACAATTTTCTATGGTTTCTATGGTTCTGGTCACGCGATCTGGACAAAATTTCACATGTAGCTAAAACACCTCATTTTCCATTTGAGTGCGAAATTTCATCTCGATCGAATTTGTAGTTTTCAAGTAATTAGGGAAACAAAACTTTGAACGGCCATATTTACGGAACCCCAAGTGGAATTTGGCCCATTAACGAACTTAACCGAGGCATTCGGGAACTGAACCCACACTGAAAATTTCAATTCTCTAGGTTGTTCCGTTCGAGAGTCATCGTGCTTACGGACGGACGGACGGACGGACAGACTCGAATTTTATGACGGATTCGTCATCAGTGAGTCGAACTCTATCGATTGAGACCATTTTCGGCTCAAAATTCGAAAAATACAGACATCGTGACGAAATGATATAGCCCTCGTGTAAGTAGTACGAGCGCTCAAGAAGCATTGCCGTTAAGTCAGGAGCTTTTGAGCGTTTGCCCATCCTCCTTGTAGGTAGATTCGCATTTTTCAGTTTCAGGAACCAATTTTTGACTGCTGTCGAAAAAAATTTCAAAACAAATTTTTTTTTCGATAATTCGCTAGAAGTGTCTACGGTATGTATGGTCTTGGTAAGGCGATCTGTACAAAATTTCGCATTTCATTCCAATACAATCAGTTGTTTCCAAATTATCAGAGGAAAAATACTTCGAACAGCCGTAATTACGGAACCCCTACTCTTATTTTGCTCATTGACATTTATGACCGCGACTTTCGAGATCCACACCTATTCTGAAAATTTCAAGTCCCTAGGCCTTTCCATTCGAAAGTTATAATTTTCTATGGTTCTGGGCATGCGATCTGGATAAAATATAGCTTGTGTATATCATTCTCCATTAAAATACAAAATTTCGTCACGACCGAATCCATAGTTCTGAAATGATCAAGAAAACTGAATTTTAAACGACCATATTTACGGAATCCCTTGTCTAATTTTGCTCATTCATGAACGTGACCGCGACATTCGAGATCCACACCTATCCTGAAAATTTCAAGTCCCTAAGCCTTTCCTTTCGAAAGTTATAATTTTCTACGGTATCTATGGTCTTGGTGATGCGATCTGGACAAAATTTTGCACGTAGTTTGAATACATTATTCCTCAGCTAGGTGCAAAATTTCATTCCAATCCGATCAGTAGTTTCGAAACTATCAGGAAAAGAATATTTTGAACGGCCATATTTACGGAATTTTGCTCATTGATGAACGTGACCGCGATATTCGCGATCCAAACCCACCCTGAAAATTTCAAGTTCCTAGGCCTTTCCGTTCAAAAGTTACAATTTTCTAGTGTCTCTATGGTTCTGGTCAAGCGATCTGAACAAAATATTGCTTTAATATATCCATTCTCGATTAAAATACAAAATTTCACCTCGATCGAATTCGTAGTTTCGAAATTATCGAGAAAACAAGCTTTCAAACGACCGTATTTACGGAACCCCTAGTATAATTCTGCTCATTGATGAACGTGAACGCGACATTCGAGATCCACACCTATCCTGAAAATTTCAAGTCCCTAGGCCTTTCCGTTCGAAAGTTATGATTTTCTATGGTTTCTATGGTACTGGTCATGTGATCTAGAGAAATGTAGCTTGAATATATTATTCTACATTAATATACAAAATTTCGTCACGATCGAATCTGTAGTTTTGAAATTATCAAGAAAACTAAATTTCAAACGACCATATTTACGGAACCCCTAGTATAATTTTGCTCAAAGATGAACGTCATCACGACATTCCAGAACCTCACCTATCCTGAAAATTTCAAGTCCCTAGGCGCTTCCGTTCAAAAGTTACAATTTTCTATGGTTTCTATGGTTCTGGTCATGCGATCTGGACAAAATTTCTCATGTAGCTTGAAAACCTCATTCTCCATTTGAGTAAAAAGTTTCATCTCGATCGAATCTGTAGTTTCGAAGTAATCAGGGGAAGAAAACTTTGAACGGCCATATTCACGGAACCCCTGGTGGAATTTGGCCCATTAACGAACTCAACCGAGGCATTCGGGAACTGAACCCACACTGAAAACTTCAAGTCTCTAGGTTGTTCCGTTCGAGAGTTATCGTGCTTACGGACGGCCGGACGGACAGAATTTTTCGACGGATTCGTCATCAGTGAATCGAACATAGTCGATTGAGACCATTTTCGGCTCAAAATTCGAAAAATACAGACATCGTGACGAAATGATATAGCCCTCGTGTAAGTATTACGAGCGCTCAAAAATGGTTTGATGTTTGGATTATTCGTTCGCAATTCGAAAGTCCGTCTTCGAAGTCGATACAAAAAGTTTGGATGAATTATAAATATTTCTTGTTTCATTGAAGGTTTTTTTTTTGACCTAAAATATTTCGATTTTTAACATCCGAATATTTTCTATTTTCAGGTACATTGAGGACATCGCAGGAACGTACGGTACTAGAAACATCAAATTGCTTGAGGGGGCTGTCGTAGCTGCCGGAACCCTAGGTGGTTCAATTCTCTTCTTTCACATCGGAGGTATCAAATACGGTCAATGAGATCAGTGGGAAATACGAAATAATGTATTTTTCAGATAATATACTGAAGAAGTTAGGACACGTGCACTGTTTCAGTTTATGCTTCTTGTGTTATGCGCTTCGCCTCTATTTGATTTCAATCGTGTGGACTCCATGGGATATCGTGGCTGTTGAATTCGTCCTTCAAGGTCCAACGTATGCCTTGACCTACATCACCATAGTGGCATATGCCAATGAAATAGCGCCTCCTGGAGCTTCTGCTACCATGCAAGGTATTGCAGCTGGTTTGGATGATGGCCTAGGTGAGAGAATAAAAGGAGTTACATTCCTTGAAATAAATTGTAACACTACCGAGTCTTCAACTCGAGGACATGAATACGTGGGAAGAATATCTTTTAGATTATAAAAAAATATAGAAAAGACATTTCACCGTAACTTGAACATGAGTATGCTTAACCCACATTAAATATTGATCGTATGTGCTCCAAGATATTTAACAGATTCTGTTCTCGATGGTCAGACAAGTGCAGATTGGCTGCTTACCTTATGTATTATTTTTATTTGCCTTATGTGAGTTTTGTTTCTGGAAACCTGGCTGTACACTAGAAGTACGAGAAATTTAACTTTTTTTTTCGGGTTGAAGGTCCAACAGATGGACAATGTTCCCAGTTCTATAACCTGCAACTGATAGGTTGCAATCCATGCTTTTCTCTTAAAGGTCAGGACGGAGTAACTGGTAAAGGCAACAATATCCAGTTTTGAAGCCCTAAGCAACCGGTCATCAAACACAAGAAACAATATTGGACCCAGTACTGTTCCTTGAGATATACCAATGGTCATTTTCAACCGCCGACTGAAAACATTGTTTAACTTTCAAACACCTCTTCCCTCATTCCCTTACGGCTCGCTCACACCAAAACCGATTTTGTCGGCCGATGGAGGACAGAACTGCCCGGACGAATAACTCGGATATGTATGTGCTCACACTGCAACCGTGTACTTGTGCCGACATCGTGCGTTGCCGATGCAACTTCAGCCCATAACCGTTTCGAAACATCTAGATTATAATAATTTCTTGGATGTTTATCCCACAGGGTTGGTCTATTATGAGCACAACTTATTATTTTTTCAATATCCATACTCGTTTAAAAAGATAACAACACGATTGAATTAAAATATGAATTATTTACTCAATTTGCACTGTAGACGTCGGCCGATATCGGCGAGAAAACCCAACAAATTCGGATTCGACAGTAAATCGGCCGTTGTCGGGCGTCATCGGTTGATGACGGTCGGGTTGGTGTGCGCGCTCTCTTTCTTTCACAAGTGTTTGATTCGATCGGCCGAGTTCGGCCGTCGTCGCCCGAGCAAAATTCGGCCGATGACGGGTTTGGTGTGAGCGAGCCGTTATACCGTATCGAAGACCTAAAACATTGCCAAGACTTTTGTGATGTTCTTTTAAAGAATATAAATATGATTTCATTTGTTAGCTTCTGTATATTTTATTTTAGGCTCACGTCGTGGCCAACGAGAAATACAGTTTCTCACTTTAGTTATTGAGCGCTCGTACAACTTACACGAGGGCTATATCATTTCGTCACGATGTCTGTATTTTTCGAATTTTGAGCCGAAAATGGTCTCAATTGACTATGTTCGACTCACTGATGACGAATCCGTCGGAAAATTCGAGTCTGTCCGTCCGTCCGGCCGTAAGCACGATAACTCTCGAACGGAACAACCTAGAGACTTGAAATTTTCAGTATGGGTTCAGTTCCCGAATGCCCCGGTTGAGTTCGTTAATGGGCCAAATTCCACCAGGGGTTCCGTAAATATGGCCGTTCAAAGTTTTGTTCCCCTGATTACTGGAAAACAACAGATTTGATTGGAATGAAATTTTGCACTTATATGGAAAATGAGGTGTTCAAGCTACATGTGAAATTTTGTCCAGATCGCATGACCAGAACCATAGAAACCTTAGAAAATTGTAACTTTTGAACGGAAAGGCCTAGGGACTTGAAATTTCCAGGATAGGTGTGGATCTCGAATGTCGTGATCGCGTTCATCTATGAGCAAAATTATTCAAGGAGTTCCGTGAATATGGTCTTTTGAAATTTAGTTTTCTTGATAATTTCAAAACTACAGATTCGATCGTGACGAAATTTTGTATACTAATGGAGAATGATATATTCAAGCTAGATTTCTTCAGATCACATGATCAGAATCATAGAAACCATAGAAAATCATAACTTTCGAACGGAAAAGCCTAGAGACTTGAAATTTGAAATTCAGGATAGGTGTGGATCTGAAATGTCGCGTTCACGTTTATCAATGAACAGAATTATACTAGGGGTTCCGTAAATACGGTCGTTTGAGATTTTGGTTTCTCGATAATTTCGAAAGTACGGATTCGATCGAGATGAAATTTTGTATTTTAATCGAGAATGATATATTAAAACAATATTTTGTCCAGATCGCATGACCAAAACTATAGAAACCATAGAAAATTGTAACTTTTGAACGGAAAGGCCTAGGAACTTGAAATTCACAGGGTGGGTTTGGATCGCAAATATCGCGGTCACGTTCATCTATGAGCAAAATTATAATAGGGGTTCTGTAAATATGGCCGTTCAAAATATTTTTTTGCTGATCGTTCCGAAAATAGTGAGCGGATTGGGATGAGATTTGCACCTAGCTGAGTAATAATGTATTCAAACTACGTGCAAAATTTTGTCCAGATCGCACCACCAAGACCATAGATACCGTAGAAAATTCTAGCGAATTATCGAAAAAAATCAGCTGAAGCACTGACATGAAGTCTGGAGTTTCGCCTAAGTTTAGAAATTTTTTTGACAGCTGTCAAAAATTTCCTCAATTGGTTTCTAAAACTGGAAAATGCGAATCTACCTACAAGGTGCATTTACGAGCGCTCAAAACCTCCTGCCTTCACGGCAGTGCTTTTCGTAATTTTTTTGGTTTGATTCTATCCAAAATTGGTATCACGGAGTTTTTGTTGTCAGAGCTTTTTGAGCGCTCGTACTACTTACACGAGGGCTATATCATTTCGTCACGATGTCTGTATTTTTAGAATTTTGAGCCGAAAATGGTGTCTAACGACTATGTTCGACTCACTGATGACGAATCCGTCGGAAAATTCGTGTCTGTCCGTCCGGCCGTAAGCACGATAACTCTCGAACGGAACAACCTAGAGACATGAAATTTTCAGTGTGGGTTCAGTTCCCAATTGCCTCGGTTGAGTTCGTTAATGGGCCAAATTCCACTGGGGGTTCCGTAAATATGGCAGTTCAAAGTTTTGTTCCCCTAATAACTCGAAAACTACAGATTTGATCGAGATGAAATTTTGCACTCAGATGGAAAATGTAGTGTTCAAGCTACATGTAAATAGAACCATAGAAACCATAGAAAATTTTAACTTTTGAACGGAAACGCCTAGGGACTTGAAATTTTCAGGATAGGTGTGGATCTCGAATGTCGCGATCACGTTCATCTGTGTACAAAATTATACTAGGGGTTCCGTAAATATGGTCGTTTGAAATTCAGTTTTCTTGATAATTTCAAAACTACAGATTCGATCGTAACGAAATTTTGTATACTAATGGAGAATGATATATTCAAGCTACATTTCTCCAGATAATATGACCAGAAACATAGAAACCATAGAAAATCTTAACTTTCGAACGGAAAGGCCTAGGGACTCGAAATTTCCAGGATAGGTGTGGATGTGGAATGTCGCGTTCACGTTTATCAATGAGCAGAATTATACTAGGGGTTCCGTAAATGCGAGTTGAAATTTTGTTTCTCGATAATTTCGAAACTACGGATTCGATCGAGATGAAATTTTGTATTTTAATTGAGAATGATATTTCAAAGCAATATTTTGTCCAGATCGCATGACCAGAAACATAGAAAATTGTTACTTTTGAACGGAAAGGCCTAGGAACTTGAAATTTTCAAGGTGCGTTTGGATTGCAAATATCGCGGTCACGTTCATCAATGAGCATAATTAGACTAGGGGTTCCGTGAATATGGCCGTTCAAAATATTTTTTTCCTGATAGTTTCGAAACTACTGATTGGATTGGAATGAAATTGCACCTAGCTGAGAAATAATGTATTCAAACTACGTGCAAAATTTTGTCCAGATCGCATCACCAAGACCATAGATACCGTAGAAATTTTTAGCGAATTATCGAAAAAAAATTGGTCAGCTGAAGCACCGACATGAAGTCTGGAGTTTCGCCTAAGTTTCAAAATTTTTTTGACAGCCGTCGAAAATTCATTCAATCGATTTCTTAAACTGGAAAATGCGAATCTACCTACAAGGTGGATGTACGAGCGCTCAAATGCTCCTGACTTCACGGCAGTGCTTTTCGTAATTTTTTTTTTATTCACCTCTCCTATACTCTGTCTGAGTGTTATTAAGTATTAGGTCTCTCGTTGTGACTGTTCTAATTTTGTTGAATTCACCTTCAATATTTTCCCTCATTTTTGCCATAACCCATAACCCTTTCTGCCAATTTTTCTAAACAAAAATATAATACAGCCATCATTGCCTCCTTCACATATTTTTTTATTTCAGCTTTGTTTTCGCTGAAAATACCCATTTTTGGGCGCTGGTTTTTTTGAACAAGGGAGTTATCATTTTGTCCTCGAGTCTGTAGTTCTCATATTTTGGGCGGAGAATGGTCTCAACGATAAGGTTGGACTCGCAAATGAAGAATTGGAGGTCGAATTGCATTCTGTCCGTCCGTACGTCTGTCCGGCTGTCTATAAACACGATAACTTTTGGAAGAAGATGAGTTTTGAGATTTACAGGGTACGTTCGAGATCTGGATGCGCCGGTTAATTTCGTGAATGGAAAAATCTATAAACAAGAGCGTAATAATTTTCCTAAAATGTCTATAACCATCAAATTCATAGCCGAGGACGATAAGGATGAATTGACAGTTGGAGTTTTCATGGTCAAATTCAAGTCTGTAGATGTGTTCTCCCGTAAACTCGACGACATTGTGAAGATAATTATTCAGTGTAACTTGGAGGACTGAATGCGCCGGCTGAGGGTGAAATCCAACGGAGAATTTCGTAGATATAGCCGTCTGAATATTTCTTCTCAATAATTATAGAAATGCCGATTAGATCTAGTTGAAACTTTGTAGTTTCACACGTTGAAAAAAATGTCTTTTTCTTTTTTGTTATATTGACGGCTATTCACAGAATGTAGTTCATTTTATGATCTTTGGTTCGAAAGTTCCGCTACAGTTTCACCTCATGAGAAATCAAAATGATCTTAGGAAGTTACGGGTCACCGCTCTAGCGAAAAATTGAAGCGCGCAAAAGCTCCTGACTTCACGTCAGTGCTTTTCTTGAATCTTATTTAAGAATTGAAATCACGACTTTGACTTATTTTCTTTTTATTTTCCGCAATAAATATGAAGTATTCAATAAATATCATAAGTACCTATATCTAATCTGAACTGTTTTTGTAGGGTATGCTCTCGGAAGTCTCTCCGGCGGAATTCTTTACCGTTACGCAGGCCCGAGGAAAACGTTCCAGATTTTTGCAATACTCATCTCACTCTCTGGGGTAGCTCATTATTCGATACATAGGTATGGCTTACGAGAGGTGAAGCAGAAACCGGTACCGGAGGAAGCCAAGTTCATAGGGGAACTGGATAAGGTGTAAATTATGCGGAAAAATTTAACTGTATTGTTATTAATGGAGTTCTGAATTATTTTTAACTAGCAGACCCGGCCACGCGTTGCTGTGGCTAAAGTATACGTTGGATTATTATCATTATCAACCCTAACCTAACCTTAACCTCATTGCCCTTACCCTTACCCTAACCTGACCATTATCCTTACCCTTGTGTATGAGTCTCAAAAGAATTTTCATATTCGTAGGTATATGTTATGATCAATGTGTGAAATGTTCGGTACAGAAAAAAAAAATATCTTGAAAGTTGGTTCGAACCAGTGTGGAACACACTATTGTTATGCTGAATATTCTGCAATAAATGTTTAGATAGAGGTTCTTCTCCTGAAAGTAACGAATTGAAGGGTTCGGGTGGCGTTGTCAGTTGTGGCAATTTGATTTTTCCCTTCAAACAACATAATCCTGGAGGTTCGTTTCGATATCTCAGAGCATTGCGGTATTGACAAATAGTGCTCATATTTCCAAAACACACCAATAAATTGCTAGCATAATCGACTGTGGGATCATATCAAAATACCAAACGTTCAAAGTTGATCATCACGAACTCGTCTTGAGTTACGCGTCCGCCGACCAATATTTGGACGCCTCACTGATGGCAATTTCAATCAATCACAACAATAACTATCCCACAACACAAACGTAGTGATAAACTTCTAAGCAAACTCTAGAAACACGATAAACTTCATTTTTTGTCTAATCGTCAAAATCTCTTATATAAGTCATTTATGATTGTTCGCTTGGTCGGAGGAAAACGGAAAGCCTTTTTTTTTCCGTAAACCTCTGATAATAATGAACACAACTAAATAAGAATTATCAAATTTGGTGCAGTAGTTTCTACGTGATGCTCGCACATAGGTAAACCATAGATCCTCTTTTATTAATATAGATTTTGACTGATTGGGGAATTGGGGAAAATTATGGAGTTCTGTACTGGAAATCATGTACCAAATCGGGTTCAATCTAAACATCTTTCAAAAGGAAATCAGTATCGGTCTGGAAATTCCAAAATATTTCTATCCATTAATCAACGAAGTGACCATCTGTTGAGAGCAGAAACATATCCTGTGATACTTGATGTCATAGATATATTATCACAAAAAACGCGGATACATAGCTGCAATGTAGCAGATCTGCTTCCAGCTCCTACTCCGGGAGAGCCCGTCTGAATCGAAGGGGATTCAACATTCATCCCAGAGGAACAGCCACATCTTCGTGGTGTATTCTGGGGAAATCCCGATTTGATCATTTTACATTATAATAATAATAATAATAATGTTTATTGATCCATCAAGACACAATACAGTGTATAGAAGAAGTCAAAATAATGCATACATCCAATAAAAGAAGAGTAAAAAAAAAAGCAAATCATTGAATACAATATTCGTCACAATATTCATGTAGATTATAATAACAACAACAAAACTATTTGATTTGTACATAATAGACTGAACACTCAACCGAAGAATCCCCTATCTGGTGAAATCATCATCTATTGCTTGGGATTTCTTACTCTGTTGTTGTAGAAATAAAGGACACTCGCTCTGTTTGGCCAATTTTATTGGATCTTCACTTAATCATATTCTCTGGGGATCAAAACCTTAAACGATGAATAGCTGTCCGGGAAACGTGACTGTATCGATTCACACTTTACATTTTGCGATGTACATTGCGATGTATCATTTCTTCGTACCAACTACCTTTCTGATCCATGATTTGTGACAAATCTGTGATATATCTAAAGAACATCTATGCTTTGTATGAGCTTTATTAGTTATTATGTAACGTAATCATAAAGTATTTTTCAATATGGCTGCAATATTCAAAGGTTCAATAAAACATGGTTTTCTGCAGCGAAGTATAGCGAAGTATATTTATTGGGTTATGAAGTAGACATTTGGTAACCAAGCCTCTGAACGGATTACCCATGATCTGAAAGTGCTGGCTTCTAGTTCTTCAAAACACCATCTTGTGTTGAACTCTAACTAAAATGATCGTTTTCGGTAATCATAAGGAAGAAGTATAAGTAATTTGAACGTGGTGCTCAATGACGTCAAATGATCTTGTGCCAGCTCTGTGAGCAACCTGGGTGTTATAGTAGATTTTAGATTCAAGCAGCATGTTACTAGTTGCATCCGAAGGCCCTATGCCAATTTGAAAAATTATATCCTCATAGGCACCATCTTACGAATACACTCGAAATTAATTCAACAGAGTGTTTAGTTTTAAGCCACTTCAACCATTGCGATGCATCGTATAGCCTTCGCTTGACAAGTGAATTCAAGGAAAAGGTTCAGATGGTTCAAAGACCGTGCCTGAGCTACATATATGGCATTCGAAAGTACGACCCTGTCATCCACAAGATTGTTGATTGTGACTGGCTGGAAATGTGTAATCGTAGAAAGATTCACTCCGCAGCTCTTATCATTCTGTGATTCTTCATTAATCCCCACCATATTTATACAACAAAATAAAATTTCGCTTGGATATGTTCATACACCTAACCTTAGACATCGCGGTATTCTGTCACCACCATTTCACAGCAATATTTACTAGCTCATTCACATTATAATATATACAGGACTGGGCATGTGTAGGTATGGAATAAAATAAATATTTCTTCAACCAATAGCTCAAAATAAAAACGCTGAAACACATCAATTGATTTTAAATCACCCTCATATTCTGGCAATAGAATTGAATATTTTTCTACAACCCCTTAGCCGCAACCTCATCCAACTTCCGTTCTTCTAATGGAAACATATACCATAGGGCTCGTTGGAATATGGAATCTCACTAAAGTCTTTGTTTTTGTTTTGTTTTGTGGTTATCAGACGAAACACAAAAGAAGTTTACTGCATTGATAACAAGAACATAGATCGCTGCCTTTTTGACAGTATCATTTTTGTTCAAGAAAAATTGGAAGAGATCACTTTGGGAGTACACAGGTTGATGAAATAATATTTTGCAAAGAATCACTTCGAGTTTTAAGATGTAACCAAACATATTATGTTTGATTATTTTAGGTTATTCAGTTGTTTTGTTTATTTTTAGGCAAGGAAATCTGATGGCACCTAATTTTCTTACGTTTTTCTTGTTTACAATATTGTGAAAGTATAAGGTGTAGGAATATTGTAATTTTTGGTGTTACATGTTAACTTGTTGATTTAGTTGAGGAAATACAGACTTTCATGTGCGAGTATGTTACTGCAAATAAAAATTATTATTATTATTTATTATTATTATTATTATGAAAGAACACACAAAGAAAACACTTTTAGGTCTTCATGATTTAAGTCATTAAAAGTAAGATGAAAATACTGGTTTCCCGGCTCTACTAACTCATTCAAGTAGTTATTCGAATAAAAAATACACTTCGAACTCACCTCAAAGTTGAAGATCGCTTCTGTGCATAAGTGAATTGCGGACTTCCATCACCTTAAAAAAAATGAGAGAAGGAAATATTAGATTCGGCAGTGATTCAAAAATATGATAAGTATCAATATTGCAAATTTTCTCCCATATCCCTCAACACTTTCTACGCCGATACCAAAGAAGATCACAATTATAGGGGTGATGTTAATAAACTAAAGGCCCATTTAGATGTTTCTCGACTCGAATGTACGAATATCGAAAGGATATAGAAAAACTCTCACCATGTAAACAATCACGTTTATCGTCTTCCACGACGGCGGTTATTGCATGCAATAATTGCGTACGATTTCTTGCCCCAAAACGTGCGAGAATCTTTCTCTAGCTTCGCGCCCCCGGTCTCTCCCTTTTTTCGCAATTTCAAAATTGCTCGAGGCCTTCGGCCTCTCGTTGTTCTGGCTATTAAAAAATAAGGGTTGATCGTAGAAGGGTGAAAATTGGGGATTGTATGTATTTTTGTATGTTGTATCATAAAAAAATAGAAATTAGAAATTTTGTCTAAAAAATAAAAAAAAAAAATTTAGGGGTGGACTACCCCTAACATTTAGGGGGATGAAAAATAGATGTTGGCCGATTCTCATAGATACCGGATAAGCACAAAAAATTTCATCAAAATCGGTTAAGCCGTTTCGGAGGAGTATGGCAACGAACACTGTGGACACGAGAATTTTATATATTAGATAACCAGCAGACCCGGCAACGCGTTTCTGTGGCTTAGGTATATTTCAATTGAATTGTAGTGAAATATTCAATACAGAGGAATTATTATTATTATCAACCCTAACATATCCCTAATTTAGTTCTAACCTAACCCTATCCTTACCCTGAGCGTACCCTATGGTGACCCTAACCTAACCCAATGCAATCCCTCCCCTCTTTATTTCGGGTTTTGGAGAAAAATATACTGCTGGATTCAACCACGACCCGTGTCGTGGGATATGTCGGTTTGGCTTGATGTTGTTGCCGGCAGACTAAAAAAAAATTACGAAAAGCACTGCCGTGAAGGCAGGAGCTTTTGAGCGCTCGTACATGCACCTTGTAGGTAGATTCGCATTATTCAGTTTTAGAAACCAATTGGAAAGATTTTGACAGCTGTCAAAGAAAATTCAAACTGTTTGCGAAATTCCATTCCAATCCAATAAGTAGTTTCGAAATTATCAGTAAAAAAATAGTTTGAACGGCTATATTTACAGAACCCCTAGTCTAATTTTGCTCATTGCTGAACGTGACCGCACAATTCGCGATCCAAACCTATCCTGAAAATTTCAAGTTTCTAGGCCTTTCCGTTCGGAAGTTATGATTTTCTTTGGTTTCTATGGTTCTGATCATGCGATCTGGACAAAATATAGCTCGAAAATATCATTCTCAATTCAAATACAAATTTTCGTCACGAGCGAATACATAGTTTTGAAATTATCAAGAAAACTAAATTTTGAACGAGCATATTTACGGAACCCATAGTCTAATTTTGCTCATTGATGAACGTGACCGCAACATTCGTGATCTACACCTATCCTGAAAATTTCAAGTCTCTCTAGGCCTTTCCATTCGAAAGTTATAATTTTCTATGGTTTCTATGGTTCTGGTCATGCGGATTGGACAAAATTTTGCGTATAGGTTGAATACGTTATTTTTCATCTGAGTACGAAATTTCACCTCGATCGAATCTATAGTTTCGAAAAAATCAGGAAAACAAAAATTCGAGCGGCCATATTTACGGAACCCCTGGGCGAATATTGCCCGATAACGAACTTAATCGAGGCATTCGAGATTTGAACCTACCCTGAAAACTTCAAGTTTCTAGGACATTCCGTTCGAGAGTTATCGTGTATACGGCCGGACGGACGGACAGACTCGAATTTTCCGACGGATTCGTCATCAGTGAGTTTAACATAGTCGTTTGAGACCATTTTCGGCTCAAAATTCGAAAAATACACACATCGTGACGAAATGATATAGCCCTCGTGTGAGTAGTACGAGCGCTCAAAAAACAACTTGGGGAAATGCGGGGACCACCGGAAAATACATCCCTGTCCGTACTTCGATGATCCCCCATGCATAGCGGTCCTCTCTCTCCTTTCTCCTCATGACTCCTGTCACAAAGCCGTAAACACCTTCCTTTATGCTGTATCATTTTCTCTTTTATATACTCAACTGGCGGTAAGTGGCCTATCTTTCCAAGCGAAGCGTTCCTTTCCCCCATCCATCTGAGATATTAACAGACCATGTGCTTCGGGTCATCTACAACGTGGCATGCAAGACACAGATCTTCTCGTGTCCATCCTATCCTCTTAGTAAAAGTACCATAAGATCCATGCCCTGTCAAAAATAGATTGAAACAGTCGTTTTATGCTCACATTGGATCCACTGCTACAAATTTCTGATCAGCATGCGCGTCCAAGCAGTATTTTACCCTCCACCGTCCCACCTCTCCTGTATTTTCTCAATGTCATCCATCCTGCCATACGTCGATAGCCCAGTAGTGGTCCTCCTCTGGTATAAAGTAAACATCTTTCCGCCACCATTAGGTCAACTGGTAGGAAGCCAGCAATCACTTGGACAGCCTCTGTTCTGTATGCCGAAGCTACCCTTAAGAGTCCCAGTCTCTGTGCTGAATTCAACCGAAAGACATTACATTGTACTTCTAGCGCTTTCCTCCATACTTGCGCCGCATATTAGATCTTTTTGGCCGCGGCATTATTAAAGTTACTCACACTTCAAAACAAATCACAGGCAACATTAATTGAACACTTTCACGACGTTAATATTTATGTACCTGACTGAGATTGACAAAATAATCTGGAATCCTTCAGTGAAACCAAGCACATAAATATTTGACAACCATCATTTTTGAGCGCTCGTACTACTTACACGAGGGCTATATCATTTCGTCACGATGTCTGTATTTTTCGAATTTTGAACCGAAAATGGTCTCAATCGACTATGTTCGACTCACTGATGACGAATCCGTCGGAAAATTCGAGTCTGTCCGTCCGTCCGGCCGTTCGTAAGCACGATAACTCTCGAACGGAACAATCTAGAGACTTGAAATTTTCAGCGTGGGTTCAGTTCCCGAATGCCTCGGTTAAGTTCGTTAATGGGCCAAATTCCACTAGGGGTTCCGTAAATATGGCCATTCAAGGTTTTGTTCTCCTGATTACTTGAGAACTACAGATTTGATCGAGATGAAATTGTGCACTCAAATGGAGAATGAGGTGCTCAAGCTACGTGTGAAATTTTGTCCAGATCGCATCACCAGAACCATAGAAAATTGTAACTTTTGAACGGAAACGCCTAGGGACTTGAAATTTTCAGGATAGGTGTGGATCTCGAATGTCGTGATCACGTTCATCTATGAGCAAAATTTCACTAGGGGTTCCGTAAATATGGTCGTTTGAAATTTGGTTTTCTTGATAATTTCAAAACTACAGATTCGATCGTGACGAAATTTTGTATACTAATGGAGAAATATATATTCAAGCTACATTTCTCTAGATCACATGACCAGAACCATAAAAATCATAGAAAATCATAACTATCGAACGGAAAGGCCTAGGGACTTGAAATTTTCAAGATAAGTGTGGATCTGAAATGTCGCGTTCACGTTTATCAATGAGCAGAATTATACTAGGGGTTCCGTAAATACGGTCGTTTGAAATTTTGTTTTCTCGATAATTCCGAAACAACGGATTCGTTCGAGATGAAATTTTGTATTTCAATCGAGAATGATATATCAAAGCAATATTTTGTCCAGATCGCATGACCAGAACCATAGAAATCATAGAAAATTGTAACTTTTGAACGGAAAGGCCTAGGAAGTTGAAATTTTCAGGGTGGGTTTGGATCGCGAATATTGCGGTCACGTTCATCAATGAGCAAAATTAGAATAGGGGTTCCGTGAATATTGCCGTTTAAAATATTTTTTTCCTGGTAGTTTCGAAACTACTGATCGGATTGGAATGAGATTTTGCACCTAGCTGAGGAATAATGCATTCAAACTACGTGCGAGTACCAAGACCATAGATACCTCAGAAAATTCTAGCGAATTATCGAAAAAAAATTGATACGAGCGCTCAAAAGCTCCTGCCATCACGGCAGTGCTTTTCGTAATTTTTAGGGTTAGGTTCGGGCTCTTTTCTTTCACAACATTTTATCCGAAATTCATTTTTTTTATCTCACTGAAATATTTCGAACATCCTGGATGCATTACTGTTCCACAATTCACGCACTCCAATCCTATATTTGGAACATTGTGGCACTTTTTGCACCTTTTCACTGGAAGGTCGTATATACATGTTTTATTCGCGGCCATGTTTCAAGTTGAGTTATACTCACTGATGACGAATCCGTCGGAAAATTCAAGTCTGTCCGTCCGGCCGTCCGTCGTAATAAGGATAAATCTCGAACGGAATAACCTAAAGACTTGAAATTTTTAGTGTGGGTTCAGTTCCAAAATGCCTCGGTTGAGTTCGTTAATGGGCATAATTACACCAGGTATTCCGTAAATATGGCCGTTCCAAATATTGTTCCTCTGATTTCTGCGAAACTACAGATTCGATCGAGATTAAATTTTGCACTCGAATGGAAAATGACGTGTTCAAACTACACGCAGAGTTTTGTCTAGATCGCATGACCAGAACCATAGAAACCATAGAAAATCATAACTTACGAACGGAAAGGCCTAGGGACTAGGGACTTACAGGGTGGGTGTGGATTTCGAAAGTCGCGGTCACATTTATCAATGAGCAGAATTAGACTAGGAGTTCCGTAAATATGGTCGTTTGAAATTTAGTTTTAATTTCAAAACTACGGATTCGATCGTGACGAATTTCAATTGAGAATGACATATTTGAGCTACTTTTTTCCAGATTGCATGACCAAAATCATAAAAACCATAGGAAATTATAACTTTCGAACGGAAAGGCCTAGGGACTTGGAGTTTTCAGGGTAGGTTTGGATCGCGAATGTCAAAAAAATTGGTCACCTAAAGCACTGACGTGAAGCCTGGAGTTTCGCTTCAGTTTGAACGTCAAAAATTTTTTCAATTGTTTTGTGAAACTTGAAAATGCGAATCTGCCTTAAATATGAACGAGCGCTCAAAAGCTCCTGAATTCACGGCAGTGCTTTTTAATATTTTTCAATAACACTTCCTTTCTTTTTATAATCTTTCATTCGGAATCAACGATCATATAAGGCGTCGTGTTATTAGTGTCCACCTCTTTATTCACCCCATCAGGCATTGGGGAATAATTGTATTCATATTTTGATCCCCTTTTTTCCATTACTGCTTTACCATTTGGAATTTTTGTTATGATGTTCTGATATCACCTGTATCTTCGACATAGTTCTTGTTCATTGTCGTCAATACTCTAGATTGAACAACCCCTAATAAACTTGAACCAATAATATAACTATAACATGAGAACTGAATCATATGCCCTTAATTTTCAGCTTGTAGCTGGCCTAAGAAGAATCCATCGCTCATACGAAATAGTGCTCAATTTTGTTTTCACCTGGTAACAATTGATTACGTCATACTTCAAGCGTTCCTATTATTGAATGCTGCTGCAGTGAACCCTCTTAGTTCAATCCAATTCGGCACAACTGAGGAAGCTAACGACTAAAATCAGAATTCGTGAGGTTATTAATCAGAATTAGCAATTCGGAATGGAGAACGGTTTCCTGAACTGTAGAGAAATCATTATGGAATTCTCGCACTCCGTCAAGACAGTGTGCCATCCTAAGTACTCGCTCACTATCCAAGGGTTCAAGCAATAATGAATTGTTTCTGATGAATCACTGCAGTTTTTCAATGAAAAACAGATTATCTGTATATTCGTGTTCCTTAAAAGAGGACAAAGTTCACAAACGGAACATACCTTCTATCAAATAAATAATCGTGCCGACACAAATTCAGAAAATGAAAACTGGACTACAAGACTACAATTCACGATATACTCATTATTTGGGCTTTTCAATGTCTATCAAATTATTACATTCCAACGTGTGGGTCTGGATGACTCAAATTGTCTACACGGCAGCTCTGAGAAGAGCTGATTTTCGCTAGATTCATTTAATTGTGGAATTACCTTTATGGATGTAAGATACCATCACAGGTTTTTGATGCTTTGAGCAGTTCAGGATTGATGATTTCTCACTTACATGATTGTCTGTCATGTAGTCTCTTTTCCATTATCTTCATATTAGGAGTTCCATTCTTGATATTTCCCTTTCTCCTGTTTCGCTCAATTCTTGGTGTTCTTTGACTGTGAGGGTAAGTAAGGTTTCTCCAATGTTTTTCCCATCTCACTCGAGGGCTATGGAGTATATAAAGTTAGGATGCTTCCTAATTCTTAATTTTAACTTTCGTGAAACCAAATTTCGTGCTGGAGGATTCTGATGCTGTCCTCACTCCAGATGTGTTTCTAATCCTTCTCCGTCTTCCTGATATAATAATGAATTTATCGATCCTCTTAGACATACAGCATGTATAGGACAAGTCGAAGAAAAAAGAAACATGTTCCAAATCAAAATTGAAAATCACTGATTATGACCTTTTTTGTTGAAGAATGCCACTGTCCTGTTCTGCTGAATCTCCTCGGGATTTGTTGTTCGATTTTTCTTCTTCTGAGCCATCTTGAGGATTCTTTCAGGATAGCCATAGCTATAAATCTTCGTTTTTATTCTCCCCATTTCTTATACCACTGAGTATGTTTTGAAGTCAGAATTGTATTTTGAATCAGAGAAAAAAGGTGATGGAAATGATTTTCACCCTAGCATGTTAATTACTAATGAAAGGCTTGAAGCTTTTCGTTCACTGCCCCGTAACAGCGCGGGACATCGGACCTCGTCGCCTGACAACAATGGTTATTGACGCCCTAAGATTTTAGGCACTGAAGTTAAGCCAAAAAATTAAGCTTAGGAACACCAAGATTACCATCAACGATACTGGCCATTCAGATGGTATTCAATAGTTCGAAATTGTGGGACTCCCGTGGTACATTTCCTCTTCACGCTTCCCGCCTCCACCCAGCGGTCTATGAGATAGTCCTTCACCATCTCCACCAAATAGTCCGAACACTCACTTCTCCTTAACTTTTCCACTATGTGATGCCATCTAGCCGTGTTGAATGCATTCTTAACGTCAATCGTCAACATAACCACCCATCTGCTCTTTGATTTTTCAACGTGGTCCCTAACACTGAGCATAGCCGACACCGTCGATTTCCTCTTTACAAACCCATGCTGGTTCTTCGAGATAAGATGCTTTTCCTCCAGTTCTTCGTCTATTCTGTTCGTAATTAATCTCTCAAATACTTTCCCAGCCGTGTTAAGGAGGCATATGGGTCTGTAAGAGGACGACATATTAGGGTCTTTCCCTTTTTTTGGTATAAGTACCAGTCTGCCTCTCTTCCAACTTCGGGTGAATACTCTATTCTCGAGCAGATCATTGTACATCGCCAGTATCTTAACCGGGATCGCATCGAAAGCAATCTTGAGGCTTTCGACCGTCACGCCGTCTGGACCAGGTGCTCTGCCTGTCTTCATCGTGTTTATAGCCACTCTGAGCTCTTCCATCGTAAAGGGGGGTGCGGGCAGCTTTGGGCCTTCCTTATGTCTTATCTCTTTTCCACCCCCCTGGAAACAGATCCTCCAAGATCTGCTTCCTTCTCCTCGTTGTAAGGGAGAAGCCCAAGCATTGAAATCTTAGGTGTTTGGAGGCTATCTTGTATGCCTTCCCCCATATATCCTGGTCCAGTTTATCCAAGAGGCTTTTCCAATGATTACGTTTCGATGTGTTTATCATTCTGTTCAGCTTTTTCCTACATTCCCTCATTTCATTCTGGTTGGCGCGACGGTCTGATTCGGTCCTAGTTCCCGCCCTGGTGAAAATTCTTCTTGCTTTTATATATGTCCTTCTCGTCTCCTCAATCTGTTCGTTCCACCAGTACGGGTAACTTCGGTTCTCTACATTAGTACTTCTGCTTGAGCTTTTGAAGGCCTTCGTTATCATATTATAGATCTGTATTCCCCCTAAGGTTGTGTCGGCTTCTATTCTTCTTTTGTAATCTCGAACGTCCAAAGAGAAACTCTTAGGGCCGTTCGTTTTGTTTTGGTTACCGGTGCCAACTCGAAAATAGATATGGCCATGCTGGGTGTACGGGTTCTCATGCTTGATGTCCCAACCTATTATCTTCCTACTGTGCTTTGTAGGGGCAAGGGTCACATCGATGTGGGTCTTCGATGAGCCTCTAATAAAAGTCGGCTCACCGGTGTTCATTGCCGTCCATGCCATCTGTGCCAGCCACTCTTCAACATATTCTCCCCTCAGATCGACAGTCGGAGCCCCCCAAATGGGAGACTTGGCATTTATATCCCTCACTATTACCACATTTCCTTCATGTTTTTTAGCGTCCCTGCCTACCATGTCAATCTTCTTTTTGAAAATCTCCAGGGATACGTTGGGGGATATGTATAGGGCGTAAATGTCCAGCACAGACAGCGACAGGTGCACATAGTCCTTGTATCTTTTTATTTTTTCCACCTTAGTATTTTTATTCATAATTTTGACGGCAATGTTTTTATCCTCATCCGTGCACCATCCATCCGTAGAACAAATCTTCTTGTTGGGCTCAGAAACAATCAAAATATCCACGCTCCCCCTTAGTGTAGCTGCCAGTGCCATATCGTGGGCTGCTCTAGCTCTGCCCAAGTTAGTCTGGAGGAAACTAAACATGGATTCGAAGTTCAGCACCGGTAACCGTCCTTAGCATCACATAGTGACCCAGGTTTATTTGCATAATCCGGAACTCTTTAGGGCGTTTTCCCTACCATTTTACACATAACTACAACACTAAAATTCTAATATTCTGAAATAATAAATATATATACGAATAAGGATAAAATTCGGTGTATATGGCCGGTTAAGAAAAAAGGAGTATAAACAAGTACAAACATCCACAGCGCTTATTTACATCATGATTTATTTTCCACCAGTTTTCAATTTTTGTTCGGAGTTCCGTGGTTCCTTGGAGTTCTCGACTGAGGTGGGGTCTTCTGCATCGATCTACGTTCCAATTTTTTGTCGGTCCCTCTCTCTCCCATTTTGTCCACCTCCTCCTTATATTTTGACAACCTAGCGTGTTTGCCCTGTGCCCTCTGGTTTTACAAATTGGACACCCTGGAGAGCTTGAGCACCCATTCGCCTCGTGACCCTCCGTTCCACAGTTTCGGCATAATCTACTCCTATCTGGACCCGTACATTGGGCAGCCAGATGTCCAGTTTTCCAACACCTGTAGCAGGTAGGAAGATCCATACTCATTTTGGCCTTGCAGTTGGAAAGACCTATGCGGATTGTCCCCATATTAACTATCTTATCTGCTACCCTTCGTCCCAGCAGCAGTGTTGCCACCTGCACCCCCCCGTATATGAGCGATCTGAGGTTTCTTACCTCTATTTCATCCTCACCTTCCTCTAATTTTATCGCAATTTCCTTTCTGATGTCTTCCTTCGTCGTGATCTCGTCCATGCTATGCAAGTGTACCAGCTTTCTTGAGTGTAAAGGACCTACCGTTCTTATTTTACTTTCCCCTACTTTACTTTTGAGAAAGCTCGCTACCTCCGCTGCGTTTCCCCGATTGCCATCGATTGTTAGTTTCAGATGGCCATTTTTGGTCTTTGTGGCATTTTCCACTGCTGACGCTTCCTTTACCTCTCCCATACTTGTTTTTACTTTCTATTTATTATTATTTGTATTTCCGCGTACGAGCCTTCACCAACGTCCACGATCACAGCCTCTTCCCTCGATACTCTCCTTCTTTCTTCTTTCTTGATTCCTGGAGTGTGCCATATCATCTGCCTATTCGAGTCCCAAAAAGCGCATTCGAGTATTTTCCTCGCCTTCTCCGTGGAATTTTTTCCAATATATGCAATATGCATACAGCGTCGGTTCAGCTTTTCCAAGGTTTTGTTTAGTCTACGGCCACTTTCTAGGAGCCACATTTCCTCCTTCAGATCTGTGTTAGCACTCACGAAAAAAATGTATTTCTCCTCGTTTATTTCTTGTCCTCCGAGTTGTACAGTCCCTCCTATTTCGAAGATCGAATAAACAGATCAATGGCTAATGAGAACAACTTTTTGACAATGAAAAAATTTCAATTCATTTTTTTAGCGCCAGTAATCATTGTCTTTAGTTTGGATTAAACGCCTCTCAAATAGCTCTACCTCTGAATTTCTGAATAACCAATGCCAGTGGGCCACACCCTTCAGTTGTGATTTATGACCTAGCAGTCAGCATTCGAAGACGGTCGGATTATTTATGGCATGTTTTTCAGAACAAAAAATTACGAAAAGCACTGCCGTGAAGTCAGGAGCTTTTGAGCGCTCGTACATCCACCTTGTAGGTAGATTCGCATTTTTCACCTTTAGAAATAAATTGAAGGGATTTTCGACCGCTGTCAAAAAAATTCTCAAACTTGGGCGAAACTCAAGACTTCATGGCAGTGCTTCAGCTGATCAATTTTTTTTCGATAATTCGATAGAATTTTCTACGGTATCTATGGTCTTGGTTATGCGATTTGGCCAAAATTTCGCCCGTAGTTTGAATACATTATTCTTCAGCTAGATGTGAAATTTCATTCCAATCCAACCAGTAGCTTCGAAATTATCAGGAACGAAATATTTTGAACGGCCATATTTACGGAACCCCTTTAAATTTGCTCATTGATGAACGTGGCCGCGAAATTCGCGATACAAACCTACCCTGAAAATTTCAAGTTTCTAGGCCTTTCCGTTCGAAACTTACAATTCTCTATGGTTTCTATGGTTCTGGTCATGAGATCTGGACAAAATATTGCCTTAATATATCATTCTCGATTAAAATACAAAATTTCATCTCGATCGAATCGGTAGTTTCGAAATTATCGAGAAAACAAAATTTCAAACGACCGTATTCACGGAACCCCTAGTCTAAGTTTGCTCATTGATGAACATGCCCGCGAAATTCGCGATCCGAACCTACCCTGGAAATTTCAAGTCCCTATGCCTTTCCGTTCGAAAGTTATGATTTTCTATGGTTTCTATGGTTCTGGTCATGCGGTTTGGAGAAATGTAGCTTGAATATAAAATTCTCCATTAGTATACAAAATTTCGTCACGATCGAATCTATAGTTTTGAAATTATCAGGAAAACTAAATTTCAAACGACCGTATTTACGGAACTCTCAGTATAATTTTGCTCATAGATAAACGATAAAAAAATTTCGAACTGTGGCGAATATCCAGACTTCACGTCAGTGCTTTAGAAGACCAATTTTTTTTTCGATAATTCGCTAGAATTTTCTACGGTCTTGGTGATGCGATCTGGACAAAATCTTCCACGTAGTTTGAATACATTATTCTTCATCTATGTGCTAAATTTCATTTCAATCCAATGAGTAGTTTCGATACGGAACCCCTAGTCGAATTTTGCGCATTGATGAACGTGACCGCTAAATTCGCGATCCGAACCTATCCTGAAAATTTCAAGTCCCTAGGCGTTTCCGTTAAAAAGTTTCAATTTTCTATGGTTTCTATGGTTCTGGTCATGCGATCTGGACAACATTTCGCATGTAGCTCGAACACCTCATTCTCCATTTGAGTGCAAAATTTCAAAAATTTCATCTCGATAAAATCTGTAGTTTCCAAGTAATCAGGAGAACAGAACTTCGAACGGCCATATTTACGGAACCCCTAGTGGAATTTGGCCCATTAACGAACTCAACGGAGGCATTTGGGATCCGAAACTACACTAAAAATTTCAAGTCTCTAGGTTGTTCCGTTCGAGAGTTATCGTGCTTACGTCCGGACGGACGGACAGACTCGAATTTTCCGACGTATTCGTCATCAGTGAGTCGAACATAGTCGATTGGGACCATTTTCGTCCCAAAATTCGAAAAATACAGACATCGTGACGAAATGATATAGCCCTCGTGTAAGTAGTACGAGCGCTAAAAAAGGGTTTTGGATGTTTGTGTTGTCACTGAAAAATTTTCGTGTTTTTCTATCTGCCATTTTTGAGCGCTGGTACTTTTTACGCGAGGGCTATATCATTTCGTCACGAAGTCTGTGTTTTTCGAATTTTGAGCTGGAAATGATCTCGATCGACCGGGTTCGACTCGCTGATGACGAATCCGTCAGATTATTCGAGTCTATCCGTCCAGCTGTCTGTGAGCACGATAACTCTCGAACGGAACAACCGAGAGACTTGAAATTTTTAGTGTGGGTTGAGTTCCCTTATGCCGCGGTTAAGTTCGTTAATGGGCAGAATTCCAACAGGGGTTCCGTAAATGTGGTCGTCTGAAATTTAGTTTCCTTGATAATTTCGAAACTACCGATCCGATCGTGACGAAATTTTGTATTTCAATGGAGAATGATTTATTAAAGCTACATTTTGTCTTTGTCCAGATCGCACGACCAGAGCATTTGGGAAATGGTCCTTACCATGTTTTTGAAAATCACAACAACTACAGGTCAGTA
Organism: Aphidecta obliterata; assembly: GCA_963966015.1. NCBI lineage: Eukaryota > Metazoa > Arthropoda > Insecta > Coleoptera > Coccinellidae > Aphidecta > Aphidecta obliterata. The sequence goes on along the minus strand of OZ014434.1, from coordinate 20,790,572 downwards.
GAAAATTCTAGCGAATCATCGAAAAAAAAAATCACCTTAAGCCTGACGGGAAGTCTGTAGTTTCGCCTTAGTTTGAAATTTTTTTTTACAGCTGTCAGAACTTTTTCGAATTCGTTTCTGAAACTGGAAAATGCGAATCTACCTACAAGGTGGATGAACGAGCGCTCAAAAGCTCCTGACTTCACGGCAGTGCTTTTCATCATTTTTGTTGTAGGTAATAAAATATAATGAATCAGATTCTTTCAAAAGAATATTTTTGTTATCCATCTTCCCAGTTGTTATCCTAGTGTTTGAATGAAATACGCAAACCAATGGAATTTCAGGATTTTCATCTTCAAATTTCCCACAATAATAAGAATAAGAAATTGATTTCGACGATTCTAGTGAATCCATATCTTCAATATATTCTTCATTCAGATCTCAATCGATCTGATAATTATGCTTCAATTTCTCAAGTGTCTTATTTCCTGTTAGTACGATGCTGATTGCGTTTTGTATTGCATAGAAACTACATGTGATGCTGAAGAAGAAGAAGTAGAAAATTGTTTTCTATGTACACACAAGAACAGTAATTTATAATGAGGTAAGCCAGTATTTGTATACGCGAAATAGGTGGTTTGAATTAAGTAAAACCTTCTCTACTCACTTACAAATAATTTTCTATTCGAAATGGTAAGTTGTCTCTATAACAAATTTTTACCGTTTTAGTCCCATTTCAATTTTTTTTTTTTTTTTTTTTTTTTTTTTTTTTTTAGCCAGGGGGAATTCTCATGGACGAACTATCTCCGATAGATAGAACAGTGTGAGACTTCGTGTGAAGCACGACCTACTCTAACTAAACCTAACCTGCTGTTTTAGATTCCGGGCATTTATTACCTACTAACCTTTTGACTCTTCTTGTTCGTATCTCTATCACGATCTTTGTCGTGGGATGCTTGTGTTACCTATGAATTTGAATTTCATAGGAGTCTCTTCTTCTGGATGATTTAAATTGAGATTACTCAATTTCTGTTTCTACGTAGTTGATCTCTGGGTCTTTTGTGATAGGTGGGTATCCTAACCACATCTTCTGCGGGGTTGTAGTCAACTAGTCTTCTTAGCTCATCATTTGGGTGTTGACTTGCTTTTTCGAATATCTTCTCGGCCTTCTTTTTTAGGAAATCTGTGACAGTTTCCCATTCTAAGTCTCTGTGGATTTGTTGGTTTCTTACGAACCACGGCATATTCATTGCTGCTCTGAGCAGTTTATTTTCTGTTGCTTGAATCTTTTTTATATGGCTATTGGCTGCATTGCCCCATGCCGCCGAGCCATATGTTAGTTAGGGTCTTGCAATTGACTTGATCATTCGTAGTTTCGTGATTTGGTTCATTTGGCTTCTTCTTCCTAGTAGTGGGTAAAGTCTACTCATCGCTGAGTTTGTTTTATCCACTGCATATTTTATATGGTTTTTCCATGTAAGCCCTTTATCTAGTTTTACTCCTAGATATTTGACTTCATTTTCCCATTTTATCTCTTCTCCATCTATCTGTAGGTTGGAATTAATTTCAAGTCTCCGCTTCTGTAGTAGAATAGCTTGGCTCTTTTTGCTATTTATTTGAATTTTCCATTTGATGAACCATTCTTCTAAATCTTCTAGTGCTTCTTGCAGTCTTCTGTGTATGACATCTGGTCGGCGATGTCTGAAGGCTATTCCCGTGTCGTCTGCATAAAGGGCTAGCAGATTCCTTGGTCCTCTTAGGAATATCGTAGATATATATGTTGTAAAGCAGAGGTCCTAGAACTGATCCTTGGGGCACTCCTGCTTCTACTTGTCTGGTGGTAGATAATGTGTCGTCTATTTTGACATAAAAATTCCGGTTCCTCAGGTAGTTTCTTATTATCTTGTAGGTTTTGGTGGTGTAGCCTGCCATCATCATCTTGTAGGCAAGTCCTTCGTGCCAAACTCGGTCGAAGGCTCTCTCGACATCTAATAGCACTAATCCAGTGGCTTGTTTATTCTGATATCCTTCAGTGACATATTCAGTGATCCTTAACAGTTGAAGTTCTGTGGAATGATTTCTTCTGAATCCAAATTGTTCCGGTAGTATCAGATTCAGCGCTTCTGTTTCTTCATTGAGTCTTTTTGCAATGACTCTTTCGACAATTTTTCCAAGTGCTGACAGTAGACTTATCGGCCTGTAGTTTTGTGGGAATTTTCTATCTTTTCCTGGCTTATTGAACACAATGACTTCTGCTGTTTTCCATCTTTCCGGATAGTATTCTGTTCTCATCACTGCGTTTGCTATATTGGTTAGCGCTGCTATTCCTTTTCTGGGCAATTTCCGTAACATAAAGTTTGTTACTTTGTCTTTTCCTGGAGCTTTTCTGTTTTTCAATTACTTGATGATTTCTTTAATTTCCGTTGGTGTTGTTGGGTTTGGGATGGTATCGCCTTCCGGCGGTTCCAACATCAATTCTTCATTTTCTTCGACTTCTTCTTCTAAATCTTCATTGTCATCGTCTTCTCTGTAGTTGATTCTGGCTTCTCGTTCTATCGCGTCGACCAGTGCTTCGGCTTTTTCAAGCTTTGAGTAGGCCATCCCATTAGCTCCGTGTAGAGGGGGAATTTCGGTTTTCTCGCGCCGTAAGCACTTTTGCATCTTCCATGCTGAGTGGTCTATGGTGTTTAGCTCTCTAACTCTTTGGTTCCATCTGTCTGTTCTCAGTTCTCTCAGTGCATTTTTCAGCACTTGACTGTGTTTATTCAGCTCTTTCTTGTCTTCTTCTCGATGTGCAGTTCTGTAGTTCTTCCTGAGTTTTCTATTCCTCTTTATAAGCTCTTTTATTGCTTTTGGGGTTTCACCATGTGAATGTTTCGGGGCTGGCCTTTCGATTCTTCTGGTACTTTCCTCGTAGGCTTCTTTTATTCGGGTTTCTAATTTTTCAACTTCATCTTCTAGTTCTTCAGGGGTTCTTATCTGTGGAATTTCTGTAATTTTCTCCAGGAGTATTTCACTGTACTTTTGCCAGTCTGTGAAGTCTTTCGTTTGAAGTTCTTCTGTTATCGGTCTGCGTCCCAATCTGAGTTCTATTGGGTTGTGGTCTGATGTGCCCTCTTCTATAGTATCAAGTGTGAAATCTTGGGTAATATCTTTCATTATGACGATATCTAATACGTCCGGTAGGCCATTACTTCTCGGCAGGTAGGTCGGAATTTCAGGTCCTAATACTATGGCATTTAGTTTTTCGGCGTACTTCTTAAGCTTCTTCCCATTTTGGTTTTCAGTTCTGCTATTCCATTCTCTTGACTTGCAGTTCATATCGCCAATAATGATTTTCGGGTAGTTTCCTTCAAGCATCTTCTTCAGATCTTCCTCTATTAAGTCGTTTTGGGGTGGTTTGTAGGCTGACGTAATTTTCATTTGTCCTCGATTCGTATTAACTATAATCGAGACGACTTCTATTTGCCCATTATTCAGTACATCGTCAAAATAGTGGTCGATGTTCCTCTTGACTATTAGGGCTACGCCCCCTCCTGTACAATTTCTGTCATTTCTGTATATTTCATGGTCGGGAAATGAAATTCTATTTCTTGTAGATAGTCTCGTCTCCTAAATTGCTATAATATCCGGTTGTTTCTCGGATATTATTTCTTCTATTTCAGATCTACGGGCTCGTAGACCGTTTGTGTTCCATGAGACAATCTTCAGGCTGTTTTTATTTGCGTTAGTCACTAGCTCCATTAATTGGGTTTAGTGAGTTTACGGAACTTTTTGTCCATCTCTATTTCCAGGAATTTCATGAGCTTACTCATGATATTCTTGGTGAAGGTATCTAGATCCTCGGTGGTTTCGGGTCCTTTCTTGTTGGTCTCTTCTTCTTTCTTTTGGCTGCTCTTCTTGGATTTTCCATTTTTTAGGGCTTCTTTCTTCTGCTCTTGTTTGAGTGGTGGCGTTTTCTTCTTCTTATCTTCTTCCTCTTGTTCTTGTTGGACAGTAGGCATCATTTTCTTTTCTTCTTCTTTTCTTGCTTTCGTCGCAGTCTTCTTTTTGGTCACCAGTTTCCACTCGCTACATCCTTTGTAGCTGGCTGGGTGACCTGCTTTTCCGCAGAGCGCACAGGTAGCATTTCTCTCCTCGTTTTCTCTTGTTAGCGTACAATCTTTACTATTGTGCGCTCCAGAGCATTCAACACATCTCCATGGGAATGTGCATTTACTTTGCGCATGTCCGTAACGTTGACATCTATGACATTGGCCAGGTCCAATGCTCTTTTTCTTCGGCTCTACTACACAATTTATACCGTAGAGCTGTTTTATTTCGAATACCTTCTTATTTTGGGTTTTCACCAAGAATAAGGGTATTGCCATTTTGGTTTTGTTGGATGTCATCCTTATGACATCCGCGTCGGTAACGCCTTGCTCGGCGAGATCATCTGTGATGATGTTAATATCTGCGTCTAGTGGCAGATAACGTACCACAGCGTAGATTCTCTTCTCTTTGGAGGGTGTAAAACTCTTTATTTCTCGACTCGAGGAATTTTGTCATCTTCCTGTGGTCGTCGGGGGATTGGGGAACAACACGAACCCATTTCAATTCAATTTTCTTGGCGTTTATATAAGATTTCTATGTGTTCTAGGCTGATCACGAAAACTTTCCACCAATAAGCTGTCCTCTGAACAACCATATTAAATATAGGACTTGCCGGTGGCAAGGCAGCAAGAAAGAGCTCCTAGCATATTGCGAAAAGTATAGATCACCACCAAGGAAGGAGAACGACAGACAGTAAGTGTTATAGAACTGAATGGTGATCTTTTTTTGAGTGTCATCAAGATGGCTCCAAACTTCCAGAATTGTTTTAATATAGTTAATAATTGCTGCGACAAAGCTAACGTAGATTATCAAGCCTTCCTTGAATTTAATTTTCGTTCAAGCGGTATGTCCGTGAAAAGAAGTTTGACTTTTGAAAAAATTACAGAATCAAATCATATAAATACCAATAATTTTTTGGGAACAAGTTGTGTGCTTCGATACTAGCTAATGAAACACACTGCGATTTTTCGAATAGGGGTAAAGCCAGTATCAAACAATTATAAAAGCACTGCCGTGAAGTCAGGAGCTTATTTTATTAAAATACAAAATTTTGTCTCTATCGAATCCGTAGTTTCGAAATTATCGAGAAAACTAAATTTCAAACGACCGAACCCACGGAACCCCTCGTCTACTTTTGCTCATTTAAAAATGGGAATGCGACATTTAAGATCCACACCTGAAAATTTCAAGTACCTAGGCCTTTCCGTTCGAAAGATATAATTTTCTATGGTTCTGGTCATGCGATCTGGAGAAATGTAGCTTGAATATATAATTCTCCATTAGTATAAAAAATTTCGTCACCATCGAATCTTCAGTTTTGAAATTATCAAGAAAACTGAATTTCAAACGACCATATTTACGGAACCCCTAGTATAATTTCGTTCATAGATAAACGTGATCACGACATCCGAGATCCACACCTACCCTGAAAATTTCAGGTCCCTAGGCGTTTTCATTCGAAAGTTACAATTTTCTATGCTTTCTATGATTCTGGTCATGCGATCTGGACAAAATTCCACATGTATCCTGAACACGTGAAATATAAAGGTTACTCCATTCTTGGGAGCATCTCCAGATGGATTGGTTGGAGATGATGGTTTGATAAAGGTAGAATGTCTCCGATCAATAAAGGGAAAACTGAAGAATTCTACAAAACCCCATTGTTATACCATCAACGAAGATGGAATAAGGTGATGAACCTAGTTGTTATCCTCGAAACATTGACACATTTCCCACGGACGTCTATAGTGATGTCTAGTTAAAGTCCTATGTGGATATCCAGTGGACGCCCCTCGGACGTCCAAAGTGATATCCAGTTAGGGTCCTAAGGGGATATCACTGGATGACGTTCATAGTGATGTCCAATTATGGTCCTTAGGCGACATCCATTGGATGTCCGCGGTGGACGTCCGAATTCAGTTCAAAGTTGGGACATTAGTGCGTCCCTCGGACGTCCATAGGACGTCCTCTGTACCAGAAAAGGACGTCCTATGGATGTCCATAATGTCTGAAGTGGACGTCCTATGGATGTCCATAGGACTACTTTGTGCTATTAGGGGAAGAATACCAAGGGGAATGAAAATACGAGACAAACAATAAATGATGGAAACGTCATTTTCAAATCATTCAATTTAGGTATGGAGTGGTCCAACGAGTAATTTCCTTACGTATATAAAATATTTCTGTACGTCAAATTTGAAGTTATACCTACCGGTTGTTCAATTCTTTTTCACATTTTTCAGAATATTATCATCTCAAATTCAACATCAGAATACTCCTCAGCCTATTCAACCAAAAGCATCCTTAAGAAATAAGTATAAGTATAATTGATTCGTTTTATAAAATAGGGACACGATAAAAAATATTTCATGTAGAATACCTATTTCGTATTGAGATAAAGATTTTGCAGCAAGCTTAATTGAGATATCAGTATAAAATTGTTCCTACTTAATTCTTATCTGATGTTTTACAGTTAGAAGCCCAGGAAAATATCCACTTCCCATGTGACATTGTGGAGGAAACTGCAGTGGCGTTTTGGCCATAAGGCCATAAGTCATAGGGAAAAGCAAATGGACAATTGATCGACTTCTAAAAAATTAAAAATGTGACAAAAAACATTTGAAATTTCTCTCAGTATAAATGCTATTCCAACACATAAATAGTTATTTTTGTATTAATTGTGTATTTTTTCATGGCACATGAGAGTGTAAATTTTTGGCCGAGACCGCAGGTCGGACCAAAAATTCACTCGAATGTGAATTTACATCGTCTGAAATATAATTATTGAAGATAATGTTTCCAATACAATATTTCTATGCATCCAGTGATCTTTCTATGCGTTACTATAGAAACGGTTTGTTGACACGCCGCGTGATTGAAGATAGTTTGAATAATAAAATTGAGATTTCAAACAAAATATTGAATTGTTCATCTACTTCCAAAACAATATCTTATAATACTGTGGAACCAACACAACGAAATATCTAACGATGCTGATCAGCAGCAACCTGAAACATCTTCGGGAATTTATATTAGAATTAATTGTTTACACTTCACTATCAATTATTGTTCCAATAAATGAAAATGTTTATTGTAGTAACAATTGTTTCTGATTAAAAACGTTAAATATTCCTTGAAGAGTTCCAAATTCCTCGTTATTTAGGAGCTACTTGTATGCATTCAAACCGTTAGACACAGAAAACGAATTATGTAATTTCAACAATTTTTAATTTTAACAAATAACAATTTCTGATTGAAAAACTATGATATCCAATACAATCGGTTGGAAAGTACGTACAAGTTTTTCTGATTTACAATAAAAAATTGAGAAAAGCACTGCCGTGAAGGCAGGAGCTTTTGAGCGCGCGTACATGCACCTTGTAGGTAGATTCGCATTCTCCAGTTTTAGAAACCAATTGGAAAGATTTTGAAAGCTGTCAAAGAAAATTTCAAACCAACGCAAAAATCCGAACTTCACGTCAGTGCTTTGGTGACCATTTTCTTTTTCGATAATTCGCTAGAATTTTCTACGGTATCTATGGTCTTGGTAATGCGATCTGGACAAAATTATACATTATTCTTCATATATGTGCGAAATTTCATTTCAATCCAATAAGTATTTTCGAAATTATCAGAAAAAATATAGTTTGAACGGCAATATTTACGGAACCCCTAGTCTAATTTGGCTCATTGATGAAAGTTATCGCGAAATTCGCGATCCGAACCTATCCTGAAGATTTCAAGTCCCTAGGCCTTTTCGTTCGAAAGTTATGATTTTCTATGGTTTCTATGGTTCTGATCATACGATCTGGATAAAATGTAGCTCGGATATATCATTCTCTATTTAAATACAAAATTTCGTCAGGATCGAATTCATAGTTTTGAAATTATCGAGAAAACCGAATTTCAAACGGCCATATTCACTGAACCCTCAATCTAATTTTGCTCATTGATACTCGTGAACGCTACATACACGATCCACACCTATCCTGAAAATTTCAAGTCCCTAGGCCTTTCCATTACAAAGTTATAATTTTCTATGGTTTCTATGGTTTTGGACATGCGAGCTGGACAAAATTCTGCATGTAGCTTGAGTACGTAATTATCCATCTGAGTGCAAAATTTCACCTCGATCGAATCAGTAGTTTCGAAGTAATCAGAAAAACAAAATTTCGAGCGGCCATATTTACGGAACCCTTGGGCGAATTTTGCCCAATAACGAACTCAACCGCGGCATTTGAGATTTGAACCTACCCTGAAAATTTCAAGTTTCTAGGACATTACGTTCGAGAGTTATCGTGTATACGGACGGACGGCCGGATGGACGGACAGACTCGAATTTTTCGACGGATTCGTTATCAGTGAGTCGAACTTAGTCAATTGAGACCATTTTTGGCTCAAAATTCGAAAAATACAGACATCGTGACGAAATGATATAGCCCTCGTGTAAGTAGTACGAGCGCTCAAAAAGCCCATCTCAAAACACGAAAATGAGTCAACGTTGACTAAAATCGAAATTTGGGAGAGCTTTCAAATCTCTACTTCTTAGCTATGGGTCATAAACTGGTTGGTAAACATGATTTGGTTCCAGATGTTCGAGAAGCGAAATAGTATATTGAAGTATAAGTGGATAAAATAGTTATTTAATCAACTAGTTTATCAATGACAGCGTTTAATGGTCGAAATATTTTAACGCGTGAGCGGAGCGTTAATGTTTGAGACCATTAATCGCTGAATTAATAAACGAGTTGATTACCAGATTTTTCCGTCGACCTCATCTGGAATTGAATATAAATTCTGGATCGAAACCAATTTTTATTTTGCATGATATACAAATTTGACAAAGGTAATTATAATGGCTGGCAGACAGAAAGATGTTAAATGAAATCAAATGAACTCCGGAAAAACTACTTCCCCAGGCGGGATTTGATTTCATTTAACATCTTTCTGTCTGCCAGCCATTATAATTACCTTTGATACACAGACGGTAAACATCCTTGATATTGATTCAATTTGGCTTAAAATTCGTTCGGCGGTCGGATATTTCACACGCCTGAATCTGCCGAAGTCGACAAACTTCGACGACGCGGGGGAAAGGTAAAACGTGAGATCGTTGCGATCGCGGACATCGTTTGTGAGTTCCTTCCATCCCTTAACTAACCTCTCCCCAATACAACATTTGAATTCCGGAGAAACACTTCCACAATATGCGGTTGAACACTCGGTTCCCTGGTAACTTAGAGGTTAGAGTGCCAGACCGGAAATCTGGAGACGTGGGTTCGTATCCCGCCTGGGGAAGTAGTTTTTTTTCCGGAGTTCATTTGATTTCATTTAACATCTTTCTGTCTGCCAGCCATTACAATTACCTTTGATACATAGTTACAGACGTTAAAAATCCTTGATACAAATTTGACGTAATACGAATTTCTATGTTCATTTCGATATTATTGATATTTATGCTTCATAGAGGGAATATTGGACATGTAGTGACATTCTGAATAGTTTACATTTATTTCATTTCCTATAATGTCGGATAAGGAACGTGTGGATGAAGTGGAGGTTGAAGCATTATTTACTTTGGAACTATTATGACATAAAATTTTTTCTGCAGTTTATATTTTATTCTGAATGGAGTTTTCAATATACCCTTCTGCAAGAGAAGTTGATTTCCAACCACCAAGTCTTTTGATGGCTGAAAAATCTGCACCACTGTCAGAAAGAATAGACGCAGAAGAACGCCGAAAACAGTGACCTGTATACAAATATGGTTGCTCTAATTTAAGAAAGTTTGCAATCATTGACGGTAATTTAGAAAATGTATTAATTCCAACTGGTTGTGTCGAGCATTTATAGTTCTTATAAAAAACGAAAAATCTTTCGTGTGGAGTGTGAGCTGGCCTCAAGGATATATATCTCTTTATTATGTTTAAAAGTGTATGCTCATCATTATCCACCACAGTGAATATCCTGTTCGAATGTGTTTTCGATGAATTCACTGTCACCAAAAATTTCGATCCCATATCTTGTACATCCTTTCTCTGCAACAATTCATCTTTTCTCAATGCACCCGCTACTCCGAATATCAAAGCGACCTACAAACAGAGCTGTGCCAAAGCATTGTGCTTGGTACTTTCGAAAGCACTCGAAGCCCCTTTGTGCTCCCAAGCACTGTGCTCCCGAGCACTTTTTAAAAGCAGTGCTTAGTGCTTAGTAATCGAAGCACTTCAGCAAAAGGCTTAGTGCTTAGTCATCCCCAAAATGCTCCCGAGCACTGAAATGCTCCCAAGCACTTCTGCGGATTACTAAGCACTAAGCCCTTTCGCCCCTTTCCTAATCTTGTCGTAACACGAATATATGCGACCGACTCCAACGCCTTGATACCTTGAGATCTAGTATTGATATTCAGTCCAGTGAAAATGAATCGATATATTTATGAATTCATATTATTCCAACCAAAGAGATCCGGAGTCCTTGCAAATTTTTTTCCAACACACATAGTTCTCGACATGCTAAAAGTGAGCATCGAATTCGGGACTCCCTTCACATCTTTTCTGACCTGTCCATAATCTCACATATTATCATATAAGAGCTCAACTGAATAGGTGCAATTTTTCTTTCGATTAAAATATCTTCTCCTCAACAGTTCTTACAAAAGTGCTTAGGGCTTAGTGCTCGAAATATCGAATTACTTTTACAAAGTGCTTAGTAATCGCGAGCCTTTTGTGGAAATTGGTGCTTAGTGCTCGCGACTCGGAAGTTCTTTTTTCCAAGTATTAGCACTAATATTCAGTGCTCGGCACAGCTCTGCATACAAATCAAACAATGATAGTTATTTCACTATAACGAGATAATGAGAATAAGTTGGAATAACGATTCAATTGAGTTTTATTTTTACCTTCGACATCAAGAAAACACTATCAGGAGCATTCGTTATGAACTTTCTCACATGTTCTTTCTCGAGAACTTTTTTTTGGGATATATCCCTCTCTTTTCCGTTTTATAAACATCACCAGTTTGTGGTATCTGCTTATATCAGTATTGTCTTTCACATTTAGTGTTGATTTCAGCATCGAATATTTTGGCCATAAACTTGCTAGATGCCCCTTTTCTGCAATACCCGTAAAGTATGCCAACAAAACCGTTTCCGTAAAGTTCCGAAACTTCTTGTCCTTGCACCAAGATCTGAATTCAGCATAGGTTTTCTCATATAAATGGCGGCTTTTTTCAGGAAGCAGACTCAAAGTTGCTGCTTCAGCAGTTTTTGTCACATCTGACGGTGTCAAAGGGATATTTTCTTCGTTATTCATTATGTAGTAGCGTAACGGATAAAATCAGATTCTGATCGAAAGCGAAAAAATAAATTTGACAGCTCGATCGTGCTCCGACATAGATGCATCTATGCTCCGATGGATATTTTATAATCGGTTGCCATGATAATCATGCATTAATACAAGAAATCATGCATTAATAGGGGTCATTAATGGATAATTTCGAGTGCGTTGAAATGAGCTCTTATTCTGTGGTCGACGGAAAAGGCAATTTTTCGCTCGCGACTGGAGCGTATAAAAATTCGCACATACTTTCGCCAGCGATTAGCCTGTGTCGTTTCTATAAAGGGAGTTTGTGTTTTCGCGCGGGATTTTGAAAGTGAGGTAGGTATTTAGAATTCGTCAGTAGGTATGTATCCAACATCTCGCGTTTATTGAGTGATTTCAATTTGGGCTCTCCAAAGCACACGCACGAAAAAACGTTTCAAAAAAAAATTTACACGCTCCAGTCTCCGTTTCCCGGGAGTTGGTTTCTGGGTCCTCTGCGATAGATTGTCGTCCTTTCTGCATCTTCTGCGGGGTCGTATTATCTCACTAGACCTCCAAGTGCATCAATTAGACGATGACTTGCTTCTTCGAATATTTTCTCTGATTTCCTTGTCTTGAAAGTTTTATTATTATTATTAATATGGAATTGAAAAGAGTCGATTTCTTCAATTGGTTTTTAAAACTTCAAAATGCGAATCTACCTACAAGGTGGATGATTGAGAGCTCAAAAGCTCCTGACTTCGCGGCAGTGCTTTTAAAAATTTTTATTCACTTGTCGTTCCGTCCTAGTTGTCATTTTACTTTATCCAGTTTTTGTTGGTTTTGTACCTTTCTGTAACTTCCTTTCATTCAATATTTCCGAGTTACTTCCGGAAGAAATCATAAACGGCCAAAATTCAGGGTTCTTAGGCACTTGGGTTGTGAAAAATTTGGTAAAAACCCTAGGACTAGTGGTAGTCACGATCAAAAGCGAGTAACCATATTTATTACTCCTAAAGCTCGTATTTTCACAAATCCTTCTCGAATCGTCCAGAAGCAAGTTTCAAGTTCGGGGTATTAAACGTTGAGTAACCGATATTCGTGGCGCTCGCGAAGTGGCGAAATTCGGGCTATCTGAAAGACGAAGCACGCTTTGTGAAATATTTGTGGTAATTAACGGATTCTAGGAGGTGGAATCCGGATTTGGGTGGCATGGGAATTGTTGAAAATGGATTTGATTTAGGTCGGTTATTGTTGTAACCGATTTAGGCGTGTATTGTGTTTGAAGGCGTAGGTAGCTTTCAAATGGTAGAGAACTGATTATGAAGGAAATACATACATGAGATTAAGATCGCTTTATATGCTAAAGGGGGTGTATTTCTTTCTGTATAAAACAATATCAATTCTAGTGCATTCACCAGCTGGCTTATCGAGGACTCAATGACACCAGAAGGGTTACATCCAGAAGGAATGTTTCCTTCAACTTGATTTGTTGCTTCATCTTAATTTTTGTGAAGAAACCGGCTCACTGAAACATATACGTTCAGTTACTGCACCTCCGTCTACTAGTGTTAAACGTAACAAAATCCCACGAGTTCGGAAACGTTGGAATAATCAACATGTCAACGACTTGGACAGGAGTAAAAATGTTGTCATGTACCGAGGTTTGTCCAATTGCAAAATTGGCTGCCGTCAAAAGGTCGATCCACACATTTCAGTGACGTGACGGCACCGATGATGTCATTGCTCCGTTTTCTTCAGTGCAATCCGTGATGAATTTTTCACTATGCACACAGTAACGTACTGTGTAAGTGTTTTCTCGTCTTCACAGGATCCGCTTTATGAACTGAATCTGGTACAGATACGTCAGAACGTGAATGTTATTCACGTTCAAATTCCTGCTTGATTATTCTTGATTATTTTTGTAGTATTTTTCATTTGTTTATCTGACATCATTTCCATTCTGTATAACTGTAATTGAAAATAAAGCGTTATCTATCCATCTTTCTATGTATCCAAGGTCTGCGGATTTCCCCTATCTCTAAAAGCCTTTTGGTTTCGGTTGTATCTGGACGAGTTTCTGCGGTGTATGTCATTTTAGGTATTTTAACTGCACCATAATTCTAGACATGGCTTCAATTCCTATGCTTCTGTTGTCCTTTATTGTGTTGTTCAAGCACTATGCAGATCTTGTGGCTTTCATTGTTTGATGTCTTACTTTTGCCTCTATGTCTCCATATCCTGAAATTTCAACTCCCAAGTATTTGAACTTCATCTCCCATTGCATAATACTACCATCTACAAGCTAGTTTACATCTGATGGGTATTTTAGATGTTGTCATACATTTGGTTTTTGAGGTGGATATGGACATATTGAAAAGTTTCGCTATGCAGTAAAATGCATATAGTAACCTTTGGAGATCATCTTTATTTTCCGCTACTAGCACGGTGTCATCGGCGTAACAAAGCATAGTGACATTTCGATGCCCCATTTTGTAGCCTTCAGTTTGCGCACTACCTCTATTATCTCGTCCATGATAAGGTTTGAAAACGGTGGGGGCTCAACGAATTCTTTATTCGTTATTGAGCGCTCGTCCTACTTACACGAGGCCCACGAGGTCTATATCATTTGGTCACGATGTCTGTATTTTTCAAATTTTGAGCCGAATATGGTCTCAATCGATAGAGTTCGACTCAATGATGACGAATCCGTCGAGAAATTCGAGTCTCTCCGTCCGGCCGTCCGTCCGTATACACGTTAACTCTCGAACGGAAGAACCTAGAAACTTGAAATTATCAGGGTAGGTTCTGATTCCGAATGCCGCAGTACAGTTCGTTATTGCTCCTAATGTAATTGAAACCTTATGAACAAATTGTGTCAATTACCACGAGCAAGAAAGAAGATCACATCGAGGATCCGCTCGATATCAAAAGGATCCTGGCAAGAGGAGTATTCCTGATCTGTTCTGTACGACCTATGTCACAGCAAATATTTTCCTTTCATTGAACCTTCAACGCCGAATAATTAATACTATCCAACACTATCGAAATTAAACAGGGGGTTTGTAATCAACTACCGGGAAACGAAATGTCAGTATTTTCTGGTGATCTTACTTTGGTCTCTTCTATCTTGGCTTTTTTCCTTCGGCCCGTTTTTGCCATACATGAGAGCAAGAATGAACTGAAACGTGTATACGTGCTCGATGTTGAATCGGAAGGAGGGGGAAAACATCCAAATAGCGGTCTAGTTGCATGGTTGGTTATAATCTATCTTTTAGACATATTTGAGCTGGTCGACTGATAGACCAGCGCATCGTTCAAAGGCATTGTATATCATAAGGTTCGCGATTGATTATCCAGATCAGTACATAATTGGTTTATGGTTTTCAGCACCAGAACTTGATCTTAAAATTTAAAAGGAAGGCTGAACATTTTTCTGTCTCTTCCAGAAACATTAATTTACATCATATTGCTACAACCTTGGTTGATGTATGTATGCTTTCATCAAGGAATCCTAATTATATATTTTTGAGCGCTCGTACTACTTACACGAGGGCTATATCATTTCGTCACGATGTCTGTATTTTTCGAATTTTGAGCCGAAAATGGTCTCAATCGACTATGTTCGACTCACTGATGACGAATCCGTCGGAAAATTCGAGTCTGTCCGTCCGGCCGTCCGGCCGGCCGTAAGCACGATAACTCTCGAACGGAACAACCTAGAGACTTGAAATTTTCAGTGTGAGTTCAGTTCCCGAATGGCTCGGTTAAGTTCGTTAATGGGCCAAATTCCACCAGGGGTTCCGTAAATATGGCCGTTCAAAGTTTTGTTTCCCTGATTACTTGAAAACTACAGATTTGATCGAGATGAAATTTTGCACTCGAATGAAAAATGAGGTGTTCAAGCTACATGTGGAATTTTGTCCAGATCGCATGACCAGAACCATAGAAACCATAGAAAATTGTAACTTTTGAACGGAAACGCCTAGGGACTTGAAATTTTCAGCATAGGTGTGGATCTTGAATGTCGTGATCACGTTCATCTATGAGCAACATTATACAAGGGGTTCCGTAAATACGGTCGTTTGAAATTTTGTTTTTTCGATAAATTCGAAACGTCGGATTCGATCGAGATGAAATTTTGTATTTTAATCGAGAATGATATATTGAAGCAATATTTTGTCCAGATCGCATGACCAGAACCATAGAAACCATAGAAAATTCTAACTTTTGAACGGAAAGGCCTAGGAACTTGAAATTTTCAGGGTGGGTTTGGATCGCAAATTTCACGGTCACGTTCATCAATGAGCAAAATTAGACTAGGGGTTCCGTAAATATGGCGGTTCAAGATATTTTTTTCCTGATAGTTTCGAAACTACTGATCGGATTGGAATGAAATTATGCACCTAGCTCAGGAATAATGTATTCAAACTACGTGCAAAATTTTGTCCAGATCGCATCACTAAGATCATAGATACCGTGGAAAATTCTAGCGAATTATCGGAAAAAAATTGATCAGCTGAAGCACCGACATGAAGTCTGGAGTTTTGCCTAAGTTTCAGAATTTTTTTGACAGCAGTCAAACATTCCTTCAATTGATTTCTAAAACTGGAAAATGCGAATCTACCTACAAGGTGCATGTACGAGCGCTCAAAAGCTCCTGCCTTCACGGCAGTGCTTTTCGAAATTTTTTCTTTATATTGTGTTCTCGAAATAAGGAGCAGATTGAAGAAATAAGTGAAGGATTCAGGATCACGATGGAATCTCCTCAGTCTCAAATCAACTCTTCATATCTGATTTCTAGCCGTGAAGCGCCGAAAGTAATAAAAAGAATCTCGAGACATGTATCGCTTTCTTCACCTCCACCAACTTCCGCTGAAATCCCGTAGAGGTGCGGTGCAGATCTCTTTTTATCTCCTCAGATCCTGCCAAACTCCAGATATGCCGAGTTGGGAAAGTTGCTTTTCAACTCTCCGGGTCCGCCGCTGGGATTCTTCCGGCACTTTCGAGATACGGCTGAACGACACCAGAGTAAGGGAAATTTTAAACTCGTATTGTTCGATCGAAATTGGGGATGTAATGAGATTTTATTGAATTTGATCTCGTTGCGGGAGATCCGGTAATGAAAATACGATTAATGGTGGATTCTTTGGAATACGATGGAACTTCCTGGAGACTTTTCATATTGAACTTAATCAACAATTCAATATAATTCGAATTCTATTTTTCAACGTAATTTTCTAAGATGCATGTTGGATATTTGCAGGTTCACAGACACACCGATTCATAATTTATAACGTGTGGAGGAAGCAATGATTCAGAAGAATGATTTCTAAAGCATGCTGACTTAAAAATAAATCAAGGTTAACCAGATAACAATAAAATCATCGAGGGTAACTGCAGACCGTGCTTAAGGCCAGTGGGCCAACAGTATGAAACTGTTGTTCAAAATTGTGTGAAGAAGAAATCCATAAACATCGACTTGGATTTGGATGACCTTGGGCAACTTCAGTTCAGATGGAAAGATGCATTATTCGAAATGGTAAGCCAAAGGGTGTTGTAGAACTTTGTGATTGATCCAGAATGTTTTTAAGATTTTTATCTGGGCTCTCCTAGATCTCTGTGAGACCTCCCTGAAGCACATTGGTTGTCATATTCGTTGATGGAACTCATATTGTATATTGTATTCGGAAAGTTTTACAAGAAAAGCTCTGGTTAATCAGTTCGTAATCTCAAAATTTTCAAATAAAAATTCAGATCACCGACGCGATGTCAGAAGCTTTCGCACGATTTTTCAAATTGTCAGCCAGCATCTATCATTATAGAAAACGCAGGAAAATGCTTTGGAATTATAGAACGAATACCTATTTAATCCTATTTACCCAGTTACCACTTCTGAGGGCTACCACAGACGACATACAGTGGGTAAGCGATTATTTTGAAGGTTAATAATAATAATAGGCACAAACATTGATATGGAATACCACACACAACCGCTAAACATGACGGGCCATCCTGATTGCCTTATTGGTGCATATAATTCCCTTCAATATATTGAGTCACCAACTGTCTGGCGTCTGCGGTGGCCCTATATCGGTATATTTCAGGATATTTTATGTTAGATTTTGAACAATTCCATGTAAAATTCTGGAAAAAGATCCCTTAGAATATCGAATCTAATCTAATCAAAATAATGTGATTTTATTTCTATGAAATTCGAGAGATGGAATCAGAATTACAGAATTATTATCAAACTTGTCAACACCCTATCAGAAACAATCAATTTTTTTACGTAGAACAGTTGTAGAGCCGAATTAGACACGAAATTCCAGCAGGATATGTCGCATACTTTCTGAAATATTTAAGTAGGTATTCAAAATAAGATTTCATTCCGATCCAATGAGTAGCTTCGAATTGATCAGAAAAAATATTTTGAACGGCCATATTTATGGAACCCCTAGTTTAATTTTGCTCATTGATGAAAGTGATCGCGAAATTTGCGATCCGAACCTACCCTAAAAAGTAATGATTTTCTGTGGTTTCTATGGTTCTGGTCATGCGATCTAGAAAAAATGTGGTTCGAATATATCATTCTCCATCTAGATACAAAATTTCGTCACGATCAAATCCATAGTTCTGAAATGATCAAGAAAACTGAATTTCAAACGACCATATTTACGGCCCACCTAGTCTAATTTTGCTCATTGATGAACGTGACTGCTTCTTTCGAGATCCACACCTATCCTGAAAATTTCAAGTCCCTAGGCCTTTCCATTACAAAGTTATAATTTTCTATGGTTTTTATGGTTCTGGTCATGCGAGCTAGACGAAATTCTGCATGTAGCACACCATTCTCCATCTGATTGCAATATTTCACTTCGATCGAATCAGTAGTTTCAAAGTAATCAGGACAATAAAATTTCGAGCGGCCATATTTACGGAACCCCTGGGCGAATTTTGCCCAATAACGAATTTAACCTCAGCATTCGAGATTCAAACCTACCCTGAAAATTTCAAATTTCTAGGTCTTTCCGTTCGAGAGTTATCGGAGTTATGGATTCGTCATTCGTCGAACACTGTCGATTGAGACCATCTTCGGCTCAAAATTCGAAAAATACAGACATCGTGACGAAATGATATAGCCCTCGTGTAAGTAGTACGAGCGCTCAAAAATGAAAACCAATGGATTAAATGATGATTTAGTGATTTTAAAATAATTATGGATTCAATAGTTTTGATAATATATTATTGAAAATCAATTTTAACCACTCTTTGGTATCCACGTTTTCGAAAACTTCACCTTTGAGTTAGAAATTTGTGGAGTAAAACTGTCTGCGCAAAAATGTGAAGCACCCGTTTCAGTTCACTTCATTATGCTCTTTCTGAATATGTGAACCAATTTTCAAAATTTCGATATGCAGGGTGTTGTTTCAGGGATACAATCTTTTCATAATTTTTCGTTAACCCAGACCTGGATTTTCCTTTTGGTTATCGAGTGATTAATTCAGGCTTCGAATAAGGAACATGTGTGCAAAATATGAAGAAAAATTACGAAAAGCACTGCCGTGAAGACAGGAGCTTTTGAGCGCTCGTACATGCACCTTGTAGGTAGATTCGCATTTTCCAGTTTCAGAAATCAATTGAAGGAATTTTCGACAGCTGTCAAAAAAATTCTGAAACTTAGGCGAAACTCCGGACTTCATGTCAGTGCTTCAGCTGATCAATTTTTTTTCGATAATTCGCTAGAATTTTCTACGGTATCTATGATCTTGGTGGTGCGATCTGGACAAAAATTTGCACGTAGTTTGAATACATTATTACTCAGCTAGGTGCAAAATTTCATCCCAATCCGCTCAGTATTTTCGGAACTATCAGCAAAAAAATATTTTGAACGGCCATATTTACGGAACCCCTAGTCTGATTTTGCTCATAGATGAACGTGATCGCGATATTTGCGATCCAAACCCACCTTGAGAATTTCAAGTTCCTAGGCCTTTCCGTTCAAAAGTTACAATTTTCTATGGTTTCTATGGTTCTGGTCATGCGATCTGGACAAAATATTGTTTCAATATATCATTCTCGATTAAAATACAAAATTTCATCTCGATCGAATGCGCAGTTTCGAAATTATCAAGAAACCAAAATTTCAAACGACCGTTTTCACGGAACCCCTGGTATAATTCTGTTCATTGATAAATGAGAACGCGACATTTCAGATCCACACCTATCCTGAAAATTTCAAGTCCCTAGGCCTTTCCGTTCGAAAGTTATGATTTTCTATGGTTTCTATGGTTCTGGTCATGTGATCTGGAGAAATGTAACTTGAATATATCATTCTCCATTAGTATACAAAATTTCGTCACGATCGAATCTGTAGTTTTGAAATTATCAGGAAAACTAAATTTCAAACGACCATATTTACGGAACCCCTAGTATAATTTTGCTCATTGAATAACGTGATCACGACATTCGAGATCCACACCTATCCTGAAAATTTCAAGTCCCTAGGCGTTTCCGTTCAAAAGTTACAATTTTCTATGGTTTCTATGGTTCTGGTCATGCGATCTGGACAAAATTTCACATGTAGCTTGAACACCTCATTCTCCATTTGAGTGCAAAATTTCATCTCAATCAAATCTGTAGTTTTCAAGTAATCAGGGGAACAAAACTTTGAACGGCCATATTCACGGAACCCCTAGGCGAATTTGGCCCATTAACGAACTCAACCGAGGCATTTGGGATCTGAACCTACACTGAAAATTTCAAGTCTCTAGGTTGATCCGTTCGAGAGTTATCGTGCTTACGGTTGGACGGCCGGACGGACGGACAGACTCGAATTTTCCGACGGATTCGTCATCAGTGAGTCGAACATAGTCGATTGAGACCATTTTCGGCTCAAAATTCGAAAAATACAGACATCGTGACGAAATAATATAGCCCTTGTGTAAGTTGTACGAGCGCTCAAAAAGTACCGGGTTGTTCGTTTGTTATGACCTCCAGAAGAAATGAGCAAAATTCATAAAACATCCTGTATCTCGGTTACAAAGACAGTCAGAGCTGATTAATATCTTATATCTACAACCACTTCGGTGCCCTCTGTCCGCCTTTTAAGAATTTCCGTTTCCCAATGAAATAACCTATACAAAAATTTCGTGTCACGTTGTTTGTCCGGGATGAACTTCTAAAATACTGAACCGATTTCAAACAAATTTTGCACACTGTGTGCAGTTCGATGAAACTTAAAAGATAGGATAGTTTATTTCTCAATTTATAGTTGCAATCGAGGGGTAAATATCTGGTGATTTATGGTGTACAGCCTCGAGGATTTATGGTGATTTACTAAGGATTTAAATATATTTACGAGGATTAACGGTGATTTAAGGTGATTTACGGTTATTTTTCGAGGATTTACTAGGATGATTTACTTCTTCTTCTTTTCTGCGCAGCGCCCGCTCCGGGTTGAACTGAGGCCACGTGGCCCATTGTTCCTCCGCCTACTGCTTGATAGACTCAGACCCGCAGACAAGCAGACAGTAATGCCGCAAGTCGACCGGGAGGAGTCCCCTTCACCATAGATTCATGAATAGTGGGTGTTGAGTTTCCCAGTTGTGATGTCCTCAGATTAGTGAGGTCACTTCAACTGAACAGAATGTGTTCGGCAGTTTCATCCGTCCTTCTGCACCAACGGCACAAAGAGCACCTAGTCAGTCCCATTATCTTCAAATGTTCATTAAACAGGTGGCAAGTCAAAGTGCCGGTCACCAGACTAAGCTGTCTTCTCTCTAGTGCCAGGAGTCTTCTGACCTCAGGGCCAGAGGACGATTTCTCGATGAGTAGCATCGACTTCTTGAGACCATCTCCCGTGCTCCACTCTGAGGAAGACTTCCTGTCCAGCCAACTTCTGAAGAAGTTTCTGACAGATGTGCGACACCTTGGCGGGTTCCGGGCCCACAAACTTTGATCGAGCCCCCTGCTTCGCCAGTGCCTTCTCATTACCAGGTACCTCCGCATGAGCCGGACAACAAGCAACTTCCAGAAAGTTGCCGGAGCCAAGCCCACGCAGAGCTTTCCTGCATTCTCCTACTAACAAGGAGTCAACTCTCACATCAGAAGACAGTGTTCCCTGACTGTCACAGCACATGTGAATGTGTTCACCAGAGTATCCTCTGCGAATACATTCTTACGTGCAGACAAGAACCGCATACAGCTCAGCCTGCAATATGGAGCAGTTCTTCCCCAGAGGCATAGCTCGATTGAAGCTAGGTCCCACAGTTCCAACACCAGACCCTGTTGATGTCACAGTGCCATCAGTGAACCAAGTGGGACCTTCAGTCAAAAGAAGCCTGTTTGGTGAAGACCATAGATCTCTGTCAGGATCAACTACCCTGTAGGGCTCGTCATTGCAGAAACTAGTGCCCGTGTGGTCCCCTCTATGGAGAAGGGATGCGTTCAGATCCTCCACCATTTTGAGATCCCTCGCGCGCCTCTTGAAGAGTCCACCATCACGCCATTGTCCCCGTTTCCAGACTCTAAAAGCTGTCTTCATAGCCACCTCCTTCACAACCAGATTGAATGGTGGAAGATCCAGCAGACACTCCATCGCTGCCGTAGAGGTAGATCTCAGAGCGCCTGTAATACTCAGACAAGATTTCCCCTGGCATTTCGTCATAATGATGCGATTGCAGGCCTTCTCCATAGAAGGTCACCACACTATTGAGGCAAAGGTTAGGATAGGCCTCACCACAGCAGTATACAGCCAGTGCATAATGTGCGGTTTGAGCCCCATTTTTTACCGACCACTCTTCGAGTAGACCAAAAAATCACATTAGCCTTATTCGTTTGGTACCTTCTCAATGTGTTTGTTCCACAAAAGTTTGCGGTCCAATATCACCCCGATATATAGAACTTGTTCGGATAGAGTAAGCCCAACTCCACACAGACTAGGAAGTCTTATGTTGCTAGGCACTCCCCTCCTAGTAAATAGAATTATCTCTGTTTTACCAGGATTTACCGAAAGCTCGTTTTCCGGGCATCACCGCTCAATCAAACGCAGAGCCTGCAGCATAAGATCAACAATGACACCGATCACCTTACCTCTGATCAGCAGTACAAGGTCATCCGCATAGGCCACCACAACGAACCCAGCCTTCTTTAACTCAACCAGGAGCACATATAGGACAAGATTCCACAATAGCGGCGATAGAACACGGATATCTGCGGATATCCCCTTACCGGTGTGCCTTCAATGGTCAAGCCACCCAGCCGAGCAATGATGCTACGAGCACTAAGCAGCGACCCCGACCACCGACAGAGAGTAGGTGACACGCCATGCTTGGTCAATGCTGATTGCCTCACTATAGATGCATTGTTTTTGAACGCCCCCTTTATATCTAGCAATACAGCTAGTGTGGATTCTTTATTATGAAGTCCGTCCTCAATGCAGTTGACAACCGAATGAAGAACAGAATCAACTGATTCACCTAGCTGATATGCATGCTGGGAGGGGTGCAGTGGTCTAGCCACTAAAGCAACATCCCTGATATACCTTCCTTATTTTTTAGTCAGGGGAATCCTCATGGACGAACTATCTCCAATAGATAGAACAGTGTGAAGCACGACCTGCTCGAACTAAACCGTTTAGATTCCGGGCATTTATTACCTTTTAACCTTTCGACTCTTCTTGTTCGTATCTCTATCGCGATCTTTGTCGTGTGATAATTGTGTTACCTATGAATTTGAATTTCATAGGAGTCTCTTATTCTGGATAATTTAAATTGAGATTAATCAATTTCTGTTTCTACGTAGTTGATCTCTGGGTGTTTTGTGATAGGTGGGAATCCTAACCACATCTTCTGCGGGGTTGTCGTCAACTAGTCTTCTTAGCTCATCTTTTGGGTGTTGACTTGCTTTTTCAAATATTTTCTCGGTCTTCTTCTTTAGGAAATCTATGACATCTTGGATTTGTTGGTTTCTTTCGTACCACGCCATATTCATTGCTGCTCTGAGCAGTTTATTCTCTGTTGCTTGAATGTTCTTTATATGGCTATTGGCTGCATGTCCCCATGCCGCCGAGCCATATGTTAGTTGGGGTCTTGCAATTGACTTGATCATTCGTAGCTTCGTGCGTTGGTTCATTTGGCTTCTTCTTCCTAGCATGGCTGAGTTTGTTTTATCCACTGCATATTTTATATGGTTTTTCCATGTAAGCCCTTTATCTGGTTTTACTCCTGGATATTTGACTTCATTATACCATTTTATCTCTTCTTCATATATCTGTAGGTTGGAATTAATTTCAAGTCTCCGCTTCTGCATTAGAATAGTTTGGCTTTTTTTGCTATTTATTTGAATTTTCCATTTAATGAACCATTCTTCTAAATTTTCTAGTGCTTCTTGCAGTCTTCTGTGTATGACATCTGGTCGTCGATGTCTGAAGGCTATTCCAGTGTCGTCTGCATAAAGGGCTAGCAGATTCCTTGGGTTCTTAGGAATATCGTAGATATATATGTTGTAGACCAGAGATCCTAGTGTGGTGGATAGAAACTACTAGTTCACTTGAATATTTCTAATTGGATTGCTTCACATTCAATCGAACTTATACTCGATGAGAATTAGTGTTCCACATTAAAAAAGTGCAAGCTTGTCATATTATTGAACAATAGTTTGAATAATGCAAACAATACATTGAACTCAGGAAATGGAATATTCAGGCTCTTTAGGCTTTACACTAGAACTGATCCTTGGGGCACTCTTGCTTCTGCTTGTCTGGTGGAAGATAATGTGTCGTCTTTTTTGATATAAAAATTCCTGTTCCTCAGTTAGTTTCTTATTATCCTGCAGGTTTTGGTGGTGTAGCCTGAATTACGTTCTAGTGGTGAACAACTGGGTTTTTTGAAATTAGTTTATTTTGATTCACAAGGATGGAAAATGTCGAACGATTCGTACATAAATTCACGATCCCGATTATTTGCCATCATCATCTTGTAGGCAAGTCCTTCGTGCCAAACTCGGTCGAAGGCTCTCTCGACATCTAATAGCACTAATCCTGTGGCTTGTTAATTCTGAAATCCCTCAGTGACATATTCAGAGATTCTTAACAGTTGAAGATCTGTGGAATGATTTCTTCTAAATCCAAATAGTTCCGGTGGTATCAGATTCAGCGCTTCTGTTACTTCATTGAGTCTTTTTGCAATGACTCTTTCGACAATTTTTCCAAGTGCTGAAAGTAGACTTTTGTAGTTTTGTGGGAATTTTCTATCTTTTCCTGGCTTATTAAACACAATTACTTCTGCTGTTTTCCATTTTTCCGGATAGTATTCTGTTCTCATCACTGCGTTCGCTATATTGGTTAGCGCTGCTATTCCTTTTCTGTACAATTTCCGTAACATAAAGTTTGTTACTTTGTCTTTCCCTGGAGCTTTCCTGTTTTTCAATTTCTTGATGATTTCTCCAATTTCCGTTGGGGTTGTTGGGTTTGGGGTGGTATCGCCTTCTGGAAGTTCCAACATCAATTCTTCATTTCCTTCGACTTATTCCTCTAAGTCTTCATTGTCATCGTCTTCTCTGTAGCTGATTCTGGCTTCTCGTTCTATTGTGTCGACTAGTGCTTCGGATTTTTCAAGCTTTGAGTAGGCCATCCCATTAGCTCCGTGTAGAGGGAGAATTTCGGTTTTCTCGCATCGTGAGCACTTTTGCATCTTCCATGCTGAATGGTCTATGGTGTTTAGCTCTCTAGCTCTTTGGTTCCATCTGTCTGTTCTCAGTTCTCTCAGTGCATTTTTCAGCACTTGACTGTATTCATTCGGCTCTTTCTGGTCTTCTTCTCTATGTTAGGTTCTGTAGTTCTTCCTAAGTTTTCTATTCCTCTTTATAAGCTCTTTTATTGCTTTTGGGGTTTCACCATGTGAATGTTTCGGGGTTGGCCTTTCGATTCTTCTGGTACTTTCCTCGTAGGCTTCTTTCATTCGGGTTTCTAATTTTCCAACTTCATCTTCTAGATCTTCAGGGGTCCTTATCTGTGGAATTTCAGTAATTTTCTCCTGGAGTATTTCACTGTACTTTTGCCAGTCTGTGAGGTCTTTCGTTTGAAGTTCTTCTGTTTTCGGACTGCGTCCCAATCTGAGTTCTATTGGGTCTGATGGCTCTTCCGTAGTATCAAGAGTGAAATCTTGGGTAATATCTTTCATTATGACGATATCTAATACGTCTGGTAGGCCCTTACTTTTAGGCAGGAATGTCCGAATTTCAGGTCCTAATAATATGGCATTTAGTCTTTCGGCGTACTTCTTAAGCTTCTTCCCATTTCGGTTTTCCAGTTCTACTTTTCCATTCTCTTGATTTGCAGCTTATATCGCCAATAATGATGTGCGGGTAGTTTCCTTCAAACATCTTCTTCGGATCATCTTCTATTGAATCATTTTGAGATGGTTTGTAGGCTGACATAATTTTAATTTGTCCTCGATTTGTATTAACTATAATCGAGACGGCTTCTATTTGCCCATTATTCAGTACATCGTCATAATAGTGGTCGATATTCCTTTTGACTATTAGGACTACGCCCCCTCCTGTACAATTTCTGTAATTTCTGAATATTTCATGGTCGGGAAACGAAATTATATTTCTTGTAGATAGTCTCGTCTCTTGAATGGCTATAAAATTCGGTTTTCTCTCGGATAGTATTTCTATTCAGATCTACAGGCTCGTAGACCGTTTGTGTTCCATGGGACTATCTTTATGTTGTTTTTATTTCCGTTAGTCCCTAGCTCTATTAATTGGGTTTAGTGAGTTTACGGAACTTTTTGTCCATCTCTATTTCAAGGAATTTCATGAGCTTACTCATGATATTCTTGGTGAAGGTATCTAGATCCTCGTTGGCCTCGAGTCCTTTCTTGTTGGTCTCTTATTTATCCTTTCGGCTGCTCTTCTTGGATTTTCCATTTTTTGGGAATTCTTTCTTCTGCTCTTGTTTTAGTGGTGGCGTTTCCTTCTTCTTATCTTCTTCCTTCTGTTCTTGTTGGACAGTAGGCATCGTCTTCTTTTCTTGCTTTGTTTGCAGTCTTCTTTTTGGTCACCAGTTTTCACTCGCTACTTCCTTTGTAGCTGGCTGGGTGACCTGCTTTTTCGCAGAGCGCACAGGTAGCCTTTCTCTCGTCGTTTTCTCTGGTTAGCGTAAAATCTTTAGTATTGTGCGCTCCAGAGCATTTAACACATCTCCATGGGAATGTGCAATTACTTTGCGCATGTCCATAGCGCTGACATCTATAGCATTGGCCAGGGCCAATGCTTTTGTTTTTCGGCTCTACACAATTTATGCCGTAGAGCTTTCTCACTTGGAATATGTTCTTGTTTTGGGTTTTCACCAGAAATAAGGGTATCGGTTGTTTTGTTTTGTTGGGTGTCATCCTTATGACATCTGCGTCAATGATACCTAGCTCGGCTAGGTCTTCGGTGACTATGGTGATATCTGCGTCTAGTGGTAGATATCGTACCACTGCGTAGATTCTCTTTTCTTTTTCTTCTTCTCTTTCGAGCGTGTAAAATTCTTTTTTCCTTGATTCGATGAATTTCGTCATCTTCTTGTGGTCATCAGGAGATTAGGGTACAACACGAATGCCGTCCCTTACTGTGGTCGCTCTATGGTATTTTATGCCTTTCGCGTGCATATCTCTCTAGATTTAAGTCCAGTCGGCAGTGCCTTTCAAGGTCACTGGTGGGACCTTTTCTTTCGTCGGGTCAATTGGAATAGAGACTCCAATTTCTTCTGCGGGTTCAGAAGAAGCTGCTACTGGGAGTTTCACTTTTTGCAGCGCTGCAGTATATGACATTTTCTTTCTCAGCTGGCTCTCCTGCAGCTATAATATCCCTTCCGGGTTGTCCTTGGGGGCCTCTTTTGGGAGTGCAGGGATTGACATTCTCTCTTCTGTCTCAAAAGACAAGGCATTTTCCCTTCTTTCAGCG
Organism: Aphidecta obliterata; assembly: GCA_963966015.1. NCBI lineage: Eukaryota > Metazoa > Arthropoda > Insecta > Coleoptera > Coccinellidae > Aphidecta > Aphidecta obliterata. The sequence goes on along the minus strand of OZ014434.1, from coordinate 20,763,252 downwards.
CGTTTCCGCGGCTTCGAAGGCTGGGACATTCCCTCCTTTAAGGATTTCACCTCATCGGATAGATTTTTCTTTGGAAATTCATAATAAAAATTATGTGAGTTCCCGCTCACCTGGCAGAAGTGCTGGGATTCATATTCCTCTGGTGGAAATACCTACCAGTGGATTTTAGAGGTGGACTTTGAAAGAGGAATCTGTATTTCAGGCCACATTATTCACTGACCAGTTTTCATAGCATGTTATATAGTTATAGTTATAGTTAGGTAAGGGGGTTACATTTCACTGCGACCTCAAGATCTATTGTTCCCCCCCCCATCAGAGCTCTTTTCGCAAATGGGCTACCTACAGCTCGCCCTCCAGCTCCAGAGCTCCAATGAACTCCAGTATCTGAGAGGGCTTCAAGGAGGTTAAATCCTCGTTCCTCCTGTAATTCATGTCCGAGCCATTATCTGCTCTGATTTGCAATTGCGAGGCATTCTGTAACCAGGTTAACTATTCTCCACAGAATCTGCATTCATCAGTTTCTGTTAAGTCCATTCTCATCATATGTTTTCTAAAACGACAATGCATGTAAAGGACTATTCGAGGCTAATCCACTAGCAAAACTTCTCTTCGGGCACAAATAACTTGTAGGGTAAAAATTGAAATCATATCATGTTTTTCTGTAGGAGTAATAACAACTCCTATCTGTCGAACGTTCTCGGCGAGTCCTCAAAATTCTCTTGTGATTTCCTCTAGATATAGCGAGTGGAATTTTTTTGGTGTCGATAATGACTGACATCTACATATGAGGAATGTAATAATCATTATTATAAAAATAAACCATTCACATTGCAAAAGTTATCCTTATTCTTATTTGACATGTGTCAATGAAAAAGAAGGGTCAGTGGTGGAGCAGAGATGATGAGACTAGGGACTTGAAGTCTTCTGAATTGTTAGACCTAAATATGTTGAACATTAATTAAAAATCATTGATGAATGATGATTTTCTCAATAAAACATGTTATTTGGTCTAGTTAAATCATGTGTAAAAGATGAAGCCTACGAAATATCTGCCACGCATGTTTTCCATAACATCTCGAAATATTTGCTCCTCAATCTCACCAATACCAAGAAATGTTATCTTTGAGCTGTTGGATGGTGGTTGGCTTGTTGAAATCGACTTTAATCTCAAGATGTCCTCTAAAGAAGAAGTCCAATGATGTCAAATCGCAAGATTTCGATATCCAAGTGATTCTTTTGGTAGATTATGCGACCAGAAAACTTTCACTGCCGGTTTACTAACATTCTCCAGGGTTGTCGTCGTGTTCAAACTCAACAAAAACGGGACGTGGTGCTTTGTTATTATTGCATCATTCTACAATATCCACTCATGCAATATTTATGTTCGGTTCATTCTTGAAAGTTCACTTTATTATCTGATCCAGTTCCTCTGGCGAATTATAATCTAATGTATACAGTGTATTGTATGTTTTTCCGCTCTCAAGCTTGTTCGCAATTTCGCATTGAAGAATCATTATCGCATCAGTGTTTTTATTATATGGCGTAGCAAGGTATTTTTGTTTTCGATGCCAGAATTTTTTTGCTGTTCTCTCTACCTGATATCACACTGTTATATCTTTGTTACGGTACGTGATCTTCTATACTATAACTATCAAGCATACCGCTATAACCAAATTTACTGCTATACTTACTAGAGCCGCGTACCAATTTTCGGACGATAGAAGCAATAAAAGAGATTTCGCGGTGAGTACAGAAATCGATTCCTGAAAATGCATTCAAAAATATTCAGATGTTTGGATTATTCGTTGGCATAAATGTATTATTTTGAAAGGGGCCTACTTTGGAGAAGACAATGAATTTGGATGAGAAATACATATTTTGGGGGCCATTCTGTGATACTTTCCGTAAATTTTAACGGGTACTGAATTTTTCGATGCCTAAATTATAAATTTTTAATTCTGCATTCCTAATTCCTATAGCCGGCTAGACTTTAAACAGTTTTCGAGCAAATGCCTCTCGACCGCGTTTTGAAGCCGAATTAGGTAGTTTTTCAATTTGAATTCATTTTCTTTTTTGGGAAATCAGAGTTTCAGGCAATATTTCACAAAAAAAAATTACATGAACAATTTTTTTTCAGGTACCAGCTGCTGAAGATGACTGAAACAATGTTCGATATGGCTCCCAAGAGCTCTGGAACTTCCCAGGTTGTGTGGGAAGTATCGACGGTGAACATATTAATATCCGTGCACCCGCAAACAGTGGGTAAGATTTTTACAACTGCAAGAACAGTTTCAGTACAGTAGGTACTACTAGCCGTGGCTGACTCAAATTACAATCTTCTGTATGTGGACATTGGCGCAAAAGGATAAGGATCAGATGATGGCATATTTCGAAATAGCTCGTTATTCACCGCAATGGAGAAGAATTATTCAAATATGCCAAACGGTTCTGTCATTGTGGGGATGATGCATTTCCTTCGAAAACTCATTTCATGAAACCCTACAGTCGGCGTAACATGACCGTGGAAGAGATAATTTACAACTACCGACTATCAAAGGCTCGAAGAGTGATAGAAAACAGTTTTGATATACGTGTCAGTAAATTCCGTACAGACGGAGGCAATTTCCCGAATTCGTGGCCACGCTAGCGTACCATGCTCCGCGAGAACCCTCGTAAGGCCCCTTGTTTGACCTACAATTTTTTATTTCGAAAAACATACTAGCGAGGGATGTCGTTGAAAGGTGATCTGGTCAAATATTTGTTTTTCGATAAATCAACAATCAGTGAGGATTGGTTCCTCGAATTTGAACAAAATAGGGGAGTTATTGTCAATGCAAGAGACTGAAAAATATAATTGGATGTTGAAATATTGATATTGGATAAAGAGAAATTGATGAAATAAATTATCAGATCAGATCGTATTTCCGCCATTTATGCATCGATCAAGGGAATATAAAAATAATCGTATTATCGAACTAACAACAGGATTTCATAACAATTTGAAATCGCGCAAAATGTTCGTCGATTATAGTCTTTCTGGCAAGAGCGCCTGCTGTTTAATCAGATATCTTCATATTTTTCCGCAAACTTTACGCCTCCTCTTAATTTCATTATCAGACGAATCTAAACCTATGATCTGAACTGGATGATTTTCAGAATTTTTATGATTTTCAAATGTCAAAAGTTAATTTAGTACAGTAAGTAAGTTGATACGGTATAATAACTGTTTCTTGTGAAAAATTTATTGTTTTTGGCACTGAAAGTCTACGAACAAATAAATTGAAATATAATCTTTCACTTATCGAACAGTTGGTACTTTTATATTATGAAAATATGAATCAACTTTTCATCATTTTAAAGAGGGTAGCTATTTGCGGGGACGTTCGAGCACTTTTCATCAACCCGTAACATCAAAAATTCATATTCCTTCTGCTACTCGAGTGCCCTCTAATTGACAATGTAACGACATAATGTGACAGCGGGATGAGGTATAATTTTCTCTGAAGGTATAATGTCTAAATGTATGTATCACAAGAGCGTTCACTGAACCGTCAAATTGAAAAATCATCCTTGTCTGACCCTATTATATTCTGCAGTTATCGATTCTTGGCGATATTCATCAACAAGCCAACAAAACGGATCTGTTCTCCCTTTTTTCCTAGAATAGACGAGTAAAGGGCCGTGCTGTAGTGGTTAGCGCGGTCCGCTTGAGATCGGTCTCTTGATTGACAAAAAGTCTTCCACATGGTACACTGATGGATCCAAATCAGAGAGAGGCTCGGGCACTGGGGTATACAAACCTAAACTGAGGATCTCTAAAGCCCTGGGACCTGAGCCTTCTATTCTGCAGAACGAAATAATGGCTGTTCACATCTGCGCTCAAGGGTGTTTTGAATTGAACCTCAAAGGGGCGCATATCTACATAACTACAGACAGCCAGGCCACGTTGAGGTCCCTGGAATCCCAAAGCCAGAGATACCTGGTGACATGGGAATGGCGTAATACCATAAAGAAACTGGCCAGAGGCGATAAAGTGACTATTATAGACACCGGAGAATTGTGGTATTGGAGGAAATGGAAGAGCCGATGAACTTGCGACAAGAGAATCACGGTAAACACCTGCTGGACCTGAGCCCTTCTGTGGACTTAGAAAAGACCAATATAAGCAGCGGTCCAACAATGGTAATTGAATAACAGAATAACCCTCTGGAGGAACACTCCTGAATTTTCTCAGGCGAAAAATTTATGGTACCTTCACCGACCTTGACCTCAACCTACCAAGAAGGTCCTGAAGCTGCCACGAGCTGAGCTTCGGGTAATGGTGGGACTGCTGTCGACGAGTCACTTTTGGTACAAATACCTTTTGTACCGCATGGGAAAGTCGGCAGATGAGATTTGCGAGATTTGAGAAGCAGAAGCACATGGTATGCTGATGTCCAGAGTTGGCTGGCGTAAGAACCATTTGAATGGGGAAGCCAGTCCTGGATTCTCGCGGGAAAACAGCCAAGGTTCTCAAGATGCTTGGTTTCTCCGAACACCCTCTACCCGCGACCGACGACGTACGCGGACCCGCTGCCGTCAGCTTTCGAATAATATAAACGGAAAATTAGGAGCACGGTCTCCCTCAACCGTCGCGTGCGACGTTCAGTCGCGGCTGGCGAAGGTCACACGTTACACGCGTCGGTTGGTATGATACAATAGCATAGTGACAGGCGGACGTTAGCGGAGAGTTGTAACGAACGTACATTTATTTTCAATTTTTCCTACAAATTTAAGTAAAACTAGAATATTTCAACAATGCAAACTTACCTTAACGTGATTGCTAGCTTTTCAGAGGGTGAAATAGGCCGTAGGTATCTATTGGTTGGCGGTTTTATGATTTCATGTTCAATTGAATTTCATATCAGTGGACTTAAAATGTTTGTTAACCAAACTGTAAAAATTATAAAAAGCACTGACGTGTAGTCGGGAGCTTTAGAGCGCTCGTTCATCCACCTTGTATGTAGATTCGCATTTTCCAGTTTAAGGAACAAATTGAAGAAATTTTTGACAGTTGTCAAGAAAATGCAGCTCTTTGTCAATTATGCCGAAACAGCTGTTACAGGAATATAAGGATTTTTTTTCTATTATTCGCTAGAATGTTTTATGGTTTCTATGGTTTTGAGGATGCGATCAGGTCGAAATTCCGCACGTAGTTTGAATATATTATTCTCCATCTATGTGGAAAATTTCATTCTAATCCAATCAGTAGTCTTAAAATTATCAGGAAAAAAATTTAACGGCCATATTTACGGAACCCCTAGTCTAATTTTGCTCTTTGGTTAACGTGACTGCGATATTCGCGATCCACACCTACCCTGAAAATTTCAAATCCCTAGGCCTTTCCGTTCGAAAGTTATAATTTTCTATGGTTCTGGCGATACGATCTGGACAAAATGTAGCTTCAATATATCGCACCCGTCGTAGAATAAGGAGACAATTCATAAAACGTCCATTTTTTGTTAGTAACGGTATTGTACTCTGGAAGTAACCCTTTTCGTGCAATATCAGAATAACTCTAGTTGGCCTCTCCGCCACATAAGAGACTGTTCGTGTTAGTGGAAAAAGGTTACATTTCAAATTTTTTGGAGAAACAGCAGCATATTCCACCACGGCGGGAAAAATGCATTAATTGAACATTGGGTGCTAGAGTTATAATGTTCAAATGGAATGCTGCAGGAATTACGAATGTTCAGCGTGTTGAATTGACTAAGTACACAAAAGTATATAACAAACACTTCGGTAAACCAAAACTCGATTTCCCAACAACATCAATTTATGAGTTGTACCCTCATTCTAGGACAGGTGCGATATGAGATGTCGTCACGCGTACGCGGTATAATTTGCTCTTGTTGTTCGAATAATATTGATCGATATGATGATCCTATCAAATGTGGAAATTGTGAAAATTGTTTTCATGTTGGTTGCATGAATGTTTCAGTTGATTCCTTCAATGAAATGCGTGCAAGTGGAACAATAGAAAAATGGACTTGTGGAAAGTGCCAAATTCCAAATGAATCGGATATTTCACTGGTGTCTCCTCCGGTTGATTTAATGTCATGTGATGAACCATTGATGGCCATTCAGGAAATTATAAATGGAGTAGTTACCCCCTTAAAATCTGAAATCTTTGAGCTGAAAAATCTCATTAATGATCAAAGTAAACAACGTTTTCTAACTTCTGCCGACGTATTATCCACTCTCAATCCCTGCTCATCGAGGACTGCATGTGAGTCTGAGACGATCACTATTCAGGAGAATAAATCACTTCAACCCATATCCGAACCGGAAAAATGGCAGAATGTTACCAATAAGAAAAACAAATCTAAGATGAAAGGAATAAAAAATTTTTCAACTCCTTCAAATTCCAAAAATATGAATTCGAGGGCCACGAGGGAGACTTTGGTTAGCCCTTCTACTTCCACTGTTCTGGATTTCTTCCAATTCCTTCTTGAACTCTTTCACTGCTAATTCCAGGCTATAATAACATGCTAATATTCTACGGACAGGGCTTGGTGAAATCTGAAAATTTAAGAGACATTGATCAATCAGAATACACTTTGAGTCGGTGAATAACAGTTTACCTGAAACACTAGCGGAAATATATGCCAAATCTTTGAAAAACTCGAAGTAACACCGACAAACTGCCTGGCGTTCTCTTGTTAGACGCGATGTAACCTGGTGAATTCCAGCCATTTCAATAGCATAAGACAAAAAATACTCAAATTCAGAGCAAATTTTTATAATTACATATTCACCAATATCTTCGATAAAATCATCAAAGCAAGATTTTTATGGGTAATGTTAGTGTTATTCCTATATCAACCTGAATTCAGCAACCCAAAATATTACTGAATAGTCTATTACCAATTTAAATTCGATTTTTCACAGCCAACCGAGATGTCAATAATTCTTAAACGGAGTATAACTATATTGGTCAGGAAAATAAAATAAAAATTTTCCTATTCGCCTAATTCTTGTGAAGCCTCATCGAAGCACTACGTGCCTTGCCTGTCGTATTCAAAAGCACATTCCGTGTCCACGCAGCCATCCCTGCCTCAGCATCTGTGAACCAATTTCAAAACTGATGACAAACGCCATCGACCCATATTGGACAACACCGCCACAGCCTCTTTCTCATCTCGCGACACTCGAAGGCAGAAAAACGTGCACGATATGAGAGTTTCTGAACGCGCAACATCTTCAGATCGGTTTTAATAAGGATAATGTCATAAAAATAACAAGCTTTCCCCATTTCTGGGCGCCTTCAAGCCGTTTTCTGGCATAAATTTGCATGCGCTCTATGACTTTCAGTTAACTGGGTCCGGAATCATATTGGAGCATCGAGTTTTCCCTTATTTTACGCCGGGAATCGCGTCGTGAATTTTCATAGGTTTTCAAGAGGGAACGGGATTTGATTGTAGATGCCAAGACTTATTTATTAGATTTGTGATTGAGGACGGGGGGGGTGGGGAAGGGAAAAAAGTTATAGGTGGTTTATAATTGTTATCCGTTTTCAGCTGGCGGCGTCGATTTCGATGTGATCGTTTTTCTTCATCATCATTTTTCAATTTTCCTTGTATCTACTCGTCTTCATGTTTACTCGTTTTTTTCTGAGTTTGCTCGATTACTATATACTCTAGACGTGTTTCCTTTTCCGATTCTTCTCTAATATGTTGGTTACTGATGTACAATTTCGATAGATAGCAAGAAGAGAAGAAGCCAACCTGAAGAGACCCTTCACGTGGGGACGCAAAATATCCGTACCATGAGGCTGGAGGAACATCTCAAAGGCCTAGAACACGAACTGCAGAACATAAAGTGGAATGTCAAAGCGAAACAAGACTGGGCAGCGAAGTGGTCACCATCCTCCAATCTGGACATTTACTGTTCCGAAAGATCGCGGATACAAACTCACACATTGGTGACACCTGATTACAAAGACAAAAGTTGTGTCAAACAGAGTAATTCATGTAATGATCATGATCAACAGACGAAGACGAAGACGAAGACGAAGAAATTGAAGAATTCTACGAAGATCTAACAATTGCAAAGAGCACATAAAAGACCAAAATCTGTGTGATAATAGGCGATTTCAACGCGAAGATTGGAGCCAGATTGCCGATGGATCCTTCCTTCATCGGTAAATTCGGGTTGGGAGCTAGGAACCAAAGGGGACAAAACAAACCATGATTGACTTCCCCAACAAGGAGAGGCCCTACTGCATGAATACCTTCTACAAAAAGTATCCGAAAAGAAAATGGACTTGGAAGAGCCCCAACAACATGATCAAAAACGAGATAGACTATGTTCTAACATCGAACCCCCAGTTATGCTCGGACGTGTCAGTAATAAACCGCTTTGACACAAATAGGGCCCTCAAATTGGTCAGGGCAAGGATACACGTCACCAGAGAAAAGCTCTAGTAGAAAGAAAGATACGGCCAACCACTGGTCAACTACGAGAGAAAGAGGAAGAATTCAACAGGCAAATTGACAATAAATTATACCCAATCGAGGATACACGAAGATCCCCTCTAGTATCAGAAACGCAGTGAGAAAAGTCTGTTCTCTCCAAAGGAAGAAACATCCTAAATTTAGTTCAAAAACAAAACAACTCATCGAAGAACGGAGGTAAACCGACAAAAACTGACCGATGTATGGGGACCTGAATAAGACCGCGAAGAAGGCCATCTAGAAAGATCAGAGAGCTTATAATTCGCGGATGGTGGAGGGAGCCATATATAACAACGCAAATATGAGAGTTCTCCGTTCCAAGAGATCTAGACGTCAAATGATTATCCGTAAGATGAAAAACAATCAGGAAGTAGTTGAGAATAAAAGAGAAAAGATCACAGAAATTACTGAGAATTTCTATCGACGACTATACAGCCCTTCGGTGGCGCACGTAGGTCAATCTCATCCCAAAAAATGGAAAATCCAAGAAGAGCAGCCAAGAGAAGAAAGAAGAGACCAACACGAAAGGACCCGAAACCACCGAGGATCTAGATACCTTCACCAAGAATATCATGAGTAAGCTCATGAAATTCCTGGAAATAGAAATGGACAAAAAGTTCGGTAAACTCACTAAACCCAATTTATGGAGCTAGTGACTAACGGAAATAAAAACAACCTAAAGATTGTCTCATGGAACACAAACGGTCTACGAGCCCGTAGATCTGAAATAGAAGAAATAATATCCGAGAAACAACCGGATATTATAGCCATTCAGGAGACGAGACTATCTACAAGAAATAGAATTTCATTTCCCGACCATGAAATATACAGAATTGACAGAAATTGTACTGGAGTGGGCGTAGCCCTAATAGTCAAGAGAAACATCGACCACTATTTTGACGATGTACTGAATAATGGGCGAATAGAAGCCGTCTCGATTATAGTTAATACGAATCGAGGACGAATAAAATTACGTCAGCCTACAAACCACCCCAAAATGACTTATAGAGGAAGATCTGATGAAGATCTTGAAGGAAACTACCCGAACATCATTACTGGCTGTATGAACTGCAAATCAAGAGAATGGAACAGCAGAACTGAAAACCAAAATGGAAAGAAGCTCAAGAAGTACGCCGAAAAACTAAATGCCATAGTATTAGGACCTGAAATTCCGACCTACCTGCCCAGAAGTAATGGCCTACCGGACGTATTAGATATCGTCATAATGAAAGATATTACCCAAGATCTCACACTTGATACTTTAGAAGAGGGCACATCAGACCACAACCCAATAGAACTCAGATAGGGACGCAGACCGATAACAGAAGAACTTCAAACGAAAGACTTCACAGACTGGCAAAAGTACAGTGAAATACCCCAGGAGAAAATAACTGAAATCCCACAGATAAAAACCCCTGAAGAACTAGAAGATGAAGTTGAAAAATTAGAAACCCGAATAAAAGAAGCCTACGAGGAAAGTACTAGAAGAATCGAAAGGCCAGCCCCGAAACATTCACATGGTGAAACCCCAAAAGCAATAAAAGAGATTATAAAGAGAAATAGAAAACTCAGGAAGAACTACAGAACTTCACATCGAGAAGAAGGCAAGAAAGAGCTGAATAAACACAGTCAAGTGCTGAAAAATGCACTGAGAGCACTGAGAACAGACAGATGGAACCAAAAAGTTAGAGAGCTAAACAACATAGACCACTCAGCATGGAAGATGCAAAAGTGCTTACGACGCGAGAAAACCGAAATTCCCCCTCTACACGGAGCTAATGGGATGGCCTACTCAACGCTTGAAAAATCCGAAGCACAGGTCGACGCGATAGAACGCGATAGAACGAGAAGCCAGAATCAACTACAGAGAAGACGATGACAATGAAGACTTAGAAGAAGAAGTCGAAGGAAATGAAGAATTGATGTTGGAACCTCCGGATGGCGATACCATCCCAAACCCAACAACACCGAAGGAAATTAAAGAAATCATCAAGAAATTGAAAAACAGAAAAGCTCTGAAGAAAGACAAAGTTACAAACTTTATGTTACGAAAATTGCCTTGAAAATGAATAGCAGCGCTAACCAATATAGCAAACGTAGTGATGAGAACCGAATCCCATAGACCATAAACAGAGATTGTGTTCAATAAGCCAGGAAAAGCCACAAAACTACAGGCCGATAAGTCTACTGTCAGCACTTGGAAAAATTGTCGAAAGAGTCATTGCAAAAAGACTCAATGAAGAAACAGAAGCGCTGAATCTGATACCGCCGGAACAATTTGGATTCAGAAGAAATCATTCCACAAAACTTCAACTGTAAAGGATCACTGAATATGATACTGAAGGATTTCAGAATAAACAAGCCACAGGATTTGTGCTATTAGATGTCGAGAGAGCCTTCGACCGAGTTTGGCACGAAGGACTTGCCTACAAGATGATGATGGCGGGCTACACCACCAAAACCTGCAAGATAATAAGAAACTACCTGAGGAACCGGAATTTTTATGTCAGAATAGACGACACACTATCTACCACCAGACAAGTAGAAGCAGGAGTGTCCCAAGGATCAGTTCTAGGACCTCTGCTCTACAACATATATATCTACGATATTCCTGAGAACCCAGGGAATTTGCTAGCCCTTTATGCAGACGACACGGGAATAGCCTTCAGTCATCGACGACCAGATGTCATACACAGAAGACTGCAAGAAGCACTGAAAGATTTAGAAAAATGGTTCATTAAATGGAAAATTCAGATAAATATCAATAAGTGCCAAGCTATTATACTACAGAAGCGGAGACTTGAAATTAATTCCAACCTACAGATAGATGGAGAAGAGATAAAATGAGAAAATGAAGTCAAATATCTAGGAGTAAAACTAGATAAAGGGCTAACATGGAAAAACCATATAAAATATGCAGCGGATAAAATAAATTCAGCAATGAGTAGACTTTACCCACTGCTAGGAAGGAGAAGCCAAATGAACCAAAGCACGAAGCTACGAATGATCAAGTCAATTGCAAGACCCCAACTAACATATGGCTCGGCGGCATGGGGCCATGCAGCCAATAGCCATATAAAGAAGATTCAAGCAACAGAGAATAAACTGCTCAGAGCAGCAATGAATATGCCGTGGTTCGTAAGAAACCAACAAATCCACCGAGACTTAGAATGGGAAACTGTCACAGATTTCCTGAAAAAGAAGGCCGAGAAGATATTTGAAGAGGCAAGTCAACACCCAAATGATGAGCTGAGAAGACTTGTTGACTACAACCCGCAGAAGATGTGGTTAGGATACCCACCTATCACAAAAGACCCAGAGATCAACTACGTACAAACAGAAATTGAGTAATCTCAATTTAAATTATCCAGAAGAAGAGACTCCTATGAAATTCAAATTCATATGTAACACAATTATCACACGACAAAGATCGTGATAGAGATACGAACAAGAAGATATAAACTCAAAATCAAGAGAATTGAATAGCTGAACTGAAAATCAAAATGGGAAGTATCTTAAGAAAAACGCCGAAAAACTAAATGCCATAGTATTAGGACCGGATATTCCGACCTACCTGCCCAGAAGTAATGGCCTACCGGACGTATTAGATATCGTCATAATGAAAGATATTACCCAAGATTTCACACTTGATACTATAGGAGAGGGGACATCAGACCACAACCCAATAGAACTCAGACTGGGAAGCCGACCGATAACAGAAGAACTTCAAACGAAAGACTTCACAGACTGGCGAATCTACAGTGAAATACTCCAGGAGAAAATTACTGAATTCCACAGATAAAAACCCCTGAAGATCTAGAAGATGAAGTTGAAAAATTAGAAACCCGAATAAGAGAAACCTACGAGGAGAGCACTAGAAAAATCGAAAGGCCAGTTCTGAAGCATCCACATGATAAAACCCCAAGAGCAATAAAAGAGCTCATAAAGAGGAAAAAAAAACTTAGGAAGAACTACAGAACTTCACATAGAAAAGAAGACAAGAAAGCGCTGCATAAACACAGTCAAGTGCTGAATAATGCATTGAGATAACTAAGAACAGACAGATGGAACCAAAGGGTTAGAGAGCTGAATACCATAGATCACTCAGCATGGAAGATGCAAAAGTGCTTACGACGCAAAAAAACCAAAATTCCTCCTCTACACGGATTGAATGGGATGGCCAACTCAAAGCTTGAAAAAGCCGAAGCACTGGTCGACGAATAGAACGAGAAGCCAGAATCAACTACAGAGAAGACGATGACAACGAAGACTTAGAAGAAGAAGTCGAAGGAAATGAAGAATTGATGTTGGAACCTCCCGATGGCGATACCATCCCAAACCAACAACACCAGAGGAAATTAAAGAAATCATCAAGAAATTGAAAAAACAGAAAAGCTCTAAAGAAAGACAAAGTTACAAACTTTATGTTACGGAAATTGCCTTGAAAATGAAAATTTCAAGTTTCTAGGCCTTCTCCTTCGGAAGTTATAATTTTCTATGGTTTTCATGGTGCTGGTCATGCGATCTGGACAAAATGTTGCTTTAATATGTCGTTCTCGTTTAAAATACAAAATTTTATCTCGATCGAATCCGTAGTTTCGAAATTATCGAGCAAACAATATTTCAAACGACCGTATTTACGGAACCCCTAGTATAATTCTGCTCATTGATAAACGTGAACGCCACATTTCAGATCTACACCTATCCTGAAAATTTCAAGTCACTAGGCCTTTCCGTTCGAAAGTTATGATTTTCTATGGTTTCTATGGTTCTGGTCATGCGATCTAGAAAAATGTAGCTTGAATATATCATTCTCCATAAGTATACAATATTTCGTCACGATCGAATCTGTAGTTTGGGAATTATCAAGAAAACTAAATTTCAAACGACCATATTTACGGAACCCCTAGTATAATTCTGCTCATAGATGAAAGTGATCACGACAATGGAGATCCACACCTATCCTGAAAATTTCAAGTCCCTAGGCGTTTCCGTTCAAAAGTTACAATTTTCTATGGTTTCTATGGTTCTGGTGATGCGAGCTGAACAAAATTTTGCATGTAGTTCGAACTCCTCATTTTCCATCAGAGTGCGAAATTTCATCTCGATCGAATCTGTAGTTTTGAAGTAATCAGGAAAACAAAATTTCGAGCGGCCATATTTACGGAACCCTTAGGCAGATTTCTTCCAATAACGAACTTAACCTCGGCATTCGAGATTCGAACCTACCCTGAAAATTTCAAGTTTCTAGGACATTCTGTTCGAGAGTTATCGTGTATACGGCCGGCCGGCCGGACGGACAGACTCGAATTTTCCGACCGATTCTTCATCAGTGAGTCGAACATAGTCGTTTGAGACCATTTTCGGCTCAAAATTCGTGTAAGTAGTACGAGCGCTCAAAAAGAGCCAAACCTATTCTACTACAGAGGCGGAAACTTGAAATTAATTCCAACCTAAGGATAAATAGAGAAGAGATAAAATGGGAAATTGAAGTCAAATACCTAAGAGTAACACTAGATAAAGGGGTTACATGGGAAAACCATGTAAACTCAATCTCAAATATCAAGAAGAAGAGACTCCTATGAAATTCAAATCCATAGGTTACACAATTATCACACGAAAAACATCGTGAAAGAGATACGAACAAGAAAAGTCAAAAGGTTGATAGATAATAAATGCCCGGAATCTAAACAGCAGATTAGGTTAGGTTAAATCAGGTCGTGCTTCACATGAAGTCTCACATTGTTCTATCTATCGGAGATAGTTCGTCCATGAGGATTCCCCTGACAAAAAAAACGCAGGCAAGATGGAGAGACGACATCCAGTGTCATGTGGAAAAGAACTGAATGAAGACCGCCCAAGATAGATCGACATGAAAGTCTAATTGTTTCTAATTGCTTATATGTACGTGTATAAATAAATAAATAAAATAAAATAAATAAAGTCATTGGAAGAGGCCCATGTCCAGGATTGGACGAATACAGGCTAAAGAAGAAGATTATGAAGTTTCTATCGAAATTAATAATTTCAAAATTGCGGCTTCAAGACTCCATACGAATTTTTTTTCAATTTTGATGGCCTGTTTTTTCCTCTTCCCGGCGGTAAAAATTCTGATTGGTGAATCGAAAATAAAAATCATTTCGGAAGTATCGCAAATGCCGCCGAAAAATATAAAAAACAAAACATTATGAAATATCATCAAAGATGCTCCCTTCAAAGCAAGCTTGATGGGATGTAGTTTGAAAATTCGTGGAAGGGCCGTGCAGGGAATCGCATGCCAACTGCAAGCAATATTTATTAACAGAATTCGGCACCTTCTTTCTTTATACCTATTGGATTGGAATATCTTTCCAAAAGTTGAGATAAAATTACTTACTGTATTTTTGATACTTTTTCTGGCTAATCTCATTTACGTATAATGTGTCATTGTAATTATTCAGCTTATGTCTTATTCCAAAGGCGACTAGCAAAAGTTCAGGAAATATTACCTATGTCCTAGAGGGAAAACCGAAAGATAGCCCCCCCTCAATTTTGCTGCCCTCATTTTTCCGCCTTGGGAAATTGCCCGGTTTGTCGGAGACAACAATTATTTTCGAGACTTGCCGGCTTCTTAATATCGGCAAACTCTATCTGATGGAGCTTCTTCTTCCGGGACTGATTGGCGTTTCATTTCGCCTGCTAGTCGGTTGCCTTTGAGAGGCAATTGTGAAACATAATCTTCTCCAAGTAATAAGTGAGCAAAGACTCACATATGGGGATCTTCTCACCGTCTCCATTCAGGTCGAAGATATATTCAACCCTCGTCCTTTGTATTTTCCATCTTCTGACCCATCTGAATGAAAAATTCTCACTCCGGGTCACTTTCTGATCTTCCGCCCTATTACTTCTCTCGCTTTTCAAGTTGGCAACTCCTTCAGCGACTCCAAAAAGACTTCTGGAAGCATTGGCGCCAGGAGTACTTTCACAACTGGCAGCGACGGCACAAGGGCCGCAACCATTTACGCCTATTCCTTCCAGTTTTCATCATTCAGAATGATAACCTGACTACAATCAGATGAGCTCTAGGTGGGTGATCATCTGTCTTTCCAGATACAGACTCCATCACTAGGATGGCTGAACTTGGAATTATTAGTTGGCCAATCATCATGTTGTGTCCTCTCCTGATCAAGTAGAACAAATGCTAACCTCCACATATGTACATGCCCATTTTCACAGAGTTCCTGTCACTGTCACAAACAATGTTTCAAGGAGGAAGGTATGTTCGTCTGCTTCTCGGCCTGCCCCGAAACAAATACTCGACTAGGGAACTTTTTTTCGTCGAAAATGCATGCACACCCACATGTGTGATGATCATTATTATTTATTTAGTAAGCCTTCAAGTGAAAATCTAATGTCTAAATAAAGGGTTATTCGAAACGAATCGTACCCTAAGTAATATAAATGCACAAAACGAAAAGTAGTTTTTTGGGAATACGTGTTTGAAGATCCTAAATTGTTACATTCCATTTAACTTTTCTATCAAAATTCTTAGTATTTCATATATGAATGTGATTTTCTTCAGATTTATAACTGAAATACTTAAAATTTTATTGGAAAAATAAGCTGGAATGAATCTTCAAACACCTCTTCCCAACAAACTACTTTTCGTTTTGTTTCTTCATATTACTGAGGATGCGAAATGTACTAGGGTTTCTAAAAACAACAATATTAAATGTGAAAAAAGTTGGAACATTGTATTCAATAATCACTTCTGAGAAAGAGCTCAGTCATCAGAAAGTTTTTGAATTTTTTTCGAAACCTTCCGCATTTTTGAGCGCTCGTACAACTTACACGAGGGCTATATCATTTCGTCACGATGTCTGTATTTTTCGAATTTTGAGCCGAAAATGGTCTCAATCGACTATGTTCGACTCACTGATGACGAATCCGTCGGAAAATTCGAGTCTGTCCGTCCGTCCGGCCGTCCGTAAGCACGATAACTCTCGAACGGATCAACCTAGAGACTTGAAATTTTCAGTGTAGGTTCAGATCCCAAATGCCTTGGTTGAGTTCGTTAATGGGCCAAATTCGTCCAGGGGTTCCGTGAATATGACCATTCAAAATTTTGATCCCCTGATTACTTGAAAACTACAGATTTGATTGAGATGAAATTTTGCACTCAAATGGAGAATGAGGTGTTCAAGCTACATGTAAAATTTTGTCCAGATCGCATGACCAGAACCATAGAAACCATAGAAAATTGTAACTTTTGAACGGAAACGCCTAGGGACTTGAAATTTTCAGGATACGTGTGGATCTCGGATGTCGTGATCACGTTCATCTATGAGCAAAATTATACTAGGGGTTCCGTAAATATGGTCGTTTAAAGTTCAGTTTTTTTGATAATTTCAAAACTACAGATTCGATCGTGACGAAATTTTGTATACTAATGGAGAATGATATATTCAAGCTACATTTCTCCAGATCACATGACCAGAACCATAGAAACCATAGAAAATCATAATTTTCGAAGGGAAGGCCTAGGGGCTTGACATTTTCAGGATAGGTGTGGATCTGAAATGTCGCGTTCACGTTTATCAATGAACAGAATTATACCAGGGGTTCCGTAAATACGGTCGTTTGAAATTTTGGTTTCTGGATAATTTCGAAACTGCGGATTCGATCGAGATGAAATTTTGTATTTTAATGGAGAATGATATATTAAAACAATTTTTTGTCCAGATCGCATGACCAGAACCATAGAAACCATAGAAAATTGTAACTTTTGAACGGAAAGGCCTAGGAACTTGAAATTCTCAGGGTGGGTTTGGATTGCAAATATCGCGATCACGTTCATCTATGAGCAAAATTAGACTAGGGGTTCCGTAAATATGGCCGTTCAAAATATTTTTTTGCTGATAGTTCCGAAAATACTGAGCGGATAGGGATGAAATTTTGCACCTAGCTGAGTAATAATGTATTCAAACTACGTGCAAAATTTTGTCCAGATCGCACCACCAAGACCATAGATACCGTAGAAAATTCTAGCGAATTATCGAAAAAAAATTGATCAGCTGAAGCACTGACATGAAGTCTGGAGTTTCGCCTAAGTTTCAGAATTTTTTTGACAGCTGTCGAAAATTCCTTCAATTGATTTCTGAAACTGGAAAATGCGAATCTACCTACAAGGTTAATGTACGAGCGCTCAAAAGCTCCTGCCTTCACGGCAGTGCTTTTCGTAATTTTTTTCCCTTGTGAGCGCTCGTTCTACTCCTCTACTCGTTCTACACGAGGGCTACATCATTTCGTCATGATATTTGTTTTTTTCGAATTTTGCGCCAAAAATGGTCTTTATCGACAAGGTTCGACTCAGTCCGGCCGTAAACACGATAACTTTCGAATGGAACGACCTAAAGACTTGAAATTTTGAGTGTGAGTTGAGTTCCCGAATGCAGCAGTTGACTTCGTTAATGGTCAAAATTCCACCAGGGGTTCCGTAAAAATGGGAGTTCGAATTTTTTTTCTCTTGATGACTTCGAAACTACTTATTCGATCGGGATGAAATTCGCACTCAGATGGAGAATGACGTGTTCAAGCTACGTGCAGATCGCATGCCCAAAACCATAGAAACCATGGAAAATTATAACGGATAGGACTAGGGACTTGAAATTTTCAGAATAGGTGTGGATCTCTATTCTCTAATGTAAAGGTCACGTTTATTAATGAGCCGAATTAGACCAAGGGTTCCGTAAATATGGCCGTTCAAAATTTTTTCCTGATAATTTTGTAACTAATGATTGGAGTGGAAGTAAATATCACACATATATAGAGAATAATATGTTCAATCCTCGAGCGAAATTTTGTCCAGATCGCATTACCAAAACCATGGATACCATAGAAAATTCTAGCGAATTATCGAAAAAAAATTGAAAAGCACTGACGTGAAGTCAGGAATTTTTGAGCACTCGTTCATTCATCTTGTAGGTGGATAAACGAGGACTCAAAAGCTCCTGACTCCACGTCAGTACAGGTGACCAATTTTTTTTTTATTAAATCATTATTTTCCGGCCAGTTATTATCACGCTATAAGGTCTTCCAAATAGCATTAGATCTATTCTTGTGGTATTTGATCAACTATATTTGGTTTTTAAGCGATATAATCCTTATCGATGACAGAACAGTTTTTTTACCACAGCAGAGATACCATGATTCTTAACATCCACCATTTCTCAAAATTTGGCTTTGCTGAAATAATATAAGCCATAGGAATCTTATTTATTATGCCCTTCGGATACTCGTTTCGATTTAATTGGATCTTGGAAAACACGTTTTTTCGTAATTTCCAATGAATGTATTCCATGAATATGAATATACAATGAAAACAAACGGATCTCCTAATTCGCACAAGCTCTGAGCTTATGAGAGGTCTCACAGAAACCTTGTAGAGTTGGGATATAATATAATAATAAAAAATGTATCCATGCAATGTTGTTAAATTACTATGATATTCAAATATAAAATTCCCCTAAATTTCCCCACATGTTTATTATATAGAATAATCATAGGCTAGAGGAAAATTTACGTGAAAATTATTGACCGTTGTGCAGAATTTGAAGCATCTATTCATTCGATGAAATTTCTGGGTGGATTGATTATTTTCCTCCAAGATTCAAGAGATTGGAATGAAAAAACCGAAATAATAATTTCAAGCTCTCAATTTTCACTAACTGTTTTTTTACTTCACACTCTGTAGCAGAAGTTGCAGAAGTAATTCAGCTATTGTTGTTCAGAGCTCTCCTCATGTGGCAATACTGATTTATAAATCATGTCTCTAAGCGAGCTGTGGTATCTGTTGATGTAATGAAAATTCCAACTCACATTTCTCACGGAACCTCCTCAATTCTCATCACCATGGACCTCAACAGGCTATATGCAAATCTGAGCGACCACAAAACTAACCACACTTCGGTAGAATTTAATGCGCTGATAAATCCTCCCGTTTTCCACCGGATAACTCCTACTGCGGACGTATGTTAGCGCGCCATCCACGCAAATCACAAAACTCGCGAATTTCCCGTGAAAATGCGGAAAGCGCGTTTTCCGGCCTTCGACTGCTCGGCGAAAAGGCTGTCGACGTAATCGCCATCCCCGGGAAAATCGACTGGCGCGCGGAATTTCCCGAATCGGGCCGAACGTGGGAACGACACTGTTCTAACCTGTTGTTGCCTGTCTAAAGTTACATAAGATCGCGGGAGATGAATGGCTGGAAAGCGGAGGGGGAAGCGGCCGGTTGGCCTCTTTATCGATGACGGTCGTAGTGTGGGTCAGTCACGCCGGATATTTCTTTTAGGGCATAATTGGCGATTTCAGGAGATGACTACTAGATTTTGGCAGGAAGTGTAAGAGTCCCGACCTTGTTTTATAGGGGGTGGTGGGTATATATTGATCTAACGTATTTCCTGGGATCAGTTGTAACCTGAAGTTTTGTTACAGTTGAGTTATAAACGCTCGTTTATGTTGTTCGATGGAAATGGGTACAGGGTGTCCATCCTTTGAGCTGCATTCCTAATCAATTCGCTGACCGAGTAACAATTCCGCACGAAAGTTAGCACGGAATTTAACATTCGCAATAAACTCCGTTCGGAGTTCGACTGATCGCAAATGCTTTGAAGTCGGATTTGTAGCATATCTGTCATAGATAATGTACCTTAAGGTGAATGTTAACAAACGAAATGAAGAGTAATCATCTCTGAATCTAAACAACATATCAATCAAGTTCGAATGTTTGATCTTTTTGTTCCTCCTTTTCTAAAAGTTAGTTTTCTTGTGTTATGAGAATGGATGCGCAACACAAAGTAAAATAGACGATGTAGCATTGCTACAATGTATTTCAAATTTCAAACAAAAACATA
Source organism: Aphidecta obliterata (assembly GCA_963966015.1). Taxonomy (NCBI): domain Eukaryota; kingdom Metazoa; phylum Arthropoda; class Insecta; order Coleoptera; family Coccinellidae; genus Aphidecta; species Aphidecta obliterata. The sequence goes on along the minus strand of OZ014434.1, from coordinate 20,742,866 downwards.
AACCGAATCAACATATCTTCGACTTCCGTGCTAGACTTGAATGTTTGCCACAATTGCGATATCTGCAAGATATATTCGTCCATCGAAACACAGCCAACACTTTTCGTAATTTGCATAGATGATAATTCAGTTCTACTTCTCCTAAAGACCTCTAGAATATTTCGCTTTTTCGAAGAGCTAATTTTTGCTTTGTTTGGCCTGACGAAATATCTCGCACTTATAACCATCTTCTAGGATCAACAAATGGTCGAACGATGTCGCCCTTTTCATCCATTTCAATAGAACTTTCAAGATCTTCTCGATTTGACCTTCGGAAAGGCTCACTTCTATAAGACAGCCCAATTGTTTACTCACCTATGATTGGCTGTTTCACTTGGAGTTTTTTTTCATCCCAGTTATAGTGCTCAGGTATTTGGACGTCTCTGTAAAACTAATCATCCACTTTGGAAGGTTTCTGTAACCTTTGCCTCACCTCCTCGACATCGTCCTTCTCATTCAGCAGTTGGATAAGTTGATTCTCCTCATGCAATGTGACTGAGTCTGGCCCTTTATTCATGTGTTTATGTAGGAACTTGCATGGTGGAAGAATACATGGTGTGTTCTTAACGAAGCTCATTTTCGTCTTAGTTGGCGCATGGCGTCACAGAAATTATTTGAGCTGGTTCACCTGTTCCTCAAATAGAATGTATTGCCTGAGTACCAGTAGGTTTTTTCTTTAATGATTGGTTTGGCCTTTTCAATTCAAAACCTAAATATGGGGATCATCCGGGTGCAATGGTTTTGGTACAGACCTTATCAAACAATTATCTGTCATCCATCAAACCAGTGAAGTCATCACAATATGAGGGTTGGAAAACATAAGGTAATTTTGCCATTCCAGAAAATTTTTTATTTCAACCTCCTTTCATCATCATCATGTAGCCGTTGTCCACTGCTGGCGTAGGCCTCCTCTAAGTTCTTCCATGTCCTAGCAATTCTCTTTATATCGTCGCTCCAGCGTCTCGGGGATCTACATATGTTACGCTCATCTTCATAGGTCCTGGTTTTTGAAAATGACTGAATTTACTTCCCTTCGCCTTTAATATAATTTTTCCTTTTTCCTTCTATTGATTACTTGGAGAGGTCCTCCTCTCTTCTGCATGGTTCTTGGCTATCCGTCATTGGCTTCTTTGCAAGATATATTTCCTCTTGTCTGTGGTTCTGACTGGTATCATTACCATCCTTCTTATTCCTTTGTTTTGGTGTTCTTTCATCGTTTCGATTGTCTTCTTGGTTTGTTTGTGAATTATTCCCTCGATTGTTGGTATTTTCAATTCTTCTCTTATTTGTTTATTACTGACGTACCATGGGGCACCTACAGCTATCCTCATTATTTTATTCAACGTACTTTGTAGATCTTTCTTTTCGCAACTTTAGACATTGAACCAAACTACTCATGCGTACGTTATGCTTGGTATTAGCACTGTCTTGATTATCTTCATCTTGTTTTCCAGCGAAAGTTTGCTGTTTGCATTTAGGAGCGGATATAAATACCCATTCAGTTGCCTGGTCTTCTTTTTGATTTTTTTCATTTGTTTGTTAAATTTCAGCTTTTCGTCTAGGGTCACGCCCAGATATTTCGCTTCATCTTCCCATCTATCTTCTGGTTTTCTATCATGACATTCCCTGCTTTTTCCTTCTTCAGTTTTGTGCCGCCGAAGTATATGGCAACTGTTTTCTTCGCATTTATCTTGAACCTCCATTTCTTGAAATAGCTCATCAGTTTGTCTACGTCTTTCTGCAGTTACTTCGTTATCGATTTCCTCATTCTGCTTGAATAGTATACAGCAGTGTCATCTGCAAACTGGGCAATCTTACATCTTCCCATTTTTGGTATGTCTGACATATATATGTTGAACAGCAACGGTCCTAGGACCGATCCTTGTGGTACGCCGGCTTCATATATTATATCCAGGAAAACGGCTCCGGAGTCTGTAGTCTGTAGATGATATTTTCTTTTATACCTTCTGTTAATCTGACCAGTTGGTGTACCGTCGAATGTTTCGTGCGGAAACCGAACTGGTGGTCTGGAATTATTTTCTTGATTTTCACGAAATCTGCTATTCTTCTGTATACAGGGTCTTTCACGAGGAACCTCACCCATATTTATACGGGAAACTACTGAACGTATTTTCATGAAATTCAGCACTTATAAGTATTTCACGATGCTGATGAAATCTAAAATATTTTCAAGGCATGAGCACCTCCGGTTTTTCCGGAAATGAAGTCAACTTCCGTTTTTCAAATTAGAACACCATTTTTTTATTGCAGAAATAGATTCCTTAGAAAATTTCAAGTAATTTTGATGTAACATTTTTCAGTTTTGGTTGGAAAATTCTCTCTGAGCGGGAAAATTCGAAAAAAAAATCGAAAATAGAGCTCCGCTGAAACAAGAATAACTTCGAGGTTTTTGGATGGAAAATTTTCATTTTTGGGATTTTTCAAGATTGATGTATCCACTTTAAAAATCGAAATCGCGATTCATGATACAGGGAGTGAAAAAATCGCTTTCAAAGTTAGGGATGACAAAATCGTGAAAAACCAATTTTTTCAAATTAGAACCCCATTTTTTTATGGCAGATATTGAATCTACGTTAAAAAATAATGTGAGTGTATGCATCACACCCTTGCCCTAAAATGGATATTTTCTGAGTTATTCACAAAAAACTGTTTTTCGTCTTGAATTTTCAGCTATTTCTTTTCCCTTCACGCCAAAAAGATGAAATTTTCAGGAACTGTTACTTAAACCATGTTTTAGATTTTACTACCCTAATATGCGAGAGAAAAAAGTTACAGGTTGTTCCTAAATAGATGGCGAATTTGGATTCGAATTTGTATCGGAAACCTCTTTATTTCAACTAATCGGCCATCGGTTTTCTCTCCAGTGATAAATAAATAATTCCTTATGAACCATATGCAAAAACTTACCATGTTTTACATTCTTTTTTTTTGATGATAGATATCATTAATTACATCTGCCAAATTCCTCTTTATTCAGTAGCATTTTGTGTTTACTATTAATTTGGTGATAATTCGTATTAAGTTATAAAATCGATCACTATGCCTAATTTTACCAATGAAGATTATTTAAATCTCATTCTACTTCATGGAGAATGTAATAAAGTTGTAGATAGAACGATTCGACTGTTCATTGAGAGGTTTCCTGACCGACCCAGACCAACGAGAGATACCATTAACAGAACCATGACAAACTTGAGAAATGTCGGATCTTTCGTTAAGAAAACTATACACAGAGAAAAAAGTGTAGTAGAAGATGAGAACAACGAAATTACAGTTCTTGCATATTTTCGTGTGAATCCTCAAAATTCTCTCAAAGATGCCGAGATTGATCTGGGATTATCTCAATCGAGTGTTTGGAGAATATTAAAAAAACATAAAATGCACCCATATAAATTCAATAGGGTACAGCATTTGAAGGAAACTGATTTCGTCAGGAGAACAGAGTTTTGCGAAGCTATGATGATTCGATTTCAAGAGAATGAAAACTTTTTGGACTGTATAATTTGGACAGATGAATCTAAATTCAGAAAGAATGGTTCTTTCAATAGGCATAACAGTCATTATTGGGATGAAGAGAACAACCACCACTTCAGACAATGGAACTTTCAAGAGACCTGGAGTTTCAATGTTTTTTACGCCATCAAAAATAATGCAATTCTCGATGTTTACATTTATGATGAGACTTTAACTGGTAAGATAGAACACTACACATGTTTGCATTATTTAAAGAATGTTCTCCCTTAGGAGATAGATATTCTGACCTATTGACTCAAATAATTGAGCCGCTAGTACAGAACCATAATGACTTATGGTATCAACAAGATGGCGCGCCTCCACACAATTCACTCAATGTGTCAAATATCCTCTACAGGCTATTTGAAGATCGATGGTTGGCGAACAATGGTCCACATCTTTGGCCACCACGTTCTCCCGATTTAACTCCTTTAGACTATTATGTTTGGGGTAGGATAAAAAATATTGTCTACTCAACTCCCCTGACTGATAAAGAGGACTGCATAGAACGAGTCAGAAATGCGTTCAGGTTTGTTTAGATTTTTAGATTCATAGTTTTGAAACTCAATTTGGTTTTTAAACACTTTTGCAGATCTCTTCCTCCCGATGAAATAAGAAGAGCAACGCACGAAGCATTCCTGAGACGTATAAATAAATGTCTAGAAATTAACGGTCAAAACTTTGAGCATCTTCTCTAGTTATAACTGCGAGAGTTTGCCATGGTTCCCCTAATAGTAACTTGAAGTCGGTTTCAAGAAGGGGTGAAAAATCTACAGCATGGTTCAAATAACAGTTCCTGAAAATTTCATCTTTTTGGCGTGAAGGGAAAAGAAATAGCTGAAAATTCAAGACGAAAAACAGTTTTTTGTGAATAACTCAGAAAATATCCATTTTAGGGCAAGGGTGTGATGCATACACTCACATTATTTTTTAACGTTGATTCAATATCTGCCATAAAAAAATGGGGTTCTAATTTGAAAAAATTGATTTTTCACGATTTTGTCATCCCTAATTTTGAAAGCGATTTTTTCACCCCCTGTATCATGAATCGCGATTTCGATTTTTGAAGTGGATACATCAATCTTGAAAAATCCCAAAAATGAAAATTTTCCATCCAAAAACCTCGAAGTTATTCTTGTTTCAGCGGAGCTCTATTTTCGATTTTTTTTTCGAATTTTTCCGCTCAGAGAGAATTTTCCAACCAAAACTGAAAAATGTTACATCAAAATAACTTGAAATTTTCTAAGGAATCTATTTCTGCAATAAAAAAATGGTGTTCTAATTTGAAAAACGGAAGTTGACGTCATTTCCGGAAAAACCGGAGGTGCTCATGCCTTGAAAATATTTTAGATTTCATCAGCATCGTGAAATACTTATAAGTGCTGAATTTCATGAAAATACGTTCAGTAGTTTCCCGTATAAATATGGGTGAGGTTCCTCGTGAAAGACCCTGTATTGTAACGAAGTGAATTTCGTTACTAGGTCATGCGGTATAATTCACGCAAATTTTCGGAAGAATTTATTTAAATTCTTCAATATTTCTGACCAGGAGGATAAAAGGGCCACCCTATATGTTCTACGTCGATTTTTGGAAATTTTACTCGGATAAATCCGTATTCCCCGTCGGAAAATTTCATAAGTCACCCGGTATAATCGGCCTGGGTGTTGAGAAAATTTGTTGGAATAATTTTCATATCGCATATGGAGCGAATTCAACGTGATAATTTAAAATCCGAGCCTATGTATAAAAACTCCAGAAATTCGTCGCCGGAATGATATCTCCTGCAGATGTTGGTTTTTGTAGGTTGACTACAATTTTTTTCGGAAAACGACGCCGTTTTCGAATGTCCAAATTACCCCCATCAAACCGACCTTATAAAAGGGGGAATGGAATGGAATTTTGGCAATTCCGATTTAGCCGCCGTGTTTAATACTGTTAGAGATTTGTATTAGAAAAATTCCGAGTTGACCACCGAGTTTAACGTTGTTAGAGATTCGTATTAGAAATTCCGAGTTAGCCGTTGCGATTAACGCTGTTTGAAAGTTCTTTCAAAATTCCGATCGAGCGAGAGAGTTACAGCCCGAATAATAAACCGTCCGATATTGTTTCGAGCATATGACAATAACCGACTTTCGTTCGTGGCGAGCGTTAAACTGAGGAATTGACTCTAAGCCGTTTTTGTGCTTTTCGAAGTGTTCCAAAGCTTGTGCAGTGTGTGTGCTGCGCCGTACAGGAAAGTCCTCAGAGCTGGTGAGTTGTATTTCCGTATTTCCATAAGTTCTTCTATGACCCTAGATTATGCTTCCTGTGTTCCATAATCGTTACGCGTAAATTCGGTTTCTTCAATTTCATAGTCATTAATCCGAGGAAACAATTTAGTTAAGTCAGTACGGTCCTATATTATCCGAGATTTAGTCCGACTTGTGTAATTCGGACCTTTCGCGATATTTGCAGCCGGTTGAGTTTTTTATTATTTGTTCTTATTTATTCTAGTCTTAATCTGAATAAGTAAAACCATTACTTCCACCGAATATTTCACGTACCCTGGCAGTATGGAGTATCATTAATTGGTGCTTCAATGTCCCTCGAGTGAAGTTCAGACGCTGTTGTCCATTGTGGCCTAGCCTTATGAATGATGCCTGCTGAACTTTATACGTTGAGGAAAGGGGTCAATATCTTTTAGTAGTCTGTCACAAGTTCGAGTCCTGGTTCGGTGGCAACAATATTTCAAGTCCCGATTTTTCCACCGTTGGTGGCCTTGCCCATATGTCCCCGACCAAGGTTTCATTTTGGTGAATATCTCACCACACAGTAACATTTTGGTGGATGCGTCATTCCTTATTTTGGCTCCTCCACCATAAGCCCCTTTATATCAATTCCCCCGACCAAAATTTCTTTTTGGTGGATGCGCCCTTTGAATTCTGAGTTTATTTCTTACTTACACCCTAGTCTACGTCATCTTGACTTGGGTTCGGTCTTGACTTGCATCTCAACCGGGGTGTTTGGATACTGTTTAGACAGCGTCGTACTACCGCTGAACATCATTAACCTCGATTGCGCGGAACACAGGTTAGGGTTTCATCTCGCCGAAACTCTGGACTATAAACCGTTATATGATTACCATTTTTTATGCTTTCACACTTGTCCGCATTTTGAACACGTTTTTCATTGCTTTCGACATTTGCCCTGCTTACCGCTTTGTAGTCTAATACACGCTGATTTCTCGCCTCACTCGTTCCTCGTCCGCTTGCCGCCAACACATTATATGTACTTTGATATTGAGAATTATCTTTTTTTTGTTGATCATAAGACTGTGTCAGACAGTATATTATTATTATCTATCACACTGTATAGAACTGATAGTTGTAAAAGTTAGACCAGCGTTATATTATAGTGTATAGAATTAGACGTATCGTCAGGGTAAACTTTATTTACTACCTACATAGCCTCCTCCTCACCGGCAGAAGAAATCGACTCTTGTCAATCGCTACCACCTCAGATTGGATCGAACTTTGTCTCCAACTCTGTAAAAGCTACCCGAGGTTGTACACAGTGAGTGTCATAAGGTATTGCGACCTTATAAAACCCATCGCAATTGGCGCCCGAGTTCATTAGCAAATCAGGTTAAAGGCATTATTCTCAACCGGAGAAAAAAACGTCGTTACAATATCACCTTCTCTATCACTTTGCTCAGTGCAGGAAGTAGGCTTATAGGTCTATAGTTGGTTGGGTCGTTTTTGTCCTTCTTCCCTTTTTGAGCGCTCGTACTACTTACACGAGGGCTATATCAATTCGTCACGAGGGCTATGTCATTTCGTCACGATGTCTTTATTCCTTCGAATTTTTTGCCGAAAATGGTCTCAATCGACTATGTTCGACTCACTGATGACGAATCCGTCGGAAAATTCGAGTCTATCCGTCCGGCCGTAAGCACGATAACTCTCGAACGGAACAACCTAGAGACTTGAAATTTTCAGTGTGGGTTCAGTTCCCGAATGCCTCGGTTGAGTTCGTTAATGGGCCAAATTCCACCAGGGGTTCCGCAAATATGGCCGTTCAAAGTTTTGCTTCCCTGATTCCTTGAAAACTACAGATTTGATCGAGATGAAATTTTGAACTCAAATGGAAAATGAGGTGCTCAAGCTACTTGAGAATTTTTGTCCAGATCGCATGACCAGAACCGTAGAAACCATAGAAAATTGTAACTTTTGAACCGAAATATAATAATAATAATAATAATAATAATAATAACGTTTATTCAGCAACTAAACGGTACATTGAGAGTACAAAATTATATATACTTTCTAACACATGAAATGCTAAATAAACAATGAAACCCACAAAGTATGGATACTGTACGTGGGAAGAAAAAAAAAACATGTGTATTCTTAATAAATTCTACAACTAAAGAACTGAAAAACCTAAACTCGATGAAAAATGAACTACAAAATAATAAGAACATATCAACATGAATCAAAATGAAAAAAAACCACAAATCTCAAACTTTCATAGCTATCAGGTCATGAACCAGGTGCCTATCCTTACTGAGGAGAAACTGTTCCAGACCCTTTTTAAAGGATCTCTGGGAATTTACGCTCCTCAAGTCAGCCGGAAGGAAATTGAAAAATCTAGGTGCCAAATAGGAATGATTTCTTTGGGTGAATGCCCTCCTACAAAATGGTGTCCTGAAATTTCTCTGCCGTGTGAAGTGACCATGACTCATTGGATCGAGAGCCGCTCTCCTTTCATACTGGCGAAGCACTACTGATCTGAAATAGTGTTGCCTTATATCCAATACCTCAGATTCCCGATACAGTAGGTTCGAGGAATACGTTTTTCTCCTGCAATATATGATCTTCAAAATTCTCTTCTGTATTATTTCTAACTTCTTGATGTACTTCTCGGGTGCGCTTCCCCATCCAATAATACCATATGTCAATCGTGATTCAACCAGAGCATTGTAGATTGTCTTAAGGTGTTTGGTGTCTATAGTATCTTTAAGTAACCTAAATTTGAAAATAAGTGATCTTATTGTATGTGTAATGGATTCGACATGTCCATTCCATCTCAGATGGTGATCGATAACCACACCAAGATATCTAATAGAATCTGTTCGTTCCAGGTTGAATATAACATTGTCTTCACTCACTTGTAAGACTTGGAAATCTGGCAAGCCAGATCGGCTGCACGCGAATGGAATGTATTTGGACTTTTTCATATTGATTGTCAACAACCTATCATCGAACCATCTCTTCCCCACAATGAAATCCTGTTCCATCTTAGTTTTGAGTGCCTCCCAGTTGTCATCCACATACAAAATCGCAGTGTCATCTGCGAAGCTTATAATTCTTCCTTCCGTTTCAAGACAGAACAGGTTATTTACATAAACACAGAAGAGCAATGGACCCAGCACTGTACCTTGGGGTACCCCATATTCGACAAGAGCACAGGTACTCCACGATGATCCTATCTGACACGATTGTTGACGGTCCGACAAGTAACTCCTCATCAACTCGTAAGCCACTCCCCTAAATCCTATTTCCTCAAGGGATTCCAAAAGTTTCGAATGACTGACCGTGTCGAACGCCCTGGTGAGGTCAAGAAAAACACCCAGGGCACACTTTCCACTTTCCAGAGCTGAGTACACTCCATCCAGCAGTTCAGCAATAGCATCCTCAGTTGACTTTTTCTCTCTGAAACCAAATTGCATTTCTGAGAGTATACTATGTTTTTGAGCGCTCGTACTACTTACACGAGGGCTATATCATTTCGTCACGATGTCTGTATTTTTCGAATTTTGAGCCGAAAATGGTCTCAATCGACTATGTTCGACTCACTGATGACGAATCCGTCGGAAAATTCGAGTCTGTCCGTCCGGCCGTCCGGCCGTAAGCACGATAACTCTCGAACAAAACAACCTAGAGACTTGAAATTTTCAGTGTGGGTTCAGTTCCCGAATGGCTCGGTTAAGTTCGTTAATGGGCCAAATTCCACCAGGGGTTCCGTAAATATGGCCGTTCAAAGTTTTGTTTCCCTGATTACTTGAAAACTACAGTTTTGATCGCAATGAAATTTTGCACTCAAATGGAAAATGAGGTGTTCAAGCTACATGTGAAATTTTGTCCAGATCGCACCACCAGAACCATAGAAACCATAGAAAATTGTAACTTTTGAACGGAAACGCCTAGGGACTTGAAATTTTCAGGATAGGTGTGGATCTCGAATGTCGTGATCACGTTCATCTATGAGCAACATTATACAAGGGGTTCCGTAAATACGGTCGTTTGAAATTTTGTTTTCTCGATAAATTCGAAACTGCGGATTCGATCGAGATGAAATTTTGTATTTTAATCGAGAATGATATATTGAAGCAATATTTTGTCCAGATCGCATGACCAGAACCATAGAAACCATAGAAAATTCTAACTTTTGAACGGAAAGGCCTAGGAACTTGAAATTTTCAGGGTGGGTTTGGATCGCAAATTTCACGGTCACGTTCATCAATGAGCAAAATTAGACTAGGGGTTCCGTGAATATGGCCGTTCAAAATATTTTTTTCCTGATAGTTTCGAAACTACCGATCGGATTGGAATGAAATTATGCACCTAGCTCAGGAATAATGTATTCAAACTACGTGCAAAATTTTGTCCAGATCGCATCACCAAGACCATAGATACCGTGGAAAATTCTAGCGAATTATCGGAAAAAAATTGATCAGCTGAAGCACCGACATGAAGTCTGGAGTTTCGCCTGAGTTTCAGAATTTTTTTGACAGCAGTCAAAAATTCCTTCAATTGATTTCTAAAACTGGAAAATGCGAATCTACCTACAAGGTGCATGTACGAGCGCTCAAAAGCTCCTGCCTTCACGGCAGTGCTTTTCGTAATTTTTTCAAGTAACAGTTCATTCGTGATTTGAGGAGTTTCTCAATAATTTTCGTGAAGTTAGTTATTATCGATATTGGTCTATAATCAACTATCTCTGACCTATCTCCACCCTTGAACAATGGCTTTATTATTGTTTTCTTGAACATTGCTGGAAATTTTCCTGTTTCCAGAATTTTGTTCATAAGATGAGAGAGGGGATTCACTATGTACTCTGCAATTTTCTTTATTGTTTCAGCTGTTATGCCATCTACACCTGGAGTTTTACCATTTTTCAGACTAGCTATTGTCTGCAACACCTCATTCCTATCAGTTGGACCTATGAAAAAAGATGAAGTTTCCATTCTTTTTCTAAATTTATATTTTGACGGATTTACTTTCTGTGCTAAGTCTTTGCCAATGTGTGAAAAATATTTATTAAACAACTAGGGACTTGAAATTTTCAGGATAGGTGTGGATCTCGAATGTCGTGATCACGTTCATCTATGAGCAAAATCATACTAGGGGTTCCGTAAATATGGTCGTTCGAAATTTAGTTTGCTTGATAATTCCAAAACTACAGATTCGATCGTGACGAAATTTTGTAGCAAAATCATACTAGGGGTTCCGTAAATATGGTCGTTCGAAATTTAGTTTGCTTGATAATTCCAAAACTACAGATTCGATCGTGACGAAATTTTGTATACATGGAGAGTGATATATTCAAGCTACATTCATCCAGATCACATGCGAGGGCGGTCCTAGGCTGAATTTCTGGGGAGGGTAATTGAATGAACAATTCAACAATTTTTTTTCCGAGAGAGTTCCCCAAAATAAAACGTACGACTGAAAGTTGGACTTCAGAATTTTTCATTTATTCTACTAATTTTTCTGTTTTAATTTTTTTTTCTGTTAATTTTATTGCATTATTATATTATTTTCTAGTTGGTCTTCTTCTCCTAAAAAAATTCTTCAATGCTCTGGGCGGGGTGATTACCCCCGTTACCCCCGCCCCCGTAGAACCGCCCTCGATCACATGACCAGAACCATAGAAACCATAGAAAATCATAACTTTCGAACGGAAAGGCCTAGGGACTTGAAATTTCCAAGATAGATGTGGATCTGAAATTTCGCTTCCACGTTTATCAATGAGCAGAATTATACTAGGGGTTCCGTAAATACGGTCGTTTGAAATTTTGTTTTCTCGATAATTTCGAAACTACGGATTCTCGATCGAGATGAAATTTTGTATTTTAATCAAGAATGATATATTAAAGCAATATTTTGTCCAAAAGGAGAATATCTATTTTGTTATTTTCCAAAAAGAGTGTTAGTTCCTGTCTTTTTGGAATGATCGAATTTGCGTTCCAAAACGCAAAATTTAAATTTTTGAAGGGCTTATCGTTCATTTCTGTCTGAATAGTCTCATCAATTTGTTCTGCTCTTCTATAAAGGAGATCTTTTGTTCTATGGTCGCGTTTGTTGAATATAACGTTAGAGTCATTCTTCCTAGAATGACGGCTAATTCATCTTCGTCTCTTGATTTTTGCTTGGGTGCATCAGGTTTTTTATGTACTTCCCTCTTCTTTTTTTTCAGCAACTTTTTCAGGTATTTTTACCTTGGCCAATTCCTTTCTCCTTTCTTCTGTACTTTTCTGCCATACGTTCTCTTTGGGGAGCGGGGCTTCTTTATATTTTGGGCTTTTTATGTCCGGGTTGTTCGGATTCTTAGTACATTTAATGTAGGTCGACAGATGATCGCCTTCACAATTCGCACATTTCGATACTGTTGTCACTGGTTTTTTACATTCAGCGGTAACATGTTCTTCTCCACACTTCATACATTTGTATGCAGCATGACAGAACTTTTGGGAGTATCCATACAATTGACAGCGGTAACATTGGATTACCCCTGTTCTGATCCTCAAACTTTCGACTGTGATTGATATTCCACAGCATTTTTCCAATTTTGTGAAGATTGCTTCATAAGCTTTATCAATCTCCAACAGTACAAGGGGAGTTGGGAATCCCTTATTTCCTTTCATTCTGGTTACTTTAGTCACCGGGTAACCTTGCCTTCTCAAATCTTCCTTTATTTCGTCTTCATTGGATTCAATAAGCACTCCTCGGAGTACTACCTACAGTTTTTTCTCACTTTTTAGTCCGTAAGTGTAGAATCCTATTTTTTTTTTGAGCGCACGTACTACTTACTCGAGGGCTAATCATTTCGTCACGATGTCTGTATTTTTCGGATTTTGCGCCGAAAATCGACTATTTTCGACTCACTGATGACGAATCCGTCGGAAAATTCGAGTCTGTCCGTCCGTCCGTAAGCACGATATCTCTCTGGGCCAAATTCTACTAGGGGTTCCGTAAATATGGCCGTTCAAAGTTTTGTTCCCCTGATTACTTGAAAACTACAGATTTGATCGGGATGAAATTTTGCACTTGAATGAAGAATGAGGTGCTCAAGCTACTTGTGAATTTTTGTCCAGATCGCATGACCAGAACCATAGAAAATTGTAACTTTTGAACGGAAACGGCTAGGGACTTGAAATTTTTCTCTATGTATCTTTTAGAGAGTGCGGTAATCGGTTTCAGTTTTAGGCTCGATTTGTATTCCCTGAGATACTTGTTTCGCCCTTTTGAAGTCAATATTTGCAGTTTTAATAATTTCATTAATTTCGTTCCACCTTGATTTATTCCTCAAAATCAAGTTAGAAATCCTTTCAGTTTAATGGGTCGGCTGTTGTTGAGTTAGGGCTTCTCTTTTCCTTGGTTCTGATTCATTTCTGGTTCAGTGATAATTTTTCTTCTTCTTCCTCTTGTTGTACGATTTCCTCGATGTCCATTTGATTTTCCTTATCGCTGCTTAAAAGCAGTATCCATTATAAATTGGGGTTCCATTTTCGATAGTTGTAAGCTTGTTCGCCGTAGTTTTTCTCATCTTTTTCAAAGCGGGTTGTCCTTCATCGAATTTTTCTTCTTTTATACTTTTGTTGATTTTCCTTTTTTCGAAACTTCCAGGAAAAAATCATTCATATCGTTGTCTGATAGTTCTTGGGCCATAGAACACATTTGAGCAATATATTTCTTCATTGCGGAACCAACGATCGTTTGATCTGGACTCAACGCAATACAATAAAATTCTTTAGATTCAACTCACCTGGTACACATGCGCACTTCACAATATGTCTGCACTACTCGAGAGGTCAATCGCTACTGACGCTTATCTTCGCCGTGGTCGCCATTCCAATATTCTCCTGGTCCTTCTTTCGTTTGAGTTGCTAGCTATATCACGTTTATCTATGAGCAACATTATTCTAGGGGTTCCGTAAATATGGTCGTTTGAAATTTAGTTTTCTCGATAATTTCGAAACTACAGATTCGATCTTGACGAAATTTGTATACTAATGGAGAAATTTATATTCAAGCTACATTCCTCCAGATCACATGACCAGAACTATAGAAACCATAGAAAATCATAACTTTCGAACGGAAAGGCCTAGGGACTTGAAATTTTCAGGATAGTTGTGGATCTGAATTGTCGCGTTCACGTTTATCAATGAGCAGAATTATACTGGGGGTTCCGTAAGTACGGTCGTTTGAAATTTAGTTTTCTCGATAATTTCGAAACTACGGATTCGATCGAGATAAAATTTTGTATTTCAATCGAGAATGATATATTGAAGCAATATTTGGTCCAGATCGCATGACCAGAACTATAGAAACCATAGAAAATTGTAACCTCTGAACGGAAAGGCCTAGGAACTTGAAATGTTCAGGGTAGGTTTGGATCGCGAATATCGCAGTCACGTTCATCAATGAGCAAAATCATACTAAGGGTTCCGTAAATATGGCCGTTCAAAATATTTTTTGAGCGCTCGTACTACTTACACGAGGGCTATATCATTTCGTCACGATGTCTGTATTTTTCGAATTTTGATCCGAAAATGGTCTCAATCGACTATGTTCGACTCACTGATGACGAATCTGTCGCAAAATTCGAGTCTGTCCGTCCGTCCGTCCGTCCGGCCGTAAGCACGATAACTCTCGAACGGATCAACCTAGAGACTTGAAATTTTCAGTGTAGGTTCAGATCCCAAATGCCTCGGTTAAGTTCGTTAATGGGCCAAATTCGCTTAGGGGTTCCGTAAATATGGCCGTTCAAAGTTTTGTTCCCCTGATTACTTGAAAACTACAGATTTGATTGAGATGAAATTTTGCACTCAAATGGAGAATGAGGTGTTCAAGCTACATGTGAAATTTTGTCCAGATCGCATGTCCAGAACCATAGAAACCATAGAAAATTGTAACTTTCGAACGGAAACGCCTAGGGACTTGAAATTTTCAGGATAGGTGTGGATCTCGAATGTCGTGATCACGTTCATCTATGAGCAAAATTATACTAGGGGTTCCGTAAATATGGTCGTTTGAAATTTAGTTTTCTTGATGATTTCAAAACTACAGATTCGATCATGACGAAATTTTGTATACTAATGGAGAATGATATATTCATGCTACATTTCTCCAGATCACATGACCAGAACCATAGAAACCATAGAAAATCATAACTTTCGAACGGAAAGGCCTAGGGACTTGAAATTTTCAGGATAGGTGTGGATCTGAAATGTCGCGTTCACGTTTATCAATGAACAGAATTATACCAGGGGTTCCGTAAATACGGTCGTTTGAAATTTTGGTTTCTGGATAACTTCGAAACTGCGGATTCGATCGAGATGAAATTTTGTATTTCAATCGAGAATGATATCGATACCTTTTTGCCAAATTATCGTAAGCCTCAACGTACTACGTTGAGGCTTACGATAGTTTGGCAAAAAGGTATCGATATATTAAAACAATTTTTTGTCCAGATCGCATGACCAGAACTATAGAAACCATAGAAAATTGTAACTTTTGAACGGAAAGGCCTAGGAACTTGAAATTCTCAAGGTGGGTTTGGATCGCAAATATCGCGATCACGTTCATCTATGAGCAAAATCAGACTAGGGGTTCCGTAAATATGGCCGTTCAAAATATTTTTTTGCTGATAGTTCCGAAAATACTGAGCGGATTGCGATGAAATTGCACCTAGCTGAGTAATAATGTATCCAAACTATAATAAATATATATATATATAAATATACTGCAAAATTTTGTCCAGATCGCACCACCAAGACCATAGATACCGTAGAAAATTCTAGCGAATTATCGGAAAAAAATTGATCAGCTGAAGCACTGACATGAAGTCTGGAGTTTCGCCTGAGTTTCAGAATTTTTTTGACAGCTGTCGAAAATTCCTTCAATTGATTTCTGAAACTGGAAAATGCGAATCTACCTACAAGGTGCATGTACGAGCGCTCAAAAGCTCCTGCCTTCACGGCAGTGCTTTTCGTAATTTTTTCCTGATAGTTTCGAAACTACTGATCGGATTGGAATGAAATTTTGCACCTTGCTGAGGAATAATGTTTTCAAACTACGTGCAAAATTTTGTTCAGATGGCATAACCAAGACCATAGATACCATAGAAAATTCTAGCGAATTATCGATAAAAAATTGATCAGCTGAAGCACTGACATGAAGTCTGGAGTTTCGCCTAAGTTTCAGAATTTTTTTGACAGCTTTCGAAAATTCCTTCTATTGATTTCTAAAACTGGAAAATGCGAATCCACGTGGATGAACGAGCGCTCAAAAGCGCCTGCCTTCACGGCAGTGCTTTTCGTAATTTTAATAAAATATTCAGTAATATCATCAATATCAGTTATCTGGTAGAATTCATTCCACGACTCATTAGCAATTACCCCTATAAATTCTTTCTCGTCCAAATTTCGACTATTCTTTCTCAGTATATCATTCCTTTTCATATTTTTTTCATTTTGGCATATAGCGATAGTTGGATAATGTTCTGTGACATCACAATGAAGAACATATGATTTATAATGTAAGTCTTTTCATTTGTCTTTAACGAAAATATGGTCTAACAGTGATCTTGAAGCATTCTGCACTCTAGTGTATTTATTTATGAGTGAGTTATATCCAAACTCCCCCAAAATGTTTAAGTATTTCTGGCTATAATCCACATCAGATCTCATGCTACGTTGATATCACCAGCGAAAAAATATGTCTTTCTTTCATCACCGCAATAATTCCCATGTATCGGGTGTTTACATCCCTTGGTTAATACCCAGGAATAAATCACCTAATAACAAACAGTTATTACAATGTGGCTTATTGAAACCTCCGCCGAATGTTCAACACTCCGGCGGTCGCGCCCCCAATAAAACAAAAGTGGTCGCTCTGTATCTCTCAGATTATTGTTCATATTTTCATTTTTCAAATGTATAAAAAATAACAATCTTCGAGTTTTTCATCGTTTAAGTTGTTATCCTTGCTGTTAGATGTCATCTTGAATCTGTAGACAGTTAAATATCTATGAATATATGCGCCTACAGAATATCTTATATTTTTTTTTTTTAGTCAGGGGGAATCCTCATGGACGAACTATCTCCGATAGATAGAACAGTGTGAGACTTCGTGTGAAGCACGACATACTCTAACTAAACCTAATCTGCTGTTTTAGATTCCGGGCATTTATTCCGTTATTGGATTAAACAAAGTTACAGATGACCCTACATACGAACTATAATATAGTAACAGTCCACAAAGGATTGCAACATTTATTCATGTATCTCAAATGAAACAAAAATTTATATGTATATGTAAACTGATACCAAGCCGTAATTTCATCGAAATTGATGTTGTTTTCGTTAGAGAGAATTTGTATATATTAGTTTTCTTTCAAAAAACAAAATGTGGTGAAAATTATCGACGAAAAATGGAGAAATCTCAAGTATTAAACGAAACAATTTCAAAATGTTTATTTGCGATATGTTGATAACCTCAATCATAAATATTGCTATATATTTTTGAGCGCTCGTACTACTTACACGAGGGCTGAAACGGACGGACGGCCGGACGGACAGACTAGAATTTTCCGCGTGAGCCGAACTCTATCAATTTAGACCATTTTCGGCTCGAAATTCGATAAATACGGACATCGTGACGAAATGATATAGCCCTCAAGTGAGTAGTACGAGCGCTCAAAAAATCACCTCTGGAGTTTTGCCTTAGTTTAACATTGCCTTTGGAAGCTGTCTAAAATTTCTTGAATTTGTTTCGAAAACTACCTACAAGGATTCTCGCGCGCTCAAAAGCTCCTGACTTCACGGCAGTGCTGTCCTCGATTTTTAATAAAATACTGATTTTGAAATTTTGGGGTGAAATATCCCTCGGACCGGAGGGTTTCGTAGACATAGTCGTCTGATTTTTTCTCAAATGATTCGAAAAATACCCGTGCGTTCGAACTGAGAACTTTGTAGTTAGTTGTTAAATAACGACACGAAGAATGAAAACATTTTTCTTTGAAAACTTCGTTATCTCAGAAACCCGTCGCGATACTTTACTGGAATTTGGGGTTCATTTATAAGGTATAAATAAAAAGAGTTTTTTTCTGGTTTAAAAACTTACAGGTGATTGAATAGTTTTATAAAACTCTGTGATTGTTCCTCTCGACATGTCGATGATATTTGTCATTTTTGTTCTTGCAACATTTCCTTCTAATAAAAAAAACAGTCTTCAATAATACCTCAGAAAATGACGTTTGACATTTGACATATGCTAAACACATCATCAAATTGAAAAGACCCAGAATTCCACTCAATCATTATATTATTTATCCTCTGGAAACTGCATTGAAAGAGAAGTATCAGCACCTCCCATAAGCAGATACCAACTATAAGAATGAATAATTACCGTCCAATTAGCATTTCGACAACTTTTCCGAAGATTTTCAAGAAATTTCTAGCTAATAGATTGCTCTTTTTGAGCGCTCGTACTACTTACACGAGGGCTATATCATTTCATCACGATGTCTGTATTTTTCGAATTTTGAGCCGAAAATGGTCTCAATCGAATATGTTCGAGTCACTGATGACGAATCCGTCATAAAATTTGAGTCTGTCCGCCCGCCCGGCCGGCCGGCCGTAAGCACGATAACTCTCGAACGGAAAAACCTGAAGACTTGAAATTTTTAGTGTGGGTTCAGTTCCCGAATGCCTCGGTTGAGTTCGTTAATGGGCCAAATTCCACTATGGGTTCAGTAAATATGGCCGTTCAAAGTTTTGTTTCCCTGATTACTTGAAAACTACAGATTTGATTGAGATGAAATTTTGCACTCAAATGGAGAATGGGGTGTTCAAGCTACATGTGAAATTTTGTTCAGATCGCATGACCAGAACCATAAAAACCATAGAAAATTGTAACTTTTGAACGGAAAGGCCTAGGAACTTGAAATTTTCAGGGGGGGTTTGGATCGCGAATATCGCGGCCACGTTCATCAATGAGCAAAATTGGACTAGGGATTCCGTAAATATGGCTGTTCAAAATATTTTTTTCCTGATAATTTCGAAACTACTGATTGGATTGGGATGCACCAAGCTTAGGAATAATGTATTCAAACTACGTGCCAAATTTGGTCCAGATCGCACCACCAAGAACATAGATACCGTAGAAAATTCTAGCGAATTATCGAAAAAAATTGGTCACCTAAAGCTCTGACATGAAGTCTGGAGTTTTGCCTAAGTTTCAAAATTTTTTTGACAGCTGTCGAAAATGCCTTCAATTGATTTCTAAAACTGGAAAATGCAAATCTACCAAGATGCATGTACGAGCGCTCAATAGCTCCTGCCTTCACGGCAGTGCTTTTCGTAATTTTTTTTTTGAGAAAATTTAGAATCATCACCCAACATCAGCAAGGATTCGAGAAAAACAGGGATACAGAAATTTCAATCTCCCAATAAACCACAGATTAAAAATTATAACATCAGGGATGAACAATTGAACCTCATCAGAAGCTATCTGGAAGGATGTAAGCAATAGTAATAATCCCAAACCAGGAAAGAATTTATATATCAGACGAAGGGTTGGTTAAGTCATGCAGGGCAGTATATTGGGCGAAAATATTCGGATTAACAACATATTTATTGAAGTATTCACGAAGTTTTTACTTATGTTCCTATTGTAACCCTTAGGGCCGGTTTCTTCACATCCGAATAAATAAATTTATCCTATAGTTAAGTTTTATTCGCAGAATAAGAAAAATGTCCATCTCTTCACTATCAGTTAGCGTCATTCTTGGAATAAAAAATCCTTATCGGGAGGAATAACTTATTCGGTACCGAAAGTCGTAGTTAACGGTTTATTCGACTGATTCGACAGAATAAATACGTCAGCACAAATTTATGTCAGGATTTTCAGGTTAGGTAAGTTAGGTTATGACAGATATTTCGTTTTGTTTTTCAAAGAGTATAGACGTTTTGTGAGTGTTGTTTTGGAGCTATATTTCTACATATTTGGAAATGGATATGCTTGATACATTCGAGTTATTGGAAGATTCTGATCTGGAGTTGCTTGACTATGTAATTCCGGAACGAGAGTATGTGGTGAGGACAAGAATTGATAACTTCAATAAATGGAATGATCAGGAGTTCTACAATAGATTTCGACTTTCAAAACCTTCAGTTCAGTTCATTCTTCAAAAAATTAGAACAAATCTTCAGAGTCGGACTACTTGGTAAGTATTTACACCACATGTGCCTAGAATAATTCTAGTTTCAAATTAAGTATTCACGTTATTATGGTATTTTTCGATTTTAGGAATTCAAGTCGTGCTGTAAGTCCAATGGATAAACTCCTTCTCACTCTGAGGTTTCTGGCAACTGGAGATTTTTATATAACAATTGGGGACTTTGGAGGAATCAATAAAACTACTATAGGGCGTATTATCAAGCAAGTAATAGATGCTATTACAGAACTTTTCGATGATTATGTTCATCTTCCACTAACAGAAGAAGAACAGGTGGAGGCAAAGGGAAAATTCTATCGCAAAGCTCGTTTTCCCAGAGTAATAGGAGCCATAGACTGTACTCATGTGAAGATTCAATCACCTGGAGGAGAAAATGCAGAAGTTTTTCGTAACCGAAAAAGTTTTTACTCTCTAAATTGCCAAGTCGCTTGTGACGCTGATTTAAAAATTATAGATTTGGTATGTCGTTGGCCTGGTTCTGCAAATGACAGCCATATATTTGACAATTCATCTCTGAAAATGAGACTTGTAAACAGGCAAATGGGAAATGGTGTCTTAATTGCAGATCGAGGCTATGCTTGTAAACCATACATCATTACTCCATTGGAAAATACTGAGAATGAAGTCCAAGCGCTGTTTAATGAAGCGCATATCCGAACAAGGAATATTATCGAACGTATGTTCGGAATATGGAAGAGGAGATTTCCAATATTATCAGTTGGAATAAGATGTAAGCTCAAATTTGCTCAGAAAATTATAGTGGCTTGTGCGGTCTTGCACAACATAGCGATAGATTCAAATGAAGAAATTTTTGAGGGAGACGATAACATCGAGGAATCTCCAGCAGTTCAAAATAATGATGAGATGGGTGAAGATGGTGAACCTCGTAGTTTTTTTCTTGACTATTTTGCGAATTTATTGAATAATGGAAACACTAGTTTAAAGAATCAGCCCATTTTATAAATTATTTCACAGTAAATTATTTTTCGCATAGAATTATTTTTATTTCCCCTCCATATAAAAGGAATGAAAATTTTTCCTCCGAAACCAGATAAACATCAAGTGGTCAAACATAAATTGGATTTACTATCATATGTAAAAAAAGCAGTAGCTCTTTCGATTGCTGCAAGAGCTAGCAATCTACCTCAGTATAAAATTCGAATATGCAAAACCATACATCAAATAAGAATATCTTTTTGAGCGCTCGTACTACTTACACGAGGGCTATATCATTTCGTCACGATGTCTGTATTTTTCGAATTTTGAGCAATCGACTATGTTCGACTCACTGATGACGAATCCGTCGGAAAATTCGAGTCTGTCCGTCCAGCCGTCCGGCCGTAAGCACGATAACTCTCGAACAAAACAACCTAGAGACTTGAAATTTTCAGTGTGGGTTCAGTTCCCGAATGGCTCGGTTAAGTTCGTTAATGGGCCAAATTCCACCAGGGGTTCCGTAAATATGGCCGTTCAAAGTTTTGTTTCCCTGATTACTTGAAAACTACAGATTTGATCGCAATGAAATTTTGCACTCAAATGGAAAATGAGGTGTTCAAGCTACATGTGAAATTTTGTCCAGATCGCACCACCAGAACCATAGAAACCATAGAAAATTGTAACTTTTGAACGGAAACGCCTAGGGACTTGAAATTTTCAGGATAGGTGTGGATCTCGAATGTCGTGATCACGTTCATCTATGAGCAACATTATACAAGGGGTTCCGTAAATACGGTCGTTTGAAATTTTGTTTTCTCGATACATTCGAAACTGCGGATTCGATCGAGATGAAATTTTGTATTTTAATCGAGAATGATATATTGAAGCAATATTTTGTCCAGATCGCATGACCAGAACCATAGAAACCATAGAAAATTCTAACTTTTGAACGGAAAGGCCTAGGAACTTGAAATTTTCAGGGTGGGTTTGGATCGCAAATTTCACGGTCACGTTCATCAATGAGCAAAATTAGACTAGGGGTTCCGTAAATATGGCCGTTCAAAATATTTTTTTCCTGATAGTTTCGAAACTACCGATCGGATTGGAATGAAATTATGCACCTAGCTCAGGAATAATGTATTCAAACTACGTGCAAAATTTTGTCCAGATCGCATCACCAAGACCATAGATACCGTGGAAAATTCTAGCGAATTATCGGAAAAAAATTGATCAGCTGAAGCACCGACATGAAGTCTGGAGTTTCGCCTGAGTTTCAGAATTTTTTTGACAGCAGTCAAAAATTCCTTCAATTGATTTCTAAAACTGGAAAATGCGAATCTACCTACAAGGTGCATGTACGAGCGCTCAAAAGCTCCTGCCTTCACGGCAGTGCTTTTCGTAATTTTTTCAAGTAACAGTTCATTCGTGATTTGAGGAGTTTCTCAATAATTTTCGTGAAGTTAGTTATTATCGATATTGGTCTATAATTAACTATCTCTGACCTATCTCCACCCTTGAACAATGGCTTTATTATTGTTTTCTTGAACATTGCTGGAAATTTTCCTGTTTCCAGAATTTTGTTCATAAGATGAGAGAGGGGATTCACTATGTACTCTGCAATTTTCTTTATTGTTTCAGCTGTTATGCCATCTACACCTGGAGTTTTACCATTTTTCAGACTAGCTATTGTCTGCAACACCTCATTCCTATCAGTTGGACCTATGAAAAAAGATGAAGTTTCCATTCTTTTTCTAAATTTATATTTTGACGGATTTACTTTCTGTGCTAAGTCTTTGCCAATGTGTGAAAAATATTTATTAAACAACTAGGGACTTGAAATTTTCAGGATAGGTGTGGATCTCGAATGTCGTGATCACGTTCATCTATGAGCAAAATCATACTAGGGGTTCCGTAAATATGGTCGTTCGAAATTTAGTTTGCTTGATAATTCCAAAACTACATATTCGATCGTGACGAAATTTTGTAGCAAAATCATACTAGGGGTTCCGTAAATATGGTCGTTCGAAATTTAGTTTGCTTGATAATTCCAAAACTACAGATTCGATCGTGACGAAATTTTGTATACATGGAGAGTGATATATTCAAGCTACATTCATCCAGATCACATGCGAGGGCGGTCCTAGGCTGAATTTCTGGGGAGGGTAATTGAATGAACAATTCAACAATTTTTTTTCCGAGAGAGTTCCCCAAAATAAAACGTACGACTGAAAGTTGGACTTCAGAATTTTTCATTTATTCTACTAATTTTTCTGTTTTAATTTTTTTTTCTGTTAATTTTATTGCATTATTATATTATTTTCTAGTTGGTCTTCTTCTCCTAAAAAAATTCTTCAATGCTCTGGGCGGGGTGATTACCCCCGTTACCCCCGCCCCCGTAGAACCGCCCTCGATCACATGACCAGAACCATAGAAACCATAGAAAATCATAACTTTCGAACGGAAAGGCCTAGGGACTTGAAATTTCCAAGATAGATGTGGATCTGAAATTTCGCTTCCACGTTTATCAATGAGCAGAATTATACTAGGGGTTCCGTAAATACGGTCGTTTGAAATTTTGTTTTCTCGATAATTTCGAAACTACGGATTCTCGATCGAGATGAAATTTTGTATTTTAATCAAGAATGATATATTAAAGCAATATTTTGTCCAAAAGGAGAATATCTATTTTGTTATTTTCCAAAAAGAGTGTTAGTTCCTGTCTTTTTGGAATGATCGAATTTGCGTTCCAAAACGCAAAATTTAAATTTTTGAAGGGCTTATCGTTCATTTCTGTCTGAATAGTCTCATCAATTTGTTCTGCTCTTCTATAAAGGAGATCTTTTGTTCTATGGTCGCGTTTGTTGAATATAACGTTAGAGTCATTCTTCCTAGAATGACGGCTAATTCATCTTCGTCTCTTGATTTTTGCTTGGGTGCATCAGGTTTTTTATGTACTTCCCTCTTCTTTTTTTTCAGCAACTTTTTCAGGTATTTTTACCTTGGCCAATTCCTTTCTCCTTTCTTCTGTACTTTTCTGCCATACGTTCTCTTTGGGGAGCGGGGCTTCTTTATATTTTGGGCTTTTTATGTCCGGGTTGTTCGGATTCTTAGTACATTTAATGTAGGTCGACAGATGATCGCCTTCACAATTCGCACATTTCGATACTGTTGTCACTGGTTTTTTACATTCAGCGGTAACATGTTCTTCTCCACACTTCATACATTTGTATGCAGCATGACAGAACTTTTGGGAGTATCCATACAATTGACAGCGGTAACATTGGATTACCCCTGTTCTGATCCTCAAACTTTCGACTGTGATTGATATTCCACAGCATTTTTCCAATTTTGTGAAGATTGCTTCATAAGCTTTATCAATCTCCAACAGTACAAGGGGAGTTGGGAATCCCTTATTTCCTTTCATTCTGGTTACTTTAGTCACCGGGTAACCTTGCCTTCTCAAATCTTCCTTTATTTCGTCTTCATTGGATTCAATAAGCACTCCTCGGAGTACTACCTACAGTTTTTTCTCACTTTTTAGTCCGTAAGTGTAGAATCCTTATTTTTTTTTGAGCGCACGTACTACTTACTCGAGGGCTAATCATTTCGTCACGATGTCTGTATTTTTCGGATTTTGCGCCGAAAATCGACTATTTTCGACTCACTGATGACGAATCCGTCGGAAAATTCGAGTCTGTCCGTCCGTCCGTAAGCACGATATCTCTCTGGGCCAAATTCTACTAGGGGTTCCGTAAATATGGCCGTTCAAAGTTTTGTTCCCCTGATTACTTGAAAACTACAGATTTGATCGGGATGAAATTTTGCACTTGAATGAAGAATGAGGTGCTCAAGCTACTTGTGAATTTTTGTCCAGATCGCATGACCAGAACCATAGAAAATTGTAACTTTTGAACGGAAACGGCTAGGGACTTGAAATTTTTCTCTATGTATCTTTTAGAGAGTGCGGTAATCGGTTTCAGTTTTAGGCTCGATTTGTATTCCCTGAGATACTTGTTTCGCCCTTTTGAAGTCAATATTTGCAGTTTTAATAATTTCATTAATTTCGTTCCACCTTGATTTATTCCTCAAAATCAAGTTAGAAATCCTTTCAGTTTAATGGGTCGGCTGTTGTTGAGTTAGGGCTTCTCTTTTCCTTGGTTCTGATTCATTTCTGGTTCAGTGATAATTTTTCTTCTTCTTCAATCTTGTTGTACGATTTCCTCGATGTCCATTTGATTTTCCTTATCGCTGCTTAAAAGCAGTATCCATTATAAATTGGGGTTCCATTTTCGATAGTTGTAAGCTTGTTCGCCGTAGTTTTTCTCATCTTTTTCAAAGCGGGTTGTCCTTCATCGAATTTTTCTTCTTTTATACTTTTGTTGATTTTCCTTTTTTCGAAACTTCCAGGAAAAAATCATTCATATCGTTGTCTGATAGTTCTTGGGCCATAGAACACATTTGAGCAATATATTTCTCCATTGCGGAACCAACGATCGTTTGATCTGGACTCAACGCAATACAATAAAATTCTTTAGATTCAACTCACCTGGTACACATGCGCACTTCACAATATGTCTGCACTACTCGAGAGGTCAATCGCTACTGACGCTTATCTTCGCCGTGGTCGCCATTCCAATATTCTCCTGGTCCTTCTTTCGTTTGAGTTGCTAGCTATATCACGTTTATCTATGAGCAACATTATTCTAGGGGTTCCGTAAATATGGTCGTTTGAAATTTAGTTTTCTCGATAATTTCGAAACTACAGATTCGATCTTGACGAAATTTGTATACTAATGGAGAAATTTATATTCAAGCTACATTCCTCCAGATCACATGACCAGAACTATAGAAACCATAGAAAATCATAACTTTCGAACGGAAAGGCCTAGGGACTTGAAATTTTCAGGATAGTTGTGGATCTGAATTGTCGCGTTCACGTTTATCAATGAGCAGAATTATACTGGGGGTTCCGTAAGTACGGTCGTTTGAAATTTAGTTTTCTCGATAATTTCGAAACTACGGATTCGATCGAGATAAAATTTTGTATTTCAATCGAGAATGATATATTGAAGCAATATTTGGTCCAGATCGCATGACCAGAACTATAGAAACCATAGAAAATTGTAACCTCTGAACGGAAAGGCCTAGGAACTTGAAATGTTCAGGGTAGGTTTGGATCGCGAATATCGCAGTCACGTTCATCAATGAGCAAAATCATACTAAGGGTTCCGTAAATATGGCCGTTCAAAATATTTTTTGAGCGCTCGTACTACTTACACGAGGGCTATATCATTTCGTCACGATGTCTGTATTTTTCGAATTTTGATCCGAAAATGGTCTCAATCGACTATGTTCGACTCACTGATGACGAATCCGTCGCAAAATTCGAGTCTGTCCGTCCGTCCGTCCGGCCGTAAGCACGATAACTCTCGAACGGATCAACCTAGAGACTTGAAATTTTCAGTGTAGGTTCAGATCCCAAATGCCTCGGTTAAGTTCGTTAATGGGCCAAATTCGCTTAGGGGTTCCGTAAATATGGCCGTTCAAAGTTTTGTTCCCCTGATTACTTGAAAACTACAGATTTGATTGAGATGAAATTTTGCACTCAAATGGAGAATGAGGTGTTCAAGCTACATGTGAAATTTTGTCCAGATCGCATGTCCAGAACCATAGAAACCATAGAAAATTGTAACTTTCGAACGGAAACGCCTAGGGACTTGAAATTTTCAGGATAGGTGTGGATCTCGAATGTCGTGATCACGTTCATCTATGAGCAAAATTATACTAGGGGTTCCGTAAATATGGTCGTTTGAAATTTAGTTTTCTTGATGATTTCAAAACTACAGATTCGATCATGACGAAATTTTGTATACTAATGGAGAATGATATATTCATGCTACATTTCTCCAGATCACATGACCAGAACCATAGAAACCATAGAAAATCATAACTTTCGAACGGAAAGGCCTAGGGACTTGAAATTTTCAGGATAGGTGTGGATCTGAAATGTCGCGTTCACGTTTATCAATGAACAGAATTATACCAGGGGTTCCGTAAATACGGTCGTTTGAAATTTTGGTTTCTGGATAACTTCGAAACTGCGGATTCGATCGAGATGAAATTTTGTATTTTAATCGAGAATGATATATTAAAACAATTTTTTGTCCAGATCGCATGACCAGAACTATAGAAACCATAGAAAATTGTAACTTTTGAACGGAAAGGCCTAGGAACTTGAAATTCTCAAGGTGGGTTTGGATCGCAAATATCGCGATCACGTTCATCTATGAGCAAAATCAGACTAGGGGTTCCGTAAATATGGCCGTTCAAAATATTTTTTTGCTGATAGTTCCGAAAATACTGAGCGGATTGCGCTGAAATTGCACCTAGCTGAGTAATAATGTATCCAAACTATAATAAATATATATATATATTTAAATATACTGCAAAATTTTGTCCAGATCGCACCACCAAGACCATAGATACCGTAGAAAATTCTAGCGAATTATCGGAAAAAAATTGATCAGCTGAAGCACTGACATGAAGTCTGGAGTTTCGCCTGAGTTTCAGAATTTTTTTGACAGCTGTCGAAAATTCCTTCAATTGATTTCTGAAACTGGAAAATGCGAATCTACCTACAAGGTGCATGTACGAGCGCTCAAAAGCTCCTGCCTTCACGGCAGTGCTTTTCGTAATTTTTGATATCTTGGTATTCAACTTTTTAAAAAATTTGTGGAATGGATGTTATTTTGATAATTGAATATTTCTTTAATTTTTCTCAAATATAAGGCCATTTCCTTAGGCTTCCAACAAATTGATTATGATTTGGGAACAATAACCGGCTATGACCAACTTTTATTGTTTTTTCATTTTAACAAATCAATATTTTTATATTCAAAAGTCTGAGGATCGTAAATAGCAATAAGTAGGTATATTTCAGAGAAATGCAATGTCATGCAGATGTTAATTTGGTAACATTAAATGAAACGTCATGTTAAAAAACCCCAATGAAAAGAGAAATCAACCTCACAATTTGTACTATCCGCTACTATGGAATAAGGCTCCAGATCGATAATCGATTCCTTAATTTTTCTCTTGAACACTTTTATGGTTGTCGGGAAGCTCATGAAACATTCTAATACCCGCATAAGAAGGGTGTTTCTCCTTTATTGTGATTCTGTGTATCAGATAACTAATATTTCAAAGTTCAATGGAAAGAAGGGTACAAACAATTTCAAAAATTATTGAATAAGAAAAACTCTGATTAGGGATTATCAATTAATTTTTATTTTATATCTAATTGCTCCAATTGTTTTTTTTTTATTTCCTCTTCATATCGGAGAATCCTCATTTCTGCCTCATGTTTTTCTTGTTGCCTCTTCTCTGTTGCCTCATGTCTCTTCTCCGTTTTATCGTGAGCAGATATCTGCTTTTTCACTAGTTCTTCTCTGAGATCTAACAGATTAGCTACTTTCTTGTTAATATCCTCTTTTTTGTTCTTACCACTTAGGATTGGATGTTTTCTTGTCCTCAACTTGGCTGGAGTCCAATCTTTCCAAGAATGTGCTTTCTTAACCTGAAACAGGGGGTTTTATACCTAGTTATTTGTTGGACATAATGAAAGAGAGAAAAATGTCATACCTTGAGCATATACATGGGCATGAAAGATGTAACTTTTTACTAACTACAATAGATGACATGGCTAAGAAACATAAAAGGGTAGACTTGTCAAGATAATTTGAAGAAGTCATCGCCAATGTTAACCAGAAGATGGCACCTAAAGAAGATAATTGTTTTATTGAACAAAATCTAAAATCTCATCAATGTATGATTTAGACATACTAGGTGTAAACCTACCTCTATGATATTATTTGGTGTGGACGATGTGGTGTCCTCCTGATGACTCCAAGAGCAGCCCTCACCAGCATCCTCCGGTGACGTATCCGTCATTGTGATCTTAAAAAATAATAAATTGGTCAAGATATATCAGTTTGGTAACATTCATTCAATTTACCACAGGATCAACAGTGTAATTGAATACATTGTCTTCTGGAGCTATTCTAGATAATTCGTCTTCCATGTCCGGGCTGAAACTTTCCGCTTCTCCCATCACAGGGGCGATCGTTCCCTCCTCTAATGATGTACACTCATCTGCTTTCTGTCCAGTGAGAGCTAAAAGAAAAACAGAGGACTATATATTTAAAAAAAAAAAATTATGTATTTGATTGACAATTTGTACGGTATATAGTATTAATTTTTACTTGTTTGAGGAAGGACTTTATCAGAATCCCCGTTCGAAGGGCATCCATGCACTCTGAAACTTAGTGCCTCTAATAATTCTTTCTCGGGGCCCTCTATTGAAATATAATCTGGAACTCCTCCCCCAGTTTTGAGCGCCTCCGCCTTGTTTTTGTTCACCTTTTTTTTTAATTCTTTCTTCAAGCACTCATACTTGAGCCTTAAAGCCTCGACGGTCCTCACTGCTTGCCCTAAAATGAAATTTCAATTGTTTGCAACAGAATTCTAACAACTTATAAAGTTCAATAAAAAAAAATTACGAAAAGCACTGCCGTGAAGGCAGGAGCTTTTGAGCGCTCGTACATCCACCTTGTAGGTAGATTCGCATTTTCCAGTTTTGGAAATCAATTGAAGGAATTTTTGACAGCTCTCAAATAAAATTTTAAACTTAGGCGAAACTCCCGACTTCATATTCGCGATCCAAACCCACCCTGAAAATTTCAAGTTCCTAGGCCTCTCCGTGCAAAAGTTACAATATTCTATGGTTTCTATGGTTCTGGTTATGCGATCTGGACAAAATATTGCTTCAATACATTATTCTCGATTAAAATACAAAATTTCATCTCGATCGAATCCGTAGTTCCGAATTTATCGAGAAAACGAAATTTCAAACGACCGTATTTACGGAACTCCTTGTATAATGTTGCTCATAGATGAACGTGATCACGACATTCGAGATCCACACCTATCCTGAAAATTTCAAGTCCCTAGGCGTTTCCATTCAAAAGTTACAATCTTCTATGGTTTCTATGGTTCTGGTCATGCGATCTGGACGAAATTTCACACGTAGCTTGAACACCTCATTTTCCATTTGAGTGCAAATTTTCATCTCGATCAAATCTGTAGTTTTCAAGTAATCAGGACAACAAAATTTCAAACGGCCATATTTACGGAACCCCTGGTGGAATTCTGCCCATTAACGAACTTAACCGAGGCATTTGGGATCTGAACCAACACTGAAAATTTCAAGTCTCTAGGTTGATCCGTTCGAGAGTTATCGTGCTGACGGACGGACGGCCGGACGGCCGGACGGACGGACGGACGGACGGACAGACTCGAATTTTCCGACGGATTCGTCATCAGTGAGTCGAACATAGTCGATTGAGACCATTTTCGGCTCAAAATTCGAAAAATACAGACATCGTGACGAAATGATATAGCCCTCGTGTAAGTAGTACGAGCGCTCAAAAATAATAACTAAATACCTGATGAGGCATTGAATAACTCAGTTATATTCGCCCACGTGCTCGTCTTCAATTTCCACATTTCGGAATCAGTTTTTTTGTTTTCCAATACATTTTTATTTTTTAACGCCAGCCTTATTAATAATCGAACTTCTTCGGAATTGAAGTTAGCAGACCTAACTCTTTTTTTCTTCTCCATCTTTCAAATTACCTCTAGTACAATACAATACAATGTTTCAAAACACAAACACAACACACAACTGAAAACAGTGATAACTCAAATGAAAAATGTACTAAGGTTTGGTTAATGTCAACGATATTTAAGGTTAACAATGGTTTACCGACTAGAGAATAGAGTAAAAGTTTTCTTTCCATGTATATTATTCCTCTATTACTTCCAATTTCAATATTATATGGTTGGCAAAACTGACGAATCTGGCTAATACCAAAGATTAGACTGTTACTCTTTGCGAATAGTTATCTATCAGCTAACTGGAAGTGAAAAGACGCTTATAAGCTATTCTCGGAATAGGAAGTATATCTTCATTTATGAGACCGATAGTTATTCTCCTGGTAGTGGTTATTTATTCGGATGTGAAGAAACCGGCCCTTAGGGTATATGATAATGTGCAGAAGATACCTATTCTGGCGTATAGGAGTAATATAGAAATTTTATTGCTGCTTCATTATCGAAGTTCCTGCATATTCTACAGGGGAAACCTATATTCTTTAGGATGAAAAGTGAGCCTCATATTGAAAAGAATACTCGATCTACCCTGACAACAATATCGACACCCAAATAGCAGGTATTGAAAATCAACAGGAGTACTGTTTCTGGTGAAAGAAATGTATGCATACTTTCGAAGTTTAGTTTCAGTTAATTATTACAATAGTGCACCAGAAATCTCTCGAGATCCTCTTGAATCTTGAAGCAGTCTTCGACTGAATTTATCCTTCTTGAAATTTTCAGACCATCGCCAAAAAAAGGATAAGCGAATGCTCGAAGCAGTTGAATCATTGAAAACAAGAACATTCATTGAACTCGAGAACAATAGTAGGACTAGTATGTGAACCCTGTGGGACAACAGTAACAACGAACCACGAATACAAATACCCATTAACACTCATTAGCTAACTGCGACAGTGGCATGATGAAAGATCTAACAGAAAATGATGAAATTCAAAACCCACCATCGCAAAAAGACATTAAAGAGATAATCAAGAATTTGAAGACACGAAAAACACCAGGTATTGAAAGAATAACTAACTTCATGCTGGAGGAAAGTCCAATAAAGGGAAAAGCAGAGCTCAATAATAAAATGGATGATATAATGCGAACAGAGCACTTTCCGAATAGATGGAAAACAGCAGATAGTTTTTAATGAACCCAACAAAGATAGAAAGTACCCACAGGCCTATAGACTAAGAACTCTAATACCGACCCCAGAAAAAGTAGTAGAAAAAGTTATTACAAAGAGTTAAAATGAAGAAACCGAATTCCTGAATCTAATATCGGCCGAAAAATACGGACTCAGAAGAGAGCATTCGCCCGAACTTTATTTAATCAGGCTCACCAAATAAATCGCGCCTATAGTCAGGCCACAGATCTTGTTTTACTTGGTGTGGCCAGAGGATTCAAAAGAATAGGGCAAGAATGATTAGCCTATAAGATGAAAATAGCAA
Organism: Aphidecta obliterata; assembly: GCA_963966015.1. Classification (NCBI taxonomy): domain Eukaryota; kingdom Metazoa; phylum Arthropoda; class Insecta; order Coleoptera; family Coccinellidae; genus Aphidecta; species Aphidecta obliterata. The sequence continues at coordinate 20,710,685 of OZ014434.1, read as the reverse complement.
GCTACACGCTCAAACTGTGCTGTATAATTAGAAATTATCTGAGAAATAGAAGCTTTTACGTCAAAATAGATGGCAAACACTCCTCTATCAGATACTTGAAAGCGGGGTGCCCTAGGGATATAGTTTCTGAGATATCGAAGTTTTTGAAAGAAACATTCAAGAATTAACTAGTGATACAATCATTTTCGAATTATCGAGAAAAAATTCAGATGGCTATATCTAAGGAACACTTCGGCGGATTTCACCCATTACCAAAATCAACCGGAGCATTCAAACCAAGAACGTAAGTTGAAAATTAAAAAAAAAATAGGCCTTTTCTTTTTAAAGTTTAATTTGACGTCGAATTCTTCATCTGAGGTTCCAACCAAATCGTGACCCATCTCGGCTCGAAATTCGAAAATTTCAGATATTTTGGCAGAAAGGGAGAGAGAGAAAGGGAGAGAGAACGCTAAAGTTTATATTTAAAAACACCCACATTCAAAACTGAAATCCTGGTAACCCTTCGAGACATTGCATCTAAATTCCTCTGAAAATAACAACCTGAGATTATGACCTATTTCCACCCTCTTCCAAGGTAAGAGTATCTGTTGCGGATTTTTTAAGCCATAAAAACGTCGAAAGAAGTGAAAGCCTAACTTCTGAATATTCAAGAAAGAAAGGGCGCAATAATTTACGACCTCATAAAATTTTCACGGTTTGTGAGAGGCAAAGTTTCATTTCTCATTCTTCAGGATGAATGTCTATGGAGTAGGAAGAGAAATAATTCGGTTTGGGTCAAATTTTCAACACAAAACCGCCCTCCGCTTTGATCCTTAAGCCTTCGTTATTCCGAAGCGTATGAAATGGTATATAAGAGAATAGCTCATTTGGGAGACTGCGAGATAGGCATTATATAAATTACAATTTGAGACACGGCAATAACGATAACCAGTGTGGAAAAAATCATACAAAGTTTCGTTCATTATGTTTGGTTAATTTTGAAGGGAAAATTTTCATCAATACTTACATACCATAAATTCCGTCGAACATTAATGTAAATTTTAATTGATAAACATGAAACTAGATTGCTGATTTCCAACATCTAGAGGGGGTGCGTTTAGCCATTAATTAGCCAAGGTGAAGGAAATTCGTCGATATCATGTTAGCACGTCTTAAGATTCAAAGAATTACCAGCTAAAAAGAGCAAGTACATTTCGATCGTTGTCCACCAAGAGCAAACAAATTCCATTTTCGTCTTTCGAAAAATATCAGATGTTTTGCTGATTTGATATCAAACATTTCTTGTGAAGAATAAAAAGTAGCTTTAATTCGCGATAAGAAAAAGAATTGTGTTTCAATAAACTTCTTGATATCAAAATCGAACTTGGCATTTTCTTTGATTGAAAATGAATATAGGAGGCTTCAACATACCTTTGATCACTGAATCTCACATTTTTTTTCAAGCAGGGCGAATCCTCATGGACGGACAATCGCTGATAAATAAAACAGGGTTTGAAGAACACGACCTACTCTAACTAAACCTTACCTGCTGTCCTCAAATTCTGTGCATCTATTTGCCTATTAACCTATGGGCTCTTTTCGTTTTGTTCCTCATTTGGGCACTGGCCCCGTTTTTCGAATATCTTCTTTCCTTGTTTCCTCATGGAAGTTGAGATTAGCTCGCATTTTGAATCTCTCTGTTTCTGACAAACCAGGTATCATCTATTGCCTACCGAATTAACTTATCTTCTGTTGACTGAATCCTCTTGATATAGTTTTGGGCAGCATAGCCTCACGCTGCTGACCGGTAGGTTAGTTGTGGTCTTGCGATCGTCTTGACTCTCTTGATCATCGTTAGTTTGTTATTTTTATCTATACGGCTTTTCCTGCCTATTAATGGATAATACTGCTCATTGCGAAGTTCGTTTTAACAACAGCATATTTGACATGACTTCTATCTCTGAATCATCTATTGTTAGGGTTTCATGGATTTTCAATCGCATCTTCTACAAGAGTATGGCTTGGCTTCTGCGACCATTCATCTTAATTTACCCATTTGCATTCAATGCTTCACTCGTTCATTTCCTCAGCTGCTTCTTGTAGTCTCCATTAAAGGACGTTTCGATGCCTGACAGCTATTCCTGTATCGTCTGCATAGAGAGTTAACATTTTTCTCAGATTTCTGAGTATATCATAAGTATATATGTTATACAGTAGAGAGCCTAGAACAGATCCCTGGAAATCCCCCGCTGTCATGTATCTGATACTTGAGTGTCCGTCATCTATTCTGACGTAAGAGTTTTCATCTCTCAGATAATTTCTTATTGTTCTGCACATTTTGAGTGAGTATCCTATTCTTAGTGTTGTTCTAAAATGTTTGATTATTTGTCTGTGCCTATTCATTCAATTTTATCGTAGTATCTTCATAGGCTTCTATTATTTCTGTTTCTAGATTTTCGACAGCATTCTCCAAATCTTCGATGGTATTGGTCAATGAAATTTCCACGATCTTATATTTGAGTATTTTATTATATTTCTTTAAATCTGTGTATTTCTTCATTTCAATCTCATCTACTCCTGATCCATGCCCCAATATGAATTCTATTGGGTTGTGATAGGATGATCCACCTCTATAGTCTATTGTGTTCAGTGCGAATTCTTGGGTTCCATTCGGAAGGTAAGTCGAAACATCTGGTCCTAGAAAGATGGCATCTTGTTTTTGTAGGTAAGTTTTTGTAGGTAAGTTTTTGTTATTCTTCAATTTTAATTTTTGCTTAATTGTGCCCGATTAGTATTGACAATTATTGAAAATCCTCTATATTTGTGTTATTCGTAATTTCTACGAAGTGGTGCCTAACAATCATAGGGACCTCCGTTTATATTTCTATAAATCTCATAGATATTGAATGAGATTCGGTTGTTTGCCTTGAGTTTTGTCCATTGCATTTTTGAGCGTTCGTACTACTTACACGAGGGCTATATCATTTCGTCACGATGTCTGTATTTTTCGAATTTTGAGCCGAAATTGGTCTCAAACGACTATGTTCGACTCACTGATGACGAATCCGTCGAAAAACTCGAGTCTGTCCGTCCGTCCGTATACACGATAACTCTCGAACGGAATGTCCTAGAAACTTGAAATTTTCAGGGTAGGTTCGAATCTCGAATGCCGAGGTTGACTTCGTAATTGGACGAAATCCGCCTTAGGGTTCCGTAAATATGGCCGCTCGAAATTTCGATTTCCTGATAACTTTGAAAATACAGATTCGATCAAGATGAAATTTTGCTCTCTAATGGAAAATGAGGCGTTCACGCAAAATTTTGTTCAGCTCGCATCACCAGAACCATAGAAAATTGTAACTTTTGAACGGAAACGCCTAGTGACTTGAAATTTTCAGGATAGGTGTGGATCTCGATGGTCGTGATCACTTTCATCTGTGAGCAAAATTATACTAGGGGTTCCGTAAATATGGTGGTTTGAAATTTAGTTTTCTTGATGATTTCCAAACTAAAGATTCGATCGTGACGAAATTTTGTATACTTATGGAGAATGATATATTCAAGCTACATTCCTCTAGATCGCATGACCAGAACCATAGAAACCATATAAAATCATAACTTTCGAACGGAAAGGCCTAGGGACTTGAAATTTTCAGGATAGGTGTAGATCTGAAATGTGGCGTTCACGTTTATCAATGAGCAGAATTAAACTAGGGGTTCCGTAAATACGGTCGTTTGAAATTTTGTTTTCTTGATAATTTCGAAACTACGGATTTGATCGAGATAAAATTTTGTTTTTTGAACGAGAATGACATATCAAAGCAACATTTTGTCCAGATCGCATGACCAGAACCATAGAAACCATAGAAAATTATAACTTCCGAAGGAAAAGGCCTAGGAACTTGAAATTATCAGGGTGGGTTTGGATCGCGAATTTCACGGTCACGTTCATCAATGAGCAAAATTAGACTAGGGGTTCCGTAAATATGGCCGTTCAAAATATTCTGTTCCTGATAATTTCGAAACTACCGATTTGATTGGAATGAAATTTTGCACCTAGCTGAGGAATAATGTATTCAAACTACGAGCGAAATTTTGTCCAGATCGCATGATCAAGACCATAGATACCGTAGAAAATTTTAGCGAATTATCGAAAAAAGAATTGGTCACCTAAAGCACTGACTTGAAGTCTGGATTATCGCCTTAGTTCGAAAATTTGTTTGACAGCTGTCAAAAATTTCCTCAATCGATTTCCAAAACTGGAAAATGCAAATCCACCTACAAGGTGCATGTACGAGCGCTCAAAAGCTCCTGCCTTCACGGCAGTGCTTTTCGTAATTTTTTTTGTATTTTTACTATTTCAGATCTCCAACTCCGCAATCCGTTTATATACCATGGAACGATTCTTAGGTTGTTTTGCTGTAGGTTTGTATTATACATAAATTCATATTTCCTATGAAATGTTTGGAGTTTCTTCTCTATCTCCCATTTGAATTTCAACATAATTCTACTAAAAATCTATTTAGTGAATTCATCAAGGTCATTCACTACTTCGGTCTGTTTTGTGATAATTCCTTTTTTTTTTGTTATTCTATATCCTTCTCCTCTACTCGTTTGGTCAATCCGAAAGAATTATCAAAGTGACTCCACATGTATCCAACAATAATTTATAAACAAACGTATTTTTTCGGCAACCGTCCGAGAAGTACTCACTTCCCAGACGCTTTTCCTTTGAGAAAGTAACATTTTCCGGCCTAGTCCGGAAAGTACGTACTTTCCGGACTAGGCCGGAAAGTACGTTTCCCGTAGCAACGAAATTACGACTGACAGCTATTACGTTGTTATCATTGGCTATATGAAAAATTTGGTGGGTCTGATTTTGATAAATACAATTGATCATTACCATCGCAACGAGATACCAGCACGAAATAAGTTGCCTTTTTGATTTTTGGAAGTTTGGAGTGTTTTTGGTCGCAATAAAAAAATGTGTGTCTCATTGATTTGTTATTCTACACGGTTGCCGAAAAAATAGTTTACGCAACACGTCCAAAGACGGTTTTTTTGGACTCGCAGACTTCCAGGACTCGCTGACGCTCTTCCTAGAATTTTGTCTACTCGTCCAAAAAAACAGTATTTTCCGGACTTGTTACGTAAATTACTATTGTGTCGAATTTCACATAAAGTGAAGTTGATTAGGAGGTCGAAAAGTCGGCGGATAAAATTGCGCACTTTTTGAATAACGAAAAATTACTCTTTATCCAAGTCCCCTCATAGATAAAAATAATAGAGATTCAACTTTTCTCGCAACAATTATTTTTTGCCAACTATATATGCTATAGGTGGAACGTTGACGGTTAATATTTTCGCAATTCCCCGCCTTAAGTAGAAGGATAGAGAATTATTCACAAATTCGATAGTGAACTTCAGATATTTTTGAGCGCTCGTACTACTTACACGAGGGCTATATCATTTCGTCACAATGTCTGTATTTTTCGAATTTTGAGCCGAAAATGGTCTCAAACGACTATGTTCGACACACTGATGACGAATACGGCCAAAAATTTGAGTCTGTCCGTCCGTCCGGCCGTATACACGATAACTCTCGAACGGAATGTCCTAGAAACTTGAAATTATCAGGGTAGGTTCAAATCTCAAATGCCGCGGTTAAGTTCGTTATCGGGCAATATTCGCCCAGGGGTTCCGTAAATATGGCTCGAAATTTTGATTTCCTGATTATTTCGAAACTACAATTTCGATCGAGGTGAAATTTTGTACTCAGATGCAGAATAACGTATTCAAGCTACATGCAAAATTTTGTTCAGCTCGCATAACCAGAACCATAGAAACCATAGAAAATTATAACTTTCGAACGGATCTCGAATGTTGCGGTCACGTTCATCAATGAGCAAAATTAGACTAGGGGTTCCGTAAATATAGCCGTTCAAACTAATTTTGAAGTTTGAATTTTTTTTGACAGCTGTCAAAGTCTTTCCAATTGTTTTCTAAAACTGAATAATGCGAATCTATCTACAAGGTGCATGTACGAGTGCTCGAAAGCTCCTGCCTTCACGGCAGTGCTTTTCGTCATGTTTGCACGTTTTTTCACCTATTTTGCAACATTTAAACGAAAAATCAAGATTGTAGTTTTGTCGTACTATACTTTTGCTTTCGAAATTCGTTTTGTAAATGAAAATCGGACAACTTCCGACGCATCCAGCTCTTCCGGAAAATAGTGCCTCGAATAGTTCAAATAGCAATTACGCAAAAACTATCTATCTGACAAATTATCTATCAAATTTCAAATACAATAATAAAAATATTGGCTAATGATTTATGTATTAACAAGAATCTCAAAATACCCATAAGTGCCGCCCAGAACCGCTGTACGAAGAAATGCTTCCACGCTAGGCCAGGTCAATACGATACTATACTCGTTGTCGGATTGAAATCGCGTGGATAGGAGGATACATTGAAAATCTCGTGCCTAATCCACTAATTGCCAGAACATATAAAGAGGATACAAATGAATACAGACAAAAAAAATATGCCTGACTATATTGGGGATAAAATACAAAATGAGCTGATTTACCTCAGATTGAAATTTCGAGTGATAGCCGTCGACAAGAGCAGATATCTGTTGGCCAGATTTGTGTGGTTGAATCAGAACAGCTTCTCCATTAACCAGATTTTGTTTTAATTTTGTCCGAATACCGATACAACAAGGTCAGGTTTATTGAACTTTTCCTTGGAAATATTCGAAGAATACTAGCTCAAATTGGATGATCTTCGTGGTCACCCTGCCAAAAATGTCTCATAGAAACTGATAGAAAATTGTCTAAGAGGACTTATGAGATCCAAATTGGATAGTGAAACCGCAAATTCGTATAGAACCGTATACGATATTCATAAGTATTTAATGGAGATTACGGATACATATTGCTCAGTTTCTAAGGCGCTGGTCTCCTCGAAACGCGACGGACGACCGACGCGGAGACGCCTCCGTCAATTTCCGAATTATATGTTCGGGAAATCATTAGCACGGTCTCCCTGAACCGCCGCATGCGAAGTTCAGTCAGGGCTGGCGAGATGGCGGTTCAGGGAGACCGTGCTAGTGGTTTCTCAAACATATAATTCGGAAATTGACGGAGGCTTCTCCGCGTCGGTCGTCCGTCGCGTTTCGAGGAGACAAGCGCCTAATGGCATTCCCTAACGTAATTCCTATCCGTTCCTATCAGCGATTCCTGGGATGAATGCTTTATGTTCCTATGAGGAGTTTGAAAATAAATGAGAATGTATGAGATCCAAATTGGATAGTGAAACAGCAAATCCGTATAGAACCGTATACGATATTCATGAGTATTTAATGGAGATTACAGATACATATTGCTTCAGTTTCTAATGGCATTCCCTAAAGTGATTCCTATCCGTTTCTGTCAGCGATTCCTGGGATGAATGCTTTATGTTTCTATAAGGACATGCAGTTTGAAAATAAATGAGAATGTATGAGATTCCATAGTAGCTAATTATAAGTGTCTATGGTTTTCAATTGTGGTTCTCACATATAACACCTATCTGTTCCTGATGGAAATTCCCAGAATGATTGCTATATGGTTTGTATGTGTTTAAACACATAAAAATGGAAATGTGAAGAATATAAAAAATAAGTACATTCTACATACAAATTCACCAAAACTACTCAGTGGCTTTTATCGAAATGAAACAGTTTTAAGAGTTTGATATATCTATTATTCAGAAACAAAAGGATCTTGAAAAGTATAAACTGAAAAATTCAAGTTTGAAATCCCTACAGTGTCTTTTAATTGCTGCTATCTGATTTATCCAATAAGATAATAATACTTCACCTATTTCCCTCTCTTTTGGATTGCTGCTTCGTTCCTCTGATATTTGCTCCTGCTCCGACGCCTTCCTACTTGACTTTGTCCCTAAGAAAATATATTATTAAGTCAGATCGAATACTTATTGCAATTTTTGTGGAAGGAACTGAATGGACAAATATATTCAAAAATAAAATTTTCTATTCAATGTCAGACTTTCAAATAATTGAACACTTTCATCAAACTCAAATAGTGCTCCATTTTTACTGTTGAATTATCATCAATTTTGATTTAATTAATATTAAAAAAAACCAATTTGTTCACCTGAAATCAATAAACTTGACACTACACTATCAATAATCCAATCATTCACTGAAAAGTCTTCACATAAAACTCACAAAATCCAAGAAGAAAAGAAAATTCGAAAAACACAGACATCGTTACATAGCCCATAGATATAAACCTGGAAAGAAACTATCAAGGGAGTGACATTGTGATCCACTCGGATAGTCAAGCTGCTATCAAAGCACTGAACTCCTATATCATCGACTCAAAGCTGATATGGGAGTGCCGGAGGAAACTTAATGAAGTAGGCAAGAAAAATAAGGTCTCTTTAGTCTGGGTTCCTGGTCACTCAGGAATCAAAGGAAACGAAGAGGCAAATACACTTGCCAGAAAGAGAGCACAAACGCCACTTACTGGCTCAGAACCCTTCTGTGGCATAGGTAAACGCACCTATAAGAAAGAGTTTCTGGAGAAGGAAGAGACCGAAAGAGAAGCACTCTGGAGGAACCTTCCAGGAATGGACCACTCTAACAGGTTCATTCGGAACTTTGAAAGTTCAAGATCCAAAAAGTATTTGGATCTCAGTAAGAACAAGTTACGCCTACTCACTGGCTTCCTCACCGGACATTGTCACCTTAGGAAGCATATGATGAGAATGAGCTTAACAGAAACAGACGAGTGTAGATTCTGTGGTGAGCAGGAGGAGACTCCTGTTCACCTGGTTACAGAATGCCTCGCCATTGTAAACCAGCGCAAAGAATGTCTTGGACAAGAGAATTACAGGAGGAATGAGGATCTAACCTCCTTGAAGCCCTCTCAGATACTGAAGTTCATTGGAGCTCTGGAGCTGGAGGGCGAGCTGTAGGTAGCGCATTTGCGAATACGGCTCTGATGGGGGGCACAATAGACCTTGAGGTCGCAGTGGAACGTAATTTCCTTCCTAACTATAACTATAACTACATAGCCCTCGTGTAAGTAGAACGAGCGCTGAAAAATGTCACTAAACACAAACGAATAAACGAGCGAATAAACCACGTGGTGAACATTGGATATACCACTTGCGACAACGTGCGTCGTGCAATATGATAATGTTAGGTTAGAACTAAGGCGCAAGCGCACAAGAATCAGTAGTTTCGAAGTTATCAGGAGAACAAACTTCCGAACGGTCATATTTACGAAACCCATGGTTGAATTCTACCCATTAACGAACTTAACTGCGGCATACGGGAACTGAACCCCACACCGAAAATTTTAAGTCTCTAGGTCGTTCCGTTCGAAAGTTATCGTGCTCACGTGAGGCTGGACGGACAGACTTGAATTTTTCGACAGATTCGTCATAAGTGGTTCGAGAATTGTCAATCAAGACCATTTTTGACTCAAAATTCTAAGAATACAGACATCATGACGAAATGATATAACTCTGGTGTAAGTAGAACGAGCGCTCAAAAAAACGATCACATGGTTCATGCGAACATGTCATTCTGTTTCTCGATACTAATCCTGAACAGGAATTGTCTCAGACAAATGATAAAAGCTAAAACTTCTTCCGAAAAATCTATGGTTCTTTTGACCTCTTTTTTCAACACACTATACAATTGGAATTGACGTCCTTATTTTGTGCTCAATGAACAGACTGAGTGTGTTTTGTTTTCAGAATAAGGATGAGTATTTCTCTTCGTGAATAGTTATAAATTCAACGGGTAATCGAGAGAAAATTTTCCGCAGATACTACCGTGAGTTGAATTCAACCATCTCCTACTTATAAGCGAAGAAATCGAATTTGCAAGCGAAGCCGTTCACGAAAAAGTCTATTAGTCACGTATTTTCTCCTGGATTTACGGATTTATTTTCGTCGAAGCGAACGAAAAATGATAATTGAAAAGAAGCTGCAACAGGGGATTCGGAAAACTCTTAATTCGTCGCCTTTTAACGGTTCTTTGGAATAAATCCTGAGATGAGGGAATGAAGATTAGTCCTTATCGGATGTTCAAGAAGAAAAATTACATTCTTTTGGGCATAAAGGGGCACCAGTTCCATTTTCCATCGCATTGAGATTATTTGGGATGACGTAGTCACGGAGGAATTTTTCAGTTGGAAATAAACTGGATGTCAGGGGAATGTACATTACACTCAAATAGAATACTTTTAGACATAATTCAATTCACCTCCACAATTATGACGGCTTTCCACTCATTCATATAATCAAATAATCTTTATATTTTTTCGCTCTGTTGACTACATAAAATATATCATTTCCAATTCAAACCAATGTTTAAAGTTTTCTTTCTTGGTGAAGTGATATGTTTCAAACTCCAATTTTATACCATGTTCCAATGCCAAATGGGTTTCTCCCTTCAGCTCATTTTTTTTACAAACTGGACAAATAATATGCGACTTCAAAGTCGGAGTATTTTTCACTTCATGGATATTTCGGAAATGTCCAAAGAAGAAACCGCAAAGAGAGCAAACTCCTTCCTGGTTTTCCATATCTTCCATGTCACGAAATATATTCAATTATGAACTTCCAAATTTCACAAACTCTCGAAACTGTTGTTGAAAACAGGCCTCATCTAGCTAATTTCACTTTGCCGCGAAATCAGTCTGGCTATCAATATCCCGATTGTCAACGGGACTTGCCGAAGGCCTCCGGGCATCCGCTGTTTTTAGTGTCACCTCCACTTATTCCCTCATAAGGAACAGGACTCGTGTGGAGAGGTACCACTTCTTTGAGGCTATTCTTGAAAAGTAGGGAGTAGAACAAGCGAAAGAAAGAGAGAGAGTTTATTGGTGCTAGTGCAATACATATTGCTTATACAAGTCAAGTCATAAATTATCTTACGAAGCAAATGTATAGATAAAATAATAAATATATGTAAGTTAATAGTAAAAACAGACAGGATGGTGAACGAAATCGTTTATTTCACAATAATCTAATGTCGGAAATAAGCACGTGGAACTGTATACACACAGTAACAACTGTAATGGCGGCAGGCTAAGTGACGCTTACCTCTAGAGATGGACCATAGATCCTATAGATCTGCGCATGACATCTTTGGAGTAGAGAACAGATCTACACTTGACTGGAGTACATGGTCTCAGCCTTTTATAATCATAATATCAATTTATAGGGGTATCAATTTTAAGAATTGCTTACACGGCCATACTGACCCTTGAAACGACCACGTTTCATGTACATAGCAAACATTAACACTTTCCAGTTTACATAAAGCATTGTTCGAATAACTTTCGAACGATTAACAATTGAATCTTTGTCAAGGCATACAATTGGTGAAACATTAACTTGAGATTATTTTGTGAAGCATAGCTATGTTTGAAGCGCTGGCTCAACGCTGCGGTTTTATATTTCAGGGGGAAAAAAGAGCCAGACAAGAAAAAAACCTCCACCGCTTACATGCTCACTAATCAAGATTCAGAACTAATTAGCCAAGAACTAAATGTCAGCTTCTGCTGATTACTACAATCTAAATATGCGACAAAAATTATTCAGGGATCACATTATGGGATGACAGCCAGACAAAAAGATCCAGGTAACACATCCTAGTTGATTTGATAATTTTTCTCTATCTTAATCTGCGACAAAAATTATTCAGGGATCTCATTATGGGATGACAGCCAGACAAAAAGATCCGGGTAACACATCCTAGATGATTTGATAATTTCTCTCTATCACCGGCCAAAAAAAATATAGTTCAGGGATCAAGCTCAGGGGATGACAGCCAGACAAAAAGATCCCAACTTGATTTAACTAAAGCCATGATCAACAATAAATTAAATGAACCAATATTTCGAGGCTACATAGTTCTAAGATTCTTGAAAATAACTCATTTCAGAATTTGCATAATGTTATATCAACTACTACAGTTACAAAGTGATTATCTTCTCATTCAAATTTCAATAAGTCAGGCTATATACACAAAGCCACCAAAAAAAACAAAACAATCACTCCAAAAGTGATTAGATTCAAACCAGATAATCAGCAAAAATAAAACTCTCTTAGCATAAAAAAAAACAAAGTGACTTCACTAAATCACAGCTATCTCTGTGCTCCAAAAGCACCACCACATTAACGTTGTATCACATCATTAAAAAAAAACTTGATCACTGTCTTCAGTATCTTCAGGCCATATTCTCAATTGTTCTTGGCCAGCTGTCGTTGTTCTATTTTGGCCTCCTATTCGCTTCAAGACATAGCGATCGTTTGGCAAGACAGCCTTAATTTCAAAAGGCCCAATGAACTTTGGTTTCAGTTTGCCACCATTGGATAGTTGCGTAACTTCCATTACAACTTTCTGATTGACCTCGAACGGGTAACCTGGTTTTCGAGTCATGTCAAATTTCCTTCTTGTTTCCTCCGCCGAAACGTCCAGTTTCTCAATAAGGGCATCTTTATCAACATCGATTTGCATTACCGGTATGTCACTTAGCAAATTAATAGTGGATGAAAGTCTCTTATTCGAGTAAGTCATCAAAACAATCGGAGCATATCCTGTCGACCTGTTTACTGTCGAATTCAAATCATCTTCTATTTTGGGTAAAGCCCGATACCATAATTCCTCTTCTCTGTCATTTAATATTGATCTCATAGCATTGAAAACAATTCGCATGACTCTTTCAACTTTTCCATTACCTCTTGGGAGTCCCGTTGCTATGAAATGTAATGCAACACCCTCTAATTCAAGAAATTGTTGGAATTTAGAAGATACAAAAGCAGTACCTCTATCCGATATTATTCGCTTTGGCTTTCCTATTTCTGAGAATACTTTCTTGAGGGCTTTTATACTCTCCTCGGTTGTTCTCTGCTTCAGGGGACATAGTTTGATGAATCGTGTGAAAGCATCAACGATTACCAATATTTGTGTACAGCCAAAAGATTTTACTAGTGGGCCTGCATGGTCAATATGCCAGGTATCTAACTTCTCAGTGGAAATGTCTTTCAGTTGACAAAAGCCAGATCTTTTTCCAGTGTGAGACTTTCCAACAGTACAGGACCTACAGTTCTTCACATATTTGCGTATGGTCTTATTCATTCCTGGCCAAATCACATCTTCTCGCATCTTGTTGATCATTTTATCAACTCCTATATGAGATGATTCATCATGGTACAGCTTCATGATTTCCAATCTTGCCAACATTGGGACAAAGCATCTAATTGGGTCAGTTCTCTTCCCTTGCCAGTAAACCACATCGTCTTTGACTACAAAGCCTTCCTCGTGTAGATTTCCACTCAAGATCTCCATACAAAACGGGTCGACCTTCTGCCATTCCTGTATTGATTGAGGAGAACCTGTAACAGAGCAGAGCGCCAGTATTTTGTTCTCGCAAGGCAAATTCCTACTCAAATAATCGACATGTTTCATTTTATCACCTGGGCGATATTCTATTTCGAAGTCATAGTCTTGTAGGCGAATCCACCAACGGGCTACTCTTGGAAGCAATTCCTTTTTTAATGCGGTGGCCCTTACAGAATTGCAATCCGTAAAAATTTTAAATTTAATTCCATAGAGATAATTTCTAAAATAACTAGTAGCTTCAACAATAGCTAATGTCTCAAGGTCGTAAGAATGATATTTCGATTCTGCTGCAGTTGTTTTTCTGCTGAAGTATGCTACTGGATGGATTTCTTTATCTGCGTTTTTCTGCATTAATATTCCGCCAATTCCTACACTACTTGCATCCGTGTGTAGTTCAGTATCCCAAGCAGGATTAAAAATTCTGAGGACTGGTTCTTGTGTGAGTTTTTGAATAATTTCTAAGCGAGTTAATTCACATTGATCAGTCCATTTAAATTCGATATTCTTTCGTAATAAACCAGAAATTGGAGCAGATAAAGTAGCAAAGTTCTTAATAAATCTCCTAAAATAACTAGCAAGGCCTAAAAATTGTCGAACACCTTTGACGTCCTTTGGAGGAGGTGTATTTTTCAATGCTTCTATCTTTCGTGTACTTGGTTTTACCATACCGCATTCAATTGTAACTCCCAAAAATTCTATTGACGTTTTGAAGAATTCGCATTTTTGATAGTTAAGGGCAAAGCCACACTTCGATAGCCTATCAATGATTTTCTTTAAATTAACAAGACCTTCTTTGATATTTTCGCATGGACAGAGAATATCATCAACGTAAACTAGTGCAATTTTTTCTTTATAATCTCCGAGAGCCTTATCGATTGCTGACTGATAACATGAAGGGGAATTTATGAAACCGAAAGGCATTCTATTGTATTCATACAGACCATCAGGTGTAATAAATGCTGTAACGTGTTTGGAAGATTCTTCTACTTCGGTCTGATGAAAACCAGACTTCATATCGAGCTTTGTATAAAACTTTGCTGTTGCTAAAAGGTCTATTTGATTTTGAATTCTTGGTAAGGGGTAATTATTCCGCAGAACTTTTTTGTTCAATTCTCTATAATCAACACAGAGTCTTATTTCACCATTACGCTTTTTAACAAGGACAATAGGCCTTGCATAGTTTGATTCGCTACATCTAATAATACCAGATTCTAATTGATTTTTAATTATTTCTCTTACTTTTGTTCTTTCTTGGTACGCTAGATTTCTTGCTCTAAAAGCAACTGGAGATTCATCTTTCAACTGAATTTTTAATTTACCCGTGGTGACTGCGTCAGGTTTAGATTCCACACCTTTCGTGATTATTTCAACAATTTGCGCTTTTAATTGATCGTCCATCCCTGACAAGTCTATTTCTAAATCTTTACAAACTAAAGAAAATGTTTTGGGAGAATTTATTAAGGTGGTCTCAAAGTCGACAAAGTCCTTGTTAACTTTGATTTGAATATCCCCTTTTTTGAGAATATCTAGTCCGATCAAAGCATCAATATCCTTATGTGGAATCATGTGGTCTGTTACTATATTGAACTCAATTTCAATAGCAAGGTCTCGCTTGAAAAATAAAATATTTGCTTTTCCTAACGTTTTAAATTCAACATTTCCTATTCCCGTAATAATTTTTGTTTGAGGTTCAACATCACACATCAATTTTTTAGCAACACTTTCTTTAATTAAACAAATATCTGAACCAGTATCTATCAAATAGGAGATTTGAATGAAATTATTTTTGTTTTTGAGTTCTCCATCTGGGTAACTGATCTTTGATGAGCTTTTAGCGATAAGAGTTAAATTGGATGGTCTAGTTTCTTTCCTTTTGAGCCAACAATAATTTTCGGTATGTCCAGGTTTCTTACAAAAATTACAACTCCAACTTCGTCTTTGTGAATCTGAATGTGACGCACGTTTTCTACATTCAAATAATTTGTGACCTATTTTTCCGCAGTTTCTGCATCTTCCAGAGAATGATTCTGTTTTTAGTTCGCGGGGTCTTTTTCTACTGATTTCTGATGGGGGTGTTAATGGTACAGACAAATCGGTATCGAATGACGACAACAATTTCAGAAGCTCTGACTCGTCGTTTGGCGATTGTATCTCAACTCTATTTTTCACTTCTAGATTAACAATATCATGTGAAACCAGACTAGAAATAATTTCCCATGGAAATCCGTTGTAAAACTTTTTTATTGCATTTAATTTAGCTCGACCATATTCAATTTAAAATCAGCGCTATTTATTGCCATGCAGGATTTAAGTCTTGTAGCTGGAGTTCCCCTTAAAGGAAATGCGATTTCTAAATCTCTACAAAAAGTTGGCCAATTTCTAGTTAGAGGTTTCTTATTCACGTAGAATTTAGAAGCACGACCTCTCAAAGCATCGCCAGCTCTTAAAACAACAATTGTATCGGACATACCTGTTTCATTTCTAACACAATCGACTTCAGAAATCCATTCCTCTGTAGTAAAGGGACTATTATCAGGTTCAAACTGCATGAAATTCACGTGGCTGCTCTCTTCGTTTGTAGCATTCGATCTCCCATTTCCCATATTCGCCATAAGTTCCATTATTTTCAACTGCATCTGTGCTTGACTTTCCATTATCCGAAACATCGACATTGATTCAGCTTGAACTTGAGCAGCATTTTCAAGGTTCTGTTGATCCATTTCGGGCAAATTCACACACAAAGAACTCGTAATATTTCTTCAAATTAGGTCCAATTTCTTCTTTTAAAGAAGAGATGTATCTCACTTCTGATGTAAGTTAATAGTAAAAACAGACAGGATGGTGAACGAAATCGTTTATTTCACAATAATCTAATGTCGGAAATAAGCACGTGGAACTGTATACACACAGTAACAACTGTAATGGCGGCAGGCTAAGTGACTCTTACCTCTAGAGATGGACCATAGATCCTATAGATCTGCGCATGACATCTTTGGAGTAGAGAACAGATCTACACTTGACTGGAGTACATGGTCTCAGCCTTTTATAATCATAATATCAATTTATAGGGGTATCAATTTTAAGAATTGGTTACATATATGAAATATGATAAAACGACAAATATTTCACACATAATATATGTACGATAGGGCAAAAACAAACTGAACATGAAGCAATTCAATTACTTCATGTTCAGTTTGTTTTTGCGAAAGAAGGCGTTGTTCTACTGAGAATCCAAAATTGTTATTCTTGAATGTCATTCTATCGGACTGATGCTTCTACTGGAACATTTCGGGCGATCAGCCGGGGATGGCATAGGGAAGACCCATGATAAGAATAATGAGAATTTCATATCATGTGGAACACAGTCTAGTCATAGACACCGATAGGGTGTATTGTAACTGCTCCGTTGTAGAAGACTAATCCTCTATTAATGTTGTCCCGTAGGAGAATCGTTTCTTGATGAGTTCCAGATAGCCTAATATAGGAGTGATAAGAATCGAAGATATTACTGTGTCGAGTCCAGATTGAGATCGATGATTCCATAGATTATTCCACATTGAAGAGACAGAAGTGAATTAAGTGAAAAGTAAAATAGGTGTTCAAGTGTTGTTTAATGGGTCATTCTGAGAAAACGTCGGAATACGACTCTGCAAATGAGGACAGAGAATTCGACGCAGAAAACTTGTCGAAGAAATATCCGATATGGATATTGAAGTAGAAGAAGTTAATGACGAAAAAAGATCGGATTATAAAGGAACAGAAGAACTTAATCAAACATATCCTTATTGCCTGGTTCGCATTAGGAGAGTATTTTAGTTCAGTAGCGAGTGATTTAGTAACTAAACGTGTCTGAACGATGGAAATTTAGTCGAGTAGTTAGGCAAGTAGAGTCGATCCATTCTACTCTATTTTCAACGGGAGAGTAGCACCCCCACCACGCGTCCGAGATCACTGGCTTGCCGGCTCAACAAGTGCGAACCTGAATATTTAGTAGAGTTCATTAGTAGCCGCTACTATGACGTCCCGCTGGAGCAAAGATACAACTTTGAAATTCATTTCGAAGTATGTGGAACATGGATGTTTGTGTAACATCAAGTCCACCCAGTATAAAAACAGGCAGTCGAAACAATCTGCATATTTGGACATCGAAAAAATAATGGACCTTTCTGGATTTGGGAAAGGGAAATGAAAATTAAAAATATCAGGTATAAATTCCTTTAATGATTCATATATTGCTTCACAAACTTCGATGATGAATCCAGAAATAGTTGATTTTCCGAGTCTAAATATATGTGTGAGTGTCCTTAAACTGCATCCAGTAGCAAGAAAGTATAGAACTACTTGTAATTTAGTAATTGCAGGAATAGCGCTTCTTGAAAGGGTATCTTTACGCTGAATTTGAGACTGTTTTTTCATTAACAGAAAATGCACACAACAACTTTCCGACATTCTGAAACTATCGAAGTATTCTTTGGGATCTTCCAATGCTAATTCTCTCAGAAGACTCTAGCCCTAGAAGCTACTAGTTTTTCTTTTCTTTCGATCCATTTTCGTACCCATAGCTTCTTCTTATTAATCACACAAATTTCCTCATCCACCTCTTCTAAAATAGCCGACACGATTAGCTTAATCACTTTGTTTATTTTATTTCGTTGTAGGCTGTTCATCTTGCAAAACAATTACTACCTAACCACACTTGTGAACTGTCAACTGTACTAAAAGCAAAGTGCGAACGATTTTCGGACAGTAGCGAGTTTAGTCACTCGCTACTCGACGAAAATACTATCTTAATGCGAATCAGGCATAATAGTCAGCTGAAAGTTTTGACGGGAAGCGTTAAAACTTTATCCGATTAGGTGAAATCCTTGAAAGCAGAAATCTCAAAGTCCTCGATGCAGCGGAAACGCGCTAAAGCCTGGTTCGCATTAGGAGAGTATTTTAGTCGAGTAGCGAGTGATTTAGTAACTAAACGTGTCTGAACGATTAAAATTTAGTCGAGTAGTTAGGCAAGTAATTTATTCGAGTCGATCCATTTGACTCTATTTTCAACGGGCGAGTAGCACCTCCCACCATGCGTCCGAGATCACTGGCTTGCCGGCTCAACAAGTGCGAACCCGAATATTTAGTAGAGTTCATTAGTATCCTCTATCAGTTCTATCAGTAGCCGCCAATATGACGTTTCGCTGGAGCGGGAAAAGACTTTAGATTTCGTTTCGGAGTATTTGGAACATGAATGTTTATGGAACATCAAGTCCACCCAATATAAAAACAGACGAAAGAATCTGTATATTTGGATATTGAAAAATCAATTCATTCATTCATTCATTTATTATTGTCATCAAAATAATCACATGACATGTCAACAACTATTTAAAAGGCATAAAATAAATATATACATATACAGGTGTTTCATTGGTAAATGTACATACGTTAACCTAACGTAGAGCTACCCTAGACGAGTACAAAAAACCTATATGTGATAGGTCTAATCATCTTCATAGCCGAGATACAGGGTGATTTGTGTATTCGTCAGTATTTTCAATTGCTTATAACTTTTGAACAATCCAATCAATTGATATTTGGAACGTTAAACACACTTTCATAAGTGAATCGATTCATCTTTGAATTGATCAAAAAATCCAGGTCCGTATTATAAAAATATGGTACTTTTCGCAAGCTGAGATTCAAGACCCTGTATGAAGGAATATTGGAATTTGATTAGAATATTCGGAAAGAGCATAAAATTTTCAATGAGGTTCAGTAGATTTCAGTGTCCCGCACGACGGTTTACCCATCAAAATTTTTGTCGAAAGATTTAATTCGATTGTAAAATTCCACTTCCTTCACAATAATGTCGTACATTGAGATTGCATTCGAAAAATTGTCTGTACGTTGTTGTCTGTATCACAATTGATGGAATATTTGTATTTTTTCTCATATTCTAATAAATAATTTCAGGAATCCTTCAGAAAAATATGGATTCTGAATAATTCCTTCAAAATGATCAATGGTGAAAGAATAAATAAACAAATGAGTAAACAAGTAAAACATTTGGAAGTAATCATAAAAGTTGCTCAAGAGTGCCACCGTTTCGCTCGATGCACTTCTTCCTCTTTTTAAATTATGTCTTATAGCCTTTTTGATCATTTGTGGATCATTACGGATCTTATTGCAGGCAACTTCGATTCGTTGTAGGAGGATATCCTCACTTTCAATCTCACTCCACTAAAGATTTCAAATATCCCCAAACGAAATAATCGATAGGATTGAGATCTGGTGATCTAAGGGGCCATGCATGCGGTCCACCTCTGCCTATCCACATATTTGGAAAGTTCTGATCCAGAAAGAACGAATTCTACGAATTTCATCACCTGGTCCTAATCTTTGAGTCTTTTGGAGATGAAGTGGGTAGAGATTGTTCTTCTTCAATCTGTGCCATAACATGGGAAATTGTTGTAGTGCTGCATTCTAGATGTGCCTATATCGTTTCAAAAATTACTTCTTCAGTATCTTGGCGGCCATTTTCACGAATATAATCAAAGACTGTAGAGAAAGTTTTATGATGTGGTAATCTTCTATTAGGGAATCTTGATTGATGTTCCCGTACAGCCGCTCTACCATTACCGTCACAAAAACCATACACAAACAACATATCAGCATATTCTCGATTCGAGAATCTATGAGGTATTATTATTAGAAATTATGAACTATTTCAAAAAACAAGGTATCGGATCACAAAACAGTCGAAACCAGTTTTCAAAATTTATTTTCTTAATACTGTTGTAGCCTATTTGAATGAATACTAGTGGTATTCAACAGAAATTAATATGCTGATATGTTGTTCGACTTTTCGTGTATGGTTCCTGTGACGATGAGCCATATTTCCGAGAGATGGAGTCTTCAATTTGAGGAATTTGCATCGATAGGCTAAATAAAATCCACATGCAGTCTTGTTTACTCATTTGTTTATTTATTTTTCACCATTGATCATTTTGAATAAAATATTCAGAATCCATATTTTCCTGAGGAATTCCTGAAATTATTTATTAGAATATGAGAAAAAATACAAATATTCCATCAATCCAACAGACAATTTTTCGAATGCAATCTCAATGTACGACATTATTGTGGAGAAAGTGGAATTTCACTATCGAATTGAATCTTTCAACAAAAGTTTTGATGGATCAAACGTCGTGCGGGACACTGAAATCTACTGATCCTCATTGAAAATTTTCTGCTCTTTCCGAATATTCTAATCAAATTCCAATATTCCTTCATACAGGGTGTTGAATCTCAGCTTGCGAAAAGTACCATATTTTTCTAATACGGACCTAGATTTTTTGATCAATTCAAAAATGGTTCGATTCATCCATGGAAGTGTTTTACACTCCAAATAACAATTGATTATACTGGATGGTTCAAAAGTTATAAGCAATTGAAAATATTGACGAATACACGAATCACCCTGTATCTCGGCTATGAAGATGATTAGACCTATCATATTTGGGTTTTTGGGACTCATCTAGGGTAGCTCTACCTCAGGTTAACGTATGTACATTTACCAATGAAACACCCTGTATAAACAAATTCAATCAGAAATTATATGGACGACCTCATTTAACATATATACACAAAGCAAGTACTAAAATCAATTGAATCACTAATTAAGGAACTCGTGCAAAAAGTAAATGGTACTCTCCAGCAGAAGATCCTTTACTCTCCTATGGAACCGCATCTTTCCCAGGCTCTTGATTTCCTCCGGCAGTTTGTTGTATAACCTGAGACCCACGAAGTTCTTCTTTCTTTGTTTTGAGACGAGGTAGAACGTATTTATTCTTATCGCGGGTGTTGTAAGAGTGGTAATGCGAATGCTTAGTGTATCTTGCTCTGTTTGCGTGGACATAGTCGATACAAGTGAGAATAAAGGCAGAAGTAATTGTAAGAATTCTCTCTCTTTTGAATACATCTCTAAAACTATTCGTATTCCGCATACCGAATAAAGTTCTTATTGCTCTCTTCTGTTTTAGGAGGACCCTTTCTGCATGCGTACTCTCTCCCCAGAGAACAATTCCATAGAGAGCCAAACTATGAAATGCAGAGTAATATGTATGTTTAGCTGTTCTTAAGTCCACTATTTCTTTCATACGGCGGATAGCAAAGATTGCAGTAGATAGTTTCTTGCACAGCTCGTCGATGTGAGTACCCCAGCCGAGGGAAGACTGAAATCGCAGTCCCAGGTAGAGCAAGGAGTCCTCATTCATTTCTTAGTTGTTAAGTATTAATTTTTGGGTCTTATCCGCATTGAACACCAGTCCATTGGCTCAGAACCAAGCACGAGCATCTTTTTCCGAACAGACCGACCTTCTCTGGAGTTCCTCCCGGCATCTGGATCTGTTAAAACCGGCGTCATCGGCATAACAAACTATTTTTTGAGAACCGACATTTCCGAACAAGTCATTTATGTATAATATAAACAATACTGGTCCCAGTATTGATCCCTGTGGCACACCTATCTCCACATCCCTAAACCCAGACACCGAGCCGCCCCAATCGACAACCTGGCCTCTATTTTCGAGGTAGGAACGGAACAGACTATTTGCCTTTCCTCTTATTCCATAATGACTTAGCTTATTCAACAGGATGCTATGGTTCACCGTGTCAAAAGCCTTGCTTAGGTCCATGCATGTAAACTGAGCCTCTTCCCCATTTTCACAAGCCGTTAAGACCTCTTCGATTACCTCGATCATAGCTGTAACAGTCGATCTAATCTCTCTAAAACCATGCTCTGAATTATGAATAATTGAGTACTTGTCCAGGAACTCAACAAGGCGCCTCTTCAAAATCAACTCGAATACTTTAGACACAGCCGGTAACACCGATATAGGCCTGTAGTTTGATACATCATCGACATCGCCTTTCTTGAAAATGGGACAAACTCTAGCTTTTTTTAGTTCTTCTGGAAAGGCGTCCTGCATCATACAGTCGTTAAATATTTTGCACAATGGTGTAACGAGCAAAGGAATTATTCTCTTCATTATTGAGACGGACATTCCATAGATATCCCGAGATTGCTTACTCTTGAGATTTTTGCAGGCATCGAGTATTTCCAACTCTGTTATAGGAAACAGAAACATTGTTGCCTGAACTGGCTGGCATTCCTTCTTGAGTAAATATTCTGAGTCCTGAGTGCAAAGCCCGGAATCGCTCTGAATCGACGTCCCAATAGAGACAGGCAATCGTTCATATCATCTGCTGTGATGTTGTTTCCCATCATTTTTGGCTCACCCTACCTGTTTCCTGCCGTATTAGCTGCCACATGGTCTTATACTGGTTGTTCGACTTTAACAATATATCTGCATTTTTCTTTCTCACCGTTTCTTTGATTTTCATACGCAGTGTTTTCTTCAAAGTGTCATATAATCTTTTACTATTTTCATCTTTTTTAACTGGTAACTTAATTAGTTATGGTATCAACAACCTCCAACCTATCTTTCAACTCCTTAATTTCCGGATTGTCGAAGTACTTTTTCCCTCTTTTTGTTAACTATGACCTTTTTCTCAGGAAAACATTTATGGAAAACACCCAACAATTGGTCGTGAAAATTTTTAAATTGAGACACCGCATTGTCTGAATACGTTTTAGACCATTCCTCGACTCTCACACACTCAATAAATTGGCGAGTATTCTCCTCACATATTTCCCGTATGAATTCGTACTTCTTCTTTTTAGATTCAGTATAAGCATTGGAAAGCTCAGAATCTGAGCCATATGGTCCGAAAGATGGGGTTGAAAGGTGAACTTATTACCAGAGTCGATGCTGACATTGGAAAAAATGTTATCAATGCATGAGCTGGTTGTGTCAGTTATACGTGACGGCTCAGAAAACATCATGTCCATGTTGTATGCTTCAAAAACCTCAACGAGTTCCTGCCGTACTCTCGAGCTCTTTCGAAAATTGATGTTGAAATCTCCTGAGAAAAAGAGTCGGTCGTTCGGATACAATGTATGACACAATTCGAGTACTTTTGTCAAAATTTTCACAAACTCGGAAACATTACCAGAAGGTGGCCTGTACACTGAGATCATCAATATTCTATGTTTCTTCACTCTGACCCCTGAAAGTTCTATCAGTTTTTTAACTGAAAGAAATTTTACCCCTACTAACTCCTTGAAGTGTAAACTTTTGTGAATTATAATAGCGGAACCTCCATGGCGTGAAGACTGACGGCAATAAGAGCTTGCTATCACGTAATTTGTAAAATTTATTTTCGACAAAATATCATCGTTGAGCCAGTGTTCTGTGAAGCTGGCAATGCTAATATCCTGAGACTCCAAGAGATCCCCAACTGCGTCGATCTTGTTCAACAACGATTGCAGGTTCAAATTCAAAACATTTTTTCTTTCACTCCGTTTGTCTTCACTAGTCTGGCGGAACACTCTCCTCCGACAAAAATTGAAACTTCTAATGGTGACTCGCTCAGGCCAATTGCAACTCCTATATAGCTCTTCCTGTAGGTCAACATCTCCGCCTACCTTGACCGACATGCTCCGGGCGTCAGTTTTAATTTGTTGAGCCTCAACAGTAAAAACATGGCTCGGAAATATCCTATTCAAGTGTTTCATGATGGCCTCCTCCGTCGTATGTAGCTCAACTTTACCAACATGAAGCCATATCCTAGGTTTGCTACTGCAGAACTCCTGTACCTCTCCATAAAACCGTCCGGTACCCTCAACAAATCCAGGCCGCGAAATGTTTTTATACTCAGATGTTTTACCGGCTGGTGATGTTGCATTAGAAGAATTGGAGTTCGTTCTTCCCTTATTTCAGTTTTTATTTTTATTTTACTACTTACCTCTAATTTTCACCGTTCTCCAACCACCGCTCTCGACATTCTCGCGCTCCGCAATCTCACCTAATGTCGTCTTGCATGAGTCATTGTTATCCAGGATATCATTTTCGTAACCTGAACATGACCCATGGCATACGGAGTTGTCCCGCGCTTTGCTGGCTTCGTCCAACTGTGGATTGTTCTCTTTATTTTTCCGTTGTTGTCTACGAGGATTTTCATTTCTACACACTCTCAAGTTCTGTATTTTTTCAAGCAGAAGAGCCTGCTATTTCAGTATTCCAATTTTATCATTCAGTTGTAATATCATCATGTCTTTCTGTTCAATTAACATTTGTCGATAGTCGAACTTAACCTCAGTCACATCCACAGCAGCGGATCCGTCATCTGTGTTATGATCATCTGTACCATCCTCACTCCTATTCAGCTTCCCAAGCTCAGGATTGCTTTGATCTAATGCCAAGGATTTTTCGAAAAGGGATTCATTCATAACAGTAATTCTTCGCTTCAGTTCTTCGATTTCTTTATCTTTATTCTCGCACATACAATCTGTTCGATTCTCACAGCAAATAATAACACCTTTATCACTGACGAAAGTGCCGCAGACCTTCAAAACACAACTAGGATGGTATTTTGATTCACATTTCCCACAAACAATGAACATTTTTACCTCTTTCGAGCATCTCCTACAGGACATCTCAGTCGTGCTATAGTTTCGTGGTGCCATTTGAAGTATCTGGCTCTGTCCACTATGATAATAAGGGCCGGAAGGAATTAATAGGATTCACACTTTTCACTCTCCTGGGTCGGTAGGAGGGACTCAAGACAGAAGGTAGACCACGGAGCAATAGAAGGATACCGGCCGGATACGGCGTATGATGGGAAGAAAGAAGGGAAAATGAGACAAACAAAAAAAAAATCGCACCCCACAGGCGAAAGCAACAACATTTCAGGCAACAATCAAATACAAATCCGATCAGCTCATGGTGACCCCCAGTGAATATCGGGTCTACCGAATCATATGACACTTTTTGTGAGTAAGAGGAATTCGCCTATTACCGAAGGTAGTGATTCACCTAACAGTAATTCATAACTCACCTCTCAAAAAAAATACACAAACACACAATATACATCAAGAAAGTAAAGCATATTCTAATGCCAGAGTATCTGATATAATTAATTCTAACACTTTATTCACTTTATTCGCATTAATCGACATGAGATCGTGGAACAATAGCAGCGACACAGTACACTCTCATAACTCAATGGATATTTCAGGATTTGGTGAAAGGAACTCAAATTGAAAATTGAAATCGGAGAAAATTGGAGAAAATATCTGTTTGCAGATTTTTAATCTACTCCTTTCGATAAGTGGAGAGTATAAATTCGGTTTTGATCGGAAAAAAAAAATTTTTTAGAATAATCGCAATTTTTCCACACGTATGTATTTTTTGTCAAAATATCAAATTTCTCCGATTGCCAGCAAAATTGTACCACTCACTAACTCAAGGGCGTAGATTACGAAGCTGCAAACAGATATAAAAAAAAAATCATCTTCAAAGTTATGGTCGATGGAAAATTCGTTATAGGCTGTTCATGTTGCAAAACACTACTCACTTGTGAACTGTACTAAAAGCAAAGTGCGAACGATTTTTGGACAGTAGCGAGTTGAGTCACTCGCTACTCGACTAAAATACTCTCCTAATGCGAACCAGGCTTCAGAGAAACTCCTCTGGAGCCGAAGAGAGAGTATTAACCTCCTCAATCTCAAAAGGGGACCCTAAAAAACCACCCGAAAAAGATAATAAAGCTGCAAGAGGGACACCTACGAAGATATCGTATACTGCAGCATTGCAAAAAAAAATTACGAAAAGCACTGCCGTGAAGACAGGAGCTTTTGAGCGCTCGTACATCCACCTTGTAGGTAGATTCGCATTTCCAGTCTTAGAAATCAATTGAAGGAATTTTTGACATCAGCTGACCAATTTTTTTTCGATAATTCGCTAGAATTTTCTACGGTATCTATGGACTTGGTGATGCGATCTGGACAAAATTGCACGTAGTTTGAATACATTATTCCTCAGCTAGGTGCAAAATTTCTTTCCAATCCGATCAGTAGTTTCGAAACTATCAGGAAAAAAAATATTTTGAACGATCCAAACCCACCCTGAAAATTTCCAGTTCCTAGGCCTTTCCGTTCAAAAGTTACAATTTTCTATGGTCTCTATGGTTCTGGTCATACGATCTGAACAAAATGTTGCTTTAATATATCGTTCTCGATTAAAATACCTAATTTCACCTCGATCGAATCCGTAGTTTCGAAATTATCGAGAAAACAAACTTTCAAACGACCGTATTTACGGAACCCCTAGTATAATTCTGCTCATTGATGAACGTGAACGTGACATTCGAGATCCACACCTATCCTGAAAATTTCATATCCCTAGGCCTTTCCGTTCGAAAGTTATGATTTTCTATGGATTCTATGGTTCTGGTCATGTGATCTGGAGAAATGTAGCTTGAATATATTATTCTACATAAGTATACAAAATTTCGTCACGATCGAATCTGTAGTTTTGAAATTATCAAGAAAACTAAACTTCAAACGACCAGATTTACGGAACCCCTAGTATGATTTTGCTCTCAGATGAACGTCATCACGACATTCCAGAACCTCACCTATCCTGAAAATTTCAAGTCCCCAGGCCTTTCCGTTCAAAAGTTACAATTTTCTATGGTTTCTATGGTTCTGGTCATGCGATATGGACAAAATTTCCCACGTAGCTTGGAAACCTCATTCTCCATTGGAGTGCAAAGTTTCATCTCTATCGAATCTGTAGTTTCGAAGTAATCAGGGGAACAAAACTTTGAACGGCCATATTTACGGAACCCCTGGTGGGATTATGCCCATTAACGAACTCAACCGAGGAATTAGGGATCTGAACCTACACTAAAAATTTCAAGTCTCTAGGTTGATCCGTTTGAGAGTTATCGTGCTTACGGACGGCCGGACGGACAGACTCGAATTTTCCGACGGATTCGTCATCAGTGAGTCGAACATAGTCGATTGAGACCATTTTCGGCTCAAAATTCGAAAAATACAGACATCGTGACGAAATTATATAGCCCTCGTGTAAGTAGTACGAGCGCTCAAAAAACACTGATTGAAATTTCCCAAACATTTCTGGAATTCTGCAAATTCACGCATTTTCCATACACTTGGCAACACTGTAATTTTCCCAGAAAAACTATCATTATCCATCTGTGATATAAACATTTTTTTTTGGAATTATAACGAATGAAAAACCTAAAAAAAAATCGGAAATTTCAGGAACAACACGTCGGATTTCAACTGAATGTAATGGGCTAAAAATTCATTAGTTTAATCATTGGTAAGAACGGAGCAAATAAATCGTCCTGAATTTGTCACATCTGCAGAGCAGAAATTTTCGGAATTCCCCAAATTCACAGAATTCCATACACTTGGCAACGCCGCCATTTTAGAAAAAAAACTCTCAGAACGCATCTAAGAAAAATTACGAAAAGCACTGCCGTGAAGGCAGGAGCTTTTGAGCGCTCGTACATGCACCTTGTAGGTAGATTCGCATTCTCCAGTTTTAGAAATCAATTGAAGGAATTTTTGACAGCTGTCAAAAAAATTCTGAAACTTAGGCGAAACTCCAGACTTCATGTCGGTGCTTCAGCTGAACAATTTTTTTCCGATAAGTCGCTAAAAATTTCCACGGTATCTATGGTCTTGGTGATGCGATCTGGACAAAATTTTGCACGTAGTTTGAATACATTATTCCTGAGCTAGGTGCATAATTTCATTCCAATCCGATCGGTAGTTTCGAAACAATCAGGAAAAAAATATTTTGAACGGCCATATTTACGGAATCCCTAGAATAATTCCGCTCATAGATGAACGTGATCACGACATTCGAGATCCACACCTATCCTGAAAATTTCAAGTTCCTAGGCCTTTCCGTTCAAAAGTTAGAATTTTCTATGGTTTCTATGGTTCTGGTCATGCGATCTGGACAAAATATTGCTTCAATATATCATTCTCGATTAAAATACAAAATTTCATCTCGATCGAATCCGCAGTTTCGAATTTATCGAGAAAACAAAATTTCAAACGACCGTATTTACGGAACCCCTTGTATAATGTTGCTCATAGATGAACGTGATCACGACATTCGAGATCCACACCTATCCTGAAAATTTCAAGTCCCTAGGCCTTTCCGTTCAAAAGTTACAATTTTCTATGGTTTCTATGGTTCTGGTCATGCGATCTGGACAAAATTTCACATGTAGCTTGAACATCTCATTTTCCATTTGAGTGCAAAATTTCATCTCGATCAAATCTGTAGTTTTCAAGTAATCAGGGAAACAAAACTTTGAACGGCCATATTTACGGAACCCCTGGTGGAATTTGGCCCATTAACGAACTTAACCGAGCCATTCGGGAACTGAACCCACACTGAAAATTTCAAGTCTCTAGGTTGTTTTGTTCGAGAGTTATCGTGCTGACGGACGGACGGCCGGACGGACAGACTCAAATTTTCCGACGGATTCGTCATCAGTGAGTCGAACATAGTCGATTGAGACCATTTTCGGCTCAAAATTCGAAAAACACAGACATCGTGACGAAATGATATAGCCCTCGTGTAAGTAGTACGAGCGCTCAAAAAGAAGCTACTTCTGCATCCGCAGAAGAAATTGAAATCCCTGCTCTAATCGAGCGGAAAAAGGAAAAGGTCCCTCCAGTGACATTGAGAGGCACGGCCGACTGGACACAAATCTCGAGAGAGATGCAAGTGAAGGTTATTAAATACCTGAGAGCGACCTCAGTAAGGGAAGGCATTCGTGTTATACCTCAGTCCCCTGACGACCACAGGAAGATGACAAAGTTCTCCGAGTCGAAAAGAAGAGAATTCTACACCCTCCAAAGTGAAGAAGAGAAGAGAATCTACGCCGTGGTACATCAACTGCAACTAGACGCGGATAGAAACATCATCACAGAAGACCTAGTCGAGCAAGACATTACCGACGCGCATGCCATAAGAATGATATCTAACAAAACCAAGAAAGCAATACCCTTATTTTTTGAGAAAACCCAAAATAAGTACATTTTTCGAGTGAGACAGCTCTGCGGTATAAATTGTGTATTGGAGCCGAAGAAAAAGATCATTGGGCCTGGCCGATGTCAACTTTACGGACATGCGCAAAGAAAATGCCTATTGCCATGGAGGTGTGTTAAATGCTCTGGAGCGCACAATTGTTGAGATTGTACGCTAACCAGAGAAAACGATGAGCGAAATGCTACCTGTACAAGTAGCGAGTGAAAACTAGTGACCAAAAAGAAGACAGTGACAAAAACAAGAAAAAAAGAAGAAAAGAAAAAGATGCCTACGGTTCAATAGGAGCAGAAGAATGTAGAAGAAGCAACAACCCGAACAAGAGAAGAAGAAAGAAGTCCAAAGAATGGAAAATCCAAGAAGAGTGACCAAAAGAGGAAAGAAGGGACAAACAAGAAAGAACCCGAAACCACTGAGGATCTAGATAGCTTCTCTAGTTCATGAGCAATCTCATGAAATTCCTGGAAAAAGAGATGGACAAATAGATCCGAGAACTCACAAAACCCAATTAACGGAGCTAGTGAATAACGGAAATAAAAACAACCTAAAGATAGTCTCATGGAAGACAAACGGTCTACGAGCTCTTAGATCTGAAATAGAAGAAATAATATCCGAGAAACAACCGGATATTATAGCCATTCAAGAGACGAGACTTTCTACAAGAAATAGAATTTCATTTCCCTAGCATGAAATATGCAGAAATGACAGAAATTTTACAGGAGGGGGCGTAGCCCTAATAGTCAAAAGGAACGACCACAATTTTGACGATGTACTGAAAAATGGACGAATAGAAGCTGTCTCGATTATAGTTAATAAAAATTACGAGAGGCACTGCCGTGAAGTCAGGAGCTTTTGAGCGCTCGTACATCCACCTTGTAGGTAGATTCGCATTTTCCAGTTTTAGAAATCAATTGAAGGAATTTTCGACAGCTGTCAAAAAAATTCTAAAACTTAGGCGCACTCCAGACTTCATGTCAGTGCTTCTGCTGACCAATTTTTTTTCGATAATTCGCTAGAATTTTTTACGTTATCTATGGTCTTGTTGATGCGATCTGGACAAAATTTCGCACGTAGTTTGAATACATTTTCCTCAGCTAGGTTCAAAATTTCATTCCAATCCAATCAGTAGTTTCGAAACTATCAGGAAAAAAATACTTTGAACGGCCATATTTACGGAATCCCTAGTCTAATTTTGCTCATTGATGAACGTGACCGCGACATTCGCGATACAAATCTACCCTGAAAATTTCAAGTTCCTAGGCCTTTCCGTTCAAAAGTTACATTCTTCTATGGTTTCTATGGTTGTGGTCATGCGATCTGGACAACATATTGCTTTAATATATCATTCTCGATTAAAATACAGAATCTCATCTCGATCGAATCCGTAGTTTCGAAATTATCGAGAAAACAAAATTTCAAACGACCATATTTACGGAACCTCTAGTATAATTTTGCTCATAGATTGACGTACTCACGACATTCGATATCCACACCTATCCTGAAAATTTCAATTCCCTAGGCGTTTCCGTTCAAAAGTTACAATTTTCTATGGTCTCTATGATTCTGGTCTTGCGATCTGGACAAAATTTCACATGTATAGTCCATTTAAGAATTATTGACATCGAAGCAGGCCATGAACGTCCAGTCGAGGCTTTATTTCTAGTTACAAAAAAGTTACTGTTTTAATCAAAGAAATAAAACATAAATATAACTTAGAAAAGTGTTCAGTATACGAATTATCGAATAATTATGCCGGAATATTTCGACCGCAGTTTAAAAATGGGAATTTAGGTTCAACGTTATATATATTAAGAAATGGAACCCCCAAATAGAAAACTTGAACAGGAAACTCACCACCATAATCTACACCCTCAATAGTATGAAATACCATATCCAACAAGATACATTGAAGCTCCTATACACAGCCAATTTTCAGTCAATCCTTTCATATGGCATTGTTTACTGGGGAAACATTACATCGGAAAAAAATATTTAAAACACAAAAGCAAGCAATCCGAGCTATGTATAGAATGAAATATAGAGAGACTTGTAGAAGTGTTTTCAAAAGGAATAAAATCCTGACGTTAAAAGCAATATATGTGCTGAAGTATGTTATCTTCCTACAAAGCCACAGAGAACTATTTGAACCGTTTCTGAACAACAACCCAACTTGGAAAATTGATCCTTATATATACCCGAGGCAACAATTGACATTAGCACAGTATAATGTGAAATATATGTGCATGAAGATCTACGATGCGTTACCCAAACAGTCTCATTCGATATAATATCGCACCCGTCGTAGAATAAGGAGACAACTCAAAAATTGATTTCGTTCTATACTTTTGTGTACTTACTCAATTTAACACGCTGAACATTCGTAATAACTGCAGCAATCCATTTGAACATTTTAACTCTAGCACCCAATATTCAATTAATACAATTTTTCCCATCGTGGTGGAATATTCCACTGTTTTTCCAAAAAATTTGAAATGTTACCTTTTTTCACGAATAGTCTCTTATGTGGCGGAGAGGCCAACTAGAGTTATTCTGATATTGCACGTAAGAAAAAGGGATACTTCCTGAGTTCAATACCGTCACTAACACAAAATGGACCTTTTTTGAGTTATCTCCTCAGTATACGACGGGTGCGATATATATTATTATTAAAATAAGATAGAAACAAAAATTAAGAATCTATGTAGAACATGAAGAATTTTGACATGAAATTTTACAATTATTCAGTATACTTTTGAATTGGGAACAATATAGCATGTGTATTAGCAGAGGGAATGTGGACAGGGTACTATACAGTATAAGTATAATAAATAAACTTAAAATATCTATGAATGATACAAGAGCAAAGATAAAAATATCATTGAAAACTTTGTTCCCACGTAGTGTAGTGATTTGGATGTGTTTATTGAATAAGCTGACATAATCCTATTGATGGGCATCCTTTTGCAGGGAAGGTTTCAATATTTCAATAACCCATTTATGAAATAATTCACCATTCATAGTAATCCTCATCATTAATACTACTGTCAAGAATCGGATCACATCCAGGTAAAAATCCATCAATTGTTCCAGCATTCAAAATAGTGCACCTTCTGCCTTTACCCTTGAATATACTCGGCATACATTTTGGATTATTTTCTAGTGTCCACTGACAAATTTGAATACTGTTTTTGAATATCCAAATTTCATCTAGATAAATGAATTTTACGTTCTGTTCCATGTATTCTCGGTATTTATCACAATATTGTACTATTTTTATTATATTTTACTGTTTATCAGTAAGAATTTTCCTTCGATCAACTTTTTTGTATCCAATTTTTTTTGAGATATAATATAATGTTGACTTCGATCAATTGAAATCTAGGTGCTCTTTGGCCAGTTCGAAAAGGATATCTAAACTGATATATTCATTGTTTTTAATTCTAGCAAAAACAAAGTCATTCAATGTCTCTTTGAAGGAATAATCATATCGCACAGGTTTTCTTCCACTGCTAATTCCAGGCTATAATAACATGCTAATATTCTACGGACAGGGCTTGGTGAAATCTGAAAATTTAAGAGACATTGATCAATCAGAATACACTTTGAGTCGGTGAATAACCGTTTACCTGAAACACTAGCGGAAATATATGCCAAATCTTTGAAAAACTCGAAGTAACACCGACAAACTGCCTGGCGTTCTCTTGTTAGGCGCGATGTAACCTGGTGGATTCCAGCCATTTCAATAGCATAAGACAAAAAATATTCAAATTCAGAGCAAATTTTTAGAATTACATATTCACCAATATCTTCGATAAAATCATCAAAGCAAGATTTCTATGGGTAATGTTAGTGTTATTCCTATACCAACCTGAATTCAGCAATCCAAAATATTACTGAATAGTCCATTACCAACTTAAATTCGATTTTTACAGCCAACCGAGATGTCAATAATTCTAAAACGGAGTATAGCTTGAACACCTCATTCTCCATTCGAGTGCAAAATTTCATCTCGATCAAATCTGTAGTTTTCAAGTAATCAGGGGAACAAAACTTTGAACAGCCATATTGACGGAACCTCTCGTGGAATTCTGCCCATTAACGAACTCAACCGAGGCATTTGGGATCTGAACATACACTGAGAATTTCAAGTCTCTAGGTTGTTCCGTTCGAGAGTTATCGTGCCTACGGCCGGATTCCGACGGATTCATCATCAGTGAGTCGAACTCTATCGTTTGAGACCATTTTCGGCTCAAAATTCGAAAAATACAGACATCGTGACGAAATGATATAGCCCTCGTGTAAGTAGTACGAGCGCTCAAAAATCGAGAACAAATGAAAATCACGTCAGCCTACAAGCCACCACAAAATGATCTAAATGAAGGAGATCTGTAATAGTTGATAGAAGGAAACCACCCCAGCATCATTATCGGCGAGATGAACTGCAAATCAAGAGAATGGAACAGCAGAACCGAAAAACCAAATGGGAAGAAGCTCAAGAAGTATGCCGAAAAACTAAATGCCATAGTATTAGGACCTGATATTCCAACCTAACTGCCCAACAATAATGGCTCACCAGACGTATAAGGTATTGTCATAATGAAATATATTACCCAAGATTTCACACTTGATGCTATAGAAGAGGGCACATCAGACCACAACCCAATAGAAGTCAGAATGCGACGCGAACCGATAACAGAAGAACTTCAAACGAAAAACTTCACACACTTGCAAAAGTACAGTGAAACACTCCAGGAGAAAATTACTGAAATTCCAGAGATAAGAACCCCTGAAGATCTAGAAGATGAAGTTGAAAAATAAGAAACACGAATAAAAGAAGCCTACGAGGGGAGTACCAGAAGAATGGAAAGGCCATCCCCGAAGCATCCACATGATGAAACCCCAATGGAAGCGCTTATAAAGAGGAATAAAACACATAGGAAGAACTACAGAACTTCACATAGAGAAGAAGACAAGAAAAAGCTGAATAAACACAGTCAAGTGCTGAAAATCCACTGAAAGAACTGAGAACAGACAAATGGAACCAAAGGGTTAGAGAGCTGAATACTTAGCATGGAAGATGCAAAAGTGCTAACGACGCGAGAGAACCGAAATTCCTCCTCTACACGGGCCAAATGGGATGGCCTACTCAAAGCTTGAAAAAGCCGAAGCACTGGTCGACGCAATTGCGTCGATCATATAGTAGAGTTCGCGAGGCATGAAAAGAGCTCTAAAACAGATTTTCGTGTGAACTTCATTGTTAAAAGTATGGACCCCTTAGTATCATTCCCTACATCATAACAATCATAACACTTTGTCGTCAAAAAATCGTCATGTGCAGGAAGTGGTGGGGGTCATTTTTCCAAAAATTGACAAATTTTTTTTTTCGTTTATAATTATCTACATCTAGTGACTTATATTCAAACAAATTTTCATCGAAATATACGATTCAGAAATATTTTATTTTGATTATCAAAGAAGTCGGATACAATGTGCTTATATGGAGTTCCTCGAAAACTGTCGCGAAAATCAAAAAAGTGCTTCATAAACCTCATTCCTCATAAACCGGCGATTCAGATGGTTTTTTCCAAATTTCAATTGGCCTAATAATTTCCTCAAAAAATAGGAAAATCTGCTATTACATCCGGTTAGCCGCGACTGACCGTGAAGATGCGAGGAAGGCTCACTTTGATGAATAAACGCTTGTCGGGGCAGAAATAAACGACCTTATGGATCGAGCGTTCATAGGGTCGTTTTTTGGGTGGACCAGGCCATATTTTCATTGTTCGTGCATCAATTCTGATGATGAATTAGAATGTTTGATCTAATTTCTTTCAACTTGTGGATTAAAAAATTACGAAAAGCACTGCCGTGAAGGCAGGAGCTTTTGAGCGCTCGTACATGCACCTGGTAGGTAGATTCGCATTTTCCAGTTTTAGAAATCAATTGAAGGAATTTTCGACAGCTGTCAAAAAAATTATGAAACTCAGGCGAAACTCCAGACTTCATGTCAGTGCTTCAGCTGATCAATTTTGTTTCGATAATTCGCAATTCGCAGAATTTTCTACGGTATCTATGGTCTTGGTGATGCGATCTGGACAAAATTTTGCACGTAGTTTGAATACATTATTCCTCAGCTAGGTGCATGATTTAATTCCAATCCAATGAGTAGTTTCGAAACTATCAGGAAAAAAATATTTTGAACGGCCATATTTACAGAACCCCTAGTCTAATTTTGCTCATTGATGAACGTGACCGAGAAATTCGCGATCCAAACCCACCATGAAAATTTCAAGTTCCTTGGCCTTTCCCTTCGGAAGTTATAATTTTCTATGGTTTCTATGGTTCTGGTCATGCGATCTGGACAAAATGTTGCTTTAATATATAATTCTCGTTCAAAATACAAAATTTTATCTCGATCTAATCCGTTGTTTCAGAATTATCGAGAAAACAAAATTTCAAACGACCGTATTTACGGAACCCTCAGTATAATTCTGATCATTGATAAACGTGAACGCCACATTTCAGATCTACACCTGTCCTGAATATTTCAAGTTCCTAGGCCTTTCCGTTCGAAAGTTATGATTCTCTATGGTTTTGGTCATGCGATCTAGAGAAATGTAGCTTGAATATATCATTCTCCATTAGTATACAGAATTTCGTCACGATCAGATCTCTAGTCTGGAAATTATCAAGAAAACTAAATTTCAAACGACCATATTTACGGAACCCCTAGTAAAATTTTGCTCATAGATGAAAGTGATCACGGCAATCGAGATCCACACCTATCCTGAAAATTTCAAGTCCCTAGGCGTTTCCGTTCAAAAGTTACAATTTTCTATGGTTTCTATGTTTCTGGTGATGCGATCTGAACAAAATTTTGCATATAGCTTGAAAACCTCATTTTCCATTAGAGAGCAAAATTTCATCTCGATCGAAACTGTAGTTTGAAAGTAATCAGGAAAACAAAATTTCGAGCGGCCATATTTACGGAACCCCTGGTGGAATTTGGCCTATTAACTAACTCAACCGAGGCATTCGGGAACTGAACCCACACTGAAAATTTCAAGTCTCTAGGTTGTTCCGTTCGAGAGTTATCGTGCTTACGGCTGGACGGCCAGACGGACAGACTCGAATTTTCCGACGGATTCGTCATCAGTGAGTCGAACATAGTCGTTTGAGACCATTTTCGGCTCAAAATTCGAAAAATACAGACATCGTGACGAAATGATATAGCCCTCGTGTAAGTAGTACGAGCGCTCAAAAACAATAGGGGCAAACATATATTTGTTAAGTTACAATTACTTACTGAGACTCACTGAGATTGAGATTACTTACTGAGATCAGCTTGGTATTAACATTCGTCCTGAAATTATCGCTCATTTGCATTTGTACTTAAAAGATTTACGCAACTCCGGAATCTTGGACTAGAAATCATATTCAAATCTGCTAAGGGGCATAGTTTTCACATATGCTTTCTAGTTTCAAAAAATATCTTACATGCCATTATAAATCCGATTCAAATATCACTGTCAGATGAAGAATATTCAACAGGTTGAAATTCGGAGAATTTTGTGTTACTTTTATTGCCACATGCTTTTTGGGTCATACATTTGCGAGAGCCAATACAGGGAATTTTTTTTCTCTCACAGGAACACATAGGTCCAGTGCAATCTGGAATAAAAATGGCCATGTTATAAATAATAGATATTTATCAGATATTCGATGTACAGGATGTTTCATGAGTGGTTGGCCATAGCCTAGTGGTCATGCAGGTCATCCAGACCTTTCAGAAAATAGAGATACAGGGTGATTTATGGATTTTGGCCTGAATTTACGATAGCCATCATTCTGGAATCTGAGGTCCGATTTTGATAAAATTTCATGGGGTTGTTCATTTCAGAAAGTCCTTTCGAGTGGCTCACGCAATATCAATATTTTCAGGACATTACTCAGAATATCATGGTTTATCTCAAGTCTCAAAATCCATATTTTCTACACCACTTAGAGAAATTTCGTTATTGCCATGAATAAATACATAACTCAATCTAAGGAATTCAATTTTCACTTTGAATGGCACACTTGTTACAAGCGAGTAGCGAATGAACGAATTCATATTTTATGTAAGTTTTTTGAAATGCGGTCTTGATTTTAGTCCTTTCTTGATAATACTTCTTGTCTTTCGCTGAAAATTTGAATTCCATAACTTCTTGTTCAACTCCCTTGTATTCTAAACCCTTAGCACCCACTGAGTGTTTTAACACGCTACTCAAAGAAGTAATTACAAGTAAGCATAATCGAGCTTTGAATTCTTTCGAAACTAAATATAAAATTTAGGGACAAATGGCGTAAACCCACTAGAAACATAATCAAGGATTGCATTTGCTTTAAAACAAAGATATTGACTTGTATTCCTCATGAAATTCGCCAGATATCGATTTCTTTACACATTCTCCAAACATGGCTGTCAAATTTGAAGTTACTCCAATTTTAATTCGAAATTCGAACTTTGTTTGTACAGTGTGAGTATTTCGATATGATATTTGTTTATGGCTTTCGCAATGGAAGTTCAAGAGCAGTATTGTGAGAATATGGTTACAGCTTTCCAAACAGGGGAACACTCTGTAGCATGGCCCCTAAGGCCCCCAGATCTAACTCCTATGGATTATTTTCTGTGGGGTTATCTCAAATAAAATATATATGAGGTTGAAATAACTTCACGACAGCATTTGAGGCAGCAAATTGAAGAAGCTTACACAGAATTGAAACGAAATCCCGATATGATAAGAAGGGCAATAACTAATCTCATTTTGAGAGTGTAAAAGTACTCCAATTTGGAAAATCTCTTTCAATTTTGTATTGTAAAATAAATAAATAGGTTCGAAGTTTTTCGAAATAAATAAAAAATATTAATATCTAGTTATTTGTGTTGTGGAACGAATACACTCACGGATTACATTTCAAAAATCGTTCACCTCATGAGTTATAACGCTCTTAAGCTTTGAGGTTGAAAATCTCAGCAAAAGACAAGAAATATTTCAAAAAAATCACATAAAATATGAATTCGTTCATTCGCTACTCGCTTGTAACAAGTGTGCCATTCAAAGTGGAAATTGAATTCCTTAGATTGAGTTATGTATTTTTTCATGGCAATAACGAAATTTCTCTAAGTGATGTAGAAAATATAGATTTTGAGACTTGAGAAACCACGATATTCTGAGTAATGTCCTGAAAATATGGATATTGCGTGAGCCACTCGAAAGGACTTTCTGAAATGAACAACCTCATGAAATTTTATCAAAATCGGGCCTCAGATTCCAGAATTATGGCTATTGTAAATTCTGGCCAAAATCCATAAATCACCCTGTATCTCCTGAACTAAGAGCTTTGGGATACAAAACTAGCAACTTTTCTGAAAGGTCTGGATGACCTGCATTGACCAATAGGCTATGGCCAACCACTCATGAAACATTCTGTATATCGAATATCTGATAAATATTTATTATTTATAACATGGCCATTTTTGAGCGCTCGTACTACTTACACGAGGGCTATATCATTTCGTCACGATGTCTGTATTTTTCAAATTTTGAGCCGAAAATGGTCTCAATCGACTATGTTCGACTCACTGATGACGAATCCGTCGGAAAATTCGAGTCTGTCCGTCCGTCCGGCCGTCCGGCCGTAGGCACGATAACTCTCGAACGGATCAACCTAGAGACTTGAAATTTTCAGTGTAGGTTCAGATCCCGAATGCCTCGGTTAAGTTCGTTAATGGGCCAAATTCCACCAGGGGTTCCGTAAATATGGCCGTTCAAAGTTATGTTTCCCTGATTACTTGAAAACTACAGATTCGATCGAGATGAAATTTTGCACTCAGATGGAAAATGAGGTATTTCAGCTACATGCGGAATTTTGTCCAGATCGCATGACCAGAACCATAGAAACCATAGAAAATTGTAACTTTTGAACGGAAATGCCTAGGGACTTGAAATTTTCAGGATAGGTGTGGATCTCGAATGTCGTGATCACGTTCATCTATGAGCAACATTATACAAGGGGTTCCGTAAATACGGTCGTTTGAAATTTTGTTTTCTCGATAAATTCGAAACTTCGGATTCGATCGAGATGAAATTTTGTATTTTAATCGAGAATGATATATTGAAGCAATATTTTGTCCAGATCGCATGACCAGAACCATAGAAACCATAGAAAATTGTAACTTTCGAACGGAAAGGCCTAGGAACTTGAAATTTTCAGGGTGGGTTTGGATCGCGAATATCGCGATCACGTTCATCAATAAGCAAAATGAGACTAGGGGTTCCGTAAATATGGCCGTTCAAAATATTTTTTTCCAGATAGTTTCGGAACTACTGATCGGATTGGAATGAAATTATGCATCTAGCTGAGGAATAATGTATTCAAAGTACGTGCAAAATGTTGTCCAGACCGCATCACCAAGACCATAGATACCGTAGAAAATTCTAGCGAATTATCGAAACAAAATTGATCAGCTGAAGCAGCGACATGAAGTCTGGAGTTTCGCCTAAGTTTCAGAATTTTTTTGACAGCGGTCAAAAATTCCTTCAATTGGTTTCTAAAACTGGAAAATGCGAATCTACCTACAAGGTGCATGTACGAGCGCTCAAAAGCTCCTGCCTTCACGGCAGTGCTTTTCTAAATTTTTATTCCAGATTGCATCGGACCTATGTGTTCCCACAGCCGTCTTTATTAGAAGCCTGGAACGAGAGAAAACTGGCAACGTTGGACGGAGAGATATGGAACTCGGGGGCTTCGCATAATCGAGTTTTCAGTTCAACAAGTCGTAATAGGTTACGCACGTGTTTTTGTTGGTATTTGTGTTTTTGTGAATTAAATAAGTGTAATAAAGTTCAAACTGAAGTGTAATAGTGATTTAAGTGAAGTGAAAGTGTTGTTTTCAGTAATTTTGGTGGGTATATTTGAGATCATCTACTGAGAATCAAGATGGTACGATTGTGTTGTGTTCCAAATTGTAGAAGCAATTATTCGTATCACAAAGATAGGAATTATGTAAGTTGTTTTAAATTTCCCAAAAATGAAGAGCTGAAGCTTCTATGGATGAAAGCTATCCCAAGAAAAGATTTTATTCCGACCTCTTCTAGTTCAGTTTGCGAGAAACATTTCGAAGAAAGTGATATTATTAAGACAGATAAATTTTTAAAGCCAGATGGAACCATTCAATTGTTATCATTAAAATATCCTAAATTAAAAAAAAACGCTATTCCCAAAGTTTTTCCAAATTTACCGAAGTATCTCACAAAATCAACTCCAAAACCGAGGACCGATCCTCAGCTTAGAAAAAATGAAATCATTTCTCGGCAGAATAATGAAATAGAAGCCTTTTTGAGTTCGGACATGATTAAAGATTTCGATGACCTAATCAATAATTATTCAATCAAAATTGATGTATCAGGATGGGAGATTAAGAAATTCGATGAAAAGATTCATTTTTATATAATTAATTTCGAAAAATCATTATCTGTGGATGTTTCAGTTCAAATAGATAGAGACCTTAGATTAAAATTATTTATTAAAAATATTCAGATCTCTCAAAATGATTTAAAATGGATTCTTCCGTACGATCTAACACTTAGTAGGTGGTCTCAACTTACAAATTTACTTTCTCGTTATAAAAATGTAAATAATGAAGATGCTGTACCTGAAGAATTTATGTTAGATTTATTGAAAAGTTCTTTAGCTTCCTTAGAGTTATTTTTAGCTGATAGAAATAATGAAAATTTTGACAAATTCAGACAGGTAGAAATCATTACAGACCAATTACGACAGGTCATAGCAAAAAGAATTAAATACTCATCAAGTACTATAATTATGTCATTTATATTATTTTCACAGTCATCTTCATGTTATGAATTAATGAGAAAATTTTTTATTTTGCCTTCTAGAAGGTATTTGAGATCAATTTCTTCGTCATTAGAAATATCCCCTAATTCTGACAGTGGAAATAAAAACTATCTCTCAAATGTATCTCATAACTTGCCATTATTGGATCGTGTAGTAGTTCTTTTAGTTGATGAAATTTATATCAGTTCCCGTCTAGATTATAGATCAAAAAATATTATTGGTAGCGCAATTAATTATTCCAACGATTTAGCTAAAACGGTACTATCATACATGATAAGTTCAGCTTTTGGAAATATAAAAGAAATAGTGAAATTGTTACCGGTTCAGAAAATAAAAGGTACGGAAATGGTAGACATAACCCAAAATATTATTTCTTTCGTTCAAAATTGTGGTTTTGAAGTTTTGGCCGTAATAACGGATAATCATTCGATTAACAGAGTAATGTTCAACAAATTTTCTGATTCATTCAAAATTAAAAATCCGAACGACGATGAAAAACGAATTTTCTTGACTTTTGATCCAGTGCACATATTCAAAAACATTTGGAAAAATTGGTTGAATCTAAAAAACGTTGATAAAACTTTTACGTTTTGCGATTGGGATGACTTAGAAACGGTTCGATATGCGAAATTTCAAAATTTAATCGATATCTATGAAAAAGAAAGAAACGCTCTTGTAAAACAAGCTTTCAAACTCAACCACAAGTCTCTCTTCCCTTCAGTCTTCGAAAGACAAAAAGTCATATTAGCAGATAATATTTTTCATTATTCCACAATATCTGCCTTGAAGACCAATTCAATGAACGATACGGCTCAGTTTGTCGAAATATTCAGAAAGTGGTGGGATATATTCAATACAAATTCATATATGAAGGGTATAATAAAAAGGAATGAATTTTCAACGCCTTTCGAGAAGGATAGTTTCGAAAATGACGTGAAATTAAATTTTTTGAAAAAATTCATTATTTGGCTGGATAGGTGGCATAAACTTTCGGGATTTAATGGAAAACTTTCAAAAGAAACATATGCTGCTATTCGACAATCCACAATAGTTCTGATAGAAATGGTCGAATATTCTTTCAAAATTTATAGGGAATTGAAGTACATATTAGCGGGAAAATTTAGCACCGACAATTTAGAAAAAAGGTTCGGTTTATATAGATCGCTTTCAGGGTGTAATTATAATGTTTCTTTCGATGACATTTTAGGAGCAGAAAAAAAAATTAGAATCAAGAAAGTTTTCAAACGATCGGAAAAAATGTATACACTTAAGGAAATTAAAGAAAATTTCAACTCCGAGGACTTCATATGCGAGGAAAAATATTCGGACGATAATAGCAAAATAATTTCAGATTTTTTGTTCATTTTAGATTCAGATTATCTCCAA
This sequence comes from Aphidecta obliterata, assembly GCA_963966015.1. Taxonomy (NCBI): domain Eukaryota; kingdom Metazoa; phylum Arthropoda; class Insecta; order Coleoptera; family Coccinellidae; genus Aphidecta; species Aphidecta obliterata. The sequence goes on along the minus strand of OZ014434.1, from coordinate 20,667,995 downwards.
AATAGTGACATAGATAATTCCGCAAAAATTTATGTTTCAGGCTATGCTGCGCATTCAATTTCTAAAAAACTTTCATGTCACGAGTGTATTTCATTAATTAGGGCAGCAAAGGGAATCAAAATTAATAATGAATATTTCGACAATCTGCAAAGAAACGGCTTGTCAATCGCCACCGAATCAGTTAATTTCATATTTGTTCATATGTGTTCGATTTTGGAATTCATTTTAAATGATGAATCAACTTTATCAAGATTTCTACATATTTCAAATCAAAAAATGATTTTATGCGAACTTACTATTCGTAGCATTGAATTGGACTTCTTTTATTCAGAATTTACAGAAACTTGTAGTTGTGGTTCGAATGCAAAAAACATTTTAAATTCACTCTGCTCCATTTTCGCGAATTTACTGCTCAAAAATTATGTGAAAAATAGAAATAATGATTCAAAAGTCGAGCAAATGGAGAAGAAAAGAAAACATTTAGGAGATAGCAAAAAAAAACCATTGAAGAATAAAAAATTATTCACTTTGTTATGAGTTTTTCGAAATTTTCATTACTTAATATATTTCTATATTTATTTATTTATTTGTTATGTTTGAGAGTTTATATTTATGTTGAGAATTTTATTTGAGTTTTTTTTTTTGGCAAGAGATGACCTTACACCTTCCCGTGGTTCTTGCTGAACAATAAATTGAATAAAAATTCAGAGAAATATCATTTCAATTTCAACTTTATCATGAGATTATTGTGCAAAACTAACTGAGATATTCAATTTATTGACTAAGTAGGGTCTTATGTTCATTTTTCTTCCAGCAAAAAATTAATTTGATGACTTGACTAGTGATTTGAATGTGAAATAATATTATATCTCGCGCTATCGCTCCGCACTAGTATACCTACCATTTACGTTCGGATGCGACGATGCCAGACTTCGTTCCAGGCTATCTATAAAGACGGCTGTGGTGTTCCTGTGAGAGAAAAAAATTTCCCTGTATTGGCTCTCGCAAATGTATGAACCAAAAAGCATGTGGCAATAAAGTAACACAAAATTTTCCAAATTCCATCCTGTTAAATATTCTTCATATGACAGTGATATTTGAATCGGATTTATAATAGCATGTAAGATATATTTTGAAACTAGGAAGCATAGATAACAACTATGCCCCTTTGCAGATTTGAATATGATTTCTAGTCCAAGATTCCGGCGTTGCGTAAATCTTTTAAGTACAAATGCAAATGAGCGATAATTTCAGGACGAATGTAAATACCAAACTGAACACAATAAGTAATTGTCACATAACAACTATATGTTCGCCCCTATTTGTTCTTTAAACCACAAGTTAGAAGAAATCAAATCAAACATTATAATTCATCACGTTCTAAAACCGACCCTCGTTGCATATCTTTATTGAGTTCTTTGTCGAAGATTATGGAACGGGTGATATACGAAAGGATGGTGAGTTACTTGGACAAATATTCGATTATCACAAGTTGCCAACATGGTTTCCGTATTAATAGATCAACAGCATGCGAGTTAGTAAATTTTGTGCATGGCTGTTTGGATGATGGCATTTGTGTCGCGGGTTTGTTCTTCTCGCGCTTTTGACACCTTAAATTTTAAGTTTATTCTGAGTAAACTATACAACCTAGGTTTCAGAGGAGTTTTTCTTGAATGGGTTGAAAGTTTTCTGACTGATCGATGGTTGTATGCTAAAGTTGGTCAGCACGAATCCACTAAGTACTCAGTGATGATGGGTGTTTCCCAGGGATCCGTTTTGGGGCCTCTATCATTTATATTTTTTGTTAATGAGTTACCGAATATTATTGTAGAATATTCTTCATTATTGTCAAATGTTAGTATAACATTATTTGCAGATGACACTTCTTTTATTATTTCTGCAAATACTGTCGAAGAGCTAAGGGCCAGGTGTGAGTGAAGTGTTTCTCAAGCTGGTGTCTTAGAAATTCACTCATTTTGAATGTGGATAAGACAGACTTAATCCTCTTCAGTTTGAGAGATTCGGATCATCGATTGATTCTGAATCTTCCATTTGGAAATTTGGAGTCTTCTGATTCTGTTAAGTTTTAGGGTTTGCAGGTTGACAAGGGTCTTAAATGACAGTATCATAGTGATTATGTATGCAGGAAGTTGAGTAGTGCATTTTTTGCTCTGCGACGTTTGAAATCCGTTTTACCTGTAGAAACGCTTCTCCCTGGCATATGCACACCTGAATTATAATGTGATCCTGTGGGGAAATTCTTCGAATAGTGGAGCTGTTTTCATTTCTCAAAAAAAGATAATCCGTCTGATCTTTGGTTTGAAGCCGAAGAAGTCCTGTAGACCTAGTTTTATACATAATAAAATTATGTGTTTTCCTTCAGTATACATATTTAACTGTTTACTTTATACTAGGAAAAATATTCAGTCACTGAAAAAATGCTCTCAGTTTCATGGATATAACACAAGACATAAGGAAACTATCTGTATCCCAAAGCACAGAACATCAAGATTTCAACATTCACCTTTGTATAGTGGCATTAAACTGTTCAATCATCTGCCTGACAGATTGAAAATCTTGGAGTGTTGTTTCAAAAAGACCATTAGAAGTTTTTTGCTGGAGAGGTGCTTCTACAGCTATAGCCAATATTTTTCTAATTCTATTACATGATTGGGTTGTTATTTTCATCCAGAAAATTTATTGTTTTTTGCTATTTTGTTTAGTGTTTAGAATAAGTATACTTTTTCAGTTTGACCAGTCCTTTACAAATGTATTTGTTTAAAGGGATGAATAAAATTATTATTACTATTATTATTATTATTATATCTTAAGGAACTCCATAAAAGCGCATTGTATTCGACTTCTTTGATAATTAAAATAAAATATTTCTGAATCGAATATTTCCATGAAAATTTGTTTGAATATAAGTCACTGGATGTGGATAATTATAAACGGAAAAATTTTAATTTTTGGAAAAATTACCCCCACCACTTCCTGCACAGGACGATTTTTTGACGACAAAGTGATTTCGCATTGTTGTGATGTAGGGAATGATACTTAGTGGTCCATACATTTTAGCCATGAAGTTCACACGGGGTGACACGATAGAGCTCCGTTTGAACCCTACCAATAGGAAGAGAATCAACTACAGAGAAGACGATGACAATGAAGACTTAGAAAAAGAAGTCGATTGAAATGAAGATTTGATGTTAGAACCTCCAGAGGGCGAAACTATCCCAAACCCAACAATAGCAACGGATATTGAAGAAATTGGAAAACGGGAAAGCTCCAGGGAAAGACAAAGTAACAAACTTCATGTTATGGGAATTGCCCAGAAGATGAATAGCAGCGCTAAGGCGCTGGTCTCCCTGAAACGCGACCGACGACTTACGCGGAGCCGCCGTCGTCAACTTCCGAATGATATGTTCGGGAAACCAAGGGCACGGTCTCTCTCAACCGTCGCGTGCGACGTTCAGACCTGTGCCTGTGGTTTCCTGAACATAATCATTCGGAAGTTTACGGCGGTGGCTCCGCGTAAATCGTCGGTCGCGGGTGTTCAGGGAGACCAGCGCCTAACCAATATAGCAAACGAAGTGATACGAACAGAATACTATCCGAACAGATGGAAAACAGCAGAAGTAATTGTGTTCAATAAGCTAGGAAAGGATAGAAAATTCCCACAAAACCACAGGCCGATATCTCTACTGTCAGTAGACTTGAATTTTCCGAAGGATGCATCATCATTGAGTCGAACCTTGTCGATTGAGACCATTTTCGGCTCAAAATTCGACAAATACTGTCATCGTGACGAAATTATAGACCTAGCCCTCGTGTGAGTAGAACGAGAGCTCGAAAACACTAATGGACGGGGCTCTTTTAGACTCATTTCCCCCCTTAGGTCAATAACAATTTGCCGCCCCTCTGAGTTGAGCGAATTAAAGACAACCACATGCCGATTTTTTTAATCAAGTGATTTCAACAGGAGTAGTTGATTAAGACGTGTGTTACACGATCAGTCTGACATCAGTTCAGTCCGTCAGTCTGATCAGAATAATGTAAATAATATCCATTTTGAGTGAAAAACGTTTCATTCCACGTTTTTTTGAGCGCTCGTACTACTTACACGAGGGCTATATCATTTCGTCACGATGTCTGTATTTTTCGAATTTTGAGCCGAAAATGGTCTCAATCGACTATGTTCGACTCACTGATGACGAATCCGTCGGAAAATTCGAGTCTGTCCGTCCGTCCGTAAGCACGATAACTCTCGAACGGAACAACCTAGAGACTTGAAATTTCCAGTGTGGGTTCAGTTCCCGAATGCCTCGGTTAAGTTCGTTAATGGGCCCAATTCCACCAGGGGTTCCGAAAATATGGCCGTTCAAAGTTTTGTTTCCCTGATTACTTGAAAACTACAATTTGATCGAGATGAAATTTTGCACTCAAATGGAAAATGAGGTGTTCAAGCTACATGTGAAGTTTTGTCCAGATCGCATGACCAGAACCATAGAAACCATAGAAAATTTTAACTTTTGAACGGAAATGCCTAGGGACTTGAAATTTTCAGGATAGGTGTGGATCTCGAATGTCGTGATCACGTTCATCTATGAGCAACATTATACAAGGGGTTCCGTAAATACGGTCGTTTGAAATTTAGTTTTCTTGACTTCAGGATAGGTGTGGATCTGAAATGTCGCGTTCACGTTCATCAATGAGCAGAATTATACCAGGGGTTCCGTAAATACGGTCGTTTGAAATTTTGTTTTCTCGATAATATCGAAACTACGGATTCGATCGAGATGAAATTCTGTATTTCAATCGAGAATGATATATGAAAGCAATATTTTGTTCAGATCGCACTACCAGAACCATAGAAACCATAGAAAATTGTAACTATTGAACGGAAAGGCCTAGGAACTTGAAATTCTCAGGGTGGGTTTGGATCGCGAATATCGCAGTCACGTTCATCACTGAGCAAAATAAGACCAGGGGTTCCGTAAATATGGCCGTTCAAAATATTATTTCCCTGATAGTTTCGAAACTACTGATCGGATTGGAATGAAATTATGCACCCAGCTGGGGAATAATGTATTCAAACTACGTGCAGAATTTTGTCCAGATCGCATCACCAAGACCATAGATACCGTAAAAAATTTTAGCGAATTATCGAAAAAAAATTGATCAGCTGAAGCACTGACATGAAGTTTGGAGTTTCGCCTAAGTTTCAGAATTTTTTTGACAGCTGTCGAAAATTCTTTCAATTGATTTCTAAAACTGGAAAATGCGAATCTACCTACCAGGTGCATGTACGAGCGCTCAAAAGTTCCTGCCTTGACGGCAGTGCTTTTCGTAATTTTTGAGTGCTCGTACAACTTACACGAGGGCTATATCATTTCGTCACGATGTCTGTATTTTTCGAATTTTGAGCCGAAAATGGTCTCAATCGACTATGTTCGACTCACTGATGACGAATCCGTCGGAAAATTCGAGTCTGTCCGTCTGGCCGTCCGTCCGTCCGGCCGTCCGGCCGTAAGCACGATAACTCTCGAACGGATCAACCTAGAGTCTTGAAATTTTCAAGGTTTTCAGGTTCAGATCCCAAATGCCTCGGTTAAGTTCGATAATGGGCCAAATTCGCCCAGGGGTTCCGTAAATATGGCCGTTCAAAGTTTTGTTCCCCTGATTACTTGAAAACTACAGATTTGATTGAGATGAAATTTTGTACTCTAATGGAGAATAAGGTGTTCAAGCTACATGTGGAATTTTGTCTAGATCGCATGACCAGAACCATAGAAACCATAGAAAATTGTAACTTTTGAACGGAAACGCCTAGGGACTTGAAATTTTCAGGATAGGTGTGGATCTTGAATGTCGTGATCACGTTCATCTATGAGCAAGATTATACTAGGGGTTCCGTAAATATGGTCGTTTGAAATTTAGTTTTCTTGATAATTTCCAAACTACAGATTCGATCGTGACGAAATTTTGTATACTAACGGAGAATGATATATTCAAGCTACATTTCTCCAGATCACATGACCAGAACCATAGAAACCATAGAAAATCATAACTTTCGAACGGAAAAGCCTAGGGACTTGTAATTTTCAGGATGGGTGTGGATCTGAAATGTCGCGTTCACGTTCATCAATGAGCAGAATTATACTAGGGGTTCCGTGAATAAGGTCGTTTGAAATTTTGGTTTCTCGATAATTTCGAAACTACGGATTCGATCGAGATGAAATTTTGTATTCTAATCGAGAATGATATATTAAAACAATATTTTGTCCAGATCGCATGACCAGAACCATAGAAACCACAGGAAATTGTAACTTTTGAACAGAAAGGCCTAGGAACTTGAAATTTTTAGGGTGGGTTTGGATCGCGAATATCGCGGCCACGTTCATCAATGAGCAAAATTATACTAGGGATTCCATAAATATGGCCCTTGAAAATATTTTTTTCCTGATAGTTTCGAAACTACTGATCGGATTAGAATGAAATTTCGCACCTAGCTGAGGAATAATGTATTCAAACTACGTGCAAAATTTTGTCCAGATCGCATCACCAAGACCATAGATACCGTAGAAAATTCTAGCGAATTATCGGAAAAAAATTGATCAGCTGAAGCACTGACATGAAGTCTGGTGTTTCGCCTGAGTTTCAGAATATTTTTGACAGCTGGCAAAAATTCCTTCAATTGATTTCTAAAACTGGAAAATGCGAATCCACCTACAAGGTGCATGTACGAGCGCTCAAAAGCTCCTGCCTTCACGGCAGTGCTTTTCGTAATTTTTTTTATTGTTGTCCCATTTTACCTATTTCAAGAACGCCCAGCGTGTTTATCGAACTTTCAAAAGCACGCGTTTTTTGAAGTCACCATGGCAACAGCAACGACTCGAGAAACGTTAAGTCCGAGTGACAATTTTTCGATTATAGATCTGACAGGAGTACTCCGCCGAATAAAATATAACTGAATGTAAAACCTTTATTCAAATATTATTTAACAATTTTAATTTTATGAGTGGAAATGGAGAGTGCAATTGGTATTGTTTGAAATATTAATATTTAGATTTTTCAAATCGGAAGAAATGGTGTTTAAATGAATACTGTTAACATCATCAGAAGTGAGGTTGAACTTCCATCAATGGCATTCCCAATAATGTTTGAAACATTCTTTTTATTGCTCTTAAACGTATCCAGTGGCCACAGCTTACGATTTCCATCTTACTTGTCGTTGGATTTGTCATGCCATAATAATGGTAGCGGACTATGTCGGAAAGCATGTCCCGTGTATATCTCAGGATCATCCAATCTGAGATAAAGTGCAATACCAACCACTTCATTGGTATATTTCCCCTCATCTTATCGTAAGAGACTCGGTCTGTACTCACATTTTGGGGGCTTCACCAAATGCACATAACTAATTGCTGCACTGTCGGCTACAGTAAAACGTCGAGCTCTCACTGTCTTAGAAGATCGGATAGTAATAACCACTAAGCGTTCTTCTTCTTTGATATCATGTATACTCCGTTTAAGAATTATTGACATCTCGGTTGGCTGTGAAAAATCGAATTTAAGTTGGTAATAGACTATTCAGTAATATTTTGGGTTGCTGAATTCAGGTTGGTATAGGAATAACACTAACATTACCCATAGAAATCTTGCTTTGATGATTTTATCGAAGATATTGGTGAATAATTATAAAAAATTGCTCTGAATTTGAGTATTTTTTGTCTTATGCTATTAAAATGGCTGGAATTCACCAGGATACATCGCGCCTAACAAGATAACGCCAGGCAGTTTGTCGGTGTTACTTCGAGTTTTTCAAAGATTTGGCATATATTTCCGCTAGTGTTTCAGGTAAACTGTTATTCACCGACTCAAAGTGTATTCTGATTGATCAATGTCTCTTAAATTTTCAGATTTCACCAAGCCCTGTCCGTAGAATATTAGCATGTTATTACAGCCTGGAATTAGCAGTGGAAGAAAACCTGTCCGATACGATTATTCCTTCAAAGAGTCATTGAATGACTTTGTTTTTGCTAGAATTAAAAACAATGAATATATCAGTTTAGATATCCTTTTCGAACTGGCCAAAGAGCACCTAGATTTCAATTGATCGAAGTCAACATTATATCATAAAAAAAATTGGATACAAATACAAAAAAGTTGATCGAAGGAAAATTCTTACTGATAAACAGAAAAATGTAATAAAAATAATGCGATATTGTGATAAATACCGAGAATACACGTAACAAAACTTAAAATTCATTTATCTAGATGAAATTTGGATATTTGAAAACGGTATTCAAATTCGTCAGTGGACACTAGAGAATAATCCAAAAGGTATGCCGAGTATTTTCAAAGGTAAAGGCAGAAGGTGCCCTATTTTGAATGCTGGAACAATTGATGGATTTTTACCTGGATGTGATCCGATTCTTGACAGTGGTATTAATGATACGGATTTCTATGAATGGTGAATTATTTCATAAATAGGTTATTGAAAAATTGAAACCTTCCCTGCAAAAGGATGCCCATCAATAGGATTATGTCAGCTTATTCAATAAACACATCCAAATCACTACACTACGTGCAAACAAAGTTTTCAATGATATTTTTATCTTTGCTCTTGTATCATTCATAGATATTTTAAGTTTATTTATTATACTTATACTGTATGGTACCCTGTTCACATTCCCTCTGCTAATACACATGCTATATTGTTCCCAATTCAAAAGTATACTGAATAATTGTAAAATTGCTCATCAATTATAATATTTTCAATAATTCATGGACAGTTTTAATGAATGAAAATAAAAATTGACTTTCTTAAAGTATTCAACACCGAGCAATAAATAATTCACAAATTGGTTCATATATTGATAGTTCGGAACAGATTTCATGTCAAAATTCTTCATGTACTACAAAGATTCTTAATTTTTGTTTCTCTCTTATTTCTTAATACATTATAACGTTTTATCCAATCCATTCTTATGGCCCTGTGTTCGAAGTATCCAAAAATTTTTTTCTGTTGCACCACTAGCTACCTGCTAGAATTCCATTAATTATCCTTCTTGAATCCTGACATAAAATGGTACTCTTATAGTTATATGGTTACAATTTTGCAAGATTTCCAATACCAATAAATATTGCATGGTCCTGAGTGAAAATAAATATTTATTTGAATGATCTTCAATTTTCCATGGTTGACTTTTATATGAACGATAAGTTCATATTATTTCATATGAAAGCATTCCACGATATTTTTGCGCTTTCAAACCTGAATTCCCATGTTTGAACTGCAATCGAAATATTCCGGCTTAATTATTCGATAATTCGTATATTCATACTCAACACTTTTCTAGGTTATATTTATGTTTTATTTCTATGATGAAATTTAGTGACTTTTTTTTAACTAGAAATAAAGCCTCGACTGGACGTTCATGGCCTGCTTCGATATCAATAATTCTTAAATGGACTATAAGTGGAAATCGCATAATTCACCCCTTCTACAAGTCCCAAAGATACCGCAAATGGCAACCACCTTCAAAAATAAATACGTAATGTCCGGTGTGTGCTAACTTAAGAAACCACACTAATTGCACTAATGAGTTTATTCCAGAACTTTTTTAAAATATTTGATTATTCCAATCAACTCCTAACTATCTAACAACAAACAATCTGGTCCGTTTCCATAGCGATACCTCGACCGTGCTGCCAACCCATATCCGATCAGATGTTGCAACTCCAGTTCTTCTTCTTACTGATTCATCCGTTTCCACAATCCCTTCATTTTGTTCAGCATCAAAGGTTGTATCTTCCTGGTGTCTTCACCAAGGTCTTCCCCTGATTCATTGGTGGAGATCGAGTCAAGTCCGAGCGTCGTGGATTCGATGGGGTGTGATGTTGAGAGTGTAGTTGGGTGGGTTTCGGACTCTGGAATTGAATCTGAATTTTTAACAGTCTCTAGTTCTGTATCCGGGATTTTCTTAACGTGGCTTATATGTCGTTTCAGCATTTGTCCGTCTGAACTAGCTACCGTTAATTCATTTCCTTCTCTTCTAAGTACTCTTTATTTTCAAACTTGTTGTTAATTTATGAGGTATGATCATATTTTTAATCAGAACCTTATCTCCTCGGTTAATTTCTTTTTTTTTTGCGGCTCTTGATCTATCTTCTCTTTCCTGTCCTTTCTGGTTGCTTATTATATCTTGGTCACGTGCTTTTTCATCTCCTTGTTTCTCGAGTAAATCAGATATTGATGGAATTTTGTCACGGATGCTCCTGTTCAGGAGTAGTTAGGATGGTGATTTTCCTGTTGTGCCATGAGGTGTTACATTGAACATTAAGGTGAACTTTTGAATTTCTGTGCGGTTGTTGAGTTTATTTGCATGACATATTTTCAATCTCTTCAAAATAGATCTGTTCATGTTTTCTACCTCGCCGTTGGCTTGAGGCCAGTATGGCGGGATTTTTATGAATTCGATGTTATTGTGTCGACAATACTCTTTGAATTCCTAGCTGGAAAATTGTGGTCCATTATCAGCTCTTATTGATTTTGGGAATCCTAACTGTGTAAATATTTCAGTTAATTCATTTATAATAACCGCAGAGGTAGTAGTTTCCAGAAACTTTATCTCTTGATATCGGTAATAATAATCAATTATAACTGAGAGTTGCTCATGATTAGGTAAGGGACCCATTAGATCAATGGCAACGCATTGCCATGGTCCCTCTGGAAATTGGTGCCTTTTCATTGGTGGTGGTCTATTTGGAAGAGTCACTAAAAGACAGTCCCGGCATCCTTTAACAAACTTTTCAGCTTGTTTCTCTATTGACGGCCACCATACTTTAGCTCTCAATCTTCTTTTCATAACGGTTTCCCCTGGATGACCTTCATGGGCCAACTGTAAAACACGATCACGTAATGATTCGGGAATGACAATTCGGGTTCCAAGAAGTAGAACAGGTCCCATTGTGGTCAACTCTTGCCGAAATGGGAAGAAAAAAATTACGAAAAGCACTGCCGTGAAGGCAGGAACTTTTGAGCGCTCGTACATGCACCTTGTTGGTAGATTCGCATTTTCCAGTATTAGAAATCAATTGAAGGAATTTTCGACAGCTGTCAAAAAATTCTGAAACTTAGGCGAAACTCCAGACTTCATGTCAGTGCTTCAGCTGATGAATTTTTTTTTCGATAATTCGCTAGAATCTATGGTCTTGGTGATGCGGACAAAATTTTGCACGTAGTTTGAATACATTATTCCTCAGCTAGGTGCATAATTTCATTCCAATCCGATCAGTGGTTTCGAAACTATCAGGAAAAAAATATTTTGAACGGCCATATTTACGGAACCCCTAGTCTAATTTCGCTCATCGATGAACGTGATTGCGATATTCGCGATCCAAACCCACCCTGAAGATTTCAAGTTCCTAGGCCTTTCCGTTCAAAAGTTACAATTTTCTATGGTTTCTATGGTTCTGGTCATGTGATCTGGAGGAATGTAGCTTGAATATAAATTTCTCCATTAGTATACAAAATTTCGTCACGATCGAATCTGTTTTGAAATTATCAAGAAAACTTAATTTACGGAACTCCTGGAATAATTTTGCTCATAAATATCCGTGATCACGACATTCTGAAAATTTCAAGTCCCTTGGCGTTTCCGTTCGAAAGTTACAATTTTCTTTGGTTTCTATGGTTCTGGTTACGCGATCTGGACAAAATTTCACATGTAGCTTGAACACCTCATTTTCCGTTTGAGTGCAAAATTTAATCTCGATCATATCTGTAGTTTTTAAGTAATCAGGGAAACAAAACTTTGAACGGCTATATTTACGGAATCCCTGGTGGAATTTGGCCCATTGACGAACTCAACCGAGGCATTCGGGAACTGAACCCGAACTGAAAATTTCAAGTCTCTAGGTTGTTCCGTTCGAGAGTTCTCGTGCTTACCGACAGCCGGACGGACAGACCCGAATTTTCCGACGGATTCGTCATCAGTGAGTCGAACATAGTCGTTTGAAACCATTTTCGGCTCAAAATTCGAAAAATACAGACATCGTGACGAAATGATATAGCCCTCGTGTAAGTAGTACGAGCGCTCAAAAACATTGGTCAGCAACCCACGAGGAGTCCTTCTGCAATTTGTTGACAACCTCTATCATTTGCTTATCTTTTTGACTTTCCGGAATTATCTGTGAAATATTCATTGCTCTGGGAGAGTTTCGTTCCAACACTGCGAATACATAGTTCTCGCTCTCTTTGTCGATGCTTCGGATTTTAATTGGCATAGTCTGGATATTGAGTCAGCTATATTAGGTGAGTTTTCCAGATTGGTATATTACTTTGAATTTGAATAATTGTAATCTAAGAACCCATCTTTCTATTCTAGTTGGAGGTTTCGACGTTGGTTTGAATATAGTTTCTAAGGGTTTGTGTTACCAGTTCGAATTCTAATCCGGCCAAATGGTAATGAAAACGTTCAACCATACCAGCGCTAAACTTTCCTGTTCTGTTTGTGAATACCCTCGTTCGACAGCGAAACGGCTTTTGCTTGCAAAAGAAATTACTTGGGGTATCTGTTTATCATCAAATTGTAATAAAATTTGCGGCTAAAGCAACAGGGCTTGCATCAGCTATCAAACGTGTCCTCAGTTTTTGATCGAAGTATGACAGAGTAAGGAGTTCCGCTAAACATTCCTTCAGTTTATCGAAGTTTTGTTGGTGGTTTTTGGTCCATTCAAATTTTTCATCTTGTTTTATTAATCTTCGAAGAGGTTCAGAAATAGTTCCCAAATCTGGTATAAACTTTCCTAAATACGTTACCAGTCCTGGGAAAGTTGAATTTTGTTTGGGAGTAAAATAATCTGAAAGTTTATTTATGAGAGCCGTGAAAATATCATTATTTTCTTCTGGATTATATGTTTCAATCGCTCCAGGAGTGTTATATGCTGTAATTGCGTTCCCCCCAAATGCAGGAGTTTGTTTCTCTTTTTCGAAATATCTGTGATATATTCTGCCGCTAGATATAATTCCAGAGATCGCAACCATTTCTCCCATTCACCCCGAATCAAGGATTTATCTATATTATCGCAGAGAAAAGGTCTTATGCCGTTTTCAGACATCATAACTGCAACAAAACAATCTCGTTTCCTAAAGCATTACTGAATATTCAACTTAAAAGTTATATTTCTCATTGAAGATCTATGAAATGATCGACTTTCGAGAAATTTTGACGATGTGTCAAAAGACACATTTAATTCCCAGAGAAACGTTACGAAATATTTATGATCGACGTACCTAATACATTTCAGATTTTCTGGAGGTGTCAAAAATCGGCATTTTTCGAACCGGGTTCTTACGGAAACGGTAGAAAAGTCCGAATTGAGACCTCACGTCTTCGAGCTAGAAATTCGTCCCTCGGCGGAGACCGAGATGTTGACTTTTAAATATACCAAAATCATCATCTTGGAAGGCCCACAAGGCCTTTTTTATGGGCTTCAGGACCCCGAACTGTCCTAAGATTAGGATAACAATTCGTCATTTGGCTCACAAGGCCTTTCTTTACTGGGCTCCAAGACCCCGAACTGTCCTAAAATTAAAATAACAACTCGTCATTTGGCTCACAAGGTTCTTTCTTTCCTAGGCTCGAAGACCCCGAATTGCCCAAAAATTAGGGTAACAATTCGTTAATTGGCTCACAAGGCCTTTCTTCCTGGGCTCAAAGACCCTGAACTGCTTTAACATTAGGGAAACAATTCGTTAGTTAGCTCACAAGGCTCTTTTTGAGCGCTCGTACTACTTACACGAGGGCTATATCATTTCGTCACGATGTCTGTATTTTTCGAATTTTGGGCCAAAAATGGTCTCAATCGACTATGTTCGACTTACTGATGACGAATCCGTCGAAAAATTCGAGTCTGTCCGTATACACGATTACTCTCGAACGGAATGTTCTAGAAAATTGAAATTTTCAGGTTAGGTTCGAATCTCGAATGCCGCGGCTGAGTTCGTTATTGGGCAAAATTCGCCGAGGGGTTCCGTTAATATGGCCGTTCGAAATTTTGTTTTCCTGATTACTTCGAGACTACAGATTCGATCGAGATGAAATTTTGCACTCTAATGTAAAATAAGGTGTTCAAGCTACATGCAGAATTTTGTTCAGCTCGCATCACCAAAACCATAGGAACCATAAAAAATTGTAACTTTTGAACGGAAACGCCTAGGGCCTCGAAATTTTCAGGATAGGTGTGGATCTCGATTGTCGTGATCACTTTCATCTATGAGCAAAATTATACTAGGTGTTCCGTAAATATGGTCGTTTAAAATTCAGTTTTCTTGATAATTTCAAAACTACAGATTCGATCGTTACGAAATTTTTTACACTAATGGAGAAAGATATATTCAAGCTACATTTCTCTAGATCGCATGACCAGAACCATAGAAACCAAAGAAAATCCTAACTTTCGAACGGAAAGTCCTAGGGACTCGAAATTTTCAGGATAGGTGTAGATCTGAAATATGGCGTTCACGTTTATCAATGAGCAGAATTATACTAGGGGTTCCGTAAATGCGGTCGTTTGAAATTTTGTTTTCTCGATAATTTCAAAACTACGGATTCGATCGAGATGAAATTTTTTTTTTTAATAGAGAATGATATATGAAGCAATATGTTGTCCTGATCGCATGACCACAACCATAGAAACCATAGAAAAATGTAACTTTTGAACGGAAAGGCCTAGGAACTTGAAATTTTCAGGGTAGATTTGTATCGCGAATGTCGCGGTCACGTTCATCAATGAGCAAAATTAGACTAAGGATTCCGTAAATATGGCCGTTCAAAGTATTTTTTTCCTGATAGTTTCGAAACTACTGATTGGATAGGAATGAAATTTTGAACCTAGCTGAGGAATAATGTATTCAAAATACGTGCCAAATTTTGTCCAGATGGCATCAACAAGACCATAGATACCGTAGAAAATTCTAGCGAATTATAGAAAAAAAATTGGTGAGCTGAAGCACTGACAAAGTCTGGAGTTTCGTCTAAGTTTGAGAATTTTTTTGACAGCTGTCGAAAATTCCTTCAATTGATTTCTAAAACTGGAAAATGCGAATCTACCTACAAGGTGGATGTACGAGCACTCAAAAACTCCTGACTTCACGGCAGTGCATTTCGTAATTTTACATTTTTATTTCCATTTTATGTAGTAATAATACCAGTATTCATGATTTCAAAGCGCTCCAATAAAAAAAATAGGATAAAGTATTCGTGGATAGTTGGTCTTTGAAACACTTGCTCTATTACGAGCACGACGGCGCGCGTGTGAATCCATTTTTTTATTTATTTTTGTTTTATTTTTTTTATACTTTCGTATTCTATTTTCTACAATATTTTTCAACACTACTGCAAAATCAATTTTTTTTTGCACAACCTAGGGGAAATGTGTCTGAGACGGCATAGCTGATGAGATGGCTTACAACGTGTTTCAGAGGTTGACGTTCAATTTTTGGCGCCAGTTCCATGCGTATACACTAGAATAAGACGTGGTTAAACGTCTGCGTGGGTTCTAGTAAATTTTGTAGTAGTCAGCGGTCAGCGCATGCGAAGAAAGTTCATCGGGTTGCCTGAAAATTTACAGCAGCGGTTGTTTTCTGTGAACAGTTGAAAAAAAAGGGGAAGATCGAGAAGTGCAAATGTTTTCTATTATTTCAGAATAGTATGTTATTTTTCATCTTAGTATCCACCATTGTTATAAAGAAAGAAAAAAGTGCTGGTGTTTGCTGGAGGAGATGGGGGAGATGGCATACGTGATATGCTGATGAGATGGCATAGGTTCGCCATGTCATCCAGGCACTTTCTTAACCCAAATAGACCTGAAACCTTTTTTTTCCGAATTTCAATGATTATTTCCTTCCTATTAATTTTGACCAATCGCTATCAAGAATTGGTATGTCAAATATAAATTTTCAGTGAAAAAATTACTCAACAACTGTCAACTTAGCTGTCAGCAGTTTTTCCGGAAAAAAAATTGAAAAAATTTCATGCAAGTTTGACAATTCGCTTTGTAGAAACAAACTTGATGGTTTCTATGCTGTGTTGCTATGTATCGTTACCAAAAACAAAGATCACAAACAACGCTTACGAATTTATTAATTTTTCAACTGAAACTCAAAATGAATCGGTTTGGAAATGTTTCCGAAAGTAAAATTAATGCGGCTGTTGAAAATAGTGTTCCACTAAATAATCTGAAAATTCACACATAAAATGTTCATTCAACTCAGGAAATAATCTTACCAAATATCCCTCGGGCATTCAATTTTTCCTGTGGAAAAATTGGAACACTCGTTTCTAAGTAATCTGTTTTAACAAATTACTTAGAAACTCGTTTTTCCGAATTTTTCCGAAAAAATTGAATGCACTAGGGATATTACCCCCGATAAAAGTGCACGAGTATGGCTGAAATGAAGACTTTTCATATACAAAGTTTTATTGTGCAGTTACTCTTCAGAAAAAATTGAAATTTGTGTTGTTCTTAAAGGAACAGTAGGAACTACATTTCATTTTATCGCAAATGTCATGAGCTATTAAATTATAATATATGGTGATTATAAAAGTCATTTTGGGGATAACGACATATGGAATGTCGACGAATCAGGCTTTCCAACAGTACCTTCGTCATAATCATATTATCATGTATGCCATCTCATCCATAGTGTTGAGGGTGAGATGGCACATGAAGACCTTTTTTGATTATCATGTTACACTTTCATATTATTAAAATATTCAATTTTGAATAAACAATTGAATAGACTATACATTTCTTCTGGTCCTAACATCTTAGAAATATTTATATTGATAGGTATAGACCCAGTTAAAAAAGTATGCCATCTCAGACTCATTTCCCCTAGTTTCAATGCATAAAAAGGCAAGAGAATTCAAACGCCCTTCAGACATGATAGATCGCAAATATGATAAAATTCGTTTCAAAGCTGAAAAAGAACTTTCTGCTGAGCAGACAACTTGCACCAAGCTTTTTTTTCGCTTCTAGTTTTTGGAGGACGTTCTTAATGAGCTCCGTAGGCTCTGAAGTGCAAACATTCTTCTTGAAGCTGTCGTCTAAATCGTCAAGATAACTAGAAATAAGATCAGTAACTTGTACTCCTAATTCTTCAGAATCAAGTTTTTTTAATTTTAATGAAAAAGAAAACTCCGCAGCAGAATCCTTGTAACAAATTTTCAAGTTCATAAAATCCCTTGTCTGTTTTCAAGAACTTTCTTCATACTGAAAATTTTCACTATAATATTCTACTCGATAATCGCAAGTTTTCGCCCTAAAGGTTGGTTCGCATTAGGCCAGTATTTTGTTCGAGTAGCGAGTGATTAAACTAAACACTGTCCAAAAATCGTTCGCACTATGCTTTTAGTACAGTTCACAAGTGAGTAGTGTTTTGCAACATGAACAGCCTACAACGAATTAAAATAAACAAAGTGATTAAGCTAATCGTATTGGCTATTTTAGAAGAGGCGGATGAGGAAATTTGTGTTATTGATAAAAAGAAGCTATGGGTACGAAAATGGATCGAAAGAAGACAAAAACTAGGAGTTACTAATTGTCTTCTGAAAGAATTAGCATTGGAAGATCCCAGACAATACTTTTGTGAATTTTCTGTTAACCTTCCGCAGTCCTACATGTTGTTAGTTTATGAAGGGGGTATTCATCGCCCCCTCTACAACTTTCGTGTAGCTGTTTCCATCATAAAAAAACAACTTTTGGTTTGCAAAAAAATATTGTATTTTTCGAATTTTTTCTTTGTTATATGCTCAGCTTAAAATAAAATTCGAAAATGAACAAATATTTTTTTCTAAACACTTATATATATCGTTCCACGAAAAAATCAGCATAAAGTCAATGAAAACAAATCCTGAGAGGATTTGCGGAGAGAAGAGCTATTCCTGCAATTACAAGTATTTCTATACTTTCTTGCTACTGGAGGCAGTTTAAGGACACTTCCCTTCCCTTTCACCAAATCCTGAAATATCCATTGATTATTCAATATCCAAATATGTATATATATATATTTCGTCTGTTTCTTTTTGTATTTATTTATTTATTTATTTAATGACTCGGTATGGAATACAACGGGACAAGCCACGAATACAGTATTCACCTAGTTCTAAAACAAAATATATCGTTACATTTCAACAGAAGAAATCAATGACAAATGAAAGAAACACATGAATTGAAATATACACTCAGATACACATACCAACATAAAAGTTAAATAACCAACGAGAAAACATTCCTAAGATAGCGTTTCAACCGGGCCAGTGCTACACTGAAAAGATCTAAATCAGTGCAGTGATTATTGTAGGTACTAATCATTCTATAAATAAGAGCATTCTGTCCACTGGTTGTTCTTCGGAAGGGGGCATACAAGATGTTATCATTTCGAAGTCTCATATCAGGAACCTTAAATGGAATAGACCCCAAAATACTAGGTGCATCTAAAAATCCGTTCAGTAACTTGAACAGCAGCACAATATCAGTAATCTGTCGACGATTTTCCAACTTCAGCAGACCAAATTTCTTCCGTATATGAGAATATTCATGATAATTATAAACAATGTTATTTTTAAAAGCCAAAAACCTCAGAAATTTGTTCTGTATCCTTTCAATTCTGGTTATATAGTTATATACAGTTATAATGTGGACTCCAGATTATCGACGCAAAGTTTAAACGACTATAGACAAACAAATGAAAAATACAATGCCAAGTAAGTTTTATTATGTTGGAAGGACCTGCAGGCGAAGAACCCATTCAAGCATCTTATTTACATCCCTAATTAACCGATCAACATGCTGACCAAACATAAGCTTTCTATCAAAAAAAAAGTATTGGGTGGCCTTGATATTCCACAAACATTTTTGTTCTAAATATTTCGAAACGAATTTCAAAGTGTTTTCTTCGCTCCAGCGGAACGTCATATTGGCGGCTACTAATAGAACTAATGAACTCTACTAAATTGACGAGTTCGCACTTGTTCGGCAAGCCAGTGATCACGGACGCGTGGTGGGAGGTGCTACTCGCCCGTTGAAATAGAGTCAAATGGATCGACTCGTCTAAATTACTTGCCTAACTACTCGACTAAATTTTCATTGTTCAGGCACGTTTAGTTACTAAATCACTCGCTAATCGACTAAATACTCGCCTAATGCGAACCAGGCATTAGGCCATGTCCTATGTTGGCCTTTTCGTTCGAAAGTTATAATTTTCTATGGTTTCTATGGTTCTCATCATACGATCTGGAAAAAATGGAGCTCGAATATATCATTCTCAATTTAAGTACAAAATTTCGTCAGGATGGAATCCATAGTTTTGAAATTATCAAGAAAACCGAATTTCAAAAGGCCATTTTCACGGAACCCCTATTCTAATTTTGCTCATTAATCAACGTGAGCGCGAAATTAGGGATCCGAACCTATCCTGAAAATTTCGAGTCCCTAGGCCTTTCCGTTCGAAAGTTATAATTTTCTATGGTTTCTATGGTCCTGATCATGCGATCTGGAAAAATGTAGCTCGAATATATCATTCTCAATTCAAATACAGAATTTCGTCACCATCAAATCCATAATTTTGAAATCATCAAGAAAACTGAATTTCAAACGGCCATATTTACGGAACCCCTAGTCTAATTTTGCTCATTGATACACGTAAACGCTACATTCACGATCCACACTTATCCTGAAAATTTCAAGTACCTAGGCCTTTCCATTACAGAGTTATAATTTTCTATGGTTCTGGTCATGTGAGCTGGACAAAATTCTGCAAGTAGCTTGAGTACGTAATGTCATGGAAATCCAAAAGTGAAAAATAAATTCAAATTAGATCACCAAAATTCAAGAATTTTTTTTCAGAACATCGTATAAATTATAGTAAAATGAGTTTTTTAAGATGGTTCAAAATAATTTATTTGTTACCATAGAAATCTATTGAATTATTAGAATTGAGCAAGCCAATTTTTTTTGACAATTGAAACAAGTCAGTGTGGAAATACTTCTTTGAATTGTATTATTAAAATTGAGATTTGAAAACGAAAGATTATCGAAGATTTATGCAGCCTGACATCATGAAGTTGTTAATTTAGTGAGATTCAAATGGCTGTTAGTTGTTAAAAGCCTTCAAATTTGAGGTTCAAGGAGATACCGGAATCAAACTGCTGTATACTCATTGCCGACTTCACAATTTAGAAGAAAACTGTGGGATAAAACTGCCCCTACAGCTCATTCCAGAAATATTAGTGGAACCCGAGGCAATACATCTTATAAAATCAATCACTAAATTCCAAGATATTTTCTACGAAACGGAGGAGAAATTTGAAGCTTGCATTTTGATGAACTATATTTAGAGTAAGCTGTTCACTGTGAGTTTTTAATTTAGATCTTGTTCAAAAGGAGTAATAATTCAGAATTTATAAAATTATTAGAATTAGTTTATTGAATTTGAATAATAAGTTGTTGTAAACAAAAATTATTTTATTTGTGCACATTTGTAAGAAATTTCAGAGAGATTAGAGACTAAAATAAAAGAAAATTCCAGGGAACTGAAGGAAACCAGAGACAGAATTGATATAATAGAAAACAGACTTGAAAAGAAAATTGAAGAAGATATAATTGCAATGAATGACATACTCACAACAAGAATAGATGTAACCGTATGAAAATTTGAGAAACAAATAGAAATAAATTCTCAGATACATCAGAAGGGATTAGAAGTGACTGAAGTCAATATAAGAAAAGATTTTAATGAGCAATTGGAAAAGAACAAAAATGTAATTTATATCAATGCAGAAATTCAAAATGAGAAGATAGAGAAACCAAATGAAAAATTAGAAAGAGTAATTAACAAGGAAAAATCTATCACACCAGAAATAATAAATAAAGGGGATAGTAAATGGAAAAATTAAAATACAGCATCCAGTACCATTCGTCAAATATTTGGAGCATAAGGAAAAATTATTCCTAACATTCATAACATTCAAGGAGTTTGTAAGAAATGTGTTATCAGATGAAGCATTATTGTGGTTCAACAATAAAGAAATGGATATAGAGAATTTCACAGAATTCAAATCAAATTTTTAAATTATTTTTGGGGAATATCCCAACGAAAAGTCATAAAAAATGAATTATTCAGTGGAAAATTCAATCCTATGAGAGGATGTTCATATCATAAATATGCTATGCAAATTTATAGTGTTGCACAATATTTGAATTCAGATTTCACAGAAGAATATATAGTGAGTTTGATTATAACATTTTGATAAAGATTTAGAAGAAGTTTTGTTATTATATGATTTTAAAGATATGGATAAGTTTTGTCAGTTTTTGATGAGTCAGGAATATAGGTTGAGGAGACAGAATAATTCCAACCATAATATACAATATTATAGACACAATAATAATAATGGTATACAACAAAATCGGGGAAATGAAATGCAACAAGGACAAAGGAATAATAATTACAGAAATTACAACAATAATCACAGAAATAATGCAAGATATAGAGATAACAATAATTACAGAAGTCAGAATTATAATAGAAATGAAAGATCAGCTTATAATGAAAGAAATGTTAATGGAAATAATCATCAAAGTGGAAATCTAAGAGAAGAAAATAGAAGAATGAATAATGTAAATAGGCATAGTGATAACCCAGAAAATAACAGCCAAGAACAAAGGACTCAACATGAAAACCAAAATGAAAATTTTCAAAGAAAGCACCTATTGAAAATAATAATATTTATCAACATCCAAGAGAATTTATAAATTTAGAGAAAAAAATTGATTATGGTGATATCAAAAGTTTGATATATGTTAAAGCAAAATTTTATTCGAAAAATATCAAAATTTTAGAAGACACAGGTTCAGAAATATCATTAATAAATGAAAATTTAATGAAAGAACTAGAAACAAATTTGTTATAAATACCCAAAACAACTTTGATAGGTGCAAATAAAAAAAAATTAGGGGAAATTTCAACAGGGATAATAGGTGAAATAATATTCAAAGAAAGAGATCATAAAATGCAACTTATGGTAATAGATAATATGGATTATATTATGGTACTTGGAACAGATGAAATGGACAGGAATGACATGATGGTTGACTACAAAAATGGACAATTACAAATAGGAGAAGAAATATGTTATTTTGAGAAAGATAAAGAAAATACAGTAAGAGTAGAGGATATTGAAGAAAATATAAAATTAAAAGAAATACATGTGCAGAAACTACAGGATCTTAATGGTATTATATGTGATTTGAATAAGAGAAGAGAGGTAGTGAATTTATTAAAAAAATATAAAAATATTATAACTAATGAAAATAGAATTGCCAAAGACTATACACACAAAATACAAGTCAAAGGATTAGAAAATTTTAAAAGTAAAACATATCCAATACCGTATAAATACCGAAAAGAAGTATCACAAGAAATAAATAAAATGATAGAGAATGGTATTATAGAGAAGTAATTCCAGATTCGTAAATCCCATAGTCGTTGTTAGGAAAAGAAATGGAGAATTAAGACTTTGTTTAGATGCAAGAAATATAAATAAATACACTGCTCCCCAATACGAAGCACCAATGAATATGGAAGCTATTTTTGGTAGAATTACAGGTTCTCACATTTTTTCGAAGGTAGATCTGAAACATAGTTTTTGGTTAATTCCATTGGATAAGGATAGTAGAGATTACACTGCTTTCTCTATTGATGGTGTATTATACAGATTTAAAGTTGTTCCTTTTGGATTGCAAAGTTCTTGTTCTGCATTAGTGAGAGCACTTCATACAATTTTGAATAAACATGAAGATTTCATTTTACATTACATAGATGACATATCAATATATTCTAAAGATGAAAATAGTCATTTGAATCATATTGATGAAGGAATTAGATACAGCAGGATTGAAAATTAATGTAGGAAAATGTCAATTTTTTCAAAAAGAAGTTATATATTTGGGATATAAGCTAGATGAAGAAGGAATAACAATAGATGCAGAAAGAATACAAATTATTGAAGAATATAAAAGACCAGAAAATTTGAGAACATTGAGAGGATTTCTAGGATCAGTAAATTATTTCGAGGAATTAATTCCGCATTGATTAAAAGGAAAAGGAAATAAATGGGAATGGAAAGAGGAACAAGAACAAGCTTTCAGGAGAATAAAAGAAGAATTTTCTAAAAATTTGAAAATATATCATCCTCAATATGAAAAACCATTCACATTAAGAACTGATGCGTCGATGTATAAATTTTCGGGGGTGTTATTGCAATATCAAAATGATATAGAAGTACCTATATGTTTTGTGTCTCGAGTAACAAAAACATAAGAAAGAAAATATAGTGCAACTGAATTGGAATTTGCTAGTATTATATTTTGTGTTAAAAAATTGAGATTTTATTTACTAGGATCGAAATTTTCAATTGAAACAGATCATCTATCTTTGTTGAATATCATGAATAATAAATTACTTAATAACAGAAAACATCGAGGAACATTACTTATTACTTTTACAAGAATACGATTTTGAAATCAAATATATAAAGGGTAAAAATAATATAGTAGCAGATATATTAACAAGAAATGATGAAAAAGGAAGAGAAGAAAATAGGAAATTACAGATTGGTTTGAATAAGTTAAAGGAGGATGAGGGAATTTTTTCGAATAAAGAAATTATAGAAGATTGAAGGAAAATGACAGCACAAGAATAGAAAAATTGCATGATGTTTATATAAAAATAACAGAAAAGAAGGAATTACATGTTACAGGTGAAAAATTAGCAAAAGAAATTTTCAGGAAATTACATGATGAATATGGACATCCAGGAAGAAAAATTTGGTTGATATTCCGAGAAAACTTCATATCAAAAAGAGATACGACAATAAGTAAAAATGTCACTAAATATTGCACAGTATGTCAAATGAACAAAAACAAAAATTTCATGAACCATAATCAACCAAGGAATATAGTAGTTGACGAAAAGTTAGATACAGTGGCTATAGACTTTCTTGGAGAGCTAATAATGACAGAGAGAGGAAATAAATTTATTTTCATAATGGTTGATGTATTTTCAAAATATATCAAATTTTATTCATGCCCAAATACCAAAGTTAATACCATTGAAAGAGCAATTAATCAATATGTGGAGGAAATTGGAACACCAAATAGAGTTATATTAGATAATGCAACATATTTCCAAAATGATAGATTTAAAAAGTTTTGTTTTAAAAAAAAAATTCATTACATTATACAAGCATAAGACATCCTGAATCAAATCCTTCGGAAAGATTTGTACAAAAAGTATTGAAATTTTTCAGAATATTAGTAGAAGGAAATCACAAGACTTGGGATCTTCAATTAAACAAGATAGAATATTAGACTCCATAATACATAATGAAACAAATAAAACCTGAAAGACATTGGGATAATACAGAAGAAATTGAATATGAAGAAATTATACAAGAAATAAAAAATTACGAGAAGCACTGCCGTGAAGGCAGGAGCTTTTGAGCGCTCGTACATGCACTTTGTAGGTGGATTCGCATTTTCCAGATTTAGAAATCAATTGAAGGAATTTTCCCAGACTTCATGTCAGTGCATCAGCTGATCAATTTTTTTCGATAATTCGCTAGAATTTTCTACGGTATCTATGGTCTTGGTAATGCGATCTGGACAAAATTTTGCACGTAGTTTGAAAACACTATTCCTCAGCTAGGTGCAAAATTTCATTCCAATCCGATCAGTGGTTTCGAAACTATCAGGAAAAAAATAGTTTGTCCACGACCATTGAATAATATATTTATTTTGAATGCTTTTGATGAAGGAAAATGACAGTCATTAATCAAGCCCGTGGATAATAGGCGTGTATAATGAATATTATTCACTCCATGCATAGATCATCTGACCATCGATTTGCTGGATTTTTCATTCAATCTGACAGATTAAAAAGTATCTGAGACGTTCGAATTTTGCGGCAATTTTATTATAAATTATAAATACTTCATCGAAAATAAGTAGATTATGCAGATCGAAGGTGATGATGAATTGGTCAGTACTCCACCAGAAATCTGAGATGCTGCAAAAATGACTGAAATGGAACTTCTCCGGAGAAATTACGGAATCTATACCTCTCAGTATTCAATAATTTTATGGATTGGAGAGCGGCAAATGAAATTGGATCATTTTCGTAGTCAGTTTCACTTGTATATTTCTAAAAATTATCAGCGAAATGCAAATCATCAACATTATAGTCACATTATTCCATGTTGAAGAGCACGCTTGCCATACATGAAGGAATCGATATTGAAAACTATAGAAGACTGCGTTCACTTCTGAAAAGGAAATCAGAAGGCTTTCAGCCAAAAAAAGCAAGAGTTTCTTCTGCGGAATAAATAAAAAAAGTTCTTTCTGAGCCTTTGATTAGAAATATCTTGCAATGAAGGTGAAAAATAGTAACATGAGATAAATGAGTAGAATCGGAATCAAGTTTTGACGTTTCTCGTAAGCTTGATAATTTCCAGCAATCACAGAAAATGAAGTTGACGATTCTGACAACTCTATTTTAGGTATGTTGAAAATGCTGAATTATTCCAATTTTACCACTAAAGTCGTGGACAAAGTATAGTATTTAACTCGCATATAATTGCTATTATTCACTTGGGTGATTTGCGACACTCGCCTGCGGCTCGTGTCGCAAACTTCACCCTCGTGAATAATAGCAGTCATTATATGCTCATTGAATAATATACTATTGAACGGCCATATTTGAGGAACCCCCAGTCTAATTTTGCTCATTGATGAACGTGACCGCGATATTTGTGATCCAAACCCACCCTGAAAATTTCAAAATCCTATGCCTTTCCGTTCAAAAGTTACAATTTTCTATGGATTCTATGGTTCTCGTCATGCGGTTTGGACAAAATATTGCTTTAATATATCATTCTCGATTAAAATACAGAATTTCATCTCGATCTAGTCCGTAGTTTCGAAACTATCGAGAAAACAAAATTTCAAACGATCATATTTACGGAACCCCTAGTATAATTCTGCTCATTGTTAAACGTGAACGCGACATTTCGATCCACACCTATCCTGAAAATTTCAAGTCCCTAGGCCTCTCCGTTCAAAAGTTATGATTTTCTATGGTTTCTATGGTTCTGGTCATGTGATCTGGAGAAATGTAGCTTGAATATATCATTCTCCATTAGTATACAAAATTCCTACACGATCGAATCTGTAGTTTTGAAATTATCAAGAAAACTAAATTTCAAACGACCATATTTACGGAACCCCTGGTATAATTTTGCTCATAGATGAACGTGAACGCCATATTTCAGATCTACACGATCAAATACATAGTTTTGAAATTATCAGGAAAACTGAATTTTGAACGACCATATTAACGAAACCCATAGTCTAATTTTTCTCATTGATGAACGTGACCACAACATTCGAGATCTACACCTATCCTGCAAATTTCAAGTCCCTAGGCCTTTCCGTTCAAAAGTTACAATTTTCTATGGTTTCTATGGTTCTGGTCATGCGATCTGGACAAAATTTCACATGTAGCTTGAACACCTCATTCTCCATTTGAGTGCACAATTTCATCTCGATCAAATTCTGAGTTTTCAAGTAATCAGGGGAACAAAACTTTGAACGGCCATATTTACGAAACCCCTGGTGGAATTTGGCCCATTAACGAACTTAACCGAGGCATTCGGGAATTGAACCCACACTGAAAATTTCAAGTCTCTAGGCTGTTCCGTTCGAGTGTTATCGTGCTTACGGACGGACAGACTCGAATTTTCCGACGGATTCGTCATCAGTGGGTCGAACATAGTCGATTGAGACCATTTTCGGCTCAAAATTCGAAAAATACAGACATTGTGACGAAATGATATAGCCCTCGTGTAAGTAGTACGAGCGCTCAAAAATGACGAAAAGTACTGCCGTGCAGTAAGGAGCTTTTGAGCGCATCGTTCATCGTAGATTTGCATTCTCCAGATTTAGAAACCAATTGGAATGATTTTGACAGCTGTCAAAAAAAATTGCAAACTAAGGCGCAGACTTCACGTCAGTACTTAAGGTGACCAAATTTTTTTTCCACGTAGTTTGAATACATTATTCTTCATCTATGTGCGAAATTTCATTGCAATCCAATAAGTAGGTTCCGAATTATCGGGAAAAAAATATTTTGAACGGCCATAGTTACGAAACCCCTTGTCTAATTTTGCTGATTGCTGAACGTGATCCCGAAATTCGCTATCCGAACCTACCCTGAAAATTTCAAGCCTCTAGGCCTTTCCGTTCGAAAGTTTCTGTGGTTTCTAGTCATGCGATATGGAAAAAATGTAGCTTGAATATATCATTCTCCATTAAAATACAGAATTTCATCACGATCGAATCCGTAGTTCTTAAATTATCAACTAAATTTCAAACGACCATATATACGGAACCCCTAGTCTAGCTCTGCTAATTGATGAACGCGACTGCGTCATTCGAGATCCACACCTATCCTGAAAATTTCAAGTCCCTAGGCCTTTCCGTTCGAAAGTTATAATTTTCTATGGTTTCTATGGTTCTGGTCATGCGATGTGGGAAAATGTAGCTCGAATATATCATTATCCATAAAAATGCAAAATTTCGTCACGATCGAATCAGTAGTTTTGGAATTATCAAGAAAACTAAATTTCAAGAGACCATATTCACGGAACCCTTGTATAATTTTGCTCATTGATAAACGGGACTGCAACATTCGATATCCACACCTATCCTGAAAATTTCAAGTCCCAAGGTCTTTCCATTACAAAGTAATAATTTTCTATGTTTTCTATGGTTTCTATGGTTGTGGTCATGCGAGCTGAATAAAAATGATAAACGTCATTCTCCATCTGAGTCCAAAATTTCATTTGTAGTTTCGAAGTAATGAGAAAAATATACATATTTACGTTACGTTACGGAACCCCTGGGCAAATTTTGCCCAATAACGATGTATCCGCGGCATTCAAGATTCGAACCTACCCTGAAAATTTCAAGTTTCTAGGTCGTCTCGTTCGAGAGTTATCGTGTATACGGACAGACAGACTCGAATTTTTGGACGGATTCGTCATCAGTGAGTCGAACTCTGTCGATTGAGACCATTTCCGGCTCAAAATTCGAAAAATACAGACATCGTGACGAAATGATATAGCCCTGGCAATATCAAAATTAACATTTCACTCCATTGATAAACAGGTTAAAGTTCTGCAGGAAAATGTTTGGTAAAAAAATCACAACGCTTCAATTTCCTAATAATGTACGCAATCTTTGCATAGTTTTTTTGTGCAACCAGCACATGTTGCTACTTGAATAGATTCTCCTCATATAATGCTCGATCATTTTCTGAATCAGATTCTTTCAATACAGGGTCTTTCACGAGGAACCTCACCCATATTTATACGGGAAACTACTGAACGTATTTTCATGAAATTCAGCACTTATAAGTATTTCACGATGCTGATGAAATCTAAAATATTTTCAAGGCATGAGCACCTCCGGTTTTTCCGGAAATGACGTCAACTTCCGTTTTTCAAATTAGAACACCATTTTTTTATTGCAGAAATAGATTCCTCAGAAAATTTCAAGTTATTTTGATGTAACATTTTTCAGTTCTGGTTGGAAAATTCTCTCTGAGCGGGAAAATTCGAAAAAAAAATCGAAAATAGAGCTCCGCTGAAACAAGAATAACTTCGAGGTTTTTGGATGGAAAATTTTCATTTTTGGGATTTTTCAAGATGTAAGATTGATGTATCCACTTTAAAAATCGAAATCGCGATTCATGATACAGGGGGTGAAAAAATCGCTTTCAAAGTTATGGATGACAAAATCGTGAAAAATCATTTTTTTCAGATTAGAACCCCATTTTTTTATGACAGATATTGAATCTACGTTAAAAAATAATGTGAGTGTATGCATCACACCCTTGCCCTAAAATGGATATTTTCTGAGTTATTCACAAAAAACTGTTTTTCGTTTTGAATTTTGAGCTATTTCTTTTCCCTTCACGCCAAAAAGATGAAATTTTCAGGAACTGTTACTTAAACCATGTTTTAGATTTTACTACCCTAATATGCGAGAGAAAAAAGTTACAGGTTGTTCCTAAATAGATGGCGAATTTGGATTCGAATTTGTATCGGAAACCTCTTTATTTCAACTAATCGGCCATCGGTTTTCTCTCCAGTGATAAATGAATAATTCCTTATGAACCATATGCAAAAACTTACCATGTTTTACATTCTTTTTTTTTAATGATAGATATCATTAATTACATCTGCCAAAATTCAAGACGAAAAACAGTTTTTTGTGAATAACTCAGAAAATATCCATTTTAGGGCAAGGGTGTGATGCATACACTCACATTATTTTTTAACGTAGATTCAATATCTGCCATAAAAAAATGGGGTTCTAATTTGAAAAAATTGATTTTTCACGATTTTGTCATCCCTAACTTTGAAAGCGATTTTTTCACCCCCTGTATCATGAATCGCGATTTCGATTTTTAAAGTGGATACATCAATCTTACATCTTGAAAAATCCCAAAAATGAAAATTTTCCATCCAAAAACCTCGAAGTTATTCTTGTTTCAGCGGAGCTCTATTTTCGATTTTTTTTTCGAATTTTCCCGCTCAGAGAGAATTTTCCAACCAAAACTGAAAAATGTTACATCAAAATAACTTGAAATTTTCTAAGGAATCTATTTCTGCAATAAAAAAATGCTGTTCTAATTTGAAAAACGGAAGTTGACGTCATTTCCGGAAAAACCGGAGGTGCTCATGCCTTGAAAATATTTTAGATTTCATCAGCATCGTGAAATACTTATGAGTGCTGAATTTGAATGAAAATACGTTCAGTAGTTTCCCGTATAAATATGGGTGAGGTTCCTCGTGAAAGACCCTGTATGTCGTCTTCATCATCGGAAGCGCAATATGTTTCAGTAGAAGTATGATCATTCTGGACGGTTTCCTTTGTAATTTATTCTTCGCCTGAGCTGTCACTATGTTGTCCGGAATCTCCTAAATTGCTTCATTTTCTAATGCAGCCTCCACCAAACATTTCGATAAAGTGCTTTCGAAATTTGGGCACAGCTTTTGCATTATTCGACATTATTCTGCAAAAAAAAACAAATTCTATATCAACAAAAAAGTAACATAACTGGTGACGTGGGTTCAGTCTGGACCCCACGTCGATTTAACTTACCTATATCGTAAGAACTCTGCAACGTACCGAATCAATGGCCACTTCACTAATAACTAACCAACTTGAAGCTACTGAGAGACTGAAATAGATTCGCGCTTGCAGCGAGCAACAGTAAACAAATTTCAAATATTCTCTGGGTCTTCAGCTAAGGGTTAAAATTTGAAGTGTGGATGTTCTATAATTGTACCGACGAAATAATCGTTTAGCTGCGGTCGATACGCACTCGATGGAGATGCGGCCGCTCCAAAATGGAAAAAGTTACTTCCAAACTATTGTATAGGCTTTGGAACCGCGGCGTCTCGAGGATCGAAAGCGGTCGAATTATCATCCCAAAGGACACGAAGTCTCCTTAAAGTAATTTCAGAATCGCCTCACACTTTTCTCATTTTTAGCACAAGCAGTGCTCGACGATCTGCCTCGCGCAATGGATACACAGCTCAAACCATGACAAAATTTTACGAGTCGAAGACGTCGAAATTTTCAACATGTTCGCAACGTTATCAGGGTTAGAATAGTTGCGTATCGAGATGTTGGTTTCTATAGTGATATTGGATGCCGTGTTTAATGTACTGAAATTTCAGTAGTGCATGTGTGGACAGAATAAAGTAGATTAACACGAAGATGACCGAGACAAGGTTTGCGGTTGAGGAAGAAACATGTACACAGGACCATAATGGTCTGGGTTGTTATTGTTTCAGATCTCCGCTTCTATTTGTTCGTTGTAGTATGACAGCTGCGTGTTATGTTGGCTTATCTAGATTTCCATCCATATTACTCGTCGAAGTTTCTCCAAGCAACAGGCGTTAATGTTTTGGCCACCCCGTTCACCGGATTCAAATCCCATAAAACATTTGGGGAAAATGATGGGGAGGATACCGTCCACTTTTCACCATCTTCCTCAGACCCAGACACATTCAATCCACGGAGTTCAAGTTGCTCGAAACGATATGCTACAAGCAGAAATCGGCCATCTCATTTTGTGAATGACTAGACATGTAGGTATATGAGTCTACACAGCAGCGAGGTTACTAAACATATCATTGATTTTCCTTCGAATATCACGTTAATTAATGAAGTTTCTCACGAATGTTATGGAGGATGATGGAGGATTACCAGATTTCCAAAAATCAAGTAAAAGCAATTTTCCTAATGTCACTAATGCATTGTTTACATGAGACCGAGATACTCGTTTTGCTAATCGGCCGAACAACAAAACTGACCGGATCATCGTCTACTCGAATTTGATTCGCTGGGCCGAGTGGCCCAGTTGAACGACTACCGAAATTAATTTAATTTATTTTGTCTGTAAGGTAAAGGAGCTAGCGCAAATTACTAAATCAAGTAATTAAAATCAATTTGCTGGCGCGCAAGTGTGCGTCTATACGTATTTTAGTATTGTCGTTTCGTTTTCATTTCAAAGGTGGCTGCGAATACAGGTGTTGCTTGCCAATTAGTTTATCTAGTAAAAAAATTTTCAATTTTCATTCTTGAATTCGATCAATCCAGATAAACAGCCGTTATTATTCTCTAGTCAATTATTCAGACGAATAAGGCTTCAGCTTGAATCCGTTGAATTTCGTTGGCGTTGTCATACATGTGTATTTCGTTTTCGGAGAGCCGATAAAACAGTTTATGATCTACAGATATTTTGGAACAGACAGACGGCGTGATTTGGGAAGTTTTCTCAGTACCACGTTGCCTTTTGTTTCATTCATCGAGTTCTTCATATTGCTAGTCGTACTGATGAGATCTGATATGGATCGAAACCAGTCTACGATTGCAAATGATGAATTTCGTTGGTATCTGGGATACATGAATTGTCTTGTTGGCTTGCTCATTAGTTTATCTAGTGAACAAATTTTCAATTTTCATTCTTGAATTCGATCAATCCAGATAAACAGCCGTTATTATTCTTTGGATTTAATCTGCCTGGGGATCCCCTCTCATCTGGAACTCCAACACAGACACTCTTGTTAAATTGAATGATGGTTTGTTTGATAATGAGTCTGTAACACTTTGATTATGAAAAATAGTGAGAGAAAAGGGAAGCGACTCGTACACCTCGTTCATCATCACTTATTGTCTCCTTCAAAAGTACTACTCTTACCATGCGCACAGTGCCCCTCCAGAACTGTGGTGCATACGTGCCAAAGAGAACTTGAAAAATGAACTGTTGCACTAACAATATCATTGCAGCAAAAATCTTCAATATTATGCATTTCATTATGTTCCATAAGCATAATTCTTTGTTTAACGTGTGAAAGAGTTAAGTAAGGATTGCTCAAAAATTATGATTTTATGATGAACTGTGTTTGTCCCTCTTCGATTTATTCCACTATATTCCCAGTAGAATGCAATCATCATTGGATGCTGAATAGTTGCGAAAGCTTCGGAGTGATCTGTCTGGTAGTCTAATCATTAACAATACCTTATCGATTATGGACAGAGATAATTCACTTACATCGAATGATTGAAATTTCTGTCTTCCACTCTCTTGGACGCGCTTCCCGAATATCTTCATCAACCTCCTGATATCATCGTTTCGTTAAAATTGTATAAAATCTCTCATATAGAGAGTGAATTATCGATTTTCCAATTCGCCGTTGGAGAGGCTGTGCCACTTCATTTGCAGATTTGACGCGCGATTTAACAGTGGAGAGGAGCATAAAGTTTGTTGTTTCCTCGAGATCTACATTTCCTCATTTCCCCGGGAGCGGAGCGGATGATACATCTCGATAATAAATTGGACAAGTTGGAAATTTCTGGATGTTGGAATATTTTTCTGTTCCAATATTTGTTTCTGGGAAAGTGAGAAATTTTAGGTGCCTTGCTTGATTCTGGGAGTATGAATTTTCACAAAAAGTTCACAAATGACTTTCATCAGAACATTGATTCAAAAAAATTACGAAAAGCACTGCCGTGAAGGCAGGCGCTTTTGAGCGCTCATACATCCACCTTGTAGGTAGATTCGC
Source organism: Aphidecta obliterata (assembly GCA_963966015.1). Taxonomy (NCBI): domain Eukaryota; kingdom Metazoa; phylum Arthropoda; class Insecta; order Coleoptera; family Coccinellidae; genus Aphidecta; species Aphidecta obliterata. The sequence goes on along the minus strand of OZ014434.1, from coordinate 20,634,723 downwards.
ATTATTCAGTTTTAGAAACCAATTGGAAAGATTTTGACAGCTGTCAAAAAAAATTCAAACTGTGTGCGAAATTCCATTCCAATTCAATAAGTAGTTTCGAAATTATCAGGAAAAAAATAGTTTGAACGGCTATATTTATGGAACCCCTAGTCTCATTTTGCTCATTGCTGAACGTGACCGCACAATTCGCGATCCGAACCTATCCTGAAAATTTCAAGTCCCTAGGCCTTTCCGTTCGGAAGTTATGATTTTCTAGGGTTTCTATGGTTCTGATCATGCGATCTGGACAAAATGTAGCTGGAATATACCATTCTCAATTCAAATACAAATTTTCGTCACGATCAAATACATAGTTTTGAAATTATCAGGAAAACTGAATTTTGAACGACCATATTTACGGAACCCATAGTCTAATTTTGCTCATTGATGAACGTGACCACAACATAATTACCCCCGTTAACCCCGTTTAAGAAAAGAGGCCAGCAGATTCCATTTGAAGTGGTTCCTCTTCTTGGTGGATTGGCATTAGATCCTGAAGCGGAACTAACAAATTGGACGAATTTTCGCATCTCTAAAATTCCCGTTATTCGCATAAACATGGTCGATTTTTTTTTGAAGAATACCCGTTTTCGTTCAGATTTCTTCACTTCGTGATACTCGAATCCCCATAAGTCACCAAAATGTCTGCAGATAACATCCTGTAGAATTATGAATATTGTGAACACGAAGTGCATTGAAACTATCTGAATCCCTTGGCGAACATCATTAATTTATGGAAAGGTCGAACACTTTTTGGAACAGCATGTGATGAAACGAAGAAAATTCATTAATTACGTTATCATTCAGATCAACAAAAAATGTTCCCTGCGTTTCCACTTCGAGAGAACCGAAGCGCACTAACGAAAGGATATACAGGATTAATGTTACAACATTATTGCGTATGGCAGCGAAGTGCTAAACTACCACACATGGGATTGAATGTTGTAATGTAGACAGCCTACGACGGGACTTGAACCCTCAAACTTTATATACACTTATTTAGCAGACGAGCGCTCAAACGTCTAAGCCACAGGCGACTGTGCAAACCAAGCCGGAATACTTGAACAAGTGTAGTATGGTAGGCAACACAACGTGCGGCACATGATATTCTCGGTGGTATCAAGGTAAATTGTTGAATGAACATAAAGAATTATCATTTCGATTTTCAAGTGAGGCACAGGGTACATGTTGGGGTAATGCACAGGCTGTCTAGTTTCGAATTTTTCGACGTCTGGTTCTGGGATCCCCGAAACTCCTAATGCTAGAATTAGGAATTGGCCAATTTTCATTGAATCTTTATAACATTTTAGGTGGTAACGCGTTGATTGCGAAACTTAATGAAGTGGAATATCGGTTATCCCATAAAATTATAATGGAATAATCAATTGGTTAGATTATTTAGTTATATTTTCACAAATGGAAATATATAATTTTGAAGTGATTCACATAGAGATTATTTTTGCTTGATTTTAAAAATTATGGCATGTTTTTTCAGTAGAAATGGAAATATTCACAATTTTACTTTACACATATCAAACGTATTATGATAATTATGTTCAATTCTGTTTGGTTCTGTGTCCTCTCAGTTGTCTTCAAATACTCTTCCCCAGCCACGGTTGCACCTGGAGGAACAACCTCAGAAAATACTGGCGGGTTGCAAGTATATATAAATGAAATCAGAAGAAAAAGCTTTACCGATTAGGAAGATAAAATACAGGGTGCTCCATTTGAAAAATACCAACTTACATAAAATTTTTAGATTAACGATGCTTTTTTGCATTTTCTAGTACTGAATTCTGAATGCCCATAAAAAATACTTCATATATTTGCCCATTTTAACGTTCTCGTAGTATAGGACCAATATTCACTGAGATAGCTATTGAGTAAAATATAAACAATCACCCTGTACAGCAACCAGGAACTTTTGTCCAGCCGCAAATATTTCGTATGGAGCTGTTGTTTATTTTCGATTCTCTGATTTTTGAGCGCTCGTTCTATTTACACGACGGCTATATCATTTCGTCACGATGTATGTATTTTTCGAATTTTAAGCGAAAATGGTCTCAAACGACTATGTTCGACTCACTGATGACGAATCCGTCGAAAAATTCGTTGTCGTCTGCCCGTCCGACCGTCCGTATACACGACAACTTGTACTGTACTGTTACTTTAGAAATTATTAACTCTTACCGACATTACAGTTTTCTATTGAAAACCGTAAAGAACTAGAACTCTACCTTACAGGCGTTCTTTTTAACTTGAAAATATTACTCTAGATAATCTTTGGCCAAGATCGTGATCGTATAGTGGTTTTAAAAGGACTCTACGTTGTGTATGTAAGTATGCAACCCAAATTACGCTTGTTTCAATAGAAGAGATTGACGGGAAAATAGGAAATTTGAAAACACATATTTTTAGCACTCGGAACAAGAAAACAAGTTCATTAATTTGTGCTTTTGGGGACGGTTCTCTTTCAGGTCGAAAAATAAGAACCAGGAAAGACCTGCGAGAAAACCTGATTCTTTACAATATATCACAATAGATAGACTAGTGAGAATTCTCTCATAGATGGTTAAGTAAGTTAAATGCTGCACTAATAACTCCTTCACCTTAAATGGTGCTGGTATGACTCTCCCGTGATGTGAGGGAACTTGTCAGGAAAACAACTATTAGTAGACGATTGGTGTCCAGCGGTGAGGAGAGGGCCAAAGAGAACCGTCTCCTTTGAAGCACGTTGGGGGTATATTCAAAGAGAACAATCCCTTCTCCCACGATGGGGGAGAGCCAATGAGTACAGTCCCCTTCGAAGAATAAATTAAAAGTATGATGATGAAGATGATACCTAGCTGCGGAACGTAATTAGTGGGAGAGAAATTAGTTAACGGTGCGTCTGCGATAGTTGTCTTCCTGCGAAGTAATCCCATCCAGGATTATTGATAACCTATAATGATGAGTTAAAAATACCACTAATCTAAAGTTCTCAACCAGGTGAGGCTCTACCATTGGTCACTGATAATTGATAATAGCACATCCGCGTGTGAAGCAAGAATCTAATACACATGGTCAGTTGAAATCATTAAATAATATTGAATAAACTTAACTAACTACGAGAAGTAAAATAATATCTTGTGGATACGAACAAATACGACTAAATAAAGAATATAAATAATAAATGGGTAGTGGCTAAAAATGGTAACATCAAAATAAATCAAGAATAAACAATAGAATAAACCAGATGAAGTATCGAAATAAATAAACGAAAGATTAAACAAGACGTGAGCAAAAATTATGAAATATCAAATATAGATAAAAGGATAACCAAGGCGTTTATAAAATGATGAAGTATTAGAATAAATAAAAAAACGGTACTCACACTTGGCACAATAGCTGGTATAACGAATTCACGCGCAAGCACTGAAGACTGGACCACTTTTTGGACTCGAAGATCTGGAACGAACTGACTTCTCTACCTTGTTCGCTTCAGGTCCTCAATTCAATTTTAACGAAATCACTTGCGACCAGAGAGGAATTATTCTTTCTACCTACTACCTAAGCACATGATAGATTCCTGCGCGGTATAATAAAAATAGCGTGCGCGGACGCCAGACTCGCTAGAGGGCGCTAACAATCACACAATATGTCGGGCCGAATGATGTTAAAATTTATTCTGTCATTTCTATATCTCATAACAACATAAAATGGCGTGTGCGGATGTCAGATCTGTTCAAACTCTCGAACGGAATGTCCTAGAAACTTGAGATTTTCAGAGTAGGTTCGAATCTCGAATGCCGCGGTTACATTCGTAATGGGCGAAATTCGCCCAGGAGTAAATATGGTTGCTCGAAATATTGTTTTTCTGATTACTTCGAAACAACAGATTCGATAGAGGTGAAATTTTGCACTCAGATGGAGAATTACGTGTTCAAGCTACATGCATTTGTCCAGCTCGCATGACCAGAACCATAGTAACCATAGAAAATTATAACTTTGTGAAGGAAAGGCCTAGGGACTTGAAATTTTCAGGATAGGTGTGAATCTCGAATGTTGCGGTCACGTTCATCAATGAGCAAAATTAGACTAGGGGTTCCGTAAATATAGCCGTTCAAATTATTTTCTTCCTGATAATTTCGAGACTATTCATAGGATTGGAATAAAATTTCGTACATTCGAAGTGATCAGGAGAGCAAAATTTCGAGCGGCCATATTTACGGAACCCCTCAGCGGATTCTGCCCAATAACGAATTCAACCGCGGCATTCGAGATGCGAACCCACCCTGAAAATTTCAAGTTTCTAGGTCGTTCCGTTCGAGAGTTATCGTGTATACGGACGGACAGACTCGAATTTTTCGACGGATTCGTCATCAGTGAGTCGAATTCTATCCATTGAGACCATTTTCGGCTCAAAATATATAATGTATATAATTTTCTTAACCAGAAGTAACTGTCGCTTAGTAACGGCGGTCCAAAAAATATGATCTTGATCTCATTCGTCCCAAGATTCACTTTTCTGGGGTATTGGAGGCGATATCATTAATAAACTGTCGAAAGACGAAACATTTGCGGAACCGTACAAAATTGGTCCAATTCTGATCTATTGTAGTTGGGTGACGGATGGTCCAGAAAAAGTGCCGTTCATTTCATTCGATGCAAAATATAAAGCTTTCCTATAACTTTCAAGCTCTTTTCGAAAGGTAAATCAATAATTCGAAATTTGACATACAAAGTGATGTTTTTACCCTGAACAAGTGAAATAAGCGATAAAGAGTCCGGCGCTGGAGTATCGGAATAACAACGTCCTAAGTTTCGATAAATTCCGTCGATATGAATGGTTTTAATGAGTCATAGTCATAGCATTTCCATTAAATCAGCCTATATATTTCACCAGAAATTAATTTTTGACTGTCAATTCGTACCCACCATGTCTCTTTTAAGAGTATGTACAGTTATTTCTTGGACAACCTGTATACAGGATGTTTCATTGGTAAATGACATACGTAAACGTGAGGTAGAGCTACCCTAGACTAGCCCAAAAAATCTATTTATGATATGTGGATAGGAAGAGGCTGAGAGGTGGACCGCATGCATGGCCCCCTAGATCACCAGGATTCAATCCTATAGATTATTTCGTTTGTGGATATTTGAAATCTTCAGTATTAAGTCTGAGATTGGAAGTAATGATCCAGAAATTATCAAAAAAGGTATCAGACATAATTTGAAAAGAGCAAAAATTTGCATCGAGCAAAACGGTTGAACTTTTGAGCAAATTTAGAGTGCCTATACACGCACCGGCGGCCTGCAGTCCCAGCACTGTCGATTTGAACTGACGATCCAAACCTGTTGCGCACTACACACCATAAAGTTGAATCGTAAGATCTGATCTGAAAATCGAAAACACAGTCCATCCTGAATTTCACTATATACGTTCAGTTCAGATCTACAGTTTCCCAAGTCTTCCTTTTGAACATAAACGAAAATTGACTGCTGCAATGATTTTGTTATTAATTGAGAATGAAAATCAAAAAAGAGATTATGGACCAAAGAATGGCTGTTGAAACGTAATAAACTATCGCATATGAATTTATTGAGAGAACTGAGAATTGGTGCAAAAGATGATCTGAAAAACTATTTGAGAATGGATGGTGGATGTTTTAATAACCTTCTGGATTTAGTGAAACCATACATCACTAAAAATGAAACAGTAATGAGACGAGCTATAAGTGCGGAAGAGCGCTTAGTTGTGACACTCAGATATCTAGCAACTGGAAGGAGTACGGAAGATTTGAAATTCTCTTCAATCATATCTCCTCAAGCTTTGGCACTCCTTAAAATATTTATTTTACATAGTACACAGTATCCACTGTTGAATTCGGATCAACAGTTTTGTAGAAATTCAAAAGTTTTTCATAGGCTCTATTCTTTTCTCGCCTATTTGAATAACCACGGCTCTTCACTTTCGTAAATTTCTTTACTTTCCATAGGCATGGCATATTTTCATAAAGTTCAATAAATTCGGTTATGAACTCGGTTCCGCTAGCCGGATCACTCATTTTGGCTCAGAAATATCTAACCCTTCGGAAGATCTGAACTTTCGATCTGATCGCCAGGAATCGCTCTACACACGGTAGTTTCACAAGCGATCTGGCGGAACTGCAGGCTTCGACCTGTCGATTGCCTGTGCGTATGTAGTGAAATCAAAACTGACGATCTACGTATCTGCAGTCCTGGACTGCAGTTCGCCGGTGCGTGTATAGGCACTTTTAATGATTTTTTTGAATGTTTTACTCGTTTACTCGTTTGTTCATTTATTTTCTCACTGTTGGTCATTCTGAAGAAATAATTCAAAATCCATATCCAATTACAATATTCCTTCATACAAGGTGTTGAATCTCAGCTTGCGAAAAGTCCCATCTTTTCTAATACACGCCTGGAGTAAAACAATGTAGTAAAAGTATATCCACATCATGGAATAATAAACACCCAATTATTCACACAAATTACAGCAATACCCTCATGCGCGCATGCACTCAGAATTCACCTACAACACCATCTCTCGGAATTTTCTTTTCGAAAACGATGATAACTCTCCTTCAATTCAAGTCACAAGGGAAAAGTCGATATGACGACGATGGTAGGGCCCTCAAAAGCTTCGGCTGGTTCCTATATTGAAAAAATCATTGAATAAGATCAAAAAACTTAATAATAATTTAAACAGTTCTCCCTTGAAGGCATTTCGTGTACTCAATGTAAGATTGGCTGCCTACCATCAAGGAAACTGAATGTACCGTATGTGATCGAGTAGTTTAATACAATCAGTCATAATCTGTTCTTCTAATGAGTATCATAATATCAGATGGTGTTACATATTTTTTTGTTACCACCAAATTGTGAACGAAGAGTGTTCCAAATCGTAACAGAAGAAATGGTACCTACTCATTTATATAAGAGTAAGATTAGTTGCCTACCATGTAGGATACTTAGAGTCCGCTTATTTGGATGTATATATCTCTGCTTCAATTCATAATGGAAAAGTTATCGATGACGACTTTAATAGGACCCTGAAAGCTTCGACTGAAAAGTATATGGAAGAAATTATTGAATGAAATCAAAGATCAATAAATTATATTATAAAATAACGTATTATTTAAGCAGTCGTTTTGTATGAGTTGAGTACATTTACATGTTAAATTGGGCTGCCTATAGTCAAGGGTACTGCATGTACCGCATGTGGTTAACTTGGTTTATTGGCACCAGAACCAGACCTTTAAACTCATAATCTGTTTTTTATTGTCTCATGTCTCATGGATATCCCAATATATAAGAGAGTTTCATAATAATATGATGTTTGACAACAAGAACTGCCTCTTTTCCCCCCTCAAGAAGCCAAAAACAAATTCTCCTGCTTTTCCAAATTTGTTTCTCAAACATTCGAATATACAATTCAATTTATATATTCAGTTCAGTACAATGGGTGTCCGGTAATCCTTGTACAATAATTTCATCTTAGTAACAACGTCACAGTTCCAGGATAAAGGCATTTTCAACATTTCCGGAGAATCTTAACCTGAACTGGGTTTAATAGTCGAGTATACAAATTGAACTTATTCAAATATGTTTGCTGATAAAAGTTTTTATCGATGAATAGTGCTTTCAGAATTAAAAAATTACGAAAAGCACTGCCGTGAAGGCAGGAACTTTTAAGCGCTCGTACATGCACCTTGTAGGTAGATTCGCATTTTCCAGTTTTAGAAAACAATTGAAGGAATTTTCGACAGCTGTTAACAAAATTCTGAAACTTAGGCGAAACTCCAGACTTCATGTCAGTACTTCAGCTGATCAATTTTTTTTCGATAATTCGCTAGAATTTTCTAAGGTATCTATGGTCTTGGTGATGCGATCTGGACAAACTTGCACGTAGTTTGTATACATTATTCCTCAGCTAGTTGAATAATTTCATTCCAATCCAATCAGTAGTTTCGAAACTATCAGGAAAATAATATTTTGAACGGCCATATTTACGGAACCCCTAGTCTAATTTTGCTCATTGATGAACGTGACCGCGATATTCGCGATCCAAACCCACCCTGAAAATTTCAAGTTCCTAGGCCTTTCCGTTCAAAAGTTACAATTTTCGATGGTTTCTATGGTTCCAGTCATGCCAACAGGACAAAATATTGCTTCAATATATCATTCTCGATTGAAATACAAAATTTCATCTCGATCGAATCCGTTTCGAAATTATCGAGAAAACAAAATTTCAAACGATCATATTTACGGAACCCCTAGTATAATTCTGCTCATTGATAAACGTGCACGCGACATTTCAGATCCACACCTATCCTGAAAATTTCAAGTCCCTAGGCCTTTCCGTTCGAAAGTTGTGATTTTCTATGGTTTCTATGGTTTTGGTCATGTGATCTGGAGAAATGTAGCTTGAATATATCATTCTCCATTAGTATTCAAATTTGGTCACGATCGAATCTATAGTTTTGAAATTATCAAGAAAACTAAATTACAAACGACCATATTTACGGAACCCCTAGAATAATTCCGCTCATAGATAAATGTGATCACGACATTCGAGATCCACACCTATCCTGAAAATGTCAAGTCCCTAGGCCTTTCCGTTCGAAAGTTGTGATTTTCTATGGTTTCTATGGTTTTGGTCATGTGATCTGGAGAAATGTAGCTTGAATATATCATTCTCCATTAGTATTCAAAATTTGGTCACGATCGAATCTATAGTTTTGAAATTATCAAGAAAACTAAATTACAAACGACCATATTTACGGAACCCCTAGAATAATTCCGCTCATAGATAAATGTGATCACGACATTCGAGATCCACACCTATCCTGAAAATGTCAAGTCCCTAGGCGTTTCCGTTCAAAAGTTACAATTTTCTATGGTTTCTATGGTTCTGGTCATGCGATCTGGATAAAATTTCACATGTAGCTTGAGCATGTCATTCTCCATTCGAGTGCAAAATTTCATTTCGAGCAAATCTGTAGTTTTCGAGTAATCGGGGAAACTTTGAGCGGCCATATTTACGGAACCCCTGGTGGAATTTGGCCCATTACGAACTTAACCGAGGCATTCGCGAACTGAACCCACACTCAAAATTTCAAGTCTCTAGGTTGTTCCGTTCAAGAGTTATCGTGCTTACAGACGGACGGCCGGACGGACAGACTCGAATTTTCTGACAGATTCGTCATCAGTGAGTCTAGCATAGTCGATTGAGACCATTTTCGGCTCAAAATTCGAAAAATAAATTCGTGACGAAATGATATAGCCCTCGTGTAAGTAGTACGAGCGCTCAAAAACAATTTCTAAAAAATTTCTAGAAAATAATTGGATGTGAAATGCTAGATTTCAATAACACCAAAATTTATATTGACATTATTGACTGAGAAAACTGTAACCATGTTGAGGTATATTACCAGAATTAGACTTCCTTTCATTTCAAGATGTTCACAATCTGAAGAAGAAAATGAAGTATTGCAATAAATATATACATGTAAGATTCCTATACGTAACTGAATAAACTTGATTGCATCTGAAAACAATGAAATCAATAATATAAGTCAATTCGAACAGGAATCAAATATCTATCTTATACTAACTAATTGACAACTCTAATAACAAATGTCATGCAATCATAAAGGAAATGAAACATTGATCACAAAAATGTAGCATTATGAAGTACGGTAGTATCGTACTTTACATACATATACCTACCCAATTATCACAAAAAATGATAGATTTTTTGGGGTGAAATTCTAATACTTAATTTCACTTGTTTGGATAGATAGATAGGAAGTTAATTTCCAGATTATATACAAAAAGCTCATACATAAAAATGAATAGTGCCAAGAACAGAGAAGGAAAATTCTATCAAATTCTGCGAATTTAATATTCAACAAGGTTTACTGGACTACTCGACACGGTGTATATACTGGGTGTTTCCCTATAAACTGGACAAATATTTATAGTTGTGTTAATGACATTGGGAGAAACATTTTTACTTTACGATATTAAGCTGTTTTCCATGAATAAGCCAGATACTGGCGGGTATTGGTAGTTTTCGAGCACCCAGCACCGTTGAATTATTCAGGGTTACCCAATTTATCATTCTCGCTTAATTTTTTACATGGGACTGCCGAAACGTCCTGGATGGCAATAACAACTAATACAGAAAACAAATCCCACAAATATTTCAATAATGACTGATGGGAAACGCACACTACATTCTCGGAACGGAAGGCATCTCAAATTAATATAAAATAGTACTTCTGGTATTGTATATAGAGAACAAGAGAACTGTCTATATACAATGATAAGGCTCTCCATCTTTCCATAACCTGTAGCTAAATATAAAAAAATAGACGAGAAAATGGTTTTGTAGTTCATAAGTCTAAATATCATTCCCATTATTATATAAATTCGGTGATAGGATTATGGACGGAAATCTAGATTAAGCCATACTCGGGAAAAATATAGGTTTTGGAAAAGTTTCTACTATTTCTTTCCAGAAATAAAAGCTATTTTTATGGGCGGATCCAGAGGGGGTCATTGGGACGATGACCCCAAAATTAGTTCGACGTGTAACATTAACATACTAATTCTTTATAATTAGATTCATAAAAATTTCATCGAATTGGAACCTGTTTTTTTCGAGTGAGGGGGTGAATACACAGTGAAACCAGGTAGTGTCAGAGTTTTACTTTCTAAACACCGCTACCCCCTTGGAGTTTGAAACATTCTGTGCAAAAGCCTATCAACCGACTATATGAGGATACGACGTAAAATGCCACCTGCAATACATATTTCGTTTATTGAACAAACATCATTTTGAATATAAGATACTTGGTAAAATTTTCAGTGGAGATGTAATTTATGAAGTCTTGGGCCTCACCATTTCAATATCTCAGCCTTCCCTAAGTTTCCTATTCAATAACCCCTAGAGCCTAGCTCAATCATGAATATTCTCAAAGGATAGCCACTTTTTTGATCTGTGAATCGAAATATATATATATACTTCAGCTGATTAATTTAGGTACAAATTATACTAATATTTAACATATTCATATATAAACGTTGTTTGTCCGGGATGAACTACTAAAAGACTTGAAGAACATAAAAGATAGGATAGTTTATATCTCAATTTATGGTTGCAATATTTTTTATAGCGAATTATTTGTTTATTCTATATGACAAAGAGTGATAATTATCTACGCGGCAACGCAGGTCTCAATTCGACGGCAGGTCATCGCGTCCCCACTACATCTGATCACTCGACAAGAGTGATAACGTGCGAGGAGTGATGCCAAGTTTCTGGGTCTTTCCCAAATCTGAAGAAATTTGGAACTGTTTGAGAACTAGGTTATAACTTTTGAAAAATCAAGGAGAGGGTTAGGGTAGGGTAAGGTTAGGTTAGGGTTAATAATAATAATTCCAGTGGTTTGCATACTTTACAACAATATAATTAGTCGTATATATTAGCCACAGCAACGCGTGGCCGAGTCTGCTAGTCTTCAAAATGAAAATGTACGGGTATCTCACATTGAAATTTGGAATAATTTTTGTTCTTCATATCTATGATGTTTCCAATGGTTAGATTTGAGCTTAATATATCGAATAAATAACCGAAAAACATAAATATTACAAAAAATGTATTATGCCTTGTTCCGAATTCTTCTTCTGACCATGGTATTATGTAAAAAAAATATAAAAAGCACTGCCGTGAAGTCAGGAGCTTGTGAGCGATCGTTCATGCACCTTGTGGGTAGATACACATATTCCAGTTTTAGAAACCAATTGAAGAAATTTTTGACAGATGTCGAAAAATATTTCAAACCAAGGCGAGACTTCAGACTTCACGTCAGTGCTAAGACCAATATTGGTTTCGATAATTCGCTAGAATTTTCTAACGTATCTATGGTCTTGGTGATCTGGAATCTGGACAAGTAGTTTGTAGTTATCGTGTATACGGATGGCCGGACAGACTTGAATTTGTCATCAGAGAGTCGAACTATGTCGATTTAGACCGTCGAAAATTCGAGTCTGTCCGTCCGCCCGTCTAGCGGTATACACGATAACTCTCGAACGGAACGACCTAAACACTTGAAATTTTCAGGGTAAGTTCGAATCTCGATTGCCGCGGTTGATTTAGTTATTGGGCAAAATTCGATCGGGAGATTTTGATCTCCTGATTACTTCGAAACTACTAATTCGCTCGAGGTGAAATTTTGCTTTCAGATGGAGAATTACGTTTTCAAGTTGAATGCAAAATTTTCCCAGATCGCATGACCAGAACCATAGAAACCATAGAAAATTATAACTTTCGAACGGAAAGGCCTAAGGACTTGAAATTTCGAGGGTAGGTTTGGATCTCGAATGTAGCGGCCACGTTCATCAATGAGCGAAATCAGACTAAGGGTTCTTTAAATATGGCGGCTCAAAATATTCTTTTCCTGATAATTTCGAAAGTACTGATTGGATTGGAATAAAATTCTGCATATAGATGAAGAATAATGTATTCAAAATCACGATGTCTGTAGTTTTCGAATTCTGAGCTGGAAATGGTCTCAATCGACTCACTGATGATGAATCCGTCCAAAAATTCAAGTCTGTCTGTCCGTCCGGCCATATACACGATAACTCTCGAACGGAACGACCTGAAAACTTGAAAGGGGTTCCGTGAATATGGCTGTTCAAAATATTTTTTTTCCTGATATTTTTTCAACTACTGATTTGATCGGAATGAAATTTCGCACATAGATGAAGAATGATGCATTCAAACTACTTGCGAAATTTTGTGCAGATTGCGTCACCAAGATCATAGGAACCGAAGAAGATAATGACGAATTATCGAAAAAAAAATCCTTATCATTCCTGTAACAGCTGATTCGGCATGATTGACAAAAAGCTGGTGTCATTTTTTTGACAGCTGTCAAAATTTTTTTCAATAGAAGGTGGATGAATGAGCGCTCAAAAGCTCCTGACTACAAGTCAGTACTTTTTATATTTTTTTATTTGTTCCCTCGATTCCAAGGGTTCCGTAGCCCAAGGAGAAAAACTGTTATGTCACAAGGTCACAACCATTGTACTCTATTTGCATTATATGGTAAAAATATATGGAGGGCAGGTGTGGAATGGTATAGTAAAACTACAAAAAAAAAATTACGAAAAGAACTGCCGTTAAGTCAGGAGCTCTTGAGCGCTCGTTCATCCACCTTGTAGGTAAATTCGCATTGTCTAGTTTCAGAAACCAACTGGAAAGGTTTCGACAGTTGTCAAAGAAAATTTCAAACAAAGGCGAAAATCAAGACTTCACGTCAGTGCTTTACCAATTTTTTTTCGATTATTCGCTAGAATTTCCTACAGTATCTATGGCCTTGGTAATACGATCTGGACAAAATTTCCCACGTAGTTCGAATACATTATTCTTCATCTATGTGCGAAATTTCATTCCAATCCAATAAGTAAATTCGAAATTATCAGGAAAAAAATAGTTTGAACGGCTATATTTACGGAACCCCTTGTCAAATTTTCATTCGAGATACACACCTATCCTGAAAATTTCAAGTCCCTAGGCCTTTCCATTACAAAGTTATTATTTTCTATGGTTTCTATGGTTCTGGTTATGCGAGCTGGACAAAATTTTGCATGTAGCTTGGACACGTCATTCTCCATTTGAGTACAAAATTTCACTTCGATCGAATCAGTAGTTTCGAATTGATCAGGAGAGCATAATTTCGAGCGGCCATATTTACGGAATGATCTGGACTTAGGAAGATCAGTCCCGGCTAGACCAAATTAGACTTGTTAGTGTAGCTATAAATTGAATAAATATATCTTACCTCCAAAATGCACCAAATATTTAGAAGAAAGACATCAAATGATGAGGTTTTACACTTCAACCCGCGAAATGTTTTAATGGCTTTCAAATTTCAATTTCGAATTTTGATGGTTATTATTCATTCTAGTTGAACAAGCTACCCTGTCTAGCAGCCTCCCTAGAACGTGATGGCTGTAGTCTGGGCTCAGCACTGAAGGCTATGTACCAAATCTTGGTATAGGTGTAATCTTCTTCGTTGTTTTTTTGGGGCCCTGAGGAACTGCAGGAGCCTTGGTGAAACCAATCCCAAAAATGGTTTTTCACGAGTCATGTAGAACGTAAATCACGGATTTTCCAAGAAATCTTCAAACTTTTCAAACAATAAGTACTTTACAAACATCAATTATAATCTCGTTGTTTCGAATAATATTTTTGATTTTTAAATAATTTCGGGGCTCCAAACTGGGACGTGGGGAAATGTACGTCATCCCACCGTAACAACCATTTTGGAACCATTATGATGGTTATATAATTCACATTATATAAGTGCACCTAGCGGTAAACGGTCAGATATACGATAGGTTTGTCACTTTTCAGATGTCTAGGATTGATTCCAAAAATTCATATCTTCGAAAACGTATATACATTTCCTATGGACCATGAACAACTAGTACCAATCGATTCCTACTCCCAACCTACACCCCAGAAATAATGGTCAAATTCTTCTAGTATAGCCAAATATTAAACATCAATAACGCGTACATCGCAGATTCCATACAGACTAATCAGGCCAACAGCCACCGGACTTATCTTCACAAAGAATCAAGTTAATTTAATTCCAAGCTGACGTGCGTAGGTACTTCGAAACCGAAATAATGAATTCGAAGCATTCTCACAAAACTGTTATAAAATCGTCGGACTGCTTTCCTCCTCCACCTCCTCCTCCTGCTCGTTCCGAGGGTTCACCTCACAACAACAATCCATCTATCCTAATGATCCGAACGACAATCTACACAAGCCTTCTAGATGTTTTCTCCCGGGCTTGTTCACCACATTCGGCCCATTTAAGAACGATTTGATGCTGTCAAATGTCGGAATGATTAATCATTCCACGGCATTTTTAACTGGTTTTTACTATTCTAAGTGAGTTTTTACATATGATTAATGGACGTGGAATAAAATTCGATTTTTTTTTCGCTATCTTCGGTCCGGCGACCCGTGACGGAGGTGCAGGAATTCTTCAGATTATGGTATGGTTTTCGTCTGTTGTTAGATTGGTGAGTCGATTGCGGTAAAACGCTTGGTCATTGTTGCCCAATCCGTGGTCTTTGATTGCCGTTTCAGGCACAATCTGGTAGATTGGGTTTTCGGGTACGTTGCGTTAGAAAATTAATATTCGAATAATCTTCGTTAATTATTAATTCTGAAGTTGGCCTGGTTGAAGATTGGAATATTTTTTCAGGAGATTGACGGAAATCGAGTCACCTTCAGAACGATACAGGTTGTTTCGTTGGTAAACGGAAAAACTTGAACAGTGAATAGAAGACACCGAGGTGATTAAATATACCCCATTTATTGGGTCTGACTGCCTTGGTTACCCAGATACAGGGTGGGTTATGAATTTTGCTCATTTCTTTCCGAGATCATAACAAGCGAACCGCCCAGTAGATTTTCTTGATATTTGGCACACATCTTCCTTATTGGAAGCTTAAATGAATCACTTAATGATCAAAAAGAAAATCCAGGTCCGGATTAACAAAAAATTATGAAACGGTTTTACCTTGAAACAACACCCTGTATATCGAAATTTTGAAAATCCGTTTCCAGAATCAGAAAGAGCACAAGAAACTGAACGGAAATGCGTGATTCAAATTTCCGCGCAGATAATTTTGCTGCACTCATTTTCAACCTGAATGTGAAGTTTTCGAGGAATTGGATATCAAAAAGTGGTTATAAGTCACTTTGGATAATGAGTGGCGATTTCAATGTAATTTTAAAATTACTAACTATTATTGATTACATAAGCTTCACTTTTTTATAACTTCCGACCAACCCATTTTGTAATCACCATTAAGATATACCTACTTGTAATTAAAAGAAGAAAAATTGGCGAATTCGGTGTACATAATTCAAAATTGATTGCTTGAATATTTATTGAAATAATTGAAAAGAATTAGATCGATTTAATACAAGTTTAAACAATAACGTACATCATTATAAAATAAGCCATTAAAAAGAACAAAATTGAAAGTAAACAAACTACATGAACTGCTCAAAATGTCCTACATTTTGTTCAACACATTTTTGTGCTCGTTTGAGGATATTTCTAATTGACTTTCGAATTCCATTGGGATTGTTTTTTATATCCAGGTAGCTCCTTCTATTCTCGAAATTAGCTGATCCCGAGTATGTATCTCAGCAGAATATATCACAGATTTTAGATAACCCCAGACATAATAATCTATGGGATTCAACTCAGGTGATCTGGAAGGCCAGTTGTGAGGGCCTCCTCGACCAATCCATGACTTACCAAAATTATCGTTCAAAAAGTCTCTAACAATGAGCCTATAATGAGGCGACGCCCCATCGTGCTGAAAATTCATGCCAGCAATATAAACTTTTTCGTCATGAAGTAAAACTGGTAGTATATTTTCCAAAAAATCCAAGTTCACTTCACCAGTTAATCATGCCGGTAAAATATAGGGTTCATGGTTATGTATTTGGACAACATTTCACATGTAGCTTGAACACCTCATTCTCCATTTGAGTGCAAAATTTCATCTCAATCAAATCTGTAGTTTTCAAGTAATCAGGAGAACAAAATTTCGAACGGCCATATTTACGGAACCCCTGGCGGAATTCTGCCCATTAACGAACTCAACCGAGGCATTTGGGATCTGAACCTACACTGAAAATTTCAAGTCTCTAGGTTGATCTGTTCGAGAGTTATCGTGCTTACGGCCGGACGGCCGGAAGGACAGACTCGAATTTTCCGACGGATTCGTCATCAGTGAGTCGAACATAGTCTATTGAGACCATTTTCGGCTCAAAATTCGAAAAATACAGACATCGTGACGAAATGATATAGCCCTCGTGTAAGTAGTACGAGCGCTCAAAAAGAGACACTGACAAGAATTTTTTATTTTCAGCTCTAGAATTATTATATTTTTCTTATATCAATTGCTTTACTTTACAGCCTTATGAATAACTAGCAGACCCAGCCACGCGTTGCTGCGGCTGGATTATTATTATTATTAACCCTAACCTAACCTCAACCTAACTTTAACCCTTATCCTTACTCTAGCCTAAGGTGACCATTTGTTTCTAACCTGAAATCAGGACAATATGAATTTTGACCAGTCTGGCCCAAAATGTGTGTACTGGTTTTGTTTAATGACTAACCAGCACTAATGTCTGAAAAGCAGTACCGTACTGGTAAAATCAGTACGAATGGTCACCTTACTCTAACCCTTATCCTTGTTTATGAGTCTCAAAACAGTTTTCATATTCGTAGGTATATGTTATAATCAATGTGTGGGATATTCGATATAGAAAAAAATACCTTAAAAGTTGGATTGAAAACTCGTCCCTCAGTTATGTTTGAATCAAATTATGTCATTTGGAACACACTATTGTAATGCTGAATATTCTGCAAGAAATGTTTAAATAGAGGTTTTTGTCCTGAAAGTACTTAAGGATTCAAAGGTTCGGGTGGCATTGTCAGTTGTGGCAATTTGATTTTTCCATTCAAACAACATAATCCTGGCGGTTCGTTTCGATATCTCAGATCATTGCAGTATTGACAAATAGTGTTCATATTTCCAAAAGACACCAGTATATTGCTAGCATAATCGACTGTTGGATCATATCTAAATGCCAAGATTCTATATTTTGTTGTATCTCGCCTGAGATCGATAATATCGATTCTTCCAGAGCTGGGACAAATCTTGATAGATACCCCCTCATTCTGTTTGTTCATTGTCCCGATCATTACGAACTCGCCTTGATTCACGCGTCCGCGCCGACCAATATTTGGACGCCTCACTGATGGCATTTCTATTAATAACTATCCCACAACACAACGATATATAACAAACGTAGTGATGAACTTCAATTTCTAGAAACACGATAAACTTCACTCACATAAGTGTCAAAATTCTCATGAAATATAAGTAATCTATGATTGTTTGCTTAGTCGGAGGAAAAAGGAAAGCCTTTTTTCCCTTCCGTACGATTTTAAGGTAATATTTCGTTGAATGAATTTTGTGGTGATAATAATGAACACAACGAAAAAAGATTTATCGAATTTGGTGTAGTCGTTTGAACGTGATGCTTATACAAACATAAACCATAGATCCTCTTTTATCAATATAGATGGTTTCAATGGGTTTTCTGAATACTTCATAATTCAGTGGTAAAGCTATGAGCTACTTTTTTTAATCTAGATTAGTCTAAAAAATTTTATGGCCGTCACCATCTAGAATCTAGATAGTTCTAGAATCTAGAGCATAATAAAAGTAAGACAAAGTAGTTTGGAAGACCAAATTCTCCTGACTGAAAAGTTCTGTTAAGGAGTACTCCAAGGTCTGTTTAACAGATGAAAATGATCTTGGAGAGTAAATGACAACTGAAGAATTTTTGAAGAATATATTTATTCATATACTATAAACAGTTTTAAAACACGTCCGATGCCAAATATTCTTGAAAATGTTTCTCGGGTTCGAGAGAAAGCGGCTTTCCAAGAATAATCAAGATGCGAAATTCTTACAATAGTCCAGGGAATAACCCCCCTCGAATAAATGCTGTATGTTTTATAAACACACTGTATAGACCATAAGTCCCATAAAAACCCTGTATATATCCCTACCAATCGGATACGCCACTGCTAAATCTCTTTTCAGGAAACTCATTTCTCCACTATCTTTTCACGGTTCCAATGCGGAATGCACCCTTTCCTAATAAAAAAGTTTGAAGAATGAGGAAGACATGTGAGTAACACAATCTGGTGTTCCGAACCCTTTTGGCATAAACACAGCTGGGGGTGCTCTTTTGTGCCATGTTCGCTTAGTTGGCATAGAGATGCGAACACAACCAACTAGGAAATGTACCTACATGTCTGGGAAGCCGAGTTCACCTTGTGGCGCTCTTTTTTATATAGAAAGATGACATATGACACATGACATGTTTACCTTTTCTATTTCCATTACACGAAGTGGCGGAAACAAAGTGGTTTCGTTGGGGAATTTGATTACTGCGCGTCGTATTGCGTTAAGGGAACTTCTTTATACTTGCAGGTGTTCCAAAGAAGTAATGTTTTTTCCAAGTAGAAATAAAATTCGAATTGTTCCTTATATGGATGTGATAATGAAGAGTTTTATTATTTTTTTCGAAATTTCTTTTGATTTGAGATTAATCTTTCCTGCACTATGAAGGTGTTCCAATTCTTATCGTCAATGCCAAAATCAACATTATTGATATTCATTAAAATTAAATGTCAATTATAAAATAAATTAGGTAATAATAAAAATCAGCACATGAAGGACAATTCGTATCTCCGTAATAACTAATTGAAAACATAAAATATCTTCACATGGAAAAGTCAATGCCAAAATTTACATTATTGATATTCATTGAACCAAATTAAAGTCGAATTGATGTTAGGAAATAGTTCATATTTAACATTCATAGATAATTTATGAACTATACTGAGTGTCCATCAATATCCCAGTGACGTGAAAATTGAACGAATATCTCATCATATTCAGGAACACCCTAATATTCGAGTCGTTATCAAAAAGAACAAATATAGAGAATAACACATCCAAATAAATAAGAAGATTCTCGTTGTATAATAATGAATATAAAACGTCGATACGTCTGACACCCAGTTCTTTCGGATGAGAAGTGAATGGAATTACAAATTTACAATGCCTTTTGAATAGTCAAGCACGTTTTGATATCTTCTGATATCATTCCCTTTTTGTAGTGACATCCACTTTACTCTTGTTAAAATTTTGATACTTTGCATTTTTTCTGCCCCTCCATTACAACATCGGACTCATCGGAGTCCCATTCTCTGTTATCATTCGAAACGAAATTTAAGTCTAGCACGGAAGACGAAGTCGGCAACATTTTTTGCAAGCTGCAAACTTTCGCTTCGGTGCGAAAATGTCGGGCTGGCTATGGATTATGGCATGTCGTTAAGGTCAATTGTTATTCGAAAAAGAAAACAGGTTTGGTATATTGTTAAGGTTCATAGATGATTTATCTTCATTTTGTTTGCTTAAGTCTACCTGAAAATACATTATCTTTGACATATATGCTATAAACGTTCAATCGAACTCCGAAGTTTATTGGGAATGATGAATTCCGTCCCAATTTTTCCTGCCGAATTGCCACTCGGCCAAAAACTTGATTACAAATGCAGCTTAAGGTTTTAAGACACATATTCCTCAAGAGTGAAAGGGATAAGATAATGAATCATTGAACTTTGGTAACACAGTTGATATACTATGTAGCGAGCATCTTCAATCAGATATGAATTCTCCGATCGTAGGGTCGGTTTCATGAATAGGATATTTTTTTATGGACTTGGTGATCCCATGAGAATTCGAGAATTTTAATTTTATAAATTTTTTCCTTTCAGCATCTCATATCAGTTTTCTGCCAGAGCGTTATCTTTTTTTGCCTTATATATACAGGGTGTCCTGGCATTACGTGAGTCTTTCTCAGGCGTGAATGAAGTAAATAAAGATGAGTCAGGAATGCCAAATTTTTTTTCAACGATATCCCTCTGCGAAGATATGTGCCTTCAAATGGTACTTCCATAATTCAGTTTTTCTATAATAACTGCCTAACGACTCAACCGATTCTGTTAATTCTTCAAAATTGAATCAATACAAATATCAGTAATGATTTGTTTTCGACACCTTCCCCATAAGTCCTCCAGATCATCAAGAACGGACAGACCCTAGCACTTAATGGTTAGAAACTTTTTTATGGTACGAGATATCGACGGATATCCTACATTTATGTATATCGACACCTTTTTGCCAAACTATCGTAAGCCTCAACGTACTACGTTGAGGCTTACGATAATTTGGCAAAAAGGTATCGATATTATCATTATTTCTGCAAAAAAAGGTATACTGGTGCAACATTGAAAAAGTACACCAATATCTGAATATTTAGATATAATTTGATATTTCAGCAGAACACACTAGTTGATGGTTGTTGGTCATTATAACAATTCTCAATGTCACTTTTTATTATGTCAATTAATTTTTTTGGATGATTTCCGAGAGAGCAACACAAATTATAACAACCAAAAGTTATCCTTTTGTTCCACTTGCTCCGACTTCAAATCGCTGCCACCGTACTTCCTTTCCTTCAACCCCTTCCGCCCATCAAGGGATCCAGGAAACGTAACCCGTCTACGTCACTGCAGGAGCCGGCGCTTTTTCATCCAGGAAAAGGGGTAAAACATGCATTTTTAACGCTTTCTCAGGGTACGAACGACACATGTTCGAGCGCTTCCGCACCCCCCGTTGTTTTTTGCAAACGCGATCTCGAGTGTTGCGTTGCCTCGGGGTTGAGTTTTTTAAGCGCGCCGCCATGGGAACGCTACGTGAGATTAGAGTGTAATTAAAATTTAAGGTGAACGCTTCCGTTAAGAATCGGTTTCTGAAATCTCGGCGTTTAATGGAATTGTTTACTGCGTGGGAAGCCCGGTCGGGATTG
The DNA here is from genome assembly GCA_963966015.1 of Aphidecta obliterata. Lineage (NCBI taxonomy): Eukaryota > Metazoa > Arthropoda > Insecta > Coleoptera > Coccinellidae > Aphidecta > Aphidecta obliterata. The sequence goes on along the minus strand of OZ014434.1, from coordinate 20,613,107 downwards.
TGAATATTCATTTTACCGGGATATATTCGAAAATAGCTGGAATCTTACGTGTTTTTGAGCGCTCGTACTACTTACACGAGGGCTATATCATTTCGTCACGATGTCTGTATTTTTCGAATTTTGAGCCGAAAATGGTCTTAATCGACTATGTTCGACTCACTGATGACGAATCCGTCGGAAAATTTGAGTCTGTCCGTCCGGCCATGAGCACGATAACTCTCGAACGCAACAACCTAGAAACTTGAAATTTTCAGTGTGGGTTCAGTTCACGAATGCCTCGGTTAAGTTCGTTAATGGGCCAAATTCCACCAGGGGTTCCGTGAATATAGCCGTTCAAAGTTTTGTTTCCCTGATTACTTGAAAACTACAGATTTGATCAAGATAAAATTTTGCACTCGAATGGAAAATCAGGTGTTCAAGCTACATGTGGAATTTTGTCCAGATCGCATCACCAGAACCATAGAAACCATAGAAAATTGTAACTTTTGAACGGAAACGCCTAGGGACTTGAAATTTCCAGGATAGGTGTGGATCTCGAATGTCGTGATCACGTTCATCTATGAGCAACATTATACTAGGGGTTCCGTAAATATGGTCGTTTGAAATTTAGTTTTCTTGATAATTTCAAAACTACAGATTCGATTGTGACGAAATTTTGTATACTAATGGAGAATGATATATTCAAGCTACATTTCTCCAGATCACATGACCAGGACCATAGAAACCATAGAAAATCATAACTTTCAAACGGAAAGGCCTAGGGACTTGAAATTTTCAGGATAGGTGTGGATCGTTTATCAATGAGCAGAATTATACTAGGGGTTCCGTAAATACGGTCGTTTGAAATTTTTTTTTCTCGATAATTTCGAAACTACGGATTCGATCGAGATGAAATTTTGTATTTTAATCGAGAATGATATATTAAAACAATATTTTGTCCAGATCGCATGACCAGAACCATAGAAACCATAGAAAATTGTAACTTTTGAACGGAAAGGCCTAGGAACCTGAAATTTTCAGGGTGGGCTTGGATCACGAATATTGCGGCCACGTTCATCAATGAGCAAAATTAGACTAGGGGTTCCGTAAATATGGCTATTCAAAATATTTTTTTCCTGATAATTTCGAAACTACTGATTGGATTGGGCTGAAATTTTGCACCTAGCTTAGGAATAATGTATTCAAACTACGTGCCAACTTTTGTCCAGATCGCACCACCAAGACCATAGATATCGTAGAAAATTCTAGCGAATTATCGAAAAAAAATTGGTCACCTAAAGCACTGACATGAAGTCTGGAGTTTCGCCTAAGTTTCAGAATTTTTGTGACAGCTGTCGAAAATTCTTTCAATTGATTTCTAAAACTGGAAAATGCGAATCTACCTACAAGGTGCATGTACGAGCGCTCAAAAGCTCCTGCCTTCATGGTAGTGCTTTTCGCAATTTTCAGACTTTTAGAATGAGAGGTTCCAAAAATTCGTTCAGATATGAATGATTCTTCGGGCATTTTTGTGTAATATTCAAAGGAATCTGGTACCTCAGAGATGAGGGTTGGGGAGTGTTTGATTTTTCCAACACGATGCGCCCCTTTTTTCGGTAAATTGTCGATGCCCAATATGTAGACACAAAATTCCAGAAGAAAACATCATTTTTTATGCTTCTAGTTTCAATTTGATCGAATCTGTATTCAACGAAATATTATATAATCAGATGGCTTTATAAACGAAACCCTTCGGCTGATTTTGCCCATTTATGAACTTACCCAGCGCATTCAGACCTCAAACGTACCTAGAAAATTTTAAAAACTGTAGACTTCCCTTTCGAAAGTTATCGTGCCTACGGCCGGCCCGCCGCGGACGGAAAAACGGCATTGAATTTGACCGCGAATTCTTTATCTGTGAGTCACCTATCATTCATACTATTATAGGCTCAAAATAAGAAAATTCCATCCAGAAACAAGCGCGCATAGAGGTATTCTCCACCATTTCTGAATGCAATATGTATATCCAAAACGTGCCGCTCAACGTGTAAAACGCCTAGCAATTCAAATTATCTTTTATACGTTCTTAATTAATTACTTAATTATGGCTGGGAATTTCTGGAATCCACCTCTTGTATGTGGATATATAACTCAACTTTGGAGATACGGGGGGCATAAATTCACGTAGGTCTTATTAGCCGTGATTGCCGGCCCACAAGAATGGAGAATTATGGGATTTAATGATTACATCAAGCTAGAAATAGTCGAAAAACCGTCTGGTATTCTGATATGCTGCATTTGTCGCATGATTCAGTAAGTTTCAATTTCCGCTCTACCAGATCAAGTTATCCGGGAATGTGGAGAATGTTTTGTGTTGATCGACGCTGAGGCCTATAAACTTAGCAATAAATTTTTTAAATTTGATGATAATGTTCTAATTATGTTTTTAGATTCTCGATGCAATTTCATACGATAACTGCTGTTGGAGGTGAATTATAAGATTCTCATTATTTTGAAATTAATTGATGTTCAGTGTTTATATCCCATCTCTCCTAGATTTCTTTGAGACCCTCCATAAGCTCAGAGCTCGTTCGAAGAGTAAGGCTTTGTTACTGTGTCCTAATTGTTTACCCAACAGTGAATAAGTGGAACCGCAGTTCCAGGTCCGAAAATTTCTTTACTCGACTGGAGGATTCGAATCCGGGATCTTTCGATCACTAGCCAAACGCGCTAACCTCTACACTACAGCCTTGTATATATCAATTGACTAAATCGACAGCTCTCTATTGAGAATGCTTACTCCTTCATCACATGAACAGGTCCATTTCTCGTTCATCCAGAGTTGTATCGCATGCAGCCCTGTCTATAGTTGGAACCATGTCATGCCGCTGATCTCCATACCATCCTATTGAGGAATCAAAAAAATTGTTATCATGGCCCTGTACCGCTATCCATACAGTCCGATGATTTTGTCGGCCATATAAAAGACAAAGTTAGTCAAGGTAAAAAAAAAACGATAAAGCACACCAAACGGTTACGGGTTCTATGATTTTTGAATAATAGTTATTTAATCAACTAGTTTATTAATGACAGCGATTAATAGCCGCTCCGCTCACGCGTTAATGTTTGAGACCATTAATCGCTGAATTAATAAACGAGTTGATAACAAGATTTTTCCGTCGACCTCATCAGGAATTGAATATAAATTCTGGATCGAAACCAATTTTTATTTTGCATGATATACAAATTTGACGTAATACAAATTTCTATGTTCATTTCGATATATTAATATTTATGCTTCCTATAGAACAATTCGAAAAATTCATAGAGGGAATATTGGACATTTTGTGACATTCTGAATAGTTCACATTTATTTCATTTCCTATAATGTCCGATACGGAACGTGTGGATGAAGTGGAGGTTGAACAATTTTTTCTGCAGTTTCTATTTTATTCTGAATGGAGTTTTCAATACACCCTACTGCAACAAAAGTTGATTTCCAACCACCAAGTCTTTTGATGGCTGAAAAATCTGCACCACTGTCAGAAAGAATGGACACAGAAGAACGCCGAAAACAGTGACCTGTATACAAATGTGGTTGCTGACATCAAGAAAACACTATCAGGAGCATTCGCTATGAACTCTCTCACATGTTCTTTTTCGAGAACTTTTGATTTTTTTGGGATATATCCCTGTCTTTTCCTTTCAATAAACATCACCAGTTTGTGGTATCTGCTTATATCAGTATTGTCTTTCACATTTAGTGTTGATTTCAGCATCGAATATTTTGGCCATGAACTTGCTAGATGCCCCTTTTCTGCAATACCCGTGAAGTATGCCAACAAAACCGTTTCCTTAAAGTTCCGAACCTTCTTGTCCTTGTACCAAAGAACTATATTCACTCCTACTACGACAATTGAACTGGTTGGCATAGCCATTAAACCAAAAATGAACTTCACAATTGAAGAAAATTCCCTATGGAAAGTTTGCTTCGATGTCAATAATGACAGCGCGAGCGATGGCCGATGACGAATCGATTCATTTGGTTCTTTTTCAATACCTACTCAGTACCTAAGCTCTAAAGCCTGCAACACACGCATGTAAGTTGGACAACTTGGCTTGAACAGACTAAATTGAGAGACTTGCATGAGCGTGTGTAGCGGAAGTTGGAGCTACAAGTTGTGCTTGTAGGTATTCGGACAAAGCGGATTGCGGACAGTCTTCATAGCCGACTTTGCTTGACCTGCCAAGTTGGCCGACTTGCATGCGCAAGCCAAACTACACGTGTTAAGCATGCTACAACACGTGTAGTTTGGCTTGCGCAAGCCAGTTGACCCAAATGGCTTGAGCGTGTATACCGGCTCGGAATGCATATTTTCATTTAAAGTGAACGTGGTGTTGACTGATCCATAGTTAATCGGATTAACGGGTCCGTTGACGACTTTTGATTGTTCCTACATTGCTGACAGTCCTATAAAAAAAATAGCAAAGAACCTCAAACTTAGGGTCCCCAATTTTATGGAGTCCGATCAACTTCAATGCTGTCCAACGTCAGGAAGAATAATGATGTTTCATGTTCGATTCGATAAATTTCATCGAGCAATTGCTCCCAGTCCGCGCATGCGTTTCTTATTCCACGGAACACAAAGTTTCGGAATTTTTTTTAGCCTTTTTTATTGCTCAAATTCACAGTGTTAGTTATTATTTGTTAGTGCCATTATGCATTTTCGAGCTTGATCATTTACCAATCAGATCACACGAGAGATCGCACTCGTAGACAGAATACAAGAGGGTTATTTGACCTACCGAGTACGAAACACGCCAATTGTGTTCTCTCTGATAAGAAAAAAAGGGGAAATTTCCATAAAAGACCCATAAAAGAACTGGTGCCCGTGCCGACGAAAGGGTTGCAGATGAGAATAATTAGCCCTTTTCTTCCGCCGCTTACTCGGTTTTTCTTGATTGCCGTTTAAAAAGCCTGTACTCAATTATATTCGTCGAGATGTCCTTTTTGAGCGCTCGTACTACTTACACGAGGGCTATATCATTTCGTCACGATGTCTGTATTTTTCGAATTTTGAGCCGAAAATGGTCTCAAACGACTATGTTCGACTCACTGATGACGAATCCGTCGGAAAATTCGAGTCTGTCCGTCCGGCCGTCCGTCCGGCCGTCCGTCCGTCCGGCCGTATACACGATAACTCTCGAACGGAATGTCCTAGAAACTTGAAATTTTCAGGGTAGGTTCAGATCCCGAATGCCTCGGTTAAGTTCGTTAATGGGCCAAATTCCACCATGGGTTCCGTAAATATGGCCGTTCAAAGTTTTGTTTCCCTGATTACTTCGAAACTACAGATTCGATCGAGTTGAAACTTTGCACTCAAATGAAGAATGAGGTGTTCAAGGTACATGTGAAATTTTGTCCAGATCGCATGACCAGAACCATAGAAACCATAGAAAATTGTAACTTTTGAACGGAAAGGCGTAGGGACTTGAAATTTTCAGGATAGGTGTGGATCTTGAATGTCGTGATCACGTTCATCTATGAGCAACATTATACAAGGGGTTCCGTAAATACGGTCGTTTGAAATTTTGTTTTCTCGATAAATTCGAAACTACGGATTCGATCGAGATGAAATTTTGTATTTCAATCGAGAATGATATATTGAAGCAATATTTTGTCCAGATCGCATGACCAGAACCATAGAAACCATAGAAAATCCTAACTTTTGAACGGAAAGGCCTAGGAACTTGAAATTTTCAGGGTGGGTTTGGATCGCAAATTTCACGGTCACGTTCATCAATGAGCAAAATTAGACTAGGGGTTCCGTAAATATGGCCGTTCAAAATATTTTTTTTCTGATAGTTTCGAAACTACTGATCGGATTGGAATGAAATTATGCACCTAGCTGAGGAATAATGTATTCAAACTACGTGCAAAATTTTGTCCAGATGGCATCACCAAGACCATAGATACCGTAGAAAATTCTAGCGAATTATCGAAACAAAATTGATCAGCTGAAGCACCGACATGAAGTCTGGAGTTTCGCCTAAGTTTCAGAATTTTTTTGACAGCTGTCAAAAATTCCTTCAATTGATTTCTAAAACTGGAAAATGCGAATCTACCTACAAGGTGCATGTACGAGCGCTCAAAAGCTCCTGCCTTCACGGCAGTGCTTTTCGTAATTTTCTTCAAGTTCTGAATCAATAAATATAGAATGATGAGGCCTAAGATTCGACCAGACGTAAATTATGACGAGTCATTAGGAGACATGTTGGACTAGGGCCGGGAACACACGACCGTTAAAATATAGCATGTCTGAGAGCAGGCTGAATGAAGTGTGTCGCAGGAATATACAGACTATCGAAACAAGGAAAAAAACCTAATAAATCGAGAAAAGCACAGCCGTGAAGTCAGGAGCTTTTGAGCGCTCGTTCATCTACCTTGTAGGTAGATTCGCATTTTCCTGTTTTAGAAACAAATTGAAATTTTTTTTCCAGCTGTCAGAAAAAATTCAAACTAAGGCGAAACTCCATTCTTCATGTCAGTGAACCCATTTTCAACCTTTCCTACAGTATCTATGGTCTTAGTAATGCGATCTGGACAAAATTTCGCACGTAGTTTGAATACATTCTTCACCTATGTGCAAAATTTTATTCTAATCCAATCAATATAAACAAAAAAATCAAAAAATAAATACATAAAATAAATAAATAATATAGTTTGGAAATACTCAAGGAACGTGACCGCAATATTCGAGATCCAGACCTTCCTTGTAAATTTCAAGTCCCTAGACTTTGGATTCAAAAGTTATAATTTTCTATGGATTCAATGGTTCTGGTCATGCGATCTGAAAAAAATGTTGCTTGAATATATCATTCTCCATTAGAATACAGAATTTCGTCACGATCGAATCCGTAGTTTTGAAATAATCAAAGAAACTTAATTTGAAACGCACATATTTACGGAACCCGTAGTCTAATTCTTCTCATTGATCAACTTGACCGCAACAATCGAGACAACCTTTCCTGAAAATCAAGTCCCTAAGCCTTACCATTTAAAAGTTTAAATTTTCTATGGTTTCTATAGCTCTACTCATGCGATCTGGACAGAATGTAGCTTAAATACATCATTCTCCATTAAAATACAAAATTTCGTCAAGATCGAATCCGTAGTTTCGAATACTCAGGAGAATAAAACTTCGAACGACCATATTACGGAAGATGCCCATTAACGAACACAACCGCGACATTCAGGAACAGAGCACACACTGGAAATTTCAAGTCTGTAGGTCGTTACGTTCGAGAGTTATCGTGTATACGGCCGGAGGGCCATACTTGAATTTTTCGACGAATTCGTCATCAGTGAGTCGAACCCCGTCGATTGAGACTATTTTCGGCTCAAAATTCTGAAATACAGACATCGTGACGAAATATTATAGCCCTCGTGTAAGTATAACGAGCGCTCAAAAATGTGACAGTTTCGGAGTTGTGGAAGATTATTTCTTCTTGCAAGCAATCCTTCATTATGCATAAACAAACGAAAGAAGCTTTAAGCAGAAACAAACCAAAACATAAAGTGTTGAAATTCCCCTCCTTCTTTTTCCTATGTTCTACTTAGGTAGAAAGCAGTCTATTTTCTATGAAACTCAGCCAGGGTCTGATCTAGTGGGAGGAGCAAATCGGGCAATTGCACAGGGTGGCACAAATGAGGGGCGGTTTCCTCGCAGTTTTCCTAGTAGGACATACAAATTCCTGAATTTTTGCTGGTCGCATATGGAATATGACATAAACTAAAAAATTACAATTAAACATAAAACATAAATAAGATTGGCCTAGAAAAAGTATCAAAGTACGGTAAGTAATTTGATCTCAACTTCTCGAAACATAGATATTCAAAGTAGGTACGGAATGAAAATACAATAAGCTCAGAAATAAGAGAAAGATGGTCCTATTATTATAATCTCCGATCATGAATATTCCAGTCGGCAGTCGGCAATGACGGCATACGATTTCCTGCACGGCCCTTTCACGAGTTTTTGAGCGCTAGTTCTACTTACACGAGAGCTATTCTTTTCGTCACGATGTCTGTATTTTTCGAATTTTGAGCCGAAAAAGGTCTCAATGGACAAGGTTCAACTCACTGATGACGAATCCGTTGGAAAATTCGAGTCTGTCCATCCGTCCGGCCGTCCGTATACACGATTACTCTCGAACGGAATGACCTAGGAATTTGAAATTTTCAGGGTAGGTTCGAATCTCGAATTCCGATGTTAAGTTCGTTATTTGGGAAAATTCGACCAGGGGTTCCGTGAATAGGTTGTTCGAAATTTTGTTCTCCTGATTACTTCGAAACTACTGGTTCGATCGAAATAATCGAGAGTTTGTCTAGATCGCATGGCAAGAACCATATAAACCATAGAATAGTATAACTTTTGAATGGTCACGTTTATCAATGAGCAAAATAAAACTAAGGGTTTCGTAAATATAGCCGTTCAAAATATTTTTGAGCGCTCGTTCTACTTACACAAGGGCTATATAATTTCGTCACGATGTCCGAATTTTGAGCCGAAAATGGTCTCAATCGACAGTAGTAAAATTCGCGAGGCATGAAAAGAGCTCTAAAACAGATTTTCGTGTGAACTTCATTGCTAAAATGTATGGACCACTTAGTATCATTCCCTACATCATAACAATGCAAAATCAATTTGTCGTCAAAAAATCGTCCTGTGCAGGAAGTGGTGGGGAGCATTTTTCCAAAAATTGACAAATTTTTTTTTTGGTTTATAATTATCTACATCGAGTGACTTATATTCAAACAAATTTTCATCGAAATATACGATTCAGAAATATTTTATTTTAATCATCAAAGAAGTCGGATACAATGCCCTTATATGGAGTTCCTTAAGAAAAGTATAATCGCTTGCCCTGCAAAGGCATATTCACCATTATTTTCCGTTTCATTTTACTCGGAAACTGTCGCGAAAATCAAAAAAGTGCTTCATATAAGGGGTCTTCCTCATAAACCGACAATTTATTTTCATTGTTCGTGCATTCTGATGATGAATTTGAATGTTTGATTTGATTTCTTTCAACTTGTGGATTAAAAAACAAATAGGGACAAATATATATTTCTTAATATTCAATTACTTATTGAGTTCAGTTTGTTATTTACATTCGTCTTGAAATTATCGCTCATTTGCATTTGTACTTAAAAGATTTACGCAACTCCGGAATCTTGGACTAGAAATCATATTCAAATCTGCTAAGGAGCATAGTTGTTATCTATGCTTTCTAGTTTCAAAATATATCTTTCATGTCATTATAAATCCGATTCAAATATCACTCAGATGAAGAATATTCAACAGGATGGAATTTGGAAAATTTTTACTGTGTTCCTTTTTTTGCCACATGCTTTTTGGGCCATACATTTGCGAGAGCCAATACAAGGAATTTTATTTCTCTTACAGGAACACATAGGTCCAGTGCAATCTGAAAAAAAAATGCCCATGTCATAAATAATAGATATTTATCTACTATTCGATATACAGGGTGTTTCATGAGTGGTTGGCCATAGCCTAGTGGTCAATGCACGTCATCCAGACCTTTCAGAAAAGTTGCTTGTTTTGTATCACATGGCTCTTAGTTTAGGAGATACCGGGTGATTTATGGATTTTGGCCTTAATTTACGATAGTCATAATTCTGAAATCTGAGGTCCGATTTTGATAAAATTTCATTGGGTTGTTCATTTCAGAAAGTCCTTTCGAGTGGCTCACGCTATATCAATATTTTCACGACATTACTCAGAATATCGTGGTTTATCTTTCAAGCCTCAAAATCTATATTTTCTACATCACTTAGAGAAATTTCGTTATTGCCATGAAAAAATACATAACTCAATCTAAGGAATTCAGTTTTCAGTTTGAATACCACACTTGTTACAAGCGAGTAGCGAATGAACGAATTCATATTTTTTGTGATTTTTTTGAGGAAGATCCCTTATATGAAGCACTTTTTTTGGTTTTCGCGACATTTTCCGAGTAAAATGAAACGGAACATAATGGTGAATATGCCTTTGCAGGGCAAGCGATTATATCTCAAGGAACTCCATATAAACGCATTGTATCCGACTTCTTCGATAATTAAAATAAAATATTTCTGAATAGTATATTTCGATGAAAATTTGTTTGAATATAAGTCACTGGATGTAGATAATTATAAACGAAAAAAAAAATTTGTCAATTTTTGGAAAAATGCCCCCCACCACTTCCTGCACAGGACGATTTTTTGAGGACAAAGTGATTTTGCATTGTTATGATGTAGGGAATGATACTAAGTGGTTCATACATTTAAGCAATGAAGTTCACACACGCTGACACGATAGAGCTCCGTTTGAACCCTACTACAGAGTTCGACTCACTAATGAGGAATCCGACGGAAAATTCAAGTCTGTCCGACCGGCCGTCCGTCTGTAAGCAGGATAACTCTCGAACAGAACAACCTAGAGACTTGAAATTTTCAGCCAAATTTTCATCAAATGCCTCGGTTGAGTTTGTGAATGGGCAGAATTCCACCAGGGCTTCCGTGAGTATGGTCGTTCGGAATTTTGTTCTTTCGATTTCTCTGACACTACATATTCGATCGAGATCAAATTCTGCACTCAAATGGAGAATGACGTGTTCAAGCTACACTCAAATAAATTTTTTCCAGATTGCATGATCAGAACCATAGAAACCATAGAAAATCATAACTTCCGAAGGGAATGGCCTAGAAACTTGAAATTTTCTTGGTAGATTTGGATCGCGAATGTCGCGGTGACGTTTACCAATGAGCAGAATAAGACTAGGGGTCCGTTAATATGGTCGTTTGAAATTTAGTTTTCTTGAGAATTTCAAAACTACGGATTCGATCGTGACGAAATTTCGTATTTCAATGGAGAATGATATATTTGAGCTAAATTTTGTCCAGATCGCATGACCAGAACCATATAAACCATAAAAAATTATGAATTTCGAACGGAAAGGCCTATGGACTCAAAATTTTCAGGGTAAGTTTGAACCGCGAATGTCGCGATCACGTTCATCAATGAACAAAATAAGACTAGGAGTTCCGTGAAAATGACCGTTCAAAATATTTTTTTTGCTGGTAATGATTGGATTTGAAATTTCGCACATAGATGTAGAATAATATACTCAAACTACGTGCGAAATTTTGTCCAGATCGCATTACCAAAACCATAGATACTGTGGAAAATTCTAGCGAATAATCGAAAAAAAAATTTGTCACCTGAAGCACTGACGTGAAGTCTGTAGTTTCGCCTCAGTTTGAAAACTTATTTGACAGCTGTCGAAAATTTTTTCAATGGGTTTCTAAAACTCGAAAATGCGAATCTACCTAAAAGGTGGATGAACGAGCGCTCAAACGCTCCTGCCTTTGCGGCAGTGCTTTAATAATTTTTTCCTGATAATTTCGAAACTATTGATTGGCTTGGAATGAAATTTTGCTAATAGATGAAGAATTCATTCAAACTCACGATGTCGGTCTTTTTCGAATCTTTAGCCGAAAATGGTCTCAATCGACAAGGTTCGACTCGGTGATGACGAATCCGTCGATAAATTCAAGTCTGTCCGTCCGTTCGTCCGGCCGTATACATGATAACTGTCGAACGGAACGACAAGAAGACTTGAAATTGTTAGGGTTAGGGTTAGGGTTAGGTTCAAATCTCGATTATCTCGGTAAAGTTCGTCATTGGGCAAAATTAGACCAGGGGTTCCGTAAATATGGCCGTTCAAAATCTTGTTCTCCTGATTAATTCGAAACTACTGATTCGATCGAGATGAAATTTTGCACTCAGATGGAGAATGACGTGTCCAAGTTATATGCTAAATTCTGTGATTTTTCCTCCGAATTTGGCCCTGGTGAAAAAATAGATACTGCCAATTTATAATCTACAAAGAAGGTTGGGAACCTCTATTCTGGCGAAAAGGTATTTTCGACGGCTCAAACATGTGTTTTGTGGAAATAACAACATTTCGTGAGAACTCAATCAGTGAAAATAATATTAGAATGAATGCGGAGGCCTTCAGCATCATTATGTAGAAATCCGTGGCAAAATTATGCTCTATACGTGCTAGAATTTCTCTTTCTGCACTAGAGAGAAGTTACCGACCAGATGAACAAAAATTTTTGGTGAATGGACCGGTAACACGTGATTTTGGAGAGCCGGTTGTGTCCTGTGTAGGCTTTGTTACTGTAACCTTACACTGTGCGAGAACCCCGTGATATTGGAACCAAAATATAAAATGTGGTGCATTTTTCCATTCGAAGTTTTTTCCCCTGTAGATATAAATCGCATAATGTATTGAGAAGTTATGAAGTGGAATAACCCTTCAATTCCAAGAAAATCATTTCTTCTTCACGATGTTCGCGAATGAGGGTCTAGCTATCTCAATGATTTACGACGCAAATCGTGAAACCTTGAATACAAAAAGTGCGAAAGTTCATATTTCAAAAGAGGGTGAACCTCTAACAACCCCATTTCTCTTCTTTCCCGTCGAAGAAGCCGTTTATTATGACTTTCTACGTATTTCTCACATTCATAATTGTCAAGGGGACGAAATTGCTAAAAAATTTAAAAAACATCGATCTCGAACTCTCCCGCGCGGTGTAAAACATCAAATCGGAATCCGGTAATCATACCAGTATTTTGAAAACAAAAAAAAGTCCCTAGTCCCTAGGAAAGTGTGGGAGAGTTCTGGGGAAGTTAGACCTTGGCTCTTCCTTTACTTCCTTGCTTTCGGGACTGCGGACTGAGGTTATACGGATTTAGGAACTTCCAAATGTGGCGCATTCAGGGGTCGTCGTAGCGGCAGGACCGTATTCAGTTTATTTTGAATCATTCTGTTAAAACTATGTATACCAGCACCTCGTTTTCTTTATATCTGCATCTTTCATGGAAACAGAATTGGTAATTTATTTTCTGAAAACTTTTCCAGCAATAATTTTCTAGGATTTAATCATTATATTTTTTGCATTCAGAATAGAAGGAGAAGGAGAGCAGAATCGAGTTTTATGTTTTAATGTTCGATTTTTTTTTCAATATATTTTTTAGAGGTGAAGAGTTGTGAAACATATGTATAGCCTGTCATATGGAATATCATTTTATAACCTCGAGAAACAATATATCAAAGTAAATCTTTCGCTTGTTCCGATATCATCTTGGTGAAAGTCTGTTGTTTCCGAATTTTTCAGCCGAGAAGGTTAAGTTGGAGGTCTGAAAGCGCCGGTTCAGTTTATGTATGTGTAAAATTTGCCAAAGCATACAGATAAAACCATCTGATTTTTTTTCTCAATAATTTGCAAACTATCGATCAAAAGAATTGAAACTTTGTAGTTGTAAGATAACGACTCTTGGGTTCATGAAATTTTGTTATCTCAGAAACTATTCCCCATATCTTGCTTATATTTAGTGTCTACATATAAGGCATCGATAATATACGTCACATGGAAATTCAGCTATCTAGCTGTAGCACATGAAAATAAAATTGAGTTTTTCTGATATATTCAATATAATTCGCGGATTTCATCTTCCAGAGTGCATGAAAATCAGATGACAGAATTTGTCATACAGACAATAAACAATGAAGGCCTGTTGGTGTTAGGTTCACAGGAAGAAGCGCGCAAAAGCTACTGATTTCACGTGACAAGTGGAAATAGATACCTCGAGTTCTCCGTGACAAGTTTTTTTTGTTCAAAACCTAGATTTCAACACTACCACACCCTACATCGATGTAGAATTATTTACTAAAAAAATAAAAGGAATCTATGAAGTTCCTTATAATCGAAATGCGTGAACTATTCTTGATTCAACTCTATCACATTTTGAATTGACATACACGTTTGAATCTGTCAGAGTGGGTTTCAACCAAACAAACGAAGAGCAAGAGCTTGAACAAGAACATTCTTTATTGATCTTTTAGTGTGAACGAGAACTCGTATCAGCATTTACACCAAAATATCAGCGATAAAAAACGAGAACTAAGAACTAGAATTCTTGCACAAGATAGATAGAACGAATGCTCATTCATGTCAATTATGTGGTTGGTGGTGCTTCGTTATGTGTGATGTCCTACTCTGACAGCAATATTATGGTTGCAACTGCTGCTTTTGTACTTGTTTTTTCTCAAACACGCAAAAAAAAGAAGTTGGTGGATGACAACTTTAATGCAACGAAGGAAGCTAGATAATGAAGGTAAAACCATAATGGATGCATAAGAACAAGAAGAAAGTGACCAATTACAAAATTTTTGTAGAATGGCGTCAGAGTATTTTGACCATTTATTATTTCTGATCAGCGACAATATTTGAGAAATCGAGTACGAATTTTAGAGACTCAATTCCTTCATATGACAGGTAAGATTTTTGCCAACTAGGGCTACATAGATTCCTATGAAAGCCTGATATATATTACTGATATATCTAGTCGGATTCCACAGACATCTAGAATTTTGGTAGGATTCAATCATTGAGACATTTATCTCGTAATTAATTCATAATTGATGAGAATGAAAATAGCTTACGTGTCGTATCTTTTTGAGCGCACTTTCTACTTACACGAGGGCTATATCATTTCGTCACGATGTCTGTATTTTTCGAATTTTGAGCCAAAAATGGTCTCAATAGACTCACTGATGACGAATCCGTCGAAAAATTCGAGTCTGTCCGTCCGGCCGGCCGTGAGCACGGTAAAATATCATCTGAGGCATTGACGTGAAGTCTGGAGTTTAAGAATTTTTTTGACATCGGTACGAAAAATGTTGAATTTGTTTCTAAAATTGCGAATGTAGCCTACAAGGTGGATGAACGAGCGCTCGAAATCTCCTGACTTCACAGCAGTGCTTTCCATAATTTTTTTTTCAAAATACCGAATTCTTTCATTTAATAATAATAATTCGTTGGAATTTAAAATGGTTCCGGTTACCTATACGACCTGGAAGAAATATAGCATGAATATATCATTCTTCATTGAATCAAAATTTCGTCCCGATCCAATCCGTAGTTTTGAAATAATCAAGAAAACTAAATTTCGAGTTCGAGATTTATCGTGTATACGGTCGGACGGACGGACTCGAATTTTTCGACAGATTCGTCATCAGTGAGTCGAACCTTGTCGATTGAGAAAATTTACGGCTCAATATTCGAAAATACAGACATCGTGACGAAATAATATAGCTTCCGTGTTAGTAGGACGAGCGCTCAAAAATTGTCATTATATTCATAGAAAGTTCATATAATTTCGGGTGGAAAAGGCAGTTCAATAAATCTGAAATCTCACAGACGGTATAGCTTAACGATGTATTTAATGCGTCCTCCTTGTTTTCACACGATTTTGTCCTTTGCTGAAACCAAAACCAAGATAACTGTTCGCCTTTCCATACCCTCCGAATCTGGAAAGTCCGATCCTGCAGCTTTAATGCCGATGCTGAAATATAATTAATGACCACCTTGAGAAGGGTGTTTTTTTATATCACGCTCACGCAGAACTTCATAGATTTTCTAGCATAAAATATTGTTCCGTGTGTTCTCCTTCCCCCTATGGGATTTTTAAAAGGGGGAAAGGGTTGTAGGATAATTTAGGAGATCTTCAGGAAGATGCTGTAATGACTTCGGTTTCAAGAGACAGGATATACGTGCATTAGAGAGATTTGAATTCTGCTTAATGAACCGGTAGAAAAATAATATTAAATTTTACGGTTCCAGTATGAGTGGTAACACTTACTTGGTTTTTTATGAGCCTTCCCACAGTTTTCTATATCCTGGGATAATTCAATGGTTACCAGGGTAAATGGTAGCTGTGGTGGAAGAAAGTACTAACGAATAACGCATTATTGACAAAATTTGAAAAGAGCAGTGTTTCTTTAGTATTCAGTTAATTTCGAATATTCATCAATTGTATTGGTCCAAACCGCAATTTCATTAATCTTCAAACCCAATTTTTTACATTTCGTTGACTCAAGCATCGAAAAATTGCAGTTTCTCTGAAATTTCATGTCCCTCGGATAATTCGTTCTGGAGAAGCTGAGGAAGTATCCAATCGTCGTGCATAGAGCATTGTTCCTCTGAATAATCATAACATCGATATCTTTCTCAGATAACGTTATTCAAACATATTTTATCACTGTGACGAAAATTCGAAAATTTTCCCCAAGAACAGTTCACCTGCGCCACATGTAATGTCGGATGCATCTCTAATATTTTTGAGTGCTCGTACTACTTACACGAGGGCTATATCATTTCGTCACGATGTCTGTATTTTTCGAATTTTGAGCCGGTTAAAACTCTCGAACGGAACGTCCTAGAAAATTATAATTTTCAGTGTGGGTTCAGTTCCCAAATGCCGAGGTTGAGTTCGTTAATGGACAGAATTTCACCAGGGGTTCCGTAAATATGGTCGTTCGGAATTTTGTTCTTCTGATTACTACGGAACTACACCGTCGATCGAGATGAAATTTTGCACTTAGATGGAGAATGAGGTGTTCATGCTACTTGCAGAATTTTGTCTAGATCGCATGACCAGAACTATAGAAACCATAGAAAATTATAACTTTGTAATGGAAAGGTCTAGGGACTTGAAATTTTCAGGATAGGTGTGGATTTCGAATATCGCGGCCACGTTCATCAATGAGCAAGATTAGAAAAGGGGTCCCATAAATATGGCAGTTTGAAATTTAGTTTTCTTGATAATTTCAAAACTACGGATTTGATCGTGACGAAACGTTGTATTTCAATGGAGAATGATATATTAAGCTTAATTTTTTCCAGATCGCATGACCAGAACCATAGAAACCATAGAAAATCATAACTTACGAATGGAAAGGCCTAGGGACTTGAAATTTTCAGGATAGGTTTGGATCGCGAATTTCGCGGTCACGTTCATCAATGAGCAAAATTAGACTAGGGGTTCCGTAAAAATGGCCGTTAAAAATATTTTTATCTTGATGATTTCGAAACCTCTCATTGGATTGCACATAGATGAAGAATAATGTATTCAAACTACGTGGGAAATGTCCAGATCGCATTACCAAGACCATGGATACCGTAGAAAATTCAAGCGAATTATCGAAGAAAAAAATTGATCAGTTAAAGCAATGACGTGAAGTCTGCATTTTCGCTTTAGTTTAAAATTTTTTTTGAAAGCTATCAAAGTTTTTTCAATTGGTTTCTAAAACTAAATGCGAATTTACCTACAAGGTGGGTGAACGATCGCTCAAATGCTCCTGACTTCACGGCAGTGTTTTTAATCATTTTTGTTGTTGATTATGGTTTTCACTTGAAGAGGAACTTCATTTTTATCCTGGTGAACAGATATATCCCTTGATGTGATGTCGTCTGGTCGAGCGATCCGGCAAAATTTTTCGCATGTAGATTGATCACGTCATTCTCCATTTGACTGACAGATTTCATTTCGATCGAATCGGCAGTTTCGCAGTAATCAGGAAAACAAAATTTCAAACGGCCATATTTACGGAACCCCACTCGAATTTTGTCGAATAACGCGGCATTCGAGATTTGAACCTACCCTGAAATTTTTAAGTTTCTAGGTCGTTCCGTTCGAGTGTTATCGTGTTCACTGATTCTAAAGTTGCATACAGACTACTCTGACGTTACCGTGGGACCACGTCGGAAATGAAGCGGTGTACGTGTAGTACATGAAACAACAACTTCGTGTGCATTCAGTGTTGAATCCAGACAATTTTCTCCGGGGTGGAATTTCAACATTTCGGGGGGGTAGTTGAAAATTCGTTTTGATTTTGCGTGACAATATGGAAGTTGGCTCAAGTGCATAGCCATTGAGACGACAGCTTCCTAGTAGGGAATTTGGAGCGGACAGTTTTTCACCTGATTTTTTGTGTAGAAGAATTTTGCGAAGAATAAAATTTAATATTATACAGGGTGTTTTCAAATAAGACGTGAAACTTGGAGGTGTTAGTATGACTTATTGCAGTCGTTTGAGTCATATTTATTGATAACCGAAAATCAACAGTTTCTGAGATATTTGAGTTCTTGTGTTTTTTGAAAAATTTCTCAACCCACTTCATTTTCGTCAATTTTTTCTACGTTGGCCAAGTTTGATTTCAATTTTAGATCATTTTCATCAGAAAAGGATATGATATGTATGAAAAACTCAGAAAAAGCATTTCGGCTGAGATACGACTTGCAGAGTGCAACCTAACCTAAACTAACCTTCCATTTCCGAAAAATCACTTAAAATTGTACACGAGATACTACTTGACCCTTCTGATGCTTTCCCACTTCTGACGATAAATCTAGAACTTCAGATATTCATCCCACGCGTCATAATGCGTGTGGCATCAGATTGCGTCATCTGACCCATTACTGCGTCACGTCAGCCCAATATGAACGTAAGCGCGCAAACCAATGGATAACATTTTTATATCCTATGCATTATGTCGTCTGTATTCAGCTTCATTATTTCGTTCTGGCCCGAATACACCAACTGATTTCCCTTGGTTTCGGTTGGTTTTCGGGCGATCTGTGTACCATTTTATGTTACCGGTAAAATGGGGTGGATAGAAACTGGGTGGTGAATAGAAACAAAAAGTCGGTCCAGCCGTTCTCGAGTTATAAGTTTTGAAACAAACCCGACTTTGTTTTATACAGGGTGTTTTTTGAGGTGATGCTTTTTGAGCGCTCGTGCTACTTACACGAGGGCTATATCATTTCTTCACGATGTCTGTATTTTTCGAATTTTGAGCCGAAAATGGTCTCAATCGACAAGGTTCGACTCACTGATGACAAATTCGTCGAAAAATTCGAGTCTGTCCGTCCGGCCGTATAAACGATAACTCTCGAACAGAATGTAATAGAAACGTGAAATTTTCAGGGTAGGTTCGAATCTCGAATGCCGCAGTTGAGTTCGTTATTGGGCAAAATTCGCCTAAGGGTTCCGTAAATATGGCCGCTCGAAATTTTGTTTTCCTGATTACTTCGAAACTACAGATTCGATCGAGATGAAATTTTGCACTCTGATGGAAAATGGAGGTGTTTAAGCTACATGCGAAATTTTGTCCAGCTCGCATCACCAAAACCAAAGAAACCATAGAAAATTGTAACTTTTGAACTGAACCGCCTAGGAACTTGAAATTTTCAGGATAGGTGTGGACCTCGATTGTCGTGATCACTTTCATCTATGAGCAAAATTATACTAGGGGTTCCGTAAATATGGTCGTTTGAAATTTAGTTTTTTCGATAATTTCAAAACTACAGATTCGATCTTGACGAAATGTCATGTATACTAATGGAGAATGATATATTCAAGCTACATTTCTCTAGATCGCATGACCAGAACTATAGAAACCATAGAAAATCATAACTTTCGAACGGAAAGGCCTAGGGTAGGTGTAGATCTGAAATATGGCGTTCACGTTTATCAATGAGCAGAATTATACTAAGGGTTCCGTGAATACGGTCGTTTGAAATTTTGTTTTCTCGATAATTTCGAAACTACGGATTCGATCGAAATAAAATTTTGTATTTTAAACGAGAATGATATATTAAAGCAACATGTTGTGCAGATCGCATGACCAGAACCATAGAAACCATAAAAAATTATAACTTCCGAAGGAAATTTTCAGGGTGGGTTTGGATCGCGAATTTCACGGTCACGTTCATCAATGAGCAAAATTAGATTAGGGGTTCCGTGAATATGGCCGTTCAAAATGTTTTTTTCCTGATAATTTCGAAACTACAGATTTGATTGGAATGAAATTTTGCCCCTAGCTGAGGAATAGTGTATTCAAACTACCTGCGAAATTTTGTTCAGATCGCATCACCAACACCATAGATACCGTAGAAAATTCTAGCGAATTATCGGAAAAAAATTGATCAGCTGAAGCACTGACAAAGTCTGGACTTTCGTCTAAGTTTGAGAATTTTTTTGACAGCTGTCGAAAATTCCTTCAATTGATTTCTAAAACTGGAAAATGCGAATCTTCCTACAAGGTGGATGCACGAGCGCTCAAAAGCTCCTGACTTCACGGCAGTGCTTCTCGTAATTTTTTTTTACTGGTGCTAAAACTCATCAAAAGACATCATTTCGCCGGGAGTTGATCATATAAAATATTCAATTTGGAAAAGTGCAAAGAATCTTGGGCATCAAGATCTTAGGAAGACTCTCTTAGAAATTCTGCCATGAATCACGGTGCCATATGCAGCAAGTACCTAAATAAAATGCAGGATTTCATCGCAAATTCGGATATTCTCTTTCAATTTTTTTTAAGGGTTTTTTCCTGAACGGTATGATTCTTAAAGTTCAAACTGATGACAGGAAAAATTACTGAGTGGAAAGGTCCTATAAAAAAATTTAGAAAAGCACTGCCGTGAAGGCAGGAGCTTTTGAGCGCTCGTACATGCACCTTGTAGGTAGATTCGCATTTTCCAGTTTCAGAAATCAATTGAAGGAATTTTCGACAGCTGTCAAAAAAATTCTGAAACTTGGGCGAAACTCCAGAATTCATGTCAGTGCTTCAATTTTTTTTCGATAATTCGCTAGAATTTTCTACGGTATCTATGGTCTTGGTGGTGCGATCTGGACAAAATTTTGCACGTAGTTTGAATACATTATTACTCAGCAAGGTGCAGAATTTCATCCCAATCCGCTCAGTATTCTCGGAACTATCAACAAAAAAATATTTTGAACGGCCATATTTACTGAACCCCTAGTCTAATTCTGCTCATTGATGAACATGACCGCGATATTCGCGATCCAAACCCACCCTGAGAATTTCAAGTTCCTAGGCCTTTCCGTTCGAAAGTTACAATTTTCTATGGTTTCTATGGTTCTGGTCATGAGATCTGGACAAAATATTGTTTTAATATATCATTCTAGATTAAAATACAAAATTTCATCTCCATCGAATCCGTAGTTTCGAAATTATCGAGAAACCAAAATTTCAAACGAACGTATTCACGGAACCCCTAGTATAATTTTGCTCATAGATGAAACTGATCACGACAATCGAGATCCACACTTATCCTGAAAATTTCAAGTCCCTAGGCCTTTCCGTTCGAAAGTTATGATTTTCTATGGTTCGAGTCATGTGATCTGGAGAAATGTAGCTTGAATATATCATTCTCCATAAGTATACAAAATTTCGTCACGATCGAATCTGTAGTTTTGAAATTATCAAGAAAACTAAATTTCAAACTACCATATTTACGGAACACCTTGTATAATTTTGCTCATAGATGAACGTAATCACGACATTCCAGATCCACACCTATCCTGAAAATTTCAAGTCCCTAGGGGGTTCCGTTCAAAAGTTACAATTTTCTATGATTTCTATGGTTCTGGTCATGCGATCTGGACAAAATTTCACATGTAGCTTAAACACCTCATTCTTCATTTGAGGGCAAAGTTTCATCTCGATCGAATCTGTAGTTTCGAAGTAATCAGGAGAACAAAATTTTGAACGGCCATATTTACGGAACCCCTGGTGGAATTCTGCCCATTAACGAACTTGACCGAGGCATTTGGGATCTGAACCTACACTGAAAATTTCAAGTCTCTAGGTTGATCCGTTCGAGAGTTATCGTGCTGACGGACGGCCGGACGGCCGGACGGCCGGACGGACGGACGGACGGACGGACAGACTCGAATTTTTTGACGGATTCGTCATCAGTGAGTCGAACATAGTCGATTGAGACCATTTTCGGCTCAAAATTCGAAAAATACAGACATCGTGACGAAATGATATAGCCCTCGTGTAAGTAGTACGAGCGCTCAAAAAATAGGAAGTTCACGAACCCACCGATAAAATTAATCCAAATTGTTTACAGAAATTGAACGAAATGGTCACCATGTGTTCGATGTGCACAAAGTCTTGCCCGGCGTAATAACGAATGGTCACTACTTACAAACTAATGTTTTCAAATGACCCCAAAGGAAGAAATCACAGAGTTTTAAATCAGAAAACTTGGTCATCCTACGCATCTCTTCATATACTGACCTCACACAGCTGTTAATATCTGAACATTCGAATATCAATACGAACCTAATACAGATCCCTGCTAGGAAATTCTCATATTTGGGGATAACTTTGATTTCGAAATACTCGGCCCTGGTAGATATTTCATATAAACGTTTTTTGGTATATCGACTTATTTTGATGAGTTCTATTGCTGGTCAAAGAAAAAGCCTCACCTTTAAAAACACCCTGTAGATTAAGATATCCCGACTCTCCTATAGGTCTCTGTGAGACCCCACATAAGCTCAGAGCTTGTGTGAGTTAGGAGACCCGACTTTGTTACTGTGTCCTCACGCCACCTGTTTACCCAACAGTGAATGTTGGAACCGTACTCCAGGTCAGAAACTTTATTTCCCAACCGGAGGATAAAAACCTGGGACTTCTCGATCACGAGCCAAACGCCTTAACTACTAAGCATTTATGCTTTCTGAGTTCTGTTGAAAAAAATCGCCTTCAAAAACATCCTGTATATTCATCAAAACAACTCGTAGGCTACTGAAGAGTAGGAAAGGTTCGTATAAATTAGCACGTTTCTATTTTATTCTCGTTGAAAAATTACCTTCATGAGTGTGAAACGAGGTCAAATTTTATCAGCATTGTTTCATTGCCTGCTACCAATTTATTTTATATAACAGAGCGATATTTTCCAAGCCCGAATCGCCATTTATCAAGAATTTCTCCGTTCAATTCATCAAACCGACCCAACCCGAATGTTTCACACAAATCTGGTCATAAATTAATTATCGCGAATGTACGACGATGCAGATCTGTGAGATTAAACACCTAAGTGCTACATATTAATTGGAGAACTTGTTAGTCAATGCGTAAATCGAAATTTATGAAATTTAATCAATTTTCAACGGACGAAACTAATTTAGAGTGTAGAAACCTTGGACGTAGAGAGTCGATGATGGATGTTGAAAACGTTCTCCATAACTTTTTTCTTCGTTTGAAATGAATTTAATATGTTTTGATCATATGTCTCTGAATCCTATATCAGAGCGGTTTTGTATGGTTCTTAATTAATTTAGAGATTTTTTTGAAATATGAGCTAGAACGAATTGAAACAAGGACGTTCTTTATTTGGCACGAATATACATTCACTCTTATTAGTCAAATGTTAAATTCTAATGAACGCAACTTTTTTTACTTCTGTTGAATAGGATCACTTGATTACTTTTTTTCCGAAGTTGATACTTATAACATGGAATTTGACTTGAGATGAAAAATACTGCAAATTTCTGCTGGTAGCTTTTGTATTTTAATGTCATTTCATATTTGAAATTCTGCTATACCCAAAACATATCTGAATATATGGCATGTTCAGGATTTTTTCGCACCTACTAAAAATTGTTTAGGGGATCTTTTGTTGCTAGTCCCAACACAAATTGGGACTGTAATCGAGTATTGGGTTTTGTTTTCGAAGGACTGTGAGAGTTTCCACAATTTTTATTCGAATAGTCTCTATAAACAGTTTCACACACTTTTTACAGAAGTTTTACACACTTGATGAAAACTACAAATCAGTTCACGTAATTAATAACCGACTAGGGTACCTAATTTTGATCTCGATTAATCAATTTATTTTATTCACCGATGACAGACTGCATCGTCATGACAAAAAAAATAGAATAAATGCGGCGCTCTCTAATCATAACTTAACACTGTATTTCATATATTTTTTAAGTTCAGGGTTCAGGGTAGCTGAGTATCTCAGTGATAGTATAACTGTGTCCTCTGTGATTTCATGTCCGAATAATTATTTGTGTTGGCATCCAATGGAGAGGCTTACTGTTAGTTGGTGTTCTGGAGTTTTCTTCCTCTCATAAGATACTTTCATCATTCTCTATGGGAGCTGATCTCAAATGATGTTTTCTGATGTGCCTTTGTTCGTGATGAGACGAGCAAGTTTTCACTGATATGGATAGATTTTCGATTTTTCAGCGTTGACGTTTCGAAGAATCAATTCACAGTTCCTCGAACCTGGAAGGTTCGCCATAACGCTGCTCTCTTTCATAACCTGGAAGGTCACGGCCATACGAACAGAGCACTAGTCCCTTACCTCTGGCATGTTCCCATACTCAGTTACATGGAAATCCCAAGGGACAGAAGGGATAGACATTTTTCAACCGAAATTGGAAGAAACGTTGAGCTACTAACCACAGCAATTGTTCAACATTTCGTCCATATGCATCCAGTGATAATCACTTATAATATATTGGCTGTTTATCTTATAATTAAAATTACATGTGGTGAAACTATAGAAAAATTGTTCAAGATAAACTAATAAGCTAGCCAACAAATCAATCCATTTAACCCCAGAGAACACCAGATCATGCAAAACTATAGACCGGTTTCTACTTATTCAAGTCTCATCAGTATAGCTAAGCGAAGATGGATTCGATGCAGAAAACGAAAGAATTTAAAACGAAACGCAGCGGCGATCGGAGAAAATTTCCCCATTCACGTCCCCTGTCCGCTCCAAAAGCAACCGTCTCACCATCTCTACAGGCAAATAAATGAATAAGTCGAAAGCGGTCTATAGTTGCGAATGATGGATTTGGTGTTGTCTGGAGTTAAATGGATTAGTTTGTTGGCTTGCTTATTAGTTTATCTTGAACAATTTTTCTTTAGTTTCACTTCTTGTAGCTTATTTGAATTTTTAAATGAACAGCCAATATATAATTCTGGTCAATTATTCAGACGAATAAGGTTTCACTACCTGCAATTTGGAAAATCAATAATCTGACAGTTTCTTCAGTAATAAACAAAAAATAAATTGAAATCAAATTTGATCGTTGAAGTGAGTCATCAAAAGTTATGGGCTGCATCTTCCCACCGTCTATGGAATGTCTACGTTCAACGTGTCCGATTACTGATCGTTCTCAGGACTACCCAAAAAGAACTTGTTTGCACCCAATTCATCTCATTTTAAAATCGAAATAACAAAATTACCTACGTCGAATTTATTGATTTACGGAACCTTCAATTGTTGTACCATTCAGGATCGATATTTTTCTCCCAAGTGACCTATGACCATTCACTAATGACCGATGACCATTCACTCGTGTTGAACCCAGACATAGAGTAGAAAATACAGCAGTAAAGCTGAATTGATATTTCCTGCCGTTTGCTGACACCGGTACAATTTTGGTCTCGAAGTTGCGATTCATGGAGCTTGTTACATCGAAGATTGATTGGCTCCTTGAAGCTCCTGTACTTTCTCATTTTAGTTTCAGTGGCTCAGTATATGCTCCTTGTTTGAATACCAACTGCCTGTATCGAATGAGGAAGATTAAAAATGGGAGATCACATATCCCCTTATTTAAATAGATCTGGTCGGCGAATAGGGCAAAATTATTAATGTGTTGCTTCTATTGCAAGATCTTGAAATTTGAAACACCTCTCTACCCCCTAACATATGGATAATAATTCGTACGGATGTTCACACGCTGAATCAATGAAGGAATAGGCTCGATTACATACCATTCGACATGTAGGTACTTCCTAACAATTCTACATCTGTTCAGAATTACAGCTTTTCACAATTCTATATAGGTGTTCCTATGAAGTTCTGATTTTCTTAAACTATCGTGTAGGCTGCTAGGTATCAATCCAGTCGACGATACGATGACAGGCCAAATTTCAACTTTATTCAGGTACCACATCTCTTTGGTCTCCAAAGCCAGATCCGTGTATTTGGTCTTCTTTTCTTGGAATTTGTTCAACACGTTGTTTATATTAGGTACTGTGATATCAATCAGCATTGCGCTCCTTGCCCTCTTGTATACCACAATGTCCGGCCTGTTATTCGTCACCGTTCTGTTAGTGATGAAAGGCCTACCGTACTACAATCTGAAAGAGTCATTTTTCGAAACTGGTAGTGGTTGGTACTGATAGTACCAAAAGTCCAAAAGTCCCATTCTATATGCGGGCTTCTGATGGATAATGTTGCAGACTTTATTATGCACGTGGAGTTCTGGCCACACATACGTAGCCCTAAATTATATGCTGAATTATTTCCGTACGTTGATGGCACTTCCTACTAAATTTTTTTGAAGACATTTCTTGATCTTGTATAGCCATGATGAATCCCTTTTGTTTCCGGAAACAGTTCTCCTTTCTAGAACCAATTGTTGGAAGCTTCCTTGTCGATGCGTGGCTGATTAAGCTCATGGTTATGTCGCCTTTGTAGTTCCTTCCCCAACCATTGTTTTAGTTCATCAGTTTTGGACAGAGTGGTTTATCCAACAGATCATCGGTACTGGCAAGATTTCAAAGGCTTATACTATAAGCCCTCTCGAAAAAGAAACTTTCAAGGTTGATCTGGCAGGTGTGCAAGTTGCTGTTACTCCTCATTCTCCTTCTGTTCGCCAAGGTCATCCTTATCATAGATGATTTCGGGTGATGACATCGTTGCTCACATATCTATTATTATTATTATCATAATAATTATTATCATTATTATTTCCAGTCTGGGATTACTAAATACATAATAGCATTTTCTTCAACAGCCGATGTAAACTGCCTGTTCCAGTTTTCTCGTTTTTCAGTATTCGTCCTTGACTATTATGAAGGCTCTTTTCGATTTAACTCTGTAGTGTCCCAGGAGTGCTGAGTCATTCTTGAATTTTCTCCCTTCTCTTTTGTCAACTCTTGGTGTTCTTTGACTGTGACTCAGTGGGGACTTTTTTTCTCTTCAATGTATTTTCTGCACAAAGTTCTTTGTGTCCTGATCTCCTGACTTGGTTGGACTCACAGATGAAAAATTGAAATTTTTTATTCCAAAAATTCGTTGGAATTTAAAATGGTTCTGGTTATGCGATCTGGAAAAAATGTAGCTTGAATATATCATTTTTCATTGAAATACAAAATTTCGTCACGATTGAATCCGTAGTTTCGAAATTATCAAGAAAACGAAATTTCAAACGACCATATTTACGGAGACTCAACTGAACGGCGGCATTCAAGATACGAACATACCAGACTTCACGTCAGTGCTTTAGGTGACCCATTTTTGAGTGCTCTTTCTACTTGCACGAGGGCTATATCATTTCGTAACGATGTCTGTATTTTTCTAATTTTGAGCCAAAAATGGTCTCAATCGACAAAGATCGACTCACTGATGAAAAATCTGTCGAAAATTTCAAGTCTGTCCGTCCGTCCGTCTAGCCGGCCGTAAGCACGATAACTCTCGAACGGAACAACTTAGAGACTTGAAATTTCCAGTGTGGGTTCAGTTCCCCAATGCCACGCGGTTGAGTTCGTTAATGGGCAGAATTCCACCAGCTGTCTTTGGTTTTCGTGTTCTTGCTTTTTTCTTGCTGCAAGATTAAGAATAAGATCTACCTCAGCAAGAACAAGATTTCTTACCAAGAAATTGGCAAGAAGCAAAAATTCCTGCTTTTTGGATTCAAATCAGCAAGGTTTCTGGAAAAACCCAAGAGTTGAATTGTTTTGCTGTAGATAACAACTGAAAGATATAAACAGGGTCTTTCACGAGGAACCTCACCCATATTTATACGGGAAACTACTGAACGTATTTTCATGAAATTCAGCACTTATAAGTATTTCACGATGCTGATGAAATCTAAAATATTTTCAAGGCATGAGCACCTCCGGTTTTTCCGGAAATGACGTCAACTTCCGTTTTTCAAATTAGAACAGCATTTTTTTATTGCAGAAATAGATTCCTTAGAAAATTTCAAGTTATTTTGATGTAACATTTTTCAGTTTTGGTTGGAAAATTCTCTCTGAGCGGGAAAATTCGAAAAAAAAATCGAAAATAGAGCTCCGCTGAAACAAGAATAACTTCGAGGTTTTTGGATGGAAAATTTTCATTTTTGGGATTTTTCAAGATGTAAGATTGATGTATCCACTTTGAAAATCGAAATCGCGATTCATGATACAGGGGGTGAAAAAATCGCTTTCAGAGTTAGGGATGACAAAATCGTGAAAAATCAATTTTTTCAAATTAGAACCCCATTTTTTTATGGCAGATATTGAATCTACGTTAAAAAATAATGTGAGTGTATGCATCACACCCTTGCCCTAAAATGAATATTTTCTGAGTTATTCACAAAAAACTGTTTTTCGTCTTGAATTTTCAGCTATTTCTTTTCCCTTCACGCCAAAAAGATGAAATTTTCAGGAACTGTTATTTGAACCATGCTGTAGATTTTTCACCCCTTCTTGAAACCGACTTCAAGTTACTATTAGGAGAACCATGGCAAACTCTCGCAGTTATAACTAGAGAAGATGCTCAAAGTTTTGACCGTTAATTTCTAGACATTTATTTATACGTCTCAGGAATGCTTCGTGCGTTGCTCTTCTTATTTCATCGGGAGGAAGAGATCTGCAAAAGTGTTTAAAAACCAAATTGAGTTTCAAAACTATGAATCTAAAAATCTAAACAAACCTGAACGCAGTTCTGACTCGTTCTATGCAGTCCTCTTTATCAGTCAGGGGAGTTGAGTAGACAATATTTTTTATCCTACCCCAAACATAATAGTCTAAAGGAGTTAAATCGGGAGAACGTGGTGGCCAAAGATGTGGACCATTGTTCGCCAACCATCGATCTTCAAATAGCCTGTAGAGGATATTTGACACATTGAGTGAATTGTGTGGAGGCGCGCCATCTTGTTGATACCATAAGTCATTATGGTTCTGTACTAGCGGCTCAATTATTTGAGTCAATATGTCAGAATATCTATCTCCTAAGGGAGAACATTCTTTAAATAATGCAAACATGTGTAGTGTTCTATCTTACCAGTTAAAGTCTCATCATAAATGTAAACATCGAGAATTGCATTATTTTTGATGGCGCAAAAAACATTGAAACTCCAGGTCTCTTGAAAGTTCCATTGTCTGAAGTGGTGGTTGTTCTCTTCATCCCAATAATGACTGTTATGCCTATTGAAAGAACCATTCTTTCTGAATTTAGATTCATCTGTCCAAATTATACAGTCCAAAAAGTTTTCATTCTCTTGAAATCGAATCATCATAGCTTCGCAAAACTCTGTTCTCCTGACGAAATCAGTTTCCTTCAAATGCTGTACCCTATTGAATTTATATGGGTGCATTTTATGTTTTTTTAATATTCTCCAAACACTCGATTGAGATAATCCCAGATCAATCTCGGCATCTTTGAGAGAATTTTGAGGATTCACACGAAAATATGCAAGAACTGTAATTTCGTTGTTCTCATCTTCTACTACACTTTTTTCTCTGTGTATAGTTTTCTTAACGAAAGATCCGACATTTCTCAAGTTTGTCATGGTTCTATTAATGGTATCTCTCGTTGGTCTGGGTCGGTCAGGAAACCTCTCAATGAACAGTCGAATCGTTCTATCTACAATTTTATTACATTCTCCATGAAGTAGAATGAGATTTAAATAATCTTCATTGGTAAAATTAGGCATAGTGATCGATTTTATAACTTAATACGAATTATCACCAAATTAATAGTAAACACAAAATGCTACTGAATAAAGAGGAATTTGGCAGATGTAATTAATGATATCTATCATTAAAAAAAAAGAATGTAAAACATGGTAAGTTTTTGCATATGGTTCATAAGGAATTATTTATTTATCACTGGAGAGAAAACCGATGGCCGATTAGTTGAAATAAAGAGGTTTCCGATACAAATTCGAATCCAAATTCGCCATCTATTTAGGAACAACCTGTAACTTTTTTCTCTCGCATATTAGGGTAGTAAAATCTAAAACATGGTTTAAGTAACAGTTCCTGAAAATTTCATCTTTTTGGCGTGAAGGGAAAAGAAATAGCTGAAAATTCAAGACGAAAAACAGTTTTTTGTGAATAACTCAGAAAATATCCATTTTAGGGCAAGGGTGTGATGCATACACTCACATTATTTTTTAACGTAGATTCAATATCTGCCATAAAAAAATGGGGTTCTAATTTGAAAAAATTGATTTTTCACGATTTTGTCATCCCTAACTTTGAAAGCGATTTTTTCACCCCCTGTATCATGAATCGCGATTTCGATTTTTAAAGTGGATACATCAATCTTACATCTTGAAAAATCCCAAAAATGAAAATTTTCCATCCAAAAACCTCGAAGTTATTCTTGTTTCAGCGGAGCTCTATTTTCGATTTTTTTTTCGAATTTTCCCGATCAGAGAGAATTTTCCAACCAAAACTGAAAAATGTTACATCAAAATAACTTGAAATTTTCTAAGGAATCTATTTCTGCAATAAAAAAATGGTGTTCTAATTTGAAAAACGGAAGTTGACGTCATTTCCGGAAAAAACGGAGGTGCTCATGCCTTGAAAATATTTTAGATTTCATCAGCATCGTGAAATACTTATAAGTGCTGAATTTCATGAAAATACGTTCAGTAGTTTCCCGTATAAATATGGGTCAGGTTCCTCGTGAAAGACCCTGTATATAATTATTCAACATTTAATTCGAATAATATATGAGTTCAAAATTTGAATATGAACTCAATACTTAGTAAAAATAATAATTCAAATATATAAAAAAAGTTTTTTTTTTGATTTCCTTGATGTTGCAAATGTCGTTTCAAACCACTCGTATTTATGTTTTTCATTTTCAGGGTCATCGGTTCCTTACACAGGAGACGAGAAGCAATCTCGTCTTCTTAAAGCTTTAATCGTTATGAAAACAAAACAATCACCCATTACATTTTTGTCAGCTTTTTGAGCGCTCGTTCTGCTAACACGAGGGCTATATTATTGCGTCACGATGTCTGTATTTTTCGGATTTTTGAACCGAAAATGGTTTCAATCGACAAGGTTCGACTTATTGATGACGAAGCCGTCGAAAAAATCGAGTCCGGTCGTCCAGTCGTCTAGCCGTATACACGATAACCCTCGAACATAACGACCTAGAAACTTGAAATTTTCAGGGTAGGTTCGAATCTCAAATGCCGCAGTTAGGTTCGTTATTGGGAAATATTCGACACAGGGTTCCGTTACTATGGCCGTTCGAAATATTGTTCTCCTGATTACTTCGAAATTACAAATTCGATCAAGATGAAATTTTGCACTCAAATGGAGAATGACGTCTCCAGATCGCATGACCATAAAAATTGAAATTTTCAGGATAGGCGTGGATCTCGCATGTCGCGGTCACGTTCATGAATGAGCAAAATGGGACTAGGTGTTGCGTGAATATGATCGTTTGAAATTTAGTTTTATTGATAATTTCAAAACTACGGATTCGATCATGACGAAAATTTGTATTTTAATGGAGAATCATAAATTAAAACTACATTTTGTCCGGATTGCATGACCACAACCATAGAAACCATAGAAAATTTTCAGGATAGGTGTAGATCGCGAATGCCGCGGTCACGTTCATCAATGAGAAAAATTAGAGCAGGGGTTCCGTGAATATGGCCGTGAAAATTTTTTTCGTGGTAATTTCGAAACTACTGATTGGATTGGAATAAAATTTTGCACATAGATAATATAGAGAATACATAGAATGATGTATTCAAACTACGTGTCCAGATCGCCAAAATTATAGATATCCTAGAAAATTCTAACGAATTTATTAATTTTGTTGACAGCTGGCAAAAATTTTTTTCAATAGGTTTTTAAAACTGGAAAATGCGAATCTACCCACAAGGTGGATGAATGAGCGCTCCATGCACCTGACTTCACGGCACTGCTTTATATCAATTTTTTTTCTCTAATACGCTAGAATTTTCTAGGGTATCTATAATCTTGGTGATGCGATCTGGACAAAATTTCGCAGGTAGTTTGAATACATTATTCTTCATCTATGTGCGAAATTTCATCCCAATCCAATCAGTTGTTTCGAAATTATAAGGAAAAAAATATTTTGAATGGCCATATCAACGGAACGATTCTTCTAATTTTGCTCATTGATGAACATGACCGCGACATTCGCGATCCACACGTATCCTGGAAATTTCAAGTCCCTAGGCCTTTCCGTTCGAAAGTTATAATTTTCTTTGGTTTCTATGGTTCTGGTCATGCTATCTAGACAAAATTCGGCATGTAGCTTGAACACGCCATTCGTACAAAATTTCATCTCGATCGAATCAGTAGTTTCGAAGTAATCAGGAGAACAAAATTTTTAACCCCTAATGGAATTCTGCCAATAAACCAACTCAACTGCGGCATTTGGGAACTGAGCCCACACTGATAATTTCAACTCTCTAGGTCGTTTCGTTTGAAAGTAATGGTGCTTACGGCCGCACGGACGGACAAACTTGAATTTTTTGACGGATTCGTCATCAGTGAGTCGAACCTTGTGTATTAAGACCATTTTCATCAATTCGAAAAATAGAGACATCGTGACGGAATTATATAGCCCTCGTGTAAGTAGAACGAGCGCTAAAAAATTAAGGGGCAAATTCAATTCTGACGGCCCTTCCAACCGATAATTCGAAAAATACTGATGTTCCGACTTGTTAACGTTTGTCGGAAATGGTAAACTTTCGACGTATGAAATTTCTCACAAAAATACAACTATGTATATGGGTGAACTCAAAATACTCTATAGAAATAAAAAATTCAATTCGAATCGTAAGAGCCGTTTCTGAGATAATATTTGGTGACTGGAGATGAAATGTTACTAATTTCACACCTAACCAGCAGTCAAACCAGCAATAACAGCCTATTCCAATATTCGAAAGAATTTTGGTTCTTGTTTAAGAAAACATTGTATATTATAGAATGGTTTTTTTAGGTGTATAAGATGATTTGGTATTGATAATGAAACGCAATTGATAAATATAAAAATTCGAGAAAACCACTGACGTGAATTCTGAAACATCCGCCGCGGCTTTTCTGCCTTGTAAAACAAATAACTATTATTCAAGTGATCGAATCTACCGAACATCTTTGTTGTGCTTGTAGATGAACTTTCATTCAAGATAAACCACCAGGGGCGGCGTCAAATCTTGCGCCTTCCTGCCTATTAAAATCGGTTATTTAAGTGATCGAATCTTCTGAACATTTTCAATGTTCTTGTGGATGAACTTTCATTCAAGATTTCATGGAGTTCGTTTCGAATGACCAGATCCTAACAAAGTTTGGTAATGGCCTCCGTATGTGAGCAACCGGCTAAAGTGAAATGTATTCAACGAAATCTGGAAACGACCGAGCCGAAATGAATTAGGAAACTTTGGTGTTCATCATAATTTTCCCATTCTGCTGAACTGCAGAATCTGCATAAGGAAATCAAACTGTTCATGCACACTGTAATGAATTTTCAAGAGAAGATTCGAAGTAAAAATTTCTACAGCCGCGTTGAATAATTTGGAGGGGCAAAACTTATGCATTCGGGTCACCGACATGTAACGTATTGCGCAGAACTGATAAGATAAGTAGGCAATATCAAAAATACGACTGCGAAGCGGTAGTTGCGGACGCAAAGCATCCGCCCAGACCAAAGTAGAAGGCACAGCGATGTATCAAACGTCGAAATTAATATCTGAAAATCGCCCATTTTGGCCGAAAATGCTCGAAAGCGTCTCGCAGGAATTGATAAGGATAAGCGCATCTGGATAGCGGCCTAAGGCCGCGATCGTATCTAGTTAAACCGTAGCTTTCAGACATCCATACGGAGTATCCAATTCCCATTTGCGAAAGTATGAACTCGAAATAAAATCACCAATTTCCTGCCACGAATGTAAACAAACCGCGAGCAATGTCGAAACATCGTCGAAGCCCCGCCCAAGGGGATTTTCTTTCATTCCTTCACGAATGCGATCGGTAATCAAAGCAATCAAAGTAAGAAAAACAAATTACTCACAATTTTTCAGCCTCCTCATATGTTTTTTTCATATTTTCCACGATTTGCGAGGTAATTTCGTTATTGATGGGAATGGACAAAAGAGCACATCGGGTCTGAAATGAGGTAAATACGATCAACTGAATCTTATTTTTATACTTGTCCACGATTTCAAGAAAGTTCTCAGCGGAAGTGTACTTCAATATCATAGAGATTATTCGTTTTAAATGAATGAAAACATTTGTTCATAATTCGAAGAAAAGCCTCTTGGGGGTCTGAAATGAGGTGAAAATGATTGAATAAATCTTCTTGCAACACTTCCATACCACTTTGTCCCTATTTGAACATTGCTGAAACCCAATGTGAAGTAACAAGTTCTGACCTATCGTCGAGAATGCTTAAAAATTGTTTTATAGCGTTGCCAATCATTATGCATAATATTTTTCCATTATGCCAGTAGGCCGAAAAAATAATGTCTCAGATCTTAGTGTGAGTACATATTTTTCAAGAATAATTCGATCAAGTATAGCTATTAAATTCGAAATCCTCATTCCAATATAAAAACTGGTATTCCAACAAGAAATTTCTTATTAAATTGTGAAAAAATATCGCAATATGTTTTTGCGTCGAAGATATTTTCATGTCGATCCAAAGTACCTACATACTGTAACGAACTTATGCCGGACCTGTCGCCTTCTAGAACCAAAAAGAACGGCCGGGGCTCTTCGAGAATATACAAGAAACGACGAGACGCCTCGGACTGTTCCCTCCCACTATATTAGTCGACATCGGTCCTAAGACAATACAGAATTGGACTTGCGCGTGTACAAAAATCGAGTGTTGAAATAAATTAGTATATAGTATAGTAAATAATAGTTATTTACACTACAAGGGAGGCAAGGGACACTTACCAGACGAGGACGTAGTTTGCGCCCGAGCGATAGCGAGGGCAAGCAATGAAGTCCGAGGCTGGTCAAGAAACTTGCCTCCTGAGTTGTGTATTAAAATTTTTCCACTACAGAAGTTGATTCTCAATCTATTATCTTTTGATGAATTAAGTTTGGAATTTATTTACGTACCTACAAAAAAATATCGGTTTGACTTGGGTTACTGGATTTTCATCTGTCAAACAAAGTGTTTGTCAAAACACTCAAAACTATATTTCCTTCTCTAAAATGAATTCCAAAGAAGATGAAATTCAAGAAGCAGCCAATGCTGCATGTGAATTCCTTTTACCGGAGAAGTCTAAGAAACGTTACCAAGCAGCATATAAGTGTTAACTGTAAGGTCGAAAATTGTACATAAATATTAATAAAATATGAAGTTCTGATTCAATTTTCACTTACATCCTTAGGGAAGTAAGTTTTCACTTACTCCCCGTTGTCAATAGTAACCCAAGCTACCTCGGTAAATAGTACTTACTTCAATCAAATTCATGTCGTAACAGACTACTTACTATGTCAGTAGTGGAAAAATTATTTTAAGAAGAACTTGGACAATATTCATTACAGTGGAGTCAGAAGTGCGGTTTTTAAATAAATAAGTGCTCATGTAGTGGAAAGCTGGTTCGCGGAAAATAAACTGATTGAACTTTAAACGTAAAACAGCCTGGTTCTTCCGTTCAAATAGAAAATGATGAGAAAAGTGCGTCTTGTGGAATTGAGAGT
Source organism: Aphidecta obliterata (assembly GCA_963966015.1). Lineage (NCBI taxonomy): Eukaryota > Metazoa > Arthropoda > Insecta > Coleoptera > Coccinellidae > Aphidecta > Aphidecta obliterata. The sequence goes on along the minus strand of OZ014434.1, from coordinate 20,577,656 downwards.
CGCCGAGTTGAAACAGGAACTGGAGGAAAGGGAGCTAGAAACCACGGGAAAAAGTTCTTCAAAAAAGACTTGCAGAAGGACTAATACAAGAAGGTGAGGACCCCGGGACATTTTTATTCGAAGTTCCCGGAGTTGATTTGAGTTCGACAATGAAAATTATAGAAGCTTGAAAGAAGATCTCCAAGAGAAGTTTCAGGAGACTACCAAATCCCTGGAGGAAAGTTCTAGAAATTTGGAAGACAAGTTTCAAGAGACAACCAAATCCCTGAAAAAAGATCTGGAAGAAAAGTTTCAAGAGACTACTAAATCTTTGAAAGATCTAGAAGAAAATTCCAGAAATCTGGAAGAAAAGTTGGTGGAAACTCTGGAAGAAAAGTTTCAAGAAACTTCTAGAAAGCTGGAAGAGAAGCTTCTGATAGGAAGGCCTAAAACAGGAAATTTGTGGTGTAGAAGAAAGAGTAGAGGCAGAGATAGATAGATTCGAGGAAGAAATGGACGAAATGAGGGAAACCATCAATAGGCTAGAAGAACGAGTCAATGCTGCGCAAACCACGGACAAGATCAACGAGAAGTCAACGCTGGACCTGAAGAAGGGTATTCAGGATTTCAAAGTTGATTCTGGAATCAAAAAGCTGTCCATGAAGCCGCCCCAGTTTGACGGAAAAACTCCATGGGCAAATTACTGCCGCCAACTACGAATGTCCAGAGGCATTTCTGTTGTGTTATCAAGAAATTCGGTCAACTACAAACACTGCGAGAGCAGAATCCAGAAGTTGGAAGGGTGCTGCAGTTGGGAAAGGGCGAAAAAAACATCTTCTACCTAGTTACCAAGAAGTACTCCCATGGTGAATCGTCTTATGAGGATATCTGGAGAAGTCTCACCAAGCTAAGAGACACTATGGTAGACCAGAATCTGATGAATCTAGCCATTCCGAAATTGTCCTGTGGTCTCGATAGATTGGACTGGAGAATTATAAGGAGCATGTTGGAGACGATATTCAAGCGGCGTAGAGATTTTGGTTTGCTGTAATCATCTTCCACGACCAATTATGAAGACCGCGGAGTGTCATTTCCATCGAACTTCGCGATGCATATATGGAGAGTCGTGCAGGTATCGTCACACTACGAGGATGACATTTCGGGACGAAATGTCTTCAAGAAGGGGGCAATGTAACGAACTTATGCCGGACCTGTCTTCTTCTAGAACCGAATAGAACGGCCGGGACTCTTCGAGAATATACAAAAAACGACGAGACGCCTCGACAGCCTTCTGGACTGTTTCCTCCCACTATAAAAGTCGACATGGGTCCTAAGACAATACAGAATTGGACTTGCGCGTGTAAATAAATCGAGTGTTGAAATAAATAAGTATATCAGTAAACTGTAAATAAATTATTTCAAGAAGAACAATATTCATTACAATACTCTGGCGTAAATAATAAAACACAATATCTTCCAAATATCCACCTCGGGGATGTTCTTACAGACGGTAATTCTTTTGATAACAAATTTTAGTTTCATTTAGCGAAAAAATGTTGAGTAATCGATGGCATAAATGTGGACAACGTTTATTTTCAGCAGGAGGGCGAAGCATGTCACACTGCTCGTGAAGCAATGATTCTTTATTTCTTTGGCACTTACCCCGAAATCTTTGCGGCTATGTCAGAGATATAGCCTATGCCAATGCTCCAGGAACAAGAGTCACGATGTTGCGAAAACCTGATGAAAAATTTCATCAAAAGAAACTCCCTTAAGTCAGCAGAGGAGAAGATTTGGCATATAGGGTGTTGCATTATCAAACCCAGAGTTTGTATTTTGGGTTGAAATAAAAATGTAACGAGCTTTCATAAAGCACATTTTTTTCTTTATTCAAAATGAAAACCTTCATATACTGATAAGAGTTCTGTTTTATTTATAGGATGAAACTGACCAACATACCCTCAGAAAACCCGAAAAAGAGCGAAGTGGTCACACAAGCATATGAGAGAACTTATGATATCAGAAAAAATTACGAAAAGCACTGCCGTGAAGGCAGGAGCTTTTGAGCGCTCGTACATGCACCTTGTAGGTAGATTCGCATTTTCTAGTTTTAAAAATCAATTGAAGGAATTTTCGACAGCTGTCACAAAAATTCTGAAACTCCAGACTTCATGTCAGTGCTTTAGGTGACCAATTTTTTTTCGATAATCCGCTAGAATTTTCTACGGTATCTATGGTCTTGGTGGTGCGATCTGGGCAAAATTTCGCACGTAGTTTGAATATATTATTCCCCAGCTGGGTGCATAATTTCATTCCAATCCGATCAGTAGTTCCGAAACTATCAGGAAAATAATATTTCCAACGGCCATATTTACGGAACCCCAGGTCTAATTTTGCTCATTGATGAGTGTGACCGCGATATTCGCGATCCAAACCCACCTTGAAAATTTCAACTTCCTAGGCCTTTCCGTTCAAAAGTTACTATTTTCGATGGTTTCTATGGTTCTGGTCATGCGATCTGGACAAAATATTGTTTTAATATATGATTCTCGATTAAAATACAAAATTTCATCTCGATCGAATCCGTAGTTTCGAAATGATCGAGAAACCAAAATTTCAAACGACCGTATTTACGGAACCCCTAGTATAATTCTGCTCATTGATAAACGTGAACGCGACATTTCAGATCCACACCTATCCTGAATATTTCAAGTCCCTAGGCCTTTCCGTTCGAAAGTTATGATTTCTTATGGTTTCTATGGTTCTGGTCATGTGATCTGGAGAAATGTAGCTTGAATATATCATTCTCCATGAGTATACAAAATTTCGTCACGATTGAATCTGTAGTTTTGAAATGGTCAAGAAAACTAAATTTCAAACGACCATATTCACGGAACCCCTAGTATAATTTTGCTCATAGATGAACGTGATCACGACATTCGAGATCCACACCTATCCTGAAAATTTCAAGTCCCTAGGCGTTTCCGTTCAAAACTTACAATTTTCTATGGTTTTTATGGTTCTGGTCATGCGATCTGGGCAAAATTTCACATGTAGCTTGAACACCTCATTTTCCATTTGAGTGCAAAATTTGATCTCAATCAAATCTGTAGTTTTCAAGTAATCAGGGAAACAAAACTTTGAACGGCCATATTTACGGAACCCCTGGTGGAATTTGGCCCATTAACTAACTCAACCGAGGCATTCGGGAACTGAACCCACACTGAAAATTTCAAGTCTCTAGGTTGTTCCGTTCGAGAGTTATCGTGCTTACGGCCGGACGGCCGGACGGACAGACTCAAATTTTCCGACGGATTCGTCATCAGTGAGTCGAACATAGTCGACCTCAAAAAGGGTCATAACGCTTTTTTATGTGTGACCAAATAAGGAAGTTTCAGAGGGGTTGATATCCGAATATAACTGACTAACTTCCAGAAAAACTAAGCGTACATAGTATTTTATCCCCTATGTGTGTGTGCGTAAACAAAGACGTTCATTATATCGTCACATTGAATTCCTCCCGTCTTCTGGAGATTGAAAGACCGGCAGAACGAATGTGGATTGCTCTTTCCCTTCCCTTCCCCTCGTCTGTAATATTTCCGGTATTTTAACCCTTTTCAAAACATCTGTATTATATGAAAAAACTTATCAGAAAAAATTATAAGTATAAAATATACCATATGCCGCCTTATTTATCTGACGAACCCCAACTCTGATATCTCCCCGGTTTTATTTTTAAATGGTTTAAATTTAAGTTTCCCGTTGGAGCGAGTTGTAAATGGTGCGATTTGAACTTCGGTTCGAGGCCCTACTTTCCAGATATCCAGACTTTCTCTCCTGATTGATGATGTCACTTCGAAGAGTTTGTAAATTTTTGACGCTTATTGCATGTTCACGAGTTTTACGAGATACGGGAGGGATATTCGTCATTCTATCGTGGGAATTTTTAACGGGGCGTCGAGGCTTTTCAAATTTTTCAACGCGGCTCTTTTATGGAACTGGGAAATTCGGAGTAATCGGCTTATTTCTTTCTACGCGTTGTTGGAGGGCCTTCGAGTGCTCAATTTCGATGTTTTTTAGAGGGGAAAATTAATTGAGTCCGAAAGGGTGGTGAAATTGAAATCGGTGCGGAAAATTGATGTGGTAGCTTTGTTTATACAGGCGTTCCTTAATGGAAGGTACAAACGAACAGTGGTGATAACTAAGAGGACATCAAAAGCTTCGTTTTCAACATACAGGGTGATTGAGTTTTTCGGAGGTTTTTTTCCCATAGCATCTGAATTTCTCAAGATATTCAGCTGAACTTTATCAACTATAATACATTTTGAGGTTTAAATAAAATGACATGTCAATTGCCGTGGGAATCTATAGAGTGAAATTTCTCCTGGAGCAATATTCCCGTTTCCCACTTTAGAACTTTTCGTAGTGCGCCACTGGTGGATGAGAAAATATGATAAAGAATCTTTGTTTCATTTGGAAACTTTTTGAGTATTCGTAATTTATTCGTATCTGCTACCGGTCGCGAGAAAAAATGTCAAACAATTCTCTGATAAACGAGTCGTCAGGAAAATAAAGGTTCCATTATTAGTTTTTTCGTTATTTTTTTCTTGTTCTATGACAGTGGTTCAAAATTATTCGAAAAAATAGTATAATAATTATCTCAATTGATGTTAATTTCAATATGTACAGGAAAAACACGAATAATAAATTATAACGAAAACGCATCCAACAATCACAACAACGAAACTGAACCACAATAAATGTTGAAAATGTTCTTCTTCAACCGTGATACAAGCGTTGTTCTTCTCATAGATTATTAATCATCATCCAAATATGTGAGAGCCTGCTCCAGAAAATATATCACCCTCTGGATTTTCACAGCAAAATCGAAAATTTGTTGCTTCAGATACTATGGAGAAAAAACTTCGAAAAAAATCAAATTTCAACACCCTATATTTCGAAAACACAGCGTTTGCGGACCCATGTTTATGAGAATTTCGTTCTTGATATCATTTAAGTTATCACCCTTTTCCGTTCGTACCTCCAATTCAGGAACATCCTGATGGTCGGAAGAGGATTGATTTTTTCAATTTGTAGGGATTAACATGATTGTTACGTTGAATATACGGGGTTTCTGTCAATTTTGATTCGATATCTCAGCTGTAATATAGGAAGATGAGGAAAAAATCCGAAAAGAGGTTTTCAAATGGTATAGAGTAAAGTCCATTTGACGACAAGATTGCCGATTTTTTCGTAGGTAATTACGTCATGGTTTCTTTTCTTGAAACATAGGTACCTACCTTTCTTTTGGATTACTCGAGAAGAAATTTCGAAGGGATTTATCACAAGAAATTTCTTTTTTGTTTTGAACTCTTTTGACGTTGAGCAATTATAAACGCATTTGAAATATAGTATTATTATGAAACCTAGAAACCACAAAAAGTCGCATATGGGCGGATCAATGCGAGATGCCCACTGATTTTACATCAAAATTTCATGAAATTTCCCCCTAGTTTTCGCGAGTAAAACATTTTCATTTCCTCGAACAATACCAGTGTTAGCAATAATGAACCATGATAATACATTCAACATCAAAGAGCAGCATCAAAGAGCATTCTCTTCAAATGTTTGTTCAGTAGGTAGCCAGTCAAAGTACCGGTCACCAGACAGAGCTGTCTTCTCTATAGTGCCAGGAGTCTCCTGACCTCAGGTCCAGATGAAGGTCTCTCAATGAGAAGCCTCGACAGCCTGAGACCAACTCCCGTGGTCCACTCCGAGGAAAACTTCCTGTCCAGCCAACTTCTGAAGAAGTTCCTGACAGATTTCCGACAGACTGACAGTGCGGGTTCCGGACCAACAAACTCTGATCGGGCCCCCTGCTTCGCCAGTATATCTGCCTTCTCATTTCTAGGTATCCCCGCATGAGCCGGACACCAAACAACTTCCACAAAGTTGCCTGAGCCAAGCTTCCCTGCATTCTCCTACTAGCAAGGAGTCAATTCTTACATCAGAAAGGGATTTCAGTGTTCCCTGACTGTCACAGCACATATCAATGTGTTCCCCAGAGTATCCCCTGCGGATACACTCCAGCGCGCAGACAAGAACCGCATACTGCTCAGCCTGAACTATGGAGCAGTTCATCCCCAGAGGGATAGCTCGATTGTAGCGAGGTCCCACAATACCAGCACCAGACCCTGTTAATGACACAGAGCCATCAGTGAACCAAGTGGGACCTTCAGGCAAAAGAAGCCCTATCAGGAACAACTACCCTGTAGGGCTCGTCAAAGCAGAAACTAGTACCCGCGTGGTCCCCTTTATGGAGAATGGATGCGTTAACATCCTCCACCATTTTGAGAGCCCTCGCGTGCCCTTCAAAGAGTCCAGCATCACGCCATTGTCCCCGTTGACAGACTCTGAGAGCTGTCTTCATAGCTACCTCCTTCACCACCAGATGTAGTGGTGGAAGACCTAGCAAACACTCCATCGCTGCCGTGGGGGTAGATCTCAGAGCGCCTGTAATACTTAGACAAGCTTTCCTCTGGCATTTCGTCATCATGATACGATTGCAGGCCTTCATAGACGGCCACCACACCATTGAGGCATAGGTAAGGATAGGCCTCACCACGGCAGTGTACAGCCAGTGCATAATGTGCGGTTTGAAGCCCCATCCTTTACCAATCACCCTTCGAGTAGACCAAAATATCAGATTAGCCTTATTCGTTTGGGGCTCGACGTGTTTGTTCCACAAGAGTTTTCGGTCCAATATCACCCCGAGATATCGAACTTGTTCGGATAGAGTGAGCCCAACTCCCCACAGACTAGGAAGTCTCATGTTGCCCGGCACTCTCCCCCTGGTAAACAGAATCATCTCTGTTTTACCAGGATTTACCGAGAGCTCGTTTTCCAGGCACCATCGCTCAATCAAACACAGAGCTTGCTGCATCAGATCCACAATGACACTGATTACCTTACCTCTAATCAGCGGGACAAGGTCATCTGCATAGGCCACCACAACGAACCCAGCCTTCGTCAAATCGACCAGGAGCACATTCAGGACAAGATTCTACAATAGCGGCGACAGAACCCCGCCCTGCGGACATCCCCTTCCCGGTACGCCCCCAATGGTCGATCCGCCCAGCCGAGCAATGACGCTACGAGCACTAAGCAGCGACTCCGTCCACCGACAGAGAGTAGGTGCCACACCGTGCTTGGTCAATGCTGACTGCATCACTTCAAAATCAGTGTTATTGAATGCAACCTGTATATATAGAAAAACAGCTAGTGTGAACTCTTTATTATGTATTCCGTCCTCAATGCGGTTGACAATCGAATGAAGAGCAGAATCAACTGACTTACCTAACCGGTACGCATGCTGGCAGGGGTGCAGTGATCTAGCCACTAACGCGACCTCCCCAGCTGCCTCAAAACTTTCGAAGCAGTTGATAGCCCAACGTAATCGAGAGTATGTAACCACTTGTGAAGCCATCTTCCAATCCTCACATGAGGCATGCCAAGGGCACTCACTTTGTGTGTTTCCATTCTCAACGAAGCCCGGAAAGTGCGCCTCTAGAAGATGTCTCAAGCTTTCCTCCTCTGAGCATGTTTTATGCCCCGTGGGGAGCTTTAAGTAATCAATCCGTGAAGGGCCCCCTGCAGAGAGTATCCTCCTGAGCCGGTTAGCTTCAGATGCGCCCTCGATGTCACTACAAAAGCGCCTCCACGATTCTCTTTTGGACTTTCTCATAAGTCTCTTGTATATTTTCAGGGCCGCTTTATATTCTTCCCAGTCATTTGCATGGCCAGATCTCATTGCCTTGTTGAAGATATGCCTGCTATCACGTCTGGCATCATTTATTTCAGAGGTCCACCATTTCGTCTGACCCTTCGGTTTTCGAAACTGGGGACTGCAACTGCTATGGTAGGCCGAGATTATGGACTCCTCTAGTTTGCTAGCTGCAGTGTCCAACCCTCTCGTAGTTCTAGGTTTGAGGTTAACCCGTCCCAGATTGTCGGAGAGGAACTCCAAGTATCTGAACCAATCTGTTTTCCTCGGGTTCCTGAAAATTTCCGGATCCCCTGAAGATCTTCTACCTTTGATGGTGAAGCAGATGTGCCGGTGATCAGACAAAGAGATCACCTCCTAAGCTACCTGCCAATTCTCGATGTAATCGGCGATAGGGATGCTACACATAGTGATGTCGAGCACCTCCATTCTTCTTGAAGTGATGAAGGTCGGCTCGTCACCCCTATTGAGTAGGTTTAGGCTGGTTGAGAACAGAAAGTCGGCCAGAGCCTCGTCCCTCGGGTTGACGCCAGAGCTACCCCACAGAATGTGGTGTGCATTCGCATCACAACCAACGAGCAAGGGCCATCCTTTCCGCTCGCAGAACCTAACAAGCTCCTCCATTTCCCTCGTTGGCGGAAGGTCCGGGGAGTCGTATGGGAGGTTTACCGAGCATACCACCAAGTTTTCTAGCGGTCCCTTAGAGTCCAGAAACCGAACCGCTACAAGATCTCTGAAACAGAATTTGGTCAGTAATTGAACCCCAACATTATCAGAAGCAAGTACGGGTTTGTGTCCCTGGGCGTGTAGAAGAGCCTGCTTTCTCGAAAAGAGAGACCCCTCACCTCATCTCCTCTAACCCAGGGCTCATGAATCAGGGCTTAAAATGTCTGCACCTTCGCCAGATGCAACCGGAGAATATCGGTAGCCACTATGTAATGGTGCAAGTTTATTTGCGTGACATATGTGTCAGTAGCCATGAGGACAAATGATTATTCTCAGTCCGCCGACTGTCTCGTCGTATCGGTAGACCCCTGAGGATATACCGGTATGTCAGCTGGTGGGGTGGAGCTCCGGCGTGGTCTTTCATCCACAAGCACCCCCCCCCCCCCCCCTGCTCACCAGTCTCCTGGGATTCCGGCGGCGCAGTATGAGGCACAGGTACGATGGGAGCCCTTGCGGAGTGCACCTCCATCAGATCACCCGACTCCAACGTCGGGTCGGAGGAAACCTCCTCTCCCTCGCGGACGTCCTGCCCTTCAGCGGAGGGCCCCATTTCTGGAGCAGCCTTCGCATACGAAGAGGCTGGAGCATCCGCTTTCCGGCCTGGACCTTGGATGAGCTTGAAGGTGCACATCCTCATACCAATTCCAACTTGGTACCTACTGGTCTTCAGGACCTCGAGAGATGTCTTGTCTACTTCCAGAATGATTGATTTGAGCCACTTCTGGCCCTTCACTCCTCTTGTAGACTCTCCAGCTCCTTGTATTAAGGGCCGGAGTCGACATCTGTGTGCGCCTAAGAATGAGGTCAGTTGGCGTGGAGCAATATGGCCCCTTCACCTGCAGACACACTCTAGTGAGTCTGCAGGTGAAGGGCCTGGTTTACTAAATGAAAAAAAGATATTAATTGTTTTGAAATCTCAAAAATGCCATACGTATTCTCAAACAATGAGTATGCTGACATTCATTTCATTTATTGTTTCTGCAATGGTAACTCCCTTGCTGCAGTTCGTGAATATGCACAAGGTTTTCCGGCAAGAAGACATCCCGGAGCAAAAGTTTTTGAGGAAACACATAGACGGTTCTGCGAGTTTGTACTGAAAAAATCTGGAGAACAAGATCGAGTTGTTAATCGTGCTGATAATGTCAGAAACCGGAGGATATTATGAACTTTTGATACCGAAAGGAAATTGTGTACAAGGCGGGCGGCAAGAGTTCTCAATGTGTCTCACTCAAAAGTATTCAGGACACTAAAGATTAAAAAAGAACCATCGAAAGGCGTTCCACTTACAACCGGTACAGAACTTGCAACCTGGAGATGCAGAAAAACGATTAAATTTCTGTCGCATTTCACAAGAGCAGGTATTGTAAATCATCACAATTTACATGTTTGGGATGTAGAAAATCCCCCACGAAACAATACCACGCTCATTCTAACAGGAATTCTGCGTCAATGTGTGGCTTAGGGCAATAAGTAACAACCTTTGTGGGCCACACTTTTTACCCCCAAGATTGAACGCGATGCTGTTCCACGATTTACTGGATAGCGACTTGGATGGTTTAATGGAAGACGTGCCTTTACATCTGTTGCAAAGGCATTGGATTCAGATGGATGGAGCGACTCCTCATTATGGAATCCACGTAACAGAATGGCTCGACGAAAAATAACCAGAGCGTTGGATCGGTCGTATACCAATCGCTAATTTCGCCGAGCTGATTGCTAATGTAGGACCCATACCCTGGCCTCTTCGCTCACCCGACCTAAACATACTGGACTACTATGTTTGGGGTTACGTTAAAGAAAAAGTGTATAGTACTCCCGTGACAACCCGCTACCAGCTGATCCAGCGAATAAAAGATGTCTGGGTTGAGCTGAGGCACAATCAGGAAATGATGAAACATGCAGTTAATTCATTAGTTCCCCGTTGTCAGAAATGCATCGAGGCTGACGGTCTGCATTTTGAACATATGCTGTGATGTCATATTTATTTCCGTTACCTTTTGATTTTTAATGAATTTCCTATTTGCTTTGTAGCCAATTTCTAGTCAGCACGTCTTTCAAAAAATCTAATTATCTCTGAAACAGAAACTCTGAATTTTGTTCTGTAAAAACAAATTTTACTCAAAATCAAACCAGCAATTCTAAATTGCCTTATTTATTCCTTGAAAATAACAGTGACAAACATTTTTCTTCGAAATAATTGAGATGTGACCGAATTGCACGCCACTGGTGTTCCCCCAAAATCGAAAATATCTTCATATAATGGCCGTTAGGGAGTAGGGTAGGCGTGCAAATTTCCGTTCGAATCCAAGCTTTTTGAGCGCTCGTACTACTTACACGAGGGCTATATCATTTCGTCACGATGTCTGTATTCATCGAACTTTGAGCTGAAAATGTGCCGTAAGCACGATAATTCTCGAACGGAACAACCTAGAGACTTGAAATTTTCAGTGTGGGTTCAGTTTCCGAATGCCTCGGTTAAGTTCGTAAATTCCGTAAATATGGCCGTTTAAAGTTTTGTTATCCCGATTACTTGGAAACTACAGATTTGATCGAGATGAAATTTTGCACTCAAATGGAGAATGAGCTACATGTGAAATTTTGTCCAGATGAGCAAAATTATACTAGAGGTTCCGTAGATATGGTCGTTTGAAATTTGGTTTTGGAGAATGATATATTCAAGTTACATTTCTCCAGATCGCATGACCAGAACCATTGAAACCATAGAAAATCATAACTTACGAACGGAAAGGCCCAGGGACTTGAAATTTTCAGGATAGGTGAGGATTTGAAATGTCGTGTTCACGTTTATCAATGAGCAGAATTATATTTGGCATTTGGGGTTCCGTAAATACGGTCGTTTGAAATTTAGTTTTCTCGATAATTTCGAAACTATGGATTAGATCGAGACAAAATCTTGTATTTCAATGAAGAATGATATATTCAAGCTTCATTTTGTTCAGATCGCATGACCAGAACCATAGAAACCATAGAAAATCATAACTTTCGAACGGAAAGGCCTAGGGACTTGAAATTTTCAGGATAGGTGCGGATCGCGAATTTCGCGGTCACGTTCATCAATGAGCAAAATTATACTAGGGGTTCCGTGAATATAGCCGTTCAAACTATTTTTTTCCTGATAATTTCGAAACTACCTATTGGATTCGAATGAAATTCCGCACATAGATGAAGAATAATATATTCGAAGTACGTGGAAAATTTTATCCAGATCGCATCACCAAGACCATAGATACCGTAAAAAATCCTAGCAAATTATCGAAAAAAAAATTGATCACCTAAAGCACTGACTTGAAGTCTGGATTTTCGCCTTAGTTTGAAATTTTTTTTGAGAGCTGTAAAATTCTTTCAATTGGTTTCTAAAACTGGAGAATGCGAATCTACCTACGAGGTGGACGAACGAGCGCTCAAAAGCCCCTGACTTCACGGCAGTGCTTTTCTAAATTTTTTATGGAAGCTATTGCATAAAAATTTTTTCTTGTGAACTTCAACACCCTGTATCTCTCTTAGGGATCGAGATAGAGGCATGTAATATACATTTTTACGAATCAGGCCAACGAGAAGAATATTCCATTAAATTTTTAACGATGAAAACTGATACACCCTGTATACCAAGTTACCAGGTTTTATGAAAGAGTTGAGTAGGACGGGTTTCCTTACTGCATTAAAAAAATTATTAATAAAGAATTTTGTTACAGTGTTGGAGAATATCTTGTGGATAGGTCTTTTTGATTTGTATTGTTGTTTACATTATATTTTTCTGTGTTAACTTTGTTTTTGCATCATCATTCATTTTTCTTATATATTTGTTAATGTCTCAACAGAATAAATAAATATTATTATAATTATTATAATCCCTATTGTCACGCGTATAGTATACAGAATGTTTCCTGATATATGCGCAAGATTTCAGGGTGTGTGGATGTACCATTTTCTAGATACAGGGTGTTGATATTGAAAAAAAATCGTTTTTTGCGAATATCTCCAGAACCTTTCATCATACAGAAGACAGCTTCCGTACGCATTTTCTAATCATAATAAGCTATGTTTTGTGCGGAATTTTTTTCTTTAAGACTTAGTTGGCGAAGGTTTTGAAGGGGTAGTGGGTATTTCTCTCCCCAACTTCCACGCTAATGAAAACAGTACATACGTTCTAAAGTCGACCGTTTTCGAGAAAAATCAACTTTTTTGTTGGAAAACATAGTCTTTACTGTCAACCTTTTTTTCATACGTCAAAAACTTCAGGTTAACAATTTAAAATTATCTTCTGAATTACTGAACAATCTTTTGAAGAACTCATTACTGAAAACTCTAATCCTTCAACGATTTTTTTTCAATTTCAGCACCCTGTATCTCGAAAATGGTGCATTTTAGAGGGTTAGTAAGAAATTTTTCCTCATATTTTTGAAAGAGCTATCACATCCTGAAATCTTACGCATATATTATGGAACACCCTGTATAGTAGATTCCATTATTATTATTATTGCATTGAACCGTACAAAGACGAGGTTGATACGCCTTTAGTCTACTGCGCATCATGTTGGCTTCGGGGCTTGCAGGACAAACCTATCGACGTCATTCCGACTTTCTGATATCATTTTTGAAGACATATTCAACGATATCTCACATGATTATGTGTTTCCCTTATTTTTTTGAAGTTACCTAAATTATCTTCCTCATTCATAGAAAATACTAATCTTTCAAATTAGATCTAAATACACAGTACTGAAGGAAAAGGACTGAGGTAGGACTGTTGTTGTCACCATTCTGGCAACAGAACCTTCTTCAGGTGCGGTCTTATCTAGAAGTAAGTGAATATATCAGGAAATGTACCAAATTCCTCAACAAAGTTTGATTTTTTGAACCATATCAGAAAACAGGAATTTCTACATAACCCATTTTATTCATGCCTTATATGTAAACACAACATTTATGGCGAATAGTTTTAATTTTATTCCATAGTGTTTTTCGAATTATGGGGGGAAAAATCATTACAAACCCAATTTTTGCCCATTTTCGAACTTGACCGGCGCATTCTCATCTCGAGCGTTCCCTGAAAGTTCCAAAACTCTAGATTTTTTTTCAAAGGTTATGGTGTTTATTGCCCGCTGGGCGGAATTTGAAATGATAACACTGTTGTTCATAGAAACAATCGCGGAAGAATTATTCATCGATAAAAAAAACTTGATTTCCGAATGACGTTTACTGAAACCTCATTTAGATCAAATATCGAGATGGCTTCAGCATCGATTCCGATTTTAATTTAGGAATTTTCGTCAAGTCATAGATAGAACGACCATCCTCCACATCGGCCGATTCTAACAGTTTATTACAGATCATGATCTCTTTGATCTGTAATTTATCAAGAATTTGAATATGATTCTTCGCATTCCTCCGAAACCGGACCCAACAATGGACCTGTCAGAAAAATCGACTTGTCTGCGATGACGATGCCGTTTTGTTGCCGGTGCCCGAGACGTGTTGTACAACGACGTCTGCGATAGTTGTTGGTGGCTTGCCAGAAACCGATCTCTGCTTTTAGTTTGATATTTCCAATGATGAATCTTTCAAATAAACTCCCTGAAAATCTCACAGTTTAAATTCTTGGAAGTTTAGAATCCCATAATCGATTGAAAAAACGCAGCAAATTTCACAGAGAGGTTTTTGAGCGATCGTTCTACTTACTCAAGGATAATATCATTTCGTCACGATGTCTGTATTTTTCGAATTTTGAGCCGAAAATGGTCTCAATCAACAAGGTTCGACAGTGATGACGAATCCGTCAAAAAATTCGAGACTGCCCGTCCGTCCGTCCATCCGTATACACGATAACTCTTGAACGGACTGACCTAGAAACTTGAAATTTTCGGGGTAGGTTCGAATATGTTAGAAATGTTGTTAACCTGATTACTTCGAAACCACTAATTCTATCGAAATGATCGAGATTTGTGTAGATCGCCTGGCAAAAACCATAGAAACCATGGAATAGTATAACTTTCGAACGGAAAATACTAGGGACTAAAAATTTTCAGGATAGGTGTAGATCTCGAATGTCGCAGTCACGTTTATCAATGAGCAAAGTAAAACTAGGGGTTCCGTAAATGTGGTCGTTTGAAATTCGGTTCAAATTATTTTACTTCAAAATATTTTCGAGCACTCGTTCTACTTACACGAGGGCTCTATAATTTCGTCACGATGTCTGCAATTGCCCTTCAAAATTTTGTTCTCCTGATTTCTTCGAAACTACTTATTCGATCCATATGAAATCTTGCACTTAGATGAAGAATAACGTGTTCAAGGTACATGCGGAATTTTGTCCAGATCGCATGACCAGAACCATAGAAACCATAGAAAATTATAACTTTCGAACGAAAAGGCCTAGGGACTTGGAATTCCTAGGATAGGTGTGGATCTCGAATGTCGCAACCACGTTCACCAATGAGCGAAATAAGACTAGGGGTTCAGTATATGGCAGTTCAAAATATTTTTTTTATATAATTTCGAAACTACTGACTGAATTGGAATGAAATTTCAGACATAGATGTTTTCAAACTACGTGCAAAATTTTGTCCAGATCGCATCACCAAGACCATAGATACCGTGGAAAATTCTAGCGAATTATCGGAAAAAAATTTATCAGCTGAAGCACCGACATGAAGTCTGGAGTTTCGCCTAAGTTTCAGAATTTTTTTGACAGCATTCAAAAATTCCTTCAATTGATTTCTAAAACTGGAAAATGCGAATCTACCTACAAGGTGCATGTACGAGCGCTCAAAAGCTCCTGCCTTCACGGCAGTGCTTTTCGTAATTTTTTCAAACATATCAGATTTCCTACCAACTTTGTATCAAGGTTGGCAGGAAATATGTTCAAAAAATTTTTATGGAAAAAAGGGGACAATTTGCCGTTTTTCGGCTGATGATAAGCCTTGCTACGATTTCAACGAAATTCCTTATGAACCTTCGTATTGTTTTCTCACAACTAACTACAGGATTTTAATTTAATTCGATAGTGTTTTTCGAATTATGGAAACATTAGTAAAAACCAAAATTCCGCCCATTTGAACTTGAATAGTGCATTCTTAGCTCGACCGTACCCTGAAATTTTCAAAAATTCATCAATCGTGTTAGCAGGAAACATTTTCGAAAATTATTTTTGGCGAAAAAGAAGGTTCAGAATTTGTCGCTTTTCAGCCGTTGATAAGCAAAAAGATAAACAAAATCTGCAGTTCTGGTTGTTTGTCGTTTTCTTCTTCAAAAATTACGGAAAGCACTGCCGTGAAGTCAGGAGCTTTTGAGCGCTCGTTTATCCACATTGTAGGTAGATTCGCATTCTCCAGTTCTAGAAACCAATTGGAAAGATTTCGACAGCTGTCAAGGAAAATTTCAAACTAAGGAAAAAATCCAGACTTCAAGTCAGTGCTTCAGTTCAGTTTTTTTTCGATAATTCGCTAGAATTTTCTACGGTATCTATGGTCTTGGTAATGCGATCTGGACATTATTCTTCATCTATGCGCGAAATTTCATTCCAATCCAATAAGTAGTTCCGAAATTAACAGGAAAAAAATTGTTTGAACGGCTATATTTACAGAACCCCTAGTCTAATTTTGCTCATTGGTGAACGTGACCGCGAAATTCGCCTGAAAATCCTATCTATCCTGAAAATTTAAAGTCCCTAGGCCATTCCGTTCGAAAGTTATAATTTTCTATGGTTTCTATGGTTCTAGTCATGCGATATGGGAAAAATGTAGCTTGAATATATCATTCTCCATCAAAATACAAAATTTCGTCACGATCGAATCCGTAGTTTTTAAATTATCAAGAAAACTGAATTTCAAACGACCATATTTACGGAACCCCTAGTCTAATTTTTCTCATTTCTAATCGCGTCCACCACATTCGAGATCCACACCTATCCTGAAAATTTCAAGTCCCTAGGCATTTCCATAACAAAGTTAAAATTTTCTATGGTTTCTATGGTTCTGGTCATGTGAGCTAGACAAAATTTTGCATGTAGCTCGAACACGTAATTCTTCATCTGAGTGCAAAATTTCACCTCGATCGAATCTGCAGTTTCGAATAATCAGGAAAACAAAATTTCGAGCGGCCATATTTACGGAACCCCTGGGCGAATTTCGCCCAATAATGAACTTAACCGCGGCATTTGAGATTCGAACCTACCCTGAAAATTTCAAGTTTCTAGGACATTCCGTTCGAAAGTTATCGTGTATACTGTATACGGAGGGACGGACGCCGGACGGACAGACTCGAAACTCTCGACGGATTCGTCATTAGTGAGTCGAACATAGTCGTTTGAGACCATTTTCGGCTCAAAATTCGAAAAATACTGACATCGTGACGAAATGATATAGCCCTCGTGTAAGTAGTACGAGCGCTCAAAAAACATTGGATTGTAGTAGATATCAAGTTTACTAGTTTATAGGACAAATAATGAAAATTATATGTAGGGAAAAATTATAAAATTACGAAAAGCACTGCCATGAAGGCAGGAACTTTTGAGCGCTCCTACATGCACCTTGTAGGTAGATTCGCATTTTCCAGTTTCAGAAATCAATTGAAGGAATTTTCGACAGCTGTCAAAAAAATTCGGAAACTTAGGCGAAACTCCAGACTTCATGTCAGTGCTTCAGCTGATCAATTCTTTTTCGATAATTCGCTAGAATTTTCTACGGTATCTATGGTCTTGGTGATGCGGTCTGGACAACATTTTGCTCGTACTTTGAATACATTATTCCTCAGCTAGGTGCTTTAATATATCATTCTCGATTAAAATACAAAATTCATCTCGATCGAATCCGTAGTTTCGAAATTATCGAGAAAACAAAATTTCAAACGACCATATTTACGGAACCCCTTGTATAATTCTGACCATTGATAAACGTGAACGCGACATTTCAGATCCACACCTATCCTGAAAATTTCAAGTCTCTAGGCCTTTCCGTTCGAAGGTTATGATTTTCTATGGTTTCTATGGTTTCTATGGTTCTGGTCATGTGATCTGGAGGAATGTAGCTTGAATATAAATTTCGAATCGAATCTGTAGTTTTGAAATGATCAAGAAAACTAAATTTCAAACGAACATATTTACAGAACCCCTAGAATAATGTTGCTCATAGATGAACGTGATCACGACATTCGAGATCCACACCTATCCTGAAAATTTCAAGTCCCTAGGCGTTTCCGTTCAAAAGTTACAATTTTCTAGTTTCTATGGTTTTGGTCACGCGATCTGGACAAAATTTCACATGTAGCTTGAAATCCTCATTTTCCATTTGAGTGCAGAATTTCATCTCGATCAAATCTGTAGTTTTCAAGTAATCAGGGAAACAAAACTTTGAACGGCCATATTTACAAAACCCCTGGTGGAATTTGGCCCATTAACGAACTTAACCGAGGCATTCGGAAACTGAACCTACACTGCAAATTTCAAGTCTCCAGGTTGTTCCGTTCGAGAGTTATCGTGCTTAGGGACGGCCGGACGGACAGACTCGAATTTTCCGACGGATTCGTCGTCAGTGAGTCGAACTCTGTCGATTGAGAACATTTTCGGCTCAAAATTCGAAAAATACAGACATCGTGACGAAATGATATAGCCCTCGTGTAAGTAGTACAGGCACTCAAAAAATATTTGGATATTCAACCATGAAAATACTCTTAACTCGGAAACGGTGTACTTTTTCAATGTTGCACCAGTATACCTTTTTTTGCAGAAATAATGATAATATACATAAATGTAGGATCTCCGTCGATATCTTCTACCATAAAAAAGTTTCTAACCATTAAGTGCTAGGGTCTGTCCGTTCTTGGTGATCTGGAGGACTTATGGGGAAGGTGTCGAAAACAAATCATTACTGATATTTTTATTGACTCAATTTTGATGAATTAACAGAATCGGTTGAGTCGTTAGGCAGTTATTATAAAAAAACTGAATTATGAAAGTACCATTTGAAGGCACATATCTTCGCAGAGGGATATCGTAGAAAAAAAATTTGGCATTCCTGACTCGTCTTTATATACTTTATTCACACCTGAAAAAGACTCACGTAATGCCAGGACACCCTGTATATATAAGGCAAAAAAGATAACGCTCTGGCAGAAAACTGATATAAAATGCTGAAAGGAAAAAATTTATAAAATTGAAATTCTCGAATTCTCATGGGATCACCAAGTCATAAAAAAATATCCTATTCATGAAACCGACCCTACGATCGGAGAATTTATATCTGATTGAAGATGCTCGCTATATAGTATCAACTGTTTTACCAAAGTTCAATGGTTCATTATCTTATCCCTTCCACTCTTGAGGAATATGTGTCTTAAAACCTTAAGCTGCATTTGTAATCAAGTTTTTGGCCGAGTGGCAATTCGGCCCTCGTGTAAGTAGTACGAGCGCTCAAAAAGCACTGCTGTGAAGTCAGAAGCTTTTAAGCTCTCCTTCATGCACCTTGCAGGTAGATTCGTATTTTCCAGTTCTAGAAACCAATCAAAGAAAGTTTTGACAGCTGTCAAAAAAAATTTCCAACTGAGGCAAAACTCCAGACTTCACGTCAGTGCTTTGGGTGACCAATTTTGTTTTCGATGATTCGCTAGAATATTCTATGGTTTCTATGGTCTTGTTAATGCGATCTGGACAAAATTTCGCACGTAATTTGAATACATTATTCTTCTTCTATGTGCAAAATTGCATTCCAATCTGAAATATTCTGAACAGCCATATTTACGGAACCGTTAGTATAATTTTGCTCATCGATAAACGTGACCATGCCATTCGAGATCCACAACTGTCCCGAAAATTTCAAGTCTTCCTTGGCCTTTTCGTTCGAAAGTTATAATTTCTATGGATTATATGGTTCTGGTGATGCGATCTGGGCAAAATTCTGCAAGTAGGTTGAACACGCAATTCTCCATTTGAGTGCAAAATTTCATCTCGATCGGTAGTTTCGAAGTATTCAGGGAAACAAAATTTCGAACGGCCATTTTTACGGCACCTCTGGTCGAATTTTGCCCATCAACGAACTCAACCGCGGCATTCGGGAACTGAACACACACTGAAAATTTCTCTAGGTCGTTCCGTTCGAGAGTTACCGTGCTTACAGACGGATGTCCGGCCAGCCGGACGCTCAAAAAGCGTGGTGATTCTGGAAAAAGTTTATCGATTTGTAGAATATTAGTGACCTGGAGTCATCCTCGTTGTGGGCGATTATAACTGCAAGAATTTAATTGAAGAATTCCCTGTTTAGAATTTTCGTAGTTGCTCAGTGTGAGTTTGAAATTTTGGGAATAACATTTATACGTGATCAATTGAACTTTTCCTCGGAACCACCCGACCTAGGAACATTCATTCTCTCATGACATCTAGTGGGTACTTGTGGGGACCCGTGCGGGACTGCTATCAACGTGCAGGGCTGTGGCACTGTATTTTGGCTTTGTACACTCTTGCTCGTGAAACTACATTTGGTGTCTCCAAAACCGCCCCCAATTCCATCAAGCGCATACCATCTACACCACCATTCCTTTTCGAGACCTGATCTGTAGCTTTGTATCAGCTCGTTGTTCATCGTTACTCATTGGTTGAAGGTAACCAGTGCAACGCACTGGAAATAACAATAAAGAAATTCCAATTTAAAAAAAAAATAATGTTCTGAATTCTTTAGAACTTTATTCTTATAGTTATATCTGTTCATTCATTGCCTTCATAATATTATATGCTGAGTTGTAAGCGGTTACGGTGAGGTGCACCCCACATAATTGCGTTGGTTACCATACATTGGTTATTGTTCCGTCCCTTCAGGACGGATAGCTTGGACATCTTCCTTTACATAAGTTACCATAAATTCTTTATTGCTCCGTCCTTTCAGGACTGGTAGCTTGGGTTTCCTTTCTGCGTATCAATTACTGTTCCTTTTCGAAATTCGCGCTAAATTGACTACACTGATAGAAAGCCCTTCTGGCTTTGGAATTGGGTAATTTCTTGTATCATTCGTCTAGCAAATCAACCACTGCAGATTTAATCATAAATATACGATTTGACATTGAGTACTATCTTATTTCATTGCTATTCTGGTAGAGCGGTATGCAATTTTGTTCTTTCTGTGGCAGGCTCTACCTGGTGCAGAATCCTACTTCAATAATAGAAACTCACTCTCATCTTTCCTGATAATAGTCGCGAGCCAGACTTGCCAAGTGACCTTGCTTACTCAAGTCAAGGTCACAGATTCTACTCAGAAAGCTGCAGACGCTGCAATACACTGAGGAAAAGGAATATGTCGGAGTCTTCCTTGACAAGAAATTGTCTTGAAATCGGCACTTGCAGCATATCACGAACAAAAGCAAAATGATGCTAATGGCAACGAAGTGTCGTTGGGAAATCCTGGGTATTGAAACCAGAAATAGCCTTCTGGTTATATACCGCTTTGATAAGACCCATGGGTAATCTTGCAAGAATACCAATATATTGATCGATCAAAGTGCGGCGCGTGTTATACATTCACATCCAGGAGTTCCCAACACCAATCATGCTGACAGGGACATTCTAACTATGTTGAGTGTTATGTTACATGATACATAAAAGGGGACCACTGGAGAACTTCAGTTAGTCTTGACATAATCGGGATCGTGAATTTATGTACGAATCGTTCGACATTTTCCATCCTTGTAAATCTTAAATAAACTCAATTTAAAAAACCCAGTTGTTCACCACTAAAACGTAATTCGCGAAATCGCAGGGGAACAAATCAGATTAATCAAAGATGATTCAACAAAGAGAACAGATGAATGGTTGCATAAAGAAGCAGACAATCACAAACCGCAAATGAAGTAAGCATGATACATAGGCTAGCGTGCCTCTGTATAACAGGGGCAATGAGAACACCCCCTACTGCAGCCATTGCTAAACCTCCCACCTTTGTATAATTATATCCGATCCGAGGCGAGGCAATGTGCTTGAAGACTCAACTTAAATAACTCTTGGAAGGGGGCTAAACTATATGGACACACAACCATGAGCAATATAGTCGGACACTTCTTATCTAGAAATGGTTACTAATTATATAGATACAAAAACATTCTTCATCAACAAAAACTAAGAGGTCAACATAGAACTCATTGGGAATGCAGGAAATAATGCACCTGGAGTACTCAATTAGTACAGAGAGGGATAAAAACCTGCGACGGTACCGGATCAGGTATCGACTCATCGAAACCCAAATATGAGCAATCCAACTCACTGGGGAAACACGCCTCGGTTTTCCAAGCCGAAGTTCCTGCCATAAACGCTTGTGCTATCGAAAACCTAGAAATGAAAAAAATTACGAAAAGCACTGCCGTGAAGGCAGGAGCTTTTGAGCGCTCGTACATGCACCTTGTAGGTAGATTCGCATTTTCCAGTTTTAGAAACCAATTGAAGGAATTTTTGACAGCTGTAAAAAAAATTCTGAAACTCAGGCGAAACTCCAGACTTCATGTCAGTGCTTCAGCTGATCAGTTTTGTTTCGATAATTCGCTAGAATTTTCTACGGTATCTATGGTCTTGGTGATGCGATCTGGACAAAAGTTTGCACGTAGTTTGAATACATTATTCCTCAGCTAGGTGCAAAGTTTCATTCTAATCCGATCAGTAGTTTCGAAACTATCAGGAAAAAAATAGTTTGAACGGCCATATTTACGGAACCCCTAGTCTGATTTCGCTCATTGATGAACGTGTCCGCGATATTCGCGATCCAAACCCAACCTGAAAATTTCAAAATCCTAGGCCTTTTCGTTCGAAAGTTACAATTTTCTATGGTTTTTATGGTTCTGGTCATGCCATTTGGATGAAATATTGCTCTAATATATCATTCTCGATTAAAATACAAAATTTCATCTCGATCGAATCCGTAGTTTCGAAATTATCGAGAAAACAAAATTTCAAATGACCGTATTTACGGAACCCCTAGTATAATTCTGCTCATTTATAAACGTGAACGCGACATTTCAGATCTACACCTATCCTAAAAATTTCAAGTCCCTAGGACTTTCCGTTCAAAAGTTATGATTTTCTATGGTTTCTATGGTTCTGGTCATGCGATTTGGATAAAATATTGCTTCAATAAATCATTCTCGATTAAAATACAAAATTTCATCTCGATCGAATCCGTAGTTTGGAAATTATCGGGAAAACAAAATTTCAAACGACCGTATTTACGGAACCCCTAGTATAATTTTGCTCATAGATGAACGTGATCACGACATTCAAGATCCACACCTATCCTGAAAATTTTAAGTCCCTAGGCATTTCCGTTCAAAAGTTACAATATTCTATGGTTTCAAGGGTTCTGGTCATGTGATCTGGACAAAATTTCACATGTAGCTTGAACACCTCATTCTCCATTTGAGTGCAAAATTTCATCTCGATCAAATCTGTAGTTTTTAAGTAATCAGGGAAACAAAACTTTGAACGGCCATATTTACGGAACCCCTGGTGGAATATGGCTCATTAACGAACTCAACCGAGGCATTCGGGAACTGAACCCACACTGAGAATTTCAAGTCTCTAGGTTGTTCCGTTCGAGAGTTATCGTGCTTACGGCCGGACGGACAAACTCGAATTTTCCGACGGATTCGTCATCAGTGAGTCGAACATAGTCGATTGAGACCATTTTCGGCTCAAATTTCGAAAAATACAGACATCGTGACGAAATGATATAGCCCTCGTGTAAGTTGTACGAGCGCTCAAAAAAGGAAAAATCCTCATTTGGTCAGATAGCCAGGCGGCTCTGAAAGCATTGTTTTCTCGGACTCGCGATTATTGCCGCGAGTGTGCCCAGAACCCAATGCACCTGGCAGACCACAACAAGTCAATATTGTCGTGGGAGCCGGGACACAAAGGTATCATGACGACGAAGCGGCAAACTAGAAGAATAAAGCTCTGAAACACCAGTCGCAGGCCCAGAGCCATTGATAAGGATAAACAGAGCTTGCATCAAAACAGCGTTCCACAAATGGATCCACTCGCAGCATAAACTGAAGTGGGCTCAATTGGAGGGATCTAGGCACAGCAACCCAATGTATAATAAGAGCCCTTTTTTAAGCAGGCAGGTAAACTGTTTTTGCTAAGGAAGGAAAATCTCAGCACAGTCACAGGACTATGTACTGGAAACTGATTTTTGAGAAAACACCCGCATAA
Source organism: Aphidecta obliterata (assembly GCA_963966015.1). Taxonomy (NCBI): domain Eukaryota; kingdom Metazoa; phylum Arthropoda; class Insecta; order Coleoptera; family Coccinellidae; genus Aphidecta; species Aphidecta obliterata. The sequence continues at coordinate 20,553,972 of OZ014434.1, read as the reverse complement.
TATGGGCACATTCAACAGCGAACCCATATGCAGACTATGCAATGAGGAGAAGGAAACGGCCACCCATATCACATTCGAATGCGAAGCAACCGCTAAGTGGAGACACAACCTAGAGAGTGATCCAACTGAAGCAATATAAGTCGATGAACTTCTTCTCCCTAATAGGAGAATGGAAGCCTAAACTGGAAAAAGTACAATAAGCGAATAGCTGCAGTACCGAGGAAATAAGTAGAACCCATTCCACAACTCCTATTTCATCCATTCATTCATTCATATGGTCTCGAGTTCTGCAGTTCTATCAAATGTTCCACTCTGAGACCAAACAGTTGCAGTGGTATGATCTTTATCATCGCCATTCTCCAGTCTTCTCAGGATGATTCTCTCCGTTAGTTTCGCTATCGAATTGGTCTAGTGTGAAGAGCTGAATTGAAGCTGAATCTTTAAGAAGAATGTATAAACCTTTTTTCAATCTATGTATATCAATCCTTTTGGACCATGAATTGGTGTGGTCATGTTTTTGATTTCTTTCCGCATTTTTCTGAATTTCTATAGAAGTCTGATAATCACTGTTGGATCTTCGCAGTCTTCACTTTTTTTTTAGCACTACTCGTGTATGTATATGTCGTTCTTGTCTGCATTCGTTAGTTCATTTACTTTACTTTTTGTTCGGGGTTCAGACTTCTTCGGGTTATTCTGAGGGCTCTGTTCTTGGAACGAATGTATTGCTTCAAATCTCGCGGAAACCCTTTTTGTTCACCTGACTTGCTGTGTTGAACGTTTTTGTTGCTTCCGCGGGCGCTTTCTATACATCAGAGATCTGGAATTGGTCTACCAATTTCTCTTATTTTCTCGACCTGCTCACAGAGTGAAGGATACGAACTTAAAATTAGAAGTGGAAAAACGTTATTAGAAATTTTTACTTCTACTTAAGAACTAACCATGTTATGAAGTCCGGTCCTGTATTGGTGGGAGAGCTCGAACCGGTTTTATTCATATTTATATTCCTTACTTACGTAAATTAGCCGGATTCTATCACATTTAATTACAGCCAAAATTTCCACTATTCATCATTCCTTTCGCAATTTGATTCGTTTCATAATAAACGTAATAAGTAAGAGACAAAGGAGCAGCACAATATTCTGATAGATATAGCGTTTAGCAATTTTGACACAAAATTTTATATTTTCCTATTATAAGATCCTCACTAAATTTCACATAAAACTTCATGTCGTTATCTCACAACCAACTGGAGACTTTCAATTCAATCGGATCGGTGTTTTCCTATCTAATTATTCAGAAACAAAAAATTCAGATGGTTATTTCTACAGAATCCTTCGGTTTATTTTGCCCAATAAACGAACTTAACCAACGCATTCAAACCCCGAACCAACCCAGAAAATTATTCTAGTGTTACGATCTTCACGAAATTTTACATGAACCTGTCGTTATTTCAAATTTCAAACTTTCAGTAGCGTCCAAATTCCAGGAGATACAGAAATTCAATTTTGTTTGATGGGATAGCCTGTATATTCTTTAATATTTGAAACGAACCTCTGTTCCTGATTTCTAAAATATGCCTATCCTATACCGTTTTTGAGCGCTCGTACTACTTACACGAGGGCTATCATTTCGCCACGATGTCTGTATTTTTCGAATTTTGAGCCGAAAATGGTCTCAATCGACTATGTTCGACTCACTGATGACGAATCCGTCGGAAAATTCGAGTCTGTCCGTCCGTTCGAAACTACAGATTCGATCGTGACGAAATTTTGTATACCAGAACCATAGAAACCATAGAAAATCATAACTTTCGAACGGAAACGCCTAGGGACTTGAAATTTCCAGGATAGGTGTGGATCTCGAATGTCGTGATCACGTTCATCTATGAGCAAAATTATACTAGGGGTTCCGTGAATATGGTCGTTTGAAATTTAGTTTTCTTGATAATTTCGAAACTACAGATTCGATCGTGACGAAATTTTTATATTAATGGAGAATGATATATTCGAGCTACATTTCTCCAGATCACATGACCAGAACCATAGAAACCATAGAATATCATAACTTTCGAACGGAAAGGTCTAGGGACTTGAAATTTTCAGGATAGGTGTGGATCTGAAATGTCGCGATCACTTTTATCAATGAGCAGAATAATACGAGGGGTTCCGTAAATACGGTCGTTTGAAATTTTGGTTTGTCGATAATTTCGAAACCACGGATTCGATCGAGATGAAATTTTTTATTTTAATCGAGAATGATATATTGAAACAATATTTTGTCCAGATCGCATGACCAGAACCATAGAAACCATAGAAAATTGTAACTTTTGAACGGAAAGGCCTAGGAACTTGAAATTTTCAGGGTGCGTTAGGATCGCAAATATCGCGGTCACTTTCATCAATGAGCAAAATTAGACTAGGGGTTCCGTAAATATGGCCCTGTTAGTTTCGAAAGTACTGATTGGATTGGAATGAAATTTAGCACCTTCCTGAGGAATAATGTATTCAACCTACGTGCGAAATTTTGTCGAGATCGCATCACCAAGACCATAGATAACGTAAAAATTTCTAGCGAATCATCGAAAAAAAAATGAAACACTTACATGAAGTCTGGACTTTCGCCTAAGTTTCAGAATTTTTTTGACAGCAGTCGAAAATTTCTTCAATTGATTTCTAAAACTGGAAAATGCGAATCTACCTTCAAGGTGGATGTACGAGCGCTCAAAAGCTCCTGACTTCACGGCAGTGCTTTTCGAAATTTTCAAGTTATTAAACGTCGAATAAATCAGTTTTCTATATTGAATTAAATGAACGTCACTGAATTTACATAAACATAAAGTTGTCATTTTCATAGCTTAGTCGAAAAATTTTTACTTTCACCGGATAAGTGTTCAGAATAGCCACTAGTCTGACTCGAAAACGGTATTAAATAATGCTGAAATAATTTGGCAGATTTCTGATACCATCAATCCATCAATTTAATAATATACAGAGTATCCCTTCAAGAAGAAATAAAATTTCTTTTCGCAAACATTCTCATATTTCTTAAGCACACAACTTTTATTCGAATTTTTTTTTTTGTAAGCTGTAATAATGATGAGGGGTGGGTTTATTTATGGTGAATAACTGTGTACATCATATATTTTTGGTTATAGTTAGAAAATGGAATGTTTTCGAAATTGATATCTACAGGTTGCTTCAACATGCCATTATTTTTAGGCGTAAAATGAAAATTTATTTTAGTGTTCAATTTTTTGACTGTGCAATTATGAAGTTGGAGTAATCTAAATATATCTTGGAATGTTGACACAAAATAAGCCTGAACGCACCAAGCAATGCATTAACTGAGCACAATGTTCAAAATTTGAAATTCATAAAACAAATAATGTTTCTTCAAAACTGTGATATTAAAGTTAAGAGTTTCGCCATATTATTATGTTGATATTTAGTTTTTCCTCGAAATGAACCCAAAAATAGGCTGCTTAACTATTAGCATGTTTCGAACACCATGTATAGAAACAATGACCGAGATTTGCCTATGTAAAGTTCAATGTTTTCATATCGAAATTACTAGAAATGGGTGTTAAACATGAAATTTGGAAGCGTAGATGAGTTGAATGAAAGAATACACAAAAATCACTCGAAAAATAGTGAATGATGGATGATTTTCAAAGCATTAGGAGCACCACCAAAAAAATTACGTCTACGACCACATTTTCCGTCAGATCGTAGCTCAAGCGGTAACCATTAAAATAATTCTCGTTTTTTATGCTGCCGGACAAGTGGCTCTATAAATTCTTCCGAAATTTGGATTATTAAGTCGATCAAGAGAGCGGTTTTTATAGAAACGGCCCGACCAACTAAGTTACGTCCTCCAGCTACGTCCATATTTATGGGTACAATAAATCTATTTTTACCACAATATTCCTGGGTGCCCATTATCTAACCGTATCATAAATTTAACATATCCTTAACCTACCAACACTTCTGGTTCGGGGCAGGGTGGGACCTGCCTACAGCGGAGATAGAAGATTTTAGGGAATTATCAGTGCTCTCATAAAGGTTACGGTAATCCAGTCTGGATTTTATATGGGCATAATAAATATAAACATTTGAATAAACGTATAAAGAAAAAACCCATTCAAAGGTTCCCAGAACATCGATTGTGAACCATTTATCACTGCATAGGAAGTATTCAATTGGGTTATCATACATATTTCCAACAATAAACGAAAGATGAAACAACCACCAAATTTTTTTATGGTTTGAGATATTCCCCGGAATCTTGAGAGTTCAAGGTGGTGTGGAAAATGTATGTCATAATATTGTTGTAGCCAACTTGAATGAAAACTAGTGGGATTCAACACAAATTAATATGTTGATAATATGTTGTTCGACTGTTCTTGTAGGGTTTCTGTGACAATGAGCCATATTTCTGAGAGATGAAATTTTTATTTTGAGAAATCTGTATCGATGGGCAAAATAAAATTCACATGCAGTCTTCTTCACTCATTTGTTTATTTATTTTCTCACTGTTGATCATTTTGAATAAATGATTCAAAATCCATATTTTTATAAATTGTTCATTAGAATAGGAAAAAAAATTACGAAAAGCACTGCCGTGAAGTCAGGAGCTTTTGAGCGCTCGTACATCCACCTTGTAGGTAGATTCGCATTTTCCAGTTTTAGCAATCAATTGAAGGAATTTTCGACAGCTGTCACAAGAATTCTGAAACTTAAGCGAAACTCCAGACTTCATGTCAGTGCTTTAGGTGACCAATTTTTTTTCGATAATTCGCTAGAACTTTCTACGGTATCTATGGTCTTGGTAATGCTATATGGACAAAATTTGGCAAGTAGTTTGAATACTTTATTCCCAAGCTAGGTGCAAAATGTTTTCTTTGGTTCTGGTCATGCGATCTGGAAAAAAAATTGCTTCAATATATCATTCTCGATCGAATCCGTAGTTTCGAAATTATCGAGAGAACAAAATTTCCAACGACCGTATTCACGGAACCCCTAGTATAATTCTGCTCATTGACAAACGTGAACGCGACATTTCAGATCCACACCTATCCTGAAAATTCCAAGTCTCTAGGCCTTTCCGTTCGAAAGTTATGATTTTTTATGGTTTCTATGGTTCTGGTCATGTGATCTGGAGAAATGTAGCTTGGATATATATCATTCGCCATCAGTACACAAAATTTCGTCACGATCGAATCTGTAGTTTCGAAATTATCAAGAAAACCAAATTTCAAACGACCATATTTACGGAACCTCTAGTATAATTTTGCTCTTAGATGAACGTGATCACGACATTCGAGATCCACACCTACCCTGAAAATTTCAAGTCCCTAGGCGTTTCCGTTCAAAAGTTACAATTTTCTATGGTTTCTATGGTTGTGGTCTTGCGATCTGGTCAAAATTTCACATGTAGCTTGAACACCTCATTCTCCATTTGAGGGCAAAATTTTATCTCGATCAAATTTGTAGTTTTTCAGTAATCAGGGAAACAAAACTTTGAACGGCCATATTTACGGAACCCCTGGTGGAATTTGGCCCATTAACGAATTTAACCGAGGCATTCGGAAAGAGAACCCACACTGAATTTTTCGACGGATTCGTTATAAGTGAGTCGAACATAGTCGATTGAGACCATTTTCAGCTCAGAATTCGAAAAATTCAGACATCGTGACGAAATGATATAGCCCTCGTGTAAGTTGTACGAGCGCTCAAAAAATACAAATTCGCCATTAGTGCAACAGACAATCTTTCGAATTCAATATCAATGAGGGACATTTTTGTGAAGTAAGTAAGAGGAATTTCACTATCGAATTAAATCTTTCGACAAAAATTTTGATGGATCAAATGTAGTGCGGGACACTGGAATTTACTGATCCCCTTCGAAAATTTTCTGCTATTTCCGAATATTTTATCCAAATTCCAATATTCTGTCATGTTGAATCTCAGCTTGCAAAAGTCCCAATTTTTCTGATACGGATTGGATTTTTTGATCATTTCAAAGATGAATCGATTCACCCATGGAAGTGAGTTTTACGTTCCGAATAACAATTGATTATACTCGATGGTTGAATTGAAAATATTGGCGAATACATAAATCACCCTGTATCTTTGCTATGAAGTTGATAAGACCTATCATATATAGGTTTTTTGGACTCGCCTAGGGTAGCTCTTCCTCACCTTAACGTAAGTACATTTACCAATGAAACACCCTGTATGAAATTTCCAGTATTTTTGCGCGCTTGATCTATCAACAGGAGCTTTATCATTTAGTCAAATGTCAATAATTTTCCAATTTTCTGCGGATATTGATTTCGAACGCTACAATACCTGTAAAAAGAGTTCGCGCTCAATTTCAATTCTGTCGGATAGCTCGACCGTTGCAATAACGATTACTATCTAAGAAGGGGCCTAGAGTTTTGAAATGTTCCTGATAACTTCGAAACTACTGATTCGTCTGGATGAAATTTTGCATTATTTCAGACTCCGAAACAGTCTATTTTTGAGCGCTCGTTCTACTTACACTTGCGCCATATCATTTCGTCACGATGTCTTTATTTTTCGAATTTCAAACCGAAAATGGTCTCAATCGACAAGGTTCGACTCACTGAAGACGAATCCGTCGAAAAATTCGAATCTGTCCGGCCTGTCGGCCGTATACGCGATAACTCTCGAACGGAACGACCTAAAAACTTTAAATTTTCAGGGTAGGTTCGAATCTCGAATGCCTCGGTTGACTTTGTTATTGGGCAAAATTCGACCAGGGGTTCCGTAAATGTGGCTGTTCAAAATTCTGTTTCCCTGATCACTTACGAAACTACTGATTCGATCGAAGTGAAATTTTGCACTGAGATGGAGAATGACGTATTCAAGCTACATGCAAAAATTTTTCCATATCGCATCACCTGACAATAGAAAACATAGAAAATCATAACTTCCGAACGGAAAAGCCTAGAGACTTGAGATTTTCAGGATAGGTGTGGATCTCGAATGTCGAGGTCACGTTCATCAATGAGCAAAATAAGACTAGGGGTTCCGCAAATATGGTCGTTTGAAATTTAGTTTTCTTGATAGTTTCAAAACCACGAATTCGATCGTGACGAAACAGAATTTCAATGGAGAATGAATTTTGATGGAGAATGATATATTCAAGCTAAAATTTTCCCAGATTGTATGATCTGACCATAGAAAATCATAAGTTTCGAACGGAAAGGCCTAGAGACTTGAAATTTCCAGGATAGGTGTGGATCTCGAATGTCGAGGTCACGTTCTTCAATGAGCAAAATAAGACTAGGGGTTCCGCAAATATGGTCGTTTGAAATTAAGTTTTCTTGATAGTTTCAAAACCACGAATTCGATCGTGACGAAACTGAATTTTAATGGAGAATGAATTTTGATGGAGAATGATATATTCAAGCTAAAATTTTCCCAGCTTGTATGATCTGACCATAGAAAATCAGAAGTTTCGAACGGAAAGGCCTAGAGACTTGAAATTTCCAGGATAGGTGTGGATCTCGAATGTCGTGGTCACGTTTATCAATGAGCAACATTAGACTAGGGGTTCCGTGAATATGGTCGTTTGGGAATTAGTTTTCTTGATAGTTTCTAAACAACGGATTAGATCGTGACGAAATTTTGTATTTTAATGGGGAATGATATATTCGTGCTACATTTTTTCCAGGTCCCATGACCTGAGCGTAGAAACCATAGAAAATCATAACTTACGATCGGAAAGGCTTAGAGATTGAAATTTTAAGTATAGGTGTGGATCTTGGATGTCGTGTTCACGTTTATCTATGAGCGAAATAAAACTAGGGGTTCCGTAAATATGGTCGTTTGAAATTTAGTTTTGTTGATAGTTGCAAAACTACGGATTCGATCGTGGCGGAATTTTGTATTTTGATTGAGAATGATATATTCAAGCCAAATTTTTTTCACATCGTATGACCAGAACCATAGAAACCATAGAAAATCATAACTTTGAACGGAAAGACCTAGAGACTTGAAATTTTCAGGATAGGTGTGGATCGCGAATGTCGCAGTCACGTTTATCAATGTGCAGAATAAGACTAGGGATTCTGTCAATATGGTCGTTTGGAGTTTAGTTTTTTTGATAATTTCGAAACTACGGATTCGATCTCTCGATCACTGAGATTTTGTATTTCAATGGAGAATGATATATTACAGTTACATTTTGTCCAGATCGCATGACTAGAACCATAGAAACCATGGAAAATAATAACTTTCGAACGGAAAGGCCTAGAGACTTGAAATTTTCAGGATAGGTGTGGATCTCGAATGTCGCGGTCACGTTTATCAATGTGCAGAATAAGACTAGGGGTTCCGTAAATATGGTTGTTTGAAATTTAGTTTCCTTGCTAATTTCGAAAAAACGGATTCGATCTTGACGAAATTTTGTATTTCAATGGAGAATAATTTATTCAAACTACATTTCGATGAAGAATAATGTATTTGAATACGTGCGATCGCATTACCAAGACCATAGATGCCGTAGAAAATTCTAGCGAATTATCGAAAAAAAAAATCACCTGAAGCACTGACGTGAAGTCTAGAGTTTCGCCTTAGTTTGAAAATTTTGTTGACAGCTGTCAAAAATTTTCTGAATTTGTTTCTTAATCTGGAAAATGCGAATCTACCTACAAGGTGGATGAACGAGCGCTTAAAAGCTCCTGACTTCACGGCAGTGCTTTTTATAATTTTTTTTATTTTTATAGTTGAATGTTAAGTTCCATGTTCCCAGGAGCTTTAAGATTTCGACAAAGTTTTCGATTCCTGAAACAAAGAACGTAACGTGAGGCTTGAAATCTTTGGAAAATCATCACGAACCGCCATTTTTGATAATAAATATCTCTATTCTTCCTTAAAATCACATATATCATGAGGGTAGCAAATCGTTAGAAATCATAACTTATCTCTATATCTCACTACAATTCACTTCTTTCCATAGATCCATTTCGATTTTGATTCTTGTTCGTTTCATCAGACGGAATGAGATGATGGATATGAGAATTGATCAGACGTTCTTGAAAACTGTACGGAGGTATTTAGGAAACGTGTAAGGAATCGTTTCAGCCCTCGGACACGCGAAACGCCTATTCTTGCGATAAACTGCTCGGGTTTCTTGTGGAATTTCGTTCCCGTCAAAGCCGAAATAATTCCGAAGAAACGTTGGACGATGTCTGTAATCTTCGGACTCGTTAAAGAAAGGAACATCACTTGTCAGCATCAGTGCGGGGGGTGTAAGGTTTAATCAGAGAAAAGCGTCATCATTTCTTCGGGGATATAGGCCCCAGAAAGATTTCGGTCCACCTATTCTTCTGTCCAACTCTTCTCAGGAACTGCCAATGCCTAACAGGAACTCTCATATAATGGACTTTCTCCACAACCTTCCTAAGGGCCTTATAATCAATGATTTGATCAAATATAATTGTTACTAAAGTCGGTGTGATACGGTTCAGAAAATGGTACAATTTCTCTATAGAAATGTGAATGCCCATTCTTCTGCATCGTGTTATTGGGCACTGCTCATGATCACATACAAGAAATGTGTCTGAAGCTCCCAATTTCTGCACCATGTCATACGGACTTAACATGAGGTAATTTTCTATGTCTATATTCATTGAATTACAAGTTCATTTCCCCTTTTTCTTCTTGATGGTAACGTACAAGGCAACCCCCTACTTCGAGAAGACTCACCAATAATTTTATTTGTGAGGTATTTTACGATTAGAGAACTGGTTTCTCAAGATACAGGCGTTAGAAAATGATATTTTCTCAATTTATGGGGAAATCGCAAATAGAAGCCAATTTTTACTGATCGATTACGGTCGAACAGCTTAACCGAATGGATTATTAGCCTTATTTGGCTCATTGATGAACGTGACTACGATATTCGCGATCCAAACCCACTGAAAATTTCAAGTTCCTAGGCCTTTCCGTTCAAAAGATACAATTTTCTATGGTTTCTATGGTTCTGGTCATGCGATCTGGACAAAATATTGCTTCAATATATCATTCTCGATTAAAAGACAAAATTTCATCTCGATCGAATCCGTAGTTTCGAATTTATCGAGGAAACAAAATTTCGAACGACCGTATTTACGGAACCCCTTGTATAATAATTCTCATAGATGAAAGTGATCACGACATTCGAGATCCACACCTATCCTGAAAATTTCAAGTCCCTAGGCGTTTCCGTTCAAAACTTACAATTTTCTATGGTTTCTATGGTTCTGGTCATGCGATCGGGACAAAATTCTCATGTAGCTTGAACACCTCATTTTCCATTTGAGTGCAAAATTTTATCTCGATCAAATTTGTAGTTTTCAAGTAATCAGGGAAACAAAACTTTGAACGGCCATATTTACGGAAACCCTGGTGGAATTTGGCCCATTAACGAACTCAACCGAGGCATTCGGGAACTGAACCGACACTGAAAATTTCAAGTCTCTAGGTTGTTCCGTTCGAGAGTTATCGTGTATTCGGCCGGACGGACGGCCGGACGGACAGACTCGAATTTTCCGACGGATTCGTCATCAGTGAGTCGAACATTGTCGATTGAGACCATTTTCGGCTCAAAATTCGAAAAATACAGACATCGTGACGAAATGATACACGTATACCGACTGAATCCTTACCAAACAGTGAAAAGAAACTAGTTACCTAAAATCAAGTTTGGAGAGATTTTCAGAAAAATGCGGAAAAAACACAAGAGTTTGCATAGCGTCGACAAGAGTTTCTCTCACACTTAAACAATGGGCCGTATTCATAAAAAAAAATTACGAAAAGCACTGCCGTGAAGGCAGGAGCTTTTGAGCGCTCGTACATGCACCTTGTAGGTAGATTCGCATTTTCCAGTTTTAGAAACCAATTGAAGGAATTTTTGACAGCTGTCAAACAAATGTCAAAAAAAAATTCTGAAACTTAGGCGAAACACCAGACTTCATGTCGCTGCTTCAGCTGATCAATTTTGTTTCGATAATTCGCTAGAATTTTCTACGATATCTATGGTCTCGGTGATGCGGTCTGGACAACATTTTGCACGTACTTTGAATACATTATTCCTCAGCTAGATGCATAATTTCATTCCAATCCGATCAGTAGTTTCGAAACATTCTGGAAAAAAATATTTTGAACGGCCATATTTACGGAACCCCTAGTCTCATTTTGCTTATTGATGAACGTGACCGCGATATTCGCGATCCAAACCCACCCTGAAAATTTCAAGTTCCTAGGCCTTTCCGTTCAGAAGTTACAATTTTCTATGGTTTCTATGGTTCTGGTCATGCGATCTGGACAAAATATTGCTTCAATATATCATTCTCGATTAAAATACAAAATTTCATCTCGATCGAATCCGAAGTTTCGGATTTATCGAGAAAACAAAATTTCAAACGACCGTATTTACGGAACCCCTTGTATAATGTTGCTCATAGATGAACGTGATCACGACATTCGAGATCCACACCTATCCTGAAAATTTCAAGTCCCTAGGCATTTCCGTTCAAAAGTTACAATTTTCTATGGTTTCTATGGTTCTGGTCATGCGATCTGGACAAAATTTCACATGTAGCTTGAACACCTCATTCTCCATTTGAGTGCAAAATTTCATCTCGATCGAATCTGTAGTTTTCAAGTAATCAGGGAAACAAAACTTTGAACGGCCATATTTACGGAACCCCTGGTGGAATTTGGCCCATTGACGAACTTAACCGTGGCATTTTGGATCTGAACCTACACTGAAAATTTCAAGTCTCTAGGTTGATCCGTTCGAGAGTTATCGTGCTGACGGACGGCCGGACGGACGGACGGACGGACGGACGGACGGCCGGACGGACAGACTCGAATTTTCCGACGGATTCGTCATCAGTGAGTCGAACATAGTCGATTGAGACGATTTTCGGCTCAAAATTCGAAAAATACAGACATCGTGACGAAATGATATAGCCCTCGTGTAAGTAGTACGAGCGCTCAAAAATTACGAAAAGCACTGCCGTGAAGGCAAGAACTTTTGAGCGCTCGTACATGCACGTAGTTTGAATACATTATTCCTCAGCTAGGTGCAAGATTTCATTTCAATCCGATCAGTAAATTCGAAACTATTAGGAAAACAATATTTTGAACGGCCATATTTACGGAATCCCTAGTCTAATTTGGCTCATTGATGAACGTGACCGTGAAATTCGCGATCCAAACCCACCCTGAAAATTTCAAGTTCATAGGCCTTTCCCGTCAGAAGTTATCATTTTCTATGGTTTCTATGGTTCTGGTTATGCGACCTGGACAAAATTTTGCTTTAATATATCATTCTCGTTTAAAATACAGAATTTTATCTCGATCGAATCCGTAGTTTCAAAATTATCGAGAAAACAAAATTTCGAACGACCGTATTTACGGAACCCCTAGTATAATTCTGCTCATTTATAAACGTGAACGCGACATTTCAGATCCACACCTATCCTGAAAATTTCAAGTCCCTAGGCCTTTCCGTTCAAAAGTAATGATTTTCTATGGTTTCTATGGTTCTGGTCATGTGATCTGGAGAAATGTAGCTTGAATATATCATTCTCCATTAGTGTACAAAATTTCGTCACGATCGAATCTGTAGTTTTGAAATTATCAAGAAAACTAAATTTCAAACGACCATATTTACGGAACCCCTAGTATAATTTCGCTCATAGAGTAACGTGATCACGACATTCGAAATCCACACCTATCCTGAAAATTTCAAGTCCCTAAGCGTTTCCGTTCAAAAGTTACAATTTTCTATGGTTACTATGGTTCTGGTCATTCGATCTGGACAAAATTTCACATGTAGCTTGAACACCTCATTGTCCATTTGAGTGCACAATTTTATCTCGATCAAATTTGTAGTTTTCAAGTAATCAGGGGAACAAAACTTTGAACGGCCATGTTTACGGAACCCCTGGTGGAATTTGGCCCATTAACGAACTTAACCGAGGCATTCGGGAACTGAACCCACAATGAAAATTTCAAGTCTCTAGGTTGTTCTGTTCGAGAGCTGTCGTGCTTACGGACGGACGGACAGACTCGAATTTTTCGCCGGATTCGTCATCAGTAAGTCAAACCTTGTCGATTGAGACCATTTTCGGCTCAAAATTCGAAAAATACAGACATCGTGACGAAATGATATAGCCCTCGTGTAAGTTGTACGAGCGCTCAAAAAGGTTATGCTTATACTTGCAAAAACTGAAAGATATCCCTTTTATTGAGCGCTCGTACTACTATATCATTTCGTCACGATGTCTGTATTTTTAGAATTTTGAGCCGAAAATGGTCTCAATCGACAAGGTTTGACTTACTGATGACGAATCCGGCGAAAAATTTGAGTCTGTCCGTCCGTCCGTATACACGATAACTCTCGAACGGAACGTCCTAGAAACTTGCAAATTTCAGGGTAGGTTCGAATCTCGAATGCCCTGGTTGAGTTCGTTATTGGGCAAAATTCGATCAGGTGTTCCGTAAATGTTGTCGTTCGAAATTTTGTTTTTCTGATTTCATCGAAACTACAGGTTCAATCGAGGTGAAATTTGCGCTCGGATGGAAAATGACGTGCTCAAGAAACATGCGAAATTTCGTCCAGATCACATGACCAGAACCATAGAAACCATACAAAATTAAAACTTTGTAATGGAAAGGCCTAGGGATTTTCAGAATAGGTGTGGATCTCGAATGTCGCAGTTTATAAATGAGCAAAATTAGACTAGGGGTTCCGTAAATATGGCCGTTCGAAATTTTATGCTCATGATTACTACGAAACTACAGCTTCGATCGAGTTGAAATTTCGCACTCAGATGTAAAATGACATGTTTAAGATACAATCAGATTTTTTTCCAGATCGCTCCATCAGAACCATAGAAACTATAGAAAATTATAACTTTGTAATGGAAAGGCCTAGGGACTCGAAACTTTCAGCATAGGTGTGGATCTCGAATGTCGTAGTCACGTTCATAAATGAGCGAAATTAGACAAGGGGTTCCGTAAATATGGTCGTTCGAAATTTAGTTTTCTTGATAATTTCAAAACAACGGATTGGAACGTAATGAAATTTTGTATTTTAACCATAGAAAATTATAACTTTCGAACGGAAAGGCCTAGGGACTTGAAATTTTTAGGGTAGGTTCGGATCTCGAATTTCGCGATCACGTTCATCAATGAGGAAAGTTAGACTAGGGGTTTCGTAAATATGGCCGTTCAAAATATTTTTTTCCTGATAATTTCGAAACTACCTATTGGATTGCAATGAAATCTCGCTCATGAATGAAGAATAATGTATTCAAACTACTTGGGAAATTTTGTCCAGATCGCAATACCAAGACCATAGATACCGTAGAAAATACTAGGGAATTATCGAAAAAAAAAATTGATGATCTAAAGTCTGGATTTTCGCCTCATTTTGAAATATTTTTCGACAGCTGTCAAAATGTTTCCAATTGGTTACTAGAACAAGAGAATTCGAATCAACCTACAAGGCGGATTAACGAGCGCTCAAAAGCTCCTGACTTTACGGCAGTGCTTTCCGTAATTTTTTTTCGATTGAATCTTCGCACGTAGAATTCTTCATCTATGTGAAAAATTTCATTCCGATCGAACCAGTAGTTTCGAAATTATGAAATAAAGTATTTTGAACGGCCATCTTTACGAAACCCCTACTCTAATTTCGCTCATTGAGTTTGAATACATTCTTCACCTATGTGCAAAATCTCATTCTAATCCAATCAGTAGTTGGGAAATTCTCAGGGAACGTGGCCGCGACATTCGAGATCCAAACCTACCCTGAAAATTTTAAGTCTCTATGTTTTTCCGTTCGAAAGTTAAAATTCTCTATGATTTCTATAATTCTGGTAAAGCGATCTGTACATTTCACAAGTAGCTTGAACACGTCATTCTTCATATGAGTGCAAAATTTCATTTATATCGATCCAGTAGTTTCGAAGTAATCAAGAGAACCAACTTTCGGATGGCCATATTCACGGAACCCCTGGTCGAATTTTGCGCAATAACGAATTAAACCGCGGCATTCGAGATTTGAACCTACCCTGAAAATTTTAAGTATCTAGGTCGTTCCGTTCGAGAATTATCATGTATTCGGCCGAACGACCGGACTAACGGACATACTTGAATTTTTCGACGGATTCGTCATCAGTGAGTCGAACCTTGTCGATTAAGACCATTTTCGGGTTACAATTCGAAAAATACAGACATCGTGACGAGATGATGTAGCCCTCGTGGAAGTAGAACAAGCGCTCAAAAATTCTGAGACACCCTCATAATATATATTTATTCACCATAAAGGACTGTCTCTAGTTCTCACAAGAGTCACAAGAGAGCGTATAAAGCCACCTCGACAAAGCCAAACAACAGGTCGATTTCTTTGTTTCGACGCTGCCTGGAGCGACTACGGACCGATTAATTAAGTAGAAAATACGCAATCCAGATAATCCGCGAGCAAGTTCAATTGGCCAGGTTCCCGGTAACCGGTGAATAATTTACGCATTAGAACCGTTTTATCTGTGCTGCCCTCTCGCCTTATTTAACGTGAAATACCGTGGCGAATAAAATAAATCGCGAGATCATCGACGGGGATCGCGGAGGCCGAGGCCCGCCACGCCCACGTCGAGGGCTCGTCTGTTATTTTTCCGAGGGTTTCGCGAGATCTGGATTTTGGTAACGAGTGTTTCTTTGTGCGAGTTGTAGAAATTGCGGTGGGTCTGTTGTGAAGATCACTGCATTTTTTCGATGCTACTAACTTTAATTCTGTTCCTGATAGAGCTCCAATCGGAAGATAAAGAAGAAGATTTTTCGAATCAAACTTTGTGTTGACCTTTGAAACATCGCTTGAGAAATGGAGAATTATCGGGACTATTTCTTCGGGATTTCTACGTCCAAACGTTTCGGTCTGTTTATTGGGAAAACTAATGAACCTTGGGTATTGGCTCCAACTCAAATTCTATTGGTTGTTCTTAGGTTAGGTTAATTCTATGAAAGAATTCAGCATAAGTTTGCGCTATTTTTGGGCAATCATTTTTAACTTTCATATTCTTACGCGCTTGTTTCCTATCAACAAGAGTGTTCCAAATTACGAACGCCGTTAACACGATCTTTTTCGAAAGAAGGCTCCTAGAGTTTTGAAATCTTCAGGGTCAGTTTGAGGTCTGGATGCGCCGGTCGAGTTAGTAAATGGACGTAATTCGCCTGAGAATTTTGTAGATAGATATCTGAATTTTTTTCTCAATATATCTAAAAAAACCAATCCTATCGTATTGAAACTCTGTAGTGAGTTGTAAAGTAATGACAAGGTTTATGTAAAATTTCATGAGAATCTTAACACCTATATCCTCCTGAAATGTTTCGTCTACATATAAAGTGTCTTCATAAAATGAGTAATTAAAGAATTCAGCGTTTTAGGTGTTTCACGTGAGAGGAAAATAGGGTTTTTCAGTTTTTCTGATTTAATTGAAATTATAAAGAGCACTGCCGTGAAGTCAGGATCTTTTGAGCGCTCCTTCATTCACCTTGTAGGCATATTCCAGTTTCAAAAAAAATTACGAAAAGCACTGCCGTGAAGGCAGGAGCTTTTGAGCGCTCGTACATGCACCTTGTAGGTAGATTCGCATTTTCCAGTTTCAGAAATCAATTGAAGGAATTTTCGACAGCTGTCAAAAAAATTCTGAAACTTAGGCGAAACTCCAGACTTCATGTCAGTGCTACAGCTGATCAATTTTTTTTCGATAATTCGCTAGAATTTTCTACGGTATCTATGGTTTTGGTGGTGCGATCTGGACAAAATTTTGCACGTAGTTTGAATACATTATTCAGCTAGGTGCAAAATTTCATCCCAATCCGCTCAGTATTTTCGGAACTATCAGCAGAAAAATATTTTGAACGGCCATATTTACGGAACCCCTAGTCTAATTTTGCTCATAGATGAACGTGATCGCGATATATGCGATCCAAACCCACCCTGAGAATCTCAAGTTCCTAGGCCTTTCCCTTCAAAAGTTACAATTTTCTATGATTTCTATGGTTCTGGTAATGCGATCTGGACAAAATATTGTTTTAATAAATCATTCTCGATTAAAATACAAAATTTCATCTCGATCAAATCCGCAGTTTCAAAATTATCCAGAAACCAAAATTTCAAACGACCGTATTCACGGAACCGCTGGTATAATTTTGTTCATTAATAAACGTGAACGCGACTTTTCAGATCCACACCTATCCTGAAAATTTCAAGTCTCTAGGCGTTTCCGTTCGAAAATTATGATTTTCTATGGTTTCTATGGTTCTGGTCATGCAATCTGGACAAAATTTCACATGTAGCTTGAACACCTCATTCTCCATTTGAGTGCAAAATTTCATCTCAATCAAATCTGTAGTTTTCAAATAATCAGGGGAACAAAACTTTGAACGGCCATATTTACGGAACCCCTGGGCGAATTTGGCCCATTAACGAACTTAACCGAGGCATTTGAGATCTGAACCTACACTGAAAATTTCAAGTCTCTAGGTTGATCCGTTCGAGAGTTATCGTGCTTACGGACGGCCGGACGGACAGACTCGAATTTTGCGACGGATTTTTCATCAGTGAGTCGAACAGAGTCGATTGAGACCATTTTCGGCTCAAAATTCGAAAAATACAGACATCGTGACGAAATGATATAGCCCTCGTGTAAGTAGTACGAGCGCTCAAAAACAAATGAAGAAATTTTTGACCACTGTCAAAAAAATGACAGCAGTTTTTTGTCAATTATGCCGAATCAGCTGTTACAGAAACATAAGGATTTTTTATTCAATAATTCGTTGCGAAATTTTGTCCAAATCGCATCACTAAGACCATAAAAACCGTAGAACATTCTAGCGAATTTTCGAAAACACACCCTTATATTCCTGTAACAGCTGATTCGGCATGATTGACAAAGAGCTGTTGTCATTTTTCAACATTTTTTCAATGAAAGGTAGATGAACGAGCGCTCAAGAGCTCCTTACTTCACGTCAGTGCTTTTATAATTTTTGTTTATTTACGAGGTAATTAAATTTGACAGCTAGCAGGAAAACTTTCACAATTTGATGAAATGGCAATTAAATAGCTCTTCTTTCACTTTTTTCACACAACTCCCATAGGTTTTCAACGATGTCAAGAAAGTTATGAATGTAACTTCATCAACTTGGCGAAAAGTTCTTTTTGTGGTATTTGAAGGTTTTATGAATATTTCGCGAAATTTGTCAAAATCTGAAATCTGGAATTTCAGACGGAAATATCGTGTAATACTTCGATTCAGCAGTCCAAATTTGGCGAATATGATTAAATACGTCTCTCGTCAATAATTTGAAAGCACTTTCGATTACCTAGTTATTTCGAAGTACCTGGATAGGCGACCGCTTTTGCAATGAATTTGAACAAGCGCGCAAAAGCTCCGGAGTTCACGTCAGGGCTCTTCTCGAATTGTTTTCCTTCTTTGCCAATTAGGTCGATAGGGTCAAAAATGAAATCCATCAAAACTGTATATAAGCTATCATTAATGTGTTGTTTATATGTGTGAACTAAGTTTATTTTGTGTGCCTTCACCTATATTTTTATGGAGAATTTCCCGTTTTTTTTCATTTCATTTATCACTCAACTTTGACGAAACACATCCCTGAATTATATGTGAATTATGTTTTGGGGTGAAGCCAGTTTTTTCGGAGCGCTTGTTTCTGAACGGAGCCTTATCATTTCCAAATTCGATTGTGTGAATCCGGCCGAATGGCCGTAAAAGCCATAATTTCCCGATTTCGATCTCAGTGCGCTAGTTGAGTTCGCGAATAGGTAAAATCCGCTGGAGGGTTACGGAGATATAGCCATCGGAATTTTTGCATTTTTCATGTGGATTTACATACATGTGAATTATTATGGTTTGAAGAAAAGAGAGTGAACCGCTATTCTCATTTGGTTCGTTCTAAAAATTCAAAACCATTAATTCTGATACAAATTTACGCATGCGTACATAAAGTACATAAATAAAATAATAATTATGAAACAAAACTGATTGTTATCCAATTGCCTTGAGGTTCACTGAAAATAGGCTAGACATGTCGATCAAATGAACATTCTCTAAATCGGTAGAACATCTATACGAAATAGATTCCATAGCCAGCTAATGACCCCTTATCGTCGAACTATAGCTCGAAACTATAATTTCACCAGGGAATATCTTTTAATTACCGCGCTACCATAAAATATTCGATGCTTTCAACGAACCGAACATTCATCCTTTTCTGTAAAAACCTTTTAAAACTTTTTGTTTCACGTCGAGAACACGAGACGAACTACAAACGAATCAGATCCACAGCCACCTATCGAAGATCCACGTTTAAAATTCCAGAAAAGCGCTCAATCATCGTCATAGATGATTAAAGTCCGATAATTATTGCTTCTATTTGAACGGCTTGTGAAAAAAATGCTGCTTTTCGAACGAGCCAGATCATTGTGTTGTAGTGCCTGGATTCTGTTCTTCCCCCTGAATCAAGAATAGAGTACAGTAACGTAATGAGGATATTTCAGAAATAGGGGAATTATAATACTTTTCTATCAAATAAATAGTTATATAAATTTTATTTTCTCTTTTACTATCACTATTTCAATACTACCTGATACTGTGTATAAATATTCACACTGGATGTGATCCAAATGAAGCCGTCATTTTTCCGGAATATCCATTCAGTTAGAATCCAAGAAGTCCAACAGATTCACCTTCGAAGTCGATCAGCATTCTGCGTGGATTCGATTTGCGGGTTTTTTCGGAAACGGATTGATTGATAATACAACCCCGTTAAGGTGAACATTTTCGATTTCTGTTCTGGCCATAGTTTCGGGTTTATTTATTACCCCATATAATTTTGTTTTGCACTACAATTGTGGAATAGAACATCCCATAATTTATATTCAATAAATATGGCCCTATAAATAAGATTTGAAGGTGGCAACACTGTCAACACTCCATGTATCGAATAGAAATACTGACACCTGCTACCCAAATTGGGCTAGAGGGGTACAGGCGGTAACACTACAGCTACGATAGAGATAATGTACCTATGTACATAAAAAAAATATAAAAAGCACTGTCGTGAAGTCAGGACCTTGTAGGAACATTCGCATTTTCCAGTTTTAAAAACCCATTGAAGAAATTTTTGACAGCTGTCAAAAAAATGACAGCCGCTTTTTGTCAATTTATTTTCGATAATTCGCTGGAATCTTCTACGGTTCCTATAGTCTTGGTAATGCGATCTGGACAATATTCCGCGCGTAGTTTGAATACATTATTCCTCATCTATGTGAGAAATTTCATTCCGATCAAAGTTTACGGCGTCGTCATACATGTGTATTTTGTTATTGGAGAGCCGACAGTTGCTCTTGGAACGGACAGGTGGCGTGATTTGGGAAATTTTCTCAGTACCACGTTGCCTTATGTTTTAAGGTCTTCTGTTTCTCACATCGAATTAATCATTTTGCTAATCGTACTGATAGATCTGTTATGGTTCGAAACCGGTCTACGACTGCGAATGATGGATTTCGTTGGTATCTGGGATACATGAATTGTTTTGTTGGCTTGCTTATTAGTTTATCTAGTAAAATTTTTCAATTTTCATTCTTGAATTCGACCAATTAAGATGAACAGCCAAAGCTCGGAAAATACAGACATCGTGAGGAAATGAAATAGAGAAGAGCACTGACGTAATTGATCTTGGACTGGAATTTACATCCCTTCGTCTTTAATCTCGTTTTGCCCTTTTCCTTCTGTTATTAACTTAGGGAGGTCCCCCTCTTATTTGCTTGGGTCTTTGCTGTTCGTCTATTGGCTGCTTTGCAAAAGGTTTGCCCACTTGTTGTTCTGATTATTATCTTAAAAATTCTTCTTATCTCTTTCTTTCCGTGTTCTTTCAATTGCCTTCTCCGTTTGTTTGTCTATTATTTCGTCTATAGTTTCCATTTTAATTTTTCTCCAATTTGTTCATTGGCGTACCACGAAGCACCAATAGCTGTCCTTATTATGTTGTTTAATTCACTTAGATCTTTTTTTCTTTTTGAGCGCTCGTACTACTTACACGAGGGCTATATCATTTCGTCACGATGTCTGTACTTCTCGAATTTTGAGCCGAAAATGGTCTCAATCGACTATGTTCGACTCACTGATGACGAATCCGTCGGAAAATTCGAGTCTGTCCGTCCGTCCGTCCGTATACACGATAACTCTCGAACGAAATGTCCTAGAAACTTGAAATTTTCAGGGTAGGTTCCAATCTCGAATGCCGCGGTTAATTTCATTATTGAGCAAAATTCGCCGAGGGGTTCCGTCAATATGGCCGCTCGAAATTCTGTTTTTCTGATTAATTCGAAACTACTGATTCGATCGAGGTGTAATTTTGCACTCGGATGGAGAATTGCGTGCTGAAACTACATGCGGAGTTTTGTCCATCTAGCATGACCAGAACCATAGAAACCATAGAAAATTATAACTTCGTAATGGTGAGGCCTAGGGACTTGAAATTTTCAGGATAGGTGTGGATCTCGAATTTCGCGGTCAAGTTCATCAATGAGCAAAATTAGACTAAGGGTTCCGTAAATATGGCCGTTTGAAATTCAGTTGTCTTCATAATTTCAAAACTATGGATTTGATCGTGACGAAATTTTGTATGTAAATTGAGAATGATATATTCGAGCTACATTTTTTCCAGATCGCATGATCAGGTCCATGGAAACCATAGAAAATCATAACTTTCGAACGGAAAGGCCTAGGGACTTGAAATTCCCAGGATAGGTTGGGATCGCGAATTTCGCGGTTACGTTCATCAATGAGCAAAATTAGACTAGGGGTTCCGTAAAAATGGCCGTTTGAAAATTTGGTTTCCTTGATAATTTCAAAACTATGGATTCGATCGGGAAGAAATTTTGTATTCAAATTGAGAATGATATTTTCGAGCTACATTTTTTCCAGATCGCATGATCAGAACCATAGAAACCACAGAAAATCATAACTTTCGAACGGAAAGGCCTAGGGACTGGAAATTTTCAGGATAGGTAAGGATCGCGAATTTCGCGGTCACGTTCATCAATGAGCAGAATTAGACTAGGGGTTCCGTGAATATAGCTGTTCAAAACTATTTTTTTTCTGATAATTTCGAAACTCATCATTGGATTGGAATGAAATTTCGCACATAGAGAAGAATAATATATTCAAACTACGTGGGAAATTTTGTCCAGATCGCAATACCAAGACCATAGATACCATAGAAAATTCTAGCGAATTATCAAAAAAAAAAATTGGTCACCTGAAGCACTGACTTGAAGTCTGGATTTTCGCCTTATTTTGAAAATTTGTTTGACAGCTGTCAAAAATTTCCTCAATTGGTTTCCAAAACTGGAAAATTCGAATCTACCTACAAGGTGGATGTACGAGCGCTCAAAAGCTCCTGACTTCACGGCAGTGCTTTTCGTAATTTTTTTTTATGTACCAGGTGACACCTACGTACGTTATGCTTGGTATTATCAGCACTATCTTTATTATCTTCATCGTGCTTCGATGGTTCTTCTCCCTAGATCTTTGATTGCTTCATCTAGTTTCTTCTTTGTTTTTCATCTTCACACTTCCGGAATGAACACTTCTTTGAATTTCCTCCAGTTTATTGTTTGGTAGGTTATCTGTCTGTTTCTATTTGTAGTTAGAATCAATGGGCAATGCTCTGATGATAAATGCATCTTGGTTTCGATCAAGTTATTTGTTTTTCCGTTCTTCATTATATCTAGTACATCCATCCTTCCTGTTGCCTTATGGATGTGATGTGAGTGGGGTCATCTGGGCCGACAACTGATAAATTGTGTTTGTCGCTAACTTGTTTCATCTTGTTCCCGTGACTGGTTAATCTTCTGCTGTTCCAGTCTGGATATTTTTCATTCAAGTCCTCTGCTACTGTGGTTGGTCTTTTGTTCTGAAACAAGACGTGGAGTCAGGAGCTTTTCGCGCTTGTTTCTGTGGACCGAACCGGCCGTCAGTGGCAGAGTGAAATGAAGTGATTTTATTTTTTCAATTACAAGAAATGGAATAATCGAATCATGTGGAATATAACAGAAAAATTCAATTTTTGTCTCTCACGGAAAAGCTTGATAGCTGAATTTCTACATTAATTATTTTATATAGGCTCTATATAGTGAACAAAGAATAGTTCCTGAGATTTCTACGTTTCTTATTTCTTTTTTTTTTTTTTTCTGATGCTACGAATCTCAAAAAATTCCACTTGAACTGTCGTTAGCATGCCAAACTACAAAGTTTCAATTCAATCGAATAGGTATTTTTCGAATTATTGAGAAAAAAAAAGTGCCATTTTTACGGTATGGTTCGAAATATTTGGCCCATTTCGGAACTCAACAAACGCATTCAGACCTCGAACGTACTCTGAACATTTCAAAACTGTAGGCCTCTTCTTTCGAAGGGTATCGTGTTTCTGAATCTAATTCTTCATCTTTGAGTCGAACCCACTCGTTCAAGACCATTATCAGCTCAAAATTCGAAAATTGGAGACATTTGGGGGAAATTAGGAGGCTCTTAATCATATAATCAAGCGCGCAAAAACGGAAGCGGTATTTGGGGGTTTCAGCAACGATAAGATATACGAACAATAACCACATACATAAAAACGATCATAGCAATCACTGTAATGGAATCAAGTAACTGCATTTCTGCATTAATTGGTATCGATTTCACATCACGGTACACGGTTGAATCATAATCGCATCGTCCAACTATCACAAGCCTCGAGTTAGTGTCCTTTGCGCCAATAACCAACTGCCATGGGCAATTAGGTTGAGGCAGATAACATGTCAATTCAATTAACATCACGATACAAGAAACGAAGAAACCACAGAAAAACCGAGATACGGTTGAATTCAATCAGTTACCTCGCATAATTTTATTATGTGTTCTGATTCACTAATTCTGAATTCTAGTAGAACAAGACTTGGGAGATTGTTGGCTTCTTATTTGCTATATTTGCTATTAACATTGTCCTCTCTGTACGAAATGTACAGAAAATCCCTAAAATTACCAACCAAAAATATAATAATTCCATTCATTTCAAACTTGTTATTTCTCAATCAAAAGAAGGCTGAACGAAACAATGTAATTAGTCACACGTGTCGTGATGTCATTCAAATTAGTATATGTATGTAAGTTTGAACGTTCCGCCAAACTGTTTGGTATTACCCTGGTGGTAACACCACTAACTACTTCCATTAATGACATTTCCTGATAGATAAGAATACAAAATGTCTGAAGAATAATTAAAGACGTGTGTGAGAATATTGTTAATTAATTTTAGTTATCCACAATAATATTGAATCAGGTAAATTAATCATTGATTATTATTGTAAATAGTTATTAAGAATATTGTTTTATTTATTACAGTTATATTACTGCGTCAATCTGTGTTTACTATTGTTGCCTCACACTCCGTTCAAGGTCTCTGATTTCGGGACCTTATAATTCAATATTATGGAAAAAGCTAAATTCCAATTCATCTCTGAAGCAGGTAGAGATGCTAAAGGCACTATCGTGAAAGTGAAAACAATTCAACTCGTGAATCAACCAGAAAATTTTCAATTTCCGAAAGACAAACAATGCAGCACCCATCATACGGAACTTTTTGATACGAATGTAGTCAAAAATGTTGTGAAAAGTTTGAAAACTCGAAATAAATTTCGTAATGTGATGATTACTCTGGATGACAAATTACAAGCTGTTTATTTGGATGAAGAGGGAAATGTTGCATTCAACGATGAATATTTAGAAGAGGTTGCACCTTTGGTAAAAGCGAATAACACAGGTAACCATGAAAAATCAACTAGATCATTAGCAAAAGATATGGTGATTGAAAATTTTAATGGAGAAAATTTTAAAGCCAATAATTGGATTGGATTATTTGTTCAGGAATGTACGAGAGTCGGAATCACTCAAAATAAATATGCAGAAACTTTAAGGCTGTTTTTGACTGATTCGGCTGTCAATTGGTACCATGTTTGCGTGAAACAAAGTTTTCTAGACAATTGGGAGTTATGGAATAATTCTTTCATAGAAACTTTCTCAGTACAGTCCTGGACTGAAATAGCTTACGCCTATAATTTTAAATATTTAAATGGATCTTTATTAGATTTTGCACTGAAAAAACGAAATTTATTAATGGAAGTAGATGAAAATATCTCGCTGATTTCTCAAATAAACTTAATTGTTATTAGCTTACCAAATTTTATTCAAAACAGGATAGATAGAAACACAATAGGAACAGTTGAGGACTTAATGTCAAAATTAAAACAAATGGGACACTTGAACGTTAAAAAAACAAGAAAATAAAAAAACAATACATCATCATAAACCATGTTCAAATTGTGAGAAGTTAGGATTCCCAAATAGATTCCACCCCGAAAATATGTGTAGATTAAAAGAGCAAAAATCAAGTTATAAAAAAAATAATAATATTAAAAAAGTAAATAATGTAGATTGGGAAGATGCTATAGCAAATTCCGAGGAGGCACAAAACGAATAGTTTTCCCACTTATTAGATTACACGTATTAGTGGATGATAAATCCGCTGTGGGTCTATATGACTCAGGGTCTAACATTTCACTAATAAACTACGAATTTTTAAACAAAAGAAACATGTTAAAAAATATAATAAGTGGGGATGAAAATATAAAAGGAGTGGCAGGAATAGCCAAAGCTGAAGGCACTGTTACGCTTAAAATAAAAATTTGTAATATAGAAAGTAATTTTTCATTTTTCATAATAAAAAGCAAAACTTTTAAAGACGATTTATTATTAGGCCTGGACTTAATAAAAAAATTTAGGTTATGTCAAAACGAAAATTTAAAAATTACACAAAAAGGCGAAATAAATAAAGATAAACAAGTAAATCTAAATATATTACAAAATAAACAAAAACTACCCAATGATATACAAATTATTATGCGAAAATTTGATAAGGTATTTGCAAAAACAAAATTTGACATTGGAATAATAAAGGGTTATGAAGCAACTGTAAAATTAAAAGAGAATAAATATGTTTCAAGAAAACCATACAGATGCTCATTTCAAGATAAAGTTGAAATTGAAAAGCAAATAAAAGAGTTATTAGAAGCAGATTTGATTGAAGAGTCATGCAGCCCTTATGCGGCTCCAGTGACAATGGTGTATAAAAAAGAAGAGGGAAGAAAAGTTATATTACTGCGTCAAAAAAAAAAAAAAAAAAAAAAAAAAAAAAAAAAAAAAAAAAAATACATGTACAAAACAAAAAATACTACGACAAAAATACCAGGGAAATAGAATATGAAGTAGGAGATTTAGTATATGTTCAGAACAAAAACAAACTGAACAGGGATAAACTAGATAATATCAGAATAGGACCATTCCGAATTAAAAAAAAAATATCAAATGTAATATATGGTATTGCTAGTAGATCTAGAAAGAATGATAGTTTATTTCATGCAAGTAAGTTAGTGCCGTACTTGGAGTGAGTAACTCCATTGCCACAGTGAGGGGATGTAAGTTTGAACGTTCCGCCAAACTGTTTGGTATTACCCTGGTGGTAACACCACTAACTACTTCCATTAATGACATTTCCTGATAGATAAGAATACAAAATGTCTGAAGAATAATTAAAGACGTGTGTGAGAATATTGTTAATTAATTTTAGTTATCCACAATAATATTGAATCAGGTAAATTAATCATTGATTATTATTGTAAATAGTTATTAAGAATATTGTTTTATTTATTACAGTTATATTACTGCGTCAATCTGTGTTTACTATTGTTGCCTCACACTCCGTTCAAGGTCTCTGATTTCGGGACCTTATATGTATATAGTTTTTTTGTTCTAAGCAATAAACGTTCATTAATATTTGATCCGACTTCACCTTCTCAACGCTTGTGTTTTTAAGTCATACCAGGGTTTTTCACACAAATCAAAAGTTGAGACACCACCCCAACACTCTCCAATACTTCCGTAACGATGTCTGTATTTCTCGAATTTTGAGTCGAAAATAGTCTCAATCGACATGGTTCGACTCACTGATGACGAATCCGTCGAAAAATTCGAGTATGTATGTCCGTCCGGCTGTCCGGCCGTATACACGATAACTCTCGAACGGAACGACCTAGAAACTTGAGATTTTTTGGGTAGGTTCAAATCTCGAATGCCGTTAAGTTCGTGACGAAACTTGTAACTCGAAAATACGAATCTACTTAGGTGGATGAACGAGCGCTCAAAAGCTGCTGACTTCACGGCAGTGCTTTTTATTTCTGATTGGCTTCCATTTCCATATTTCGTGCGCTTGTTTCTAGAATTCAAATCAGTTTGTCGCACCTTCTTTGCGTAAACACGATAACTTTTCTGAAGAAAATTATTTTAACAAGGTTCAGTACCAAATCAGCCAGAGGATTCCGTGGATATTTAAAATCATCTGAATAATAATAATAATAAAATGTTTATTGGATCAACCAAAGGGCTATCGACCGAGGTCTTTCTGCCCCTTAACATTATTCAGCATTTAACAATATAATAATTCTATATGAAGAGTAAAAAATAAGTTCAATTAAAAAAAAAAAAAAATTAATATTCATGTTCTGAGTTCCTACAATTCCTAAACGAGAATTTTCGCTGGATAAATTCTTCTGTTGCCTTGGGCGTGATTGTTTGTCGTCACCGGTTGAAGAATCTCCATGTTGCTGCGGTTGTTTGTGAATTTTATATTCAGTTTCTGGAATCTTGTGCTATTGGTTCAATTTTGGTTTTTTCATAAAGAAATGTATTTGATGGATTATGAAGTGGATTTCTAGGATGCCTCATTTTCGTAATTGTTCGTAAGCTGCTTCTCTCTGCCACTTCTATATTTTTCAATGTAGGGTTTCTTGCGTTTATCCATAGTTGGTGATCATATTCTATGATTGGTCTGCAAATCATTTTATAGATGTTTGTTGCTGTCTTATAGTTCGTATCGTATAGTTATAGACCTTGTTGTGATGAGAACATATCAGATAGTGAAGAATTTATCTTGATTTGCAACCTCCTGTCTTTCAAGAACCCTTGTATATATTTTTATGAGATAGACTGTTGTTTTACATTTCATCAGCTTATAAAGCAATCCTTTGTGCCAAACACTATCGAAAGCTTCAGTAATGTCCATAAAAATTGCAGCAGACTGGACACAAATCTCGAGATGTGAGACACGGCATTCGTGTTGTACATCAATCCCCTGACGACCACAGGAAAATGACAAAATTCTTCGAATCGAGGGGAAAAGAATTTTACACTCTCAAAAGAGGAGAAGAAAAGGAAATCTACGCGATGGTACGGTATCTGCCACGTGACGCAGATTTGAACATAATCACTGATGACCTAGCCGACGCGGATGTCATAGGAATGACATCCAACAAAACCAAAAATGCAATACCCGTTTTTTTGGTGAAAATCCAAAATAACAACATAGTCCTAGTAAAACAGCTCTACGTAAAAACCTTTGTAGTGGAGCCAAAGAAAAAAATTATGAAAAGCACAGCCGTGAAGTCAGGAGCTTTTGAGCGCTCGTTCATCCACCTTGTAGGTAGATTCGCATTTTCCAGTTTTAGAAACAAAATCAAACAATTTTTGACAGCTGTCAAAAAAATTTTCAACTAAGGCGAAACTCCAGACTTCACGTCAGTGCTTTAGGTGATTTCTTTTCGATAATTCGCTAGAATTTTTTACGGTATCTATGGTCTTGGTAATGCGATCAGGACAAAATTTCACGTAGTTTGAATACATTATTCTTCATCTATGTGCAAAATTTCATTCCAATTCAATAGGTAAATTCGAAATGATAAGAAAAATCATTTTGAACGGCCATATTTACGGAACCCCCAGTCTAATTTCGATTATTGATGAACGTGACCACGAAATTCGCGATCTAAACCTACCCTGAAAATTTCAAGTTCCTGTGACTTTTCCTTCGAAAAATTTTGCATGTAGCTTGGACACGTCATTTTCCATCTTAGTGCAAAATTTCACCTCGATCGAATCAGTAGTTTGGGAGTAATCAGAAGAACCAAATTCCGAACGGCCATATTTACGCAACCCCTGGTCGAATTTTGAGCTACAAAGAATGTAGCGAGTGGAAACTTGTGACCAAAAAGAAAACAGCCATCAAAACAAGAAAAGAAGAAGTACATAAAAAGATGCCTACTGTTCAACAAGAACAGAAGAAATAAGAAGAGAAGAAGACGCCACCATCCAAACAAGAGCAGAAGAAAGAAGCCCCAAAGAATGGGCAATCCAAGAAGTGGAAAAGAGGAAGAAATGGACCAACAAGAAAGGACGATTAAAAGGTTCTAGATACCTTCACTAGTAGTGTAAGTAAGAGTAAACTCAATTTCAAATATCATAGAAAGGAGACGACTTTCCTATGAAATTCAATTATAAAACGACAAAGATCGTAAAAATAAATACAAACAAGAAGAGTCAAAAGGTTAATAGGTAATAAATGCCTGGAATCTGAAACAGCAGGTTAGGTTTAGTTAGAGTAGGTCGTGCTTCACACGAAGTGTCACACTGTTCTATCTATCGAAGATAGTTCGTTCCTGGGGATTTTCCCCGAACAAGCAAAAGAAACGAACTAACGGTGCAACGTACGGTCGAATGCTGAAAGTCAATTTATAGAAGGGTCAGCTTGTAAATTTCCTACAAGATTGTTTGCTTTATTTTTTACTGCAAATTAAACTGTTTGAGAGATCCAGCCCAGTTCGAGAGCTATCGTTTCTAATGGAGAATGATATATTCAAACTATATTTTTTCCAGATCGCATTACCAGAACCATAGAAACCCTGGAAAATTATAACTTTCGATTTCGACCGGAAAGGCCTAGGGACTTGAACATTTCAGGATAGGTGTGGATCTCGAATTGCGGGTTACGTTTATCAATGAGCAAAATTACACTAGAGGTTCCGTAAATATGGTCGTTTGAAATTTAGTTTCCGTCATAATTTCAGAACTACGAATTCGGTCGTGTATGAACAATTTTTTTTTGGGAGATTGCACACCCCCTCCCCCTCCGGAGGGAATATTTTGACCGTCTAAACTACTTTATACTAACATTTTTCTGTTCTTTTTATTGTTGTTATTTTTTGAGCGCTCGTTCTACTCACACGAGGGCTATATCATTTCGTCATGGTCGTTTGAAATTCAGTTTCCTTGATAATTTCGAAAATATGGATTCGATCGTGACGAAATTTTGTATTTCAATGGAGAATGATATATTCAAGCTACATTCTGTCCAGATCACATAAACAGAACCATAGAAAATTATAACTTTCGAACGGAAAGGCCTAGGGACTTGAAATTTTCAGGTTTGGATCGCGGATATCGCGGTCATGTTTAGCAATGAGCAAAATCCGTAAATATGGCCATTCAAAAAATTTGTTTCCTGATACTGAATGGATTGGAATGAAATTTTGCACATAGATAATAATGTACTCAAACTACGTGCGAAATTTTGTCCAGATCGCATTACCAAAACCATAGATACCGTATAAAATTCTAGCGCATAATCGAAAGAAAAATTGGAACCCTAAAGCACTGACGTGAAGTCTGGAGTTCTGCTCAGTTTTATTTTTTTTGACATCTTTTAAAAAAATTTTCAATGGGTTTCTAAAACTTGAAAATGCGAATCTACCTAAAAGGTGGATGAAAGAGCGCTCAAAAGCTCCTGACTTCACTGCTTTTTATTTTATTTATTTATTTATTTTATTCATTTTTGGTTATATGCTGACTCTCCTAGGTCTATGTGGACCCTCCAGAAGCTCAGAGCTTGTGCGAGTTAGGAGACCCGGTTGTGTTATAAATTTTTTTACCAACTTCGCAATTCTAATTGCCACGTTATTACGAATCCAACACCTTCTTAATCGGAAAACAAATGTTCTCTTCTTCAGGATGAAAAGATACCACAACACAAGGGCGTAGATATGGAAGGGTACTGGGGTAATTAACAAACAAACAACAGACTTACCACTTATACATTTTATGCAATATGATCTTCAAAAATGAAACGTACGACTGAAAGTTAAACTTCAGAAATTTTCATTTATTTTACTGATTTTTCTGATTTAATTTTTTTTTTCGGTTGATTTTATTTCATTATTATATTCCTCTCTTGTTGGTCTTCTTTTTCCAAATAAAATTTTCCGGTGCTCTGGGGGGGGCGGGGGTTATTACCCCCGTTACCCCCCTTCGTAGGACCGCCCTTGACCAGTCATCAAACGGTTTTACGTGTCTTAACTTGCCGAAACATGCATTCTGGTTGTTATTGTCCAATAATTGTGTGCTTTTGATTGGAAGAATTCGTTATGTGGAGGTTATGAGTTGAAAAATTCGTTGAATGGAGGTAAATTATACTTTCTATATAATACTCTACAATGATTGGAGATTCGTTATAAAGAGGTCATCAACAGAAAGTATTCGTAATGTAGAGGTTTATTTTACATTTACTCTTACGGGCAGTTCTAGGGCATTTCGAAATATTCGTTAAATCGAGAAATTCGAGATTAAATCGAGAGATCGAGATTGAGGGGCGTTATATCAAGATTACACTTATGAAGTACTAATGTAGTAGTAATGAAATGATGAATTTTTGGGGTAGGTGCGACACTAAGGACACCCGGTATATACTATGGCTAAAACCATCATCATGATTATTTTGGGATAGCCTGTAAAGTACGTTAATCCAATGTGTTGGTGCACTGACCTATTCCAAATTATCAATTATTTTTGACAAACATCAATTCCTTGAGAAATTATTTCCATCCATCCATTTTATGATAACATCTGTTTTGTTCTTGTAAATCATTCTTTTTCATCAAAAATATATCTCTCACTAAATGAGAAGGGTTCAGAATAAACAAAATCGAATGACATTAAAAAAATGATGGATGGAATGCTCTAGCTACGCGGTTTCAAGTTTCAAATGAAGAGTGAAACAGGTAAAAATATCCCAAAACCCTTTCGCTTTTACGCAAGACGACGCAGTTATTCTCAACAGTCTGGGAATGAGCAGGTAAGATCAGAAATCATAAAAAATAGGGTCACTGGAAGCACCCTTCAAGTGTGTGAATAAAGAAGTGTGGGAGGAGTCGTACATTCGTGGTTGGGTAGTATTAATTTTGACTCTTATCGAAATGATAATTCCAACATGAGCATGGGGTTTAGGTGCTATTTTTATATTAGTGGGTGTCGTGTTTCTAGTTATGTAGATAAATTGACAAAATGCTTGGAAAGAATTATATTTAATTCTATTAAATACCAAATGGCACTTTGAACTGGCGGGGTCACTAATTTCAGGCAAAACATAATATCTTCTTGAAATTACTAGGTATGATTAATGTATAGGACAAGTCAATATTCAATTCATATTTTACAATATTTGCCTCCTTCCATGCATTAAAAACTAATGACTAAAAACTATACATACAACTGCTGAAAACTTTTCAAAAAATACTTCACCTACTATATTAAGGTGAGGTGAGTGCAATCATGGGGTGAATGAAGTAAAATATACGTATTTGACCAATTTATGCTGATTTGAAAAGTCGCTATTGAAATTCCTGGTTGCATTTACCCCACCTTACCTTATACAATATATTATAACAAGACGAACTTCTTTTATTTTTCAGATTTTCACTACTTTCAAAACTCAATTTTTGTCATTCATTCAATTGTAACTTTGTGAATTTAGATTTATTACTATTAATTTTTTTTTTCTAATTGAACTATATAAAATTGAATTGTGCGGACAAACTTGAAGCGCTTGCAAAACAAAACGAATCAAACAACTTTTGTTGATAAGAGTGTTTTTTCAGAGAATAGAGCCTTTTGAAAAGTAGAAACAACCTGAATTGCAGTTTCAATTACTTTTCACACCTCAATTTGGAACAAACAAAATTTCGACATTAATATTTTCTTCGTTATTTTCGTATTTTTTTGTAAATATTTTATTTTGAATTTGAATTTCCTTGTGATCTAAAAGTGGGAAAGATAGCTTTATTTATCCTGTATTGATTTCCGTCGTTATGAAAGCAAAAAGTTGGTCTTGAATTGGGTTCCATACGCTTCTTGAAAAATCTTTGGAAAAGCTCTACCCCAGTAAGGGTACAGTTTTGACCATTCATTCATCAACAGAAAAATTTTGTTTTTCTGTGTACTTTGAGCCCTAGAAGTTTGCCCCCCTAATTCATAAATACCATAACAATATGTAAGTATGTAGGTATACACAGGATTCTTTCAAAGGTGAGGCTTTTTTTGACAAGCGATGGAATTCATCAAAATAAGTAAATTTATCAAAAATCATTCATATAAAATATTCACGAAGGCCAAGTATTCCGAAATCAAACTTACCCGCGAATCTGAAAAATTTCCAGCCATGATCTGACTTACTTATTCCTTATTGAGATCTAAATGTGTGTTTATTATCAGCGGTCTGAGCGGTCAGTATTCCTGAAATCATCTGAGAGAGCGTCTGCGTATGATTTTTGCTAGTTTTTCGAATTTCGCAAAGTTAGTGAAAAATGCCGCACGTTTATTCAAATATTGAACTTGTTGATATGCCAACAGAATGCCAGTGCGGTGTGCCGGTTGTACAGAAAGAGATTTCCGTTAGAAATCACCTAACTTCGTGGATGTTCACAAACTTGGTGCAGAGATGCAGAGATACTAACTTTTTGTAAGAATTCAGGGGAGCACATGTTGGTCGGACTGTAACATCTCAAATTACACAAATCGAAGATCAGATTCTGGAAATAGTGGAGGAACAACCAATCGTTAGTACTAGATCCATAGCCAGAGTCTTCCAAGTGAGCTACAGTAAATTTTGGAAGACACTCAAACAAGAGCAATTCTACCCCTACTATTTCCATAGAGTTCAAGCACTCCAACCAGAAGATCATCCTCGAAGGAAAGAATTTTGCCTGTGGCTTTTAAATAACCAACATTTAACAACATCCATTCTGTTCACTGACGAAGCCACTTTCACAAGAAATGGAGGTAACAATTTTCACAATACTTATGTATATTCAACAGAAAACCCTCACGATGTCAAAAGAATAGGTTTTCAGCAAAAATTTTCCTTGAATGTCATGATCTGACCCGTGAGCGGTATGAATATTGGGCCATTTTTTCTACTACTACGACTGTCAGGTGAAGACTTTCTCTATTTTCTCCAAAACAATTTGCCAGGTTTATAGAAGATGTTCCTCTCAATAATCGGCAGAGAATGTGGTTGTAACTGGATGGAGCACCTCCCCACCATCGACGGAATGTTCAAAATTATTTGAATAAAGCGTTTCTAAATAAGTGGATAGGACGTGGTGGGTCAATTTCTTGGCCTGCACGCTCCCCGGATCTTAACCCCTTTGATTTCTTTCTTTGGGGTCATTTGAAAACATCAGCGTATAGTGACGGTGCGGTAAATAATGCGAAAGAACTAAGACAACGCATTAAAAATGCTTGTGACATTCTTCGTGAGCAAACTGATGTGGTAGCAACTATTCGTCATAACGCCGGGCAAGACTTTGTGCAAATCAAACGAATGCTAACCATTCCGAACAATTTCTGTGAACAATTTGGATGAGTTCGTGAACTTCACGATTTTTTCCTTTATAACCCTTTTAATCAGTAATTTTTCCTCTCCTTAGTTTGAACTTTGAGAATATACCGTTCAGGTAACTTCTGCTAAAAGTTGAAAGAATATACAAATTTGCGATAAATTCTAGTACCGAAAAAAGATCGCAAAGGAAGTTCAGCACATTATTCAGTAGCATATTAGAGCACCATACAAGGGCGGATTATCCGTACAGTTCTGATTCGACAGATCCAGATGTGGGATTTTAAACCAATAACGGACGGACTTGATACCATTAACGTAATGATATATTAACGAATAAGGCTCGCCACGTATCAGATATGACAGATATTCGGATGGTGTATGGTGCCCTTATGAGAGAATGTATATGGCATACCTAGTGATTCATCACAGATTTTTTGCACTTTTTCCAAATTGAATATTTCATATGATCAACTTGAGGCAATATGATTTCTCTTGATGAGTTCTAACACCTGTAAAAAAAAGCCTCTCCTTAAAAGGCAGATTGTTAAATACCAATATGTATGTATGTTTGTGTAGGATAAAACGTGTGACTGAAGTTTTACCCACTTCTAGTTGAGTAGGTGTATTCCCTTCAAACTTTCAATTTAATATTCCTAGATAACTTATATTATTTGGGAACCCTGTAGATATATTGATAGAAGGTGATAACACTGTCGATAAGTGCACTTGTCGACTTGGATTGCATATTTCTTTTTGCGCGCTCGTTCTACTTACACGAGGGCTATATCATTTCGTCACGATGTCTGTATTTTTCGAATTTTGAGCCGAAAATGGTCTCAATCGACTATGTTCGACTCACTGATGACGAATCCGTCGGAAAATTCGAGTCTGTCCGTCCGGCCGTCCGTAAGCACGATAACTCTCGAACGGAACAACCTAGAGACTTGAAAATTTCAGTGTCCGTTCAGTTCCCGAATGCCTCAGTTGAGTTCGTTAATGGGCCAAATTCCACTAGCGATTCCGTAAATATGGCCGTTCAAAGTTTGGTTCCCCTGATTACTTGAAAACTACAGATTTTATTGAGATGAAATTTTGCACTCAAATAAAGAATGAAGTGTTCAAGATCGCATGACCAGAACCATAGAAACCATAGAAAATTGTAACTTTTGAACGGAAACGCCTAGGGACTTGAAATTTTCAGGATAGGTGTGGATCTCGAATGTCGTGGTCACGTTCATCTATGAGCAAAATTATACTAGGGGTTCCGTAAATATGGTCGTTTGAAATTTGGTTTTCTTGATCATTTCAAAACTACAGATTCGATCGTGACGAAATTTTGTATACTAATGGAGAATGATATATTCAAGCTACATTTCTCCAGATCACATGACCAGAACCATAGAAACCATAGAAAATCATAACTTTCGAACGGAAAAGCCTAGGGACTTGAAATTTTCAGGATAGGTAGGGGAGAGCGGGGTTGAAAGTGCCGATTTTTACAAATCCTCATATGATTCAGATAACACAAGGACTATATCTGGAAGTAGTGGTTCATCCCTAGCCAAATTTAGTCCATAATACGAATTGACCTACAGATTTTGCACATTTTCAATAGCTTTTGAGTAAAAGTGATTTTTGTATACAGCGGCGACAAGGCACAACCAACCCCACATTGGGGCAAGTTGTGCCGTAGCTGGGGTCGGTTGTGCCGTTGATAATCCTAGGTGTTTTACATGAATGGAAATCAATTTAGAATTCAAAAGACGTCAATTTTATAATAATATATTCATGCCAAGATGGTGGGATGTTTTGTACATTAAACTTCACGGCACACTGTAACGCAAGTTGTCGTACTTCTTCCGGTAGAAGACCGAAGTAAATAGAAGCGCTTTTTGAGCGCTCGTACTATTTACACGAGGGCTATTTCATTTCGTCACGATGTCTGTATTTTTCGAATTTTGAGCCGAAAATGGTCTCAATCGATAGAGTTCGACACACTGATGACGAATTCGTCGGAAAATTCGAGTCTTTCCGTCCGGCCGTAAGCACGATAACTCTCGAACGGAACAACCTAGAGACTTGAAATTTTCAGTGTGGGTTCAGTTTCCGAATGCCTCGGTTAAGTTCGTTAATGGGCCAAATTCCACCAGGGGTTCCGTGAATATGGCCGTTCAAAGTTTTTTTTCCCTGTTTACATAAAAACTACAGATTTGATCGCGATGAAATTTTGCACTCAAATGGAGAATAAGGTGTTCAAGCTACATGTGGAATTTTGTCCAGATCGCATGACCAGAACCATAGAAACCATAGAAAATTGTAACTTTTGAACGGAAACGCCTAGGGACTTGAAATTTTCAGGATTAGTGTGGATCTCGAATGTCGTGATCACGTTCATCTATGAGCAACATTATTCTAGGGGTTCCGTAAATATGGTCGTTCGAAATTCAGTTTTCTTGGTAATTTCAAAACTATAGATTCGATCGTGACGAAATTTTGTATACTAATGGAGAAATTTATATTCAAGATACATTCATCCAGATCAAATGACCAGAACCATAGAAAATCATAACTTTCGAACGGAAAGGCCTAGGGACTTGAAATTTTCAGGATAGGTGTGGATCTGATATGTCGCGTTTATCAATGAGCAGAATTATACTAGGGGTTCCGTAAATACGGTCGTTTGAAATTTTGTTTTCTCGATAATTTCGAAACTACGGATTCGATCGAGATGAAATTTTTTATTTTAATCGAGAATGATATATTAAAGCAATATTTTGTCCAGATCGCATGACCAGAACCATAGAAACCATAGAAAATCGTAACTTTTGAACGAAAAGGCCTAGGAACTTGAAATTTTCAGGGTGGGTTTGGATGGAGAATATTGCGGTCACGTTCATCAATGAGCAAAATTAGACTAGGGGTTCCGTAAATATGGCGGTTCAAAATATTATTTTTCTGATAGTTTCGAAACTACTGATCGGATTGGAATGAAATTATGCACCTAGCTGAGGAACAATGTATTCAAACTACGTGGGAAATTTTGTCTGGATCGCATCACCAACACCATAGATACTGTAGAAAATTCTAGCGGAATATCGAAAAAAAATTGGTCACCTAAAGCATTGACATGAAGTCTGGAGTTTCGCCTAAGTTTCAGAATTTTTTTGACAGCTGTCGAAAATTCCTTCAATTGATTTCTAAAACTGGAAAATGCGAATCTACCTACAAGGTGCATGTACGAGCGCTCAAAAGTTCCTGCCTTCACGGCAGTGCTTTTCGTAATTTTTAAGATGTACTTCGACAGTAGTGCATTGTTCCTCATTAAACACTAGTCTTGGTTTGTATACAACCACAGCAGTAACTCGGCTTTTTATTTTTCAACATAGCGTTGTAGTGTTGTGAGACAAATTTACAATTCACGTGCAACTGTTTTTAATTTGAGTCCATCCTTGATGACTGCAACAGCAGCCCTTTGTAAAAGATCCTGACTTGTAGTTCCCCTTTGTGTTTTTCGCTTGTACGTCCTCATTCTGCCAAACAAAAAATAATGGAACAATATAGGCTACTTAGGGGTTGGTTGTGCCGCGGCACAACCAGCCCCAAATGAACGGCACATTTTACCCTGTATATGAGAGTGTGATATTTTGTCCGACATATGAAAATCACTCTGCTCAAATCATTGAAATTACACTGCATAACAAACTACGATAAATAACACACATTTCACTGAAACTTTCATATTAAAAGCACGAAAAATGCCAGCTTGCGACCAAAAAGTATCGAAACGGAAATATTTACTGCCGTGCTGCTGGAGGAACCTCACATGAGTAACATGTAATTCTACTCGGTCCGCTTCGCTGACGCAACTGAGATGGCAGCCACGTGTGCCTGATGGTTAGGCAATACGCGATACAATACGATCTTTTATCAATCTATTTCTGATTTCGAGATATAAGCATCGGCACAACTTACCCCCGGCACTTTCAGCCCCGCTCTCCCCTATGGATTTGAAATGTCGCTTTAAAGTTTATCAATGAGCACGATTATACTAGGGGTTCCGTAAATACGGTCGTTTGAAATTTGGGTTTCTCGATAATTTCGAAACGACGGATCCGATAGAGATGAAAGTTTGTATTTTAGTCGAGAATGATATATTAAAGCAATATTTTGTCCACATCGCATAACCAGAACCATAGAAACCATAGAAAATTGTAACTTTTGAACGGAAAAGCCTAGAAACTTGAAATTTTCAGGGTGGGTTTGGATCGAGAATATCGCGGTCACGTTTATCAATGAGCAAAATTAGACTAGGGGTTCCGTAAATATGGCCGTTCGAAATATTTTTTTCCTGATAGTTTCGAAACTACTGATTGGATTGGAATGAAATTTTGCACCTACCAGAGGAATAATTCATTCAAACTACGTGGGAAATTTTGTCCAGATCGCACCACCAAGACCATAGATACCGTAGAAAATTCTAGCGAATTATCGAGAAAAAATTGATCAGCTGAAGCACTGACATGAAGTCTGGAGTTTCGCCCATGTTTCAGAATTTTTTTGACAGCTGTCGAAAATTCCTTAAATTGATTTCTTAAACTGGAAAATGCGAATCTACCTACAAGGTGCATGTACGAGCGCTCAAAAGCTCCTGCCTTCACGGCAGTGCTTTTCGTAATTTTTTATTTAGAGTAAAAGGAGACATTTATGAATAACCAAATACTTTTTTGTGAAGGATATGCTTCTTCTCTATAAGTATAAGGTTTTACTAGGAATATTATGAATGCGAGCTAAAGAATTTTCTTCATTTTTTGAAAGTATAAGCATATATAAGCAATTTTTTTATGTATACAGCTCATTGAATTGAAAAAAATTATTCTGGTGATTCAATGGCCCATCTTCCACATCCGTGAATTCAAGAAAACACCTCTTTGGATCTTAAATCGCGGTCCGAAACCCATTCCCTCGGCATGACTTATGATTCATCGATATCCAATTTCAGAGTGGTACTTACTAACCGCCCCCTCCCCCCATTATTGGAGTAATAAAACATAAAAATCGTTGCTTTATCATCGAGCCACAATACAAAACGATGCTTTTTATATAAGCCTGTCATCCTTTTTCTCCCGGTACTGGTTGTGGCACATATATATATTCAAAACTGACTGATTTTATTCCTTTTTAAATGAGAATTCCTTATCTGATTCAGAACATAATTAGTATGTATTGAAATTTCAAGTCATCTCGATATTTATCGATACCGTGAATAGTTGGCTGTGGGAACCGGTCAAGGAAAACGACGGTGTCCTTCTCTGGTTCGTTGCTTCTTCGTTCGTCTATCCTTTTCTTCGTTCACGTAAATTCACATAACCAGATGTATTCCAGGTGGAAGAGAAAAAATAATACGTTTTTATCGAAACTTATGTGATGAACAACCAGTTCAGATTATCTGAAATTATTTTTGAATTTGAATGATTGCATTACGATTCATCGGATGTGTGACTTGGAATGTTGAAGGTCTAAAGCACAAGTGAAGGATTCATTTTGTTGATTATTTTCAAGGGTGTTAAAATAGTTTGGACAGATGTTCATTCTGTTGTCTTTTTGACTTGACAGATGCAGACCTTTCAATATTATAATATCCCCGAAATTATCAGTCAATTGAACAAACGGTGCTGATTTCATGAACAAATTTTTTTATTTTTATTGGTGTCCCCATTTTCTTATTCAAAGCAAGCTTGAGCATGTTTATATGAAATGGTCCATTTTTCGATATTTGATTGGAAAATCCTCAATTCCTGAAAAAAATGTACCCGGAGATTGAAAATCTCTGAAGAATCATTACTCATCTCCATTTTTGACTGTAAATATCTCTATTTTTCCCCTCAAATCTGTTCCTCTGGCCAGACAAAAGTTTCCATTTCTAACCTTTATATGATATTTGGGCAGAATTTTGCCAAAGGAAATCTGAAAATGTGCGATTTTCCATCCCATCCAAGTTCCTAGGCCTTTCCCTTCGGAAGTTATGATTTTCTATGGTTTCTATGGTTCTGGTCATGCGATCTAGACAAAATGTTGCTTCAATATATCATTCTCGATTAAAATACAAAATTTTATCTTGATCGAATCCGTAGTTTCGAAATTATCGAGAAAACAAAATTCCAAACGAACGTATTTACGGAACCCCTAGTATAATTTTGCTCATTGATGAACGTGAACGCGACATTTCAAATCCACACCTATCCTGAAAATTTCAAGTCCTTTCCGTTCGAAAGTTATGATTTTCTATGGTTTCTATGGTTCTGGTCATGCGATCTGGAAAAATGTAGCTTGAATATATCATTCTCCATTAGTATACAAAATTTCGTCACGATCGAATCTGTAGTTTTGAAATTATCGAGAAAACTAAATTTCAAACTACCATATTTACGGAACCCCTAGTATAATTTTTCTTATACATGAACGTGATCACGACATTTGAGATCCACATCTATCCTGAAAATTTCAAGTCCCTAGGCGTTTCCGTTCAAAAGTTACAATTTTCTATGATCTATATGGTTCTGGTCATGCGATCTGGACAAGATTTCATATGTAGCTTGAACATCTCATTCTCCATTTGAGTGCAAAATTTCATCTCGATCAAATCTGTTGTTTCCAAGTAATCAGGAGAACAAAACTTTGAACGGCCATATTTACGGAACCCCTTGTGGAATTTGGCCCATTAACGAACTTAACCGAGGCATTCGGGAACTGAACCCACACTGAAAATTTCAAGCCTCTAGGTTGTTCCATTCGAGGGTAATCGTGCTTACGGCACATTTTCAGCTCAAAATTCGATAAATACAGACAACCTGACGAAATGATGTAGCCCTCGTGTAAGTAGTACGAGCGCTCAAAAACAATAATTTGGACGGCCATATTTGCGGAATTCCTAGTATAATTTTGCTCATTGATGAACGGGACCTCGGCAGACCCTCAAGGTCTTTCCGTTCTAATGTTATAATTTTCTATGGTTTCTATGGTTCTGGTCAAGCGATCTAGACAAAATTTCGCATGTAGCTTGAACACGTCATTCTCCATCTGAGTGCAATCTCGATCGAATCAGTAGTTTCGAATTGATCAGGAAAACAAAATTCTGAACGGCCCTATTTACGGAACTCCTAGTCGAATTTGGCACAATAACAAACTCAACGAGATTCGAACCTACCCGGAAAATTTCAAGTTTCTAGATCGTTCCGTTCGAGAGTTATCGTGTATACGGACGGCCAGACTTGAATTCTTCGACGGTTTTGTCATCACCGAGTCGAACCTTGTCGATTGAGACCATTTTCGGCTATTTCGAAATTTAAGAAGAACAGCATCATGAGTTCGAATACATTATTCTTCACTTATGTGAAAAATTTCATTCCAATCCAATCAGTAGTTTCGAAATTATCAGGAAAAGAATATTGAACGGCCATATATACGGAACTCCTAGTCTAATTTTGCTCCTTGATAAACGTGACCGCGACATTCGAGATCCACACCTATCCTGAAAATTTCAAGTCCTTTGGCCGTTCGAAAGTTATAATTTTCCATGGTTTCTATGGTTCTGGTCATGCGATTTGACCAAAATTGCATGTAGCTTGAACACGTCATTCTTCATCTGAGAGCAAAATTTCATCTCGATCAGATCAGTCGTTTCGAAACCCTGGTGGATTTCTGCTCATTAACGAACTTGACTGCGGCATCCACAATAAAAATTTAAGATCTGTAGGTCGTTCCGTTCGAAAGCTATCGTGCTTACGGCCGGCCGGACAGGCAGACTCAAATTTTTCGACAGACTCGTTATCAGTGAGTCGACCCTTGTCGATTGAGACCATTCTCGTCTCAAAATTTGAAAAATATAAAAACCGTGACGAAATGATATAGCCCTTGTGTAAGTTGAACGAGCGCTCAAAAAAAAAGTACACTAGGATAACTTTTCTTTGAAACATTGGTCTTTTTCGAGCACGACGGTACAACTTTTTGAAGACCGTTTTATCCACTCATACATCAATATACTAATACACCTCATATCGTTTGATTCTATGTAAAACTGTTCTATCGAATTTCTCAACCAGGTAATTCCGAAAAAATATATAATTCAGACAATCCACTATTTTGGCATATCAGTTATTTAGGTGCCAGCATATAATGGCATCGCCGTTCTCTGCCTCAAGCGAAGCTTTCATAAGTATTGTGTATTTTTATGGTATTTTATAGTTTCAAAATTTAGAGTGTAGAGAAATGAATTTCATAATGAATGCAATAGAATGAGTTTAAAATTTCACCTCATCGAATTATAAGGAATCATAGCCTAAACATGTTCATCCTCAATAACCTTTATAGAGGAGTAAATCTCGAAAGAAGCGCGCAGGAGATGATGACTTCACTCCACGGTTACCATTTTATGTGTCAAATTTCTCGAGCTTTTGACCTTTCCAATATTGTTTGTTTGTTTTGTTTATTGTTTATATATATATTATATATAGCTACATATATTATTATAAGGCCTGGTACAACCAACCTGTCACATTCATAATGACTCAATATTCTATAACAGCACTTTTAATTCCATAAATTATTGCCGCAACCAGTTAATGGCTGAGATTGCTCATATTGCGTATTCTATTCAGTTGTTTGATTCATAAACTTCTGCCATACGCCTAGAACATCCATATTATAGGAGCTTTCAACTTCCAAATAATTCGATTATAAAGTCAATATCCTCTTCAAAAGGAAGCCAAAAAAATCGATCATCATATACGTCCAAAATTAATTACTCGTCTTATTCTTTCCTTCCTCATTTTACGATCACGATGAGGTTTCTCCATTAGATTTTTTACCGGTACTCTCCCAACTTGCCTCATTGTTAATCCATATGAGCATCTAACAGCCTTCAAGATCGATAGGATTCAACGTTTTTTTTTGGTCGGTATATGAATTATGATAGGATTTCTAAATGGAATAGTCATGGTTTGGCTTAAGTATGGGTTCGGAACGTCGAATTGTAGGATACCTATCTTCTTTTGATGTGTCATTGTTTTCGGAGAGGATTCTAAATTGGGAACTTCGGAACCGAGTCTGGTACGTTGCCATGAGAAAAATTTGAATTCCATATATGAACGCGAAATAATTCGATGCGATTGTTGAAATAATTAATTGTATTCAACATTCTTATAGACTATGAAGAAACTGATTGTCATGAAATATTTTCCATGTTTAATTGGTGTCATAGATTTGAATACCTACGTTTCCATGATTGGAAGATTCCAAACGATGCGAATTGTGATCGAATATTCATAAATTTCACGGTGATTACTGCTCTTGAAGTTCATAAAAATTGAATCAGAATTTCATACTGATAATGAATTGAACTCTGTTTTGAAGCACAGAAAAAAATAAGTTTTCTGAAATATTTGATATAGTCCATTTAAGAATTATTGACATCGAAGCAGGCCATGAACGTCCAGCCGAGGCTTTATTTCTGGTTACTAAAAAGTAACTAAATTTCATCATAGAAATGGAACATAAATATAACCTAGAAAAGTGTTGAGTATACGAATTATCGAATAATTAAGCCGGAATATTTCGATTGCAGTTCAAACATGGGAATTCAGGTTTGAAAGCGCAAAAATATCGTGGAATGCTTTCATATGAAATTATCTGAACTTATCGTTCATATAAAAGTCAACCATGGAAAATTGAAGATCATTCAA
The DNA here is from genome assembly GCA_963966015.1 of Aphidecta obliterata. Classification (NCBI taxonomy): domain Eukaryota; kingdom Metazoa; phylum Arthropoda; class Insecta; order Coleoptera; family Coccinellidae; genus Aphidecta; species Aphidecta obliterata. The sequence continues at coordinate 20,509,523 of OZ014434.1, read as the reverse complement.
ATAAATATTTATTTTCACTCAGGACCATGCAATATTTATTGGTATTGGAAATCTTGCAAAATCCTTACCATATAACTATAAGAGGACCATTTTATGTCAGGATTTAAGAAGGATAATTAATGGAATTCTAGCAGGTAGCTAGTGGTGCAACAGAAAAAAATTTTTGGATACTTCGCAAGCAGAGGGCCAAAAGAATGGATTGGAATAAACGTTATAATGTATTAAGAAATAAGAGAGAAACAAAAATTAAGAATCTATGTAGTACATGAAGAATTTTGACATGAACTTCGTACCGAACTATCAATATATGAACCAATTTGTGAATTATTTATTGCTCGGTGTTGAATACTTTAAGAAAGTTAATTTTTATTTTCATTCATTAAAACTGTCCATGAATTATTGAAAATATTATAATTGATGAGCAATTTTACAATTATTCAGTATACTTTTGAATTGGGAACAATATAGCATGTGTATTAGCAGAGGGAATGTGAACAGGGTACCATACAGTATAAGTATAATAAATAAACTTAAAATATCTATGAATGATACAAGAGCAAAGATAAAATATTGAAAACTTTGTTTCCACGTAGTGTAGTGATTAGGATGTGTTTATTGAATAAGCTGACATAATCCTATTGATGGGCATCCTTTTGCAGGGAAGGTTTCAATTTTTCAATAACCCATTTATGAAATAATTCACCATTCATAGTAATCCTTATCATTAATATCACTGTCAAGAATCGGATCACATCCAGGTAAAAATCCATCAATTGTTCCAGCATTCAAAATGGTGCACCTTCTGCCTTTACCCTTGAATATACTCAGCATACCTTTTGGATTCTTTTCTAGTGTCCACTGACGAATTTGAATACCGTTTTCGAATATCCAAATTTCATCTAGATAAATGAATTTTACGTTTTGTTCCATGTATTCTCGGTATTTATCATAATATCGTACTATTTTTATTATATTTTTCTGTTTATCAATAAGAATTTTCCTTCGATCAACTTTTTTGTGTTTGCATCCAATTTTTTTATGATATAATATAATGTTGACTTCGATCAATTGAAATCTAGGTGCTCTTTGGCCAGTTCGAAAAGAATATCCAAACTGATATATTCATTGTTTTTAATTCAAGCAAAAACAAAGTCATTCAATGTCTCTTTGAAGGAATAATCGTATCGCACAGGTTTTCTTCCACTGCTAATTCCAGGCTATAATAACATGCTAATATTCTACGGACAGGGCTTGGTGAAATCTGAAAATTTAAGAGACATTGATCAATCAGAATACACTTTGAGTCGGTGAATAACAGTTGACCTGAAACACTAGCGGAAATATATGCCAAAACTTTGAAAAACTCGAAGTAACACCGACAAACTGCCTGGCGTTCTCTTGTTAGGCGCGATGTATCCTGGAATCCTGGTCAATTCCAGCCATTTTAATAGCATAAGACAAAAAATACTCAAATTCAGAGCAAATTTTTATAATTACATATTCACCAATATCTTCGATAAAATCATCAAAGCAAGATTTCTATGGGTAATATTAGTGCTATTCCTATACCACCCTGAATTCAGCAACCTGAAATATTACTGAATAGTCTATTACCAACTTAAATTCGATTTTTCACAGCCAACCGAGATGTCAATAATTCTTAAACGGAGTATATATACCTTATTTTGTTCTTGATTTACATGAACGATATATTTTACATAGAAAATATCCGGGCGCTCATGACATCATACGCGGATGACACAGCCTTGCTTTTTTTGGGTGATACATGGGGTGATGTTTACCGGAAGGCAGAGGATTCTTTGAGAGTCATTTTCCCCTAGTTGAGCCATAATCGGTTGAGTCTCAATGTCAAGAAAACAAAAATTCATAACCTTTTCCTCAACAATAAAAGATCAGCCAACGAACGAGAAAATTTCAATTCATCATTTTCGGTGTGGCTCTTCTTCTGGCTGTTCTTGTCCAACCATAGATAGAACAACCTCGATTAGATACTTGGGCGTGGAGCTTGACTGTTTCCTCCGTTGGGATGTACATGTCGCGTGTTTGGTGAAAAGATTGAGAAATTTCACCTACAAATTCTACCAACTAAGAAATATTTTGGATAGGAGACTTTTATTGATTGTATATAACTCATTGGTAGAATCTGTTATTAGATATTGCATCACTGTGTGGGGTGGTTTAGGTAAGACTCATCGATATTTTTTAGATGTCACTCAAAAGTCTCTCATAAAAATAATTATGAAAAAAATAAAACATTCTCCACAGAGAGTCTTTTCAAGGAATCGGGGCTTTTGGGGGCCAAAAAGCTATTTGTCTATCATTGTTTGTTGCGGATGATGAGGCTTCCGCTGCCACTTAGAATACACTCTCATGCTACTCGTGCATGATTGTGCCACTATGTAGAAACACTCACTCTCAACGGTTCGTACGCTATTTGGGATCAAAATTCATCAACGTGCTACCTGTTCATATGCACTGGCGCAGCCAGAGGGGCCCTTACTCTGGATAGATCTCTTCGTAAGGAGCCATATGCATGCGATGTTTGTTTTCTCGGCATTCATTTATTGCAAATTTGTATTCTCTTGCAACTTTTATTAGGAGATTTTTTCTAAACGGTATTATTGTTGAAGTTCAAACTGAGGAGATGAAAAATCACTGATTAAAAAGGATCACAAACTCACCTATAAAATAAATTGATCCGAATTGTTCACAGAAATGGTTCGAAATGGTCACCACACCATTTATTTGATGTGCACGAAGTCTTGCCTTGTGTAATTTCGAATGGTCACCTATACTCTTATTTTTTCAAATGACCCATGAAGAAAAAAATCACAGGGGTTTAGATCGGAAAACTTAGTCATCATACGCATCATATAAATTAATTCGTATACTGACCTCACACAGCTTGTAATATCTGAAAATTTAAATATCAATACGAACCTAATGAAGATCCGTGCTAGGAAATTCTCATATTTGCGGATAACTTTGATATGAACGAGTTTTGGTATATGGACTTATTTTGATGAGTTCTATTGCTGGTCAAAAAAAGCCTCACCTTCAAAAAGTATATTATGATTTCGAATTCAATATTGACGACGTATTAGATATATTAGGAACATCTGAAAGACGGCTGAATATTTGATATTATCAAAAAGGTCTAACCTCGTAAGGGAACGAGAACAAAATCAATCGATTATAGACAATTTACAAATCAAATATTGAGAAATTATGAATTCTTAAATTGGATGGTTCATTGATTCTTTGTTTTATTATTCCTTCCTTTTTGAGCGCTCGTACTACTTACACGAGGGCTCTATCATTTCGTCACGATGTCTGTATTTTTCGAATTTTGAGCCGAAAATGATCTCAATCGACTATGTTCGACTCACTGATGACGAGTCCGTCGAAAAATTCGAGTCTGTCCGTCCGGCCGGCCGTATACACGATAACTATCGAACGGAATGTCCTAGAAACTTGAAATTTTCAGGGTAGGTTTAAATCTCGAATGCCGCGGTTGAGTTCGTTATTGGGCAAAATTCGCCGAAGGGTTTCGTAAATATGGCCGCTCGAAATTTTGTTTTCCTGATTACTTTGGAACTACAGATTAGATCTAAGTGAAATTTTGCACATGGGTGGAGAATTACGTGTTCAAGCTACATGCAAATTTGGTCCAGCTCGCATGACCAGAACCATAGAAATCATAGAAAATTATAACTTTGTGATGGAAAGGCCTAGGGACTTGAAATTCTCACGATAGGTTTGGATCTCCAATGTTGCGGTCACTTCCATCAATGAGCAGAATTTGACAAGGGGTTCCTGAAATATTGAAATTCAATTTTCTTGATTATTTCAAAACTATGGATTTGATCGTGATAAATTCTGTATTTAAATTGAGAATGATATATTGGAGCTACATTTCTCCAGATCGCATGATCAGAACCATAGAAACTATAGAAAATCATAACTTTCGAACGGAAAGACCCAGGGACTGGAAATTTTCAGGATAGGTTCGGATCGCAAATTTCGCGGTCACGTTCATCAATGAGCAAAATAAGACTAGGGGTTCCGTAAATATAGCCGTTCAAACAATTTTTTTCCTAATAATTTCGAAACAACTTATTGGATTGGAATGAAATTCCGCACATACACAAAGAATAATGTATTCAAACTACGTGGAAAATTTTGTCCAGATCGCATTACCAAGACCATAGATACCGTAGAAAATTCTAGCGAATTATCGAAAAAAAACTGGTCACCAATTTTTTTCGACAGCTGTCAAAATCTTTCCAATTGTTTTTTAAAACTGAAGAATGCGAATCTACCTACAAGGTGGATGAACGAGCGCTCAAAAGCTCCTGACTTAACGACAGTGCTTTTCGTCATTTTTGAATTTTTTTCCCATCTTTCGTATATTTCTAGTTTCATTATTAATTGTTCAGTTCAGCCCCCCCCAAAACAAAATCCTAGCTGCGCCACTGTTTATATGCGATTCCTTTCCAACAAGAAACAACGAAAGAAGGTAAAAGGATATGTCACAGAAAATTTCGAGAAATTTGAAACATGGCTTTGAATATGATATTTGGTGTACTACTTCCTCAGGCGTCGTCCTCCACTCTCTCCAATGTCCAGATGTAAGTATGTATTTTGTATATATTTGTTTCTTTTTTCCTTTTGTCTCTGTGTAATATTGTTGGTTACTAAATGTAAATGTCTGGATGAAGCTACACAACACAGCTTTAGCTTACGTGTCTCATTCGGACAACTCTGTATAGGTACGAATTACCTGAATAAATTTGATTTGATTTTTGACCTTATTCAATGATTCCATCTTCTGAAGTTTCTGAAATAAAATGACAGTATTTGTCATACTGACAATGAACACTGATGGCCGTTTTGGTACACAGAAACAAGCTCACAAAAGCTCACATCTCGTCAGTGCTTTTCAAATTTTTTTATTGTTCAGGGCTTTTATCGACCACTGTTAATTCCATTTGTATAAAATTTGGTACAAAAAAAAGTTGCTCGGTATTGCTCCACCCAGCACGAGAATCCGATTAGTCTGTTCAAAAGACTAAAAATCAAGGTATCGAATTGAAAAAAAAATCATTGCCAACAACTACATAACATAGAATGATGAAAAAGGAAATGTCTATCTGAAGCGTTTCGATTCACTATTCGCAATAATGAACCATTGAAATCGTTCAAAGAAAACATTTTAATCCTTCTCCTCCTTTATGTTTTGCCTAGTGGAGAATCTAAATATCGACATCCAGGCGAAAATGAACAAATTACAATCGAAGATATGTTCGATATGGAGAAAGATCTAATGAAAAAACAAATGAAATAAAAGAAACGATCGAAGTGACTATATCCAAAGAAATTGCAATACAGATGAAGGAAATTAAGGGGGAAAATAAGAATCTACGCCAAGAAAACGGGAATCTGATAAATAGGCAAACCCCAGTGAAGCGAAACCAAAAAAATAATACAATTTTGTCAGATATGGCCTTGATGAAGTAGATGTTATAGTTATAGTTAGGTTACATTCCACTGCGACCTCAAAGTCTATTGGGCCCCCATCAGAGCTGTATAGTAGATGATAATGATGAGGAAGATATTGGTGAACTGCGAAACCTGGTTTAGGACGATTTTAGTAAACTACTTAACCTGGTTAATAAAAAACTTGGTTCCCAATGTGACTTTGCGGACTTCAGAGATATTTATAGGGTGAGTTCACAAAATGATGAAAAACCTAGACCTTCGATCGCTTAAAATTGAAATTTTCAGAGGCATTCTTATCTCGAAAGAATATAACAAATCTGAAGAATTTTTCCAAACCAAAAACTTACCCGACTACGTGGAAACAATACAAAAATGAAGAAAACTAGCCTACATATAGAAAACATGAAATATACAGTGGAACAATTGAAACGAACAAACCCTATAGCGAACCACAGATAACAAAGATCTCAAAAAAAAGTACAATACATTGGAAGAAGAAGGAAAACATGGCGCTCTGAAAAACTTAAGTGAGAAGAGGAGTGGAGCTAAGCAAAGAAAGAGGGACTCTACCAGTTTTGGTAAATATAAGAACTTTCCATTTATAGTATAAAGAAATATAATGCAGTTTATAACAAAGGTTATTTGAACCAAAGTGTGTTCATGAAAGAGAAACGCAACTTTGGTAGTAATATTGTGACACTTTCAGAAACTGAGGTAATACAATTGATAACGAAAATACAGGCAAGGGCGGTCCTAGGCTGAATTTCTGGGGGGGGGTAATTGCTTTACTTTCCAAAAAATCTTTATAAGAATTCATTTTCAAGCACTGCGGGGACAACAATTCATTTTTGATGACAAATCGCAAATTAGGTTCTGTTTTTCTCATTACCATGACAACGAGAGGTATGCTGATCAAGAATTCAACCATTTTACATTCATATTTCCATTTAATGTAGTAATAATACCAGTATTCATGATTTGAAAGCGCTCCAATAAAAAAAAAATTACGATAGCACTGCCGTGAAGGCAGGAGCTTTTGAGCGCTCGTACATGCACCTTGTAGGTAGATTTGCATTCTCCAGTTTTAGAAACCAATTGAAAAGATTTTGACAGCTGTCAAAGAAAATTTCAAACCAACGCGAAAATCCAGACTTCACGTCAATGCTTTGGTGGCAATTTTCTTTTTCGATAATTCGCTAGAATTTTCTACGGTATCTATGGTCTTGGTAATGCGATCTGGACAAAATTATACATTATTCTTCATATATGTGCGGAATTTCATTTCAATCCAATAAGTATTTTCGAAATTATCAGAAAAACTATAGTTTGAACGGCAATATTTACGGAACCCCTAGTCTAATTTGGCTCATTGATGAAAGTGATCGCGAAATTCGCGATCCGAACCTATCCTGGAAATTTCAAGTCCCTAGGCCTTTTCGTTCGAAAGTTATGATTTTCTATGGTTTCTATGGTTCTGATCATACGATCTGGAAAAAATGTAGCTCGAATATATCATTCTCAATTTAACTACAAAATTTCGTCAGGATCGAAACCATAGTTTTGAAATTATCAAGAAAACCGAATTTCAAACGGCCATATTCACGGAACCCCTAGTCTAATTTCGCTCATTAATTAACGTGAGTGCGAAATTCGCGATCCGAACCTATCCTGAAAATTTCAAGTCCCTAGGCCTTTCCATTACAAAGTTATAATTTTCTATGGTTTCTATGGTTCTGGTCATGCGAGCTAGACAAAATTCTGCATGTAGCTTGAGTACGTAATTATCCATCTGAGTGCAAAATTTCACCTCGATGGAATCAGTAGTTTCGAAGTAATCAGAAAAACAAAATTTCGAGTGGCCATATTTACGGAACCTCTCGGCGAATTTTGCCCAATAACGAACTGAACCGCGGCATTTGAGATTCAAACCCACCCTGAAAATTTCAAGTTTCTGGGACATTCCGTCCGAGAGTTATCGTGTATACGGACGGCCGGACGGACAGAGAGGCTCGAATTTTTCGACGGATTCGTCATCAGTGAGTCGAACTTAGTCGTTTGAGACCATTTTCAGCTCAAAATTCGAAAAATACAGACATCGTGACGAAATGATATAGCCCTCGTGTGAGTAGTACGAGCGCTCATTGGAGCAAGTGTTTCAAAGACCTTTTTATCCACTTATACTTTAATATACTATTTCCGGGAGACTGCAACATGCACATACATAATAATGTACTCAAACCACGTGCGAAATTTTGTCCAGATCGCATTACGAAAACCATAGATACCGTATAAAATTCTAGCGCATAATCGAAAGAAAAATTGGAAACCTAGCACTGACGTGAAGTCTGGAGTTCTGCTCAGTTTTATTTTTCTTCTTACGAATCCAACACCTTCTTAATCGGAAAATCGTTCGGAAAACAAATGTTCTCTTCTTCAGGCTGAAAAAATACCACAACACATGGGCGTAGATATGGAGGGATACTGGGGTAATTAATTACCCCCCCCCAAGACTTCCGAAATATAAAGTTTCAGAATTATCGCCAAGGCTTGATGTATACCTGACGAGATATTTTATCGATTACCCCCCAAGAAAATATCTACGCCCTTGCCACAATATGAGCAGGTTAGGTATCAATCAAACAACAGACTCACCACTCATACATTTTATGCAATATGATCTTCAAAAATGAAACGTACGACTGAAAGATGATCTTCAGAAATTTCATTTATTTAACTGATTTTTTTTTCTGTCAATTCTATTTCATTATTATATTTTTTTCTTGTTGGTCTTCTTTTCCCAAATAAAATTTTCAAGTGCTCTGGGGGGGAGGGGGGTAATTACCCCCGTTACCCCCCTCCCGTAGGACCGCCCGTGTATACAGGGTGTCTACTTGTAGAAGAGCCAAACTTCAAGGGTAGATCATACATGGTCGAAATGTTGACGGTTAACAGTAGACAGTGATTTCTCCATCAAATCAATTATACTTCAAATATCCTTGCAGCTCATCGAATTTGACCAAATATCTGGAAAGGGCATCAAATTTACTACAATCGAAGAATTTCTGTGTGCCAAAAATTTCATTTTGCGGGCGTGGTAAGGAGATGAATATCACGATTCTGAAGTAAACAGAATCATATTCTTCTAATGGTTTTATCAATCAAAAATTATTGATTATGGACAAGTTTTGTTCCCAGCAAAAAATACCCCATTTAGCGTACTTTCGAATGACGTATAAACTTTTGTGTTTGATGCTTGTCTTCTGCCATAATATCATGACAAACAAGATAACAACGGAAAAGTCGAAATATTCCAAAGCTAAATTCGCTCCGTCTTGAAGCTCCTTGTGATTGAATTTCAAAGTAAACATCGAATTTGACCATTGAAAAAAAGAAAGACATGTGTAGAATTGTTGAGGCGATTAGGTGAAACAGGCTCATTTGGTGGTTTCCGAATCAGAGAAGATGGTCGAAATAGTCAGCATACACCTGCTATACTTCAAACTGTTCGGGAGACCCTCACAACAAGTACTCGTCGAATTGGTTATACATTGAGGATTCATCATTCTACAGTACACAGAGTACTCAAAAAAAAAATCCATATTGTTTGGAAAAGGTGCAGGATCTGTTAACAACAGATGCTGAGACGAGACTAACATTTTGTAGGTGGTACCTGAATAAGTTAGGAGATTGGAACGACAATAGGATATTATGGACTGATGAGGCCTTTTTCACGAAATCGGGTATAATAAATTTGTGAAATAGCTATATATGGAAGAGAGAAAACACCCTTGAGACTATTGTTTCTCATTTAGACCAGGCAATAAAGCAGATAAAGGGTCATTTTGTGACAAAAATCGTAGAAGAAAACCGCGAGTTGGGTAGTCCGCGGATGTTTACTGATATGTTTTCGACTAGCAAATATGATTACTTTTCTTGTAATTGCGAAGAAACGCCTGAAAGAACGGTGTTTTTTCAGTATTTTGCTTGTACAATCTGAACGAATAGAGCGGTGCTGATACTTTCAACAGACGAATTGTAGAGAATGAAAAATGAATGAAGAATTGAAGAAAATGAGTACTAGAGAAACTCAATCGAGTCATCATTACCGGAGGAAGCCGAAAACCCCGTAAAAATCAGCGTTTTTTCAAAACTTCATAACTCGGCCAATAATATAGTTGTAGCTCTGGCTTTCCGAATGAAAGTAGTGGTTAATAGGTACTTTAAGTGTGCACAACCCAGACGTTGTCGGATGAATCGTTTTGGCGTAATTGCGATTTGAATTATTTAAGGCACTATTTCCGGAAGAGCTGGATGCGTCGGAAGTTGTTCGATTTTAATTCACAAAACGGATTTTGAAAGAAGAAGCACAGTTGAAATGTTTCGAAATGGGTGAAAAATACGTGGGAACATGACCAAAACCGGCTCAGTGCTCCATCTGGGACGGATAGTGGGGGTAGCCGGGCGACGCGGGGAAACGAAAAACGCGCTGAGGCTGGGCGCGAATATTTACATTTATACCCCCACCACCTGACTGCAACCGAGCGTTCGGCTGATTTTGGTCATGTTTGCACGTTTTTTTCCACCTATTTTGCAACATTTTAACGGAAAATCGAGATTGTCGTTTTGTAGTACTATACTTTTACTTTCAAAATTCGTTTTGTAAATGGAAATCGGACAACTTCCGACGCTTCCAGCTCTTCCGGAAAATAGTGCCTTAAATAATTCAAATCGCAATCACGCAAAAACGATTCATCCGACAACGTCCGGGTTGTGCACACTTGAAGTGGACGGGGTTCAATTTGCGCCGGCGCAAATTGAACTCAGCCCACGCACAGCACACGGCCAGTCAAAGTCCACGTTTTTTAATAGTACCGCAAATTGAACCCAGCCCAAGCTCACGGTCATACCCAAATCTCCATCTTTTCCTATGCAGGATGGCATCAAGCGAGCAACTTCTTCTCGATTTAGAATCTGAATCTGAGTATGAAGAAAGATTCATCATGTTGCACCTACTCAGCCAAAAAATGAAAAGGAGTAAAACGAATGTGCTTCAGTTCTTCTTAATATCACATTGATAAACTGTGAATTCCTTGAATACATTTGAAATTTGTCTCGACAAATATACAATTGAAGTTTTAATGAAATTCATCAGAAGCTTTGTTAAAAAACGTTGAAGTCAAATTTGAGATAAATAGGATTATTTCAAAATTGTCATATCTTCAATTGAAAAAAATCAAAGAATATTTTCTCCTTTTCATGAAAAATGTAGAAATTTTTCCATCATCTTGTTCAGAAATGTGTTGAAAAATATTACCACGAAATCTAAAATGAAAACCATGTTAGTTCCTTCTTACTTCAACATCTTAAGCCCAAGCAACTCATAATTTTTATACTGAGTTTTATCATTTACTTTCAACAATAGATAATTTCCAGGGTTCAGAGAACCTCCCATTTCAAAATTATTGCATTTGAGAAATGATTTGAAGTTAGCTCATAAAAATTATCCTATAAGCGATTTGACAGTTATAAGTAATTGACAAGTTAGTCATTTTCCGCCCATGTAGTTCAAAAATATTGATTTTTCAGGATCCCATACGTATTTCACAGAAGAAATTCAAAACCAGCAAAATTGTAAATGGGTAATAACATCTAAATATCCATCGCGAACGTTCTAAACCAGACATGGGCAACCTACGGCCCGCGGGCCACATGCGGCCCGCGAAAAGAATTCTCTTGGCCCGCCAATGAATTTTTCCACACATGATGCACCCTCAAATTTGCTCTCCTAAGATACCACGACAAATAATATTCGTGTAGCAACAACATCAGTTTTACCTAATATTGATGCTGTTGTGAAAGAAACGCAACTCCAGGTTTCTCATTAGTTAAAAACTAGTGACCTTTAAGTAACAGAGTTTTTTTTTTTCATTTCTCCTATTGTAAGGAACGTTAGGTTTATTTGATTTTTTTTGAATGAATTTTATTAGTGCTTGAAATTTTTTTTTCGGCCCGTGGTCTACAAAAAAATTTTTTTTTCGGCCCGTGGTCTACAAAAAACTTTTCTATATGGCCCTCTGCAGAAAAAGGTTGCCCATGCCTGTTCTAAACGATTCAACCACCATGCAATCTAATACACTAGACAAGACCGACGATACTGTCTTGCAAGTACAACTCGATCCGCGCGATCCACGTGTGGGACAGTACTGGCCGTCGGATGGGCTCAATTTGCCGCAATACTCTGAGACAACTTTCTACAAAATATTCCACGCGTGTGCTGTGCGTGGGCTGGGTTCAATTTAAGCCGGGCGTTGCGAGAGGTGAACTTTTCGGACCAGTAATACTTTCCGTTCGCCTCAACGCTGAAAAATTCATTACATTAATCCAAAGCAGCTCAACACACATATTGGACGAAATGCTACTGGATGTAGGACAAAATAGCCGGAATGTGCGGGAATAATTAATGAATGAATATTTTGGGGTGTCGTGGATTGGAAGGTACGGTCCAGTAAAATGGCCACCAAGAAGCCCAGAACTCATGCCTTGAAAGAAAAAGTATATAAAATTCGCGTTAAGACTCGAAAGGACCTGATCGAAAGCATAAATTTGTGTTGTGCAGAAATGCGTCAGAAAAGTTGTGAACTTCGCAGAGTTGTAGATTCAGTGCGAAAACGATGTGTAAAATATATTGAACGGTGGACATTTAGAACAATTGTTATAAGTATGTAGTAGTAGACTGTTTTCGTAACATTTTTTCTTAAACTCTGTATTATTAAAATTTAGTTTATTCTTTCGAATTATTTAGATTTTTGAGATAAATTAATGATTTCCATGAGAATTACTTTGATATTCAATCATCTTGTTAGCCATAATATTATGGCAGAAAACAAGCAGCAAGCACGAAAGTTGATATGTCATTCGAAAGCACACTGAATGCGGTATTTTTTGCTGAAAAGAAAACATGTCTATAAAGAAGATTTTTTTATCGATAAAACCATTGGAAAAATATGACTGATTTTGTTCACTCCAGAATCGTGATATTAATCTTCTTACCAGGCTCGCAATAAGAATTTTTATGGCACACAGAAATTCTTATCTTGTAGCAAATTCATTGCTTTTTTCAGATATGTGGTCAAATTTGATGAGGATACAAGGATAACTGGAATATAATTGATTTTATGGAAAAACAAAATGTTGAATTGAAGAATAACCGTCAACATTTCGACCTTGTGCTATATGACATGTATTGTTGCAAATCGCATGTATGATTTCTTCTTGAAGTTTGGCCCTTTTAAAAGTAGACACCCTGTGAGGGTAATATGTACTATTATTATTGCTTCATATATGCAGATCCCCTTCAATTTGTTTAAATCTCTACAAAAATGCTTGGGAAGTTCAGTTTCTGGTTGGTGACTTCCATACTAATGTAAAGGGCATAATGGGGACCAGATCCAAGATCATTCAAATGTTTAACTCAAATTCATCGATGGTTGATGAGTACACGAGAATACAAGCTAACTCAAGTGGTTATATAGACTACAAAATTATTAAAAATTTCCATGAAAACTGTCCCTATTATCTTTGCGTTCTGAAAACCAAGATAACGGATCGCCGTACATTGAAAGTACAAGTTACAACTGCCAAAGAAAATTTTACACATAAACAATCTCGAACAAAAAAAAACCTTAACAAACAAACAACAGCAACCCTTACACATACAGCAACTAGCTTATGATAGCATGAATGTCAATGAAGCTACAGACGCACTGATAAATGTTTTCAAACATGCGGAAACATGCACTAAAACATAACCGAAGAACTCAAAATACAGAAAAATATCGAAACAAACTAAATGAACCTATCGAGAAAGATAAATATAACCATTTTCAAAATTCAATCAACAATTATAGTGTTAACTCTAGCAATATCTATCGCGGAAGTTTGAGAAAAAAATTCCCTAACAAAAATAAAAAAAAAATTAATCAAAGAAATGGAGAATGAGAATGGGATCTATATGAGAAAAAATTACGAAAAGCACTGCCGTGAAGGAGCTTTTGAGCGCTCGTACATGCACCTTGTAAGTAGATTCGTATTTTCCAGTTTTGGAAACCAATTGAGGAAATTTTTGACAGCTGTCAAACAAATTTTCAAACTAAGGCGATAATCCAGACTTCAAGTCAGTGCTTTAGGTGACCAATTTTTTTTTCGATAATTTGCTAAAATTTTCTACGGTATCTATGGTCTTGGTGATGCGACCAGGACAAAATTTCGCAGGTAGTTTAAATACATTATTCCTTAGCTAGGTGCAAAATTTCATTCCAATCAAATGGGTAGTTTCAAATTATCAGGAACAGAATATTTTGAACGGCCATATTTACGGAACACCTAGTCTAATTTTGCTCATTGATGAACGTGGCTGCGATATTCGCGATCCAAACCCACCCTGAAAATTTAAAGTTCCTAGGCCTTACCCTTCGGTTATAATTTTCTATGGTTTCTATGGTTCTGGTCATGCGATCTAGAGAAATGTAGCTTGAATATATCATTCTCCATGAGTATACAAAATTTCGTCACGATCGAATCTGTAGTTTGGAAATTATCGAAAAAACTAAATTTAAAACGACCATATTTACGGAACCCCTAGTATAATTTTGCTCATAGATGAAAGTGATCACGACAATCGAGATCCACACCTATCCTGAAAATTTCAAGTCCCTAGGCGTTTCCGTTCAAAAGTTTCAATTTTCTATGGTTTCTATGGTTCTGGTGTTGCGAGCTGAACAAAATTTTGCATGTAGCTTAAACACCTCATTTTCCATTAGAGTGCAAAATTTTATCTCGATCGAATCTGTAGTTTCAAAGTAATCAGGAAAACAAAATTTCGAGCGGCCATCTTCACGGAACCCTTAGGCGGATTTTGCCCAATAACGAACTCAACCTTGGCATTCGAGATTCGAACCTACCCTAAAAATTTCAAGTTTCTAGGACATTCCGTTCGAGAGTTATCGTGTATACGGACGGACAGACGCGAATTCGACGGATTCGTCATCAGTGAGTTGAACTCTATCGATTGAGACCATTTTCGGCTCAAAATTCGAAAAATACAGACATCGTGACGAAATGATATAGCCCTCGTGTAAGTCGTACGAGCGCTCAAAAATTATGTTTTATAGCGAACTTCTCCGAAGTTTCGAATATTGGGGAGAAACTAGCCCAAACATACCCAATATACAAACCAATGTTTAAAACAACAAACTGACAAATGACCTCATGTGTTATTCTGGAAACCGATGAACAAACAACGCGCAAACAATAGAAAAGCCTGGTATAGACAATCTTATTGCAGAGGTGCTGAAATATGTAGTTGATAAACCCCTCCACCGACAATACGAGTCGCTTTCTTTCCAGATGTATTGAAAATTGAAACTATCAATTCTATAGTGGTAACAAAGTAATAATGAGTAATTACCGCTCAATTCCCCTCAGATCAATTGAAGACGGCAAAGACGCAATAGTGCACATAAGATGTACCACAGGTTAACATCAACAATGCATCGAGAACACCAAAAATTGTCAAGTTTGGTGTCCTCCAGGGAACGGTTCTCGGTCCAACACTGTTCGACATTTATGAGATCTTCCATTTGAAGGTATCGGGAAATATGGTGGGCATCGCTGACGATGGGCTATTTTCTCCAAAATTATCAGCTGGGACAACTTGGAAATTTTAGTTCAGTAGGACCTACAAATTCTTTGATGTTGAATATGTTATTCTTTCTTGTCCGTGCTTGTTTCTATAACAAGAGTTCTCATTTTCTCGAAAAATCTATTATTTCCGAATTTTGAGCTGGGAATGCACAAAAATGATGAGGTTGGACTCACAGAAGAAGTCAAATTCAATTTTGTCTGTACAGCCGGCCGTGAATACGATGCATTTCGAAATTTGAATCCCAGGCTTTTGAAATTTTCACTTTCAGGGCACGTCCGAGGTCTTAATGCGTCTGAAGAGTTTCCTAATGGGCGGCATCCGCCCAGGGTTCCGTAGATAGAGGCACATCTGAATTTTATTCATAGATCACGGATATTTTCAGATTCAGATTTTGGAAAATCTACCTATTCGAGGGCTGAAACTAATAAAAAACGGAACCATATACGGTTCTTCAACATTCACGAGCAGTTTCCAGGAACTTCTGATCAATTTTGGTTGTGTACGTTATTTCAATTCATTCTGTTTGGACAGCAGTCGGAATTGAAGATATCGAAAATGCGAGTAAGTAATAATTTCTAACGATTTTCTAGCCTCATAATAGGTATTTTTGAGCGCTCGTACAACTTACACGAGGGCTATATCATTTCGTCACGATGTCTGTATTTTTCGAATTTTGAGCCGAAAATGGTCTCAAACGATAGAGTTCAACTCACTGATGACGAATCCGTCGGAAATTTTGAGTCTGTCCGTCCGGCCGTCCGTCCGTTAGCACGATAACTGCCGAACGGATCAACCTAAAGACTTGAAATTTTCAGTGTAGGTTCAGATCCCAAATGCCTCGGTTAAGTTCGTTAATGGGCAGAATTCCAGCAGGGGTTCCGTAAAGATGGCCGTTAAAAATTTTGTTCTCCTGATTACTTTGAAACTACAGACTAGATCAAGATGAAACTTTGCACTCAAATGGAGAATGAGGTGTTCAAGCTACATGTGAAATTTTGTCCAGATCGCATGACCAGAACCATAGAAATCATAAAAAATGGTAACTTTTGAACGGAAACGCCTAGGGACTTGAAATTTGCAGGATAGGTGTGCATCTCACTTTCATCTATGAGCAGAATTATACTAGGGGTTCCGTAAATATGGTCGTTTGAAATTTGGTTTTCTTGATAATTTCAAAACTACAGATTCGATCGTGACCAAATTTTGTAAACTAATGAAGAATGATATATTTAAGCTACACTTCTCCAGATCACATGACTAGAACCATAGAAACCATAGAAAATCATAACTTTCGAACGGAAAGGCCTAGGGACTTGAAATTTTCAGGATAGGTGTGGATCTGAAATGTCGCATTCACGTTTATCAATGAGCAGAATTATACTAGGGGTTCCGTGAATACGGTCGTTTGAAATTCTGGTTTCTCGATAATTTCGAAACTACGGATTCGATCGAGATAAAATTTCATATTTTAATCGAGAATGATATATAAAAGCAATATTTTGTCCAGATCGCATCACCAGAACCATAGAAACCATAGAAAATTGTAGCTTTTGAACGGAAAGGCCTAGGAACTTGAAATTTTCAGGGTGGGTTTGGATCGCGAATTTCACGGTCACGTTCATCATTGAGCAAAATTAGACTAGGGGTTCCGTAAATATGACCGTTCAAAATATTCTGTTCCTGATAATTTCGAAACTACCGATTTGATCGGAATGAAATTTTGCACCTAGCTGAGGAATAATGTATTCAAACTACGTGCGGAATTTTGTTCAGATCGCATCACCAAGACCATAAATACCGTAGAAAATTCTAGCGAATTATTGAAACAAAATTGATCAGCTGAAGCACTGACATGAAGTCTGGAGTTTCGCCCAAGTTTCAGAATTTTTTTGACGTCTGTCGAAAATTCCTTCAATTGATTTTTAAAACTGGAAAATGCGAATCTACCCAAAAGGTGCATTTACGAGCGCTCAAAAGTTCCTGCCTTCACGGCAGTGCTTTTCGTGATTTTTGTTTCGGATTTCCAGCTTTTACTACCAAAATTTCTACACCGATACTATATAGGTTATGTTTATGTATATACTTTTATGTTTATAATCCGCTCTATTATGCTCAGAGCTTAAATAAATGGATATTTTCCAGTCAGTGAAACGAATTCGAAGGAAAAATTGGTTTTTACCTATAATTTATTTCAAAATGGAAGAAAGTAATGTTTTTTCGAAAAATTTCCCAATATACTATTTCATTTAACATAAGAAGATAAGATCAATAATCCAAAAATTATCATTCAGACTTTACGTTAATCGAGTTGTTGATGTTCCCATAGCTATAGGTACTTGAATAAGTTAATTGCATTTACACGAGGGCTATATCATTTCGTCACGATGTCTGTAATTTTCGAATTTCGAGCCGAAAATGTGGTCGTTTGAAATTTAGTTTCCTTGATAATTTCAAAACTACGGATTCGATCATGACGAAAATTTGTATTTCAATGGAGAATGATATATTCAAGGCACATTTTGTCCAGATCGCATGACTAGAACCTAGAACCATAGAAAATTATAACTCTTGAAAGGAAAGGCCTAGGGACTTGAAATTTTTAGGGTAGGTTCGGATCACGAATTTCGCGGTCACGTTTATCTATGAGCAAAACTAGACTTGGGGTTCCGTAAATATGGCCGTTCAAATTATTTTATTCCTGATCATTTCGAAACTACTCATTGGATTGAAATGACATTTTGCACATAGATGAAGAATTCGAATTGATTTCTAAAACTGGAAAATGCGAATCTACCTACAAGGTGGATGTACGAGCGCTCAAATGCTCCTGAATTCACGGCAGTGCTTTTCGTAATTTTTATATCTGCAACTGGTTGACAAGCTGGACCTTGGAATATGGAATATGCTCACGAAGAGGGGCTCAATTTGTCTTCGAGTTGTAGCTCTCTAGTAACCGGCGATTCCTTATAAAAATTGATAATGAACTTATCAAATACCTAACTCTTTCGTGCTTAATATTCACCAAAACATCGACCCTCCTATGCAATTGTCTGGAACATAATTTTTCGCCCAAAATATTCCTTGTGAGGAACATTACATTCGAATCAGAATACCACAACGCAACAGTCTGCATGTTCCGCCCCTGATCCTGGTTTTACGAAGGTTGTTCGAATAATATGAAACGATGATTTTTCAAATTCAAATGAAATGACTGGGCCCATATCTCAAGCTGCCATAACGCCAGACTGTGACTAAATTCATCCGATCCGATTCTTCTCCGCAGCATCGTCACAGTCTAACCGAATAATAATAATTATTTTAAACAATAGGCATCCCATGGAGCTACACATTCGCTGGATGTTGAATACCCATGAATACAAGATATTCCTCCTTTATACGGCGTATACTCCAACTTGAGAATGTTTTTCGAAGTCGGAATAATACCATTGTCGTGAAGATTATATGGAAAATTTTTATTTAATTCGATATCGAGAGTTGAATAATGATCTGGAGGAAGGTCGATAATGGTTTCTTTATTGTGCTTTTCTCCTGCTGCCACGGCCGTCTGTGATTAACGAGTTTTTTTAAGGTAGGGTGGATTGAGTTTCGTATCGAAGTACTCGCAGATTTTTTTCTCATTTTTGAAACAAATTCGAAAAAAACTATGTTCCCTTTTGTCCCTGCGTGTTCCCATGTAATATAACATATAGTACATTTAAGAATTATTGTCATCGAAGCAGGCCATGAACGTCCAGTCGAGGCTTTATTTCTGGTTACAAAAAAGTTACTGTTTTCATCATAGAAATAAAACATAAATATAACCTAGAAAAGTGTTGAGTATACGAATTATCGAATAATTAAGCCGGAATATATCGATTGCAGTTTCTACATGGGACTTCAGGTTTGAAAGCGCAAAAATATCGTGGAATGCTTTCATATGAATATGAAATTATCTCATATAAAAGTCAACCATGGAAAATTGAAGATCATTCAAATAAATATTTATTTTCACTCAGGACCATGCAATATTTATTGGTATTGGAAATCTTGCAAAATTCTAACCATATAACTATAAGAGTACCATTTTATGTCAGGATTCAAAAAGGATAATTTATGGAATTCTAGCAGGTAGCTAGTTGTGCAACAGAAAAAATTTTTTGGATACTTTGCAAGCACAGGGCCAACATAATGGATTGGAAAAAACGTTATAATGTATTGAAAAATAAGAGAGAAACAAAAATTAAGAATCTATGTAGTACATGAAGAATTTTGACATGAAATTTGTACCGAACTATCAATATATGAACCAATTTGTAAATCATTTATTGCTCGGTGTTGAATACTTTAAGAAAGTCAATATTTATTTTCATTCATTAAAACTGTCCATGAATTATTGAAAATATTATAATTGATGAGCAATTTTACAATTATTCACTATACTTTTGAATTGGGAACAATAAAGCATGTGTATTAGCAGAGGGAATGTGAACAGGGTTATAGTTATAGTTAGGAAGGGGGTTACGTACAGTATAAGTAGAATAAATAAACTTAAAATATCTATGAATGATATAAGAGCAAAGATGAAAATATCATTGAAAACTTTGTTTCCACGTAGTGTGGTGATTTGGATGTGTTTATTGAATAAGCTGACATAATCCTATTGATGGGCATCCTTTTGCAGGGAAGGTTTCAATATTTCAATAACCCATTTATGAAAACATTCACCATTCATAGTAATCCTTATTATTATTACCACTGTCAAGAATCGGATCACATCCAGGTAAAAATCCATCAATTGTACCAGCATTCAAAATAATGCACCTTCTGCCTATACCCTTGAATATACTCGGCATACCTTTTGGATTATTTTCTAGTGTCCACTGACAAATTTGAATACCGTTTTTGAATATCCAAATTTCATCTAGATAAATGAATTTTACGTTTTGTTCCATGTATTCTCGGTATTCATCACAATATCGTACTATTTTTATTATATTTTTCTGTTTATCAGTAAGAATTTTCCTTCGATCAACTTTTCTGTGTTTGTATCCAATTTTTTTTATGATATAATATAATGTTGACTTCGATCAATTGAAATCTAGGTGCTCTTTGGCCAGTTCGAAAAGGATATCTAAGCTGATATATTCATTGTTTTTAATTCTAGCAAAAACAAAGTCATTGAATGTCACTTTGAAGGAATAATCGTATCGCACAGGTTTTCTTCCACTGCTAATTCCAGGCTGTAATAACATGCTAATATTCTACGGACAGGGCTTGGTTGAATCTGAAAATTTAAGAGAAATTGATCAATCAGAATACACTTTGAGTCGGTGAATAACAGTTTACCTGAAACACTAGCGGAAATATATGCCAAATCTTTGAAAAACTGGAAGTAACACCGACAAACTGCCTGGCGTTCTCTTGTTAGGCGCGATGTATCCTGGTCAAATTCAGCCATTTTAATAGCATAAGACAAAAAATACTCCAATTCAGAGCAAAATTTTTATAATACATAGGGTAAAAGGTACAGTTGTTGACACCCTATCAGTGATTGACACCCTCATTTTCATATTTGAATTATAAGAATTGGATGGAGGCCTTAAAAACATGGAGCTTTGAAAAAAATATTTAAATTTTTCAAGTTTGGACTGTTAGTATTAATTTGGGTTAGGTTTGCATTCCTAATTCACCATATATTTATCAATGTGCAGCGTGCTGACGATCATTGCAATTAGAAAAATACTGCCATTTTCTCAAGGTACTTAACTCAAGTTCATAAAATTTTTTTAATTGTTCTAATTTTTGTCTGAAGCATAATTTTTGTTTGAATTATTGAAACTCTTCAATAAATACTTTTTCATAACTTAAAATCTATTTGGTTGAAGGTTTCGCGTTTTTTTGTGGCTGTCAATAATTGCCTTTGAAAATATGTGGATGAATAGTGATTGACATACTATGTCAATAACTGTCGTATTCAAATTTTGCAAAATTAGTCCGTATTGCCTACTATTCAGGCCTCAATTTCTCAATGAATACTGAAAAATGATTGAACTTTATCTAATTTTGTTCTAGATAGTTGTTGACACCAGTGTCAATCTCTGTGAATTTCCACGTGTCAATAACTATATTACAAGTTCAACTAGTTCCTAGTTCTTGTCCCTACCCCCTGAATCGATTTTCCACGCTTCATTCTCAACAACATGGCAAAAGCAAAAGAAGGAAGCAATAATAAGAAAAATTACACGGAGGATGCTATTATTTCTGCCTTATCAGCAGTAAAATCAGAAGGAATGTCCAGAAAACTTGCCTCCCAAACCTATGGCGTTCCTCGTTCTACAATAATTTTTTGGTTGAGTGGAAAACTTGTTGAAAAAATGAAAAGCACTGACGTGTAGTCAGGAGCTTTTGAGCGCTCGTTCATCTACCTAGTAGGTAGAATCTTCCTAAAAAAAATTTCTTTGAACATCCACTTTTGGTCATTGATAATTTTGTTCATTGATAAACGTGACCGCGATATTCGAGATCCACACCTATCCTGAAAATGTCTAGTCCCTAGGCCCCTCCGTTCGAAAGTTATTATTTTCTTCTGGTCATGCGATTTGGACAAATTTTGCATGTAACTTGAACACGTCATTCGCACCATCTGGGTGCGAAATTTCATCTCGATCGAATCAGTAGTTTAGAAGTAATCAGGAGATCAAAATTTCGAACGGCCATATTTACGGAACCCCTGATGGAATTCTGCTCATTAACCAACTCAACTGCGGCAGTCGGAAACTGAACCCACACTGAAAATTTAAAGTCTCTAGGTCGTTCCGTTCGAAAGTTATCGTGCTTACGGCAAGATTCGAAAAATACAGACATCTTGACGAAATGATGTAGCCCTGGTGTAAGTCCAACGAGCGCTCAACAAATCGCGGACCTTGCCCTGTATTAACCTATAAAGAAGATCTCAAATTATGTGATAGAATAGACGGGTGTGCCAAAAAAATTGAAAAAAAAATTATTTCAAACATAAAGCTTGATGATGAAATTCATGAAGAATCCTTTATACAGTCATGAAACAGTCCAATGGACATGGATTGTACATCTGAAGACACAATCTGTGATAACAATGAAAACCAAGTTGCTATAAACGGCTACTGGAGAACCAACTGCCAGGGCTTGTGTCCTATTTGCAAAAAGAATTTGGATTTAAATGGTATTAAATAATTAAATGCATTTCCTGTGCATGAAAATTCCATGTTTAATGTTTATTGAAATATGTCTTCATAGAGAAGGTTTCCATTTCGAATATTTTTCAATGCAAAACTTATAATGAACGATCCATTACTATATATCATACCTATCCACATCCTTGTTCAGCTGATTGAAAATATGAGAGACAACAGTATGTCAATAACTGTATCAGGTGGTGTCAACAATAGATTTTACAGTGTCAATTACTGAAAATTGACACATGATGTTAACGATGTGTTTTAAAGCTTCTTCTGAAAAGGTTTTTTCACTTTCGGTTGTTAATTTGAATCGAGTATAAACCAACACATAACCTCGAAAAAGAAATATTTTCATTTCATACCCAAATAACAAATTAATTATATTCTATTGGGGCAGTTGGCTTAAGGTGTCAATAACTGTAGTGTTTACCCTATTCACCAATATCTTCGATAAAATCATCAAAGCAAGATTTCTATGGGTAATGTTAGTGTTATTCCTATACCAACCTGAATTCAGCAACCCAAAATATTACTGAATAGTCTATTACCAACTTAAATTCGATTTTTCACAGCCAACCGAGATGTCAATAATTCTTAAACGGAGTATAATTTGATTTCTTGAACATCGAAACTTCTAAACGAATGAAATGTAAAAATAATTTTTTTTAAAAGCACCGAAATCACGTGCTTTGGCGCCCTTGTTTCGGTGTACCAATACGGACTTCAGTGCTCATTGTCAGTACAAATACTGTAAATTTATTTTTATATACTCACTTCAATAGATGGAATCATCGAATTATATTCAATATAACATAAAAAAATTACGAAAAGCACTGCCGGGAAGTCAGGAGCTTTGGAGCGCTCGTTCATCCACCTTGTAGGTAGATTCACATTCTCCAGTTTTAGAAACAAATTGGAAAGACTTTGACAGCTGTCAAAAAAAATTTGAAACCAAGGCGAAAATCCAGACTTCACGTCAGTGCTTTAGATTTTTTTTTCGACAATTCGCTTGAATTTTCTACGGTATCTATGGTCTTGGTAATTCGTCATGATCTAATCTGTAGTTTTGAAATTATCAAGAAAACTAAATTTCAAACGACCATATTTACGGAACCCCTAGTATAATTTTGCTCATAAATGAACGTCACGACATTCGAGATCCACACCTATCCTGAAAATTTCAAGTCCCTAGGCGTTTCCGTTCAAAAGTTACAATTTTCTATGGTTTCTATGGTTCTAGTCATGTGATCTGGACAAAATTTCACATGTAGCTTGAACATCTCATTCTCCATTCAAGTGCAACATTTCATCTCGATCAAATCTGTAGTTTTCAAGGATTCAGGGGAAGAAAAATTTCGAACGGCCATATTTACGGAACCCCTGGTGGAATTTGGCCCATTGACGAACTTAACCGAGGCATTCGGGAACTGAACACACACTGAAAATTTCAAGTCTCTAGGTTGTTCCGTTCGAGAGTTATCGTGCTTTCGGCCGGAAGGACAGACTCGAATTTTCCGAGGAATTCGTCATCAGGGAGTCAAACATAGTCGATTGAGACCATTTTCGGCTCAAAATTCGAAAAATACAGACATAGTGACGAAATGATATAGCCCTCGTGTAAGTAGTACGAGCGCTCAAAAATTATTGAAAGCACTGCCGTGAAGTCAGGAGCGCTCGTTCATCCACCTTGTAGGTAGATTCGCCATTTCCAGTTTTAGAGACCAATGGAAGCAATATTTAACAGCTTCTCGTCAGTGCTTCAGGTGACCAATTTTTTTTAGATTATTCGCTAGAATTTTCTACGTTTTCTATGGTTTTTGGTAACGCGATATGGACAAAATTTCACATCTATCCTGAAAATTTCAAGTCCCTAGGCCTTCCCCTTCGAAAGTTATAATTTCTGGATCGGGACAATTGTTGATGTTCCATTTCAAGATGAATTAACGAATCTTCTGCAATATTTTCTGTTTGTCATCAAAGCTGTCAGGAATTCCAGCGACGTTTCAACAAACATAATAATATTTGGGGACGAATATTTTCAATAATGTCGTCTTTTCACTACTCGTCTTGAAAATTCAAGGAATTCGAATGAACCTTTTACTATCATAAAATAATTAAGCAATTGTGCATTAGAAATCCTTCGTCGCCTAATGTTGCACTTGAAATTGTAAATACATGCTTATCTTTATATCTTTATATTAAAAATTTTGTGTCACGTTGTTTGTCCTGGATGAACTCCTAAAAAACTGAACCGATTTCGATCAAATTTTGCACATTGCGTGCACTTTCATCCAACTTAAAAGATAAGATAAATGATATCTCAATTTATAGTCACAATCTTTTTTATTGCGAATTATTTGATTATTATATATGACAAAGAGTGAAAATTATCTACGCGGCAACGCTGGTCACACGACATCGTGTCCCCACGACATCTGATCACTCGACAAGAGCAATAGCGTGTGAGGAGTGATGCCAAGTTTCTGGGTGTTTCTCGAAACGAAGTAATATGGAACTGTTTAAGAACTGGGGAATAACTTTAAAGAAATCAAGGTTAGAGTAGGGTCAGGTTAGGGTTAATAATAATAATAATAATTCCACTGGTTTGAATAGTTTACTACAATATAATCAAAAGTATACCTTAGCCACAGCAACGCGTGACCGAGTCTGCTAGTTATTCATAGTTTCTGTATGATCATGGAGATTTTAGTTGGAGATCCAGGAGATCCTTTTCTCTTCAATTAGATTATTTTCTGTTGTTTCCAATCTTATGATTATTTATCTAATTTTTTTTGGTTGATGATTCTGTGTTATATGTATTTGTTAATTTGTTTTATGGTTTCATTATTATTATTATTATTCTGTATTCCTCTTGGGGTTGGTTGATTTTCCATAGATTATAGTAGTATGTTCATCTTTCGGCAATATTGTTTTCATTGTTGAAGTTATGTTTTCCATCTGGTTCAATTCCTTTAGAAATAAGCATTTTTTTGTTGATTATTCTTTTTTATCCGATTTTATTTTTTTTTGAGTTGAATATTCCAATGAAAGAATATATATATTTTATTCTGAATGTTTCATATTACTCGAATGAAAAAACACACAAGACGAGAAATATAAATTGATGTGACTCAATAGATAAATTCTGATATTTGTCTTTTTCATTTTTACGACACCTCTAATCCTCTCTTTTATATGAAAAATAAACATATATCTGAATTTTTCTGTGATAGAATAGGAATATGTCGCAAGAACATAATCGAGTTCAATATGCTGTGCTAGAGATCACTTTTGTAGCATTCACCCATGAAAAAGTCTCTGAACAACTATAAATATTACCGACAAATAAAAACGTATGCATCACAGATATCACTGACTTATGAAACAAATCATTAATATTCACACCACAAACATTTATGAATGATATATAGAGCGGAAATGTGGAACGACTCCTCAATAGAAACATATTTGAAACATTGGAGTTTACCCTATAATAAAGAGTGCGACATAATGCGACATGACCAGAATCACAGGTTTTATTCCTGCTATTATCTGCCAAGTAATACATCTCTCGAAACAGAAAATTCAACATACAGCCATCCAGCAGGCTCAAGAATATGGGTACATCACTTAACATCACCCTTCTCCCTTTTCCCAATTTCAATCAAATTTTGCTGTCGGTTTTGAGCCGTTTTTGAGCGCTCGTACAACTTACACGGGGGCTATATCATTTCGTCACGATGTCTGTATTTTTCGATTTTTGAGCCGAAAATGGTCTCAAACGATAGAGTTCAACTCACTGATGACGAATTCGTCGGAAAATTTGAGTCTGTCCGTCCGGCCGTCCGTCCGTAAGCACGATAACTCCCGAACGGATCAACCTAGAGACTTGAAATTTTCAGTGTAGGTTCAAATCCCAAATGCCTCGGTTAAGTTTGTTAATGGGCAGAATTCCACCAGGGGTTCCGTAAATATGGCCGTTCAAAATTTTGTTCTCCTGATTACTTTGAAACTACAAATTCGATCAAAATGAAACTTTGCACTCAAATGGAGAATGAGGTGTTCAAGCTACATGTGAAATTTTGTTCAGATCGTATGACCAGAACCATAGAAACCATAGAAAATTGTAACTTTTGAAGGGAAACGCCTAGGGACTCGAAATTTGCAGGATAGGTGTGCATCTCGATTGTCGTGATCACTTTCATCTATGAGCAAAATTATACTAGGGGTTCCGTAAATATGGTCGTTTGAAATTTGGTTTTCTTGATCATTTCAGAACTACAGATTCGATCGTGACGAAATTTTGTATACTAATGAAGAATGATATATTCAAGCTACACTTCTCCAGATGACATGACCAGAACCATAGAAACCAAAGAAAATCATGACTTTCAAACGGAAAGGCCTAGGGACTTGAAATTATCAGGATAGGTGTGGATCTGAAATGTCGCGTTCACATTTATCAATGAGCAGAATTATACTAGGGGTTCCGTAAATACGGTCGTTTGAAATTTTGGTTTCTCGATAATTTCGAAACTACGTATTTGATCGACATATTTTAGTCGAGAATGATATATTAAAGCAATATTTTGTCCAAATCGCATGACCAGAACCATAGAAACCATAGAAAATTGTTACTTTTGAACGGAAAGGCCTAGGAACTTGAAATTTTCAGGGTGGGTTTGGTTCGCGAATTTCACGGTCACGTTCATCAATGAGCAAAATTAGACTAGGGGTTCCGTAAATATGGCCGTTCAAAATACTCTGTTCCTGATAATTTCGAAACTACCGATTTTATTGGAATGAAATTTTGCACCTAGCTGAGGAATAATGTATTCAAACCACGTGCGATATTTTGTCCAGATCGCATCACCAAGACCATAGATACCGGAGAAAATTCTAGCGAATTATCGAAACAAAATTGATCAGCTGAAGCACTGACATGAAGTCTGGAGTTTCGCCTCAGTTTCAGAATTTGTTTGACGGCTTCGAAAATTCCTTCAATTGATTTCTAAAACTGGAAAATGCGAATCTACCTACCAGGTGCATGTACGAGCGCTCAAAAGCTCCTGCCTTCACGGCAGTGCTTTTCGTAATTTTTGTTAGCAATATCATCTGAAAAATTCGAAAGCACTGCCGTGAAGTCAGGACAGTAGCGCAGCTAGGATATTGTTTTGGGGGGGGGGGGGGGGGGCTGAACTGAACAATCAATAATGAAACAAGAAATAATATACGAAAGATGGAAAAAAATTAAATAAGGAAGGAATAATAAAACAAAGAATCAATGAACAATCCAATTTAAGAATTCACAACTTCTCAATATTTAATTTCCAAAATGTCTATACTTAATCGATTGATTTTGTTCTCGTTACCTTACGAGGTTGGACCTTTTTGGTAATATTAAAAATTCAGCCTTCTTTCAGATCCTCCAGATCCTAATATATCTCATAAATCGTCATAATTGAATTAGAAATCATAATATACAGGGTGTTTCAAAGGTGAGGCTTTATTGAGCGCTCGTACTACTTACACGAGGGCTATATTATTTCGTCAAGATGTCTGTATTTTTCGAATTCTGAGCCGAAAATGGTCTCAAACGACTATTGGCTGTCCGTCTTCCCGAGTCTGTCTGTCCGGCCGTCCGTATACACGATAACTCTCGAACGGAATGTCCTAGAAACTTTCAGGGTAGGTTTGAATCTCGAATGTCGCGGTTGAGTTTGTTATTGGGCAAAATTCGCCCAGAGGTTCCGTAAACATGGCCGCTCGAAATTTTGTTCTTCTGATTACTTCGAAACTACTGATTCGATCGAAGTGAAATTTTGCACTCAGATGCAAAATCACGTGTTCAAGCTACATGCAATTTTTGCCAGCTCGCATGACCAGAACCATAGAAACCATAGAAATAAAACTTTGTAATGGAAACGCCTAGGGAAAACAAGATTTGTGGAGTACAACTGATGTCTGCGCAAAAATGTGAAGCAGACGTTTCAGTTTGGTTTTTTATGCTCTTCTCGAATATTTGAACGAATTTTCATAATCTCGATATACAGGGTGTTGTTTCGAGGATATAATTGCTTCATAATTTCTATGGTTCTGGTCATGCGATCAGGACGAAATTCCGTATGTATTTTGATCACGTCATTCTCCATCAGAGTGCGAAATTTCATCTCTATCGAATCAGTATTCGAAAGGATTATACATATGTCGTGACATCTTAAATAATCTATAGGTGAAATTTGGGATTTCAGCCGTTCTCAGCCGAAATATTCTAAGATTGCATTTACTCATTAAATAGGGGATAATAGCGAATAAAAAAGATTTTCTCCGACCACATAACTGAAGCAATATTTTTTCTTCTGAAGGCCCCTACTCCTGAAAGTTCTTGAGTTATGAAATTTGGAATATTTTTCGAAAACATGTGATAATTTTGCTTTCATCCTCCCTCAGATTTATATTTTCCTGTATAATATTTGGAGAAATATTAATGCAGAATAGGATTATTCCGATTTGAGACTTACCTCCCATTGATAATTTACGGCGTATTCGTCGAAATCGGAATCCTCATCCGAGTCTTCCTCCTCCCCCTAGCATCCGGAGTGTCCCTGGGAACTGAGATATCATTCCGTCGACGACGCGACTGTCGGGGTCGACACCGCTGAATTACCGACCCCCCAATCCCATCAATTTCAATTCTAAGCAATAATAAGCGCTCCCCGGCAGGTTATTCTTTTGTTTTCGAAGGAAACATCTGAAAAAATAATTGAATATCGAGAGAATCGAGACTGGCAATAATAATGACAGTTCTTTCCGTAGCCTGCTTCATTTCTTTGGAATATCGGATATTATACTGCGAGTTTTGTCCTCCGTCCGTTTTGTGTCTTTGTTAACGCAGGGACGGCTTAGACTGTAATATATTCTTTTGACGTTGGACTTTCGAACTGAACTACAAAAGTGATAACTTTTGATGTTTTGTTTCGATCCAAACTTCTAGCACAAAAATTTTTAAGATAAAGAAGGTATTTCGAATCAAGATCTACAGAGTCATTTAAAGAGAAATGGAAATTTTGAAGCTGAAGGTAAAACACGTAATTCTATGATCGTTGGGACTTACCTGATAGTAATTTTGCTAGTTAACGATATACAGGGTGTACAAGTTTTTTTACATAAATTGAAAAATTGCTATAATTATAATAATTTTGACATTATCACATGAAAATTGGCATCAGGGGCTTTTTGAGCGCGAGGGCTATATCATTTCGTCACGAGGTCTGTATTTTTCGAATTTTGAGCCGAAAATGGTTTCAATCGACAAGGTTCAAATCACTGATGACAAATCCATCGGAAAATTCAAGTCTGTCCGTCCGTCCGGTCGTCCTAAGCACATAACTCTCGAACAGAACAACCTAGAGACTTGAAATTTTCAGTGTGGGTTCCCAAATCCGTGGTTAAGTTCGTTAATGGGCAGAATTCCACCAGAGGTAAATATGGCCGTTCGAAAATTTGTTCTCCTTATTACTACAAATCCGAACGAGATGAAATTTTGGACTCAATGCAAAATTTTCATGACTAGATGGTAAATATGGTCGTTTGAAATTTAGTTTTCTCGATCATTTCAAATATACGGATTCGATTGTGGCGAAATTTTGTATTCAATGATAAATTCAAGCTTCATTCCGTCCAGATCGCATGACTAGAACCATAGAAACCATAGAAAATTATAACTTTCAAACGGAAAGGCGTAGGGGCTTGAAATTTTCAGGGTAGGTTTGGATTTCGAATTTCGCTGCCACGTTTATCAATGCGCAAAATCAGACTAGGGGTTCCGTGAATATGGTCGTATGAAATTTTGTTTTCTTGATAATTTCAAAACTACAGATTCGATCGTGACGACATTTCGTATTTTGATGGAGAATGATATATTCAAGGTACGTCTTGCCCAGACTGCATGACCAGAACGATTGAAAACATAAAAAATTATAACTTTCGAACGGAAAGGCCTAGAGACTTGAAATTTTCAGGATAGGTGTGGATTTCGGATGTCGCAGTCACGTATATTAATGAGTACACTTAGACTAGGGGTTCCGTAAATATGGCTATTCCTGATCATTCCGAATCTACTGATTGGATTGGAATGAAATATTGTACATAGATGAAGAATAATGTATTCAAACTACGTTCATAATTTTGTCCAGATCTCATCACCAAAACCATAGATAAGTACCGTAGAAAATTCTAGAGAATTATCGAAAACAATCGAGCACTGAAGTGAAGTCTGGCGTTTCGCCTCAGTTTGAAATTCCCTCAATTGGTTTCTCGAACTGGAAATGCGAATCTACCTACAAGGTGCATGAACGAGCGCTCAAAAGCTCCTGACTTCACGGCAGTGCTTTTTATAATTTTTGATCACTTTTCTGACTATTTCTTATGGTATTTCTTCAATAACGTGTCAAATGTTGGTTTCCAAATGATAAATAGTCACATCAGTTTCTCGCTCTCTCAAATGTTAACCAAACAGTTGTTAAATCCTGCGCAGAGCGTGATAAATATGATTTGCGCTTCGCTTTGGTCTATTGCGCATGATTTAACGACTGATTAGTTAACATTTGCGTTGATCAGAAACCGGGGTTCTGCCTCATAAGCGTAGACAAGTGATTTCACATTCCCCATTCCCCCTAATTTGGATGGTCCCGCTTTATAAAATCACGTGAACCGGTTTGCTAGTTGACAGGTCCATTTCTTGTTATTTATCATCATCTTAACGTTCCTTTCAGTGATTTAATAATTTTATTGCGCTGTAAGACATGTGGCTCAGCCTTGTTAGAACCACATATCTATGATGGCAATTCTATCAAACTGAGACACGAAAGCATCAGAAATTATGCCGATTTTCGTTGATAGTAAGATGACAGCAAGATGGTTCTTTCGGCATATAAGGCACACTGCACACCAATAGGCAACTCTTTATGGATGTGGATTCTTGAACCATAGTGTAAAGATGATCTTATCTACAAATGCGACAATTATAGTACTTAGTTGACATAGCCAATAACCCAACAATAAATGAGCTTCATTACTGAAGACAATTTTGCATTGAAAGTTCGCATCGATGTCAATATTGGCTTCGGCTCATTGAACGAATTGGTGGCCTTAACGATGGTCATAAGGTTTTAACTCCTGCAGAAGTTGTATCTTGTAAGCATGTAAACCAAGATCCTCTCATCCTTGTGCACGATGACGAATCGATTCACTTGGATCTTCTTGGTAGAACTGTCCTTGAGGATAATTGTTTTCTTTTGAGGATTCGAACCTCGATTCGAACCTAAGACTTCTCGGTTAGTAATTTTTCAAGTTATATTTTTAACTGAGTGAAAAGAAAACTGAAAAAAGCAGCTAAAATCGCTGTAACACACGATCAGTATTCTCAATCTGGAAATAAGATATATGTGAATGCCGGTTAGCAGCCAAAAAGACCAACGAGCCTTAAGCGATCTAAAACACAAAAATTGCGAAGGTATCGTACATAAATTCGATTCCATATCAGCATTGGATATCAGGACAAATCATATTTCAATATAATTCACCAAATTATGTGACAAAGAATTATTTTTACCGCAAGAAGTCATCAGCTGTAATTGTGTCATTATATTAGACAAACATCATAATAATTTGTATGTGCAGATCTAGTATCCCGAGTTCATTTTTTGAGCGTTTGAACGATGTTTTTGTAATCTTTTCTACATAAAATAATCCATATTTATTTTCGATCGAGGTTCGGACGAACTCTCTCACTTTATAGCATCTCAGTTTTTCTATCAAATAAGTAAACTAGAATATCGAAGAACAAAAGAGGTATTTGTAGGTATTCAGTATGGCACATCTATATGTCAGATCAAATGGTACACATAAAAAAAATCTGTCAGCAACTTTGGTTTATTTAACATTTTGTTTTACAATGAATGTCGTTCCACACATATGGTTATACAAAAATTACGAAAAGCACTGGCGTGAAGTAAGGAGCTTTTGAGCGCTAGTACATCCACCTTGTAGGTAGATTCACATTTTTCAGTTTCAGAAATCAATTGAAGGAATTTTCGACAGCTGTCAAAAAAATTCTGAAACTTAGGCGAAACTCCAGACTTCATGTCAGTGCTTCAGCTGACCAATTTTTTTTCGATAATTCGCTAGAATTTTCTACGGTATCTATGGTCTTGGTGATGCGATCTGGACAAAATTTCGCACGTAGAGTTTGAATACATTATTCCTCAGCTAGGTGCAAAATTTCATTATAATCCAATCTGTAGTTTCGAAACTATTAGGAAAAAAATATTTTGAACGGCCATATTCACGAAACCCCTAGTCTAATTTTGCTCATTGATGAACGTGACCGCGATATTCGCGATCCAAACCCAGCCTGAAAATTTCAAGTTCCTAGGCCTTTCCGTTCAAATGTTACAATTTTCTATGGTTTCTATGGTTCTGGTCATGCGATCTGTACGAAATATTGTTTTAATATATCATTCTCGATTAAAATACAAAATTTCATCTCGATCGAATCCGTAGTTCCGAAATTATCGAGAAAACAAAATTTCAAACGACCGTATTTACGGAACCTCTAGTATAATTCTGCTCATTGTTGAACGTGAACGCGACATTTCAGATCCACACCTATCCTGAAAATTTCAAGTCTCTAGGCCTTTTCGTTCGAAGGTTATGATTTTCTATGGTTTCTATGGTTCTGGTCATGTGATCTGGATAAATATTGCTTGAATATATCATTCTCCATTAGTATACAAAATTTCGTCATGATGGAATCTGTAGTTTTGAAATTATCAAAAAAACTAAATTTCAAACGACCATATTTACGGAACCCCTGGTATAATTTTGCTCATATATCAACGTGATCACGACATTCGAGATCCACGCCTATCCTGAAAAATTCAAGTCCCTAGACGTTCCCGTTCAAAAGTTACAATTTTCTATGGTAACTATGGTTCTGGTCATGCGATCTGGACAAAATTTCATATATAGCTTGAACACCTCATTCTCCATTTGAGTGCAAAGTTTCATCTCGATCGAATCTATAGTTTCGAAATAATCAGGAGAACAGAATTTTGAACGGCCATATTGACGGAACCCCTGGTGGAATTCTGCCCATTAACGAACTTAACCGAGGCATTCGGGAACTGAACCCACACTGAAAATTTCAAGTCTCTAGGTTGATCCGTTCGAGAGTTATCGTGCTTACGCACGGACGGACAGACTCGAATTTTCCGACGGATTCGTCATCAGTGAGTCGAACAAAGTCGATTGAGACCATTTTCGGCTCAAAATTCGAAAAATACAGACATCGTGTCGAAATGATATAGCCCTCGTGTAAGTAGTAGGAGCGCTCAAAAACTATGCGCATTGCGCTGTGAATGCTGTGATATTATTGAGGTTGTCTATACACTGTGTCAGTAACTTATGAGGATCAATTTCCAAAGACGAAGAAGAATAATCATACTTTTGTTCAATATTTCAAACCCATATCGAAAAAATTGGTCAATTATGTACAACACTTTTGAAAGGAGTTGACAGGTATAAAATGTTGTATTCATCATCAGATGTTGATGAGGTTTCTGATATGTTTTTGGATGAGTTAATGTTGATGTTTGATAGATGTTCAGCAAAAATAGTGGAACAGATAACCCCGGAAATAAAGTAAATAATAAAGGACTCAATCATTGATTATTGAATAAATTTATGAAATCTTTTCATCACTTAAGTTAGAAAATACTACAGATATGGAATATGAGAAACAAAAAAACTTTTCTTCTCAGATGAAATCGATAAAATTATGAATAAACCAAGAACAATGTGGGAAACTATAAACAACCAACCTAATAATAAAAAATTACGAAAAGCACTGCCGTGAAGGCAGGAGCTTTTGAGCGCTCGTACATGCACCTTGTAGGTAGATTCGCATTTTCCAGTTTTAGAAATCAATTGAAGGAATTTTCGACAGCTGTCAAAAAAATTCTGAACCTTAGGCGAAACTCCAGCCTTCATGTCAGTGCTTCAACTGATCAATTTTGTTTCGATAATTCGCTAGAGTTTTCTACGGTATCTATGGTCTTGGTGATGCGATCTGGACAAAATTTCGCAAGTAGTTTGAATACAATATTCCTCAGCTTGGTGCAAAATTTCATTCCAATCAAATCGGTAGTTTCGAAATTATCAGGAACAGAATATTTTGAACGGTCATATTCACGGAACCCCTAGTTTAATTTTGCTCATTGATGAACGTGACCGTGAAATTCGCGATCCAAACCCACCCTGAAAATTTCAAGTTCCTAGGCCTTTCCGTTCAAAAGTTACAATTTTCTATGGTTTCTATGGTTCTGGTCATGCGATCTGGACAAAATATTGCTTTAATATATCATTCTGGATTGAAATATGGAATTTTATCTCGATCGAATCCGTAGTTTCGAAATTATCGAGAAACCAAAATTTCAAACGACCGTATTTACGGAACACCTAGTATAATTCTGCTCATTGATAAACGTGAACGCGACATTTCAGATCCACACCTATCCTGAAAATCTCGAGTCCCTAGGCCTTTCCGTTCGAAAGTTATGATTTTCTATGGTTTCTATGGTTCTGGTCATGTGATCTGGAGAAGTGTAGCTTGAATATATCATTCTTAATTAGTATACAAAAATTCATCACGATCGAATCTGTAGTTTTGAAATTATCAAGAAAACCAAATTTCAAACGACTATATTTACGGAACCCCTAGTATAATTTTGCTCATAGATGAAAGTGATCACGACAATCGAGATGCACACCTATCCTGCAAATTTCAAGTCCCTAGGCGTTTCCGTTCGAAAGTTACAATTTTCTATGGTTTCTATGGTTCTGGTGATGCGATCTGGACAAAATTTCACATGTAGCTTGAACACCTCATTCTCCATTCGAGTGCACAGTTTTATCTTGATCGAATCTGTAGTTTCGAAGTAATTAGGAGAACAAAATTTTGAACGGCCATATTTACGGAACCCCTGGTGGAATTCTGCCCATTAACGAACTCAACCGAGGCATTTGAGATCTGAACCCACACTGAAAATCTCAAGTCTCTAGGTTGATCCGTTCAAGAGTTATCGTGCTTACGGACGGACGGCCGGACGGACGGACGGACAGACTCAAATTTTCCGACGGATTCGTCATCAGTGAGTTGAACTCTATCGTTTGAGACCATTTTCGGCTCAAAATTCGAAAAATACAGACATCGTGACGAAATGATATAGCCCTCGTGGAAGTTGTACGAGCGCTCAAAAAAAAGACTACTCAAATTATTGCGAATGAATTCACCGATTGTTTCGTGAATATTGCGAAAGATATAACCGCTAACCTTGAACATTCCAATTCGGGTTGTTATGATTCTTCCAAATCCATTCATAATATTTCAACAATTTCCTAAAATCCAGCTGAAATATGCGAAATTCGCAAAATTATAAAGATTTTGATATTTTCGGTTTGCATAATAAAATCATCGAAACATAAAAGAAACGTTTAACAATTCCGCTTACTAACCTTATCAATGAATAGTTCGTTCCCCTACAGGTTGATGGTCGATGAAGTGTGTCCGATTCTCAAAAAGGGTGGTGAGAATGAGACGATTAACGACCGCCCAGTTCTTTCTTAGAAAAAAATGAACTGCTGTCCCCATGTCAGTTTCGAAAGAAATTGTCGACCATCGATGCATTTAATGAGCTGATATACTATGCGGTTAATTGCCTCTGGGGGTGGCGAGCCTGTTTCTGCAATATTCTGCGATCTTTCTAAGGCCTCCGCCGACGGTGTATCTCACCGAATTCTACTTGAGAAGCTAGCATGCTATGAAATAAGAGGAAATGCGCTTTGCTTTGTTTCCTTTTTCCTTTTCAATAGTTTCAGAAATAGAACATGACCCTTCAAAACACCTATTTCGCGAAGATTTTCTTCTGTTGTCGAATGGGCCTCTGAAAGGAGAATCACTTCTACACTATGCTAGTTTAGCTAATTTTGAAACATAACATCTTTTGTCATTCGAAAAACTCAAATGTAAAATACAAAACTGGTTACTCTTTGATCGGGAAGTTTTTTCAACCAGGTTCGGCCGTCCAAGCGATGATTTTTGGAACGTCAGATGTCCGAAAACCACTACAATGAAAGGCAATCATCTTCTCCCATAGATATATCAGAAAGCTTCAGTTTTAAGTAAATTCAAAGAATTCTTCGAAAAAATTATCGAGACTGATAGGTACTTAAATTTTCAACTTGACACAAAAACTATTCATCAAAGGAATATGAATATATTGATGACTCAATCGAGAAACCGAAAAGAAACCCTTCAGAGTTTATCCGAATGGTTTGCCTCAAACAGTCTGTACCTGAACGAGGGAAAGAAAAACTTAGTAACCATTTCCCTCAAAGAACGTCAGGATGAGAAAATTGCGTAAAATCTCGGGTTACATGTTGAATATACCTCATCTTGGAAAAAACATAAGAGAATCAACTTCAATGTTATCCCCACTCATCTCACTCACCTGATTGCACCACGAATATTCCTTTTTCAGGTCCTCATATGTATTCAGTTAGTAAATCCTTAAAAATATTTCCAGATATAAGAGTCAGGAGTTAACAACACAAATAATTATATGATTAGGCATGGTGGAGATCAGCTTCAATAGAAGAATTTCCATGGTTGGAATCCGAAAGAGCACCAAGAGGGCTAATTTTGGAAATCTGTTCTTACAACATAAAAGAGTTCTTCTCCAGGGTACAGATTTTGGACTGAAATTAATCTCATATCCGTGATAGGTATTGCTTAACATGTTCTTCATCAAATAAAGTTTTAATAATAAAAGTTGACGTAAATGATGTCGTCAATTTTACTTTTGAAAAGGAATATATCTGACGAACCCCAGCCCTTATCAGGACTGCTCCGAAGATGGTCCGGAACAGTGGAGCGAAGAAATTTTATAGACGATGGAAATAGCCCGAATAATCTTTCAATAAAGTGTTTGAACAGAAAACTTGAAGATGAGTTTTTTTATGACCCGACCCATCAAGTAAAATTGGTCGAACGGGCCGGATGCGTCTCTGTCCCGACCGCCGTCGCCAACGTGTGTTATGTCGCTTCTTTCCCATTTTTATTGCTGTCCGACTCTATAATTTTGGAATTCGATTTTTAAGAATTCCTCCACTCTGTATTTATATCAGTACGTGATCGAGCTTGTATTACGATTATGTCCATCTGTCTGTGTGTGTTATTCCGGTCGAATCGTAACGATATCGGGCGGGATAAATGATGGATATTTTTTATGGGCGATCGTTATTCTGATGTAATTTCGAGGCAATTTACCGGAGTTTCTGGTTTTGATTGGCCTAGTCGACGGAGTTCCATCGATTCCCTCGGAGTTGTAAATGATTGAGGATGATTGTATGGGTTGGTCGGCTACCGATGCTACGGATTTTTTGCGGACCGTCAAACCGCCCTGTTGATTGCGAGAACTTTGCAATGCAACAATGAAAATGCGTCCGTCTCACTGTTGAAATCGCCTGATTGTGTTTCCATATCCAATATCCAACATTGAAGAACATAATATATTCCTCATAAAGCTGAAGTCCAGAAAAATATATATGAAACCCGTACCTATGACATGGTGCAGAAATTGGTACAATTTCTCTATAGAAATTCTTCTGCATCGTGCAATTGGACAAGGTGCATGATCACATACAAGAAATGCGTCTGAAGCTCCCAATTTTTGCACAGTGTAATACGAACCTAATGCATAACATATACTCCGTTTAAGAATTATTGACATCTCGGTTGGCTGTGAAAAATCGAATTTAAGTTGGTAATAGACTATTCAGTAATATTTTGGGTTGCTGAATTCAGGTTGGTATAGGAATAACACTAACATTACCCATAGAAATCTTGCTTTGATGATATTATCGAAGATATTGGTGAATATCAAAGGTAATTATAATGGCTGGCAGACAGAAAGATGCTAAATGAAATCAAATTATAATTATAATTATAATTATAATTAGCCATTATAATTACCTTTGATACATAGTTACAGACGTTAAAAATCCTTGATATTGGTGAATATGTAATAATAAAAATTTGCTCTGAATTTGAGTATTTTTTGTCTTATGCTATTAAAATGGCTGGAAGCTGAAATTCACCAGGATACATCGCGCCTAACAAGAGAACGCCATGCAGTTTGTCGGTGTTACCTCGAGTTTTTCAAAGATTTGGCATATATTTCCGCTAGTGTTTCAGGTAAACGGTTATTCACCGACTCAAAGTGTATTCTGATTGATCAATGTCTCTTAAATTTTCAGATTTCACCAAGCCCTGTCCGTAGAATATAAGCATGTTATTATAGCCTGGAATTAGCAGTGGAAGAAAACCTGTGCGATACGATTATTCCTTCAAAGAGACATTGAATGACTTTGTTTTTGCTAGAATTAAAAACAATGAATATATTAGTTTAGATATCTTTTTCGAACTGGCCAAAGAGCACCTAGATTTCAATTGATCGAAGTCAACATTATGTCATAAAAAAAATTGGATACAAATACAAAAAAGTTGATCGAAGGAAAATTCTTACTGATAAACAGAAAAATATAATAAATATAGTACGATATTGTGATAAATACCGGGAATACATAGAACAAAACGTAAAATTCATTTATCTATATGAAATTTGGATATTCAAAAACGGTATTCAAATTTGTCAGTGGACAATAGAAAATAATCCAAAAGGTATACCGAGTATATTCAAGGGTAAAGGCAGAAGGTGCACTATTTTGAATGCTGGAACAATTGATGGATTTTTACCTGGATGTGATCCGATTCTTGACAGTGGTATTAATGATAAGGATTACTATGAATGGTGAATTATTTCATAAATGGGTTATTGAAATATTGAAACCTTCCCTGCAAAAGGATGCCCATCAATAAGATTATGTCAGCTTATTCAATAAACACATCCAAATAACTACACTACGTGGAAACAAAGTTTTCAATATTTTTATCTTTGCTCTTGTATCATTCATAGATATTTCAAGTTTATTTATTATACTTATACTGTATGGTACCCTGTTCACATTCCCTCTGCTTATACTACATTACGACAATACGACATTAACACATGCTATATTGTACCCAATTCAAGAGTATACTGAATAATTGTAAAATTGCTCATCAATTATAATATTTTCAATAATTCATAGACAGTTTCAATGAATGAAAATAAAAATTGACTTTCTTGAAGTATTCAACACCGAGCAATAAATAATTCACCAATTGGTTCATATATTGATAGTTCGGTACAAATTTCAAGTCAAAATTCTTCATGTACTACATAGATTCCTAATTTTTGTTTCTCTCTTATTTCTCAATACATTAAAACGTTTTTTACAATCCATTCTTTTGGCCCTGTGCTTTCCAACGCACGTTTGAATGAGACCAAGACAATTTTAAACAACAGTGACATTGAAATCTCAACATCATAAGGCGTATGAATTTTTTATACGGGACTGTGGTTAGCGCGAGTTACTGGTAACCTGGGTTCGAATCTGACCTGGAGTACGTTTCCACC
Organism: Aphidecta obliterata; assembly: GCA_963966015.1. NCBI lineage: Eukaryota > Metazoa > Arthropoda > Insecta > Coleoptera > Coccinellidae > Aphidecta > Aphidecta obliterata. Next base: position 20,469,441 of record OZ014434.1, on the reverse strand, counting down.
ATTCGATGTTAGGTAAAAAATCAACAGGTGACGTAGGGATACAATAACAAAACCTGCACAGGACACAACTTGCTTTCCCAACTCTCGCCAGCTCTGGGCTTATATGAGGGGTCTCACAGAAAGATAGGAGAAACTGGACATAAATTTTGAAACATCGCAACCCGACATGAACGTTTGACTACAATTAATTCAAATAAGTACAAGGAGTGAGCAGTACAACTTTTGTAGATCGGATTGGAAATAGTAAGAACCTTTGCCGCATTTAAGCTGTTAATTAGCCGTGCCAATCAGAAATTTTCTTGTTCCTTGTGAAATTTCAGATGTTCTGCTGAGTTGAAAAAAAAATGACAGGCATACAAGATGCTCCTCTCTAGAAGTTATACGCCATTTTTGCTGTTTTGTTTCTCGAAAATATCATGAATATGTTTCGCTGATTTGATAGTTGAAAGGACCCACCAATGTTCAATAAATTATTTGTGAGGTAAAAAAGTGGCCCACAATTGGCCGTGTTTAAGCCGTTAACTAGCACTGATGGAAATTTCCGTTTAGCTTTCCTGGAAATATCATATTTATAACTAAAAAATTATTTCAAATGAAAAGGTGGCTCACATGACAATTTTCTATTTTGCCTATTATAAGCCCTGTAGAGGAAAACTTTGCCGTTCATGTTTTTAAATAAATATACAATATTCAGCAAACTTGATTTCAACTCAGCTAATCCACGGCTAAAAAAAACAATAAACTGTAAACGACGTTTTTCCTCTATAAATAATTTTTGCGCGCTTCTTTCTATGACTTGATTGAAAGAGGACCAGCTAATGATGAATTTGGGAGAGGACAAAGTTAAAAGTTGACGTTTTCCAGATTTCTGGGGGTAGTTATAGATGAATTTCTACAGTGGACAAAGCATAAAGACGAGCTATTGAATAAATTGAACAAAGTAGGTTATGCTATGAGAGTAATGAATAGATATATTGACAGTCCATATATTGGGTGTCCGGGAAAATGTGGGAAATCTCTCGGATTCAGATAAAACATAAAAGAATAAGATGACAAGTTTCTATAATTTTTTTTCCTTGCGGCCCTCCCTACGGAGATACGGCCTCCTAAATGACGCCACTGGAAATTCATTTTACTGGAATAAATTTCAAACTACTTGATATAATTCAATGAAAATTTGATATGATGAACAATAGTAAGGACCTCTTACTCTCTCTTAAACTTAACTCTCTTACTTAAAATACTGCCCTTAAATTTAAATTAGCTTGTTGAGTTTACCAGGGGCGGACTAGGTTGTACGTTTTGATTCTTACATTTTTAACAACCTGTATGATAAGGAGTTGAAAAAAACGAATTTGGATACCTTGAATATTAAGCTGAAGAAAAGGTACTCTTGTTCATTGTCGATAAAATGAGCCGTTTCCGGATATAATATATATTATAATATTCTGGATATAATATATATGCAACTAACTAGGGAGTTAAATCTGTTTTCCACTAGATAGAATTAATAATATAAATCCAATAGTGTAGATAACTCGTCTCTGAAAAGAATGTGACCTAACACACCTTACCTCTGAGGTGCTGAATTATAATAGTAATGTTTTTTCCTACTGAGCGAAGCGATCTATGTAAGTTAAATCACATAGATCAGTTTAAGCGATCGTTCTTTCGTTTTCAATCAGTTCCCCCTTCCACAACTCAAAAGTGATTGTAAGTGATTATTCTAATCGCGGAATTTCTTATTTCACTTCACATTGTTAAAGTCAAATTTTGAAGTTTGACGTTATAGAATTTTATATACATAGAACTGAGCGCATTCTTTGGGGCTTTCAGTGATGAATGAATGTGTTCTGATTGCGAAATCGCCTTCAATTAATCAGTTCCATCAGTTGAATCAGTACGAAAAAACACTACTAATATGGTATAGACACGTCATCGAAGTAGAATATTTTACAGTTAATAATTTCTTTTTCATTAGAATGTCGAAAAAGTGCAGTGGTGCAGAAAAAAGCCAACGAAAGAAAAGAGAAGAGGTCAGTTTGATAATAATAATATTTTTATTTGTAAGTAGGGTAAAAGGTACAGTTGTTGACACCCTATCAGTGATTGACACCCTCATTTTCATATTTGAATTATAAGAATTGGATGGAGGCCTTAAAAACATGGAGCTTTGAAAAAAATATTTCAATTTTTCAAGTTTGGACTGTTAGTATTAATTTGGGTTAGGTTTGCATTCCTAATTCACCATATATTTATCAATGTGGAGCGTGCTGACGATCATTGCAATTAGAAAAATACTGCCATTTTCTCAAGGTACTTAACTCAAGTTCATAACATTTTTTAATTGTTCTAATTTTTGTCTGAAGCATAATTTTTGTTTGAATTATTGAAACTCTTCAATAAATACTTTTTCATTACTTAAAATCTATTTGGTTGAAGGTTTCGCGTTTTTTTGTGGGTGTCAATAATTGCCTTTGAAAATAGTTGGATGAATAGTGATTGACATACTATGTCAATAACTGTCGTATTCAAATTTTGCAAAATTAGTCCGTATTGCCTACTATTCAGGCCTCAATTTCTCAATGAATACTGAAAAATGATTGAACTTTATCTAATTTTGTTCTAGATAGTTGTTGACACCAGTGTCAATCTCTGTGAATTTCCACGTGTCAATAACTATATTGCAAGTTCAACTAGTTCCTACTTCTTGTCCCTACCCCCTGAATCGATTTTCCACGCTTCATTCTCAACAACATGGCAAAAGCAAAAGAAGGAAGCAATTATAAGAAAAATTACACGGAGGATGCTATTATTTCTGCCTTATCAGCAGTAAAATCAGAAGGAATGTCCAGAAAACTTGCCTCCCAAACCTATGGCGTTCCTCGTTCTACAATAATTTTTTGGTTGAGTGGAAAACTTGTTGAAAAAATGAAAAGCACTGACGTGTAGTCAGGAGCTTTTGAGCGCTCGTTCATCTACCTAGTAGGTAGAATCTTCCTAAAAAAAATTTCTTTGAACATCCACTTTTGGTCATTGATAATTTTGTTCATTGATAAACGTGACCGCGATAGTCGAGATCCACACCTATCCTGAAAATGTCTAGTCCCTAGGCCCCTCCGTTCGAAAGTTATTATTTTCTTCTGGTCATGCGATTTGGACAAATTTTGCATGTACCTTGAACACGTCATTCTCACCATCTGGGTGCGAAATTTCATCTCGATCGAATCAGTAGATCAAAATTTCGAACGGCCATATTTACGGAACCCCTCATGGAATTCTGCTCATTAACCAACTCAACTACGGCAGTCGGAAACTGAACCCACACTGAAAATTTAAAGTCTCTAGGTCGTTCCGTTCGAAAGTTATCGTGCTTACGGCAAGATTCGAAAAATACAGACATCTTGACGAAATGATGTAGCTCTGGTGTAAGTCCAACGAGCGCTCAACAAATCACGGACCTTGCCCTGTATTAACCTATGAAGAAGATCTCAAATTATGTGATAGAATAGACGGGTGTGCCAAAAAAAATTAAAAAAAAATTATTTCAAACATAAAGCTTGATGATGAAATTCATGAAGAATCCTTTATACAGTCATGAAACAGTCCAATATGGACATGGATTGTACATCTGAAGACACAATCTGTGATAACAATGAAAACCAAGTTGCTATAAACGGCTACTGGAGAACCAACTGCCAGGGCTTGTGTCCTATTTGCAAAAAGAATTTGGATTTAAATGGTATTAAATAATTAAATGCATTTCCTGTGCATGAAAATTCCATGTTTAATGTTTATTGAAATATGTCTTCATAGAGAAGGTTTCCATTTCGATTATTTTTCAATGCAAAACTTATAAATAAATCTTATAATGAACGATCCATTATTATATTATACCTATCCACATCCTTGTTCAGCTGAAAATATGAGAGACAACAGTATGTCAATAACTGTATCAGGTGGTGTCAACAATAGATTTTACAGTGTCAATCACTGAAAATTGACACATGATGTTAACGATGTGTTTTAAAGCTTCTTCTGAAAAGGTTTTTCCACTTTCGGTTGTTAATTTGAATCGAGTATTAACCAACACATAACCTCGAAAAAGAAATATTTTCATTTCATACCCAAATAACAAATTATTTATATTCTATTGGGACAGTTGGCTTAGGGTGTCAATAACTGTAGTGTTTACCCTATTATTTATTCGAATATTTCCTTTAATGAAGCTTTATTTCTCAATTCGTATAAAATGTCTCTTAAAAAATTCGAGAAAAGCACTGACGCTTGTTTCTGTGTACCAAACCAGTCTCCAGTTTTCACTGTCTTATACTGTCATTTTATTTTTATAAACATCATAAAATGCAATTACCGAATTATCATGAATATACCAGAAAGGCGACAAAAAACTCATTTTGTTTACACCCAACAGCTGAAAATTGAATTTCTGCATAATTAATTTTATTCATACGTTATTAGTACCTACACATACAGTTCAACAGGATAATATATGACGAACAATTTCTGAATAATTGAGGAATAATTATTTCAAAATGGACTAGTTATGCAATTCTCAGGAAATTTCACATGAACGTTTTCGTGTCTTACAACCAACTATGAAGTTTCAATTCAATTAGATTAGTATTTTTTCGAAAAAAAATATCAGATATATATCTATGGAAACCTTCGAAGGATCTTTGCCATCAACAGACTCGGCCTGCGCATTTTGACCTCGAACATTCAGAACTCTAGGACACTTTTTTCGAAAGTTATCGTGTTTACGGCCGGATGGAATTGAATTCGAACAAAAATTCTTCATCGCTGAGTCCAACCTAATCGTTTGAGACTATTTTCGACTCAAAATTCGAATATTGACATCATTCGGGCAAAATTATTACGCTCTTGTTCATATAAACAAGCACGCAAAAAAGTAACATACACAAATAAATTCTGTTTCCATTAAAAAACCAACATTTTCTCTACTGTATTCGATAAATTATTGTTTCGGTTTTCTTCACCAAACGCTTATTCATCAGATTAACTAGTTTCTGTATTTATGACTATTATAGAATATAGAAATGAACATGCGATGAGCATGGAGAAGTCACAAATCAAATTCAAATTTGAGGAATGTTTGTTTTTGAGCGCTCGTTCAACTAACACGAGGGCTATATAATTTCGTCACGATGTCTGTATTTTTCGAATTTTTACTGATGACGAATCTGTCGGAAACTTCAATTCTGTCAACGGCCATAAGCACATAGAAACTTGAAATTTTCGTTATTTGGCGAAATTCGAGCAGGAGTTCCGTAAATATGGCCGTTCGAAATATTGTTTTCCTGATTACTTCATAACTACTGATTCGATCGAGATGGAGAATGACGTGTCCAAGCAATTTTGTCCAGATTGCATGACCAGAACCATAGAAACCATAGAAAATTATAAGTTTCGAACGGAGGGACTTGAAATTTTCAGGATAGGTGTGGATCGCGAATGTCAAGGTAACTTTTATCAATGAGTAAAATTAGAATTGGGGCTCAATATGGCCGTTCAAAATTTTTTTTTCAGGATAATTTCGAAACAACTGATTTGATCGGAATGAAATTGCGCACATAGAAGTAGATGAATGTATTCAAGCTACATGCGAAATTTTGTCCAGATCGAATCACCAAGACCATAGAAACCGTAGAACATTCTAGCGAATTATGGAAAAAAATAATCCTTATATTCCTGTAACAGCGGATTCGGCATAATTGACAAAGAGCTGCTTTCATTTTTTTGACAGCTGTCGAAACATTTTTCAATAGAGAGTGGATGAACGACCGCTCAAAAGCTCCTGCATACACTTCATTGGTTTTTATTTTTGTTCGAAACTCCGGTATTTCAGAAACTACTTTCTGAATCTGCTGAAATTTCGTGTCTACATATGGGTTATCTATTAAATGGGTTGTGTAAAAATTCACAATAATGGCGGAACTTTACTCTTTCTACTTACTGTCGGGCGGCTGTTGGCCGATGCACTAAAAGAAATTGGTACCTAAATATATACAATGACTTGGGCAATTCCATCACGTATTCCATACATAGAAAGTTCGCTACCTGCACTCTTCTAGAAAAACTAAGAAACCAACAAGTTTAGACATTCAAGCATTTACATACATATAATTACGTTTTTGAGAGCTGAAGCCAACTTTTAAAAGAAAGTATTTATTCACAACGGAAGATTATCCAACCTAATATAACATCAGCTAAAGACGTGCACTTAATTATTATTGACGATGAATTCGTCTTCAAAGGAATTTATAACATTTTCTTATCTCAAATGGAATACGACAAACCATATCGAACAATGAGACAAATATACACCCACACACGTGGCGTGTTCAAAATGATGTATCATCAAAATATAACAAAGTAATATGAACATTCGAATAAGAATAGATAAGGAGTTCATCTGCAATATACAGGGTTGGCATTATGTAATTATATATATGATTTTTTTTTTTTTTGTAACCAATTGTAACTGTTTTAAACTAAAGGGCTGAAGGACTTAGGTCAATGGCCTTAAATACAGTTATTTCATACAATGAAAAAGTACATTGATTCAATGAACTTTTTCATTAATATTGGTCCAATGAACCAATGAACGGATTCGTTGTGCCAATGTACCACTGGTTGTTGATATTAGAGACGTTCATAATATTAATGAATGCTTTCATGATTTCATAAACGGCGTACATTAAAAAATTTCGTTGGCATATCGAACCCTATATATTGATTTTATGAAAACTATTCATATAATATGCGATAAACTTTTTCATTAATATTATTATTATTATTAATTTGAATAAGAAAGGAGGCATATATTGGTCACCACTGGTTGTTAATGATGTTAATATTATGAATAGGCGTTTATAATATTATTGAATGATTTCATCATGACGTACATCATTTTAATTGATATGATGAAGAATGATACTTCAACTTTAGCGAGGTATTATCGCTATATTGAATCGCGCTCCCTGATGAGGAAACGGATGTATGATTCGTCCCACAGCAACAGCTGCTGGTGGACTCATCAGTAGGGCTAATCCAGCCACTATAGGCCAACCATCCTTCACAAGCAAAGTAGTCAGCAAAAAAGCAAAACTCTCCTCTCATAGGTCCTGGTTTTTGAAAAGGACTGGAATTTACTTCCCTTCGCCTTTAATATAATTTTTCCTTTCTTCTTCTATTGATAATTTAGAGAGGTCCTTCTCTCTTTTGCATGGTTTTTTGCTATTCGTCTATTGGCTTCTTTGCAAGAGGTATTTCCTCCTGTCTGTGGTTCTGACTGGTATCTTCACCATCCTTCTTATCTCTTTATTTTCGTGTTCTTTCATCGTTTCGATTGTCTTCTTGGTTTGTTTGTCTAATATTTCCTCGATAGTTGGTATTTTCAATTCTTCTCTTATTTGTTTGTTGCTGACGTACCATTGGGCGCCTATAGCTATCCTTATTATTTTATTTAAAGTACTTTGTAGATCTTTCTTTTTGCAACTTTCAACATTGAACCAAACTACTCCAGCGTACGTTATGCTTGGTATTAGCACTGTCTTGATTATCTTCATTTTGTTTTCCAGTGACAGTTTGCTGTTTGGATTAAGCAGGGGGTATAAATGCCCGTGCAGTTGCCTGGTCTTCATTCTGGTTTCTTCCATCTGTTTATTGAATTTGAGTTTTTCGTCTAAAACTACGCCCAGATATTTCACTTCATCTTTCCAGTAAATTTTTTCGTTTTCTATCATGACGTTTCCTGCTTTTTCCTTCTTCATATTTGTTCCGCCGAAGTATATGGCAACGGTTTTCTTCGTATTTATCTTGAACCTCCATTTCTTGAAATAGCCCATTAGTTTGTCTAAGTCTATCTGGAGTTGCTTCGTTATGGATTTCCTCATTCTGCTGGAGTAATAGACAGCAGTGTCATCTGCGAACTGGGCAATCTTGCATCTTGTCATTTTTGGTATGTCCGACATATATATGTTGAACAACAACGGTCCTAGGACCGATCCCTGCGGTACGCCGGCTTCAATTTTTCTGGTTGTAGACCTCGTACCATATATGTTAACTTTGAATTTTCTTTTGTTCCGGTATGATTGTATCAATCCCGTCAGTTTGGCTGGAAACTTCCACATCTTCATCTTGTATATCAGACCTTGGTGCCACATTTTATCAAATGCTTTTTCAATATCCAGGAAAACAGCTCCGGTGTCTGTAGATAGGTTTAATTTTTCTTTTATGTCTTCTCTTCTGTTATTCTGATGAGTTGGTGTACCGTCGAATGTTCAGTCCGGAAACCAAACTGGTGGTCAGGAATTATCTTCTTGGCATTAACGATTTCTGCTAGTCTTCTGTATACCAGCTTCTCTATCACTTTGCTCAGTGCCGGAAGTAAGCTTATTGGTCTGTAGTTAGTTGGGTCGTTTTTGCCCTTTTTTCCTTTCTTCCATATCAGTATCGTGTCCGATGTCTTCCATTTGTTAGGGTAGTATCCTGTTCGTAGAATAGCCCTGGCTATTTCTGCAATTTCTTCTAATGCTTCGTCTGGTATATTCTTGAGAGCCTGGTTTTGAATTCCGTCAATTCCGGGGGCTTTTCTATTTTTGAGTTGTGCAATAATTTCTTTTATTTCATTTTTTATGAGTTCATCCGTTTCTTCTTCTGTCCCATCGGGATCGGTGGCCGGTGTATTTCCTATTGTTTCTACTGACTTGTTGAACATGTCGTCGTTTTCTTCGGATTAGGCTGAAACTGTTGTTCTAGTGAGTCGGCGAACATTTCTGCTTTTTCCTCACTTGTTATTGCGGTCTGGTTTTCTTTTTCTAGTCTTGGAATCTTAGTTTTCGTTTTCTTCCCGGTTAAAGCTGACGCCATTTGCCATAACGATCGGTCTTCTGTGTCTAAATTCTCTAACTTTCTATCCCATTCGTCCGTAAATAGTTCTCGAACTCTGACTTTCACCTCGTTTGTTAGTTTGTTCAGTATAGTTTTGTCACTTGGGTGTAAGGTCCGTCTATACTGTTTCTTGGCTTTCCTTTTTTCCTCTAGTAAAATTTGCACGTCTACAGGTAGAGGACTTTTCTTCGGTATTTGTTTGACTTTACTTGACTGTGATTGTGCTTCGATAATTCTTCTCTCTAGATCTTCAATTGCTTCATCTATTTCTTCTTTGTTTTTAATCTTCACATTTCTGGATTTGAAGACTTCTTTGAACTTCTTCCAGTTTATTGTTTTTCTGTTGGTAGGTGATCTGTCTATTTCTAATTCTAATGTCAGGATCACGGGGCAGTGATCCGATGATAGATCCATCTTGGTTTCAATCACGTAATTTGTTCTTACGTTCTTCATTATGGCTATATCCAATACATCCATCGTTCCTGTTGCTTCATGGATGTGTGTGGGGTCATCTGGACCGACAACTAGTAAATTATGTTTATCGGTGATTTGTTTGAGTTTGTTCCCTTGACTATTAACTCTTCTGCTGTTCCAGTCTGGGTGTTTTGCATTCAAGTCTCCTGCCACTATTGTTGGTTTTCTGTTCTGGAAAAAGGCTGTGATATCCTTTTCTTCTAGGTTGCTTTGGGGAGGCCGCAGAGTGCACCTTAACTAGAGAAGCACGGGATTCTTCGCGGTGGGGCGCAGCGTCGGCTACGCCACACCGCCATCTGTACGAGAATACGAAAATTGGTATTAACATCGTATATACCTACATATAACTCGAAATCGATGAAATATATTTCTGTGACTGAACTAGAGGCTTAATATAATGATACACACGACTCACTACCTCATACGAGCAAGTCACGTCGCCATTCGCGGCAACTTATGTGTAGAAGGAAAACCATCGGAAGGCACCTGTAGACCGGTTTCGCTTTGACTGAGCCTCAGTACAGCCAAGCTTATCCGATGGCTAGGAAAATTGTAGAAACATAAAACAAATCGTAGGCAACGGCAGAGTATTATACAGAGTGATTCCAAATTCGACGTGAAACTTGAAGAACGTGTTAGTATGACTCATTTGCTGTCATTTGAGCCATGTTAATTGATATCCAAAATCAACAGTTCACGAGTTATTTGAGTTTTTGTGTTTTTTGAAAAATTACTCACCTTACTCCATTTTCGTCAATTTTTTCTACGTTGAGCAAGTTTGATTATAATTTTGGATTATTTTCATCAGAGCAGGATATGATATGTATGAAAAAATATGCTGTAATAGATGTTGAAAAAGAATTCGTATGATTCGAAATGATCTAACGAAACTAGTGCCTGCATTCTAACAAAAACTCTTTTAAGAAATTCGTCAAGTTTTCAGAATACTTTTGTCATACATTGTGGAGTTCGAAAGTTGGAGGCGAATTGATATTAGAAATTGACTATTCTTTTCTTCATATACCAACTTTCAAATCATACGAATTCTTTTTCAACATCTATTACAGCATGATTTCGCTTTTTTCATACATATCATATCTTTATCTGATGAAAATAATCCAAAATTATAATCAAACTCGCTCAACGTATAAAAAATTGACGGAGTAAGGTGAGTAATTTTTCAAAAAACACAAAAACTCAAATAACTGGTAAACTGTTGATTTTTGGATATCAATAAATATGGCTCAAATGACAGCAAATGAGTCATACTAACACGTCCTTCAAGTTTCACGTCGAATTCTCTCATGCGTGGAAAAGCTTCTTGAACTCAAAACTCGAACCTTCTGAAAAATGATACATAAATCGAAGTCATTGTGTTGTGTGGTTTTCGAGAGATGAAATATTTTTGGTTACGCATGGTGTTACAGAGGAAAACTCAAATTGCTTGGTACGACTTTCTTTTTCGAACCACCTTTCTGAAAAATGGGGTTGAACTGGATCTCCATCCTGTATATATCTCAGCTAAATAGCCTGTCCTTCATAGATATGTATACATTTTGCTCCTAGTGATTACAGTGGTACCGATTGCAAGCGAAGCAATTTTCGTAGTAGCTCTATAAATAACATCTAAACAGAATCCAGTAGCCGAAGAGCTTCTTCATCAGCCATAATTACAAATTACGTTGAAATTTTTCAGTCGTACACTTATTGGTTTTCTCGCACATGACGCGATCGCGGTGAATTATAATTATCTGATAATTCATCTTTGTGCAAGTTTTTAGTCGTTTATCCCCACGTCCAATTTTTTGTATGTTTTAAATTCTTGGCAATTGCCGATTAAATGAGGATCATGTACTTATTATCTTCATCGATGAATCTTGGTCGTCCGCCGCTGCGAAAGATTTTCAGTTAAATAACTCGCAGAACTCAATACTTTACTTCCATCACATGACCTTCGGAGTTAAAGCTGTCAGTTGAAGAAAATTGAATGACAGACATATATATTTTCGGAATTTCTACATAATTTTCTCGATCCCAAAAAACCTTCTTGTAACACTTACCTATGTCAAGTTTTTTTTTCCTTAGTAACTGCCATCGGGCTTTGATATACAACACTTGTGAAAAAAAATTACGAAAAGCACTGCCGTGAAGGCAGGAGCTTTTGAGCGCTCGTACATCCACCTTGTAGGTAGATTCGCATTTTCCAGTTTTAGAAATCAATTGAAGGAATTTATGACAGTTGTCAAAAAAATTCTGAAACTTAGGCGAAACTCCAGACTTCATGTCAGTGCTTCAGCTGATCAATTTTTTTTCGATAATTCGCTAGAATTTTCTACGGTATCTATGGTCTTGGTGATGCGATCTGGACAAAATTTTGCACGTAGTTTGAATACATTATTCCTCAGCTAGGTGCAAAATTTAATTCCAATCCGATCAGTAGTTTCGAAACTATCAGGAGAAAAATATTTTGAATGGCCATATTTACGGAACCCCTAGTCTAATTTTGCTCATTGATGGACGTGACCGCGATATTCGCGATCCAAACCCACTCTGAAAAGTTCCTAGGCCTTTCCGTTCAAAAGTTACAATTTTCTATGAACTCTATGGTTCTGGTCATGCGGTCTGAACAAAATATTGCTTTAATATATCATTCTCGATTAAAATACAAAATTTCACCTCGATCGAATCCGTAGTTCCGAAATTATCGAGAAAACAAACTTTCAAACGACCCCTAGTATAATTCTGCTCATTGATGAACGTGAACGCGACATTTCAGATCCACACCTATCCTGAAACTGTCAAGTCCCTAGTTATGATTTTCTATGGTTTCTATGGTTCTGGTCATGTGATCTGGAGAAATGTAGCTTGAATATATCATTCTCCATTAGTATACAAAATTTCGTCACGGTCGAATCTGTAGTTTCGAAATTATCGAGAAAACTAAATTTCAAACGACCATATTTACAGAACCCCAAGTATAATTTTGCTCATAGATGAACGTTATCACGACATTCCAGAACCTCACCTATCCTGAAAATTTCAAGTCCCTAGGCGTTTTCGTTCAAAAGTTACAATTTTCTATGTTCTCTATGGTTCTGGTCATGCGATCTGGACAAAATTTCACCTGTAGCTTGAACACCTCATTCTCCATTTAAGTGCGAAGTTTCATTTCGATCGAATCTGTTGTTTCGAAGTAATCAGGACAACAAAATTTTGAACGGCCATATTTACGGAACCCCTGGTGAAATTCTGCCCATTAACGAACTTAACCGAGGCATTTGAGATCTGAACCTACACTGAAAATTTCAACCCTCTATGTTGATCCGTTCGAGAGTTATCGTGCTTACGGTCGGCCGGACGGACGGACAGACTCGAATTTTCCGACGGATTCGTCATAAGTGAGTCGAACATAGTCGATTGAGACCATTTTCGGCTCAAAATTCGAAAAATGCAGACATCGTGACGAAATGATATAGCCCTCGTGTAAGTAGTACGAGCGCTCAAAAAGGCAACTCCACTGGAGTGTTGCATAAATTATTATTGTATCAAGTATCTGACATTGAAAATAAGCAAGATGAATGTTGAGGCAGTATCGTAATGAAATTTTAAATAGCAATGATTTCTTTGGGAATTTGAAGGAGAAGTAGGGTACTAATGCGTTCGAGTTTCTCTGAAGAAAATTCCTGTTATGCGAGACAGCGATGTTTATCGAAAATAGAAACTACGAAGTGAAAACTTCAGAAACTCTATACCTTCTCGTCAATATGAATAAAAACATTTTTATATTCGAGTTGGTGCTGAAGGTGCGAAATGGAATATCAATAATTTCATTCAACAATGTTGTTTATTCCGAAACGATGATACCCATGTGTAAGCGGTCACTGCGTTTGTGGGCACACTGATGGAAAATATGGAAGTCACTAGATTTTAATGAAAATTTCACTTCATTTGTGTTAAACTCATCGGGTACTAGAAATGAGGATGATGAAAATGGCCAATATCCAATTTTCGAAGATATTCGGTTTTCAGTTTCATTGGTTCCTCGAAAAGAAAACAGCTCGAGATTAGGTCATCCACTTTATCCAGCAGTTGGGGAGTTGTTTGTGCCAGACATCGAATTCAGGCCATCCTGTTCTATTGATAAGATTTCAACAAAATTCAGAACAAGTCATAACCAAGTTTCATTGTTTTCTATAGGCAATAATAATAATAATAATTATGATCCTCCGCCGGAGGGAAAAGTGTTGCTGTGTCAACAATGAATTACTTTTCCGTCCGCCGGAGGGAAAAGTGTTGCTATATAAACGATGAATTAGTTACCATGAACAATTATTTTACTTCATGTCTGTCAAAATTAATTTTTTTTCGAACGTACAAAAACAACATCATATTTTGACTGACGAGATCATCGAAGAGTTCTACGTTCCCTCCGCGGAGGGAAAAGTGTTGCTATGTCAATGATGAATTACTTTTCCGTACGCCGGAGGGAAAAGTGTAAACAACTGTCAAAATTCGCATGACAACAGTTATTAGGCAAATTTTCCATGGATTACTCCATTGTAACGATCATAAATAAAAATCTAATCTAATGGTGGATCTCCAGATTTTCATGAATTTCAAAACGTTTGAAAAAAAAATTACGAAAAGCACTGCCGTGAAGTCAGGAGCTTTTGAGCGCTCGTTTATCCACCTTTCAGGTAGATTCGCATTCTCCAGTTCTAGAAACCAATTGGAACTAAGGAAAAACTCCAGACTTCAAGTCAGTGCTATAGGTGACGATTTTTTTTTTTTCGATAATTCGCTAGAATTTTCTATGGTATCTATGGTCTTGGTAATGCGATCTGGACAAAATTCCCACGTAGTTTGAATACATTATTCTTCATCTATGTGTGAAATTTCATTCCAATCCGATAAGTAGTTTCGAAATTAACAGGAAAAAAATTTTTTGAACGGCTATATTTACGGAACCCCTAGTCTAATTTTGCTCATTAATGAACGTGACCGCGAAATTCGCGATCTGAACCTATCCTGAAAATTTCAAGTCCCTAGGCCTTTCCGTTCGAACGTCATGATTTTCTTTGGTTCTAGTCATGCGATATGGAAAACATGTAGCTTTTCAAACGACCATAGTACCCCTAGTCCAATTTTGCTCATTTATAAACGCGACCACCACATTCGAGATCCACACCTATCCTAAAAATTTCAAGTCCCTAGGCCTTATCATTACAAAGTTATAATTTTCTATGGTTTCTATGGTTCTGGTCATGTGAGCTGGACAAAAAGCATATAGCTTGAACACGTGATTCTCCATCTGAGTGCAAAATTTCACCTCGATCGAATCTGTAGTTTTGAAGTTATCAGGAAAACAAAATTTCGGGCGGCCATATTTACGGGACCCCTAGGCGAATTTTGCCCAATAACGAACTTAACCGCGGCATTCGAGATTCGAACCTACCCTGAAAATTTCAAGTATCTAGGACATTCCTTTCGAAAGTTATCGTGTATACAGAGGGACGGACGGACAGACCCGAATTTTTCGACGGATTCGTCATCAGTGAGTCGAACATAGTCGATTGAGACCATTTTCGGCTCAAAATTCGAAAAATACTGACATCGTGACGAAATGATATTATAGCCCCCGTGTCAGTATTACGAGCACTCAAAAATAACATTTCATTCGGAGGAAAAGTGACTTTTCATGGCTCGCCTTCAATTACCCGCCGAACACAAGCTCGCCATGAAATGTGACACTTCTCTTCCTTATGAAATAATATATTATTATCCTTCCTCTCCAATTATATGAACGAGGGACTTCCCCAAGGCACAGGGAACAGAAAATACAAGAACAGAAGGAATGAACGAAAATAAAAATTATTTATGATCGATTTAATATTCATCACTCATTCCAAAAATTCATCAGAAAACGTACATAACCTTTTTGAACACCACATTCACCTCTCTCCTATTTGAATTCAAAATACAAAACTTGTTGCTCTTCAGCTGTGAGGGTTTTTTCAACCATATCCAAGCGATGATTCTTGGAACTTCAGATGTTTGAAGACGACCACAAGACCTCATTTTGAGGTCCTCATTCTTCCATAGATGAAACAGAAAGAATAAATTAGAAAGAAAAATTCTTTGAAAAAAATTATTGCGACTGATTCTTAATGTCAACTTGACATTAAAAAGAAAAAAGTATCAAATATACAGGGTCTTTATGAATGATTGTTACATCGCAGTGGGGTTGGAAGTATTCCTATTTTGCCGCTTCATATGCATACTCTTCCATTACAAATAATAAATGACGTTTCTTCATAATCTGTCTCCCTGTGCTTGAACGGAAGGGTTTTTTAATGCCCATCTAGAAATTTGAAGAGGTATCATAAACTGCTTTCCAGTCAGGTGCGTGTTACGCTTGAAGCCCCGAAAATTCGGGTTATGCACCAATGGGAAGGCGAAGGTAGCGCGAGGGCTTGACACTCCGGAACTGGATTGGTCAAACTTATGTCAAACTTTGGTTTGGGGCACTCCTGGGGCGCCGGTGGCTGGAAAGCCACTATTATTATGTTGATAACTTTATGTATACAGTAGAACTAATTTCTCAATTTTTGAAGGTGATTCATCCTCAACGAACGAATTGGAGACCAGCAAACTAAACTTATATTGCAGAACCATATTGTTTTCATAGGAAGAAAAGGAATTCTCAATGCTCATCATTTAATTTTGAATAAAGCAAGACACTACTTATTGATGATATTGAAATCTAGAAATTTCTGGAATTAGATAAAAATCAAACTTCATTGTTATGCCGCTGCGTTCCGTCTCAAATTCTTTCGTTTTCTCATATCGAATTCATCTTCGCTGAGCTATACTGATGAGACTTGAATAATTCGAAACCGGTCTTTAGTTGCGAATGGATTTGTTGTTTCCTGGGGTTACATGGATTGATTTGTTGGTCTGAAATGATTAGGTTGGAGTCATATATGAAAAATTCGTTATGAAATTCAATTCTGTCTTTTCGCCCGTCCGTCTGTAAACACGATAATTCTCGAGAGGAGAGGCCTAAAGTTCGAGGTCTGAGCGCTCCAATAGATTTCATTAATCAATGGGCGAAATCCTGTCAAGGGTTTCGTAGATATAGCCATCTGATTTTGTTTCTTCCCAATAATTCAAAAAATACCAATCCTTTTGCATAGAAACTTCGTGGGTAATAGTGAGATAACGCCACGAAGACTATTATGAAATTTCGTAGGGATGGTATCACTAAAAGATTCGAAAAAAAAATTTTTTTCAAACTTCTGTATCTCTTATTCGTCATTTCCTTCTGAAATGAGTTATGAGGAGATTCAGCTTTCTAGCGGTTCCATATGTGAGATTAAGTTTTGGGCGTAAAAAGTCGGAAAGTAAAACTTGGGATACCCGTAATCTCTTTTTGCTGGAACAAAACGGATTATCTCATTTGAAATGACATCACCAACATTTTCCTTCAGTCCTGGCATCTAGGCTCCACTTCACATAGCACATAAATTCAGGTGAGTTTGGATAAACGAAGCTAACCGAGTAAATTTTCACCTTATACACATTTATCGTTTATAATAATAAAAGCGATTCAGAGTAGGCCATTATTAATCTAAACATGGATTCCCATGGCAATTGTTTTGTCGGAAAAGGAGTGGTATTGGGTTCTTAACAGTTACCGATGACGTCACGTCCGGTCGGTTGAATTTGAATTTATTAAGTGCTATTAAACGTTTGATTCCAATGGAAATAATGGCTCGCAATAAAATATGGAAATGGAGGCAAGTTGTAAAATAATAATCATCATGCAGAAGAAATGACTTGTTCCCTTTGAGGGGACGACTTCACACGTTGTTATGTTTTCAGTTGGGCGATGTTTCGGGGGAATTTATTCCTAAAAGAGGTGATAAATTGTTCGAATTCGAATTTTACAGATGGAAGCTGAAAAACTTGTTCGTTGGGACACAAATCAACTAGTTATGACGTTTATTATTTTTCAGGAAGCATGATATACGTGGAGTTGGAACATGAACGCCCACGAGGTTGATCAATAACGATTAATCGTTTCGATAACCGAAAAATTCAATTCAGCCTCATTCAGACGACAGGCATGATTCGAATAAAATGCTCATTAGATTGGGTTTCGAAAGCTATTACATACTTATCCGAACGAAACTTGAGGATACGAGTATAGTGTAGCAGTAACATACTCTATATTGGCTTTACATTGGCATCAGTGTATCCAAAAAAACGGACAATAGAATTTAGATTTTATGAATGAAAATTGTTATCAGAATCTTCTGGCAACGATAGGTTTACTTTATGCCAAAAACTTTCATGATGTAACATTACAAAAAATCAAAATGTACATCTTTCAAGAATTTACAGAAGGCAATTGTAAATATTTTTAACATGAATCTTTTATCACAATTTCTTATTTCTTGGGATTTATAAAAAATGATTATATTATGGTCCATTCATGAAATACCCTCCTGAAGTAAGATTCCTTCAATACTATGGTAATGACGAAAGAAAGGATCTCCTGGCCGAAAATATTCTTTCAGGACAAAAAATGTTTTTTATTTACAGTAATATTAATAATAATAATCATGTCTCTATTAATACACCTACAATATAAAAATATTCAGACGCCTTATCCAACTATCCCCAGAGACCCCAGAGCATGAATCATTTCGAAATTTTTTTAGGTAGGTACGAATTTTCTAAAAAAAAAATTACGAAAAGCACTGCCGTGAAGGCAGGAGCTTTTGAGCGCTCGTACATGCACCTTGTAGGTAAATTCGCATTTTCCAGTTTTGGAAACCAATTGAGGAAATTTTTGACAGCTGTCAAACAAATTTTCAAACTAAGGCGATAATCCAGACTTCAAGTCAGTGCTTTAGGTGACCAATTTTTTTTTCAATAATTCGCTAAAATTTTCTACGGTATCTATGGTTTTGGTGATGCGATCTGGACAAAATTTCGCACGTAGTTTGAATACATTATTCCTCAGCTAGTTGCAAAATTTCATTGCAATCAAATCGGTAGTTTCGAAATTATCAGGAACAGAATATTTTGAACGGCCATATTTACGGAACCACTAGTCTAATTTTGCTCATTGATGAACGTGACCGTGAAATTCGCGATCCAAAGCCACCCTGAAAATTTCAAGTTCCTAGGCCTTTTCCTTCGGAAGTTATAATTTTCTATGGTTTCTATGGTTCTGGTCATGCGATCTGGAAAGAATGTTGCTTTAATATGTCATTCTCGTTTAAAATACAAAATTTTATCTCTATCGAATCCGTAGTTTCAAAATTATCGAGAAAACAAAATTTCGAACGACCGTATTTACGGAACCCCTGGTATAATTCTGCTCATTGATAAACGTGAACACCACATTTCAGATCTACACCTATCCTGAAAATTTCAAATGCCTATTCCTTTCCGTTCGAAAGTTATGATTTTCTATGGTTTCTATGGTTCTGGTCATGCGATCTGGAGAAATGTAGCTTGAATATATCGTTCTCCATAAGTATACAAAATTTCGTCACGATCGAATCTGTAGTTTGGAAATTATCAAGAAAACTAAATTTCAAACGATCATATTTACGGAACCCCTAGTATAATTTTGCTCACAGATGAAAGTGATCACGACAATCGAGATCCACACCTATCCTGAAAATTTCAAGTTCCTAGGCGTTTTCGTTCAAAAGTTACAATTTTCTATGGTTTCTAAGGTTCTGGTGATGCGAGCTGAACAAAATTTTGCATGTAGCTCGAACATCTCATTTGCCATTAGAGTGCAAAATTTCATCTTGATCGAATCTGTAGTTTCGAAGTAATCAGGAAAACAAAATTTCGAGCGGCCATATTTCCGGAACCCTGAGGCGGATTTTGCCCAATAACGAACTCAACCTCGGCATTCGAGATTCGAACCTACCCTGAAAATTTCAAGTTTCTAGGACATTCCGTTCGAGAGTAATCGTGTATACGGCCGGACGGACGGACAGACTCGAATTTTCCGACGGATTCGTCATCAGTGAGTCGAACATAGTCGATTGAGACCATTTTCGGCTCAAAATTCGAAAAATACAGACATCGTGACGAAATGATATAGCCCTCGTGTAAGTAGTACGAGCGCTCAATTAGCTAAGATTCGGAAGGGAGGTTCGCTAAAATAATGTTATACACCTATATGATTCGTATTCTAGATAAGTTGTGAGTCAAATTTTTGTGAAACTGTCGTAATTTGCAAAAAAAAACAATGAAGTACGCAAAAAAATAAATAAATCCAGGCAAGAATTTCATGTTTTTAAAACAGGTCCTAGTCCAAGTTTTCGTCCTGTGCTGTGTACGGCGTTGGACAGGGGAAGGGAAAATGAAAGTCAGCGGTGTCTAAACTAACCAGTTGTCTGGAAAAAGCTGCAGAGAATTAAATTTGGTGTCACATGAGATCAAGATTTTTAGGACCACTTGTTATAGAGAGACAATTGGACCAATTTTGGACTTTAACTGGAAAATCTTCGTTTTTTCGCCACATTGTACATGATATTGCCTATAATACTTCAGAAATGTAGAAAAATAGGGATTGGAGTTTGTAGAGCATTGAATGATCGAATAGTCGAGTGAGAGTACCGCAACTTTTTCGGACAACCTGTGACGGAACTACATCATAATTGACAATCATTAATGAAGTTTACCATGAAATTTTATCATTGTGAAATGCGATCTTTTTGACGTTGACCGTGCCTGTTTCTACACCAATCTTTCAAGAGCACCATCCCGGCTCCACCTCGTCTTCGTCTTCTAAGTCTTGAAGGGCGGTCATTGGTGCAAGATGTGCCCATGCAGGTTGAACAAATGGCAGAGCATATGCCTGACTTTCTGCGGTTGCACGGAGTTGTGCAGCTCTTGCTAGCAGCTCCTGAGGATCTGTTTCTTGGGTGATGAGTACAGGGGCAAGGTCGTTGCTGAAAGGAACCAACCCCCATTGAAGCAGATCCAGGGTGCCCCCCAGCCACTGAATTTGGAGGAACACCTTCAGAAAACGCTGGCGGGCTGCAGGTTTATTTGGGATTGGCTGGCGAGGTTGGAATGAATTTCAACTTTCAACGAGTGATTGGCGAAAACGCGATACCTCTGCTCGTCAAGGTTCTCATCTGGCTTGCTCCTTGCACAGCAACTACTAGGAATTTTTGTCCAACCGCGAATATACTGTCTGGTATTGTTATCACTTGATATCACTTTCTCATATCGCAACATGTGGTCCAAAAAATTTTGATGTTGATCTCATTCGACGCAGAATTCGATGTTTCACAACTAACAACTCGAAGATCAGCCTATACTTACATTTCTAAGGTATTGAAGGCTATATCATGAATAAACTGGTGAAAAAACGAATATTTTGCTGTAACGTCCAAAATTAGTCCAGGTAACAGGTAGTTCAAAAATTGTGCCGTTAATCTTCATTCGATGGAGAATTCAATGCCATACAACTTTCATAAAAACCACTTCTCAAATTTCCGGAGTTTTATAGGCGATATCATGTACAAACTAGCCAAAAAACGAAGATACGAAGAAACGTCAAGAATTGGTCTAAATTTTGACCTACTGCTCATTATGCGGAGGTTCTAAAAATCTGCAGTTAGTTTCATTTGAAGTAGCATTCATTGATCCACAATTTGAGGGGATATAAGCAAATAACCTCGAAAACATCCGCTTTTGTATGTACCCCCATTTTCCCCTCCCCTGTCAAACGCCGTACTCACCGGAGAAGACAAACTTGGGGGGTTTATGCTAGATTCTATAACTGAAGACATTCAAAACATATTTGCCCAGGACTCATTTCCGATATCTGCGATTTGTGTGTAATTTTCTCTGCCAACTACTATAGCTCGGTAACTGGTCTCATTCGACGCAAAATTCAATTATTTACAACTTTTAAGTTCATCTTTATATAATTTAAAAAAAAATTACGTGTCGAGTTGTTTGTCCGGGATGAACTCCTATAATACTGAACCGATTTCAATCAAATTTTGCACCCTGTGTGCAGTTAGATCCAACTTTAAAGATAGGATAGTTTATATCTCAATTTATAGTAGCAATATTTTCTTATTGCGAATTGTTCGTTCGTTATTCCTGGCAAAGACTGATAATTTTCCACGCGGCAACACGGGTCTCAAATCGACGACAGGAGATCGCGTCCCCACTACACCGATTTTTCGACCAGAGCGATATCGTGCGAGGAGTGATCAAAACTGAAGAATTCTTGAACTGTTCGAGAACTGGGTAATAACTTTCTGAAAATCAAGGTAAGGGTTAGGGTAGGGTAAGGTTAGGGTTAATAATAATTCCACTGGCTTGAATAGTTTACTACAATATAATTAGACGTAGACCTTAGCTACAGCAACGCGTGGCCGAGTCTTCTAGTTTTATATATAATTATTTATAATTATATTATTATTAATATGAACTATGGAATTTTGAATATTGATTGATGTACAAATCGAATCAAACTTCTTCTTCCAAAAGCCTGCCTCGTTTCTCTTTGTGCCGTTGGTGCAGGAGCACGGATGAAACTGCTGAACACATTCTGTTCAGTTGCAGGGACCTCACTAATCTGAGGACAACACACCTAGGAAACTCAACACCCACTATTCCAATGGTGAAGGGGACTCCTACTGGCCAACTTGTGGCATTTCTGTCTGCTTGTCTGCGGGACTGAGCCTCTCAAGCAGTATGCGGAGGAACAATGGGCCACATGGCCTCAGTTCAGCCCAGAGCGGGCGCCGCACAGAGGAGAAGAGAAGAACGGCCTGCCCCCGCTGTTGTAGTGCCGAAGGAACAAATTTCCCATGTTCCCATGTCTAGACAAAAAAATAGGTACAGATATTTTTCAATTTGTGATTTAAGAGTAGTGCTGCTCCCTGATGAATTTCTTCTTCACTAATTATAAAAATGAAATATTAACTCTGATATGTTTACAGATAGTATGTCATTGGGTTAGAGATAACTAATGCTTTCGCAAGTGACAATCAATATGCCATACCAAAGTGAAGGTAGCAAGACATATCGCATTTTAACCCACCAGGCCTATATAAATTATGCACGGACTGATGGGGATTGTATTCTTCACACATGCAAAAAAAAGATTTTTAATTTTGCCACAGCAGTCTGAATCTGAAGCGAAATATCAAAATTACACGATTTGTGCTATCGAATCTGGTGACGAATTGAAAATTCTGCTTGTAGCTTGAACACGTCATTCTCCATCTGAGTGCAAAATTTCACCTCGATCGAATCAGTAGTTTTGAAGTAGTCGAGAGAACAAAATTTCGAACGGCCATATTTACGTAACTCCTGGTCGAATTCTGCCCAATAACGAACTCAACCGCTGCATTTGAGATTCGAACCTACCCTGAAAATTTCAAGTTTCTAGGTTGTTCCGTTCGAGAGTTATCGTGTATACGGACGGAAGGCCGGCCGGACGGACAGACTCGAATTTTCGACGGATTCGTCATCGGTGAGTCGAACCTCATCGATTGAGACCATTTTCGGCTCAAAATTCGAAAAATACAGAAATGATATTGCGGTCGTGTAAGTAGAACGAGCGCTCAAAAACTAATTTGTACATTGTAGTGTCGTGTGGAATAAAAGGATCTTGAAACTGTTGATTATTGATCAATGAAAACGAACCCCAGTTTCTCAATAAATCAGTGCGGTACGAGAAGAAGTGAGGGAAGAAATCAACACAGTTTTGAAAACAGCAGAAGGAATGGACGAAAAATAACAAAAAAAGTAAGTGCGGTGCGAGAATAACTAGAAAAGAAAAACGCATAACTGAAAATACAAGATCATAATAATGTAAAACCACCGACTTATGATGGTCAGTCACCATGGTCCCTATACCGTTAACAGTTTGGAGCGGCGGCAACAGCCAATGGATGGAGCGATGAGGAAAAGGCTACTGCACTCATAGTGGCTTTGAGAGGACCTGCCCTTGCCATTTAACAGACGATCTCAGAGGACCAAAATCGCAAGTATGGTGATCCCATTGCTGCTTTAGAGTTGAGGGATGGCAATAAATATCGGGAACAAGTCCATATGGCACATCTTACAAAACGAGTGCAGAAATCTAGAGAGAGTTTACAGGAGTTTGGAGCCCGCCTACCCAGAAGCTCCGGGGATTTCAAAGAACAACTGGCGGAGCAAACATTCATTGGTGGGTTGAAGGACATCGAAATACAGAGGACTCTAAAATTGACAAGCTTTAAAAGATGCAGAGAGGCTCTAGTCCGCTCATTGGAAGTGGAAGCGGCCTTCAATACCTCCACAAGGCCGAAAGTGAGAACGGTATATATCGAAGAGCTGCCTCAGGAAAAAAGTCTGAGCGGCAGTATAACACAGATGTTCCAAATATTATGAAAAATGGAAATAGCAGTGCAGCCAACCAACCAAGGAAAAATTGCTTCAGATGTGGTAGGAGCGGACATTTCAAGAGGGACTGCAGATTAAGAGCTCCATCGCGCTCTTAATCAACTTCCAGGACACCTCCACGATCATACTCACTTGCAAGAACAGGAATATCTAGAGAACCTTCAGACAAGTACCAGGAAAACTAGGATTAGCCAGCATATCGGGGCGCATGCTAACTAGAGATAACGAAGCCCCCAGGATCATCCAAGTCAACATTATTAGAAGAACTACCGCCTTCAGAGGAAAGGTGAACCAAAAAGTACTGTTCATACTGGATACAGATGCGAGCAATACTGGGCTTGGAGCTACGTTGTCACAGGTGCCAAATGGCCAGAAGAAAGTCATCGAATACTACAGCAGGGCCGAATCTGCCGGTCTGCGTTACCAGGAAAGAACTTCTAGCGATAGTCAAGGCACTAGTGGACACAAGTACCTATATGGAAGGGAATTTCTCATCAGGACTGATCATGCGGCTCTGAAATGGCTACTGGAGATGAAAACCAGTACCATTTCAAAATAAAACATCACCCAGGTAGGCTACATAGCAATGTGGATGCCTTATCTAGAAGACCATGTCCAGAAGCCTGTAATCATTGCCAGCATATTGAACTTCATGAGGGAGTCGCCGATGTAAGACGAACGACACTGGTACCTGAGGACAACTGGACTACCGATACATGAGACAGTACCAAGAAACCGATCAGAGCATCAAGGACATTCTGCATTGGAAAAAGAGCAGATTCCCTGGTTGTGGAAAATGGTTAACTCAAACGGGTATGGAGTCAGCTGATGGTAGGACCTCAATTTTCCAATTGGTTTTGCCCAGGAAGAAGATAGGTGAAGTTTTGAAAGAAATTCATCGGGAAAAATCTGGG
Source organism: Aphidecta obliterata (assembly GCA_963966015.1). NCBI lineage: Eukaryota > Metazoa > Arthropoda > Insecta > Coleoptera > Coccinellidae > Aphidecta > Aphidecta obliterata. The sequence continues at coordinate 20,444,665 of OZ014434.1, read as the reverse complement.
AGTCAACAAAACCTTGGACAAAATCATGCGGAGATTTTATCGAGTCCAATGCAGGGATGATGTAGAAAGCTGGGACAGAAGGTGTCAAGAATGTGGTGATACTAAAGGTCCGAAGAAACGGTCCAGAGGTGAAATGAAGAAATACAACGTAGGAGCACCATTCGAACGGATCGCCACTGACGTAGCTTGACCCTTGCCTGTGACGGACGATTGCAACAAATACATCCTCGTTTACATCGACTATTTCAGCAAATGAGTGGAAGCCTATGACATACCAGACCAGAAAGCATCGACAGTAGCCAGCTCATTGGTGGACGACATATTCTCAAGGTTCAGAGTACCGATGATGTTCCATTCTGACCAAGAAAAGAACTTTGAGTCCAAGTTATTCAAGAAAGTTTGTGGCATTAACAAGGCCAGAACCACAGCTCTCCACCCTCAGTCGCATGGCATGGTTGAGAAGTTCAACCAGTGAAAGAACACTCTACCAAGGTGGTGGAAAGGCATCAGAAGTATAGGGACAGAAACCTTCCACTATTTATACTGGCGTTCAGAGCGGCATGCCGCGATTCAACCGAACATACTCCGGCTGGCATAATCTTCACCAAGCGCTGAAGAAGTGAACGTGCGGGACTGTGCAGATAAGTTGAGGGACAGCCTGTTGAAAATCCACAAAACCTCTCGAGAAAGGCTGATACTGGCAAGTGACAGGATGAAAGCTCGTTATGATTTGAAAGCTAATTCAGGAGGATTCAAAGAAGGCGACCGACTCACGTAGGAAGAGAGTTGTTTCTCCAAAGCTGACACCCTTTTGGGACCGTACAAGGTGAAGAAGAGAATCAACGACGTGGTTTACAGAATCCAACTTAGCCCTGGGACCAAGATTAAGGTTGTTCATTTGGAAAGTCCTATCATGGTAAAACTATTTAATCGGGACGATCAAAATAAGAGGAGGAGCAGTGTTACGAATTCAAGACAAGACGTCAGGGTGACATTTCTTTTGAAAAAGGGAACAGATTGTTTCAATCAGAAAAAAATTATAAAAAGCACTGCCGTGACGTCAGGAGCTTTCGAGCGCTCGTTCATGCATCTTTTAGGTAGATTCGCATTTTCCAGTTTTAAAAACCAATTGAAGAAATTTTCGACACCTGTCAAAAAAATTTCAAACCAAGGCGAAACTCCAGACTTCACGTCAATGCTAGTGACCAATTTTTTTTTCAATAATTCGGTAGAATTTTCTATGGTTTCTATGGTTCTGTCCATGCTATCTGGACAAAATGTAGCTTGAATATATCATTTCTCCAATGAAACACTAAATTTCGTCACGATCGAATAGGTACGTAGTTTCGAATTGAACAAGATAACTAAATTTCAAACGACCATATCTACGGAACCACTAGTCTAATTTTGCTCATTGATGGAGCGACCGCGACATTCGAGATCTAAACCTACCCTAAAGTCCCTAGGCCTTTCCGTTCGAAAGTTATAATTTTCTATGGTTTCTAGGTTTCTGGTCATGCGGTCTTAAAAATTCTGCATATTTCTTGAACACGTCTTTATTCATCTGAGCGCAAAATTTCACCTCGATCGAATCAGTAGTTTCGAAGTAATCAGGAGAACAAAATTTCAGACAGCCATAATTACGGTATCCCCAGTAGAATTTTGACCGCGGCATTCGAGATTCGAACCTACCTTGACAATTTCAAGTTTCTAGGTCGTTCCGTTCGAGAGTTATCGTGTATACGTCCGGCTGGCCAGACGGACGGGCGGACAAACAGACTCGAATTTCTTGAAGGATTTGTCATCAGTGAGTCGATCCTTGTCGATTTAAACCTTTTTCGACTCAAGGTTCTGAACATACAGACATCGTGACGTAATGATATAGCCCTCGTGTAAGTAGAAAGAGCGCGCAAAAACTGATTTGTACATTGTAGTGTCTTGTGAATAAAAGGATCTCGGAACTGTTGATTTTTGTTCGATGAAAACGAACCTCAGTTTCGTAATAATATGCTCACTGAGGAATTGTACAAAAAGCAACCATGCCTGGATTTCTGGGAGTAATTTAACGATTTGAAACACTTTAGTGAAGGGATGCGTATTCTCCCAGTTTCCACCTCCAAGTTGTAACCTCTATTTCACGATATTTTCATCCGAAATTCGAGATCAGATTTTGTCAAATTTCAAGTAAAATTCAGGGAACCTAGAAAAAAGAGTATTGTGATACTGGGATATCTTCAAAAATCATAACTTACCCCCGTTTACAACTGTTAATAAGTGGTCTAGTCAAAAATTAACGAATCTATGGTCATTTTGATTCGACATAAGCGGACCATCGAACCGAATATTATAAAACGAACCATAAATCCTGTGAACCAATTAGGCCATTAGTGTGACGAATAATGTCATTCAAGAGGTGGGACCAATTATAAAGAATATATGTATCAAATTTCTCAACAAAAAAGTCATGTATTGAAAAGAAAAAAACCAGGTCATCTTTTTTCCACGCAAAGAGCGGTAAAGTACTTTACCGCACTCTGGCATTGTGCAATAAAAAACTGAAGTACTTGAAACCTGAAACATGAAAAATTTTCTATAAGGAAGGATAAAACGAAAATAAACAACAATCCCACACAAACTTCAAGTATCATAGGAAACTAATCATGCATCACTCCGTCGAACGCTGTGAGTTTAAAATCTCAGATGGAAACCAAATCCAATCAATTGAGCGTTTCCTGTTAGACAAAATCCCAGTTACTCAGGTTACTGCACCCGATTCCCGAAATTACCGGCGTCTGTTTCTCGAATTTAATCGAAATAACTCGCTCATATCGGGAGTACCAAGTGAAGTGGCCCAAAACTGCGCTTTATCTCGGAGCCTAGGGCCATCTGCTTTGGGTCTTTACCGCGTTTCCCACATTCCTCTTCGTGCGATCGCAGTATCCAGCGGTAAGCAGAGAAGCCTGCTACAATTATTATTAAGTCAGTCGCTTTCCAGTCGGCGGCATCCTTTGGGGAGCAAGACAACAGGCGAACGCTTTCATCCAGATCGTGAATTACACTTTCATATCTAGCGGGTGATTTGGTTCTGAAAATGGGAAATAAGTTCTCGTATTAATCTTCACTTTTGTACCATGGCAGGTGTAGACTAATACTAAGAGCTCAGGTTTATACATACCTTTCACCTATAGAGTATGAGCATATCATTCACAAAAAAAAGTATTTAATTATTCATAAACGTTTCCTTTTACTCTAAATGAAAAGGATATCTTTCAATAATTTTGAAAACGAAAAACGAGAATTCTCCTACCTTTTTCTTCAAAACCTTATACTCCTTACCTTATACTTACAAGGATATCAGTTTTATGAATATGGCTCATTGTCTTTCAATTATACTACACCAGTTTTGTAGGTTTTTTATGATCTCAAGAAAGTTATGAACGAAAAAGAAAACGATTAAGACATTAAGATACACAAGAGAAAGAACTGTGACCATGATTGTGACTGTCGGAATTTTATCGAAGAGACTAATGAGAGAAAATATCTGGGTGTATATATATCGACCGATTTCTGTGATGGGATGAGCATATTATCCACATTGAGAAATTACTTAGGTGTACCATACCAAAATTCAAACTATTATATATATATATATATATATATATTATCACAAAGAACAATGTTTACAATTTACTATGCGTTACCGCAGTCGATTTTGGAATATGGGATAGTTGGTTGGGACGCAGCTTACGGAACTCATCTCGAATGTTTGGAAATTACTCAGAAATTCTTAGGCCCGGTTTCTTCACATCCGAATAAATAAATTTATCCTATAGTTGAGTTTTATTCTCAGAATAAGAGAAATCTCCATCTCTTCACTTCCAGTTAATGCTATTCTTGGAATAAAAAATCCTTATTGAGAAAATAACTTATTCGGTACCAAAAGTCGTCGTTAACGGTTTATTCGACTGATTCGACAGAATAAATACGTCAGCACAAATTTATGTCAGGATTGTCACATTAGGTAAGTTAGGTTAGGTTGTTTTGTTTTTCAACGAGTAATACGTTTTGTGATTTCGATTGTTGTTTTCGAGGTATATTTCTCCATACTTGAATATGTAATTCCGGAACGAGAGTACCTATGTATTGAGGACAAGATTTGATGATTTTCCATAAATGGAATGATAATGAACTCTACAATAGATTCGTATTTCAAAACGTACAGCTCAGTTCATTCAAATTCAAATCTTCAGAATCGGACTACTTGGTAAGTATTCAAACCACATGTGCCTGAATAATTCTAGTTTCAAATTTAGTATTCACTTTATTATAGTATTTTTCGATTTCAGGAATTTAAGTCGTGCTGTAGTCCAATGGATAAACTCTGAGGTTTCTGGCAACTGGAGATTTTTATATGTCAATTGGAGACTTTTGAGAAATTAATAAAAGTACTGTAGGGCGTATTATCAAACAAGTGATAGATGATTACTGAACTATTCGATTATTATGTTCATCTTCCACAAACAGATGAAGAACAGGTAGAGGCAGAAGGAAAATTATATCATAAAACTTGTTTTCCCAGAGAAGTAGGAGCCATAGATTGTAGACATATAAAGATTCAATCACCTGGAGGAGAAAATGCAGAAGTTTTTCGTAATCGCAAAAGTTTTTTCTCTTTGAATTGCCATGTTGCTTGTAACGCTGGCTTAAAAATTATAGATTTGGTATGTTGTTGGCCTAGTTCTGCAAATGAAAGCCACATATTTGAAAATTCGTCTCAGAATATAAGACTTGTTAACAGGCAAATGAGCAATGGTTTCTTAATTGCTGATCGAGGCTATGCATGTAAACAGTACATCATTACTTCATTAGAAAACACAGAAAATTAAGTCCAAGTCCTTTTCAATGAAGCACATATCCGAACAAGGAATATCATCGAACGTATGTTCGGAATATGAAAAAGGAGTTTCCAATACTCAGGAAAAAAAACTTGATTCAGTTACGTGATAATTTTTTATTCCTCAATCAACTACATGCGCTGCAGTTTCGAGGACAATTCTCCTCTTCTTCAGGCTACAACGAAAATGCACAATTACATTAGGGAAGAAAGAATTATGAGAACACTAAAATATTCCTCCTTTCCTTTTTGGGAAACTTATATTTCTTATATTTAACTCATTCAAAAAGGAATATTTTAGTGTTCTCATTGTTACATTAGGGAAGAAAGATTTATGAAAACACTAAAATATTCTCTTTTTCTTTTTGAATGAGTTAAATATAAGAAATATAAGTTTCCCAAAAAGGAAAGTTTTAGTCTACTATATAAAAATAAGTCGGGTTTTCCTTCCTGACGTTATAACTCCAGAACGCACGAACCGATTTCCACGGTTTTGCATTCGTTGGAAAGGTCTCGGGCTCCGTGAGGTTTATAGCAAAGAAAATTCAGGAAAAATTCAGGACAAACCAACATTTTAAGTAGATGGCGCCGGTGCGTGATACTTTGTTTGACAGCTACTCATTGTTCTCTGCTCAGTTAATTTTATGTGACAAACCTGTATTGTGTTCACTGTGAAATTGTAAAAAAAAGTAAAAAAAACATATAACGTATATTGTGCAAATTTTTATTCAATTTCAACAGCAGGCATTTGTCTTTAAGGTCGTAAGTTGAACTGTGTAAATTATATGGATCGTGCATTCGAGGTTAAATTCACCACTCTGTCCATAGCCCAAAATGCCTAGAGGACGACGTGCGAACATCGGCCGCCGCACAAGACATGCAAGCCAGCAACAAGTGTATTCACAGAACTTAAGCGAAGAAAGACAAAATATAATAAGAGAAAATGCCCGATTGAGACAATGCGTGAGCACACGAAGATCATCGGCATCATACAATCGCTTGGCATTCCAATATGATCCCACTGCGAACTACAGTGATGATGAAAATTTAGATATTGGACCAATGACGACTATAATGCCGATATTGCAATGCGTTAAAGTTCAAAAGAGAAACGGCTGGATTGTGCTGCGCAAGTGGAAAAGTCAAACTGTACCATTACTTACACCACCACAGCCACTGAAACCATTGTTCGAAGGAAGTGATCCCGATTCCAGCCATTTTCTTCAACACACCCTTGAATACAATAACTGCTTTCACATGACTTCCTTTGGAGCTAATATCATTCGAGAAGCCGGCTTCATGCCGACTTGCAAGGTAAAAGATACAACACACATAACCAATCACTCACACCAACAGAATGAATTGCAATACATTACAACTACATATACACCACACACTACACCATCACACGATCAGAAGTTACACCGTATTCTTCAACAAATGATTGTTTGCAATTACAGATACAAGGACAAATATATCATTTGCATAGTTCAATGGTGCCAGCACCAGATGAACCGCATCAATTTCTGCAAATATATTTCATTTCGTTGATGGTGGACCAGCTGAATGTGCGGTGCAATATACAGGGAAGACAACAGTTAAAGAGACGAATTATTGAACAGTTGCAAGCATTTTTTCACGGTAATAATGCTGTGGTTAATATGTTCAAAACAGCATTGGAGCGAATGCCATCGGATACGCACAAATTTGTCATAAGAGCGGATTGTACCCCAACAAGTGAACATGTGCGAAGATTCAATGCACCCACCGTTAATGATGTTGCTGCAATTATTGTTGGCGATCCAACTAAATCGCGAGACATTGTCGTTCAGCGAAGAAGCAATATCATGCATCGTGTAAACGAGACACATCGTTTGTACGATGCTTTACAATATCCAAAAAAAACAAAAAAACAAAAAAACAAAAAAAAATTTTTCTTCATCTTTTAATCACCAAACGAAATGTTACATAAAACGAAGCCATCTGGTGGCGAAACGGAGTTCGCCGGGTTTGCTAGTATTCTCATAACTCTTTCTGCCCTAATGTAATTGTGCATTTTCGTTGTAGCCTGAAGAAGAGGAGAATTGTCCTCGAAACTGTAGCGCATGTAATTGATTGAAGAATGAAAAATTGCCACGTAATCGAACCAAGTTTTTTTTCCTGATTCTGATTTTTTGGCAACTTATATAATTTGAATTTCCAATATTAATTATATATTTTGCAATAAGATTTCAGCTTGCATTTGCTCAGAAACTTAAAGTGGCTTGTGCATAACATAGCAATAGATTTCAATTAAGAAATTTTTAAGGGAGACGATATCATTGAGGAATTTCCAGGAGATCGAAATAATGAAGATATGAGTGAAGATGGTGACCCTCGTAGTTTTTTTCTTGATTATTTTGCAAATTTATTCATTAATGGAAACACTAGTTTGTATAATCAGTAAATATTCTTCCACATAATGTAATTTTTATTTCCCCTTGTGTGTTTATAGGCTTTGCCTCAACTCAGATCAATTTTATGATAATAATAATATCAAAGGAATGAAAGTTTTCTGTCGAAAACTAGAAAAACATCAAATGGTCGAAAATAAATTGTATATACATACACCATACCATCATATGTGAAAAAAAGGAGCAGCTCTTTCGATTGGTGCAAGAGCTAGCTATCTATCCCACTATAAAATTCGAATATGCAAAAAACCATATGTCACATAAAATAAGAATATCTTTCTGATATCTTGGTATTCAACATTTAAAAATTTGTCGGATGGATATTATTTTCATAATTCAATAATTCTTTCAGTTTTCTCAAATATAAGGCCATTTGGGTGCAATAACCGGCTATGATCGACTTTTATTGTTACTTTTTTTATATTAACAATTAAATATTTTTATATTTAAAATTTAGTCTGAGGATCGTAAATAGCAATAGATATGATTCAAAGTTCAATGAAAAGAATGGTACATACAATTTAAAAAATTAGTGAATAAAAACCCTAATAACGGATTATCAATTTATTTTTTTTTACATCATAATTGATATTCTCTAATTGTTTTCTTTTGATTTCCTCTTCATATAGGAGAATTCCCATTTCTACCTCATCTTTTCCTTTTGGGCACACATATAAGTTGTACCTCTTGTACAATTACTTAGAACCCAAAACCTAACTCAAAATACATGAAATCTCAAATGTAAAATTTTCTAAGGTTTATGTCGATGATATTCAAGGTCAACAATGGTTCACCGACTAGAGAATAGAATGAAAGTTTTCTTTCCATGTATATTATTCCTCTATTACTTCCAGTTTCAATATTAAAAGGTTGGCAAAACTGACGAATCTGGCTAATACCAAAGATTAGACTGTTACTCTTTGCGAATAGTTATCTATCAGCTAACTGGAAGTGAAAAGACGCTAATAGGCTATTCTCGGAATAGGAAGTATATCTTCATTTATGAGACCGATAGTTATTCTCCTGTTAGTGGTTATTTATTCGGATGTGAAGAAACCGGCCCTTAGGATAATAATGAATAGGGATCGTTTCTACCCCTCTCACTCTCTATTCACAGTTGATCAGTTATGCCATAAAAATGCTCTTTTAATGACATGAACACCCTGAAAATTATGTAAAGTGTGAACATCCTCATGGTACTAGAAGCTAGAAGTCAACTCCAAAGTCAAATATATGGACCCCAAACACAAAACAAATTCTCAAAAACACGCCCTCCACGTAGGGATACGATTGTACAACGCTTTACCTGAGTAGATAAAACATGTAAGTGACCTCAGACATTTTGCCAGACAGATGAAAGGCATGATTCTTGAGACTGGAAGTGGACTGTGCTGCATTATTCTCAGTCGATAGGGGGAAAGGGGAAAATACTAGAAGAATATTAAGAAGAAAAAATCGAAAAAAAATGAATAAAATAATAATAAAATCTTGTGAAAAATTACACAAAGGCTCTGTGAAATTGCGTCAAAATTCCAGTTTTGTTTTATGTAGGTAGGTACCTAAGTAGTTTGAATTTTATGGAATTGGTATTTTCGATTCATTGGAAAAAAACCAGATGTCTATATCTTCCAAACACTTTGACTCAACCGGAGCATTCAGCCCGCGAACTCTACTTGAAAAGTTCAAAACTCTAGACCTTTTCTTCGTCATCTATATGAGTCCAACCTGATCGTTCAAGACTATTATCGGCACAAAATTCTAAAATTTCAGACATTTGGACAAAATGATATCGCACTTGTTCATAAAATAGAACTCCGCTTCTGGAAAATGTGAGTTGAATGAAATTGATAACTTCTTCATCAACACCGTCCCTGTCTTACAGTCGGACATAGAATTAATGTCTTTTTACTCTGACATACGAAATTTTTTGAGTGATGTGAGTTTTTGAGCGGGTTAATGGATTGATGAGTTGGGAATTATTTATTCCATAGAAGAGTGTGGGCTGTTATGGAATCAATATGGAAACTCTGAAATTGCATCCCTCGTTTCCTTCCCCACATCACACACATAATGTATTCCTGTTTGGTGAATTTCGTTTCTTTGAATCAATGGAAAAAACCACTTATTGTTTCTGTGCCGAAAACGGTTGATCCTTAAGGTTTTTATGGTCTGCGTCCTATAAGTTCAAGTCTTAGGTACTTGAAAGTTAATCTGTTGTCAACTCAAGGAGCATTTGAATAATAACGAGTCTGTCGGCCATATCTACAATTATTAGTGTTGAAAAAATCATAGCTGTGAAATATCACAACTATATATCACTGATGACATATATGTAAGTAAACAATAGTAATAGAAACACAAAGGATGGTGAACGAATAGTTTATTTCACAATAATCAATATCGCTCGATTAACACGTGGTAGTATTTACTAACAAAAATGGCACGCCTGTTACATTCGAGTTTCAGGTTAGAAGTGAAGGAATGATAATGGCGGTATAATGATAATGCTAACCTCTAGACCATAGAGGGTTCATCTTAGAGTAGAGAATAGATCTACGCTTGATATCTTAGAGTAGAGAATAGATCTACGCTTCACTGGCCTCAGCCTGTTATAATCAAAATGTCAATTTCTAGGGATATCAAATTTGAGAATTGCTTACATATATGTAATCCAGCGGCGACTCTGCTTTGTTAGAATACTCCGAAGCTTTGGACTCCATTAATGCTGTCGTTATTTTGGCACATATCGGTCTTTCTATAAGGCTATATCATTTATCTCAATCGACAGAGTTCGACTCACTGATGACGAATCTGTCGAAAAATTCGGGGCTGTCCGTCCGTCCGGCCGTATACACGATAAATCTCGAACGGAACGACCTGGAAACTGCAAATTTTCTGGGTGGGTTCGAATTTCGAATGCCGAGGTTGAGTTCGTTATTGGGCAAAATTCGCCCAGGGGATCCGTAAATATGGCCGCTCGAAATTTTGTTCGGAACAACTGATTCGATCGAAGTGAAATTTTGCACTCAGATGGACAATTACGAGTTCAAGCTACACGCAAAATTTTGTCCAGTTCGCATCACCAGAACCATAGAAACCATAGAGAATTATAACTTTGTAATGGAAAGGCCTAGGAACTTGAAATTTTCAGGATAGGTGTGGATCTCGAATGACGCGATCGCCTTCATCAATTAGCGGAGTGTGACTAGGGGTTCCGTAAATATGGTCGTTTCAAATTTAGTTTTCTTGATCATTTCAAAACTGCGGATTTGATCGTGACGAAATTTTGTATCTTAATGGAGAATGATATATTCAAGCTACATTTTTTCAGATCGCATGATCAGAACCATAGGAACCATTGAAAATTATAACTTTCGAACGGAAAGGCCTAGGGACTTAAAATTTTTTGGGTAGGTTTGGGTCGCGAATTTCGCGGTCATGTTTATCAATTATCGAAATTAGACTAGGGGTTCCGTGAATATGGCTGCTTAAAATATTTTTTTCCTGATAATTTCGAATCTACTTATTGGATTGAAATGAATTTTGACAGCTGTCAAAACCTTTCCAATTGGTTGGCTGACACTGGAGAATGCGAATCTGCCTAAAAGGTGGATGAACGAGCGCTCAAAAGCTCCTGACTTCACGGCAGTGCTTTTCGTAATCTTTTTCAAAAATTTCGAGAAATCCAATAACGGTCACCCATAAAACTAATATATGATCATTTGACATGAGGTTACACCGAGTGAGTGATTTCACACTCTGGATCTTCTTATTTGAATTGAATAACTGAGTCGGTTCACCTAGCCGAAAGAATTGTACTTTCTATTCAGTTCAGAAATCAAGCTTGTCTATGATCACGAATCCAACGATTCAGTCGCTGTCAAATCTCGAAACCTCCTTCGATTTTGTAATCTGGAACACCCTGATAGGGTTTTCTGACAGTTTTAAATGAAATAATATGTGGCAAGTCGACAATAATAAAACGGTTTAAGATTCCACCCGTGGGTCATTTCGGATGTACCATATATGTGTGGCGATATAAAACCTTTTGGATGTGCGCCCCTGTTTTGGGAGCACAGAGTGGGAGAACTTCGATGGTTGGGTGTTGGGTTGACGCATCAATATGATGTGGAGTGGAAGATACATGTGCCGCCGAGCTCCTTGAAATGTTTTTATGGCTTGGGATATCTGTATTTTTCGAAATTTGAGCCGAAAATGATCTCAAACGACTATATTCGACTCACTGATGACGAATCCGTCAGAAAATTCGAGTCTGTCCGTCCGGCCGTCCGTCCGTCCGGACTTATACACGATAACTCTCGAACGGAATGTCCTAGAAACTTGAAATTTTCAGGGTAGGTTCAAATCTCGAATGCCGCGGTTAAGTTCGTTATCGGGCAATATTCGCCTAGGGGTTCCGCAAATATGGCCGCTCGAATTTTTGTTTTCCTGATTATTTCGAAACTATTGATTCGATCGAGGTGAAATTTTGTACTCAGATGGAGAATGAGGTTTTCAAGCTACATGTGAAATTTTGTCCAGATCGCATGACCGGAACCATAGAAACCATAGAAAATTATAACTTTCGAACGGAAAGGCCTAGAGACTTGAAATTTTCAGGATAGGTGTAGATCTCGAATGTTGCGGTCACGTTCATCAATGAGCAAAATTTGATTATGGGTTCCGTAAATATGGTCGTTCAAAATTCAGTTTTCCTGATAATTTCAAAACTATGTATTCGATCGTGACGAAAATTTGTATTTGAATTGAGAATGATATATTCGAGCTACACTTTGTCCAGATCGCATTATCAGAACCATAGAAACCATAGAAAATCATAACTTCCGAACGGAAAGGCCTAGGGACTTAAAATTTTCAGGATAGGTTCGGATCGCGAATTGTGCGGTCACGTTCATCAATGAGCAAAATTAGACTAGGGGTTCCGTAAATATAGCCGTTCCAACTATTTTTTTCCTGATAATTTCGGAAGTACTTATTGGATTGGGATGAAATTTCGCACATAGATGGAGAATGATATATTCAAACTACGTGGGAAATTTTGTCCAGATCGCATTACCAAGACAATAGATACCCCAGAAAATTCTAGCGAGTTATTGAAAAAAAAATTGGTCACCTAAAGCACTGACGTGAATTCTGGATTTTCGCCTCAGTATGAATTTTTTTTGACAGCTGTCAAAATCTTTCCAGTTGGTTTCTAACACTGAATAATGCGAATCTACCTACAAGGTGCATCTACGAGCGCTCAAAAGCTCCTGCCTTCACGGCAGTGCTTTTTTATAAGTGTGTAGCTTTACTGAAAACTCAAATCGATATCAAGTTCTTACCCCTCCGTCATATTTCTTGAAAATTTCATTCATTCCAAATTTTCAATGTAACATCTCATTCATTCCAAACTGTAAATAGTGTAAATCATCATTTCATTCATTCCATTTGTGAGTTGAAAAGTACAACACGTTATACGTTGTTTGTGTGTCTTACTGCCAGGATAGGTTCATGTTTTATATATTGCTCTCTAATTCTGGCCCTGTATTATTTTGCTAAGTTAAATTACGTTAACCTGGCGAACGTGAGAAATTTCAAGGGTTTTTTCAATAGCGGTCGATCAGGAAAATTATTTTATCTAATTTTGAAACTAATTAAATACGTATAAGAGGCATTTATTCTATAAATATATCAGTTATGGTTTTAGTTCTGTTCATAATTACAACCCCACCAGATGATGCGGAACTATATAAGTACATCAAAACAATTACATCGGTTCTATCTGCAAGCAAATATTTTCCATCCTCAATCTCGTAAACAAGAGGAGTTTGGGATGCGTATTTACTCTGAACAATTCCTCATTTAGCATCGAGATGAGGAACAATCTGGTATTCAGAATGCAAAGATGACACAGAACGAATAGAATTCTTACTCTGCGATGACAACATTAAATAAACACGCTGCCAGAACTGACAGCCAAAGTAAATAACCGAACCCGTTAGTATTTTAATTCATTTAAACTGTGAAAAAGATGTTTGATGCTCTCGCGTTCGGATAAAACGGATGGAAAAAGGGCTACCTGACAGTTGTTTTGCCAGGTTTTAAGTATATGAAAAACTTGCAAGAGCTTAAAGACGGACGAACAAACAACAAGAAAATTCGAAAAAAATTACTGGAATTATTAATGGCTCATTATTTTCGTAATTCGGTCTGCCTTAAATCAGAGGCGGAACGACTGAAGGGGTAACGGTGCAAAAGCTCCGTGATCCCCGATCTGACATGACCCCGGGCAGGGAACAAAAATAAAAGCGATTTGCTGAATTGTTTTTCATGTAGCCGATTTTTGGACGGATAAAGATGCAATGACTAACGTATCTTTTTGACAATGCAGTGTAATTCTTCCGGCACTACGACTAATGACTGTTATGAAATGTTCTCCCAATTCACAACCCATCAAGAAAATACAAATATAATTGTTCGCTATTCTTATCTTCAATATCTCGCTTCTTGCTTCTACAGTATATAACTTTATTGCCTCCCATCGCTTGAAGGTTGTAGCGATTTTGTTTCGCTTTTTCCAGATGTTCAAACTGAACCCAAAAATAAGAAGGAGGCAGAAAAAATATGTACTATACCTATATTTCAATTTTTTATGCGACACCTCATAATTATCTCAACAAAATTTATCAATGAATACAATTCATAACCCTAATACCCAAGAACTTATAAAATCTGCACCATATCCTTTGTTGATGAGACCATTGATGTGGTTTCTACATATTTTATTCGAGTTTCGAATTTTTTATGCAATAAATCCCACAATCAATCACTTATATACATCATCAACATAAAAGTAGTATAGTTCCGATGCGTTCATATTGAAAATTGTGTAAGTCTAAAGATCTCTCGGATTGCTTTAAATTTTCATCTGTATGAATGTATTTTTTTCAATTATTTTGTTAGTAACACCAAAATATTGTATTCAATGTAATATTTATCCAATATCCCCCTCATCATGTCAACCATGTATTCTCTTTGATGTTTTTCCTTTTTCGGAACTAAATACCTCTATTTGGTTTTATAGAATATACATAGTTTATAACTTTGTCAACATCAATGTTTATATCAATTCTATAAGTTTAATTATTTCTGTTCATTTCAATTGATTGAACATATAAAGAAAACTTCTTCCATATGTTCATATCTTTAATTCATTTCTTGATTATTAGTTATTTCATTTTCGTTAATTTTTTTGAGAGCTCGTACTACTTACACGAGGGCTATATCATTACGTCACGATGTCTGTATTTTCGAATTTTGAGCCTAAAATGGTCTCAAACGATTATGTTCGACTCACTGATGACGAGTCCATCGGAAAATTCGAGTCTGTCCGTCCGGCCGTAAGTAGGATAACTCTCGAACGGATCAACCTAGGGACTTGAAATTTTCAGTGTAGGTTCAGATCCCAAATGCCTCGGTTGAGTTCGTTAATGGGCCAAATTCCACCAGGGGTTCCGTAAATATGGCCGTTCTAAGTTTTGTTTCCCTGATTACTTGAAAACTACAGATTCGATCGAGATGAAATTTTGCACTCGAATGGAAAATGAGGTGTCCAAGCCACATGCGAAATTTTGTCCCGATCGCATGACCAGAACCATAGAAACCATAGAAATTTGTAACTTTTGAACGGAAATGCCTAGGGACTTGAAATTTTCAGGATAGGTGTGGATCTCGAATGTCGTGATCACGTTCATCTATGAGCAACATTATACAAGGGGTTCCGTAAATACGGTCGTTTGAAATTTTGTTTTCTCGATAAATTCGAAACTACGGATTCGATCGAGATGAAATTTTGTATTTTAATCGAGAATGATATATTGAAGCAATATTTTGTCCAGATCGCATGACCCGAACCATAGAAACCATAGGAAATTGTAACATTTGAACGGAAAGGCCTAGGAACTTGAAATTTTCAGGGTGGGTTTGGATCACGAATATCGCGGTAACGTTCATAAATGAGCAAAATGAGACTAGGGGTTCCGTAAATATGGCCGTTCAAAATATTTTTTTCCCGATAGTTTCGGAACTACTGATCGGATTGGAATGAAAGTATGCACCTAGCTGAGGAATAATGTATTCAAACTACGTGCAAAATTTTGTCCAGACCGCATCACCAAGACCATAGAAAATGTAGAAAATTCTAGCGAATTATCGAAACAAAACTGATCAGCTGAAGCACTGACATGAAGTCTGGAGTTTCGCCTAAGTTTCAGAATTTTTTTTACAGCTGTCAAAAATTCCTTCAATTGGTTTCTAAAACTGGAAAATGCGAATCTACCTACAAGGTGCATGTACGAGCGCTCAAAAGCTGCTGCCTTCACGGCAGTGCTTTTCGTAATTTTTTTCCATCTTTTTGAGCGCTCGTACTACTTACACGAGGGCTATATCATTTCATTACGATGTCTGTATTTATCGAATTATGAGCTGAAAATGTGCCGTAAACACGATAACTCTCGAACGGACCAACCTAGAGACTTGAAATTTTAAGTGTGGGTTCAGTTCCCGAATGCCTCGGTTAAGTCTGTTAATGGGCCGAATTCCAACAGGGGTTCCGTAAATATGGCCGTTCAAAGTTTTTTTCTCCTGATTACTTGAAAACTACAGATTTGATCGAGATGAAATTTTGTACTCAGATGGAGAATTACATCTGTGTTCAAGCTACATGCAAAATTTGGTCCACCTCGTATGACCAGAACCATAGAAATAATAGAAAATTGTAACTTTAGAACGGAAACGCCTAGGGACTTGAAATTTTCAGGATAGGTGTGAATCTTGAAAGTCGTGATCAAATTCATCTATCAGAAAAATTATACTAGGGGTTCCGTAAATATGGTCGTTTGAAATTGAAACTACAGATTCGATCGTGACGAAATTTTGAATACTAATGGAAAATGATATATTCGAGCTACATTTCTCCAGATCGCATGACCAGAACCATAGAAACCATAGAAATAACTTTCGAACGGAAAAGCCTAGGGACTTGAAATTTTTAGGATAGGTGTGGATTTGAAATGTCGCGTTCACGTTCATCAATGAGCAGAATTATACTAGGGGTTCCGTAAATACGGTCGTTCGAAATTTTGTTTTCTCGATAATTTCGAAACTACGGATTCGATCGAGATAAAATTTTGTATTTAAATCGAGAAAGATATATTGAAGCAACATTTTGTCCAGATCGCATAACCAAAACCATAGAAACCATAGAAAAATATAACTTCCGCAGGGAACGGCCTAGGAACTTGAAATTTTCAGGGTAGTTTTCGATCGCAAATGTCGCGGTCACGTTCATCAATGAGGAAAATTAGACTAGGGGTTCCGTAAATATGGCCGTTCAAAATATTTTTTTCCTGACAACTTCGAAACTACTGATTGGATTGGAATGAAATTTTTCACCTAGCTAAAGAATAATGTATTCAAACTACATGCGAAATTTTGTCCAGATTGCATTACCAAGTCCATAGATACCGTAGAAAATTCTAGCGAATTATCGAAAGAAAATTGGTCAGCTGAAGCACTGACATGAAGTCTGGGATTTCGCCTAAGTTTGAGAATTTTTATGACAGCTGTCGAAAATTCCTTCAATTGATTTCTGAAACTGGAGATTGCGAATCTACCTACAAGGTGGATTTACGAGCGCTCAAAAGCTCCTGACTTCACGGCAGTGCTTTTATAACGTGACCGCGATATTCGCGATCCAAACCCACCCTGAAAATTTCAAGTTCCTAGGCCTTTCCGTTCAAAAGTTACAATTTTCTATGGTTTCTATGGTTCTGGTCATGCGATCTGGGAAAAATATTGCTTTAATATAACATTCTCGATTAAAATATGAAATTTTATCTCGATCGAATCCGTAGTTTCGAAATTATTTTGAAACCAAAATTTCAAACGACCGTATTTACGGAACCCCTAGTATAATTCTGCTCATTGATAAACGTGAACGCGACATTTCAGATCCACACCTATCCTGAAAATTTCAAGTCCCTAGGCCTTTCCGTTCGAAAGTTATGATTTTCTATGGTCATGTGATCTGGAGAGGTGTAGCTCGAATATATCATTCTTCATTAGTATACAAAATTTCGTCACGATCGAATCTGAAGTTTTGAAATTATCAAGAAAACCAAATTTCAAACGACCATATTTACGGAACCCCTAGTATAATTTTGCTCATAGATGAAAGTAATCACGACAATCGAGATCCACACCTATCCTGCAAATTTCAAGTCCCTAGGCGTTTCCGTTCAAAAGTTACAATTTTTAATGGTTTCTATGGTTCTGGTCATGCGATCTGGACAAAGTTTCACATGAAGGTTGAACATCTCATTCTCCATTTAAGTGCAAAGTTTCATATTGATCGAATCTGTCGTTTCAAAGTTATCAGGAGAACAAAATTTTGAACGGCCATATTTACGGAACCCCTGATGGAATTCTGCCCATTAACGAACTTAACCGAGGCATTTGGGATCTGAACCTACACTGAAAATTTCAAGTCTCTAGGTTGATCCGTTCGAGAGTTATCGTGCTTACGGACGGCCGGACGGAAAGACGGACAGACGGACAGACTAAAATTTTACGACGGATTCGTCATCAGTGAGTTGAACTCTATCGTTTGAGACCATTTTCGGCTCAAAATTCGAAAAATACAGACATCGTGACGAAATGATATAGCCCTCGTGTAAGTTGTACGAGCGCTCAAAAATTATGAAAAGCACTGCCGTGAAGGCAGGAGCTTTTGAGCGCTCGTACATGCACCTTGTATGTAGATCCGCATTTTCCAGTTTTGGAAACCAATTGAGGAAATTTTTGACAGCTGTCAAACAAATTTTCAAACTAATGCGAAAATCCAGACTTCAAGTCAGTGCTTCAGGTGACCAATTCTTTTTTCGATAATTCGCTAGAATTTTCTATGGTATTTATGGTCTTGGTAATGCGATCTGGACAGAATTTCCCATGTAGTTTGAATATATTAACATTCATCTGCGAAATTTCATTCCAATCCAATGATGAGTTTCGAAATTATCAGAAAAAAAATAGTTTTGAACAGCTATATTCACGGAACTCCTAGTCTAATTTTGCTCATTGATGAACGTGACCGCGAAATTCGCGATCCTAACCTATCCTGAAAATTTCAAGTCCCTAGGCCTTTCCGTTCGAAAGTTATGATTTTCTATGGTTTCTATGGTCCTGGTCATGCGATTTGAAAAAAATGTAGCTCGAATATATCATTCTCAATTTACATACAAAATTTCGTCACGATCAAATCCATAGTTTTGAAATTATGAAGAAAACTGAATTTCAAACGGCCATATTTACGGAACCCCTAGTCTAATTCTGCTCATTTATGAACGTGACTGCGACATTCGAGATCCACAACTATCCTGAAAATTTCAAGTCCCTAGGCCTTTCCATTACAAAGTTATAATTTCCTATGGTTTCTATGGTTCTGGTCATGCTAGCTAGACAAAATTCTGCATGTAGTTTAAGCACGCAATTCTCCATCTGAGTGCAAAATTTCACCTTGATCGAATCAGTAGTTTCGAAGTAATCAGAAAAACAAAATTTCGAGCAGCCATATTAACGGAACCCCTCGGCGAATTTTGCCCAATAACGAAGTTAACCGCGGCATTCGAGATTCGAACCTACCCTGAAAATTTCAAGTTTCTAGGACCTTTCGTTCTAGAGTTATCGTGTATACGGACGGACGGACGGACAGACGAACAGACTCGAATTTTCCGACGGATTCGTCATCAGTGAGTCGAACATAGTCGTTTGAGACCATTTTCGGCTCAAAATTCGAGAAATACAGACATCGTGACGAAATGATATAGCCCTCGTGTAAGTAGTACGAGCGCTCAAAAATGCTACCTTTTCCTTGTTGTGATTTCCATGTCAAGGTCGGACGGACGGACAGACGGCCGGACGGACAGACTCGAATTTTCCGACGGATTCGTCATCAGTGAGTCGAACCTCATATCCCAATGGCGGACATTATACTTATTGGTCTGTAATTTTCAACATTGTTGATCGGGCCACTTTTATGTATTGGAACTATGGAAGAGATTTTCCACCTTTCAGGAAACGTTGAGCTGGACAGTGAAAAGTTGAAAATGTAGTGGAGAGGTGGGGCCAAAGAATGCGCACAATTTCTCAGGAAAACAGGAGGAATGCCATCCGGCCCAGTACCCTTCGAACAATCAATTGAACTCAGGGCAGCCAACAACTCCTCCAATTCAATGGTTATACCCTGCAGATAGTTACTACCATATAAGTCTTGGATATTATTGACATCCGGATAATTTTGACCGCCAGGCTCATAGACCTTTTGAAAAAAACTTGCAAAAAGCCTCGATATGTCCTCCGAGGTATTCCCCTTCTCCTGGCGAAGCGCCATCTCCGCAGGAAAGCGTGACTGCCTTTTTTATGCGAAACATATCTGAAAAAGTGCTTCGAATTGGCGGCTAGATCAAGCTCAATTCTTTCCAAATATTTCGAACGATCAGCAGATATTAGTCTTTTACAGAGAGAACGTAAGTTCTTAAAAGAGCAAAAATCGTTCAAATTATGATATTTTTTCCATTTTTTGTGAATTTTGTTTTTTTTTCTAACCAAATGTACCGTTTTCATTGGGAAGAAGACTGGAAATTTTTGATTAACTTTGATCTTAGGAATATTTTCTACCATAATATCGTCTACAATTCCATAAAAATTATCTATCTTAACATTATCACCCTTGAGGACAAAATCCCAGTCCATTGCCGCCAACCTATCATTTAATTCATCATAATTGGCCTTTTTGAAGTTGAACTTGAAAAAGCTGATGGCATCTCCTAAATATTGAGTAACACCAACATCAAACAAAAACTCTAAGGCTGGATGATGTTCGTCCTCCATAACAAATGGGGATTCATTTCTCATTAAGTGTTTGATACCAACATCCGTGCACAGTACGAGATCAAGAATTTTTCTATTTTTGTTAGCAATATTGTTAAACTGAGCAAGTTCCATGAAACAAAGAGTGTCAATTATTCCAGAAGCAGCATCATCAATATTACTGTTTAACAGAGCATTGTCGCCATTTTGACTTACCCAATTGACAGTGGGGCAGTTAAAATCACCGCACATTAATATGATTTCATCGCCAATGCCAAATTCATTTGATTCGAGTTGGGATACAAATGATGCAGACGCAGATACGTCACCTGGTGGAAGATAGACGCAGCACAAAAACACTTTTACACCATTGATCATGACCATGAGCCACATATCTTCGGCCTCACTATTGAAGTTCATCAGGGGTTCCGGTTTAAGCCAATTTGCAACAGCCACAAGCACCCCGCCACCGTCCCTTTTCAGGGAAGAGCTGGATCCACGATCCCTCCTGAATATCGAATAAAAGTCACTGTCAATCAACTCACAACTATCCACAGTTTCATTCAGCCAGGATTTTGTTATGAATACAATGTCGTGATGATTTGATTCAATATTTTCTCTATTATGATTCAGTTTGGTTCGCAAACCACGAACGTTCTGATAAGCAACATGTAAAGCCATAAATAATCACATCGACAAAAAAATATTTGAGCACAATTATGTAGAATTTTTTTTTTTTTAATTTTATTTATTTATTTTTCTTTTTTTATTTTTTCATAATCTTTATATCAGTCTCGCTGAGTATCTGCAGAACTCTAGAGCTGTCATCCCACCGTGCAAAGATACTGCCATTCTGAACCCATACATACTAGAAATTGTTATCCCGAGCAGCCATTCTAGCATTCTTATATAGTATTTTATTCCTTGTTGTGAGATGTTCATTTATATAACACATTGGGGCAATATTATCAACCCTGAAGCCCTGTTTGCCACCCTGCTCAGCACGCCTTAGCTTGACCGCCGACAAAAAATTCTGCTTGTCAAATTTTGACTTGAACTTGGCGAACTTGGCGATTATATTCTTGGGCTTATTAGGCAACCTCGTCGGCACCCTGGTGACGAAATCCAACTTTTCCGGCTTGATCTCGTATCTCACGAAAAAACCAATATTGGTCATTATTTCCATCAAGTTTTCATTGTTTCTCTCTGGAACGTCCATTATTTAACGTTATTTTCCCTTGAATGTTGTTCCAAGCTGTCTAATCTTTGAATAAGATTGGAAATTGCCTTCTTCATTGACTCATTTTCCACTTTCAGTTGATTTGTAAGCTTAATTGTTTCATCCAACTTCGACAACTTCCGCTCAAAATCAGTGATTTTACCAGAGCAGAATTCTACCGAGGTTCGAAGCTCACTCACTCACTCACATTAACAAACCTAACCGAGGCATTTGGGATCTGAACCTACACTGAAAATTGCAAGTCTCTAGGTTGATCCGTTCGAGAGTTATCGTGCTTACGGACGGCCGGACGGACAGACTCGAATTTTCCGACGGATTCGTCATCAGTGAGTCGAACATAGTCGATTGAGACCATTTTCGGCTCAAAATTCGAAAAATACAGACATCGTGACGAAATGATATAGCACTCGTGTAAGTAGTACGAGCGCTCAAAAAGATATTTATTTCCAAGATAACAATATATATATATATAATGTGGAATAGAGAAACGTCCCAGAATACTACCCTGTATGACTCTTCTTCTGATGTGAAGGATGACTCTTCTACGATTTTTACGATTTGATTCCTATTGGTAAAATAGCTTAGGTTCGAGCTCTTTGTCTCTAATTCCATAATATTCAAGTTTTCTTAGTAACAGATTATGATCTACGCAGTCGAAGGCTTTTGATAGATCCATAAACAGACCTCTGTATGAAGTTCCATTATCTAAATTATCATGATAAAATACATTGCGATAGTTCGAAAATAGCCGTTTTCTTATTTTTATTCTTAGTGAAGCCATGCTTGTGTCAGTTTGGATGTTGTGTTTTTGAGCGCTCGTACTACTTACACGAGGGCTATATCATTTCGTCATGATGTCTGTATTTTTCGAATTTTGAGCCGAAAATGGTCTCAATCGACTATGTTCGACTCACTGATGACCAATCCGTCGGAAAATTCGAGTCTGTCTGTCCGTCCGTCCGTAAGCACGATAACTCTTGAACGGAACAACCTAAAGACTTGAAATTTTCAGAGTGGGTTCAGTTCCCGAATGCCTCGGTTGAGTTCGTTAATGGGTCAAATTCCACAAGGGGTTCCGTAAATATGGCCGTTCAAAGTTTTGTTTCCCTGATTACTCGAAAACTGCAGATTTGATCGAGATGAAATTTTGCAATCAAATGGAAAATGAGGTGTTCAAGCTACATGTGAAATTTTGTCCAGATCGCGTGACCAGAACCATAGAAACCATAGAAAATTGTAACTTTTGAACGGAAACGCCTAAGGACTTGAAATTTTCAGGATGGGTGTGGATCTCGAATGTCGTGATCGCGTTCATCTATGAGCAAAATTATTCTAGGGGTTCCGTAAATATGGTCATTTGAAATTTAGTTTTCTTGATAATTTCAAAACTACAGATTCGATCGTGACGAAATTTTGTATACTAATGGAGAAATTTATATTCAAACTACATTCCTCCAGATCACATGACCAGAACCATAGAAACCATAGAAAATCATAACTTTCGAACGGAAAGGCCTAGGGACTTGAAATTTTCAGGATAGGTGTGGATCTGAAATGTTGCGTTCACGTTTATCAATGAGCAGAATTATACTAGGGGTTCCGTAAATACGGTCGTTTGAAATTTCGGTTTCTCGATAATTTCGAAACTACGGATTCGATCGAGATGAAATTTTGTGTTTTAATCGAGAATGATACATTAAAGCAATATTTTTTCCAGATCGCATGACCACAACCATAGAAACCATAGAAAATTGTAACTTTTGAACGGAAAGGCCTAGGAACTTGAAATTTTCAGGGTGGGTTTGGATCGCGAATATCGCGGTCACGTTCATCAATGAGCAAAATAAGACTAGGGGTTCCGTAAATATGGCCGTTCAAAATATTTTTTTCCTGATAGTTTCGAAACTACTGATCGGATTGGAATGAAATTATGCACCTAGCTGAGGAATAATGTATTCAAACTACGTGCAAAATTTTGTCCAGATCGCATCACCAAGACCATATATACCGTAGAAAATTCTAGCGAATCATCGAAAAAAAATTGATCAGCTGAAGCACTGACATGAAGTCTGGAGTTTCGCCTAAGTTTCAGAATTTTTTTGATAGCTGTCGAAAATTCCTTCAATTGATTTCTAAAACTGGAAAATGCGAATCTACCTACAAGGTGCATGTACGAGCGCTCAAAAGCTCCTGCCTTCACGGCAGTGCTTTTCGTAATTTTTTGAAAAAGCTCATGAGGTGGTTCGATAAAACTTTCTCAAATATTTTGTAGAAGGATGACAAAAGCGACATGGGACGGTAGTTTCCGTAGTCGACTGTAGATCAAATTTTGTGAATTGGCTTGATCACTGCAAGTTTCAAATCCTGTGGACACATAACGTTTCATGATGCAAGTTGCTATGTGTGTAGTACTGAATCATCTGTTTGGTATCAGTTGCATCTTGCAGCGATGCAGAGTCTGGAGCCTGGAATCCCATTTTGGTCGGCGATGCCTAGTCGGTGATGCAAGTTTCAGCGTGTATAGAATTGCGTCGATGCGAAGCCGAATAATTTTACTTCATAGTTGAGGAGAAATCGCAGCAGAAAGCTTTGAATCTTCATTACTATTACGAGTAGCTTAATATCTCAGCGTTACAGCCAGTGTTTCTTCTGCAGTAACAGACTCCCTCATTTGAATAACATTTACTTTCGATAAACCATCTTTTGGACCATATTTTTTATTTCCTTCTTCTTTTAGATAATATAAAGAGTGCCTCATTCTTCGTGATAACGCCCTTGTTTTAATAATAACTTCACCCGACTGTTCTTGTGTTTCATGAACATCGAGTTCGAGTCGATTCAGGCATCGCAACAGGTTTAGATTTGAGTAGGGGCTTGTACAACTGATGCAAGTTTCATGAATCCTTGAGTCGATTCGTGGCATCGCAGCATGTTTCAGCGTGTGTAGGCCGCTTAAGTCTATGGTTTAACCCGATAATCGGAATCGGCGATCTTAGCATATGGAAACTAACCTGACATTTGTCAACGTTTATTGGTAATTGATGAGATTTATCCGATTATGCCATTTGCAATGGTGGCGATTACCCTCCTCAAGTAGGGGCTATGAGATTGGTAGAATATTCAATGAAGGGATGAAAATCGTCCAAACGGAATGAGCTTACTTACTGGTGAGATACCAACTACATATGGGCAAAGAGACCTCAGTTATTTGTATGTTATGTGAATCAGGAGCTTGAACCACCTAACAGTAACTCTGCAAATATCAATCAATTTACATCCGCAGAAATGAAATGGAGGTCCCTTAGGGAAATTATTTGATAGCTGAAGAATTCCGCGAGATCTAAGGCATCAGTAATTGTATGGTGATGCATAAAACATTATATGACCGCGGTGCCGAGAGGTCCTTTGAGACCAAACAACATCCATATTTTCAAATAATAATAATGGTATCATACCAACATTCTTGTTACTCTATTATCTCTCACTTCGATAGATTTTCGGCAATGAATTTTTGATGTGTAATTTCTCAATTTTCAACCCATAAAATGTTTTTACCAAGCCTAGAAATAGCTTTTATAGTTCTCGATGAAATTATTGAACACATGAAGAACAGTTATCTTCATTCGATTTTATATGTATTATAAATTTCTTATTCATTATCTGTACTCAGCTTCAAATTGCTGCACTCATTGTTCTGGACTTTATTTCCTCGAATCTAGGCCAACCCAAGAACTTCCCCAAACCAGCTGTCATTCAAATACAACCTTTTCACGGCAGCTGATCACCCAATCACCCGGAGGCGGTTTATCGTTCTTCTCGAGATTACTCCGAATGAAATATAATTTCTCCATCTCGGAACGTACCCCCGGAGTTCATCCAACCCGAGGCGGCCGCGACGCGAACAAAAGAAATCTAAAATCATCGTCGTATTTCGAACCCATCGATGGGTTATTTTAATAACTTTTTATTAAGGAGGCAACATTAACAGAAAGCTGCTCTTCGTCCTGAAGAATAATCTCCTCGTTTCTATATAAATAAAATACCTCGCCTGCCCACACGCGCTATTGCCTTCTCTCTCTTTCAACCACTTCGCGGGGGCGGTGTTGCCGTATCTTCCAATTCTTACCCATCTTCAGGGATGTCTTCGAAGAGTACCTATTCTGGAATTATATCAATTTTCGGATTATTATTTGCAGAATGCAACAAATTGTGTCTCATTAATATCAAACAATAATTAGGCGATCTTTTTTGACCTTTTGGATGTTGAAATGAAATATATATTTTCAATGTGTTCCTAATATCCTAATTCTAATCAAAGTCGTTTTCCCGCTCTGGTGGATGCACTTACATCGGGTTCTTCTAGAGCTATGGGGTTCAGTCGTTTATTAAGAATGCAATGTCTTTTAGATCCACTATAGTTTTCATCCTGAAGTATTATGAATCGCGCATGAAAAGTTGTCATGTTGTCGCCAGTGTGGCGTGACCAGAACATAGTAAACATTAACAGAAACGTCGTGAAAATGAGAGTACCTTTAGCCCACCAGTGACAAGAATCTTATAGGTAATGAAGATATCTCTAAACTTTGCAATTATTACAACGAAAACTATAATTTTTATCCTCACTGAACTTACACAATCCCAGAAGTACTTATCTTGAACCAACAACAATGCTGTTCGATCTCAGTCCCTGATCATCAACTTTTCATTAACAGTCAACCCTTTCAATAGAATTGCGATGAAATAATTCAGATATAATGCTTTGATATTTCCAGGTAAAGAGTCCAGTAGAAAGATAGTCCGAGTCAAGGTTCACCGAAAATACACACATCGGAAAAGTCTAGGAATATTCTTTGAATAATAAGCAATCTTCAAGAATAAAATGACTCCACTGACTCCACAATACTTATCGAACAACACTCGGAACAACAGGATTTCAAAAAATTACGAAAAGCACTGCCGTGAAGGCAGGAGCTTTTGAGCGCTCGTACGTGCACCTTGTAGGTAGATTCGCATTTTCCAGTTTTAGAAATCAATTGAAGGAAATTCGACAGCTGTCGAAAAATTCTGAAACTTAGGCGAAACTCCAGACTTCATGTCAGTGCTTCAGCTGATCAATTTTTTTTCGATAATTCGCTAGAATTTTCTACGGTATCTATGGTCTTGGTAATGCGATCTGGACAAAATTTCGCACGTAGTTTGAATACATTATTCCTCAGCTAGGTGCAAAATTTCATTCCAATCAAATTGGTAGTTTCGAAATTATCAGGAACAGAATATTTTGAACGCCCATATTTACGGAACCCCTAGTCTAATTTTTCTCATTGATGAACGAGACCGTGAAATTCGCGATCCAAACCCACCCTGAAAATTTCAAGTCCCTAGGCCTTTCCGTTCGAAACTTATGATTTTCTATGGTTTCTATGGTTCTGGTCATGAGATCTGGAAAAATATTGCTTCAATATATCATTCTCGATTAAAATATGAAATTTTATCTCGATCGAATCCGTACTTCCGAAATTATCGAGAAACCAAAATTTCAAACGACCTTATTTACGGAACCCCTAGTATAATTCTGCTCATTGATAAACGCGTGAACGCGACATTTCAGATCCACACCTATCCTGAAAATTTCAAGTCCCTAGGCCTTTCCGTTCGACAGTTATGATTTTCTATGGTTTCTATGGTTCTGGTCATGTGATCTGGAGAAATGTAGCTTGAATATATCATTCTCCATTAGTATACAAAATTTCGTCACGATCGAATCTGTAGTTTTGAAATTATCAAGAAAACTAAATTTCAAACGACCATATTTACGGAACCCCTAGTATAATTTTACTCATAGATAAACGTCATCACGACATTCCAGAACCTCACCTATCCTGAAAATTTGAAGTCCCTAGGCGTTTCCGTTCAAAAGTTACAATTTTCTATGGTTTCTATGGTTTTGGTCATGCGATCTGGACAAAATTTCACATGTAGCTTGAAAATCTCATTCTCCATTTGAGTGCAAAATTTCATTTTGATCAAATCTGTAGTTTCAAAGTAATCAGGAGAACAAAATTTTGAACGGCCATATTTACGGAACCCCCTGTGGAATTCTGCCTATTAACGAACTCAACCGAGGCATTTGGGATTCGAACCTACACTGAAAATTTCAAGTCTCTAGGTTGATTCGTTCGAGAGTTATCGTGCTTATGGACGGACGGCCGGACGGACGGACGGACGGACGGACAGACTCGAATTTTCCGACGGATTCGTCATCAGTGAGTCGAACATAGTCGATTGAGACCATTTTCGGCTCAAAATTCGAAAAATACAGACATCGTGACGAAATGATATAGCCCTCGTGTAAGTAGTACGAGCGCTCAAAAAGTGACAATTTTTGAAAAAAAATGTGAAGAATTACTAAAAATCGAAGTTTTCATCCAGTTTTTATTTTTTGTCACTTATTGAACGCGGGTTTGGATAGCCATTTAATAATTTTCTCCCTGACACTGCATGAACTCCCATTCGAAGAGGAAGTTGAATTTGGAAGCAGAAAATATGTACCTAATGGTAGATGGTGGCTTTCTATTGCATGAAGTTGTGTAGGTTAAAAGCACAATACTAACGTTCCAGGATGCCTGTCAGGCCTATGTGAACTATGTACTGAACCACGTTGGGAGCAGTACCACCTGAACCTATCCTAGTGTTAGGCTGCTGAAAGAGCTGGTTACATTCATCCACCAGCCTATTCTTCCCTATGTCGAGAGATTTCAGCTCAGCCAAAAATCATTCTTGGCTAATGACATCGACGGAAACAATCTCAATTTTATGTTGATGGCATGAATGGTGGAAACTGAGATTGAGGTGTAACAGGCAATCGAAGACACTGACACCAAGATCAATCCGGAAGGCTGCTGAATATAACGGATATTATAGGGGAAGATGTCGATTTTCATCGTTGTAACCACTGTTCTCGCATATGCCTTCCAGAAAAATATCTTCTTCTTCGGAAGAGCACTTCCATCTTTTATTCGGCAGCTTCTTGCAAGATCGGCTCATATATCCTGTTCCTTCACGCAGGAGAAGGAAAGAAGCAAGTCTGCAAGCTCTAAGAGAAGAACATTTCTTTACACTGTTTGACTGCAACCATCAAAGACTATCAGCTGTCACTAATTTCAGAATATAGGCAGGGGAGATATTTTTGGTGGCACTGTATGGAGGAAACATGGAAAGTGCCAAACTGAAAGAACTTCGATGCCAATTGTGCAGTCAGTCTATGGGTAGGCCAAAGTTCTAGCCAGCGAGACTCATTTCTACCAAATATGCTGCCACCCACTATGCTTATCGCACCTGCCTTGAAGTCCAGGTTTGGATAAGTAATGAGGTCATTACCCTTCAATTAAGGAAAGGTCAATGTCAAGGAGTGTGGTTTCTATCAATGTCCCTCGAAACACAGCCCTGGACAACATTCTGCCATTTTTGACTTTGCTGTTCTCTTCTCTCTGCAAGAACTCCGCTGGTTGTGGTTGCGAAAATCCATCTGAGCCTGACCTTCAGGAGGATGAAGAGGAGGTTTTCAACTGCCAAGCTGATTCCGATGCAGACAAAAAATAAGGAGAAAAGTCAAACAATTCAACGCAGATTGCTAGTTCCATTATTTGCATCGGTGCCTGGAAACCCAGTTTCCGTTAACTTTTTCACTAGTGTCTGGCAGAAAAACTTGTTTTGGAACTGATGAATAGAATACATCTAGGATCTAAGCAAAATTAATTGTATTCCTGAACTTTTTCCAAATATCCTTTGACTTCGCTGATGTGTTTGTATACTGCTTGAAAAGATTCTGGGGAAAATTAAAAACAAGAAGAGAGATTTTTGGGAAAAAGGGGATGTAATCATTCAAATTAACTAACTGTTACTGGAGTTTCGCTCCTTGGAGATCTACGAAATCGAAATACTCACCTAAATCAACATTTCTTCAGAAATCATTAGGCCTGCTTCTGCCTTTGGTTTTATTTGGAAGCTTTCAGCATGTGTCTTTACACATTCATTAATGGGTTATGCTTTTGCCATACCACATGGAGGTCTGAGGGTTCTGTACCATTGACGGGCTCTGTTCGACCAATTCGTCAGCTTTATCATTTCCATGTTTCCTAAAATCAATGTAACTATGTTGAGCTTGGCCTGTTCGTTTGAGAATTGAGCACAGTCAAACATGAGTTTGGACAGAGAAAATGGCAGTAGACAAACCTTGTTATTCTATTTTGCTACACATTCACTATTGAATTAGCTAGTCATACTGTGGTGGGATACGCGAGGCTCATTGGGACCTCCTTTGGTTTTGCTATCAATCTATTGAATCCAGCTCTAACTTCTTCGATACATCCGTATACCATACTGGTGGGTATTTCTGTCTGCCAGAATAAACGGTATGATGGTTTATTGGATATCCATGCTTGTATAGAAAATCGTTAGTAGGGTCGATAAGAATTATGTTTTAGTAGGTATTTCTTGAGTGTACGTATGAACAGCCTTGAAAAGATGTACGACTTAAATCATTTTATCTCATTTTATCATAAGCAATGTTATATATATCATTGGAATGCTTGGAAATAGCTTTTTTTCTCCGGATAACACCAGAGCATAGCCATAAGAACTTATTATACAACATCCTTTCTTATTTAATTTAATCGGCATAAAAGTTATTTATACAGAAAAACCCGGTGCATGAACACCCTTCTGACGTTGGACCTCCATAGACGAATTGTCAATATCGAATATTATTATTATTTTGTTTCTGAAAAATGCATTCTGAATGTTACATAAGAGACTTCTTACTGAGCGGACGCTCGAAGATGCGAAGTTAACTTATGGCTTTTATTCGCTCAGCACATCCATTATCACCCGTAGTATATTGCTGTATTTTATTATTTTATTCCAGGAATTATTCCATTGATCCCTTGTCAAAAATGAAATAAGTACATTTTTCGGAACACCTACTTATAAACCATAAAAAATTCCATAATCTCAACTAATTTTTTTTTCACAAAACAATTGTTTCTTTGTGTCATCATACCTTATCATTCTCTGATCGGATATAAATTGGAAAAGACGTGAGCTTCCTGTTAACTCGAACGAGACGCATAATCTCCTTTTGTCGACGCGGCAACGTCGCACCATCGGCAGTCCGATCCTTGTTGCTCGGCCACCATTCATCATCGAGGCTGACAAAACCAGACTAGTAATTATAACTCTTCCAATAAAGACTAATAATTCTCTCTATTTGAAATTTTGAATTATGACATTCAAAAACGTGGCCAGCTCCGAATTTCTTACAAAAACCTGTTGTCGATCCGCCGCCTGTGTCGGCCGCGCTTTTGTATCGTTTATGCAGATCGAGAGGATGGACTAGCCCTCTTTTCGGTCCTTCGGGTCTGTTCGATCAATTGAAGTGGATGACGTTGGATATTTTCACGAGGACGAGGAAAGAGAATGAAGTTGAGTACGAAATTGAGTGGAATTTTGGTTGATTATAACTTATGATACATCAGATATCGCTTTATAAATGTTTGAATAACGATAGTTGAGAAAACATTTTGGTGATATGTCAAATTTCTTTTTAATGGCAACTGTGTATTAGCTATTATTGAGCGCTCGTACAACT
Organism: Aphidecta obliterata; assembly: GCA_963966015.1. Classification (NCBI taxonomy): domain Eukaryota; kingdom Metazoa; phylum Arthropoda; class Insecta; order Coleoptera; family Coccinellidae; genus Aphidecta; species Aphidecta obliterata. Next base: position 20,413,502 of record OZ014434.1, on the reverse strand, counting down.
TACACGAGGGCTATATCATTTCGTCACGATGTCTGTATTTTTCGAATTTTGAGCCGAAAATGGTCGCAATCGACTATGTTCGACTCACTGATGACGAATCCGTCGAAAATTTCGAGTCTGTCCGTCCGGCCGGCCGGCCGTATACACGATAACTCTCGAACGGAATGTCCTAGAAACTTGAAATTTTCAGGGTAGGTTCGAATCTCAAATGCCGCGGTTAAGTTCGTTATTGGGCAAAATTCGTCAAGGGGTTCCGTAAATATGGCCGCTCGAAATTTTGTTTTTCTGATTACTCCGAAACTACTGATTCGATCGAGGTGAAATTTTGCACTCTAATGGAAAATTAGGTGTTCAAGCTACATGCAAAATTTGTTCAGTTCGCATCACCAGAACCATAGAAACCATAGAAAATTGTAACTTTTGAACGGAACCGCCTAGGGACTTAAAATTTTCAGGATAGGTGTGGATCTCGATTGTCGTGATCACTTTCATCTATGAGCAAAATTATACCAGGGGTTCCGTAAATATGGTCGTTTGAAATTTAGTTTTCTTGATAATTTTTAAACTACAGATTCGATCGTGACGAAATTCTGTATACTAATGGAGAATGATATATTCAAGCTACATTTCTCTAGATCGCATGACCAGAACCATAGAAACCATAGAAAATCACAACTTTCTAACGAAAAAGCCTAGGGGCTTGAAATTTTCAGGATAGGTGTGGATTTCGAATGTCGTGATCACATTCATCTATGAGCACAATTATACTAGGGGTTCCGTAAATATGGCCGTTCAAAATATTCTGTTCCTGATAATTTCGAAACTACCGATTTGATTGGAATGAAATTTTGCACCTAGCTGAGGAATAATGTATTCAAACTACGTGCGAAATTTTGTCCAATTCGCATCACCAAGACCGAATTATCGAAAAAATATTGGTCACCTAAAGCACTGACTTGAAGTCTGGATTATCGCCTCATGTTTGAAAATTTGTTTGACAGCTGTCAAAAATGGAAAATGCGAATCTACCTACAAGGTGCATGTACGAGCGCTCAAAAGCTCCTGCCTTCACGGTAGTGCTTTTCGTAATTTTTGAGCGCTCGTACTACTTACACGAGGGCTATATCATTTCGTCACGATGTCTGTATTTTTCGAATTTTGAGCCGAAAATGGTCTCAATCGACTATGTTCGACTCACTGATGACGAATCCGTCGAAAAATTCGAGTCTGTCCGTCCGGCCGGCCGGCCGTATACACGATAACTCTCGAACGGATCAACCTAGAGACTTGAAATTTTTAGGGTAGGTTCGAATCTCGAATGCCGCGGTTAAGTTCGTTATTGGGCAAAATTCGCCGAGGGGTTCCGTAAATATGGCCGCTCGAAATTTTGTTTTCTTGATTACTTTGAAACTACAGATTCGATCGAGATGAAATTTTGCAATCTAATGGACAATGAACTGTTCAAGCTACATGCAAAATTTTGTTCAGCTCGCATCACCAGAACCATAGAAACCATAGAAAATTGTAACTTTTGAACGGAAACGCCTAGGGACTTAAAATTTTCAGGATAGGTGTGGATCTCGATTGTCAGGATCACCTTCATCTATGAGCAGAATTATACCAGGGGTTCCGTAAATATGGTCGTTTGAAATTTAGTTTTCTTGATAATTTCCAAACTACAGATTCGATCGTGAGGGTATTCTGTATACTAATGGAGAATGATATATTCAAGCTACATTTCTCTAGATCGCATGACCGGAACCATAGAAACCATAGAAAATCATAACTTTCGAACGGAAAGGCCTAGGGACTTGAAATTTTCAGGGTGGGTTTGGATCGCGAATTTCACGGTCACGTTCATCAATGAGCAAAATAAGACTAGGGGTTTCGTAAATATGGCCGTTCAAACTATTTTTTTTCTGATAGTTTCGAAACTACTGATCGGATTGGAATGAAATTTTGCACCTAGCTGAGGAATAAAGTTTTCAAACTACGTGCAAAATTTTGTCCAGATCGCAACACCAAGACCATAGATACCGTAGAAAATTCTAGCGAATTATCGAAAAAAAATTGATCCACTGAAGCACTGACATGAAGTCTGGAATTTCGCCTAAGTTTCAGAATTTTTTTGACAGCTTTCGAAAATTCCTTCAATTGATTTCTAAAACTGGAAAATGCGAATCCACCTACAAGGTGCATGTACGAGCGCTCAAAAGCTCCTGCCTTCACGGCAGTGCTTTTCGTAATTTTTATTATTAGTCCCAGTTATCATTCATTCAAAGAGTCAGTCAGTATTTCAAAAAGTATGTGCGTATATTTTGAATTTTCCTGCGATTATCAAAGATATTGATCAAATTATGCGCTTTCAGAAGCCCCGTCCCTTGATTATACGTGATCTTTCGGGGGAATTCGAAAGTAGCGCGTTGTGGTGTGTGGAAAGCTTTTTTAAATCGGGCAAACTCCCAACAGCATACGATGCAGTGTATCAACAGTTTACAGTGTTGGTCTAAATGGTTTGAGGAAGAGGGAAGAGGTCCATAACTATCGGTATAGATCCGAATTACCCCGAGCAACTTCAGTACTAGAGGAAAATCGTCGTTTGAGGATTGTTGCATAACAAGTGAGAGTTTCCACAATACAGTCGATCGGAAATGCTTGATTGGGAATTAACAAAGAATAATATTTTTTTTGGGCTTTGTAAATTGCTATGTCACCCTAGGACACCTCGACATCGTGCTGCTCGGATTGTGTTTTAACGGCAGATCGAATTGATATGCCGAATGAAGTCATGTCTTCTGACCATTTTCGCTTCTATTTCTGAGTCCAGGATGGTCGCAGAAGGGTAAGACGATAAAGGTTTGTAACTGACGAACGCATAAATTTACAATCTGCTGTTGAACGACATACAAATTTCACACGATGAGTCTTATGGGGAACAGTATCATACACTAGCAGGTTTTGAGAAAACTCGAAAATAAATCATCAGGAGACGATCCTGGAATGAAATACTAATATTACCATCCTTTTTGAGCGCTCGTTTTAACTACATGGGGGCTATATAATTTCGTCACGATAACTCTCGAACGAAACGACCTAGAGACTTGAAAATTTCAGTGTGGGTTCAGTTCTCAAATTCCGCGATTGAGTTCGTTGATGGGTAAAATTCCACCACGGGTTCCGTAAATATGGCAGTTTGAAATTTTGTACTCCTGATTTCTTCGAAACTACACATTCGATTGAGATGAAATCAAATGGAGAATGACGTGTTCAAGATACATGCGAAATTTGTTCAGATCTCATGACCAGAACCATTGAAAATCGTAACTTACGAACGGAAAAACCTAGGCACTTGAAATTTTCAGGATAGGGGTGGATCTCGAATGTCGTGGTCACGTTCATCAATGAGCAAAATTAGACTAGGGGTTCCGAAAATATGGTCGTTTGAAATTTAATTTTCTTGATGATTTCAAAACTACGGATTTGATCGTGACGAAATTTTAATGGAGAATGATATATTTAAGCTACATTTTGTCCAGATTGCCTGACCAGAACCATAAAAACCATAGAAATTTTAACTTTCGAACGGAAAGGCCCAGGGACTTGAAATTGAAAGGTTGAGGTTTGGATCGCGGTTTAGATCGAAACCGTAGAAAATTTTAGCGAATAATAAAAAAAAAATTGGTCATCTAAAGCACTGATCGCCTCAGTTTGAAATTTTCTGTTGGTTTCTGAAACTTGAAAATTCGATGTCTTCAGTTTATGGCCATACCCAAAAAATGATTCTTTATGTCGTTCATTCCTAACTAACTTGAGCCAAGTAAAGGTCGAGCGAGATTTCAACCTTCTACATTTTATGCAGTTTCATCAAAAATCTGAGAGAGTTACAAAGTAACCATCTGTGTGTATGGTATCTGTATTATCAAAATACCAAAGAATTACCAAGATTACCATGATACCCAAGAATAGCAGAAACTAGAAAATTATCAAAGAATAATATCCAGAAAAGTCATCAGCCATCAAAAAATTTCTACAAAGCAATCTTGAAACTGTTTCATCCGCATCAGTCATTGTAAGTGTAAATTTTTTATTATTGAGAGCTCGTTCTTCTTACACGAGAGCTATATCATTCGGTCACGATGTCCGATTTTTCGAAATTTGAGCCATAAATGGTCTCAATCGACCAGGTTCGACTCACTGATGACGAATACGTCGAAAAATTCGAGTCTGTCCGTCCGTTTACACAATTACTCTCGAATAGAACGACCTAAAAACTTGAAATTTTCAGGGTAGGTTCGAATCTCAAATGACGCGTTGGGTTCGTTATTGGGCAAAATTCGACAAGGGGTTCCGTAAATATGGCGCTTCGAAATTTTGTTCTCCTGATTACTTCGAAACTACTGATTCAATAGAAATGAAATTTTAAATTTCAACAAATTATATTTTTATAACAGCTGATTCGGCATAATTGACAAAGAGCTGCTGTCATTTCTTCGACAGCTGTCAAAAATTCCTTCGAATTGGTTTCTAAAACTGGAAAATGCGAATCTACCTACAAGTTGGTTTAACGAGCGCTCAAAAGCTGCTGACTTCACCGCCGCTTTCAAATTTTTGTTTATATTGACATATAATAAATCTGTCAACTGCTCCGATTATCGATTCCTAATTGCGGCTTGCGGTTTTCGAGAGAATATCAAATGAATTATTTTTAAGTAGAAGTTGGTTTATTTGTCGTATAAATAACTATTGTAATGATCAATTCAATTCTACATTAATGGTTCTGTTTATTTTGCCTCCAGCATTCTGACGAAGATACATCTACAAGGAATTGAAAATGTTATTATGACCATTGTTCCATCAAATAAAATTTTCATTCATAGGCTACAAATTTTTCTTGCATTCGTGTTGCTATTAAAATTGTGTACAGATATTTGTGGTTTTCGAATTTTAATGGACATTTGAGCTGTAATGTAGAGATTCAAAAATATGTTATTCTATTTTTATCATTTACAGTAGTGAGTGTATTCAAGAATAAGAAACCATATTAATTAGCACAAACATTTTCCTTTTGTAAATTTGACAACTTTTTGTTGTTTTTTAGTGTGATTTGTATTCTGTTATGTTCAGAAATATATTTCATTTTGTGGATAATTCTATGATTTTGTTCTTTTTGAGAGGGCTACAACGTTCTACTTACACGAGGGCTAAGTGAGTATATTATTTCGTCACGATGTCTGTATTTTTCGAATTTTGAGCCGAAAATGGTCTCAGACGATAAGGTTCGACTCACTGATAACGAATCGTTCGAAAAATTCAAGTCTGTCCGTATATACGATAACTTTCGAACAGAACGACCTAGAAACTTAAAATTTTCAGTGTAGGTTTAAATCCCGAATGCCGCGGTTAAGTTTGTTATTGGGCAGAATTCTAGCAGAACCATAGAAGATTATAACTTCTGAACGAAAAAACCTAAAAACCTTGAAATTTTCTGGCCAGGATTGGATCCCGAATGTCGAAGTCACGTTCATCAATGAGCAAAATTAGACTAGAGGTTCCGTAAATATGGACGTTCAAGATATGTTTTTGAGCGCTCGTACTACTTACACGAGGGCTATATCATTTCGTCACGATGTCTGTATTTTTCGAATTTTGAGCCGAAAATGGTCTCAATCGACTATGTTCGACTCACTGATGACGAATCCGTCAAAAAATTCGAGTCTGTCCGTCCGTCCGGCCGGCCGTCAGCACGATAACTCTCGAACGGATCAACCTAGAGACTTGAAATTTTCAGTGTAGGTTCAGATCCCAAATGCCTCGGTCAAGTTCGTTGATGGGCAGAATTCCACCAGGGGTTCCGTAAATATGGCCGTTCAAAGTTTTGTTTCTCCTGATTACTTCGAAACTACAGATTCGATCGAGTTGAAACTTTGCACTCAAATGAAGAATGAGGTGTTCAAGCTACATGTGAAATTTTGTCCAGATCGCATGACCAGAACCATAGAAACAATAGAAAATTGTAACTTTTGAACGGAACCCCCTAGGGACTTGAAATTTTCAGGATAGGTGTGGATCTGGAATGTCGTGATTACGTTCATCTATGAGCAAAATTATACAAGGTGTTCCGTAAATATGGTTGTTTGAAATTTAGTTTTCTTGATAATTTCAAAACTACAGATTCGATCGTGACGAAATTTTGTATACTTATGGAGAATGATATATTCAAGCTACATTTCTCCAGATCACATGACTCGAACCATAGAAAATCATAACTTTCGAACGGAAAGGCCTAGGGACTTGAAATTTTCAGGATAGGTGTGGATCTCGATTGTCGTGATCAGTTTCATCTATGAGCAAAATTATACTAGGGGTTCCGTAAATACGGTCGTTTGAAATTTTGGTTTCTCGATAATTTCGAAACTACGGATTCGATCGAGATGAAATTTTGTATTTTAATCGAGAATGATATATTAAAACAATATTTTGTCCAGATCTTATGACCAGAACCATAGAAACCATAGAAAATTGTAACTTCCGAACGGAAAGGCCTAGGAACTTGAAATTCTCAGGGTGGGCTTGGATCGCGAATATCGCGGTCATGTTCATCAATGAGCAAAATTAGACTAGGGGTTCAGTGAATATGGTCGTTCAAAATATTTTTCTGCTGATAGTTCCGAGAATACTGAGCGGATTGGGATGAAATTCTGCACCTTGCTGAGTAATAATGTATTCAAACTACGTGCAAAATTTTGTCCAGATCGCACCACGAAGACCATAGATACCGTAGAAAATTCTAGCTAGAATTATCGAAAAAAAATTGATCAGCTGAAGCACTGACATGAATTCTGGAGTTTCGCCCAAGTTTCAGAATTTTCTTGACAGCTGTCGAAAATTCCTTCAATTGATTTCTGAAACTGGAAAATGCGAATCTACCTACAAGGTGCATGTACGAGCGCTCAAAAGCTCCTGCCTTCACGGCAGTGCTTTTCGTAATTTTTTTCCTGATAATTTCGAAACTACTGATTCGATCAGAATGAAATTTCGCACATACATAGATGAAGAATAATGTATTTAAACTTCGTGCGAAATTTAGTCCAGATCGTTTCACCAAGACCATAGAAACCGTGGAAGATTCTAGCGACTTATCGAAAAAAAAACTGTCATGAATTTTTCAATAGAAGGTGGATGAACGAGCGCTCAAAAGCTCCCGACTACATGTCAGGGCGCCGTCGCAGATATTAAGAAATTTCAAGGGTTCTTGCAGAAAACATATTTGAGCTACCGTGACACAAACAGAACAAACAAATGATCTAAAACTGTTGCAAACTTCTTCGCCAATCTCCAAATAGAACACTTTGCGTCATATTTTATTTTCTAGTACTTCAATTGGAGTATCCAATTCTTCAAATATTGGAAGTTCTATAAATTAATCAGAAAAATAATTTTGAAATTCTTTGTACTGCACTTCAAAGAATTCCCGTGATGTTGTTGACGCTGGCAATAGTCCAAATAAATTCCCTTGAAACTTATAATAATAAACAAGCATAATTCCAATGGAATTCATTTTTTCAAAGTTCATCACTGGCCAATCCCATCTCAAAGCCTCAAAATTTAACTAACGGACAGGTGAACCGACTGCGACATAGCTGAACAATTTTACAGACGGTTTATCAGAGATCAGAGAGCAACAACGGGTAGCATGGGACATGACAGCGTCTCCTTCCTCTTCCCATTCCCATGTACCCATATATTGGAACTCTCGAACAAGATATATTTATTCCGAATAACATCGGAATTAAGGAATGCCATCTCCGATCTTGTGCGGTATCATCAATAATCCCACACTTGGCTCCATTGTGAAACGTCATGGATCGACCTTCTTGTTATTGATGGATTTCAACAGGGCCTAGGATTTGAGAGCGGACATTTGGTCATTTTTTTAACGGTGGGTGTTTGAGTTTGAAGATGAGAAGGAGTGTGCATATGAAATTCAGTTTGGGGGAATATACCTACTTTAGCCCTCAAATTATCTACTTTTCTGTAGTAGTAGGAGAGTGAATATTGAAATTGACCCCCTAAGAAACAATGTCAGTTATATTATGATCTAAAAGGGAGCAAAAAATCAAACCAGGTATAATTCCTTCAACGCTGCAAATGGTCTGTAAAACCTCCATAAAACAATCGAATCAATCGGGGTTCCCTTTTCAAGTTTTTCAGTAACTTTATTTGAACCTATGATTGAAACCATTCTTGAAACTATTTGATGTAAATAACTATTAGCTCTTCGAAATTTTTTTCAAAAACCATTATAAAGTCATTTCAAAGGCTTAATTCACTGAGGCGTTTTTGAAATTACTGTCTAGTATTATGAAACTTCAAGTTTTGAGTTTTATGATACTACTCACATGCTGAAAAAGTGATAAATATATCGCTTCTCCGGAAGAACAGAGACGCAATTGCCGATTAATCAACTTTTCAGGAAACGAGTTTTAAGGAATGGATCTTATATTACGGTACGCTGAATTGACGCGATACGAATCATCTTTATTATATTGGATTGGGACTTTCTATACAGTGAATTTCATCTTTTTGAGATGGTGATACTTTTTTGAGCGCTCGTACTACTTACACGAGGGCTATATCATTTCGTCACGATGTCTGTATTTTTCGAATTTTGAGCCGAAAATGGTCTCAATCGACTATGTTCGACTCACTGATGACGAATCCGTCGGAAAATTTGAGTCTGTCCGTCCGGCCGCAAGCACGATAACTCTCGAACGGAACAACTTAGAGACTTGAAATTTTCAGTATGGGTTCAGTTCCCGAATGCCTCGTTTGAGTTCGTTAATGGGCCAAATTCTATCAGGGGTTCCGTAAATATGGCCGTTCAAAGTTTTGTTCCCCTGATTACTAGAAAACTACAGATTTGATTGAGATGAAATTTTGCACTCAAATGGAGAATGAGGTGTTCAAGCTACATGTGGAATTTGGTCTAGATCACATGACCAGAACCATAGAAACCATAGAAAATGGTAACTTTTGAACGGAAACGCCTAGGGACTTGAAATTTTCAGGATAGGTGTGGATCTCGAATGTCGTGATCACGTTCATCCATGAGCAAAATTATACTGGGGGTTCCGTGAATATGGTCGTTTGAAATTTAGTTTTCTGTCCGTCCGTCCGTCCGTCCGTCCGTCCGTCCGTCCGTCCGTCCGTAAGCACGATAACTCCCGAACGGAACAACCTAGAGACTTGAAATTTTCAGTGTGGGTTCAGTTCCCGAATGCCTCAGTTAAGTTCGTTAATGGGCCAAATTCCACCAGGGGTTCCGTAAATATGACCGTTCAAAGTTTTGTTTCCCTGATTACTTGAAAACTACAGATTTGATTGGGATGAAATTCTGCACTCGAATGGAGAATGAGGTGTTCAAGCTACATGTGAAATTTTGTCCAGATCGCATGACCAGAACCATAGAAACCATAGAAAATTGTAACTTTTGAACGGAAACGCCTAGGGACTTGAAATTTTCAGGATAGGTGTGGATCACGAATGTCGTGATCACGTTCATCCATGAGCAAAATTATACTAGGGGTTCCGTAAATATGGTCGTTTGAAATTTAGTTTTCTTGATAATTTCAAAACTACAGATTCGATCGTGACGAAATTTTGTATACTAATGGATAATGATATATTCAAGCTACATTTCTCCAGATCACATGACCAGAACCATAGAAACCATAGAAAATCATAACTTTCGAACGAAAAGGCCTAGGGACTTGAAATTTTCAGGATAGGTGTGGATCTGAAATGTCGCGTTCACGTTTAACAATGAGCAGAATTATACTAGGGGTTCCGTAAATACGGTCGTTTGAAATTTTGTTTTCTCGATAATTCCGAAACTACGGATTCGATCGAGATGAAATTTTGTATTTTAATCGAGAATGATATATTAAAGCAATATTTTGTCCACATCGCATGACCAGAACCATAGAAACCATAGACAATTGTAACTTTCGAACGGAGGGGCCTAGGAACTTGAAATTTTCAGGGTGGGTTTGGATCGCGAATATCGCGGTCACGTTCATCAATGAGCAAAATTAGACTAGGGGTTCCGTAAATATGGCCGTTCAAAATATTTTTTTCCTGATAGTTTCGAAACTACTGATAGGATTGGAATCAAATTTTGCACCTAGCTGAGGAATAATGTTTTCAAACCACGTGCAAAATTTTGTCCAGATCGCATCACCAAGAGACCGTAGAAAATTCTAGCGAATTATCGAAATAAAATTGCTGAAGCACTGACAGGAAGTCTGGAGTTTCGCCTAAGTTTCAGAATTTTTTGACGGCTGTCGAAAATTCCTTCAATTGATTTCCAAAACTGGAAAATGCGAATCCACCTACAAGGTGCATGTACGAGCGCTCAAAAGCTCCTGCCTTCACGGCAGTGCTTTTCGTAATTTTTTTCTTACTTTGAACAGTAGTCAGAATTTATAACTCAAAACTGAGCAGATTTGTACTTACGTCTTTGTTCTTCTGGAGAAGCGATATCATCTTGAAGTTTCTTTGTGTACTTATAAACAATTCATCTTTTTATCTTCCTGAAGATATTTTTGGCGAAACATTGAACCAAAAAATTGCAAAATGAGGTAATTACCATCATGAAAGTTCATTCTAGCACAATGTAACCATGCTATAACGAGAAAGAAGTCATCAAGAACTTTGTACAGTATAATCCCAATTTTTCGATGAACTTTATCAATATCTAAAGAATAACAAAAAAATAACATCGAGGATTCAATCGACTGATTAGATTTTCGGATACAATAATGATAATAACGATCTAGCGAGGAATACATCGAAAGTCATAACAAAGTAGGACAGCCTCCCCACTACAATATTTGTCAGTATTATAACATCAAAGTCAGAGATGCTTGGTACAAATATGGGTAGAAAATAAAAAAAAAATGTATATAGAGATTCTGATAGAAGTTTTCAAAAAACCTTTTCAAAGCTCCTTGGAGTTACATCTGCTAGAAAAACAAAACAGGCAAGTAAAACAACAGTGACAGAAGTGAGAATTATTCGGTTAGGCTGAAGGACCCAAGGTCGATGACCATTTGCTCGCAATAAATGACAGTTATCTTATTCGGTTCCTTCAGGGATGAATAAAAAAAATTTAGAAAAGCACTGCCGTGAAGGCAGGAGCTTTCGAGCGCTCGTACATGCACCTTGTAGGTAGATTCGCATTTTCCAGTTTTAGAAACCAATTGAAGGAATTTTTGACAGCTGTCAAAAAAATTCTGAAACATAGGCGAAACTCCAGACTTCATGTCGCTGCTTCAGCTGATCAATTTTGTTTCGATAATTCGCTAGAATTTTCTACGGTATCTATGGTCTTGGTGATGCGGTCTGGACAACATTTTGCACGTACTTTGAATACATTATTCCTCAGCTAGATGCATAATTTCATTCCAATCCGATCAGTAGTTCCGAAACTATCTGGAAAAAAATATTTTGAACGGCCATATTTACGAAACCCCTAGTCTCATTTTGCTTATTGATGAACGTGACCGCGATATTCGCGATCCAAACCCACCCTGAAAATTTCAAGTTCCTAGGCCTTTCCGTTCAAAAGTTACAATTTTCTATGGTTTCTATGGTTCTGGTCATGCGATCTGGACAAAATATTGCTTCAATATATCATTCTCGATTAAAATACAAAATTTCATCTCGATCGAATCCGAAGTTTCGAATTTATCGAGAAAACAAAATTTCAAACGACCGTATTTACGGAACCCCTTGTATGATGTTGCTCATAGATGAACGTGATCACGACATTCGAGATCCACACCTATCCTGAAAATTTCAAGTCCCTAGGCATTTCCGTTCAAAAGTTACAATTTTCTATGGTTTCTATGGTTCTGGTCATGCGATCTGGACAAAATTTCGCATGTAGCTAAAACACCTCATTTTCCATCTGAGTGCAAAATTTCATCTCGATCGAATCTGTAGTTTTCAAGTAATCAGGCAAACAAAACTTTGAACGGCCATATTTACGGAACCCCTGGTGGAATTTGGCCCATCAACGAACTTAACCGAGGCATTCGAGATCTGAACCTACACTGAAAATTGCAAGTCTCTAGGTTGATCCGTTCGAGAGTTATCGTGCTTACGGCCGGCCGGCCGGACAGACGGACAGACTCGAATTTTCCGACGGATTCGTCATCAGTGAGTCGAACATAGTCGATTGAGACCATTTTCGGCTCAAAATTCGAAAAATACAGACATCGTGACGAAATGATATAGCCCTCGTGTAAGTAGTACGAGCGCTCAAAAATGGATGTCATCGAATCTGACAACGACTACTAAAGTTTCGAGATACTATCAAATCCTTGAAAAAGATCTGCAAGAAACCCTGTGAGAAAAGTTTCTAGAAAATTTTAGAAATCTGGAGGAGAAGCTCCAAGAAAATTCTAGAAACCTGGAAGAGAAGCTCCTGGAAAACACGGAAGGCCTAAAACAGGAACTATGTGTTGTAGAAGAAATAATAGAGATAGTAATGGATAACATTTCGCAGCAAATGAACACAGAAATAGATAGATTCGAGGAAGAAATGGATAAAATGCAGGAAATCATTAGAAAGCTGGAAAAAACGATTTGATGCTGCGAAAAAACACGGACACGGTCAACGAGAATTCAATGCTGGACCTGAAGGAGGGTGCATGGTGGATTTCAATGTCAATTATGGAATCAAGAAGCTTTCTATGAAGCCGTCCCACTTCGACGGAAAAACTCCATGGGCAAATTACCGCCGTCAATTTGAAGCAGCGGCCAAATCAAATAAGTGGAATGCAGAGGAAAGAGCTGACAGATATTTTGCAGACCCTCACCGCCCAAGAACAGGAGGACTGTGATCAGCTGATCATCTGGAACTACGGTTTGACCAGGCCCATTTTGAACACCTATACAGATCCCATTTGAAAATTAGTTACTAGAAATCAGGCGAGTCTTTACAATAATTCGAAGATGATATTGCACGCTTCGCATATCCGGCCACACCAGAGAACGTAAAGGAGCAATTGGCGGTTCAATCATTCTTGGATGGACTCCGTGACCAGGAAACCAGACTAGCATTGACATAAGCCCGACCAGCATATCTCGTAGACACACAGGCACGGTCATTAGAGTTCAAAGCAGCAATGCAGTCCAGCAGAGGTCAAGGTAAAATCCGAACGATTGAGGGAGATTTACAGGAGCCTGCTGACCTAGAAGCTGCCATAAGGAAAGTGATCAAGGAAGTATTATCTGAGAGAAGACAGATAAAATACCTGAATTGTGTAAAAATTGAACATGTGCGTAGCAAATTCCCAGATGACTGCTCTCATTACCAACGAGCAGAAGAGAAAGTAGCGACACTCTGTCGAACCAGGGCAGTTGATGACAACTGCAATGCCATTAACATCCAGAAACGCCAGGAGAAAGATCCAGAGCTTGGTGTAGTCATCACCTAGAAGATGTGCAATCGAAATCCATCATGGCAGGAAATTGCAAGTTACTCGCCAGCTGTTAAATTCTTCTGGACTCAATGGAATTCTTTCACTGGGGTCAATGGGGTACTGAAGCGTGTGTTGGAGTTCGAGAATGGTGGTGGTGAAGACCTACGCCAAATAGTTGTACCCAGGATTCGAAGACAGGAAGTGCTTCGAGAAATCCATGACGGGGTCGCGGGATGACATCTGGGCGTAAAGAAGACCTTACAGAAAGTGAGGAAACGGTTGGGGTCAAGCTCATGTTCAGGACCGGTGTAGAAAATGCGCTATCAATGGACTTTGAATACGATCCAAGTCCCCCATGCGCCAGTACAATGTAGTCAGCCCGTTCGAGAAAATCGCTATCGATATCGCCGGTCCGTTTCCCGAATCCGACCAGGGAAATAAATACATCCTGGTGGATTATTTCAGTAAGTGGGCTGAAGCCTATCCCCTTCCCGACCAGGAAGCTATCATCGTCGCTGACGTTTCGATGAGAGAGTGGATATGTCGATTCGGTATTCGATTAGAGCTGAACTCAGACCAAGGCAGGAACTTTGAATCCAAAGTGTTTCAAGGAATGTGTCAACTGCTGAACATCAACAAGACAATGAACACGGCGCTTCATCCGCAGTCCGATGGAATGGTGAAGCCGATGAACAGAACCATCAACCGCTACTTGTCCAAGGTTGTCATTGACCATCAAAGAGACTGGGACTTGTATCTTCATTTTTCCAGATAGCCTATCAATCATGAATCAACTGGCCAAACCCCTGCTAGTATTGTAATGGGCCGAGAACTACGACTCCCATGTAACCTGCGGTTTGGAATATCACCGGTACAAGACACTGCGGGAGAGGACTATGTCAGCTATTTGAGACAAAGAATGGATGATATCCACGAACGGGTCCGGTTAAACATCCAGAGCGCCAGCGATAGAATGAAGCAGACGTACGACATCAAGGCCGAGGCTGAAGGGCTTCAGAATGTTGACCTGGTTTGGCTGCACAACACCAAACGTTGTCGTGGACTATCGCCAAAGTTGCAGAACTCTTGGGAAGGTCCGTATAAAATGATGAAAAGGATAAACGCTTGTCTTCCGAATCCACAAGCCACCCCGAGGCAAACTAAGGGTGGTCCAATTCAATAGATTGGCCCCTTACGTTGGAAATCATGAGCGAGTTCGCACCCTCAAACCACCAGAGGATGAGATGACATACAGAAGTTTATGTCCTTGTACTCAAACGGCAGAAAGGGCTACATAGAGTTACTAGAAAGGAGCCAAGAAATCTGCGTGGCAGAAGATCTACGAATGTCCAGGGGCTTTGCTGTTGTGTTCTCCGAAAAATTTGGTCAATTTGGCGCGAAGCGCCCCCGCGTTTTCGAGAGGAAGAAACGGGCTTTCCTACGGTACTCGAAAAGTTGCGAGGTTCGATTTCCATACGAACGAAAATAGCGTTCGGAAATGGTCAAGAACTCGAAAAGTTGCCGCCGATCTTTCCATAAGGATATTAAACCGCAACATCTCGGGCTCCTCCAAGGGTCGAATGTCCAGCTCGAAGGACACTGCGAGAGCAGAATCCAGAAGTTGGAAGGATGCTGCAGTTGAAAAGCGGCCAAAGAAACATTTTCTACCTAGTTACCAAGAAGTACTCTCAAGGTAAACCGTCTTATGAGGATGTCTGGAAAAGTCTCACCAAGCTAAGAGACACTATGGTAGACCAGAATCTGGTGAAGCTCAATAGGCTGGACTGGAGAATCATAAGGAGTGAATAATTCTCGGACTTCGGCTTTCACCTCGTTGGTTAGTTTATTCGGTATGATTTGTATAATTTGGGTAGAAGGTCCGTCAATACTGTTTCTTGGATTTCCTTTTTCTTCTCTAGTGAAATTCGCAGGTATACAGGTATTCTTCAAACGGACAGAAAGGGCTACATGGGGTAACTAGAGAGGAACCAAGGGACCTCTTGTATTATTTTATTTGTTTGACTTTACCTGGCCATACTTGGGCTTCGAGGATTCTTCTCTCTAAATTTCGATTTCGATTGCTCTATCTTTATATCTAAAAATTACGTGTCACGTTGTTTGTCCGGAATGGTCTCCTAAAATACTGAACCAATTTCAATCAAATTTAGGATAGTTTATATCTCAATTTATAGTTGCAATATTTTCTTATTGCAAATTATTTGTTTATTATTCATGACAACGAATGATTATTATCCACGTGGCAACATTGGGCTCAAATTGATGACAAGAGATCGCGTCCCCACTACACCGATCTGTCAACCCTAGCGATATCGTGCGAGGAGTGATGACAAGTTTCTGGGTCTTTCCTAAAACTGAAGAAAATTGGAACTGTTCGAGAACTGAATAATACAGAATGTTCATAGAATTCGCAACTGTCAAGAATGTAGATTAATGTCAGTGATAAAGAATGATTGACATATATATTGGTTGTCAAATATTTATGTGATTGATTTTATTTTGCGAACTGTGTGCAGTTTGATCCAATTTGAGAGATAAGGGTAGTTTCGGCATACAGAACTGTGTCGGCGGAGGCTGTCCACTGATGCTTCCTTTATACCATAGGAGGAGAACTACCAGGCAATCGACGTATGGCAGGATTGGCAGGAGGGAGGACACTGAAAAAATGGCAGGAGAGATGGGATGGTGGAGGGCAAAATGCCGCTTGGACGCGCAGGCTGATCAGGAATTTGAAGCAGTGGGCATGGATCACATTGCGGTGATCCAATGATAAATCTATCTTGGTTTCAATGACGTAATTTGTTCTTTCGTTCCCTATTATGACTAATATAGAACTAATAAAAAATATTCATCAGTGATTGGTTTCAGCTTGTTCCCATTAATATTCTGCGGTTCTAGTTTGGCTGTTCAGCATTCGAGATTCCTCCTATGGTTGCTCTTTTATTTGGGAAGAAGGCTGTGATATCCTTTTCTTCTATGTTGTTTTGAGGGGGCATGTAGATAGAATGAATTTTGATTTTACCGTCATGTGATTTCACACTTGCTCTTTTTCTTCAATGATGTTTCTTGGAACATCTGGTAATTCAAGGCTAATATTCATTTTTCCTTGGGCAGCAGTTCCGCCTCTTCTTCCTGTTTTCTGTCTTTTCTATACACCTTATAATTTCTCACTTTTATTATCTTCTTTGGTTTAAGATGGGTTCCACCCAAAAGAAGAATTTCACTTTTATTATTCAAAAATTTGAAAAGCACTGCCGTGAAGTCAGGAGCTTTTGAGCGCTCTTCCATCCACGTAAATTCGCATTTTCCAGTTTTAGAAACAAATTAAAAAAATTTTCGACAGCTGTCGAAAAATTTTAGAACTGAGGCGAAACGCCAGACTTCACGCCAGTGCTTTAGGTGTTTTTTTTTTTAGATAATTCGCTAGAATTTTTTACGGTCTTGGTAATGCGATCTGGACCAAATTTTTCGAGTAGTTTGAATACATTATTCTTCATCTATGTGCAGAATTTCTTTTCAATCCATTGAGTAATTTCGAAAAAAATATTTTGAACGGCCATATTCACAGAACCCCTAGTCTGATTTCGATAATTGATAAACATGACCGCGAAATTCGCGATCCAAACTTACCCTGAGAATTTCAAGTCCCTAGGCCTTCCCGTTCGGATGTTATAATTTTCAATGGTTTCTATGGTTCTGGTCATGCGATCTGGAAAAAATGTAGCTTGAATATATCATTCTCCATTAAGATATGAAATTTCGTCACGATCAAATCCGCAGTGTTGAAATGATCAAGAAAACTAAATTCAAAACGACCATATTTACAGAACCCCTTGTGTAATTTTGCTCTTTGATAAACGTGACCGCGATATTCGAGATCCTCGATCGAGTCAGTAGTTTCGAAGTAATCAGGAGAACAAAATTTCGAAAGGTCATTTTTACGGAACCCCTGGTCGAATTTTGCCCAATAACTAACTTAACCGCGGCATTTGAGATTCGAACCTACCCTGAAAATTTGAAGTTTCTAAGTCGTTTCGTTCGAGTGTTATCGTGTATACGGCCGGACAGACGGATGGACAGACTCGAATTTTCCGACGGATTCGTCATCAGTGAGTCAAACCTAGTCGATTGAAACCATTTTCGGCTCAAAATTCGAAAAATACAGAAATCGTGACGAAATGATATAGTCCTCGTGTAAGTAGTACGAGCGCTCAAAAAGAAGGGTTAATTCTTTTTTTTTTGGAATTAACCGAATTTATGCCATATTGAAACTCTTGAAGAACTTGTTCATTTATGCTCAATAATTTCATCAATTTGTCCTGCCCATCTATGAAGGAAATCTTTTGTTCAATGGTTGCATTTGTTGAACACAGCATAAGCGTCATTCGGCCTAGAATGACGGCTAATTCGTTTTCATATACAACTTTTTTTCTGGTGTATAATTTTGTTTTTGAGCGCTCGTTCTACTTATATATCATTTCGTCACGATGTCTGTATTTTTTCGAATTTCAAGCTGAAAATGCAATCGACAAAGTTCGACTCACTGATGACGAATTCATCGAAAAATTCGAGTCTGCCCGCCTGGCGGTATACACGATAACTCTCGAACGGAACGACCTAGAAACTTGAAATTTTCAGGGTATATTCAAATTTCGAATGCCACGGTTATGTTCGAAATTCGGTTATTGGTAGAAACTCGGTTATTGGGCGAAATTCGACCGGGGGTTTCGTTAATATGGCCGTTCAATCAGGTTGCCTTTTTGAGCGTTCGTACTACTTACACGAGGGCTATATCATTTCGTCACGATGTCTGTATTTTTCGAATTTTGAGCCGAAAATGGTCTCAATCGAAAGAGTTCGACTCACTCATGACGAATCCGTCGAAAAATTCGAGTCTGTCCGTCCGTATACACGATAACTCTCGAACGGAATGACCTAGAAACTTTAAATTTTCAGGGTAGGTTCGAATCTCAAAATTCGAACAGGGGTTCCGTAAATATGGCCGTTCGTAATTTTGTTCTCCTGATTACTTCGAAACTACTGATTCGATCGAGATGAAATTTTGCACTCAGATTGAGAAAAATTTGCCCAGATCGCTTGACCAGAATCATAGAAACCATAGACAATTATAACTTTCGAACGTAAAAACCTAGAGACTTGAAATTTTCGGGGTAGGGTTTGGATCCCGCATGTCGAGGTCACGTTCAACAATGAGCAAAATTCGAAATTATGTTTTCCTGATTACTTCGAAACTACTGATTCGATGGAAAATGACGTTTTCTAGCTGACCAGAACCATAGAAATTCATAACTTTCGAACGGAGAGACCTAGAGACTTGAAATTATCAGGGAAGGTTCGAAGCTCGAATGTCGCGGTCACGTTCATCAATGAGAAAAATTAGACTAGAGATTCCGTGAATATGGCCGTTCAAAATATTTTCTGTTGTTTAGTTTGTAATTTTTTTCGGCAGCTCTCAAAAATTTGTTCAATTGGTTCCTAAAAATGCGAATCTACCTATAAGGTGGATAAACGAGCGCTCGAAAGCTCCGGACTTCACGTCAGTGCTTTTCTCGAAATGTTTCAGATACTTTTTCTCTTCCTTATTGTCCGGTATTTTATCGGGTGCTTTAATCTTGATCTTCCTTTTCTTGGCCATTTCCCTTTTCATTTCTTCGGCTCTTTTTTGACCAACGTTTTCTTTAGTCCTCTGGGCTCGTATCAATTTGGGTTTCTTTACATCCGGCTTCTTTGGGTCTTTATACTGGGGCGGCTCTGCACACCTCCGGAAGATGACGTTGTCGACTATGCCACACCGCGTTGTATCCCGCGCGTCTCTCTTCTTAACTTAAGGTGCACTCGACGTTCGGTGGGTATAACTTTTCTTGTGAAGGTGTCTAAAGCAACCTTTGCTGGATGAGCCCTACTGATGAGTCCACCAGCAGCTGTTGGACGAAACGCACATCCGTTTACTCATCAGGGAGCGTTTTTCAATATTGAGAGAGCACGCTAAAATATATTTAATGTAGGTCGATAGGTGGTCGCCTCCACAATTCGCTCATTTGGGTACCGTCGTCACAAATTCAGGGCATTCTGCTGTAACGTTTGAAGACAGCGTGGCAAAACTTCTGCGAGTGTCCGTACGATTGACAACCATAAGTTCTCTACCTTATAAGATTTCGACTTTGATAGACATCCCAGAGCAGAATTCTTATTTGGTAATGATCGCTTTGTCAATCTCTAGTAGTGCCAGAGGGATTGGAAATGCCTTCTTTCTTTTTTTTTTCTGGTTACTTCTGTCACCTGTATCATGGCCTTGTCATGTCTTCTTCGTTTGATTCACTATCTACTTCCCTGGAATATCGGGACTATGTGGATCGTGGTCGAGTCCATTGAGTCTGAACTTCTGCAATCAGTTGATCTACCATTTGCCAATGTGCCAGCATTGGAAAACATTTGTGAGGAGAAACTTGCGAGTGCTTCACCAACAACTCAACACAACCAGTTAAGCTGAATACCTAAATGTATTGTATGCATTTAGTTATATTTTCTTCATGAAATTTAATTCTAAAGCTTGAAAGAAGTTTTTGTGGAATTTTCCTCCAATGAATAATGTCAATTATGGTGGTATAATATTTTATTTCAATATTTCTATTCCGACCGTCTAAGATCTTTGCGAGACACTGAGACACATCAGTAGCTCTGAGTTCGTGGGAGTTAGAAGATCTTGATGTGTTTTGTGTTGAAGTTGCTACGGTGTTTTTACGCAACCTGAAGAAATGTCTGAAAATAGTGGAGGTATGAAAAACCATCGAATCCACCCATCTTCAGGTCCTACGAATGCATATATGCCCTGGTAGCCAGCCATCTAGCCCCGTCTCCGAGGATCCCTCACCGTTATCTGGCGTTGTCAATGCGATCGCAGTTACGGCCGGTTCGCATGCTAATGTCGATTAAAACGTTTGAGCATTTCGCGGAATCGGCAATTGCCACGATCCAGCGGACCGGCGATCGCATCGGACCTCCCTCGACGTGCTGCAGGGAACTTTATGACCGGGCCCTGTCAGCCCGTTCATTATCATTACCGGCACCAATAACTTCTGCCGTGCCGGACTACACGGGCGCGGGGAATATGGGCGACACCCTGTCGTCGATCAGGTGTGAAACTGCTCGGGTTAATTGATAGATGATTCATCGACGATGCCGGAATGGTGTCCTGGGTCTTCGCATGTCCGAATTGTTGTAGCTGAAGTGAAGCTGGGAAGTGTAGAGATCCTAGGCAGCTTTTCTATAATAGAAGTATGTTAAAGTCCTGCATTTCGAAATTCTTCAAATTGAACAGAAAACATCCACATTCTTACATTCATGCAATCTCGTTTCGCGGTCACGCCACTAGGTTATTTCGACATTCAGTGGTTAGTGCGACATTTTAGTAGACCTTCTAAAGGTGTGTACAGACATGCTCCGAATATCGTACCGAACCGTGTCGCGTACCCCGCGAGAGCGAATCAAATTCATCGCACGTAGAGGTGCAATTTGAATTCGTGAATTTGATTCGCTCTCGCGGGGTACGCGACACGGTTCGGTACGATATTCGGAGCATGTCTGTACACACCTTTAAACGTTCTTCGTGACGAATTGACAGCCTAGTTGAAATTCGCTATAATTTATCTGATCTAATTCATAACTATTGTTGATACGTATTGAAGCTGGTGTGATCGGAAGATCACAGTTCTATTGGATTCGAAAATTTTTTTCGCATGCACTATGCTATGTAAAAATTACGAAAAGCACTGCCTTGAAGCTTGTAGGTAGATTCCCATTCTCCAGTGTTAGAAACCAATTGGAAAGATTTTGACAGCTGTAAAAGAAAATTTCAAACCAACGCGAAAATCCCGACTTCACGTCAGTGCTTTGGTGACCATTTCTTTTTTCGATAATTCGCTAGAATTTTCTACGGTATCCATGGTCTTGGTAATGCGATCTGGACAAAATTATACATTATTCTTCATATATGTGCTTAATTTCATTTCAATCCATTAAGTATTTTCGAAGTTATCAGAAAAAATATAATTTGAACGGCAATATTTACGGAACCCCTATTCTAATTTTGCTCATTAATGAACGTGAGCGCGAAAATTGCGATCCGAACCTATCCTGAAAATTTCGAGTCCCTAGGCCTTTCCGTTCGAAAATTATAATTTTCTATGGTTTCGATGGTCCTGATCATGCGATCTCGAAAAAATGTAGCTCGAATATATCATTCTCAATTTGAATACAAAATTTCGTCACGATCAAATCAATAATTTTGCAATTATCAAGAAAACTGAATTTCAAACGGCCATATTTACGGAACCCCTAGTCTAATTTTGCTCATTGATACACGTGAACACTACACTGAAGATCCACACATATCCTGAAAATTTCAAGTCCCTAGAGCTTTCCATTACAAAGTTATAACTTTCTATGGTTTATATGGTTCTGGTCATGCAAGCTGGACAAAATTTTGCATGTAGCTTGAGTACGTAATTATCCATCTGAGTGCAAAATTTCACCTCGATCGAATCAGTAGTTTCGAAGTAATCAGAAAAACGAAATTTCGAGCGGCCATATTTACGGAACCCCTGGGCGAATTTTGCCCAATAACGAACTTAACCGCGGCATTTGAGATTCGAACCTACCCTGAAATTTCAAGTTTCTAGGACATTCCGTTCGAGAGTTATCGTGTATACGGACGGACGGACGGCCGAACGGACGGACAGACTCCAATTTTTCGACGGATTCTTCATCAGTGTGTCGAATTTAGTCGTTTGAGACCATTTTCGGCTCGAATTTCGAGCATCGATATCGACATCGTGACGAAATGATATAGCCCTCGTGTAAGTAGTACGAGCGCTCAAAAAGGAAGAATGGGAAAAGGAATACACTACCCAAAACTTCGAAGTGAATACCATTAAATGGTATATATATATTATTTTAAACCCACGATAGGCTGGATGGATAGGCCGGCGCTGGAGTATACGGAGCAAGTGTGCACTATAGTTAGGTTCCTACTCGAGTGTTTTCCAGGCAGAAATACTTGCAATCGAAAGATGCATACCTAGATATAAACCTGGAAAGAAACTATCAAGGGTGTGACATTGCGATCCATTCTGATAGTCAAGCTGCTATCAAAGCACTGAACTTCTATATCATCGACCCAAAGCTGATATGGTAATGCCGGAAGAAAACTTAATGAAGTGGGCAAGAACAATAAGGTCTCTTTAGTCTGGGTTCCTGGTCACTCAGGAATCAAAGGAAACGAAGAGGCCAATACACTTGCCAAAAAAGGAGCACAAACGCCACTTACTGGCCCAGAACCCTTCTGTGGCATAGGTAAATGCACCTATAAGAAAGAGTTTCTGGAGAAGGAAGAGACTAAAAGATAAGCACTCTTGAGGTATCTTCCAGGAATGGATCACTCCAAAAAGTTCATTTGGAACTTTGAAAGTTCAAAATCCAAAAAGTATTAGGATCTCAGTAAGAATAAATTACGCCTCCTCACTGGCTTCCTCACGGGACATTGTCGCCTAAGGATGCAGAAAGCATATGATGAGAATGGGCTTAACAGAAACTGACGAGTGTAGATTCTGCGGTGAAGAGGAGGAAACTCGCCATTCCAAACCAGCGCAAAGAATGTCTTGGACAAGAGAATAACAGGAGGACCGATGATCTAACCTCCTTGAAGCCCTCTCAGATACTGGAGTTCATTGGAGCTCTGGAGCTGGAGGGCGAGCTGTAGGTAGCGCATTTGCGATTACAGCTCTGATGGGGGGCACAATAGACCTTGAGGTTGCAGTGAAATGTAACCCCCCTTCCTAACTATTATTATCATTAACTAACCTGATTTTTGCCTGATTGATTTTTTGAAGAAGAGCGTAATCAGAGGAGACACAGAGCTTTGAAATTTTCAGGGTACGTTCGAGATCTGAATCAAATTCGTGAATGCGCAAAATAAAGGTCGAAGGATCTGTCACTTCGTGTCAAATCAAAATGATCATAGATCAGTCAATAATGATAGGATGAGTGATGATCCCAAAGATTTCCTAGCAGCACAATAGGTTTTTTTTCAGGTTTCCAGAATTTATAGGTGAAAACTGGGTGAATACGTCTACTTCTGATAATTTCAAAGCATTCCTTTTTATTTTCGATCAATTCTAATTACCGCTCTGGCGGTTAATTCAAAAAAGCGCGGAAAAGCTTCTGATTTACCCTCATCCCCTCCTCTTCGTTTTTTTGCACTATTGATTCATTTTTGAGCGCTCGTACAACTTACACGAGGGCTATATCATTTCGTCACGATGTCTGTATTTTTCGAATTTTGAGCCGAAAATGGTCTCAAACGACTATGTTCGACTCACTGATGACGAATCCGTCGGAAAATTCGAGTCTATCTGTCCGTCCGGCCGTATACACGATAACTCTCGAACGGAATGTCCTAGAAACTTGAAATTTTCAGGTTAGAAATTCCTTCTGATTTTACTGCTGATGAGGCAGAATTAATAGCATCCTCCGTGTAATTTTTCTTATAATTGCTTCCTTTTTTTGCTTTTGCCATGTTGTTGAGAATGAAGAGAGGTAGGGACTAGTTCGACGTGCAATATAGTTATTGACACGTGGAAATTCACAGAGATTGACACCGGTGTCAACAACCAGCTAGAACAAAATTAGATAAAGTTTAATCATTTTTCAGTATTCATTGAGAAATTGAGGCCTGAATAGTAGGCAATACTGACTAATTTTGCAAAATTTGACTACGACAGTTATTGACATAGTATGTCAATCACTATTCATCCACATATTTTCAAAGGCAATTATTGACACCAACAAAAAACCGCGAAACCTTCAACCAAATAGATTTTAAGTTATGAAAAAGTATTTATTGAAGAGTCAATAATTCAAACAAAAATTATGCTTCAGATTAGAACTATTAAAAAATTTTTATGAACTTGAGTTAAGTACCTTATGGAAATGACAGTATTTTTCTAATCGCAATGATCATCAGCACGCTGCACATTGATAATTATATGTTGAATAAGGAATGCAAACAACCCAAATTAACACTAACAGTCCAAACTCGAAAAATTGAATTTTTTTTTCTCAAAGCTCCATGTTTTTAAGGCAACCATCCAATTCTTATAATTCAAATATGGAAATGAGGGTGTCAATCACTGATAAAGTGTCAACAACTGTACCTATTACCCTATATTACTACGGCCATTGCTGCTCTCAGCAGTTTATTTTCTGTTGCTTGAATATTTTTTATATGGCTATTCGCTGCATGACCTCATGCCACGGAACCATATGTTAGATGTGATCTTGCAATTGACTTGATCATTCCTAGTTTCGTGCTTTGGTTCATTTCGCTCTTTCTTCCTAGCAGTGGGCAAAGTCTACTCATTGCTGAGTTTGTTTTATCCACTGCATATTTTATATGGTTTTTCAATGTAAGCCCATTATTTAGTTCTACTCCTAGATATTTGACTTCATTATCCCATATTATCTCTTCTCCATCTATCCCAAGGTTGGAATTCATTTCGAGTCTCCGCATCTGTAGTAGTATGGCTTGACCCTTTTTGCTATTAATTTGAATTTTCCTTTTAATGAACTCTTTTTCTTAATCTTCTAGTGCTTTTTGCTATCTTCTGTATATGACGTCTGGTCGACGATGACTGAAGGCTATTCCTGTGTCGTCTGTATAAAGGGCTAGCAGATTTCTTGGGTTTTTAGGGATATCGTAGATATAGATGTTGTGAAGTAGAGGTCCTAGAACTGATCCTCGGGGCACTCCCGCTTCTACTTGTCTGGCGGAAGATAATGTGTTATCTATTTTGACACAAAAATTCCTATTCCTCAGGTAGTTTTTGCAGATTTTGGTTGTGTAGATTGCTTTCATCATCTTGTAGGTAAGTCCTTCGTGCCAAACTCGGTCGAAGGCTATCTCGACATCTAATAGCACTTATCCTGTGGCTTGTTTATTCTGGAATCATTTAGTGATATATTCAGTGATCCTTAACAATTCGAGTTCTGTGGGATGGTTTCTTCTGAATCCAAATTGTACCATTATGACAAAAGTTGCAAGTTACAGACGAAATGAGGAATAATGCGAACAGAATCAAGATTGCGAAGTGGGCAGAACATCAGGATCAGATAACATACAAGTAATAGAGGGCGTTCGCTTTGACTAAGAATTTGAATCCAGCTTTGGGGAAAAACATTAATCAATCCCTCAACTTTACTTTGCTCAACT
This sequence comes from Aphidecta obliterata, assembly GCA_963966015.1. Taxonomy (NCBI): domain Eukaryota; kingdom Metazoa; phylum Arthropoda; class Insecta; order Coleoptera; family Coccinellidae; genus Aphidecta; species Aphidecta obliterata. The sequence goes on along the minus strand of OZ014434.1, from coordinate 20,387,708 downwards.
TCTGTCATCAGCTGAGTTACTATTCAGTGCCCACAATAGGAGACACCTGTATCGAGCTAACAAAAAGTGCTGCAACAACCAACCCATCACAACCAGTATGTTAAGTATACTCCTTTGGATGGAGTCAATTTGAGGAATTGACATGAATGGACTGAAGAAAATCCACCGCAGTTGATTTTCAATTAACGTATGGTGTGCAATTTATAATAATCGATTGATTATTCACATTCTGCCAAGACGGCTTACGGGTAAAATTTATTTGGATTTTCTTAAAAATCATCTGCCTGTACTATTCGACGGTACGGCCATTGCAGGAATATATTTAAAGCGTGATGGGACTCCACCTCATTTTAGAGTTATCGTGTGGAACTTTTTGGATCAGAATTCACCATGTGAATAAGCAGAGGTGGACTGCATTCATGCCCCCCGAGATCGCCAGATTTGAATCCTATCAATTATTTCGTTCGGGGATATTTAAAATCTTCAGTGTATGCATCTGACATTGGAAGTGAGGATATTCTCCTACAACGTATTGAAGTTGCCTGCAATAATATCCGTAATGATCCAGAAAAGATCAAATAGGCTATTAGACATAATTTGAAAATAGCAAGAATGTGCATCGAGCAAAACGGTGGCACTTTTGAGCAGCTTTTATGATTTACTCATTTGTTCATTTATTTTCTCACTGTCGATCATTTTGAATAAATTATTCAAAATCCATATATTTCTGAAACATTCTTGAAATTGTTCATTAGAATATGAAAAAAATAAAAATTTTCCATCAGTCCAACAGACAATTTTTCGAATCCAATCTGGATGTACGACATTTTTGAGCGCTCGTACTACTTACACGAGGGCTATATCATTTCGTCACGATGTCTGTATTTTTCGAATTTTGAGCCGAAAATGGTCTCAATCGACTATGTTCGACTCACTGATGACGAATCCGTCGGAAAATTCGAGTCTGTCCGTTCGGCCGGCCGGCTGTAAGCACGATAACTCTCGAACGGAACAACCTAGAGACTTGAAATTTTCAGCATGGGTTCAGTTCTCGAATGCCTCGGTTGAGTTCGTTAATGGAACAAATTCCACCAGGGGTTCCGTAAATATGGCTGTTCAAAGTTTTGTTCCCCTGATTACTCGAAAACTACAGATTTGATTGAAATGAAATTTTGCACTCAAATGGAGAATGAGGTGTTCAAGCTACATGTGAAATTTTGTTCAGATCGCATGACCGGAACCATAGAAACCATGGAAAATTGTAACTTTTGAACGGAAACGCCTAGGGACTTGAAATTTTCAGGATAGGTGTGGATTTCGAATGTCGTGATCACGTTCATCTATGAGCAGAATTATACTAGGGGTTCCGTAAATATGGTCGTTTGAAATTTAGTTTTCTTGATAATTTCAAAACTACAGATTCGATCGTGACAAATTTTGTATACTAATGAAGAATGATATATTCAAGCTACATTTTTCCAGATCACATCTGGAGTTTCGCCTAAGTTTCAGAATTCTTTTGAGAGCTGTCGAAAATTCCTTCAATTGATTTCTAAAACTGGAAAATGCGAATCTACCTACAAGGTGCATGTACGAGCGCTCAAAAGCTCCTGCCTTCACGGCAGTGCTTTTCGTAATTCTTATTTTGAAATAAGTGGAGTTTCTCTATCGAATTAAATCTTTCGACACACATTTTGATGGGTCAAATGTCGTGCGGGACACTGAAATCTACTGATTCACATCTAAAATTTTTTGCTCTTCGATTATTTTAATCAAATTCCAATATTTTTTCACACAGGGTGTTGAATCTCAGCTTGCGAAAAGCCCCATATTTTTCTAATTCGGACCTGAATTTTTTATCAGTTCAAAGATGAATTGATTCACCTATAGAATTTTGTTTTACGTTCTAAATATCAATTGATTATACTAGATGGTTCAGAAGTTATAAACAATTGAAAATATTGACGAACACATAAATCACCCTGTATCTCAGCTATGGAGTTAATTAGACCTATCATATATAGGTTCTTCGGACTCGTCTCGGGTAGCTCAATCTCAGCTTAACGTATGTACATTTACCAATAAAACATCCTGTATAAATTCCATTTTTGTTGTTTGGTCGAAATCGGGTTCTGATTCTATAACCCATTTCCATCGTTTCAGTAATTCCGTTCAATTTTTATTTCACTTGGTATTCATTAATCCATTAGACTACGATTTCTACTACTCAGAGGTTTACTAAACGACGATACGTGTTTCGCTATACAACAGCATCATCAGGTAGTAGAGATGAAGTAAATGTATTCTTGCAGTAAGGGAGAGGTATTCAACACGATTTGGTTACTAAGGGGATCTTCTTTCTTTATCAATTTCAAGACTTCCCGAAAATCTCAAAATTCTATGCATTTTCTTCCGAAATTTATGATATTTACGGAGGGCTGGAATGACTCGAATTCTTGATCTGTGAGTCTATCCTTATCATTTGAAACAGTTCTCGGTTCAAACTTGGGAAATTGAAAACATTTGGGCAAAATGAAAATCATTTGTTGATGAAAAATTATAAAAGCGTAGCCGTGAAGTCAGGAGCCATTGAGCGCTTGTTCATGCACCCTGTAGGTAGATCGACATTTTCCAGTTTTAGAAACCAATTGAAGAAATTTTTGACAGCTGTCAAAAAAAATTACAAACTAAGGCGAAACTGCAGACTTCACTTCAGTCACTTCAGTCACTTCAGTGCTAAGTGACCAATTTTGTTTTCGATAATTCGTTAGAATTGTCCACGGTATCTATGTCTTGCTGATGCGATCTGTATAAAATTTCGTTTGAATACATTATTTTTCATCTATGTGCAAAGTTTCATTCCAATCCAATCAGTAGGTTCGGAATAATCGGGAAAAATATTTTGAACGGCCATATTTACGGAACCCCTAGTCTAATTTTGTTCATTGATGAACGTGACCGCGACATTCGAGATCCAAACCTACCCTGAAAATTTCAAGTTTTTTGGTCGTTCCGTTCGAAAGTTATAATTTTCTATTGTTTCTGGTCATGCGATCTAAAGTAATCAGTAGAACTTAATTTCGAATGGACATATTCACGGAACCCCTTGTCCAATTTTGCCCAATAACGATCTTAACCGCGGCATTCGAGATTCAAACCCTCGAATGTTTCTAGGTCGTTCCGTTCGAGAGTTATCGTGTATACTGATGGCCGACCGGACGGACATACTCGAATTTTTCGAAGGATTCGTCATCAGTGAGTCGAGCCTTGTCGATTGAGACTATTTTCGGCTCAAAATTCGAAAAATACAGACATCGTGACGAAATGATATAGCCCTCGTGTGAGTATAATAGAACAAGCGCTCAAAAAAGCGCGCAATCAAATACAGTCAATTATTTTTCATTATACCTATACTCGAAATTAACATAGTATAGCACTCTCCAATTCAATCGACAAGAAAACAACACCTAATAGCATTTTCATTAAATTCTTCAGTTGAAATTAATGAATCTACCTCGAACAATCCGAATTTTTTGATAATTTTTGTTATTGTGTACATAAACTTCCACTACCAAGTGCATCTTAGTGGTAATATGGTAATTTGAATTTCTTCCGCACCTCAGGCCACCATCGTATTGAAAAAGTTACCGAGATAATTTTGGACAACTACTGTATACTTTCATCAAATTCACAGATGGGGTTCGTTGTTGGTGATGTATAAAAATGAAGCAATTACCCTCATTTGCTGCATATCAAGAAATGTTCAAGAGTCAGGAGTTTCAAACCTCCAGGGGATCTCAGATGACTTTTCGCAGAATAAACGCAAGAATGCTGGTGATTCCAAAAGCGAATAACATGATCCAACATCTGCGGTACGAAGATAATAACGATAATGAAAAGAGCGATTTGATGATTATGAGGAATTTACATATCTTTATATATAAAATTACGTGTCACGTTGTTTGTCCGGAATGGTCTCCTAAAATACTGAACCGATTTCAATCAAATTTTTGCACACTGTGTGCAGTTTGATCCAACTCACAAGATAGGATAGTTTATATCTTAATTTATAGTTGTATTTTCTCATTGCAAAATATTTGTTTATTATTCATGACAAAGAATGATAATAATCCACGCGGCAACCAAGGGCGGTCCTAGGCTGAATTTCTGGGGGGTGTAAAAAGGCGAAAGATTTATTCGCAACTGAGAGTTCTGGGGGGTGTAATTGAATGAACAATTCAAAAAAATTTTCCGGGATAGTGCAAAAACAATCCAACCAAACCAACATTTTGACGGTGTAAACTTCTTTATACTATATACTACTTACACGAGGGCTGTATCATTTCGTCACGATGTCTGTATTTTTCGAATTTTGAGCCTAAAATGGTCTCAATCGACTATGTTCGACTCACTGATGACGAATCCGTCGAAAAATTCGAGTCTGTCCGTCCGGCCGTCCGTGAGCACGATAACCCTCGAACAGAGCAGCTTAGAGACTCGAAATTTTTAGTGTTGGTTCAGTTCCCGAATGCATCGGTTGAGTTCGTTAATAGGCCAAATTCCACCAGGGGTTCCGTAAATATGGCCGTTCAAAGTATTGTTCACCTGATTACTTGGAAACTACAGATTCCATCGAGATTGAATTTTGAAATGTGAAATGCTACATGTGAAATTTTGTCCAGATCGCATGACCAGAACCATAGAAACCATAGAAAATTATAACTTCCCAAGAGAAAGGCCTAGGAACTTTCAGAATTTTCAGGGTACGTTTGTATCGCGAATGTCGCGGTCACGTTCATCAATGAGCCAAATTAGATTAGGGGTTCCGTGAATATGGCCGTTCAAAATATTTTGTTCCTTGTTTCCTTATTTCGAAACTAACGATTGGATTGGAATGAAATTTCACACCTAGCTGAAAAATAATGTATTCAAACTACGTGCGAAATTTTGTCCAGATCGCATCACCCAGACCATAGATACCGTAGAAAATTCTAGCGAATTATCGAAAAAAAATTGGTCAGCATAGATCAGTAAATTTAACAACCAACAATATTTCAGTTATTCAAAGTTGGAAATATGGGTAAGGGATGATTTTCAAAGTTTTCATTGCACACAATACGTTTTTCTTCGGTTTCAGGTTCTTTAAAATATCAATATAGAATACGATTTAATACGTCTACTTTTGATAATATCAAAGCATTCCTTCTTATTTTCGATAATTTCGTAGTACTGCACTGGCAATGAATTGAAACAAGCGCGCAAAAGCTTCTGCACCTCGGTGCTTTTCTCCAATTTTTTGAGCGCTCGTACTTCTTACACGAGGGCTATATCATTTCGTCACGATGTCTGTATTTTTCGAATTCTGAGCCGAAAATGGTCTCAATCGACTATGTTCGACTCACTGAACAGCTATGGGGAGCTCTGAGAAGAATACAAAAAAAAATCTATCCCCGGTGAAAATTTTCTTTTTTCTTCGAAATAATTATTTCTTTTACACCAAGTTGCGCTTCTTTGTAACACGCTAACAAATAAATTGAATCCATCAGTTCCTTCGTGGTAAAAAATTCTACCTTCAAACCTTCTGAATAACTGTTGTCGTTTTGTATTTGAGCGCTCGTACTACTTACACGAGGGCTATATCATTTCGTCACGATGTCTGTATTTTTCGAATTTTGAGCCGAAAATGGTCTCAATCGACTATGTTCGACTCACTGATGACGAATCCGTCGGAAAATTTGAGTCTGTCCGTCCGGCCGCAAGCACGATAACTCTCGAACGGAACAACCTAGAGACTTGAAATTTTCAGTATGGGTTCAGTTCCCGAATGCCTCGTTTAGGTTCGTTAATGGGCCAAATTTTATCAGGGGTTCCGTAAATATGGCCGTTCAAAGTTTTGTTCCCATGATTACTAGAAAACTACTGATTTGATTGAGATGAAATTTTGCACTCAAATGGAGAATGAGGTGTTCAAGCTACATGTGGAATTTTGTCCAGATCACATGACCAGAACCATAGAAACCATAGAAAATTGTAACTTTTGAACGGAAACGCCTAGGGACTTGAAATTTTCAGGATAGGTGTGGATCTCGAATGTCGTGATCAGGTTCATCCATGAGCAAAATTATACTAGGGGTTCCGTAAATATGGTCGTTTGAAATTTAGTTTTCTTGATAATTTCGAAACTACAGATTCGATCGTGACAAAATTTTGTATACTAATGGAGAATGATATATTCAAGCTACATTTCTCCAGATCACATGACCAGAACCATAGAAACCGTAGAAAATCATAACTTTCGAACGGAAAGGCCTAGGGACTTGAAATTTTCAGGATAGATGTGGATCTGAAATGTCGCATTCACGTTCATCAATGAGCAGAATTATACTAGGGGTTCCGTAAATACGGTCGTTTGAAATTTTGGTTTCTCGATAATTTCGGAACTACGGATTCGATCGAGATGAAATTTTGTATTTTAATCGAGAATGATATATTAAAACAATATTTTGTCCAGATCGCATGACCAGAACCATAGAAACCAAAGAAAATCGTAACTTTTGAACGGAAAGGCCTAGGAACTCGAAATTTTCAGGGCGGGTTTGGATCGCGAATATCGCGGTCACGTTCATCAATGAGCAAAAATAGACTAAGGGTTCCGTAAATATGGCCGTTCAAAATATTATTTTCCAGATAGTTTCGAAACTACTGATCGGATTGGAATGAAATTATGCACCTAGCTGAGGAATAATGTATTCAAACTACGTGCAAAATTTTGTCCAGATCGCACCACCAAGACCATAGATACAGTAGAAAATTCTAGCGAATTATCGAAAAACAATTGATCAGCTGAAGCACTGACATGAAGCGAATTCAAGCGAGTAACCTGGTTATCATTGGTAATAACCAACCATAACCAACTGCATTCAAGCGCTTTTGGTCATTGTTGGTTATAATCCATGACGTCACGAACTATCCCTTCGACGTCATCGATATGGACCGCACATTACCACACTCGGGAGCAGGGTTAAACGTATGGTTATGAAGACGTCAGATTTGGAGGTTAAATTGGATCAAAATAGGACTTGTTGAATTTGAAATAAAACTTTTGAAATAATAAAGTGATGGATAAATTTGAAATTGAAATTCGAATATAAATACCAATAAAAACGCCAAGAAGAACGACTCTTTGATAGTTAAATAAGATTTTTGCGGAGAGGACCCAGAAATTTGCGAACTTGCAATAAGCTTACCTAAGACATATATAAGGAATTAAAAAACAACGAAGCATCATTTATGGAGCAACCGTTATTTTTTGAGGAGGTGCACTCCGTACTAGGTTAATAATCATCACTCAGTATATTGAAATATTCTAATTTTTCATTTTGCTCTGAATGGTGTTCAGGGGAGAAACACAAGACAGCTTCATAGTATTTGGTGGACAGTATTTGGATGACAATCGAAATATCCCAGAAGGGACTGCAACACAGCAGAGCCTTTCTTGCAGTTTCAGTGGTAAAGGAGCTGGACCTTCACGATGTGAACCTGTAGAGAGGTTCAAAAACCTAAGGAATGCATCTCCCTAAACCAGCAAAGCGGATCAAGTCCTCCAAAAATTGAAAAACAATTAATTGCAGTAAAAGGAGCCGTTTGAGGTTCTAAAAGAACATAATGTATGAAGAAGACAGAGGATCAGAGAGAGATTTATATCAGTTCCCGAAAAAATGTAATCCAGTAAGACGAAAAGACAGGAAGATTCTGATTTAGAATGAATTTAATATATTTACTGTTTAAGTTGATAAGATGATTTTTTTCCTATTTTCAAAAATATATTTTTTTGTAGCAATCATGTTTTCAAATATATATATATATATTTTAATGATATTTTCTCTTAATTCTCTTTCGTTATATCTATATTTTGAAAGTCCCTTGTTTACTGGTGGTTATTCTTATTCATATTGTATCTCATGACGAATATATGTTTCGGATTCATTCAATGATGTTTCGTTTTTCAGTATTAGGGGTTCAAAAAATACAATGATTCTAATGAAGCACTGACTTTATTGAGAAATATATGATGAGATTAGAAGAGTTATTCACATTCATTGAAAATCATCTGCTAGCAGATCTCTCTTGATCCTACCTTCTTGCTGATCTTCCTCTTGATAGGTAGTTGGTCTATCAGCATGATCTATGGGAGTCTCTTCATCCCATAGGTCTTCATGAACCAAACAAAAATTATGGACAACACAGCTTGTAATTATTTCAACTATTTCAAATATATTGTACACATTTATATATTGGAGCCATCTCCACCTTCTCTTCAATAATCCAAAGGCATGTTCAATCTTCACCTTATCTGCGCTCAACATATAATTGTGTGTTTTTGTTCTTCGTAAGGTTATTTCCTTCGTATGGTGTCATGAACCAACTTTTCAGTCCAAAGTTACTGACCCTATTAGATGAAAGTTTTCATCGAAAAACATTTGGGAACCGTTCGACTCGATTTGGCGATAGAATAATGAATTCTGGAAAACGTATGAGTAGGAATAGTATGATTTAAAGTTAAAAATGAATGAATAAATAGGTATTCACATCCAGGAGTCATGTGCTGATCCTGGAAATCCAACAAATATATAGGTGAAAAAACAATTTCCATCACAGATAGCGATCAGTTTTATTGATATATATCGATATAGCTATCTTGCTGTCCCTTCTCCACTATAGCAAATATGTGGGACCCATCTAAAGCTGTCAGTCAAAATGGGTCTGTTTGGTTCTGTACCTTTTATTTCCTAGAGAAACCCCAAAGATAAAATTCCAGGTAATATATAACTCAGTGGTCGATAGTTTTCTACCAGGATGAAATTCCAGACTCAATAATATACAAGCCTACACAATTATCTGCTTAGTTTTATTGAAAAGGAACGTTAATGCAGAAGGATTAAGTTAAAATAAAAGTTGGTTGTGTGTTTGTTTTGATCATAGCACCCTAACCTAACATTAACGAAAATAGTGGACCATAACCGCGCTGTATTCAAGCGGATGTTGGTTATTCGCGGTTATACTTATAGGGCCGAAACCAAGGGCAAGACCAACAATAACCGCGGTTATAAGTGGTTACTCGCTTGAATTCGCCTATGAAGTCTGGAGTTTCGCCTAAGTTTCAGAATTTTTTTGACAGCTGTCGAAAATTCCTTCAATTGATTTCTAAAACTGGAAAATGCGAATCTACCTACCAGGTGCATGTACGAGCGCTCAAAAGTTCCTGCCTTCACGGCAGTGCTTTTCGTAATTTTTTTGTCTATTGATTCATTCCATCGTTTCCAAGATCGAAATTAAAACGAATCGAATATTCACGTCTCAGCTTTCGTCGAACCAACTTAATCGAATCAGCCACTAAAAAAATAATAAATATCAATCAGAAACGCACAAAAAGCAGTCGACGACACCAATTTAGGAGCAATCCTTTCCCAATAAACAAATCCGAGTTGACACGACCCGTATGTGCGTGGAAACGTCCGTTCAGGGGAATAATAATGAAACGCATTAGGAGGCCCCGATTGCCCGAACCTTCGTTTCAATTGTTTCGTTCATTGCGTTTCCGGCTATCAGTCATGCCACGCAGGAATCTTGGCCGCGTTTCCTTCGATTTCCGTGGAAGTCGTTGACGCGTCCCGTGGACGTGGTAATTGGCGGTGTCCAGGTCCTCGGTCGGTTTCGGTAATTGGAGACATTAACGGAATTGGGTCGGGGAACGGAGTGTTGTTGTGTTGGGAAGGATCGGCGATTTCACTGATTTGGGTACCTTGGATTCGGTCTTCTGCGATTTTGCTTCGTTATTTCCAGTGATGAAGCTCTAGAACCGTTCGGCGAAAAAAATTCAAGTCGCCTTAAATTGTCATACTTTTGCTTAGTGTAGAGTGTAGAATACGTGATGACTTTTTGTGTTTTGTGAAATTTTCTTCCACCCAATAGTTAAAGAAACAGAAGGGAACGACGCTCACGTTTGAGGAATTTGGAAGCTTATATCCAAATATTGACGACAATTTGAAAATATCATCAGCGTTCTACGGCTGCTTTAGATTTAGACGAAAACATCCATATTTTTCGAAAACTGACAAAGATAACCTCAATAAAGTATATATATTTGAAATCAGAAGAAAGATCTTCAACGATTAGGAAGATAAGTTCCATTTGAAAAATACCAACTTACATGAAATTTTTAGGTTAACGATGCTTTTTTGCATTTTCTAGTACTGAATTCTAAATGCCCATAAAAAATACTTCATATTTGCCCATTTAAACGTTTTTGTAGGATCAATTTTTACTGAGATAGCTATTGAATCAACCTATACATATTATACAGGGTGTTTCATTGGTAAATGTACATACGTTAACCTGAAGTAGAGCTACCCTAGACGAGTACAGAAAACCTATATATTAGGTTGGGGAAAGGGTAGTTTCGTATTTTGCGCTCTTTTTACTCAAATAAGTATATCCCGTTCGTTATTGGTCTCATCACATCATACAATACGGCGTTGTAAAGGTTTGGTTGTATACTACAATTTTTTTTCTTACACTTCTGCGTTTGATCGGTTCAATCGCGCACAATCGTGAGTTGAGTATGGAGGTTTCAAAGAAGAAAATCAACAGAACATGCCATAAGAGAGCTGACAGGAAAGCTGTACGAATGTGTGGATAAAACGATCCCTTCAGTTTGTATATTTGTGGATTTGTGTAAGGCGTTTGATACAATGTGCCATATTCGAATACTCAAAAAATTGAAAATTTACGGATTTAGAGGTTCTATATACAAATTATTAAAGAGCTATTTGTCAAATAGAAAGCAGGTTGTGGAAATTGGAGACTCAAGGAATCAAGAAGAGATAATAACATACGGAATTCCACAAGGTACTGTATTAGGTCGTGTTCTATTTCTCATTTACATAAATAGCCTACTCGAAGTGAAGTAGTCTGAAGGTGCCATTTGCTTTGCTGATGATGCCGTTATCCAATACCGAGGAAAAACATGGGAAGAACTGATAGGAAAAGTTCTAGTGAAATTTCCAGAAATAATAAATTGGTTCAAGCATAATAAACTCACTTCGAATAAAGACAAGACTCTCTTATGCCTCGAGTCTTCCAGATCTAGGTAATCTTGTTTTCGATGATTTTATGATGAGATCTGTATTTCTGCAACAAAACATATAAAGTATTTAGGAATAACAATTGATTCTCAAATGAGATGGAACAAACATATAAAAAATTACGAAAAGCACTGCCGTGAAGGCAGGAGCTTTTGAGCGCTCGTACATGCACCTTGTAGGTAGATTCGCATTTTCCAGTTTTAGAAACCAATTGAAGGAATTTTCGACAGCTGTCAAAAAAATTCTGAAACTCGAAACTCCAGACTTCATGTCAACGCTACAGCTGATCAATTTTGTTTCGATAATTCGCTAGAATTTTCTACGGTACTTATATATGGTCTTGGTGATGCGGCCTGGACAAAATTTTGCACGTAGTTTGAATACATTATTCCTCAGCTAGGTGCATAATTTCATTCCAATCCGATCAGTAGTTCCGAAACTATCTGGAAAAAAAATATTTTGAACGGCCATATTTACGGAACCCCTAGTCTAATTTTGGTCATTGATGAACGTGACCGCGATATTCGCGATCCAAACCCACCCTGAAAATTTCAAGTTCCTAGGCCTTTCCGTTCAAAAGTTACAATTTTCTATGGTTTCTATGGTTCTGGTCATGCGATCTGGACAAAATATTGCTTCAATATATCATTCTCGATTAAAATAAAAAATTTCATCTCGATCGAATCCGTAGTTTCGAATTTATCGAGAAAACAAATTTCAAACGACCGTATTTACGGAACCCCTTGTATAATGTTGCTCATAGATGAACGTGATCACGACATTCGAGATCCACACCTATCCTGAAAATTTCAAGTCCCTAGGCATTTCCGTTCAAAAGTTACAATTTTCTATGGTTTCTATGGTTCTGGTCATGTGATCTGGGCAAAATTTCGCATGTAGCTGAAACACCTCATTTTCCATTTGAGTGCAAAATTTCATCTCGATCGAATCTGTAGTTTTGAAGTAATCGGGGAAACAAAATTTTGAACGGCCATATTTACGGAACCCCTGGTGGAATTTGGCCCATTAACGAACTTAACCGAGGCATTTGGGATCTGAACCTACACTGAAAATTTCAAGTCTCTAAGTTGATCCGTTCGAGAGTTATCGTGCTTACGGCCGGACGGACGGCCGGACGGACGGACGGCCGGACGGACGGACAGACTCGAATTTTCCGACGGATTCGTCATCAGTGAGTCGAACATAGTCGATTGAGACCATTTTCGGCTCAAAATTCGAAAAATACAGACATCGTGACGAAATGATATAGCCCTCGTGTAAGTAGTACGAGCGCTCAAAAATTACGAAAAGCACTGCCGTGAAGTCAGGAGCTCTTGAGCGCTCGTACATCCACCTTGTAGGTAGATTTGCATTTTCCAGTTTTAGAAATCAATTGAAGGAATTTTCGACAGTAGTCAAAAAAATTCTCAAACTTAGACGAAACTCCAGACTTTGTCTGTGCTTCAGCTGACAAATTTTTTTCGATAATTCGCTAGAATTTTCTACGGTATCTATGATCTTGGTGATGCGATCTGGACAAAATTTCGCACGTACTTTGAATACATTATTCCTCATCTAGGTGCGAAATTTCATTCCAATCAAATCGGAAGTTTCGAAATTATCAGGAATAGAATATTTCAAACAACCATATCTACGGAACCCCTAGTATAATTTTGATGAAAGTGATCACGACAATCGAGATTCACACCTATCCTGAAAATTTCAAGTTCCTTGGCGTTTCCGTTCAAAAGTTACAATTTTCTATGGTTTTTATGGTTCTGGTGATACGAGCTGAACAAAATTTTGCATGTAGCTTGAACACCTCATTTTCCATTAGAGTACGAAATTTCACCTCGATCGAATCTGTAGTTTCAAAGTAATCAGGAAAACAAAATTTCGAGCGGCCATATTTACGGAACCCCTCGGCGAATTCGAGATTCGAACCTACCCTGAAAATTTCAATTTTCTAGAACATTCCGTTCGAGAGTTATCTTGTATACGGCCGACCGGACGGACGGACAGATTCGAATTTTTTGACGGATTCGTCATCAGTGAGTCGAACATAGTCGTTTTAGACCATTTTCTGCTCAAAATTCGAAAAATACAGACATCGTGACGAAATGATATAGCCCTCGTGTAAGTAGTACGAGCGCTCAAAAATGTTGTGAACAAGCTGAGGGGGCTTCTTTCCAAGTTCAGGCACTTTACTGATCATCTGGTATCAAAAAAATTTTTGAAAATTTTCTATCAAGCCTTGGTTGAGTCCCATATTACCTACGGGATAGTTGGATGGGGTGGTACTTATAATAACCACATCAAGCCTCTTGAGATAATCCAAAAGTGGTTATTGAGAATATTCCATAAGAAACCCCGTATCTTTCCAAACCAGAGGTTGTTTGAGGAGCCAGGAGTACCAGATGTAAGGCAATTGTATGCTTCGAAAATTCTGTCCAACGTCATCTTGGGGAAGGTACCCATCGACGTTAAATATATACTATACTACGAGAGGAAGTTTTACTTACCCACCACCTATGTGTAACAAAAGTATAGGCCAAAGAAGTTTTGCAAATCTTGCACCGAAAACTTTCAACATAATCCCTGATCATCTGAAAAATATAACGAATATTAAGAAATTTAAGAGACGATTGAAGGCTTGGATGAACAGTGGAAATAGACAAATGATACACAGATTCATAAATAATGATTGAACTATAAAAAATTATGAAAAGCACTGCCGTGAAGGCAGGAGCTTTTGAGCGCTCGTATATCCACCTTGTAGGTAGATTCGCATTTTCCAGTTTTAGAAATCAATCGAAGGAATTTTTGACAGCTGTCAAAAGAATTCTGAAACTTAGGCGAAACTCCAGAATTCATATCTTAAGCTGACCAATTTTTTTTCGATAATTCGCTAGAATTTTCTACGGTATCTATGGTCTTGGTGATGCGATCTGGACAAAATTTTGCACGTAGTTTGAATACATTATTCCCCAGCTAGGTGCAAAATTTCATTCCAATCCGATCAGTAGTTTCGAAACTATCAGGAAAAAAATATTTTGAACGGCCATATTTACGGAACCCCTAGTCTCATTTTGCTCATTGATAAACGTGACCGCGATATTCGCGATCCAAACCTACCCTGGAAATTTCAAGTTCCTAGGCCTTTCCGCTCAAAAGTTACAATTTTCTATGGTCTCTATGGTTCTGGTCATGCGATCTGAACAAAATATTACTTAAATATATCATTCTCGATTAAAATACAAAATTTCATCTCGATCGAATCCGTAGTTCTGAAATTATCGAGGAAACAAACTTTAAAACGACCGTATTTACGGAACCCCTAGTATAATTCTGCTCATTGATGAAAGTGAACGCGACATTCGAGATCCACACCTATCCTGAAAATTTCAAGTCCCTAGGCCTTTCCGTTCGAAAGTTATGATTTTCTATGGTTTCTATGGTTCTGGTCAGTGATCTGAAGAAATGTAGTTTGAATATATTATTCTCCATTAGTATAAAAAATTTCGTCACGATCGAATCTGTAGTTTTGAAATTATCAAGAAAACAAAATTTCAAACGACCATATTTACGGAACCCCTAGTATAATTCTGCTCATAGATGAACGTCATCACGACATTACAGAACCTCAACTATCCTGAAAATTTCAAGTCCCTAGGCGTTTCCGTTCAAAAGTTAAAATTTTCTATGGTTTCTATGGTTCTGGTCATGCGATCTGGACAAAATTTCCCATGTAGTTTGAACACCTCATTTTCCATTTGAGTGCAAAGTTTCATCTCGATCGAATTTGTAGTTTCGAAGTAATCAGGGGAACAAAAATTTGAACGGCCATATTTACGGAACCCCTGGTGGAATTTGGCCCATTAACGAACTCAACCGGGGCATTCGGGAACTGAACCCACACTGGAAATTTCAAGTCTCTAGGTTGTTCCGTTCGAGAGTTATCGTGCTTACGGACGGCCGGATAGCCGGACGGACAGACTCGAATTTTCCGACGGATTCGTCATCAGTGAGTCGAACATAGTCGATTGAGATCATTTTCGGCTCAAAATTCGAAAAATACAGACATCGTGGCGTAATGATTTAGCCCTCGTGTAAGTATTACGAGCGCTCAAAAACATAATTCCGATTCCCATAAAATATCCAAAAAAAAAAAAAATTACCTACCGATTGGAGAAAAGAAATGCCCGACGATAATACAATACCTGATGATGACAAGAAGTTATACTCGAATGCGACAAGAAACTATACCCGATGAAGACAGAAACATTACCCGAACATTTTACCCTTCTTTGGATGTCATGGTTTTTTTCATTTTTTTCTTTGCGGAGAATAAGAATACATATATTATTATGTTTTGTTTTCCTTCAACGTTCATCCTCTTGGAACAGTATCAAGAATGTTTTTTTACTTTAAAGTCACTCACCTCTGTGATGATGTATAATGTTTATATTTCGAGAAATAAACCAATTTATTATTATTATTATTATTATAGTTCCCAATTTTTTTTCATTTCCGAACATTCAAACCGAAAATCGGCTTTTCATCCATTCCAATTGGGAGATCTTTCCTAGGCACTCTGCATCGATAAACAATTAACGTGTCAACGATTGGGTCTTTCCTTTCCGCTACAACGTCCATTTCCCCAATCACTCTACCGTTCCGGTTCTGCACCCGCACTGGCTATAATTGCCCACATAATAGCCCCTGCAGCGATTCCCACTGTCTTTCCCCTCATCCCAATACCTCCCATTCAATATCTAGTCCCGATTTATTAAAAAGTCACAGAAACGTAACCGATAGATCTATGCGCGTCAGGATACATCCAGCGGGCGCGTACAGAGGGCGCCGCGCCCTTTCCTGCCATTATCGCCGGCGATCATAATGCCGAAATCATTTCATACACGAGTAAATATCGTCATTTCACAGGAATTTATTGCCCATTGTGTTTATCTACCTTTGCTTGAAATCGACTCAAATTGGTGATTTTGTTTTATCCTTTTCCGTATGGGGAGAGGAGGTTTATGTGACTCATCTATTGTTTGTGTTGCGGTGGTTTTTAATTTTCGACTTGTTGCTTTCACGGTCTTTGCTTGTGTTTATCTTTTTTTCTGGATTTATGGACGATGAACGTTTGGATTCAATTGGGGAGACGATGGAAATCGATAGATGAGATTGCTGGAGTGTTTTACATAATCGGTGGCGAAAAGCATACTTTTTAGTTGGTCATGAATTCATCTACGATCTTCCATTGGTGACTCTCCGGCTTAGATTCAAGGGTACAGGTCAAATGACCGACGAAGTGGCTAAGCGAGGCGTAGGTAATGGCTTTTGTGAAGTATGGCAGAAGCTTTGGCCGGTTGTGAAAGAGTCTAGGACAGATTCGAGCCAATATATTCCGCTGTACCAAGTTTTATATAAACTAGGCTAACAAGTATAGGAAGAAGAAAGACCGCGAAAACTGAAATGGGCCATGACAAATTCAACAGACACATCAAAAACATAGCCATTGCAAAAAAGGCCTATGTATGTTGAAACGAAACAAGTTAGACAAACCGGAATTCAGAAATTTGAAAAGCACTGCCGTGAAGTCAAGAGCTTTTGAGCGCTCGTTCATCCACCTTGTAGGTAGATTCGCATTTTCCAGTTTTAGACAACAAATTCAAAAAACTTTTGACAGCTCTCATGATTGATTGGTTTTTTTTCGATAATTCGCTAGAATTTTATACGGTATCTATGGTCTTGATAATGCGATTTGGACAAAATTTTCCAAGTAGTTTGAATACATTATTCTTCATCTATGTGCAGAATTTCATTTCAATCCAATGAGTAACTTCGACATTACCAGGAGAAAAATATTTTGAACGGCCATATTTACGGAACCTCTGGTCTAATTTTGATCATTGATGAACGTGACCGCGAAATTCGAGAAAACTTGGTGGAGACAAAATTGAAAAGAAAAGAGAGTTTCGACAGAAATGGTAATGAAACGAACTATAAAGAAGGAGATAAGGTGCTCTTGAATAATAAGAACAGTGACAATAAACTTGACCCCTTATTTAACAGTCCCTACGAAATAGTGGAAGTGCGAAACCCAAACATTATTGTGAAAACGGACAAGAACGAACTCAAAGAAGTTCACAAGAACAGAGTGAAACCGTATTTTTCATAACGAGTGTGATAGGTCTATTCAACTTCATAGTCGAGATACAGGGTGTTTTATGTATTCGCCAATATTTTGAATTGCTTATAACTTTTGAACCATCCGCTATAATCAATTTATATTTGGAACGTAAAACACAGTTCCATGGTTGAATCGATTCATCTTTGAAATGATCAAAAAATCCAGGTCCGTATCAGAAAAATATGAAACTTTTCGCGAGCTGAGATTCAACACCCTGTATGACGGAATATTGGAATTTGATTAGAATATTCGAAAAGAGCAGAAAATGTTCGATGGGGACCAGTAGATTTCAGTGTCCCGCACGAAGTAGAACCCATCGAAATTTTTGTCGAAAGATTTAATTCGATGGTAAAATTTCACTTACTTCACAATAATGTCGGATATTGAGATTGAATACTAAAAATTTTCTGTTGGATTGATAGAATATTTGTATTTACTTTCATATTTTTATGAATAATTTCAGGAATTCTTCAGAAAAATATGGATTTTGAATAATTTATTCAAAATGATCAATGGTGAAAAAATAAAAAAACAAATGAGTAAACAAGACTGCATATGGATTTCATTTAGCCCATCGATGCAAATTCCTCAAATTGAAGACTCCATCCCTCGGAAATATGGCTCATCGTCACAGGAACCATACACGAACAGTCGGACAACATATCAGCATATTAATTTGTGTTGAATCCCACTAGTTTTCATTCAAGTAGGCTACAAAAATATTAAGACAAGAAATTTCAACAACTGGTTTCGACAGTATTGTGGTCTTATCCCTTATTCTTTAAAAATCATCTGTTGTATTACTCGACGGTATACGAACATTGCAGGAATGTATTTCCAGCATGATGGGGCTCCACCTCATTTCAAAGCTTTTGTTAAGAACTTTCTGAATCAAAACTTTCCAAATATGTGGATAGGCAGAGGTAAACCCCATGCATGGCTCCCTAGATCACCAGATCTCAATCCTATCAATTATTTCGTTTGGGGATATTTCAAATCTTCAGCGTATGCGTCTGAAGTTAGGATATTGTCCTGCAACGAATCGAAGTTGCCTGCAATAAGATCCGTAATGATCCACAAATGATCAAAAAGGCTATAAGATATAATTTGAGAAGAGCAATAATGTGCATCGAGCAAAACGGTGGCACTTTTGAGCAACTTTTATCGTTACTTTCGAATGTTTTACTTGTGTTCTCATTTGTTTATTTATCTTCTGATTGTGGATCATTTTGGATGAATTATTCAAAATCCATATTTTTCTGAGAAATTCTTGAAATTATTCATTGGAATATGAATAAATATTCAGATATTTCATCAGTCCAAGAGATAATTTCTTCGAATTCAATCTCAATGTACGACATCATTGTGAAGTAAGTGGAATTTTACAATCGAATTGAATCTTTCGACAAAAATTTCGATGGGTGAAACGTCGTCCTGGACACTGAAATCTACTGATCCCCATCGAAAATTTTTTGCTCTTTCCGAATATTCTGATCAAATTCCAATATTCCGTCATACAGGGTGTTGAATCTCAGCTCGCGAAAAGTCCCATATTGTTCTAATACGGACCTGGATTTTTTGATCATTCCAAAAATAAATCGATTCAGCCATGGAAGTGTGTTTTACTCTCCAAATATCAATCGATTATACTGGATGGTTAAAAAGTTATAAGCAGTTGAAAATATTGGCAAATACATAAAACGTAGCTGTAGCTATGAAGTTGATTAGACCAATCACATATAGGTTTTTTGGACTCGTCTAGGGTAGCTCTATCTCATGTATATGTACATTTACCAATGAAACACCCTGTAGATAAGTCAAAAAAAAAATTTTTATACTTGTATAGAAAAATGTTTTCTCTCAAAGGGAGAATGTGTAGTATCAGTATGAACACTCTGTATATTAGCGATCTTGAGATGCAATATCTGTTACCTTGCTTTGTCGCCAAAGCGTGCCGCAAAGGTAAACTGATGTGTTTACTACGATGTTTGATGTTATCGATCATGTTGTCAATTCTCGAGGTTATTATGATACAATCGATTGAACATGTAAATATCTTATGAATATATAAACACTAACATTTTGCTAGAGAGATCAGAGTCTCTAGATGTTACGAATAAACCTTTGACGAGTTATTAGTGTATCATTCACCATCCCTCGAATGCATAACGATTGAGCGAACCTACCCTTGCTGGGTACGTTACAATCCAAACCTACCCTGAAGATTTCAAGTCCCTAGGCCTTTCCGTTCGAAAGTTATAATTTTTTATGGTTTCTATGGTTCTGGAAATGCGACCTGGAAAAAATGTAGCTTGAATATATCATTCTCCATTAAAACACAAAATTTCGTCCCGATCAAATCCGTAGTTTTGAAATGATCAAGAAAACGAAATTTCAAACGACCATATTTACGGAATCCCTAGTCTCATTTTGCTCATTGATGAACGTCACCGCGACATTTGATATCCACAACTATGCTGGAAATTTCGAGTCCCTAGGCCTTTCCATCACAAAGTTGTAATTTTCTATGGTTTCTATGGTTCTGGTGATGCGATCTGAACAAAATTTCGCATGTAGCTTGAACACGTCATTTTCCATCTGAGTGCAGAATTCAACATCGATCGAATAATCAGTAGTTCCGATTGTTTCGAAGTAATCAGGAGAACAAAATTTGGAACGGCCATATTTACGGAATCCCTAGGCAAATTTCGCCCAATAACGAACTCAACCGCGGCATTTGAGATTCGAACCTACTCTGAAAATTTCAAGTTTCTAAGTCGGTCCGTTCGAGAGTTATCGTGTATACGACCAGTTTCGGTTCAAAATTCGAAAAATACAGACATCGTGACGAAATGATATAGCCCTCGTGTAAGTTGTACGAGCGCTCAAAAAAGCACGGTGGTAACTTTACAGAATTTCAAAGGCTCCACGTTCAGGTGGCAGTGGACCGAAAGTAAGTTTTTATCCACCCTTTTCTGTTCGTCCGCAACGGAACACATGCGGCAGTATAACGAAAATCATGGAAATTTTAATAAGCCCCTTTAACAATATACTATCTCGAAATTACAGAGCGTGAGACTATTCCTGGCGGGGAAACACAGAGGTAATTTAAATGAAATATAATGTCGATGTACCCTTGATTTTAGTTTTACATGACATTTTCGATCATTATCTTGAAAATATCTTGAATGTGTGATTGAAAAATATCTCAGAAACCAATCGCCATATCCTGCTGAAATTTGAGGCATCGATTTGATGAGTTGTATGGATATTTAGCTTACTAGTTGTTCCATGTGAAAAAAAAAAAGCTCGAGTTGAAAATTTTTTGACAAAGTGACCAAGGTCTCATATTATTATATCCTCCAACGTTTGCCTCGATAATTATTTCAAACTTTAATGGAATCATGGATTCTCTAGAAACACGAACCGATTTCGAAATAAATAGACCGCCACCAGGGATGAAACGAATAAAAAACGAATCCCTCTACGTTTCTTCAACACCCACGTCGACAGTTTTCAGGAATTGGCGATCAATTTTGGTGAATTGTGAACGTCATTGAAATGACAGTACATTTATTCTCCTCATTTTGTCTAGAATGCAGTCAAAATTCGATAGAAAGCGGTAAATTGGTGTAAGAAATAGAGGTAATTGAATTTATAACGATTTTTTAGCCTCATAATATGTTTTGTCTCCCATTTTCAGATTTTCACGAGCAAAATTTCTACCACGTTACTAAAGAGGTTATGAATGAATACTTTCGTTAATTCCAGTGAAACGGATTTGAAAAAAAATAGAGAAAATGGGAGGAACTGATGATTTTCCCAGCCACACGATACTTTTTTTTCCAAAATTTACCAATAGATATTTCAGGTTGTGGACATCGATGATACAGTTAGCGATCCTGCAGTTGTTGAATCCGGAGTCCCACAAGGAACAGTGCTGGGCCCGATACTGTTCGTCGTTTACATGAACGGTCTTCTACAACAAACTATACAGTTGGCAGTATTATAAGCTTCGCGGGCGACACATCTGAAATCAAAAGCAGTAGAGAACTTTGCTAAAATCAAGCTCTGGTTTCAGGTGAAGAAACTGTCGCTGAATTGTAAAAAAACTTAATTTTCGCGTGCACCAGTTGCAGCGAATCTACTGATGTCTTTTCTAGAATTTTCGCTTCAAACTTTACTGGGGAGCCTGCGAATACTGTTCCCATTTCCAGTGTGGACCGCATTGCTGAAGATATACCAGATCTCACCATTAACCAACAAACCTTTTGAAACTGAGGATGGATACTGCACTCATCAAGGATGGTATTACTACGCGTCTGCACAAACAATGTGCCGCAGCATTTGGCGTTCCCTGCACATTTTGTTCTGAAAATCTGTTGGCTCATCCCATGTTTCGTCTTATTGGCTCATTGCATCTTTAACTCCCATATTCAAAAAAGGTAATAAACTCGACCACCCTACCACCGCCATAAGTATTCTTTCGTCTTTTACAAAAATTTTGAAAATAACCGTAAGCGACCATCTGCTGCGGTTTTGCGTAGACGATGAGCTAATCCCAAAGCTCAGCATGGATTCGTACCGCAAACCTACTTTCATGCGTTGCTCAGTGGACTAAAGCGCTGGATTCCGGATCCCCTGTTGACGTGGTGTACCTGGATTTTTCTAGGGCGTTTGATCGGGTACCTCACAGGCGTCTCCTTGCTGAGTTGGAACATCTGAGAGTTAGAGGAAAGCTGTTGCGTTGGCTCAAATCCTTTCTTCCTAATCGCAGGTTTCGTGTAAGAGTGGGTGATGCGTAATCTTTCTTTTGAGAGGCTTGTTACATCAGGTTTTCGCCAGGGCTCGGTGTTGGGACCCATCCTCTTTTCGCTCTGCATATCTGATTTACCTCAACTGATACTATCTTCGCTTTCTTCATCTTCTGACGATACAAAAAATTTTGGCCTTCCCCTTCTACAATGTGACGTCCTCCAGAATGACCTTCAAGTCCTCTTCAAATGGTACCAAGACTTGATATTATCACTGAACGTTGAAAAGAGATGTGTGCTTGTCATTGGTAAAAACAATCGAAAATTGTCCTATTTGATCGACGGT
This sequence comes from Aphidecta obliterata, assembly GCA_963966015.1. Taxonomy (NCBI): domain Eukaryota; kingdom Metazoa; phylum Arthropoda; class Insecta; order Coleoptera; family Coccinellidae; genus Aphidecta; species Aphidecta obliterata. The sequence goes on along the minus strand of OZ014434.1, from coordinate 20,365,265 downwards.
TGTGAGCTAAAGTCAGTAACCCGTCAGATAGATCTGGTAGTTACCATCATCGATTCTGATCTGTGCTTGTCTTACCATGTGTCAGCAGTTACGGAAAAAGCGAAACGGATGACATACTTGTTTAGAAAACTTTTAAGACCTCTGATATCTCGACTTAGAAGTTCCTTCATCGAACTAATACACGACCCATTATGAAGTATGCTGCCGCTGTTAGCTAACACATTCTCACATTCTCTGGTCCGAATGGCCATTTTGGAGAGGAAGTAGGGGAAATGTTTCTGAATACGAACATTTTGCGAGGTCATCGTTTCAAACTACAAAAGGAAGCAATGGGAGCATTCAAATCTTCGCTACGTCAGTGGTTACGGAGGCTCGTTCTATGAGCGCCTTCAAGAATGGCTCGGATGTATGGAGCTCTAGTCCATGATAATATCTGTATCTTACAAGTTGCCTTTATGTCATTGTTTCTTTCTGAATTGTAATTTTATTTTTAATGGGTTTATAGGTTACCCTAAACCCTTGTTATCAATTGAATCTATATTAAAAAATTACGAAAAGCACTGCCGTGAAGGCAGGAGCTTTTGAGCGCTCGTACATGCACCTTGTAGGTAGATTCGCATTTTCCAGTTTTAGAAACCAATTGAAGGAATTTTCGACAGCTGTCAAAAAAATTCTGAAACTCGAAACTCCAGACTTCATGTCAACGCTACAGCTGATCAATTTTGTTTCGATAATTCGCTAGAATTTTCTACGGTACTTATATATGGTCTTGGTGATGCGGCCTGGACAAAATTTTGCACGTAGTTTGAATACATTATTCCTCAGCTAGGTGCATAATTTCATTCCAATCCGATCAGTAGTTCCGAAACTATCTGGAAAAAAAATATTTTGAACGGCCATATTTACGGAACCCCTAGTCTAATTTTGGTCATTGATGAACGTGACCGCGATATTCGCGATCCAAACCCACCCTGAAAATTTCAAGTTCCTAGGCCTTTCCGTTCAAAAGTTACAATTTTCTATGGTTTCTATGGTTCTGGTCATGCGATCTGGACAAAATATTGCTTCAATATATCATTCTCGATTAAAATAAAAAATTTCATCTCGATCGAATCCGTAGTTTCGAATTTATCGAGAAAACAAATTTCAAACGACCGTATTTACGGAACCCCTTGTATAATGTTGCTCATAGATGAACGTGATCACGACATTCGAGATCCACACCTATCCTGAAAATTTCAAGTCCCTAGGCATTTCCGTTCAAAAGTTACAATTTTCTATGGTTTCTATGGTTCTGGTCATGTGATCTGGGCAAAATTTCGCATGTAGCTGAAACACCTCATTTTCCATTTGAGTGCAAAATTTCATCTCGATCGAATCTGTAGTTTTGAAGTAATCGGGGAAACAAAATTTTGAACGGCCATATTTACGGAACCCCTGGTGGAATTTGGCCCATTAACGAACTTAACCGAGGCATTTGGGATCTGAACCTACACTGAAAATTTCAAGTCTCTAGGTTGATCCGTTCGAGAGTTATCGTGCTTACGGCCGGACGGACGGCCGGACGGACGGACGGCCGGACGGACGGACAGACTCGAATTTTCCGACGGATTCGTCATCAGTGAGTCGAACATAGTCGATTGAGACCATTTTCGGCTCAAAATTCGAAAAATACAGACATCGTGACGAAATGATATAGCCCTCGTGTAAGTAGTACGAGCGCTCAAAAAGAGGATCTATGGTTTACGTATGTGCAAGCATCACGTCCAAACGACTGCACCAAATTCGATAATTCTTTTTTAGTTGTATTCATTATTATCACGACTTCTTCTTCTTCTTCTCTGTGCGGTGCCCACTCCGGGCTGAACTGAGGCCTTGTGGCCCATTGTTCCTCCGCATACTGCTTGAGAGACTCAGTCCCGCAGACAAGCAGACATAAATGCCGCCAGTCGACCAGGAGGAGTCCCTTTCACCATAGGAATAGTGGGTGTTGGGTTTCCTAGGTGTGTTGTCCTCGGATTAGTGAGATCTCTACAACTGAACAAAATGTGTACAGCAGTTTCATCTGTGCTCCTGCACCACCGGCACAAAGAGCAGCTTGTCAGTCCCATTCTCTTCGAATGTTTGTTCAGTAGGTGGCCAGTCAAAGTACCGATCACCAGACTGAGCTGTCTTCTCTCTAGTGCCAGGAGTCTCCTGACCTCAGGTCCAGATGAAGGTATCTCGACTGCCTGAGGCCAACTCCTGTGCTCCATTCCGAGGAAAACTTCCTGTCCAGCCAACTTCTGAAGATGTTCCTGACAGATTTCCGACAGACTGGCAGTGCGGGTTCCGGATCAACAAACTCTGATCGGGCCCCCTGCTTCGCCAGTGTATCTGCCTTCTCATTTCCAGGTATCCCCGCATGAGCCGGACACCAAACAACTTTCACGAAATTGTCTGAGCCAAGCTCACGCAGAGCTTTCCTGCATTCTCCTACTAGCAAGGGGTCAATTCTTACGTCAGAAAGGAATTTCAGTGTTCCCTGACTGTCACAGCACATATGAATGTGTTCCCCAGAGTATCCCCTGCGAATACACTCCAGCGCGCAGCCAAGAACCGCATACAGCTCAGCCTGCACTATGGAGCAATTCATCCCCAGAGGGATAGCTCGATTGAAGCGAGGTCCCACAATTCCAGCACCAGACCCTGTTAATGACACAGAGCCATCAGTGAACCAAGTGGAACCTTCAGGCAAAAGAAGCCTGTTTGGTGGTGACCATAGATCTCTATTAGGAACAACTACCCTGTAGGGCTCGTCAAAGCAGAAACTAGTGCCCGCGTGGTCCCCTCTATGGAGAATGGATGCGTTAACATCCTCCACCATTTTGAGAGCCCTCGCGTGCCCCCTAAAGAGTCCAGCATCACGCCATTGTCCCCGTTCCCAGATTCTGAGAGCTGTCTTCATAGCTACCTCCTTCACAACCAGATGTAATGGTGGAAGACCCAGCAAACACTCCATCGCTGCCGTGGGGGTAGATCTCAGAGCGCCTGTAATACTTAGACAAGCTTTCCTCTGGTATTTCCTCATCATGATACGATTACAGGCCTTCTCCATAGACGGCCACCACACCATTGAGGCATAGGTTAGGATAGGCCTCACCACAGCAGTGTACAGCCAGTGCATAATGTGCGGTTTGAAGCCCCATCCTTTACCAATTACCCTTCGAGTAGACCAAAATATAACATTAGCCTTATTCGTTTGGGACTCGACGTGTTTGTTCCACAAGAGTTTGCGGTCCAGTATCACCCCGAGATAACGAACTTGCTCGGATAGAGTGAGCCCAACTCCACACAGACTAGGATGTCTCATGTTGCTCGGCACTCTCCTCCTGGTAAACAGAATCATCTCTGTTTTACCAGGATTTACCGAGAGCTCGTTTTCCAGGCACCATCGCTCAATCAATCGCAGAGCTTGCTGCATCAGATCCACAATGACACTGATTACCTTACCTCTAATCAGCAGGACAAAGTCATCCGCATAGGCCACCACAGCGAACCCAGCCTTCGCCAAATCGACCAGGAGCACATTCAGGACAAGATTCCACAATAGCGGCGACAGAACCCCGCCCTGCGGACATCCCCTTCCTGGTGCGCCCCCAATGGTCGATCGACACAGCCGAGCAATAATGCTACGAGCCCTAAGCAGCGACTCCGTCCACCGACAGAGAGTAGGTGCCAAACCGTGCTTGGTCAATGCTGACTGCATCACTTCAAAAGCAGTGTTGTTGAATGCACCCTCTATATCTAGAAATACAGCTAGTGTGAACTCTTTATTATGTATTCCGTCCTCAATGCGGTTGACAACCGAATGAAGAGCAGAATCAACTGACACACCTAACTGGTACGCATGCTGGCAGGGGTGCGGTCTAGCTACTAAAGCAACCTCTCTGATGTGTCTTTCTACCAACCTTTCCAGCGTCTTCACTAAGAAGGAGGAGAGGCTTATTGGACGAAAGTCATTCGCTTTTGAGTGCGATGGTTTTCCAGGTTTGGGTATGAAAATAACCCTCACCTTCCTCCAGGACAGTGGAATGTGTCCCAAGGCCAGGCTCGCACGGAGTATGTGGAGCAGTGGGGACGACAGCACGTCCAGCCCCTTGGAAAGAAGTGCCGGGATGATGCCATCCTCCCCAGCTGCCTTAAAACTTTCGGAGCCGTTGATAGCCCAACGTAATCGAGAGTATGTAACCACTTCTGAAGCCATCTTCCAATCCTCACATGAGGCATGCCGAGGGCACTCACTTTGTGTGTTTCCATTCTCAACGAAGCCCGGAAAGTGCGCCTCTAGAAGATGTCTCAAGCTTTCCTCCTTTGAGCATGTTTTATGCCCCGTGGGGAGCTTTAAGTAATCAATCCGTGGAGGGCCCCCTGCAGAGAGTAACCTCCTGAGCCGGTTAGCTTCAGGTGGGCCCTCGATGTCACTACAAAAGCGCCTCCACGATTCTCCTTTGGACTTTCTTATAAGTCCCTTGCATATATTCAGGGCCGCTTTGTGTTCGTCCCAGTCATTTGTAAGGCCAGATCTCATTGCCTTGTTGAAGAGATGCCTGCTTTCGCGTCTGGCATCATTTATTTAAGAGGTCCACCATTTCGTCTGACCCTTCGGTCTTCGAAACTGGGGACTGCAACTGCTATGGTAGGCCGAGATTATGGACTCCTGAAGTTTGCTAGCTGCAGTGTCCAACCCTCTCGTAGTTCTAGGTTTGAGGTTAACCCGTCTCAGATTGACGGAGAGGAACCCCAAGTATCTGAACCAATCTGTTTTCCTCGGGTTCCTGAAAATTTCCGGATCCCCTGAAGGATTATCACGACAAAGTTTATACAACAAAATATTTCTGAAAAACCCGCACGGAAAAGAAAAAAAGGCTTTCCTTTTTCCTCCGACCAAGCGAATAATCATAGATTACTTATATCATAGATTTTGACACATTTTGACAGAAAGTGAAGTTTATCGTGTTTCTAGAATTTGTTTGGAAGTTCATGACTGTGTTTGATATATATCATTGTGTTGTGGGAAAGTTGGTGTGAGGAATTGATAAAAATGCCATTGGTCTGCGGACGCGTGAATAGAGGCAAGTTCGTAATGATCGAGACAATGAGCGAACAGAATGAGAGGTTCTCAGTCAAGATCTGCCCTAGCTCCGGAAGAATCGATCTCAGGCGAGATACAACAAAATATAGAATCTCATGAAATGATCAACTTTGAGCGTTTGGAATTTAGTTATCCCACAGTTGATTATGCTAGCAATATGTTGGTGTCTTTTGGAAATATGAGCACTATTTGTCAATACTGCAATGCTCTTCTATAGAAACGAATCCCCAGGATTATGCTGTTTGAATGGAAAAATCAAATTGCCACAACTGACAACGCCTCCCGTCTCCCGAAACTTTTGAATTCGTTACTTTCAGGACCAGAACCTGTATCTAAATTTCTTGCAGGACAATCAGCATTACAATAGTGTTTTCCAAATGACATCATTTGGTTCAAACAAATACAAAATACATGAGGGAGGAGGTTTCAATCCAACCTTTAAGGTATTTTTTTTTTCTATATCGAACATCTCACACATTTATCATAACATGTATAGTCCATTTAAGAATTATTGACATCGAAGCAGGCCATGAACGTCCAGCCGAGGCTTTATTTCTAGTTACTAAAAAGTAACTAAATTTCATCATAGAAATGGAACATAAATATAACCTAGAAAAGTGTTGAGTATACGAATTATCGAATAATTAAGCCGGAATATTTGGATTGCAGTTCAAACATAGGAATTCAGGTTTGAAAGCGCAAAAATATCGTGGAATGCTTTCATATGAAATTATCTGAACTTATCGTTCATATAAAAGTCAACCATGGAAAATTGAAGATCATTCAAATAAATATTTATTTTCACTCAGGACCATGCAATATTTATTGGTATTGGAAATCTTGCAAAATTCTAACCATATAACTATAAGAGGACCATTTTATGTCATGATTCAAGAAGGATAATTAATGGAATTCTAGCAGGTAGCTAGTGGTGCAACAGAAAAAAATTTTTGGATACTTCGCAAGCACAGGGCCAAAAGAATGAATTGGAATAAACGTTATAATATATTAAGAAATAAGAGAGAAACAAAAATTAAGAATCTTTGTAGTACATGAAGAATTTTGACATGAACTTTGTACCGAACTATCAATATATGAACCAATTTGTGAATTATTTATTGCTCGGTGTTGAATACTTTAAGAAAGTCAAATTTTATTTTCATTCAGTAAAACTGTCCATGAATTATTGAAAACTAGCAGACCCGGCCACGCGTTGCTGTGGCTAAAGTATTGGATTATTATTAACCCTAACCTAACCTTAACCTAACCCAACCCTTACCATAACCCTTACCCTTATCCTCAGCCTTATTTATGGGTCTCAAAAGAATTTTCATATTCGTAGGTAGGTATATGTTATGATCAATGTGTGAGATGTTTGATATAGAAAAAAAATTACCTTGAAGGTTGGATTGAAACCTCGTTCCTCAATTATGTTTGAACCAAATGATGTCATTTGGAACACACTATTGTAACGCTGAATATTCTGGAGGAAATGTTTGGAAAGAGGTTCTTGTCCTGAAAGCAACGAATTCAAAGGTTCAGGTGGCGTTGTCAGTTGTGGCAATTTGATTTTTCCATTCGAACAACATAATCCTGGGGGTTCGTATCGATATCTCAGAGCATTGCAGAATTAACAATTGGTGCTCATGTTTCCAAAAGACACCAATACATTGCTAGCATAATCGACTGTGGGATCATATCTAAATGCCAAACGCTCGAAGTTGATCATTTCATTAGTTTCCATATTTTCTTGTATCTCGCCTGAGATCGATAATAGAGCTGGGGCAGATCTGGATTGAGACATTCTTATTCTATTCGCCTCCAATCAATTCCTACGCTCTTCTTCTGACTCATTGTCTCGAACATTGCGAACTCGTCTTGAGTTACGCGTCCGCTCACCAATATTTGGACGCCTCACTGATGGCATTTTGATCAATCACAACAATAACTATCCCACAACACAACGATATATAACAAACACAGTGATAAAACTTCTAAGCAAATTCTTGAAACACGATAAACTTCACTTTTTGTCTAAGTGTCAAAATCTATGATATAAGTGATCTATGATTGTTCTCTTGGTCGGAGGAAAAAAGGAAGCCTTTTTTCCTTTTCCGTGCGTTTTTTTCGGGAATATTTCGTTGTATACAGGTTTTCGTGATAATAATGAACACAACAAAAAAAGAATTATGAAATTTGGTGCAGTCGTTTGAACGTGATGCTTTTACAAACATAAACCATAGATCCTCTTTTATTAATATAGATATTATAATTGATGAGCAATTTTACAATTATTCAGTATACTTTTGAATTGGGAACAATATAGCATGTGTATTAGCAGAGGGAATGTGAACACGGTACCATACAGTATAAGTATAATAAATAAACTTAAAATATCTATGAATGATACAAGAGCAAAGATAAAAATATCATTGAAAACTTTGTTTCCACGTAGTGTAGTGATTTGGATGTGTTTATTGAATAAGCTGACATAATTCTATTGATGGGCATCCTGTTGCAGGGAAGCTTTAAATTTTTCAATAATCCATTTATGAAATAATTCAACATTCATAGTAATCCTTATCATTAATACCACTGTCAAGAATCGGATCACATCCAGGTAAAAATCCATCAATTGTTCCAGCATTCAAAATAGTGCACCTTCTGCCTTTACCCTTGAATATACTCAGCATACCTCTTGGATTCTTTTCTAGTGTCCACTGACGAATTTGAATACCGTTTTCGAATATCCAAATTTCATCTAGATGAATGAATTTTACGTTTTGTTTCATGTATTCTCGGTATTTATCACAATATCGTACTATTTTTATTATATTTTTCTGTTTATCAATAAGAATTTTCCTTCGATCAACTTTTTTGTATTTGTATCCAATTTTTTTTATGATATAATATAATGTTGACTTCGATCAATTGAAATCTAGGTGCTCTTTGGCCAGTTCGAAAAGAATATCTAAACTGATATATTCATTGTTTTTAATTCAAGCAAAAACAAAGTCATTCAATGTCTCTTTGAAGGAATAATCGTATCGCACAGGTTTTCTTCCACTGCTAATTTCAGGCTATAATAACATGCTAATATTCTACGGACAGGGCTTGGTGAAATCTGAAAATTTAAGAGACATTGATCAATCAGAATACACTTTGAGTCGGTGAATAACAGTTTACCTGAAACACTAGCGGAAATATATGTCAAATCTTTGAAAAACTCGAAGTAACACCGACAAACTGCCTGGCGTTCTCTTGTTAGGCGCAATGTATCCTGGAATCCTGGTCAATTCCAGCCATTTTAATAGCATAAGACAAAAAATACTCAAATTAAGAGCAAATTTTTCTAATTACATATTCACCAATATCTTCGATAAAATCATCAAAGCAAGATTTCTATGGGTAATGTTAGTGTTATTCCTATACCAACCTGAATTCAGCAACCCAAAATATCACTGAATAGTCTATTACCAACTTAAATTCGATTTTTCACAGCCAACCGAGATGTCAATAATTCTTAAACGGAGTATACCTACGATTCCTACGAATATGAAAATTCTTTTGAGACTCATAAACAGGAGTAAGTATGAGGATAAGGGTTAAGTAAAGGGTAAGGGTTGGGTTAGATTAAGGTTAAGGTTAGGTTAGGGTTAATAAAAATAATAATCCAACGTATAGCTTAGCCACAGCTAACGCGTGGTCGAGTCTGCTAGTAAATAAATAAATAAATAAATATTCTATGATTGTGATTCAATATTTAAAACAAAATTACCTACTTAGTATGGAAAAAAATCATAGGGGCCCCATTGGATGGTTGGAAAAGAAAAGAAATACTTTTGAACGTTACTTTGACAGTCAGTGGGGAAAAAGTAGTAGCCAGAGAAGGAAAAAAGTGGCTAGGGTTTTAACTGAATTGAATGAATCTCGTTTATATAAGTTTATGAGGAGTCTCAAAGAGATCTAGAAAAGTCGGGATTTAAACAAACATAAAATTAAATATGTTGTAGAAACTGGGAAAGGACAGATATTTAGGAGAAATAAAAAATCAAATGATCAATTCAAAGATACGTTGAACGAGATTAATAGGGAAAACTTTGTGAATAATAAGGATAACTCTGTTAGCGATAGGAAGAACTATGTCAGTATTAAAAATACACTGTACAGTAAAATTAACCGGACAGAAAAAGTTTCGCCTGAAATCAATCTTGAATAACTTTTGAGTTTTTTGACCAATTTCGAAAATTTTTCGACAGGTGGCTGATGCTTTCAGTTTCATCATGCCCTGATATCGATTTCACGAACAGAATGAATGGATATGTTGAGATACTTGTTAGCACAAAAAAATACATTTTACGCTCAACTTCTGAACATTCAGAAACTGAATGATTTTTCTGAGTACGATATTTTCAAGTCCCATCATTATAAGAAGGGGTTAATGAAACCTAGGTAGATTGAAAATCTTGTGCTTGAATGAAACCTTAGTAGAATCCCGAATATTATAATATATGTAATACCTACCTTCCCACAAAATTTATCGCGTGCCCGTTTTTAACGAATAGTATGAATCTCCCATGAGATACTGAGACGCCTATGGTAATTAATTTAATTTCTGAAGCGATGTTTTTTGCACATATATGCTCTGCACCTGGGTAGATTATCGTTTTAGTCAGTCGTAGTTTAATTTTCGAAGAATAACGAAGTTAATGCGATTTTTCGTTGATCAAATTTCGATTATTTTTGGATTAGTTCGGATTTGGAATTTTAGTTTGTTTTTGAGACATTGCTATGCTTTTGTGCGTTACAAGGTTGTTCGTTTATAACAGATATTTCCACCTGATTTCCCTTTGTCCCTTTCCCCTATTTCAGTTTCAACACAGTTAACGGCAGAATTTGGTAAGTCAAATTGATTTTTCCTTTAGTACTTTGGATACAGTTCATTAAAATAACCACCAGATACCTTTATGGACGATATATTTTCCATGCGATTGCGATACCTATACTCCGTTTAAGAATTATTGACATCTCGGTTGGCTGTGAAAAATCGAATTTAAGTTGGTAATAGACTATTCAGTAATATTTTGGGTTGCTGAATTCAGGTTGGTATAGGAATAGCACTAGCATTACCCATAGAAATCTTGCTTTGATGATTTTATCGAAGATATTGGTGAATATGTAATAATAAAAATTTGCTCTGAATTTGAGTATTTTTTGTCTTATGCTATTAAAATGGCTGGAATTGACCAGGATACATCGCGCCTAACAAGAGAACGCCAGGCAGTTTGTCGGTGTTACTTCGAGTTTTTCAAAGATTTGGCATATATTTCCGCTAGTGTTTCAGGTAAACTGTTATTCACCGACTCAAAGTGTATTCTGATTGATCAATGTCTCTTAAATTTTCAGATTTCACCAAGCCCTGTCCGTAGAATATAGCAATGTATTATAGCCTGGAACTAGCAGTGGAAGAAAACCTGTGCGATACGATTATTCCTTCAAAGCGACAGTGAATTACTTCGTTTTTGCTTGAATTAAAAACAACGAATATATCAGTTTAGATATTCTTTTCGAACTGGCCAAAGAGCACCTAGATTTCAATTGATCGAAGTCAACATTATATTATATCATAAAAAAAATTGGATACAAATACAAAAAAGTTGATCGAAGGAAAATTCTTATTGATAAACAGAAAAATTTAATAAAAATAGTACGATATTGTGATAAATACCGAGAATACATAGAACAAAACGTAAAATTCATTTATTTAGATGAAATTTGGATATTCGAAAACGGTATTCGAATTCGTCAGTGGACACTAGAAAAGAATCCAAAAGGTATGCTGAGTATATTCCAGGGTAAAGGCAGAAGGTGCACTATTTTGAATGCTGGAACAATTGATGGATTTTTACCTGGATGTGATCCGATTCTTGAGAGTGGTATTAATGATAAGGATTACTATGAATGGTGAATTATTTCATAAATGGGTTATTTAAAAATTGAAAGCTTCCCTGCAACAGGATGCCCATCAATAGGATTATGTCAGCTTATTCAATAAACACATCCAAATCACTACACTACGTGGAAACAAAGTTTTCAATGATATTTTTATCTTCGCTCTTGTATCATTCATAGATATTTTAAGTATATTTATTATACTTATACTGTATGGTACCCTGTTCACATTCCCTCTGCTAATACACATGCTAAATTGTTCCCAATTCAAAAGTATACTGAATAATTGTAAAATTGCTCATCAATTATAATATTTTCAATAATTCATGGACAGTTTTAATGAATGAAAATAAAAATTGACTTTCTCAAAGTATTCAACACCGAGCAATAAATAATTCACAAATTGGTTCATATATTGATAGTTCGATACAAAGTTCATGTCAAAATTCTTCATGTACTACATAGATTCTTAATTTTTGTTTCTCTCTTATTTCTTAATACATTATAACGTTTATTCCAATCCATTCGTTTGGCCCTGTGCTTGCGAAGTATCCAAGAATTTTTTTCTGTTGCACCACTAGCTACCTGCTAGAATTCCATTAATTATCCTTCTTGAATCCTGACATAAAATGGTCCTCTTATAGTTATATGGTTAGAATTTTGCAAGATTTCCAATACCAATAAATATTGCATGGTCCTGAGTGAAAATAAATATTTATTTGAATGATCTTCAATTTTCCATGGTTGACTTTTATATGAACGATAAGTTCAGATAATTCCATATGAAAGCATTCCACGATATTTTTGCGCTTTCAAACCTGAACTCCCATGTAGAAACTGCAATCGAAATATTCCGGCTTAATTATTGAATTATTCGATAATTCGTATACTCAACACTTCTCTAGGTTATATTAATGTTCCATTTCTATGATGAAATTTAGTTATTTTTCAGTAACCAGAAATAAAGCCTCGGCTGGACGTTCATGGCCTGCTTCGATGTCAATAATTCTTAAATGGACTATATATCTTATTCGCGCTATCGCTTCAGTACGAACCACGCCTAATATCCACCTAAGTACATATGTGTAAAACGTCCAATTCAATTATGCACAATAAGATACATATTTATATTCCAATAAAATTAATAATACAGCCAATTTGACACATTTCCCTCCCCTCATTCTCCATGCGACAACATTACGAACAACAATCACTGTGGTACAGTAACGAGAACATTATCAGATGCTATTCCATTATTGAAGTGTCGCAATAAACTCACTCCTGATATCACCAAGCTTGCCATTCGCCTTATCACGTCCTCTAACCCGCCCATCACCTGTGATGAACCTGCCATTGGACCGGGTAGGCGGAGCTTGTGGACACTCGTTGCACGTAAATATACAGGAGAGTTGAGCGGACGACGTTATGAGCGCTGTTGTTAAGGTGTTGAGTGTTACAGCTCATTAGATCTAGTTATGAGTTGAGAGAGGTTAAGAGGGTACTTGTGACTCATTTTTTTAGTGGGGTATCTTGGTATCCTGAAACGGAAAGATTAGACGGATTTAGATAGTGAATTAATCTTGGAAGTTATAAAAAAATTTTTGTCGTATAAGCTGTACATATTCGATTCCAAACTAGCTCATGTGACAAATCATAAGTGACATAAAACATTACACAGGCATCCGGCATGCATTCGATATGGGTACAACGAGCGATTTCTGTGACCATGAAAGGATTGTTATCCCGATTTTATTGACGATGTTCTGTTCAATGGAAAAGTATTAGGGATACTTATTGGAAAGTCGGTCACCAACACACGATAATTTTGCTGTTAGGTAGAAACAACATACCATACCTAAGCACAAGATAGGTAGACTTTGAAGAATTCCTGATTAAGAATATACGAAACAAAGAATTTGAAATAAATCATTTGCCAACAAAGTGTCACTTATGTACAAAAAATAAAAGGTGATTCATCTAGAGGTATTTTTTTTTTTTTTTTAATTAGCCAAGTAGGTGACAGACCACGCCACGATGAAGGGTTCCGTAGTTATAGCATGTAACCGAAAAAATCACATATCTCAAAAACCATTCAAAATATCTCTATTTGAACCAATTACTATCTACGACCTATTCAACGATACCGAAAGAAATTCGAAATAAAGGAATTTGAGATACCTACATATTTGATAAATATAAAGTTTTAATTTATGAAATTTTGTACTGTATAATTTTTTAGAACTTCTGAAAACCTAAAAGTATCATTCATACAGGCCGTAGTGTAGTGGTTAGCGCGTTTGGCTCGTGATCTTTCGACCGAAATATCCCGGGTTCGAATCCTCCAGTCGAAAAAAAAATTTTCTGATGTGGAGTACGGTTCCACGACTCACTGTTGGTTAAACAATTTACAGTTCTGAGTTCAGTGCCTCAGGTGGCGTTAGGACACAGTTACAAAACCGTGTCTCCTAGCTCGCACAAGCTTGTGACGGGTCTCACTGAGACCTAGGGTAGTACAAAATATTATTAAAACATATTTCCCCCCAGTCTGAGAATTATTCAACAAAAATATATCCGAACATATTTGATCGAGACCCCTTGGATAACGAATAAGTATCACTGACAGAGATGAATTCCAAAGGAAAAATATTAACAAAACCCCCAGATTGATGCGTACCTACTTATGCCTTAGGTATATATTATGTTCTGTATGTTTTTCTCTAAAGCGAGTCTAGATCGACTATAGGAACTCTCAATGATGTCGATAGAGAAAGAGGTGTTTGTCACCTCAAGTGAAAACAGTGGTCAATTATATAATGATATTATGAATAAATTCGTAGCTTCGAAAGATTGGCGCATCAATTTTATATACAAGGTGTCCAGAATATATGGTTATTCCTGAAATACTGTGAAGAACAGCTATGGGGCGTTCTGAAAAAAATACAAAACAAAAATCTATCTCCGGTGAAAATTTTTTCTTCAAAATAATTATTTCTTCTACACCAAGTTGCGCTTCTATGTAACACGCTCACAAATTAATTAAATCCATCAGTTCCTTCATGGTAAAATATTCTTCCTTCAAACCGTCTGAATAACTGTGGTCGTTTTGCTTTTTAAACATCCAACTTAGAAATTCATCATAAAATATGACCAATATTTCATTGTTAGACCAGGCAATAGAGATTTTTTCGTGACAAAAATAGTAGAAGAAAACGGCGAGTGGGGAGTTACGTGGGGTGGTCCGTGGATTTTCAGTAATATGTTTTCGACTCGCAAATATCATTACTTTTCTTGTAATTGCGAAGAAACACCAAAAAAAACGATGTTTTTTTAGTTTTTTACTTGTAAAATCTGAACCAATGGAGCGGTGCTAATACTTCCAACAGACGAATTGTAGAGAATGAAAAGATGAAAAAAATGAGTGCTAGTGCATCTCAATCGGGTCATTATTACCGGAGGAAAGCCGGAAAAACCGTGAAAATCAGCGTTTTTTCAAATCCTCATAACTCGGCCAATTTCGGAGTTGTAGCGCTGGCTTTCTAAATGAAAGTAGTGGTCAATAGATACTTTGAGTGTGCATAACCCGGATGTTGTCCGATAAATGGTTTTTGCGTAATTGCGATTTGAATTATTTGAGGCACTATTTTCCGGAAGAGCTGGATGCGTCGGAAGTAGTCCGATTTCAATTTGCAAAACAGATTTTGAAAGAAGAAGTATAGTACTACAAAAAGGCAATCTTGATTTTCCGTTAAAATGCTTCAAAATAGGTGAAAAAAGCATGCAATCATGACCAAAATCAGCCGAATGCTCGATTGCAGTCAAGTAGTGGGGGTATATAGTAAATATTCGCGCCAGGCCTCAGCGCGATTTTGGTTCCCCGCGTCTGCCGGCTACCCCCACTATCCGACCCAGATGGGGCACTGAGCCGGTTTTGGTCATGTTTCCACGTATTTTTCACCTATTTTGCAACATTTTAACGAAAAAATCAAGTTTGCCGTTTTGTAGTACTATACTTCTTCTTTCAAAATCCGTTTTGTAAATTGAAATCGGACTACTTCCGACGCATCCAGCTCTTCCGGAAAATAGTGCCTTAAATAATTCAAATCGCAATTACGGAAAAACTATTTATCGGACAACGTCTGGGTTATGCACACTTGAAGTATCTATTAACCACTACTTTCATTTGGAAAGCCAGCGCTACAACTTAGAAATTGGCCGAGTTATGAGGATCTGAAAAAACGCAGATTTTCACGGTTTTTCCGGCTTTCCTCCGGTAATGATGACCCGATTGAGTTGCACTAGCACTCATTTTCTTCATCTTTTCATTCTCTACAATTCGTCTGTTGAAAGTATTAGCACCGCTCCATTCGTTCAGATTTTACAAGCAAAAAACTAAAAAAACATCGTTTTTTTTGGTGTTTCTTCGCAATTACAAGAAAAGTAATGATATTTGCGAGTCGAAAACATATCACTGAACATCCACGGACCACCCCACGTAACTCCCCACTCGCGGTTTTCTTCTACTATTTTTGTCACAGAATGACCCTTTTTCTGCTCTATTGCCTGGTCTATGTGTGAAAGTTTGATCGTTCATGGACCATGGTGGAAAAAAAAATTTATGAAAATCAAAGTGGCAAAAAAAATATGTGCCTTTCATGCAGATTTCAAAATGCATACAATGCATCTCCATACCTTATGTGAATGCGAAGTTATTGTGCTATTAGTATACAGAAGGAGCAAATTCGACTGAACGACAAAATGTTGAAGATTCTCTTAATCTGTATCCTGATAATGAGGGGTTCATAAAAAACAACGTTACATAGCGATGAAAACTCATTCGTTCCACTTACTCAGGAAATCCAAGTAAAATCGTTTCCTTTAGTGGTACTAATAAGTAAGAATTCGTGAGCAAGAAGTAATACTTTAATGTGATATTTAGTATGTCCACATTATCATAATAAATGCTCGAACTGTCTGCCAACTACTCTGAAACGCGACATCTACGAATAAACGCTCTCGCGTATGATATGATCGGAAATCTTTGAAGCAGCTTGATATACACGGCTACGTAACTCTCTCTTCAAGATTTCTGATTGCCACGGAGAAGATCTCGTCTGAAGTTTGATATTTTTCTCCAAAGAAATGACTGAAGGAACTGATAGATTTGATTTATTTGTGAGTGCAAACTCTCTATTGATCACTCAATTATAGACCAGGCAATAGAGCAGAAAAAGGGTCATTCTGTGACAAAAATAGTAGAAGAAAACCGCGAGTGGGGAGTTTCGTGGGGTGGTCCGTGGATGTTCAGTGATATGTTTTCGACTCGCAAATATCATTACTTTTCTTGTAATTGCGAAGAAATACCAAAAAAAACGATGTTTTTTTAGTTTTTTGCTTGTAAAATCTGAACCAATAGAGCGGTGCTAATACTTTCAACAGACGAATTGTAGAGAATGAAAAGATGAAAAAAATGAGTGATAGTGCAACTCAATCGGGTCATCATTACCGGAGGAAAGCCGGAAAAACCGTGAAAATCAGCGTTTTTTCAGATCCTCATAACTCGGCCAATTTCGAAGTTGTAGCGCTGGCTTTCCAAATGAGAGTGGTGGTTAATAGATACTTTAAGTGTGCATAACCCAGACGTTGTCCGATTAATAGTTTTTGCGTAATTGCGATTTGAATTATTTGAGGCACTATTTTCCGGAAGAGCTGGATGCGTCGGAAGTAGTCCGATTTCAATTTACAAAACGGATTTTGAAAGAAGAAGTATAGTACTACAAAACGGCAAACTTGATTTTTCGTTGAAATGTTGCAAAATAGGTGAAAAATACGTGGAAACATGACCAAAACCGGCTCAGTGCCCCATCTGGGACGGATAGTGGGGGTAGCCGGCAGACGCGGGGAACCAAAATCGCGCTGAGGCCTGGCGCGAATATTTACGTATATACCCCCACTACTTGACTGCAATCGAGCATTCGGCTTATTTTGGTCATGTTTGCATGCTTTTTTCACCTATTTTGAAGCATTTTAACGAAAAATCAAGATTGCTTTTTGTAGTACTATACTTCTTCTTTCAAAATCCGTTTTGCAAATTGAAATCGGACTACTTCCGACGCATCCAGCTCTTCCGGAAAATAGTGCCTTGAATAATTCAAATCGCAATTACGCAAAAACTATTTATCGGACAACGTCCGGGTTATGCACACTCGAAGTATTTATTGACCACTACTTTCATTTAAGAAGCCAGCGCTACAACTTCGAAATTGGCCGAGTTATGAGGATTTGAAAAAACGCTGTTTTTCCAGGTTTTTCCGGCTTTCCTCCGGTAATGATGACCCGATTGAGTTGCACTAGCACTCATTTTTTTCATCTTTTCATTCTCTACAATTCGTCTGTTGGAAGTATTAGCACCGCTCCATTGGTTCAGATTTTACAAGCAAAAAACTAAAAAAACATCGTTTTTTTTGGTGTTTCTTCGCAATTACAAGAAAAGTAATGATATTTGCGAGTCGAAAACATATCACTGAACATCCACGGACCCATCCACGTAACTCCCCACTCGCGGTTTTCTTCTACTATTTTTGTCACGAAAAAATCTCTATTGCCTGGTCTATTATAACCATCGTAAATATAAATCTAATCTCCGGTTTTTGATGAATTCCAAAGCGTTTGAAAAAAAATAACATATTCCATTCGGAGGAGAAGCGACTTTTAATGGCTCGCTTTCAATTCGGCCCTGAATGTGACACTTTTCCTCCTTATGAAATAATATACCTACTATTATCTGACAAAAATATAGATGAGATGGCCATAGTATTGACTTCATGTTTTATTGACATTGTTTTTGTAGCTCACCTGATATACATATTTGTAATATTGCTTGTTTCCGTTTGCGTCCATTATTTTTTTTTGCACTTAGGTAATCTATATTAATATAAGAAGATCTATGGTTTACCTATGTGCGAGCATCACGTTCAAACGACTGCACCAAAATCGATCATTCTTTTTTAGTTGTGTTCATTATTATCACGACAAGGTTTATACAACGAAATATTTCCGAGAAACTCGTACGGAAAAAAAAAAATTTCCTTTTTCCTCCGACCAAGCGAACAATCATAGATTACTTATATTCAAACAATAACGTTCGGAAAAGGTCGAAAAAACGTCTCGGGGCTCGAGGGCGGTCGAATTTTCATCCCAAAGGACGCGAGGTCTCTATGAATGTAAATTGGTCCCAATACAATGAACATTTTACGCAAAAAAAATGCGAAAATGTACGATTTTGACACCTCGAGAAAGTCCGAAATAAATTACGTCGATCATAGACAATGTCTTCTGACAAATCGTCGGAATTTATACAAACTCGATCATTTCGAGATGAATTTGAATAAATACGAGAAGAAATCAATGTTGGCGGGTAAATTTGAGGTCATATTCGATTTTCCAAATGTTTCCGGCAAGACGAACGCTATTTTGGTCAACATGGGTTAATGTCTACATCGGAATGGAACGAAATTGAAGGTGCTCGAAAATGATGGATATAGCAGCTTAAAAGGGGAAAATCAAGGTGAATAAGTAATTAAAAGTTTAATACATCGTAATAATACGTATTTCATTACATTTCCAGAGTATTATTAAAAAGTGAAAACGAAAAAACTTAGATTTCGACACTTAGACAAAAAGTGAAGTTATTATTCATTCATTTATTCTCGGTGAACAAACCACCCCGTGTAGCAGCCCCCCTAGAACGTGGTGGCTGTGGTCTGGCATAGCAACGGAGGCTATGTACCTAAGGCTGCCATCCGTCCGGGTTTCCCCGGATTTGTCCTAGTTTTTAGCGCGTCCGGGGAGCGTCCGGGCCGGTTTTTATTTGTTGTCCGGGTATTGCAACTTTCAAGTGAAGTCATTTTTTTTCGAGTGGATCCCGGTTCAAAACTATTTCGAAAACATTCCTTAGTTGACGTCACCAGTTTGTGTATCGCTAAAATGCCATAATTTCAGAACGGTGGAGTCCTACGACTCAAATCTTCACAAAACGCATGAATGAAAAAATCCATGAAGAAATCAACAAATATAACCAATATTCTTCAAGAAGCTGTTTCCGAACGCGGTCAGAAACCAGTCTATCCATGTCATAAAAGTACGAACTGCAGTACGAACTATCCCAGAACTATTAGGCGTTTTGAATAAAGTACAAAAAAAAATCTATCCTCGTTAGAAATATCTTTCTTTTTAAATAATGATGTCAAATATACCACGTTGCGTTTCTGTGTAACACGCTCACAAATAAATCAAATCCATCTCCATTTCTTCAAAGGAATATATTCTTCATTGAAATACCAATAGATTTACAGAAAAACGTGTTGATAACTGTGGTCAATTTTTTGGAAGAAAATATACTTCAAATTCAATCAGAAAATATGACCAGTATCTCATTATGTGAAAGTATGATATTTTATGATGAAATTTGTAGTTGGATATTCTCTTCCAAAGAAATGACAATAGTTAATCATTCGGTTTTCTGTATATCTATTGGTATATTGATGAAGAATATTTCACTATGAAGGAACTGATGGATTTAATTTATTTGTGAGCGTGTTACACAGAAACGCAACGTGATGTAGTAGAAACCATTATTTTGAAAGAAAAAAAAAATATTTATCGGGAATAGATATTTTTTGTATTTTTTTCAGAGCGTCCGATAGCTCTTCTTCACATTTTTTCAGGATTATCCAGTAAAAAGGAATAATAATTCATGGTAATTTTCAAAAATTGAAAAAAATTAAGATTTTTTTTTCATTATAATAGGTAGTTAAAAAAAAATTTGAACATGTCCGGGTTTTCAGATGCAATGTCCGGGGTTTTTAAGCTTCTTGTCCTAGTTTTCAGATTACAGAGATGGCAACCCTATATGTACCCAATCTCGGTGTAATCCTCGTCGTTGTATTCTCGGGGTCCTGAGGAACTGCAGGAGTCTTGGTAGAACCAATCGCCAAAAATAGTTTTCCACAAGTCACATGTAGAACATAAATCACGGATTTTCCAAGAAATCTCCAAACTTTTCAAAAAATAAGCACTGTACAAACATCAATTTCAATCTTCGTCGTTGTTTTAAATAATATTTTCAATCTTCAAATACTTCAGGGGCTACAAACTGGGACGTACGGAAATGTACGTCATCCCACCGTAACGACCATTTTGGAAACAAAAGTGAATTTATATCGAGTGAATCGTACTGCTACAGAAAACCTTCAATGTAATTTACTGCGATGCAATTTGTTTAGATGAAGCGTGTTCCTAAAAATTGCTCAGAAGTTCATCACAGTATGTGATATAATATCCATGTGTTGTGTGTAAATAAGGCTTTCTGCATACGGAGCGTATCGTCATAGACGTGTACTCGGTAAGGGTAAGGGTAAGGGTAAGGGTAAGGGTAAGGGTAAGGGTAAGGGTAAGGGTAAGGGTAAGGGTAAGGGTAAGGGTAAGGGTAAGGGTAAGGGTAAGGGTAAGGGTAAGGGTAAGGGTAAGGGTAAGGGTAAGGGTAAGGGTAAGGGTAAGGGTAAGGGTAAGGGTAAGGGTAAGGGTAAGGGTAAGGGTAAGGGTAAGGGTAAGGGTAAGGGTAAGGGTAAGGGTAAGGGTAAGGGTAAGGGTAAGGGTAAGGGTAAGGGTAAGGGTAAGGGTAAGGGTAAGGGTAAGGGTAAGGGTGAGGGTGAGGGTGAGGGTGAGGGTGAGGGTGAGGGTAAGGGTAAGGGTAAGGGTAAGGGTAAGGGTAAGGGTAAGGGTAAGGGTAAGGGTAAGGGTAAGGGTAAGGGTAAGGGTAAGGGTAAGGGTAAGGGTAAGGGTAAGGGTAAGGGTAAGGGTAAGGGTAAGGGTAAGGGTAAGGGTAAGGGTAAGGGTAAGGGTAAGGGTAAGGGTAAGGGTAAGGGTAAGGGTAAGGGTAAGGGTAAGGGTAAGGGTAAGGGTAAGGGTAAGGGTAAGGGTAAGGGTAAGGGTAAGGGTAAGGGTAAGGGTAAGGGTAAGGGTAAGGGTAAACCTTAACCACAGCAACGGGTGGCCGGGGCTGCTAGTAGAATATAAAATATTTTTTGCTATAGCTAATGTTAAAACTTTGTTATATATCATTTGAGTAGATGAAGTATCACTTTAACCGCAAGAGTAGATAAATGAACACTTTGACAGCAAGGGTAGATAAAATGTTGTAACTTTTTATATTCAATTAAATGTACAAATCCAAACACATTAATTCAAAGGATTCACAACAATCACAACAAGAGTAATTTTTCAATCAACGTTATAAGAAACTTTTTTTTGGAACACCACAACTTGTACTCGTTTGCTTACACACTTGAACCGAGGTACTGAAAAAACATACTGTGAGGTACGTTTTTGAGGCGCAAGAAATTGTTCTTTCCCACAATGTCTAAGAAACTCACTCCACTTTTTTGTCAGTAATACAAAACGACTCATCCTGCTTGGTTTGATTATCAGAAAATTGAACGACTATCACCGAGTTTCTGTCGTCCCCATTAAACACTTCTAACTTGTGCAATTCATCGGACCTAGGACCTAGTCGCTCCATGCAGACCAAAAATAGAAATAACCCTCATAAATAAATAGAAGTCTTCAGGAGCTTCTGTCAGAAATTTGATTACTGTTATCTGACTCCAGGATTTTGGACTTTTTAGCTTTGTATCCTCCACTCAGGTTTTTCAGTAAGGCCACCTTCATTCTTCGACAACGTACGCTTCAGCATCGAATAATACGACCATAATGACGATGGTTTCCCTTTCTTCGACGTTTCAGAAAAATACGCCATAAGCACTTTTTCACTCACGACATTGATATTCTTGATGCTTTTCCACTTTTTAAAGGACTGGTATTCCTTCTCATACATCATCCTAGATTTTTGGGGCCACAATAAACTTTCTGCTTCCAACGCTGCATCTTCTACATCTTATGGCAGGTTCTACCACCACTTGCACATTTCGTCACGATGTCTGTATTTTTCGAATTTTGAGCCGAAAATGGTCTCAATCGACAATGTTCGACTCACTGATGACGAATCCGTCGGAAAATTCAAGTCTGTTCGTCCGGCCGTAAAAAGGATAACTCTAGAACGGAACAACCTTGAGACTCGAAATTTTCAGTGAGAGCACAGTTTCCAAGTGCCGCAATAAAGTCCGTTAATTGGCAGAATTCCACCAGGGGTTCCGTAAATATGGCCGTTCGAAATTTTGTTCTCCTAATTACTTCGAAACAACAAATTCAATCGAGATGAAATTTTGCACTCGAATGGAGAATGAGGCGTTCAAACCACATGCCAAATTTTGTCCAGATCGGATGACTAGAACCATAGAAACCATAGAAAATTATAACTTCCGAACAGAAAGGCCTAGGAACTTGAAATTTTCAGAATCGGTGTGGATCTAGAATGTCGTGGTCACGTTTATCTATGAGCAAAATAAGACTAAGGGTTCCGTAAATATGGTCGTTGGAATTTTATTCTCCTAATTACTTCGAAACAACAAATCCAATCGAGATGAAATTTTGCACTCAAATGGAGAATGAGGTGTTCAAACTACATGCAAAATGTAGATCGCATGGTTAGAACCATAGAAACCATAGAAAATTATAACTTTCGAACGGACAAATCTAGGAACATGAAATGTTGAATCTCGAATGTCGTGGTCACGTTTATATATGAGCAAAATTAGACAAGGGGTTCCGTAAATACGGTCGTTTGAAATTTAGTTTTCTTGATAATTTCAAAACTACGCATTCGATCGTGACGACATTATGTAAACTAATGGAGAAATATATATTAAAGCTACATTTCTCCAGATCGTATGACCAGAACCATCGAAACCATAGAAAATCATAACTTTTGAACGAAAAGGCCTAGCTACTTCAAAGTTTCAGGATAGGCGTGGATCTGGAATGTCGCGGTCACGTTCATCAATGAGCAGAATTATGAAAGGGGTTCCGTGAATATGGTTGTTTGAAATTTAGTTTTCTCGATAATTTCGAAACTAAAGATTTGATCGTGACAAAATTTTGTATTTTAATGGAGAATGATAGATTTAAGCTACATTTTGTCCAGATCGCAATGACCAGGACCATAGAAATCATAGAAAATTGTAACTTTTGAAGGAAAAGACCTAGGGACTTGAAATTTTCAGGATAGGTTCAGATCACGAATGTCGCGGTCACGTTCGTCAATGAGCCAAATTAGATTAGGGGTTTCGTTAATATGGCCGTTCAAAATATTCTTTTCTCGATAATTTCTAAACTACAGATTGGATTGGAATGAAATTTCGTACATAACTGAAGAATAATGCATTCAAACTACGTGAAGTTGAGAGTTTCGCCTTAGTTCACAAATTTTTTTGACTGCTGTCAAAAATTCTTTCAATTGGTTTCTGAAATTGGAAAATGCGAATCTACCTACAAGGTGGATGAACGAGCGGTCAAAAGTTCCTGACTTCACGGCAGTGCTTTTTTGGAATTCAATATGGATACAATTCAGCTTTTATTTTTTTTTAATAACAGTTCTTTATTGGCCATTGGTCCTTCAGACTTTTCATCTCTTATTTCAAATGATTTTAGCTTTGACTATCATATAAGCAGTTGCGGCTCGTGATCATTTGAATGGAGCAGGCTAGGTTTATGAAATCAACTCTTCTTAGTCAATCAATTATATTCTTTTCAAATTAAAACCTTGTAGGTAAATTCGCATTTTCCAGTTTTAGAAATCAATTGAAGGAATTTTCGACAGCTGTCAAGAAAATTCTCGAACTTAGGTGAAACTCCAGACTTCATGTCAGTGTTGACCAATTTTTTTTCGATAAATCGCTAGAATTTTCTACGGTATCTATGGTCTTGGTGGTGCGATCTGGACAAAATTTTGCACGTAGTGTGAGTTTATTATTCCTAAGCTAGGTGCAAAATTTCATTCCAATCCAATCAGTAGTTTCGAAATTATCAGGAAAAAAATATTTTGAACAGCCATATTTACGGAACCCCTAATCTAATTTTGCTCATTGATGAACGTGGCCGCGATATTCGCGATCCAAACATACCCTGAAAATTTCAAGTTCCTAGGCCCTTCCGTTCAAAAGTTACAATTTTCTATGGTTTCTATGGTTCTGGTCATGCGATCTGGACAAAATATTGTTTTAATATATCATTCTCGATTAAAATACAAAATTTCATCTCGATCGAATCCGTAGTTTCGAAATTATCGAGAAACCAAAATTTCAAACGACCGTATTTACGGAACCCCTAGTATAATTCTGCTCATTGATAAACGTGAACGCGACATTTCAGATCCACACCTATCCTGGGAATTTCAAGTCCCTAGGCCTTTCCGTTCGAAAGTTATGATGTTCTATGGTTTCTATGGTTCTGGTCCTGTGATCTGGAAAAATGTAGCTTGAATATATCATTCTCCATTAGTATACAAAATTTCGGCACGATCGAATCTGTAGTTTTGAAATCATCAAGAAAACTAAATTTCAAACAACTATATTTACGGAACCCCTAGTATAATTTTGCTCATAGATAAACGTGATCACGACATTCGACATCCACACCTATCCTGAAAATTTCAAGTCCCTAGGCGTTTCCGTTCAAAAGTTACAATTTTCTTTGGTTTCTATGGTTCTGGTCATGCGATCTGGACAAAATTTCACATGTAGCTTAAACACCTCATTCTCCATTTGATTGCAAAATTTCATCTCAATTAAATCTGTAGTTTCCAAGTAATCAGGGGAACAAAACTTTGAACGGCCATATTTACGGAACCCCTGGTGGAATTCGGCCCATTAACGAACTTAACCGAGGCATGCGGGAACTGAACCGACACTGAAAATTTCAAGTCTCTAGGTTGTTCCGTTCGAAAGTTATCGTGCTTACGGACGGCCGGACAGACAGACTCAAATTTTCCGACGGATTCGTCATCAGTGAGTCGAACATAGTCGATTGAGACCATTTTCGGCTCAAAATTCGAAAAATACAGACATCGTGACGAAATGATATAGCCCTCGTGTAAGTAGTACGAGCGCTCGAGAATAATTCATATTTAGGTGAGTTTGGAAAGTGTTGAAAACATTCTTGAAATTAATTAATATTTAGGTTAGGTCTTGATTAAGTTAGGACAGTATTGAAACAATTTCAAAAATAAATTAATGTTATTGTGAATCTAAGGTACGGCAGTGTTGAAACCATTCAAAAAATAAAAAAGGAATAAATAAATAAATAAATAATATTCAGGTTAGGTTAGGGAAAACGGTCTTTTCGACAGTAAGCGGGGCGTCTCCTATTTTCACCCCGAAATATATGATAATAACGTTCGTGAAAGTATGAAAATAGGTGAAAACCCATAAATGTTGTCGTTGTTTTGAGAAAGGAATGAGCTTTCCAACGGTTCCTATTTCGACACTGAAATATATGAGAATAACGTCCTGAAAAGGTCGAAAACTTATGAATGTTGTCGTTTTTATTTAGTTGTAGGCTATTTTCCGCGGCGTCAACTGTTTGAAATGAAGACCGAATTTTGACAAACTCGTAGATCATAGATTTTACATGACGTTTCTCAACTCTTGCATTTCTAGTTGAATCAGTCTTAGTTGTTGGATTCATTAATTTTCCTTTTTATTTATTGTTGCTTGGTTTCGAAGATGACACAATAGTTGTTTTCATTTAAATAATTTCGAAAATTAAAAACATTTTGTGCGTGGAGTTGGGTGAATTACTGTGAATTGTTGAAGAAGTAAATTCGAATGTAAGTAATAAACGTAACTTAACTATCATATTTTAATGTAGTTATTTCTGAAATCATTGGTAGTTCAATCAGTGATTTTTTTTTGTAACTTTTAGTTAATAAGAATAAAGGATCTGCAGCCAATTGTACAACGTCTGCAGAGGGTGTTCCTTCACGAACATTCAGTTTATCCGTAAAGCCTACAATGCACACGCACGCAATTCGGCCAACTTGGCACGTCAAGCAAAGTCAGCTATGAAGACAGAACGCAATCGGCTTTGTCCGAATACCTACAAGCCCAACTTCTAGCACCAACTTCTAGCACCAACTTCCGCTACACACGCTCATGCAAGTCTCTCAATTTAGTCTGTTCAAGCCAAGTTTGCCGACTTGCATGCGTGTGTGTAGCAGGCTTAAGGTTTCGAATGAGGATGAAGGGCGGCAATTCCTCATCGAACGTGGGGTAGTGTCGTGCCATTTCATGTGCGAAACGTGCCGGTCAAGTGTTTCTTGGCTTACGGTAAATAATTTTTTTTTAAATTTTTTCCATTTTTGAGCGCTCGTACTACCTACACGAGGGCTATATCATTTCGTCACGATGTCTGTATTTATCGAATTTTGAACTGAAAATGTGCCGTAAGCACGATAACTCTCGAAAGGAATAACCTAGAGACTTGAAATTTTCAGTGTGGGTTTAGTTCACGAACGACTCGGTTAAGTTCGTTAATAGGCCAAATTCCACCAGGGGTTCCGTGAATATGGCCGTTCAAAGTTTTGTTCTCCTCAATACTTGGAAACTACAGATTTGATCGAGATGAAATTTTGCACTCAAATGGAGAATGTGCTACATGTGAAATTTTGTTCAGATCGCATGACCAGAACCATAGAAAATTGAAACTTTTGAACGGAAATGCCTAGGGACTTGAAATTTTCAGGATAGGTGTGGATCTCAAATGTCGTGATCAAGTTTATCAATGAGCAGAATTATACTATGGGTTCCGTAAATATGGTCGTTTGAAATTTAGTTTTCTTGATAATTTCAAAACTACAGATTCGATCGTGACGAAATTTTGTTTACTAATGGAGAATGATAAATTCAAGCTCCATTTCTCCAGATCGCATGACCAGAACCATAGAAAATTATAACTTTCGAACGGAAAGGCCTAGAGACTCGAAAGTTTCAGGATAGTTGCGGATCTGAAATGTCGCGTTCACGTCTATCAATGAGCAGAATTTTACTAGGAGTTCCGTAAATACGGTCGTTTGAAATTTTGTTTTCTCGATAATTTCGAAACTACGGATTCGATCGAGATAAAATTTCGTATTTTAATCGAGAATGATACATTAAAGCATCATTTTGTCCAGATCGCATGACTAGAACAGAACCATAGAAACCATAGAAAATTATAACTTCCGAAGGGAAAGGCCTAGGAACTTGAAATTTTCAGGGTTAGTTTGGATTGCGAATGTCGCGGTCGCGTTCATCAATGAGCAAAATTAGACTGGGGGTTCCGTAAATATGGCCGTTCAAAATATTTTTTTCCTGATAATTTCAAAACTACTGATTGAATTGGAATGAAATTTTACACCTAGCTGAAGAATAATGTATTCAAACTACGTGCGAAAATTCTAGCGAATTATCGAAAAAGAATTGGTCAGCTGAGGCACTGACAAGAAGTCTAGAGTTTGGGAATTTTTTTGACAGCTGTCGAAAATTCCTTGAATTTATTTCTAAAACTGGAAAATGCGAATCTACCTACAAGGTGGATGTACGAGCGCTCAAAAGCTCCTGACTTCACGGCAGTGCTTTTATAATTATTTTCTGATTGTTTGATATATGCTGTTCATTATTTCACCAATAACAATTGGAACATGCGGCACATCTATGTTCGTGAAAATCTATTTTGGCTTTTGGTTTCTCCTTCTTTCTTTCCTAATTTTTATTTTTTTATTTCTGCGTTCACTCTGATTAATGATGGTATGAATTTATGTTAATTTTCGGTTTTTTGTTGTGATTTCTCATATCTCATTCATCCTATATTGCAGACCGAATAAATATGTGGCTTATTAATTTTTCGTTATCCATTTCAATACAAACATATCTATTTTTCACCTCTTTTCACTAAGTTCTCACCCTAACTTTACTAAGTCACTTGTTAAAACATAATACGGCAAGCACCAATCTGTCTCGTTTCGGGCATCATGCGGATAGTCGTGAAAATCAAATCGATTTGATTCCCCGGCAACGGCGATGCTCGATGCCTGAGTAAAGGCGTTGGTCGATGCTTCACTATGAACGGTTTAGTTCAGTTGCATGTATTTGTTCTCGATGCTTAAGGTGAGTCTTGAGGCGATGCTTCAATATGTTTTTAGTTTTTACCCTAACACAGAAACGCAACGTGGTGTAGTAGAATCATTATTTCGAAAAAAAAAAAATATTTCCACTGGGGATAGAAAATTTTTATTGTATTTTTTTCAGTATTACCGGATTATCCATTCATTTTGGGACACCCTATGAAGAGCATAATCTCCGTCCTTTTGCTAGATTCTCCTGTGTGAATTGGAAAAAATGTCTGCCAAGAAATTTGCCGCCAATTATGATCATTTCAAGTACCTACCCAATTCTACTGTCAATAGACATTATGTATTATGCGAGGTATTATGTAAAAAAATTACGAAAAGCACTGCCGTGAAGGCAGGAGCTTTTGAGCGCTCGTACATGCACCTTGATGGTAGATTCGCATTTTCCTGTTATAAAAATCAATTAAAGGAATTTTCGACAGCTGTCAAAAAAATTCTGAAACTTAGGCGAAACTTCAGACTTCATGTCAGTGCTTCAGCTGATCATTTTTTTTTCGATAATTCGCTAGAATTTTCTACGGTATCTATGTTCTTGGTGATGCGATCTGGACAAAATTTTGCACGTAGTTTGAATACATAATTCCTCAGCTAGGTGCAAAATTTCATTCCAATCCGATCAGTAGTTTCGAAACTATCAGGAAAAAAATATTTATATTAAACGGCCATATTCACGGAACCCATATTCTAATTTTGCTCATTGATAAACGTGACCGCAATATTCGTGATCCAAACCCACCCTGAAAATTTCAACTTCCTAGGCCTTTCCGTTCAAGAGTTACAATTTTCTATCGTTTCTATGGTTCTGGTCATGTGATCTAGAGAAATGTAGCTTGAATATATATTTCTCCATTAGTATACAAAATTTCGTCACGATCGAATCTGTAATTTTGAAATTATCAAGAAAACTAAATTTCGAACGATCATATTTACGGAACCCCTTGTATAATTTTGCTCATAGATTAACGTGATAACAACATTCGAGATCCACACCTATCCTGAAAATTTCAAGTCTCTAGGCCTTTCCGTTCAAAAGTTACAATTTTCTATGGTTTCTATGGTTCTGGTCATGCGATCTGGACAAAATTTAACATGTAGCTTGAACATCTCTTTCTCCATTTGAGTGCAAAATTTCATTTCGATCAAATCTGTAGTTTTCAAGTAGTCAGGGGAACGAAACTTTGAACGGCCATATTTACGGAACCCCTGGTGGAATTTGGCCCACTAACGAACTTAACCGAGGCATTCGGGAACTGAACCCACACAAATTTCAAGTCTCTAGGTTGTTCCGTTCGAGAGTTATCGTGCTTACAGCCGGACGGGCGGACGGACGGCCGGACGGACAGACTCAAATTTTCCGACGGATTCGTCATCAGTGAGTCGAACATAGTTGATTGAGACCATTTTCGGCTCAAAATTCGAAAAATACAGACATCGTGACGAAATGATATAGCCCTCGTGTAAGTAGTACGAGCGCTCAAAATTTAGACATGTTGTATACTATAAATTTATTTTTTATATTATTGCCTCACAAGCTCCAGACGTCACGAGTCGCCTCTGCTGGAAGACGGTGGAAGGGAGACGAAGGACGGAAAGATTTTTTTTATTCGCTCATCAGATAATAAATCTCCCAAAATGTAAACTTTGGAAATGTTAATAGAGTTAAAAATTTTCTCCAAAGTTTTATTATTCACAATAGGTAATAAACCAGTCTGCAGTCTCCCGTACGTTGTCCATAGTCTTTCTCGGAAACTCAAACAGATAATTCCATGAAATTTGGTGAGACAGTCCGATGAAATGTAGAACTTATCTAAAAACCGAGTAATCAAATACAAAAACTTTGCAGGAAAACAGATCACCATACGAGAATCAAGACTCATGAAATTGCATTATAAGAATCATTAGGTTCCCTATCTCCTAAGGTGGGGACGCCACTGATGCGTCCCGACTGTCCGATAGTACGCATCGGCTGGATCGTTACTCATCCAGATGCCATTTTCAGCGCGTATGTAAATGGGGAAAAACACAAAAGGACATGGGCCCGATAGTCGTTGTATCATTTCGGCCTTTCGTAAAATTCGCGTCTATGGTAATTCGGCAGTTTGAATAGCTACGAGCCTGAATTAAAATTCAGGATTTAAGTCGCGTGTACCGTACGCGGGCATTACGAAATGTTTCGCGTATTACGTCGTCGGTGCTGTATAATGTATTCTTCTGCTATCGGCGTAGAGGTTGCTGAATTTGCATGGTACGGCCGATGATGAATATTCGCGTTTGTTCATTCCTCGCGAGGTTGCAGCCGAAGACCTACACCAAGATATTCTGTATCGACATTGATGGGAGGATATTTTGGGGACGTACGTGTTGGAATCCCGAGATTATTTATTAATACAGAAGTTTCGCTCGCAGTACAATGCCATTTCTCAAATCTTGGATACTGCAAATAATAATAAGGAATGATTCACAGAAGACCAGACAACTACTGGAGACAACCGATATGAGGGTACTTCGCAGAATAGCTGGAAAGACACTGTTGGACCGGCAAAGAAGTGAAAATGTGAGAAGATCATGTAGAGTGGAAAACGTCAATGAGTGGGTACTGGGTCGAAAGAGTGGTCAGAATTGCACGCGACAAATCTCCACTAGGTCGCAGAAGATTAGGACGCCCTCGGAAACGATGGAGCGACAATTTATCAGTGTAGGCAGAGATTCGACGAGAAGAAACAGGCGATTCGCCTAGACCGAAGAATGAAGAAGAAGAAGAAGATTCACAGTTTTATACATATTGAGCGCTCCTTCTACTCACACGAAGGCTATATCATTTCGTCACGATGTCTGTATTTTTGGAATTTTGAGCCGAAAATGACCTCAATCGACAAGATTCGACTCACTGATGACGAATCTGCCGAAAAATTGGAGCCTGTCCGTCCGTCCGTCCGGCAAAATCATAAATTTCGAACGGAATGGTCTATGGAGTTGAAATTTTCAGGGTAGGTTTAGATTTCGAATGTCGCGGTCACGTTTATCAATGAGTAAAATTAGTCTAGGGGTTCCGTAAATATGGTCGTTTGAAATTTAGTTTTCTCGATCATTTCAAAACTACAGATTTAATCGTGACGAAATTTTGTATTTCAATGGAGATTGATAAGTTAAAGCTACATTTTGTCCAGATCGCATGACCAGAACCGTATAAACCAGAATAGGTATAAACCCTAGAATATTATAACTTTTAAACGGAAAGGCCTAGGCACTTGAAATTTTCGGGATTGGTGGGGATCTTGAATGTTGCGGTCACGTTTATCTATGAGCTGAATTAGACTAGGGGTTCCGTAAATATGGTGCTTTGAAATTTAGTTTTCTTGATAATTTCTAAACTACGGTTTCGATCGTGACGAAATTTTGTATTGCAATGGAGAATGATATATTCTAACCACATTTTGTCCAGATGGCATGACCAGAACCATAGAAAATTATAACTTTCGAACGATAAGGGACTTGAAATATTCAGGATAGGTGTGGATCTAGAATGTTGCGGTCACGTACCAACCTGCCAACTTTTCTCATCTGAAGAGATCATTTTTGCTGATTTTCATGGTTGATGGCGTAAAGGCCTTACGGAAACACTGATCCTAAACCGGTTTCGGTTTACCAAAAACACTTTAGATATGGTTTAATGTCAACATCAACTTCATTGAATCAATTTCGAATGTATGAATTGTTTTTGAGCGCACGTTCTACTTACACGAGGGCTAAATCGTTCCGTCACGATGTCTGTATTTTTCGAATTTCGAGCCGAAAATGGTCTCAATCGACTATGTTCGGCTCACTGATGACGAATCTGTCGAAAAATTCGAGCCTGTTCGTCCGTCCGTCCTTCCGGCCGTATACACGATAACTCTCGGAGGATCGACCTAGTAACTTGAAATTTTCTGGGTAGGTTCGAATTTCGAATGCCGCGGTTGAGTTCGTTATTGGGCAAAATGCGATCAGGGGTTCCGTAAATATGGCCGTTCGAAATTTTGTTCTCCTGGTTACTTGGAAACTACTGATTCGATCTAGATGAAATTTTGCACTCAGATGGAGAATGACGTGTTCAAAATTTTGTCCAGATCGCATGACCAGAACTCGAATGGAAAGGCCTAGGGACTTGAAATGTTTAGGATAGGTAAGGATCTCTAATTTCGGGGTCACGTACATCAATGAGCAGAATAGGACTAGGGGTTCCGTAGATATGGTCGCTCAAAATATTTTTTTCCTGATAATTTCGAAACTACTGATTGGATTGGAATGAAATTTTGCACATCGATGAAAAATAATATATTCCAACTACATACGTGCGAAATTTTGTCCAGATCGCTTCACCAAGACCATAGATACCGTAGAAAATTTAAGCGAATTATCGAAAACAAAATTGGTCTTTTAGCACTGACGTGAATTCTGGAGTTCGCCTTACTTCGATTTTTTTCGACAGCTGTCAAAAATTTCTTCAATGGGTTTCTGAAACTGGAAAATGCGAATCTATCCACAAGATTTATGAACGAGCGCTCAAAAGCTCCTGACTTCACGGCAGTGCTTTTTATAATTTTTTCTAGATATTAATATAATAATAATAATATAATTCTATTAATTTTATAGCCCTGAGTGATCATTGAAGAATCTCGCCCAATGTGGAACTCGAACCTTGGGATTGGGAGTATCGAGCTTTGAGGGCAAAATTTCCCCAAAATGCCCATCATTGATTCCAAGACTTCAAGCCAGACCCTCTCAGCTAACCGGTATTGTACTGTTTGTTCTCAAAGGACTTTTTATCATTAGATGTACTCCATTTATAATAATAATAAGTTTTTATATTGATTCTATCGAGTGCTCAATGAGTACGAGGTAAAGGGTGCTATGAACTTAACCAAGTTACGGTTGAGCTTTTATCATGTTGTATTATAATATGCGATTGTTCCCTTATATGAAACGTCTTCTCATGATGCAGTTAAGCTGAGATATTCCTTGGAACTCTCAAGGCTTGATTTAACCTTTTTTCAAAGCACGTTATAATGGTAGATATAGGTACCTCAATATTTTGAGTTCAAGCCAATTGTCGAGTTGACATTAAGAATCAGTCACAATAATTTTTTTTCGAAGAATTTTTTATTGTAGACTAAAGCTTAGATTATCAAATCTGGTTGAAAAGACCCTCCTGATCAAAAAGCAACAAGTTTTGTTGTTCAAATTCCAATATTGAAGAAATTGCGAAGTTTATTTGCACTAGTTCTGACCAAATTTTGGAATGGGTGGTCAATTTTATATCGATTTAACATGTTTTAAATAATTTTTATTTTGGTTCATTCTTTTATCTCTCGCAACTTTTTTTTTCAGATGTGTTCTTTCGAGTGCCTTGGAGAAGTCTCTCGTTAATGAAATTGAAAAAGAAAGATACATTTTTGTTTTTGATTAAAAAGAAGTTATTCAATATAAATATGTCAGCTTATTCTGTAAACAAGTAGTTGTGTAGTTTGTAATGTACAAAGAAATGTACGGATGATGTATTAGTGAAGGTTTAGATGATTGGTCGGGTCGTAGCCGGAAGGCGGGAAATCAAAAGTCTTCAGTTGTTAGGTAATATGTGGTTGTCATTTCGTTTTTTGAGGCAGTTGGGTCGTTTTTCGATTTCAAGGGCTTAACGTAGGTATAATCCTACTCGTGGTTTTTTCCACGGAGATGGTTTTGCACCCCTCAAAATTAATTTGATGTCCTATTTCAGAATGGTGCACTCCAGTATATACAACAGGAATTCGGTTACTTTTTCAGGAAATCCCCCCTTCATAAGCGGCAGCAGGAATATTTGTTGATTTAACGTGACGATTCCGGTCGTTCAATTCCTGTAGAAATAACAAATTTTACATAAATTGATGCAACCAAACTGTAGTTCGTCATTTGAACAGAAATATAAAAGTGGAGAAAACAGGAATTTTCTGTATAATTACCTAGAGAATTTAACTGGAATTTCTTTCCTATTAATAAACCACGTGGTTTCGGGAGGGTATCGTTTGGACGGCTTACGAATTCAACGCGAATCATTGTTCGCCGGCTGTTCCAGTCAGTTGCTACGAACAGGAAATAGGACGGGTGTGTGTCAGTACACATCTTGAAATCACAACTGTATGAATAGCCGTCCAAACGAGAACTGCGAGCAACTTTGTGTTAGCTAGAAAAACCGACACCCCCAAGGATCGGGTCGAACGGTGACCCGAGCATAACGTGTAATGCTCGTAGTACCGTCCAAACGAAGAATTCGGATTACATTACGCGTCACATTACACCCGCCTGGACCCCACCCAATTCTATGGGTCAGCAAGTTCTAATTTTTTGGAATGTGACGCCATGACGCACCCTGTATAAATGTTACAGACCATGTGATTAAATAAGAATCATACATGTAAGTTAATAGTAAAAACAGTCAGGATGGTGAACGAAATCGTTTATTTCACAATAATCTAATGTCGGAAATAAGCACGTGGAACTGTATACACACAGTAACTACTGTTTCAGGTTACAAGTAACAACTGTAATGTCGGCAGGCTAAGTGACGCTTACCTAGAGATGGACCATAGATCCTATAGATCTGCGCATGACATCTTTGGAGTAGAGAACAGATCTACACTTGACTGGAGTACATGGTCTCAGCCTTTTATAATCATAATATCAATTTATAGGGGTATCAATTTTAAGAATTGCTTACACGGCCATACTGACCCTTGAAACGACCACGTTTCATGTACAGCAAACATTAACACTTTTCAGTTTACAAAAAGCATTGTTCGATTAACAATTGAGTCTTCGTTAAGGCATACAATTTGTGAAACATTAACTTGAGATTATTTTGTGAAGCATGGCTATGTTTGATGCGCTGGCTCAACGCTGCGGTTTTATATTTCAGGGGGAAAAAAGAGCCAGACAAGAAAAAAACCTCCACCGCTTACATGCTCACTAATCAAAATTCAGAACTAATTAGCCAAGAACTAAATGTCAGCTTCTGCTGATTACTACAATCTAAATATGCGACAAAAATTATTCAGGGATCACATTATGGGATGACAGCCAGACAAAAAGATCCAGGTAACACATCCTAGTTGATTTGATAATTTTTCTCTATCTTAATCTGCGACAAAAATTATTCAGGGATCTCATTATGGGATGACAGCCAGACAAAAAGATCCGGGTAACACATCCTAGATGATTTGATAATTTCTCTCTATCATCGGCCAAAAAAATATAGTTCAGGGATCAAGCTCAGGGGATGACAGCCAGACAAAAAGATCCGGGTAACACATCCCAACTTGATTTAACTAAAGCCATGATCAACAATAAATTAAATGAACCAATATTTCGAGGCTACATAGTTCTAAGATTCTTGAAAATAACTCATTTCAGAATTTGCATAATGTTATATCAACTACTACAGTTACAAAGTGATTATCTTCTCATTCAAATTTCAATAAGTCAGGCTATATACACAAAGCCACCAAAAAAAACAAAACAATCACTCCAAAAGTGATTAGATTCAAACCAGATAATCAGCAAAAATAAAACTCTCTTAGCATAAAAAAAAGCAAAGTGACTTCACTATATCACAACCTTAATCAATGAACGTCTTTGTCAGAACTCGATAGCCAAGAGTTATCGGATAGCACTAATTGATAAAACAACAAAAATTATAAGTCCAAACTCTTTATCGTCTCACACAGTAAAATCACACAGACATCGTGGTCACCAATTATACTTGTGAGCGATACTGTTCACACATCAAATGTACAACAAAAATTCGAATCAATCAACTGTAATGTTCACTAACAACACCGACCTAAAAGTCATGGGTCTTCTATACCAACATTCACAGTTGAAACCAAAAACAAAATTGGCAACTATAGTGTTCAGAT
Organism: Aphidecta obliterata; assembly: GCA_963966015.1. NCBI lineage: Eukaryota > Metazoa > Arthropoda > Insecta > Coleoptera > Coccinellidae > Aphidecta > Aphidecta obliterata. The sequence goes on along the minus strand of OZ014434.1, from coordinate 20,329,132 downwards.
ACCTCTCAGGACATCGGAGTCGCGGGTCATCAACACTATAGTCCAAAAAGCAAAACTTGGACTAACAATAGGGTATGGCGATAAATATTATAACACCAACCTCTGCAATTTTGAACAATTGAAATTATTTGAAGTTAACGTTTCAAGGCTATAAAGTTCTGAATATTTCTAGAATTTCTGCTTTTGATAATCTAAAACAACATTGAGCATTGAGTCTTAGTAATACACTCATCACCACTACATACAAAAACTGAATGGTTGACATCTTTAAATTTTCCTTTTGAAACACTGGATATTTCACAACTTAACTGTCATCTTCAGGCCAGCTATGGTAATTATATTCTGATCGCCTATTCTTTTGAGTGCATTACGATCATTTGGCAAAACGACCTTAATTTCGAAGGAGCCAACAAATTTAGACTTCAGTTTTCCTCCATTTGATAGTTGGGTGACTTCCATAACTACTTTTTGACTTATTTCAAATGGATATCGTGGTTTGCGAGCATCGTTGAATCTTGCATTTGTATTTTTGATTGCAGCATACAGTTTCGTAATAAGGGAATACCTGAAACATTAAAAAGAGCCAGTACGTAGTTCTCACAAGGGCAAATTCCTACTAAGATAATCAACATGCTTCATGTTTTCACCAGGTCGGTATTTTATTCCGGAATCAAAATCCTGCAAATGAATCCACCACCGAACTATTCTAAGAACGAATTCCTTTTTCAAAGCAATAACCCTAATCGAATTACAATCAGTTAATATTTCAAAATTGATTCTGTATAGGGTAAACACTACAGTTATTGACACCTTAAGCCAACTGTCCCAATAGAATATAAATAATTTGTTATTTGGGTATGAAATGAAAATATTTCTTTTTCGAGGTTATGTGTTGGTTTATACTCGATTCAAATTAACAACCGAAAGTGAAAAAACCTTTTCAGAAGAAGCTTTAAAACACATCGTTAACATCATGTGTCAATTTTCAGTGATTGACACTGTAAAATCTATTGTTGACACCACCTGATACAGTTATTGACATACTGTTGTCTCTCATATTTTCAAACAGCTGAACAAGGATGTGGATAGGTATAATATATAGTAATGGATCGTTCATTATAAGTTTTGCATTGAAAAATATTCGAAATGGAAACCTTCTCTATGAAGACATATTTCAATAAACATTAAACATGGAATTTTCATGCACAGGAAATGCATTTGATTATTTAATACCATTTAAATCCAAATTCTTTTTGCAAATAGGACACAAGCCCTGGCAGTTGGTTCTCCAGTAGCCATTTATAGCAACTTGGTTTTCATTGTTATCACAGATTGTGTCTTCAGATGTACAATCCATGTCCATATTGGACTGTTTCATGACTGTATGAAAGATTCTTCATGAATTTCATCATCAAGCTTTATGTTTGAAATAATTTTTTTTAATTTTTTTTGGCACACCCGTCTATTCTATCACATAATTTGAGATCTTCTTCATAGGTTAATACAGGGCAAGGTCCGTGATTTGTTGAGCGCTCGTTGGACTTACACCAGGGCTACATCATTTCGTCAAGATGTCTGTATTTTTCGAATCTTGCCGTAAGCACGATAACTTTCGAACGGAACGACCTAAAGACTTTAAATTTTCAGTGTGGGTTCAGTTTCCGACTGCCGTAGTTGAGTTGGTTAATGAGCAGAATTCCATCAGGGGTTCCGTAAATATGGCCGTTCGAAATTTTGATCTCCCGATTACTTCTAAACTACTGATTCGAACGAGATGAAATTTCGTACCCAGATGGTGCAAATGACGTGTTCAAGTTACATGCAAAATTTGTCCAAATCGCATGACCAGAAGAAAATAATAACTTTCGAACGGAGGGGCCTAGGGACAAGACATTTTCAGGATAGGTGTGGATCTCGAATATCGCGGTCACGTTTATCAATGAACAAAATTATCAATGACCAAAAGTGGATGTTCAAAGAATTTTTTTTTAGGAAGATTCTACCTACTAGGTAGATGAACGAGCGCTCAAAAGCTCCTGACTACACGTCAGTGCTTTTAATTTTTTCAACAAGTTTTCCACTCAATCAAAAAATTATTGTAGAACGAGGAACGCCATAGGTTTGGGAGGCAAGTTTTCTGGACATTCCTTCTGATTTTACTGCTGATAAGGCAGAAATAATAGCATCCTCCGTGTAATTTTTCTTATAATTGCTTCCTTCTTTTGCTTTTGCCATGTTGTTGAGAATGAAGCGTGGAAAATCGATTCAGGGGGTAGGGACAAGAAGTAGGAACTAGTTGAACTTGCAATATAGTTATTGACACGTGGAAATTCACAGAGATTGACACTGGTGTCAACAACTATCTAGAACAAAATTAGATAAAGTTCAATCATTTTTCAGTATTCATTGAGAAATTGAATAGTAGGCAATACGGACTAATTTTGCAAAATTTGAATACGACAGTTATTGACATAGTATGTCAATCACTATTCATCCACATATTTTCAAAGGCAATTATTGACACCCACAAAAAAACGCGAAACCTTCAACCAAATAGATTTCAAGTTATGAAAAAGTATTTATGGAAGAGTTTCAATGATTCAAACAAAAATTATGCCTCAGACAAAAATTAGAACAATTAAAAAAATGTTATGAACTTGAGTTAAGTACCTTGAGAAAATGGCAGTATTTTTCTAATTGCAATGATCGTCAGCACGCTGCACATTGATAAATATATGGTGAATTAGGAATGCAAACCTAACCCAAATTAATACTAATAGTCCAAATTTGAAAAATTGAAATATTTTTTTCAAAGCTCCATGTTTTTAAGGCCTCCATCCAATTCTTATAATTCAAATATGAAAATGAGGGTGTCAATCACTGATAGGGTGTCAACAACTGTACCTTTTACCCTAAGTATTTTCTGGAATGTCTAGTCTACGATAGTCAGATCATACGAATAGTATTTTGGTCCAACCTCAGTGGTTTTCCTACAGAAATATGCTACAGGATGTGCAACTTTATCTAAATCTTTTTGAATTGATATTCTACCACAGGTACTTGCATAATTTGATTCAGTAAGTTTAATAATTCCTGATTCTAACTGTCTCGGTTATAATTTTGCATGATCGTTAATTTAACTTGCTCGTCTATCCTGACAAATCACCGGTTGCTATTAATATTGAGAATTTTACAAGGTGCCACTGTAGTCTCAAAGTTGAAACTGTTTTCGATTACTTTTAGCTGAACATTTTTTTTCAGAGAATATCCTATCCTATTAGAGCATCAATATTAATATGAGTAAAATAAAATATCTGAGTCGGTGTCACTCAGGTACGAAATCTGTATGAATCATCGTGTTCGAGTTTTCTTTCGGGAAATTTTGAAGAGCTTCTGGCTATCACTGATTATGTGGATTATTTTCTCTAATCTTTGCATTACAAAATCTTTCAATGTGTCCCCTCATTTTACAAAAGTTACAAATTAAAGGCGGTCTTAAATTAGAAGGATTTTCAAAACGTCTTTTTGTTGATCTACAGTCTATAGCTTTATGTCCTACTTTTCCACAGTTTCTGCATCTTCCGGAGAATGATTCTGACTTTAGTTCGCGGGGTCTTTTTGTACTGATATCTGATGGGGGTGTTAATGGTACAGACAAATCGGTATCAAATGATGACAACAATTTCAGAAGCTCTGACTCGTCGTTTGGCGATTGTATCTCAACTCTATTTTTTACTTCTAGATTAACAATATCATGTGAAACCAGAGTAGAAATAATTTCCCATGGAAATCCGTTGTAAAACTTTTTGATGGCATTTAATTTAGCTCGACCATATTCTGCTAAAAATTTAAAATCAGCGCTATTTATTGCCATGCAGGATTTAAGTCTTGTAGCTGGAGTTCCCCTTAAAGGAAATGCGATTTCTAAATCTCTACAAAAAGTTGGCCAATTTCTAGTTAGAGGTTTCCAATTCACGTAGAATTTAGAAGCACGACCTCTCAAAGCATCGCCAGCTCTTAAAACAACAATTGTATCGGACATACCTGTTTCATTTCTAACACAATCGACTTCAGAAATCCATTCCTCTGTAGTAAAGGGACTATTATCAGGATCAAACTGCATGAAATTCACGTGGCTGCTCTCTTCGTTTGTAGCATTCGATCTCCCATTTCCCATATTCGCCATAAGTTCCATTATTTTCAACTGCATCTGTGCTTGACTTTCCAATATCCGAAACATCGACATTGATTCAGCTTGAACTTGAGCAGCATTTTCAAGGTTCTGTTGATCCATTTCGGGCAAATTCACACACAAAGAACTCGTAATATTTCTTCAAATTAGGTCCAATTTCTTCTTGTGAAGAAGAGATTTATCCCACTTCTGATGTAAGTTAATAGTAAAAACAGTCAGGATGGTGAACGAAATCGTTTATTTCACAATAATCTAATGTCGGAAATAAGCACGTGGAACTGTATACACACAGTAACTACTGTTTCAGGTTACAAGTAACAACTGTAATGTCGGCAGGCTAAGTGACGCTTACCTAGAGATGGACCATAGATCCTATAGATCTGCGCATGACATCTTTGGAGTAGAGAACAGATCTACACTTGACTGGAGTACATGGTCTCAGCCTTTTATAATCATAATATCAATTTATAGGGGTATCAATTTTAAGAATTGCTTACATACATAATAGCTGGACATTATGTATATTGACGAATTTAAGTAGGTTCTATGATACATTCATTAATTCATCATATTATTCATAACGACTAGGTGAAGTTGATTAAAGTTATCAACGAGGTCCCACTATAGCTGAACCCTCTCTTTCACCATACGCGGTTCACCCAATAGTGTATGTTTATAATAAAGTTTCTTATTTGAATTGAATTAAAACTCAATTGCGTTTCTCTGCAAAAATAGAGGGTTTTTTTTATTAATAATACAAACACTCACAATATAACAAACCTGCAAAAATAGAGGAAAACCACATTTAATGCCTCTAACTCAATCTTCTTCACTACAATCTCGAACTGAATTTATTTTCTGACAATTCAAAAGTAAATTTCAAATGTTCGTTCTGATATTCAAGGTAAGCGAATAAAATATTGAAGAAAAGCTCTCGGATTATAACGTGCGTTTCTTTACATAAATTCATTTGGAGAAAAACATATATTCAACACTTTCCTAACTTGAGCCTATCCTACCTAACCTGAATATGAAACCATTTTGAGAATAATATTCAACTCTGTCTTCACTCAAGCTTACTGAACATAACCCGACCTAAATATTCACTCATTTTGAGAATTCGAACTGTCATAGAAAAGAAACTTCAAGTTCCTGTATTTTGAGCGCTCGTACTACTTACACTTACATTCCGTCACGATGTCTGTATTTTTCGAATTTTGAGCCGAAAATGGTCTCAATCGACTATGTTCGACTCACTGATGACGAATCCGTCGGAAAATTTGAGTCTGTCCGTCTGGCCGTCCGGCCGGCCGTAAGCACGATAACTCTCGAACGGAACAACCTAGAAACTTGAAATTTTCAGTGTAGGTTCAGTTCCCGAATGCCTCGGTTGAGTTCGATAATGGGCCAAATTCCACCAGGGGTTCCGTAAATATGGCCGTTCAAAGTTTGGTTCCCCTGATTACTTGAAAACTACAGATTTGATTGAGATGAAATTTTGCACTCAAATGGAGAATGAGGTGTTCAAGCTACATGTGGAATTTTGTCCAGATCGCATGACCAGAACCATAGAAACCATAGAAAATTGTAACTTTTGAACGGAAACGCCTAGGGACTTGAAATTTTCAGGATACGTGTGGATCTCGAATCTCGTGATAACGTTCATCTATGAGCAAAATTATAATAGGGGTTCCGTAAATATGGTCGTTTGAAATTTAGTTTTCTTGATAATTTCAAAACTACAGATTCGATCGTGACGAAATTTTGTATACTAATGGAGAATGATATATTCAAGCTACATTTCTCCAGATCAGATGACCAGAACCATAGAAACCATAGAAAATCATAACTTTCGAACGAAAGGCCAAGGGACTTGAAATTTTCAGGATAGGTGTGGATCTGAAATGTCGCGTTCACGTTTATCAATGAGCAGAATTATACTAGGGGTTCCGTAAATACGGTCGTTTGAAATTTTGGTTTCTCGATAATTTCGAAACTTCAGATTCGATCGAGATGAAATTTTGTATTTTAATCGAGAATGATATATTAAAGCAATATTTTGTACAGATAGCATGACCAGAACTATAGAAACCATAGAAAATTGTAACTTTTGAACGGAAAGGCCTAGGAACTTTAAATTTTCAGGGTGGGTTTGGATCGCGAATATTGCGGTCACCTTCATCAATGAGCAAAATTAGACTAGGGATTCCGTGAATATGGCCGTTCAAAATATGTTTTTCCTGATAGTTTTGAAACTACTGATTGGATTGAAATGAAATTTAGCACCTAGCTGAGGAATAATGTATTCAAACTACGTGCAGAATTTTGTCCAGATCGCATCACCAAGACCATAGATACCGTAGAAAATTCTTGCAAATTACCGAAAAAAAATTGATCAGCTGAAGCACTGACATGAAGTCTGAAGTTTCGCCTAAGTTTCAGAATTTTTTTGACAGCTGTCGAAAATTCCTTCAATTGATTTCTGAAACTGAAAAATGCGACTCTACTTACAAGGTGCATGTACGAGCGCTCAAAAGCTCCTGCCTTCACGGCAGTGCTTTTCGTAATTTTTTAAAAAGGGTTTTTCCTACTTTTCTACGGTAATAATGACCCGATTGAGTTGCACTAACGCTCATTCTCTTCGTCTTTTCATTCTCCGCAATTCTGTTGTTGAAAGTATCAGCATCGCTCCATTGGTTCAGATTCAACAACCAAAAAACTAAAAAAACACCGTTTTTGTGGTGTTTTTTCGAAATTACAGGAAAAGTAATAATATTTGCGAGTCGAAAACATATCACAGGAATCCACGGACCCCCCACGAACCCCCACACTGGCGGTTTTCTTGTACGATTCTTGTCACAGAATTACCCTTTATCTGCTCCATTGCCTGGTCTAATATAACTCTTTTTATTGATGCTCATAGACACATAGACAGAAGGATATGGCGACTAGTGCATTGGATACCTAAGTTCACAAAAAAAAAATTAGAAAAGCACTGCCGTGAAGTCAGGAGCTTTTGAGAGCTCGTTCATCCACCTTGTAGGTAGATTCGCATTCTCTAGTTTTAGAAACCAATTGGAAAGATTTTGACAGCTCTCAAGGAAAATTAAAAACTAAGGCGAAAATCCAGACTTCATGTCAGTGCTTTAGGTGACCATTTTTGAGCGCTACTACACGAGGGCTATATCATTTCGTCACGATGTCTGTATTTTTCGAATTTTGAGCCGAAAATGGCCTCAATCGACTATGTTCGACTCACTGATGACGAATCCGTCGGAAAATTTGAGTCTGTCCGTCCGTCCGGCCGTCCGGCCGTCCGTCCGTCAGCACGATAACTCTCGAACGGAATGTCCTAAAAACTTGAAATTATCAGGGTAGGTTCGAATCTCGACTGCCGCGGTTGAGTTCGTTATTGGGCAAAATTCGTCGAGGGGTTCCGTAAATATGGCCGCTTGAAATTTTGTTTTCCTGATTACTTTGAAACTACAGATTCGATCGAGATGAAATTTTGCACTCTAATGGAAAATGAGGTGTTCAAGCTACATGCAAAATTTTTTTCAGCTCACATCACCAGAACCATAGAAACCATAGAAAATTGTAACTTTTGAACGGAAACGCCTAGGGACTTGAAATTTTCAGGATAGGTGTGGATCTCGATTGTCGTGATCACTTTCATCTATGAGCAAAATTATACCAGGGGTTCCGTAAATATGGTCGTTTGAAATTTAGTTTTCTTGATAATTTCCAAACTACAGATTCGATCGTGACGGAATTCTGTATACTAATGGAGAATGATATATTCAAGCTACATTTCTCTAGATCGCATGACCGGAACCATAGAAACCATAGAAAATCATAACTTTCGAACGGAAAGGCCTAGGGACTTGAAATTTTCAGGGTGGGTTTGGATCGCGAATTTCACGGTCACGTTCATCAATGAGCAAAATAAGACTAGGGGTTCTGTGAATATGGTCGTTTGAAATTTAGTTTTCTTGATAATTTCAAAAATACGTATTTGATCGTGAAGCAATTTTGTATTTTAATGGAGAATGATATCTTCAAGCTACATGTTTCCCAGATCACATGACTAGAACCATAGAAACCATAGACAATTATAACTTTTCAATGGAAAGGCCTAGGGACTTGAAATTTTTAGTGGAGGTTCGGATCGCAAATTTCGGGGTCACGTTCATCAATGAGCACAATTAGACTAGAGGTTCCGTAAATATGGCCATTTAAAATATTTTCTTCCTGATAATTTCTGAAGTACCCATTGGATTGGAAATTTTGCACATAGATGAAGGATAATGTATTCAAACTACGTGGGAAATTTTGTCCAGATCGCATCAACAAGACCATAGATACCGTAGAAAATTCTAGCGAATAATCGAAACAAAATCACAAAGGACTGACGTGAAGTCTGGAGTTTCGCCTTAGTTTGAAATTTTTTTGACAGGATGCATGAACGCATGAAAAGCTCCTGACTTCACGGCAGTGCTTTCTATAATTTTTGAGCGCTCGTTCTACTTACACGAGGGCTATATCATTTCGTCACGATGTCTGTATTTTTCGAATTCTGAACCGAAAATGGTCTCAATCGATAGAGTTCGACTCACTGATGATGAATCCGTCGGAAAATTTGAGTCTGTCCGTCCGGCCGTCCGTAAGCAGAAAAACTCTCGAACGGAACAACCTAGAGACTTGAAATTTTCAGTGTGGGTTCAGTTCCCAAATGCCTCGGTTGATTGCGTTAATGGTCCAAATTCCTCCAGGGGTTCTGTTAATATGGCCGTTCAAAGTTTTGTTCTCCTGATTACTTGGAAACTACAGATTTGATCGAAATGAAATTTTGCTCTCTAATGGAGAATGAGGTGTTCAAGCTACATGTGAAATTTGTCCAGATCGCATGACCAGAACTATAGAAACCATAGAAAATTGTAACTTTCGAATGGAAACAAGTAGGGACTTGAAATTTTCAGGATAGGTGTTGATCTCGAATGTCGTCATGACGTATATTCATGAGCAAAATTATACAAGGGGTTCCATAAATACGGTCGTTTGAAATTTTGTTTTCTCGATAATTTCGAAACTACGGATTCGACCGAGATGAAATTCTGTATTTTAATCGAGAATGATATATTAATGCAACATTTTGTCCAGATCGCATGACCAGAACCATAGAAACCATAGAAAAATATAACTAGGTCTAGGAACTTGAAATTCTCAGGGTAGGTTTGGATCGCGAATATCGCGGTCACGTTCATCAATGAGCGAAATTAGACTAGGGGTTCCGTAAATATGGCCGTTCAAAATATGTTTTTCCAGATAATTTCGAAACTACTGATTGGATAAGAATGACATTTCACACCTAGCTGAAGAATAATATATTTAAACTACGTGCGAAATTTTGTCCAGATCGCATCACCAAGACCATAGATACCGTAGAAAATACTAGCGAATTATCAAAAAAAAGTTGATCAGCTGAAGCACTGACATAAAGTTTGATATTTTATCTGACAGCTGTCGAAAATTCCTCCAATTGATTTTCAAAACTGGAAAATGCGAATCCACCTACAAGGTGGATGTACGAGCGCTCAAAAGCGCTGACTTCACGGCAGTGCTTCTCGTAATTTTTTTTGTTGTGTTTCTATCGCTTGACGTTAAACTTGGAATTGAGAGTCACATGCTCTACCGACAAGTAGTGGGCTTGTACAAACAATTGCTCTCGAATGACAACACTTGATTACAGAAGATATAGTTGTTATTAGTTTATTATTGATTAAAATAGAAAAAAATTATTTCATCTCAACGAAAGAACAGAAGAAGGGTGAATATTTCAAAATGCATTGAAGCGAAGGATGAATTCTTTCAACCGTCTTTCCCTGGTACCCACGTGCGATATCACCGCACAAGCCATCGAAGCCTCCCATCTATAGTGCTCATTAGCTCATTAAGTGGACAAAATCCTTTTTCGCCAAAGCACAACTTGAATAGACATTTTCAATCTTTCTCGAACTGTATACCAATCAGCTCCCTGAATGGCGGTGCTATTGCACTTTATACAGGTGTTAAGTGAGCACGGAGGTAGTTAGTAGTCTCGGGAAGAGAAAAAAGGCTAGCGGAAGGTGTCTTCACGGACTGGCCGAGTAATAGGTGTAAGTATTCCGCACTTAGTGCCAGCGTTGTACAGAGCATGCCGTATAAAAAGTCGGTAGCGCGTGCTGCGCGTGTTTCGAGTGTGCCTGCGTACCGGGCCCCGTTGGAGATCCGATTCGTCCGGTTGCAGTGGCGTAGATGCCGGTGGTCAGACCGAGCCGCGAAATTCATACCATCCTTGGACGGTCGGAGGTATGTTGACGATAACATATCTTTATATATAAAAAGTACGTGCCACGTTGTTTGTCAGGGATGAACTCCCATAATACTGAACCAATTTCAACAAAATTTTGCACACTTTTTGCAGTTTGATCCAACTTAAAAGATAGGATAGTTTATATCTCAATTTATAATTGCAATTTTTTCTCATTGCAAATTAATGGTTTATTATTCATGACAAAGACTTATGATTATCCACGCGGCAACATGGGTCTCAAATCGACGAGAGAAGATCGCGTCCCCACTACAGTCGACTGTCGACCATAGCGATAACGTGCGAGGATTGATGCCAAGTTTCTGGGTCTTTCCCAAATGTGAAGAAATTTGGAACTGTTTGAGAACTGGGGAATAACGTTTAAAAAATCAAGGATAGGGTTAGGGTAGGGTAAGGTTAGGGTTTATAATAATTCCACTGGTTTGAATAGTGTACTACAATATAATTAGACGCAGACCTTAGCTACAGCAACTTGTGGCCGAGTCGGCTAGTTCTTCTTTAGGCGCTGGTCTCCCCGAACCGCTGCACGCGATTATTCACGCGGAGCCACCGCCGTAAACTTCCGAATGATGTGTTCGGGGTTCTGAACGTCACACGCGACTGTTCAGAGAGACCGTGCTCGTGGTTTCCAGAACATATAATTCGGAAGTTGACGGCGGCGGCTCCGCGTAGGTCGTCCGTCGCGTTTCGGGGAGACCAGCGCCTTAGATATCTCGAACCACATGTTCTGGAGGTCATCACTTCTGCACGCTCCGAATACACCCATCAATAAAGCAACTTTAGCCATCAAATATATTTCATTTGATTCATTGGGAATCTTAACTCTTGTTGGAAAGTGGGGCCTTCCATGTCTCGGTACACTCTCCCAACTTGTTGCAAACTTACATACAAATATTTCTGCAATCTTTATAATCGGTCACCATGGTTGCAAGATGCAACTCAAGCCGCCTAGAAATAGAAGGCGTGGAAAAAGAAAGTAGTATTATTTATTTTCTTTGTGACATGAAACGTGAATGCACAAGGGGCGGTTGACCACAACGCTCACGGCCGACGAACCCACAAATATCTTGCCAAAGGCCCACAGGTGTAGATTTTGGTGAGTTGTGCTCTACTGGATTCAAATTTTGAGCCGAAATTGATCTCAATCGACAGAGTTCGACTCACTGATGACGAATCCATCCAAAAATTCGAGTCTGTCCGTCCGCCCGGCCGTCCGTATACACAATAACTCTCGAACGGAATGACCTAGAAGCTTGAAATTTTCAGGGTAGGTTCGAATCTCGAATATCGCGGTTGAGTTCGTTATTGGGCAAAATTCGACTAGGGGTTCCGAAAATATGGCCGTTCGAAATTTTGTTCTCCCGATTACTTCAAAACGATTCGATCGAGGTGAAATTTTGCATGGATGGAGTGTTCAAACTGCATGCAGAATGTTGTTCAGATCGCATGACCAGAACCATAGAAACCATAGAAAATTATAACTTTGTAATGAAAAGGCCTAGCGAATTCTCAGGATAGGTGTGGATCTCGAATGTCGCAGTCACGTTCATTAATGAGCAAAATTAGACCATGGGTTCCGTGAATATGGTCGTTTGAAATTTGTTTTCTCGGTGATTTGAAAACTATGGATTTGATGGTGACAAAATTTTGTATTTCAATGGAGAATGATATATTCAAGCTACATTTTGTCCAGATCACATGACCAGAACCATAGAAAATTATCGTTCGAACGGAAAGACTTGTTATTTTTAGGATAGGTGATGATCTCGAATGTCGCTGTCACGTTCATAAATGAGCAGAATTTGAATAAGGGTTCCGTAAATATGATCGTTTGAAATTTAGTTTTCTTGATCATTTCAAAACTACGGATTCGATCGTGGCGAAATTCTGTATTTTAGTGAAGAATTATACATTCAAGCTACATTTTTCCCAGATCGCATGACTAGAACCAAAGAAACCAAACTTTCGAACGAAAAGGCCTGGGGACTAGTGACTTGAAATTTTTAGGGTAGATTCGGATCGCGAATTTTGCAGTCACGTTCATCAATGAGCAAAATAAGACTAGGGGTTCCGTAAATATCGCCGTGCAAAATATTTTTTCCTGATAACTTCGAAATTACTCATTGGTTTGAAATGAAATTTCGCACATAGATGAAGAATAATGTATTCGAACTACTTGGGGAATTTTGTCCAGATCGCATTGACAAGACCGTAGATACCGTAGAAAGTTCTAGCGAATTATCGAAAAAAAAATTGGAAGCACTGACGTGAAGTCTGGATTTTCGCCTTAATTTGAAATTTTTTTTCGGTAGCTGTCAAAATTTTCCCAATTGGTTTCTAAAATTGGAGAATGCGAATCTACCTACAAGGTGAATGAACAAGCGCTCAAAAGCTCCTGACTTCACGGCATTGCTTTTCAAATTTTTTTTTTATTATTCGCTAAAATTTCCTACGTTATATAGTATATCTAGTAGTTTCGAAGTAATCGTCAGGAGAACAAAATATCGAACGGCCATATATACGGAACCCCTGATCGAATTTATCGTTGATTTGAATTTTTCGACAGATTCGTCATGAGAGTCGAACCTTGTCGATTGAGACAATTTTCGGCTCAAAATTCGAAAAATACAGACATCGTGAGTTCGAAATATATTATTCTTCGTCTATGTGCAAAATTTAATTTCAATCCTATGAACGGCCATATTTACGGAACCCATAGTCTAATTTGGCTCATTGATAAATGTGACCGCGACATTCGAGATCGAAACCTACACTGTAAATTTCAAGTCCCTAGGCCTTTCTGTTCGATAGTTATAAATTTCTATAGTTTCTATGGTTCTGGTGATGCGATCTGGACAAAATTATGCATTTAGCATGTCATTCTCCATCTAAGTGCTAAATTTCATCTCGATCTAACCATACTGTAGATTGGGGAAGTCGCAGAGTGGTCCCGAATACTTCTGTTTTAAACTGTATAATATGCTTCCCGCTAAAGTGAGATATTTAGTCCAAAAAGATTTTAAATTGGAAATAAGGAGATTATTAGTTCATTTGGAACCATATAATGTTGAATGTTTTTATAATGTCTATGTTTAAATGTTATGGTTTTACAACTGACTTGTGTGAACATTGTATAATGTAAGGCACCAATAATATATCTATCTATCTATCTATAATCGGTTCTATCGAAGTAATCAGAAGAACAAAATTTAGAACGGCTATATTCACGGAACACCTAGTGGAAATTTGCCCAATAACTCAACAGCGGCATTCGAAATTTGAAGCTACTCTGAAAATTTCAAGTTCCTAGGTCGTTCCGTTCGAAAGTTATCGAGCTCACCGCCGGACGGCTGGACGGTCAGACTCGAATTTTTCGACGGATTCGTCATCAGTGAGTCGAACTTTGTCGATTAAGACCATTTTCGGCTCAAAATTCGAAAAATAGAGACATCGTGACGAAATGATATAGCTCGCGTGTAAGTAGAACGAGCGTTCAAAAATGTAAAAATTTCTGAGGGATGCGATTAACACTTAAACAATGCAATTTATTCTTCACGATCATGCAGAGATAACTAAAGTCTATTATCGAAAATTTAATTCTTACTATGAACGCCTCACTATACCAATGATTTCATGAAATTATTTTTTGGTGAAAATATCGATGTTTTAAAAGTTCATCGCTTCGAAACTATCCAGTAAGAAGGAGTTATGGCATTCGGTATATGTGTTGGTACAGTGATATCACTGACATTCAATCGAAAATGTTTGCCCAGATAAAACCCTACTCTCTACTACCAAAAGTTCTTGAGTAATGAAATTTTGAATAATATCAATTGGGGGGAATTGTTGGTAATGAATTGAGATATTTGAAGAAATAGAATTAAATGAAACGCAGTGACGCTGAAATGATAAATATCCCTTGAAACGTAAACCGAAAAAATTTCAGGGGGATTGAATTTTCATTTTCCTCGAACGATTTCAAAAATTGATTATTGAAATTAATGAACCGAAATTGGCGGCTTTATTTCCAAATAGAGCCAAAATTGAATTGATAGTGATGAAATATCATTAGATAGGAAAATCATTTCAATTCTTCAAAATGCTTCTGAAGAACATTCTGGACCGTTTCAGCAGTAATATTCCTGCTCTAATTTTTTCTTCAAACTGTTTCGCTGGAAAAAAGTGGAAATGTCACTAACAGATTTTCGAATTTTGCACTCAGATGAAGAATTACGTGTCCAAGCTACGCTACATCCAGAATTTTTCTAGATCGCATGACCGAAACCATAGAAACCATAGAAAATTATAACATTCCAAAGGAAAGGCTTGAAATTTTCTGAATAGGTGTGGACCTCGAATGTCGCGGTCACGTTTATCAATGAGCAAAATAACACTAGGGGTTTCCTAAATATGGTCGTTTGAAATTAAGTTTTGTTGATAATTTCAAAACTACGGATTCGATCGAGAAGAAATTTTGTATTTTAATGGAAAATAATATATTCGAGCTACATTCTGTCCAGATCGCATGACCAGAACCATTGAAACCAAATAAAATCATAAATTTTCAACGAAAAGGCCTCTGAAAATCTGTAAATATGGCCGTTCAAAATATGTTTTTCCTGATTATTTCGAAACTACCGATTGGATTGAAATAAAATTTTGCACATAGAGGAAGAATAATGTAGTCAAACTACATGCGGAATTTTTTCAGATCGCATCACCAAAATCATTGATACCGTAGAAAGCGAATTATCGAAAACAAAATTGATCACTTAACACTGACGTGAAGTCTGGAGTTTCACCTTAGTTTTAAAATGTTTTTGACAGCTGTCAAAAATTTCTTCAATTGGTTTCCGAAACTGGAAAATGCGAATCTTCCTAAAAGGTGTATGAACGAGCGCTCAAAAGCTCCTGACCTCCCGAAGTGCTTTTTATAATTCTTTAAAAACGCTACGTGAAATTTCATTAGAAGTTAATACTATTGATATTTTTTGTCTGGGGAGCTAGGAAATCGGTTCATGTACGTGCAGAGATTGGGGGACGGTTGCTTTTGGGGCGGACAGGTGGCGTGAGTGGATAAATTTTCTTCGATCGCCGCTGCGTTTCGTTTTGAAGGCATTTTGTTTCTAACATCGAACTTCTCTTCGCTGAGACTTGAAAAATTCGAAACCGGTCTATAGTTGCGAATGATGAATTTCACATAACATGTTACAACTATTGATATTTGTTTATATTTTTGATCAGAGAACATAACATGGATTATTCATATGATAAAAGTTCACTGCTACTTTCAAAAGTCTATAGATACCTACCCTTTTCGACCTCTTTTTTCATTTGAGGCTCCAAATATCTAACAACCCTTATTTCAATACAAAATCAAGCCTAAAATTTTTCGGGGTTGTTCTTCAACAGCCCGAAGGTATAATCATTAAAAGATAATAATGAAAAATTATTCACTCATTTTCAAACCCTGTTGAGAACCAAACAAAACGGAATTGAATGTCAATTTGTGAAGCTTCTTAGTGATTTCCCAGCATCCTCCGACTAATCAGCCTCTACGACTATGGTTTGAAGAGTGACCATCTGCTATCGCCAATGGACGGATGACAGTGTTACCAACCTGCAGTACTAACAAATCACTACCGAATTGTCTACCGTTCTTCATGAGCAGGAATTCACATGCGAGAGGTAGCATTCAGTGAGCACAGCAGTTCAGAGACCTATTGCCCACTTCACACGTGACCTTTGAGTGCCTGCCGGCTGATGGACAAGCTTTGAAAAAAGTTTGAGCAAACACGTAGCACGTTGTTTGAATATGTTAGATATGCTATTAGTATTTAACTTCGTACCTTCTCTTAGAACACGTGGCCATATTCGAGTACTTCGAGAAATACTGAAGAATGAAGATGATTATGTTATGGAAACAATAACAAAGATGTTCGGTGTTTATTACTTAAATACTGTCATTGAATTTTATTACCTTCACAAGATGGAATCATATTTAATATATCAGAAAAGCTCTTTTTTACGGAGAACAGCTAGAAAGATTAATTTCAACATACCTAACTAATTTCATCCATGCCTCATAATATGCAAACACAAAATTTCAACAGGATATGGCGAATAGTATCTGAGAGACCGAAGTTTCGATAAGGTTTTTTTTTTCAATTTGCTAGTGGAACAATCCTTAAGGAATTTGACATGAATCTTCGTGTCACCATCTTAGAAATTTGGCAAGCTGGAAATAAAAACAAATATTTCCTTACTTCTGGTCGGTATAATTGAATTCAGTTCAGTTCACATCCCAGTAACATTGGTTTCGGAATACCACTGTTCAACACCATATGAAACATGAAACATAAAATGAAACGATCTTATGGCCTCGTTTAATATCCATTGAAAATCTTATGACTTACAACTTACTGTAAGAGCTTCGATGCAAGAAATATTTAATTGAATAACATCATATCACAACACACATTACGAATTTCAGGATTCTATTTCGTGATTTTCTCAAAATCCAATATATTTCATGGATCGGATACTTTATTTCTCAATGAATCCGCCGAAGCGATGATTTGGATATCTACTGATTAGAAAGACGGTATTTTTCGAATTATTTGAAAAAAAATCAGATAGTTATATCTTCGGTGAATTTCACACATTAACGGACTCAACCGGCGTATCCGTACCCTGAAAGTTTCAACACTTAATCTTTTCTTTCGACAGTTATAATATTCACGGACGGCCGGGCCGACGGACAGAATTGAATTCGACCTGGAATTCTTCATCTATGAGTCCTAAATGTTTAAGAATATTCTTTGGCTCAAAATTGCAGACATTCGGGCAAAATTGTAGTGATCTTGTTCATAGAAACAAATAATTCTCCACTGATCTCTCATGATATTCAAAATGAAATATTAAATATATTATGTTTTCATTGATATGGAAAAATATGGGGTACAGTTGAACTGAAAGTATAAATCAAGTAAATAGTGGAATAAAGTCTTGAAAAATTACGAAAAGCACTGCCTCGAAGTCAGGAGCCTTGTAGGTAAATTCGCATTTTTCAGTTTCAAAAACAAAATGAAAAATTTTTTGACAGCTGTCAAAAAAATTCTCAAACTGAGGCGAAACTCCAGACTTCAGGTCAGTGTTTTAGCTGATCAATTTTTCTTCGATAATTCGCTAGAATTCTCTATGGTATCTATGGTCTTGGTAATGCCATCTGGACAAAATTTGGCAGGTAGTTTGAATACATTATTATTCAACTATGTGCAAAATTTCATTCGAATCCAAACAGTAGTTTCGAAATGATCAGAAAAAGAATATTTTGAACGGCCATATTTACGGAACGCCTAGTCTTATTTTGCTCATTGATGAACGACCGCAACATTCGCGATTCGCGATCCGAACCTACCCTGAAAATTTCAAGTCCCTAGGCCTTTCCGTTCGAAAGTTATAATTTTCTATGGTTTCTATGATTCTGGTCATGCGTTTGAACAAAATGTAGCTTGAATATATCATGCTCCATTTAAAAAACAAAATTTTGTCTCGATCGAATCCGTTGTTTCGAAATTATCGAGAAAACAAAATTTCAAACGACCGTATTTACGGAACTGTAGTATAATACTCATGATAGACGTGAACTCGACATTTCAGATCCACACCTATCCTGAAAATTTCAAGTCCCTAGGCGTTATATTTTAAAAATCACAAGAACTCAAATAACTCGTGAACTGTTGATTTTTGGTTATCAATAAATATGGCTCAAACGAATGCAAATGAGTCCTACTAACACGTCCTCCAAGGTTGACGTCTAATTTGGAAACATTCTGTATATTGATATCTAATAATAGCATAATTATTGCATTATTTGTTTATAGACCTAAGAATAAAATTTTTCTTGTTGTAATACGTGATTCGTGATTCCAACAATTGAAATTTATAAGAATAAATGGACAGTATATTATGTCATCCTGATAATGAACACTGAAGGCCATTTTGATACACAGAAATAAAATAGTAATTCACGTAACAAGTCCGGAAAATACTGTTTTTTTGGACGAGTAGACAAAATTCTAGGACGAGCGTAATCGAGTCCTGGAAGCCTGCGAGTCCAAAAAAACTGTTTTTGGACGTGTTACGTACACTATTTTTTCGTCAACCGTGTAGAATAACAAATCAATGAGACACATTTCTTTATTGCGATAATTGCGACCAAAAACACTCCAAACTATCAAAATGACAACTTATTACATGTTGGTATTTCGTTGCTATGGTAATGATCAATTGTATTTATCGAAATCAGACCCACCAAAATTTTCATATAGCCAATGATAACAACGTAATAGGTATCAGTCGTAATTTCGTTGCTACGGGAAACGTACTTTCCGGCCTAGTCCGGAAAGTACGTACTTTCCGGACTAGGCCAGGAAATGTTACTTTCTCAAAGGAAAAGCGTCTAGGAAGTGAATATTTCCCTGACGGTTGCCGAAAAAATAGTTTTTCTGGTATAATCAACATACTGGTTCGTCATGCACACTCCTAGCCAATACCCTTACCATTACACGCCAGTGCTAGTAACAGAAGTAGGGGATCCATTGGGGCGACTAGACTTCTGGAGATCTATGGTCAATGCCGATATTGAAGATTCGGTCTTTTTTTACTTGTGGATAGATGAGTCGAACTTTGGCTTCACAAATTATCATAACGCCCATTATTGGGCTCCCAAAGCGCAAGATGACCCAAAAAAAGAACAAGAGGGTCAAAAGGAGATTCAGTCTAAATATGTGGATGGTCATAATATCAAATTACTACCTCAAACTAAAAATGAACCCTCTACTACCTTTGCTATTATTTGGTCAATGTTTTGCCTATTTGATAGCAGGTGTTATACCTTTTTGAGTAGCTGAGGAGACGTAGAAGTTTTTAAACTCATTTGCAGAATAAGTTCCATGAAGTTTTTCTCAAAAAGAGCGCATCAAAGTTGAAAACACTCAGTGAAAATTCTTTGATTCTAACCGTTGTCGAGCAATCTTATTGAGCTGTTAGTAGCAGGTTCAGTTTCTGTTGATGATCATTTTCATTAATTGGCGTGCCCTCCAATTAGATACATCGTAGAAACATCTCCTAGGAGATCCAATCCGAAAAATATCGATAAAAAAGCCAAAAAATAAAAGATTCTTCAAAAATCTTCAAAACTCAATATTTCCATACCGGTTAAGTTTCGAACACCATATTATAGAATCGAATCCATCAAAAATGACCTGACTACTAACGTCCTTCAATATTCAGTACGACTTTCCCTGGCTGTTTTGGTTTAGGGAGAACTTAAAGTTTAAAATATTTTTGAGCGCTCGTACTACTTACACGAGGGCTATATCATTTCGTCACGATGTCTGTATTTTTCGAATTTTGAGCCGAAAATGGTCTCAATCGACTATGTTCGACTCACTGATGACGAATCCGTCAAAAAATTCGAGTCTGTCCGTCCGTCCGTCCGTCCGTCCGGCCGTCCGGCCGTCAGCACGATAACTCTCGAACGGATCAACTTAGAGACTTGAAATTTTCAGTGTAGGTTCAGATCCCGAATGCCTCGGTTAAGTTCGTTAATGGGCCAAATTCCACCAGGGGTTCCGTAAATATGGCCGTTCAAAGTTTTGTTTCCCTGATTACTTGAAAACTACAGATTCGATCAAGATGAAATTTTGCACTCAGATGGAAAATGAGGTGTTTTAGCTACATGCGAAATTTTGTCCAGATCGCATGACCAGAACCATAGAAACCATAGAAAATTGTAACTTTTGAACGGAAATGCCTAGGGACTTGAAATTTTCAGGATAGGTGTGGATCTCGAATGTCGTGATCACGTTCATCTATGAGCAACATTATACAAGGGGTTCCGTAAATACGGTCGTTTGAAATTTTGTTTTCTCGATAAATTCGAAACTTCGGATTCGATCGAGATGAAATTTTGTATTTTAATCGAGAATGATATATTGAAGCAATATTTTGTCCAGATCGCATGACCAGAACCATAGAAACCATAGAAAATTGTAACTTTTGAACGGAAAGGCCTAGGAACTTGAAATTTTCAGGGTGGGTTTGGATCGCGAATATCGCGGTCACGTTCATCAATAAGCAAAATGAGACTAGGGGTTCCGTAAATATGGCCGTTCAAAATATTTTTTTCCAGATAGTTTCGGAACTACTGATCGGATTGGAATGAAATTATGCATCTAGCTGAGGAATAATGTATTCAAAGTACGTGCAAAATTTTGTCCAGACCGCATCACCAAGACCATAGATACCGTAGAAAATTCTAGCGAATTATCGAAAAAAAAATTGGTCACCTAAAGCACTGACATGAAGTCTGGAGTTTGACCTAAGTTTCAGAATTTTTGTGACAGCTGTCGAAAATTCCTTCAATTGATTTATAAAACTGGAAAATGCGAATCTAGCTACAAGGTGCATGTACGAGCGCTCAAAAGCTCCTGCCTTCACGGCAGTGCTTTTCGTAATTTTTAATAAGCTGTATTAATCCGTTCGAAGTAGTGAAATTATAATTTAGTGAAATTAGATTAAATTCAATAATATGAATATTCACAAATTTAATTTCATTACAAGAACAATAAATATGTATGTTTGTGTTGAAAATATGTGTATTATTCCAATGCCTTTTTGTATTGAATGGGAGATATTGACTATTTCCATTGAGAATTCATGAAACATTTTGAATTAGCTATTGTTAGGAATGATATCAGGCAATGAATAGTAATTTACGTAACAAGTCCGGAAAATACTGTTTTTTTGGACGAGTAAACAAAATTCTAGGACGAGTGTTAGCGAGTCCTGGAAGTCTGCGCGTCCAAAAAAACTGTTTTTGGACGTGTTGCGTACACTATATTTTCGGCAACCGTGTAGAATAACAAATCAATGAGACACATTTCTTTATTGCGATAATTGCGACCAAAAACACTCCAAACTTTCCAAATGACAACTTATTTCATGTTGGTATTTCGTTGCTATGGTAATGATCAAAATTGTATTTATCGAAATCAGACCCACCAAAATTTTCATATAGCCAATGATAAGAACGTAATAGGTATCAATCGTAATTTCGTTGCTACGGGAAACGTACTTTCCGGCCTAGTCCGGAAAGTACGTACTTTCCGGACTAGGCCAGGAAATGTTACTTTCTCAAAGGAAAAGCGTCTAGGAAGTGAGTATTTCCCGGACGGTTGCCGAAAAAATAGTTTTTCTGGTATAATCAACATAATACTGAGATTGTATCTTCTGAAATGTATAAGAATAAAATGACTGTACTTGTCATACTGACAAGTAACACTGAAGACCGTTTTGATACACACCCGACTTTCCTGACACTAAACTTTTCAAAGCCGAAAATATTCCAACTTTTCTCTCAGGAGGGTTGACATCCAATCAATTCGGTCAGAAAGCCCAAGGTTCTCTGATGTTTCATTGGCTCGTTTTCAGTTATGAGAATATCTTCATTCTCCGAAAATGAACCATGTTCATAACCAAAATATTCAAACATGAAGCTACAAGCTTGCGCGATCAGGCTACCCTTAAAATTAATGTCGATGTTATTCCACTAAATTTTCAATTATCCTGCCCATCCCACCCTTCCTTCAAGCTTACCCATGACGTAAGCCATTCGGACATTTCTCAAATACGCACCAGGGTATAAAACGGAACCCGTTACGTTCACACAAATTGGCGCTAACAATAGCCTGGTAAATTTAGGCAATAAGGCCGATATGCAAATCGGCATTATGCCTGGTTTAGAATCGATATTTGCTCATTTATAAATCGTAATTTATACCCTACAGAGGGTACCTCGCACCTCGTTTGAGAATATGCTAACGAACCTCTCATTCATATTTAAATTTTCATCGGATTCAGATCGGGTCGGGTTGAAGGTGATTTATGGTTGCGATGGGGAGGAGGCAACGCCGGATCTTTTTCACACCTTTCAAATTTTGCGAATTATCCAATTGACGGATGCCGAAGGATTGTTATTTCGATGAGTCACGCTGGGGTTGATTAGATTTTTATGAGTAGTTTTGGTGATGGATAGTCCCTAGGGAGGATCGGACTAGTGCCGCAAACTCCTAAAGGATGTGATTGGGAATTGGAATTATTCGGTTAGTTTACTTTGATTGTGGTAATCAGGAAGAAAGACATAGTCAAAAAATTACGAAAAGCACTGCCGTGAAGTCAGCAGCTTTTGAGCGCTCGTACATCCACCTTGTAGGTAGATTCGCATTTTCCAGTTTTAGAAATCAATTGGAGGAATTTTCGACAGCTGTCAAAAAAATTCTCAAACTTAGACGGACCTCCAGACTTTGTCAGTGCTTCAGCTGACCAATTTTTTTTCGATAATTCGCTAGAATTTTCTACGGTATCTATGGTCTTGGTGATGCGATCTGGACAAAATTTCGCACGTAGTTTGAATACATTATTCCTCATCTAGGTGCAAAATTTCATTCCAATCGAATCGGAAGTTTCGAAATTATCAGGAACAGAATATTTTGAACGGCCATATTTACGGAACCCCTAGTCTAATTTTGCTCATTGTAAACGTGACCGTGAAATTCGCGATCCAAACCCACCCTGTAAATTCCAAGTTCCTAGGCCTTTTCCTTCGGAAGTTATAATTTTCTATGGTTTCTATGGTTCTGGTCATGCGATCTGGACAAACTGTTGCTTTAATATATCATTCTCGTTTAAAACACAAAATTTTATTTCGATCGAATCCGTAGTTTCGAAATCATCGAGAAAACAAAATTTCAAACGACCGTATTTACGGAACCCCTAGTATAATTCTGCTCATTGATGAACGTGAACGCCACATTTCAGATCTACACCTATCTTGAAAATTTCAAGTCCCTAGGCCTTTCCGTTCGAAAGTTACAATTTCCTATGGTTTCTATGGTTCTGGTGATGCGAGCTGAACAAAATTTTGCATGTAGCTTGAACACCTCATTTTCCATTAGAGTGCAAAATTTCAATTCGATCAAATCTGTAGTTTCAAAGTAATCAGGAAAACAAAATTTATATTTACGGAACCCCTCGGCGAATTTTGCCCAATAACGAACACAACCGCGGCATTCGAGATTCAAACCGACCCTGAAAACTTCAAGTTCCTAGGACATTCCGTTCGAGAGTTATCGTGTATACGGACGTCCGGACCGACGGACAGACTCGAATTTTTCGACGGATTCGTCATCAGTGAGTCGAACATAGTCGTTTGAGACCATTTTCGGCTCAAAATTCGAAAAATACAGACATCGTGACGAAATGATATAGCCCTCGTGTAAGTAGTACGAGCGCTCAAAAATTGATGAAGGTGCTAGCTGCCTTTTGTGCACTATGTCTGGCAAATACTAGTAATTTTAGTGTTTTGAGCTGAGAATGATCTCAAACGAATGGTTGGACTCACAGATGAAGAATTCGTAGTCAACTTCAGTTATGTCCGTCCGCCTGTAAAAACAATAACTTAAATTTTTGGGGCACGTTCGATGACTGAATGCGCCTTTTAAGTTAATTGATGAGCGGAATCCTTCGGAGGGTTCGTTATATATAGCCATCTAAATAATTTTTTCCTCAGTGAAAATAACGCGCAATAGAAACTTTGTAGTTAGTTCTGGGAGAACGACACGAAGAATCATGTGAAATTGGGTATCTCAGAAACTATTCGCCAAATCTTGCTGACATTTGGTGCATAAACATATGGCATGAATGAATTAGTATGAATTAAGTTTTCTACTGTTACGTTAGTAAAGAAAATTTTCTGATCTGGTGTTGATAATATTTCATGTTTATTGTTCAAAAAATATTTGTCGCATTGATTTTTGTGGTTCATTGCATGATCTTTGGTTCTATATTGTACAAGCTCTGAGCTTATGAGGGGTCCCACAGAAACCTAGGAGATTCGGGATGTAAACATTGAACAAACGAACGAACATATCGTCGGCCTGATTCATTAACCTGCTGAGTCCATTTTTTGATCAATTTTACTTTTTGAGCTGGTCATAAAGTTTAGACGAATATAACTAGAATTATTATAGTAACCAGAGGTATTTTCAGAATCTCTGAAAATAAAATAGAAAAGGTATCTTCCAGTTTTTTCTCTCTCCAGTAAACTATGCAGAAATGGACTTAGCTGGTTAACACTCCGGCGGTCGAGCCCATAATCAGACAAAAGTAGTCGCGCTGTATCTCTCAGATAATTGTTCAAATTTTCACTTTGTAAATGTTTAAAAAATCAAAATCTTTGAGTTGTTATCCTTGCTTTCAGATGTTATCTTGAATCTGTAGAGAGTAAAATATCTATGAATATATGCGCCTACGGAATATCTAACAAGAGTTGTCGCGTCGTATACAGGGTCTTTCACGAGGAACCTCACCCATATTTATACGGGAAACTACTGAACGTATTTTCATGAAATTCAGCTCTTATAAGTATTTCACGATGCTGATGAAATCTAAAATATTTTCAAGGCATGAGCACCTCCGGTTTTTCCGGAAATGACGTCAACTTCCGTTTTTCAAATTAGAACACCATTTTTTTATTGCAGAAATAGATTCCTTAGAAAATTTCAAGTTATTTTGATGTAACATTTTTCAGTTTTGGTTGGAAAATTCTCTCTGAGCGGGAAAATTCGAAAAAAAAATCGAAAATAGAGCTCCGCTGAAACAAGAATAACTTCGAGGTTTTTGGATGGAAAATTTTCATTTTTGGGATTTTTCAAGATGTAAGATTGATGTATCCATTTTAGAAATCGAAATCGCGATTCATGATACAGGGGGTGAAAAAATCGCTTTCAAAGTTAGGGATGACAAAATCGTGAGAAATCAATTTTTTCAAACTAGAACCCCATTTTTTTATGGCAGATATTGAATCTACGTTAAAAAATAATGTGAGTGTATGCATCACACCCTTGCCCTAAAATGGATATTTTCTGGGTTATTCACAAAAAACTGTTTTTCGTCTTGAATTTTCAGCTATTTCTTTTCCCTTCACGCCAAAAAGATGAAATTTTCAGGAACTGTTATTTGAACCATGCTGTAGATTTTTCACCCCTTCTTGAAACCGACTTCAAGTTACTATTAGGAGAACCATGGCAAAGTCTCGCAGTTATAACTAGAGAAGATGCTCAAAGTTTTGACCGTTAATTTCTAGACATTTATTTATACGTCTCAGGAATGCTTCGTGCGTTGCTCTTCTTATTTCATCGGGAGGAAGAGATCTGCAAAAGTGTTTAAAAACCAAATTGAGTTTCAAAACTATGAATCTAAAAATCTAAACAAACCTGAACGCATTTCTGACTCGTTCTATGCAGTCCTCTTTATCAGTCAGGGGAGTTGAGTAGACAATATTTTTTATCCTACCCCAAACATAATAGTCTAAAGGAGTTAAATCGGGAGAACGTGGTGGCCAAAGATGTGGACCATTGTTCGCCAACCATCGATCTTCAAATAGCCTGTAGAGGCTGTAGAGGAACTTTGAGCATCTTCTCTAGTTATAACTGCGAGAGTTTGCCATGGTTCTCCTAATAGTAACTTGAAGTCGGTTTCAAGAAGGGGTTAAAAATCTACAGCATGGTTCAAATAACAGTTCCTGAAAATTTCATCTTTTTGGCGTGAAGGGAAAAGAAATAGCTGAAAATTCAAGACGAAAAACAGTTTTTTGTGAATAACTCAGAAAATATCCATTTTAGGGCAAGGGTGTGATGCATACACTCACATTATTTTTTAACGTAGATTCAATATCTGCCATAAAAAAATTACGAAAAGCACTGCCGTGAAGGCAGGAGCTTTTGAGCGCTCGTACATGCACCTTGTAGGTAGATTTGCATATTCCAGTTTCAGAAATCAATTGAAGGAATTTTTGACTGCTGTCAAAAAAATTCTGAAACTTAGGCAAAACTCCAGACTTCATGTCGGTGCTTCAGCTGATCAATTTTTTTCCGATAATTCGCTAGAATTTTCCACGGTATCTATGGTCTTGGTGATGCGATATGGACAAAATTTTGCACGTAGTTTGAATACATTATTCCTGAGCTAGGTGCATAATTTCATTCCAATCCGATCAGTAGTTCCGAAACTATCAGGAAAAAAATATTTTGAACGGCCATATTTACGGAACCCCTAGTCTAATTTTGCGCATTGATGAACGTGACCGTGAAATTTGCGATCCAAACCCACCCTGAAAATTTCAAGTTCCTAGGCCTTTCCGTTCAAAAGTTAGAATTTTCTATGGTTTCTATGGTTCTGGTCATGCGATCTGGACAAAATATTGCTTCAATATATCATTCTCGATTAAAATACAAAATTTCATCTCGATCGAATCCGTAGTTTCAAATTTATCGAGAAAACAAAATTTCAAACGACCGTATTTACGGAACCCCTTGTATAATGTTGCTCATAGATGAACGTGATCACGACATTCAAGATCCACACCTATCCTGAAAATTTCAAGTCCCTAGGCATTTCCGTTCAAAAGTTACAATTTTCTATGGTTTCTATGGTTCTGGTCATGCGATCTGGACAAAAATCCACATGTAGCTTGAACACCTCATCTTCCATTCGAGTGCAAAATTTCATCTCGATCAAATCTGTAGTTTTCAAGTAATCAGGGAAACAAAACTTTGAACGGCCATATTTACGGAACCCCTGGTGGAATTTGGCCCATTAACGAACTTAACCGAGGCATTTAGGATCTGAACCTACACTGAAAATTTCAAGTCTCTAGGTTGATCCGTTCGAGAGTTATCGTGCTGACGGACGGCCGGACGGCCGGACGGACGGACGGACAGACTCGAATTTTCCGACGGATTCGTCATCAGTGAGTCGAACATAGTCGATTGAGACCATTTTCGGCTCAAAATTCGAAAAATACAGACATCGTGACGAAATGATATAGCCCTCGTGTAAGTAGTACGAGCGCTCAAAAATGGGGTTCTAATTTGAAAAAATTGATTTCTCACGATTTTGTCATCCCTAACTTTGAAAGCGATTTTTTCACCCCCTGTATCATGAATCGCGATTTCGATTTTTAAAGTGGATACATCAATCTTACATCTTGAAAAATCCCAAAAATGAAAATTTTCCATCCAAAAACCTCGAAGTTATTCTTGTTTCAGCGGAGCTCTATTTTCGATTTTTTTTTCGAATTTTCCCGCTCAGAGAGAATTTTCCAACCAAAACTGAAAAATGTTACATCAAAATAACTCGAAATTCTCTAAGGAATCTATTTCTGCAATAAAAAAATGGTGTTCTAATTTGAAAAACGGAAGTTGACGTCATTTCCGGAAAAACCGGAGGTGCTCATGCCTTGAAAATATTTTAGATTTCATCAGCAAGGTGAAATACTTATAAGTGCTGAATTTCATGAAAATACGTTCAGTAGTTTCCCGTATAAATATGGGTGAGGTTCCTCGTGAAAGACCCTGTATATCAGATACATATCCCAGTAACTTATAGAAAAAACTATAGTTAACAAAAATTATGATGCAAATGAATGAACAACTAACAGATAAAACATATGATAATGAAATTTAAACAAAAATTTAACCTAAAAAATATTTATAAAATCAGTTTCGTGGTATGTCACAAATTCAATTATTCACTGTAAGCAAAATACGCAAAGCTTCGATGACCTAATGCAACTACCACATGCACTGTCGTGTGTTAGGAGAATACACAAAACTATACTTTTGCAAATGCTACGCTGTTAAAGTTCTGTCCAAAATGGCAATACATGTATCTCACAGATACGGCGCGACCGCCGGAGAGTTAATGAATTAGGCCAATGATATTCTATACCTATAGTCTATAGAGCTGAGAAGAAAAAATATGATCAGGGTGTCATCAATCTCAGGAAAGACTATCACTGAGGGGTCTCACAGAGACCTAGGAGAGTCGGGATATAAACAATAAACAATAAACAAAAACGGAATAATATCATCCGATAATAAAACTGGAGCTATGTGGAAAATATGCAAGCTTTATTAACAGATGATATTATTTCGTTTTTTCTGATACTCTTTCCTGAGATTAATGACTGCCTGATCTTTTTTTTTCAGTTCTACTGGTATAGAATATAGAATCAAAGATCATACGATCCAGGAAAAATAAATTTTAAAAAATTTTAAAAGCACTGCCGTGAAGTCAGGACCTCTTGAGCGCTCGTTCATCCACCTTGTAGGTAGATTTCCGAGTCTCAGAAACAAATTGAAAAAATGTTTGACAGCTGTCAAACAAATTTTCAACCTGAGGCTAAACTCCAGACTTCACGTCAGTGATTCAGGTGACCAATTTTTTTTCGATAATTCGCTAGAACTGTTTACGGTATCTATGGCCTTGTCAATGCGATCTGGACGAAATTTCGCACGTAGTTTGAATACATTATTCTTCAGCTATGTGCAAAATATCACTCCAATCCAATCAGTTGTTTCGAAAATATCAGGAAAAAAATATTTTGAACGGCCATAATTACGGAACCCCTAGTATAATTTTGCTCATTGATAAACGTGATCGCGACATTCGCGATCCAAACGCAGCCTGAAAATTTCAAGTTCCTAGGCCTTTTCTTTCGAAAGTTCTATATATTCTATGGTTTCTATGGTTCTAGTAGTAGCTTCAATATATCGTTCTCCATTAAAATACAAAATTTTGCCTCGATCGAATCCGTAGTTTCGAAATAATCGAGAAAAGTAAATTTCAAACAACCGAATTTACGGAACCCCTAGTATAATTCTGCTCATTGATAAACTTGAACGCGACATTTTAGATCCACACCTATCCTGAAAATTTCAAGTCCCTAGGCCTTTCCGTTCGAAACTTATGATTTTCTCTGGTTTCTATGATTCTGGTCATGTGATCTGGAGAAATGTAACTTGAATATATCATTCTCCATGAGTATACAAAATTTCGTCACGATCGAATCCGTATTTTTGAAATTATCAAGAAAACTAAATTTCAAACGACCATATTTACGGAACTCCTAGTTTTACTTCGCTAATTGCTGAACGCGACCGCGTCATTGGAAATCCACACCTATCCTGAAAATTTCAAGTCCCTAGGTCTTTCCGTTCGAGAGTTATAATTTTCTATGGTTTCTTTGGTTCTGATCATGCGAGCTGGACAAAATTTCGCATGTAGCTTGAATACATCATTCTCCATCCGGGTGATTCGATCGAATCAGTAGTGTCGAAGTAATAAGGAGAATAAAATTTCAAGCCGCCATATTTACGGAACCCCTGGGCGAATTTTTCCCAATAACGAACTCAACCGCGGCATTCGAAATTTTTACCTACCCTGAAAATTTCAAGTTTCTAGGTCGTTCCGTTCGAGGGTTATCATGTATACGGGCGGACAGACTCGAAATTTCCAACGGATTCGTCATCAGTGAGTCGAACATAGTGGATTGGGACCATTTTAGGCTCAAAATTCGAAAAATACAGACATCGTGACGAAATGACTAGCCCTCGTGTAAGTAGAACGAGAGCTCAAAAACTGAAAAAATCTCGCTTTCTATTCAAATGATCGTTGGCAGTCTGTCAAGATAACCATAGATAACCAAACATCGTTTCAACTTGGCTCATACAGAAATTGGGTGTACCACAGGGTAGCATCTTTGGAGTACTATTGTTCTTAATAATGATTACATGTGTTAAGTATTAGGTTCGTTCGTTCGAAGATCTGTGATTAGATCTGGTATAATATTTTGGGGTGTGAACTCGGCGATGAAGACTTTATTTATTAATCAGAACCAAGGGCCTGTCCTAAGGAGGGATGGGGGGGTTAAGGGGGTTTTTACCCTCTCCCGCAGAAGAGCACTGCAGAATTTTATTTATGAAAAGAAAATCAACAAGAACAATTAAATGATGAAAAGAAATCAACAGAAAGAAATATGAAAAGAGAAAACTCAGTAAAATAAATACAATATTCTAAAGTAACAGTGTCAGTGACTAACAGATTGGAACCCTTCAATGCTTCTCGCATTTCTGTAAAAAATATCTCCAGTATTCTTTCATAAAATTCGAGTATGTAGATATATCTTAAATTTCTTCAGAGGTTAATGTCATCCATATTCATGTTTCAAATTGGAATGTGAAATGAAAATATCTGAGCCACACGTTTGCAATTCCATGGCCTGCTTTGAATTTTTTTTTTAACTTCCGTAATTTTCTCCCCAAGGTTGCCAAATTAGAAATGGTCACCCAAATATGTAATCCTGAGTGAGAGATGCAGACCACCTCGAGCGAACGCGAGCCTCGAATAAGAGAAAGGTAAAGATAGCAATTGTCGAGAAAATAAGTTGAATTGTCACCTGTCATCAAGGTGCGCCGTGAATTGCTAGCCTACGTACGCCGGATCGACCTTATGTATGTGTGCGCTCCGGTTTTAACTCCTAAGAAGCTTTCCTATGTCTACTGACGCGATTCTTGTGGAATATTGTTGATGGTGTCGCTTTGTCTGAATGTTGTTACAACCCGCCCACTCGTCGTCTAGTGATTTAATGGAAAATCGTATTTAGGAGAGATTGTGTTGATTTATCTATTGTATTGAAATTTTGTGATATCGCCGAAGTGGTAGGAGTTGCTACCTTAATCCTTGTGTATTTCTCCGTCCAAATCAAGTCGAGGAATATGTTATGGAGTTGTTTTAGGAACTCTTCAGGCATATTGAAAACTAGGGGGATTTCCTAGATAATCTTGAGCATATTCAAGAACTTCCATCCACATAAACAGCTTAATTATGTTGTTCGATAGATAATACTTCCGAAGATGAACGTCGGGAACCAGAAAAGTGGTTCACCTACACATAAAGAGAGATTCGATTCTTGTTGTTGTTCTCCAACCCATGATAAAATTCAGCATCAAATCGAATTGAATATAGTACCTTAAAGATAGGTTACTTGATGGCGTTTTCGATGCATTCCATGTGAATCGGTCAAATTGTTCTTCACCAAAATACATTGAAATCGGAGTGATTGAGATCCTGTGTCCGAATGACACAAAAAGAGCGCTCATGCTGAACTGCGATCAGAAACGCTCATATGTCCTACACTGGAAGAGCGTACTTGTCTATGTTGATATTTTTTGAGTAAGAGCAATACAAAGGTTCAAAAATTAAATAATATAGCATGTGTGATAAACTCAGTATCAGCAGAGGAATGTAAACGGGGCACCACCATATTTTGTATGATGTAAAAATCTTAGTGAAAATTCTGTCTCCCTGTATAAATGTAGATATTGGTTTTCAATGTGTTCAAAGAATAAGCTGACGTATTCATATTGAACGGCTTCTTCATCGTTGAAGATAAAAAACAAATTTTCTTCTTCCTCCTCCTCCAAACTTTGAGTTTGAGAAAGATTGTGAATGTGTGTATCCTAGAGAAATAGGAAGAAATCTGAGTGTTATTTTTACTGTCAATATGACTATTTGCTCTTTTCATCTAGAATGAATAGAATATGTTATGATTGGACATTGATATGATTTCAACGCTGCACATTATGAGTTATGTCAAGTATAAATAAATAACTCCAGTTCAAAATTTGACTGCGAAAATCCATGTTGAGAATATAATTTTTTTTTCAAACGTACAGAAACAACGTCATATTTCGACTGACAGGATCATCGAAAAGTTCCACTTCTCCTCCGCTATGTCAAAGATGAATTACATTTCCGTACGCCGTAGGGAAAAATGTAATTAACTATCAAAATTAATTTTGCGAGACAACCGTAACTAGGCAAACTTTCTATTGATCACTCAATTATAACGATCGTGAATATAAATCTAATCTTCAGATTTTAATGAATTTCAAAGCGTTTGAAAAAAAAATATTCTATTCGGAGGAGAAGTGACTTTTCATGGCTCGCTTTCAATTACCCGCCGAACGGAGTGAGGCGGGTAAACATAAGCTCGCCATGAAAAGTGACACTTTTCCTCCTTATCAAATAATATAATATAATTTACGAGGTTGTACTCATGGATTGTTTTATTTCATAATCTAATTCGACATGTTTCGCCTCATCGGCTTCATCAGGAGTTCTAGAAGATCAGAACAATTACACCAACAAATATTCAATCAAGACATTAAAACAACTCACTCGTCACAAACCTGTTAAAATAATCATGCATGAGAGATCCATATCATTAGGAGCTTATTCAACTTTTGAGTTTTTTTTCCGCCTTCGTTCATTTAATTATTATCCCATTCATAGGTTATGTTAGGTATTGTTCTATGTCGGTCAACTTTTTTTTCCTTATTTTATGTGTTTGGCAGATATGGCCATCTACACTATGGACATTTCTTATAACTCTTCACTTTCAACCCACCTCCAGAGATTCACAACGTCTATGACCTAGCCGGGATTCGAACCCGATACCTTCGGCAGCCTAGACAACTTTCCAGTCAACTAGGCCGAGGCGATCTTCGGTCAACTTGAAGGCGTTTTTCAATCATAAAATTATATCAAACTGTGATATATTATATTGAATGTTATACGACAAATCGGTTCGGGTATTCAAACATTTTTGCCGTTCGTTTTTTACAGCCTTTGCAATCTCATATATCTCAAACAAATCCAACTTATTTCCTTCCCCCAGTTTATAAATAAGTCTCATGTTTATGTTCTCGTCAAATTCATGACCTTCTTGGGCGAGGAAAAAAATGTTCTACATTGCAATTGATACACCCCGTCCTTTTGTAATATGGGGGTTTTGTCCTTATGATTGCATATGTTTTGGTTGGCAGTTGATTGCCTTAAAAATAATTTCATGGTTATTTTTCTGAAAAATTCTCCGTACTTCGTATGATATGTCACCGACATGAACTGAGGTCATGTGGCCCATAGTTCCTCCGCATACTGCTTGAGAGACTCGGACCTGCAGACAATCAGACAGAAATGCCCCAAGTTGACCAGTAGGAGTCCTCTTCACCATAGGAATAGTGGTTGTTGAGTTTCTGTTCCTGCAACAACGGCACAAAGAGGAACTAGTCAGTCCCATTCTCTTCAAATGTTTATTAAACAGGTGACCAGTCAAAGTTCCGGTCACCAGACTAAGCTGTCGTCTCTCTAGTGCCAGGATTCTTCTGACCTCAGGTCCAGAGGACGGTCTCTCGATGAGAATCCTCGACTGCCTGAGACCATTTCCCGTGCTCCACTCTGAGCTCTGAAGAAGCTCCTGACAGATGGGCGACAGATTGGCAGTGCGGGTTCTGGACCAACAAACTTTGATCGGGCCCCCTGCTTCGCCAGTGTACCTATCTGCCTTCTAATTAGCAGGTACCTCCGCAAGAGCCGGACACCAAACCACTTTCAGAAAGTTGCCGGAGCCAAGCTCACGCAGAGCTTTCCTGCATTCTCCTACTAACAAGGAGTCAACTCTTACATCAGAAAAGGATTTATATTTCCTGGCTGTCACAGCACATGTGACTGTGTTCACCAGAGTATCCTCTGCGAATACACTCCAACGTGCAGACAAGAACCGCATACAGCTCATCCTGCACTATGGAGCAGTTCTTCCTCAGAGAGATAGCCCGATTGAAGGGAGGTCCCACAATTCTAACACCAGACCCTGTTAATGTCACAGAGTCATCAGTAAACCAAGTGGGACCTTCAGGCATAAGAAGCCTGTTTAGTGAAGACCATAGATCTCTGCCAAGGACAACTATCCTGTAGGGATTGTCAAAGCAGAAACAAGTGCCCGCGTGGTCCCCTATATGGAGGAGGGATGCGTTAACATCCTCCACCATTTCGAGAGCCCTCGCGTGCCCCTTAAAGAGTCCACCATCACGCCATTGTCCCAAGACTCTAAGAGATGTAATTGTGGAATGCCTAGCAGACACTCCATCGCTGCCGCAGGGGTAGATCTCAGAGCGCCTATAATACTCAGACAAGCTCTTCTCTGGCAATTTGTCATGCGATTGCAGGCCTTCTCCATAGAAGGCCACCACACCATTGAGGCATAGGTTAGGATAGGCCTCACCCCAGCAGTATGCAGCCAGTGCATAATGTGCGATTTGAAGCCCCATCCTTTACCAAGCACTCTTCGAGTAGATCAAAAAATCACATTAGCCTTATTAGTTTGAGACTCAACGCGTTTGTTCCACAAAAGTTTGCGGTCCAATATCACCCCGAAATATCGAGCTTGTTCGGATAGAGTGAGCCGAACTCCACACAGACTAGGAATTCTTATAATGCTAGGCACTCTCCTCCTACCTCCTTTACCGAAAGCTCGCTTTTCAAGCACCACCGCACAATCAAACGCAGAGCCTGCTGCCAATGATACCGGTCACCTTGCCTCTAATCAGCAGGACAAGGTCATCCGCATGGACCATCACAACGAACCCAGCCTTTGTTAACTCAACCAGGAGCTCATTCAGGACAAGATTCCACAATAGCGGCGATAGAACACCGCCCTGCAGACATCCCCTTCCCGGTGTTCCCCCAATGGCCGAGCCACCCAGACGAGCAATGATGCTACGAGCACTAAGCAGCGACCCCGCCCACTGACAGAGAGTAGGTGCCACGTCATGCTTGGTCAACGCTAATTGCATCACTCCAAACGCAGTGTTGTTGAATGCACCCTCTATATCTAGAAACACAGCTAGTGTGCACTCTTTATTATGTAGTCCGTCCTCAACGCAGTTGACAACCGAATGAAGAGCAGAATCAACTGATTTACCTAGCTGATATGAATGCTGGGAGGGGTGCAGTGGTCTAGCTATTAAAGCAACATCCCTGATGTATCTTTATACCAACCTCTCCAGCGCCTTCACTAAGAAGGAGGAGAGGCTTATTGGACGAAAGTCGTTCGCTTTTTGAGTGCGATGGTTTTCCAGGTTTGGGTATGAAAATAACCCTCACCTCTCTCCAGAACAGTGGTATGTGTCCTAAAGCCGCTCGCACGGAGTATGTGGAGCAGTGGGGAAGACAGCACTCCAGCCTTGGAAAGCAGTGCCAGAATAATGCCATCCCCACCAGGTGCCTCGAACATTCGAAACCGTTGGTAGCCCAACGTAATCGAGACTATGTAACCACTCGTGAAGCCATCTTCCAATCCTCACATGAGGCATATCGAGGGCACTCACTTTGTGTGTTTCCGTTCTCTGAAACCCGGAAAGTGCGCCTCTAAGAGATGACTCAAGCTTTCCTCCTCTCTGTGACAGTTTCCCATTCTAAGTCTCTGTGGATTTGTTGGTTTCTTACGAACCACGGCATATTCATTGCTGCTCTGAGCAGTTTATTTTCTATTGCTTGAATCTTCTTTATATGGCTATTGGCTGCATGGCCCCATGCCGCCGAACCATATGTAAGTTGGGGTCTTGCAATTGACTTGATCATTCGTAGCTTCGTGCTTTGGTTCATTTTTTGGCTTCTTCTTCCTAGCAGTGGGTAAAGTCTACTCATTGCTGAGTTTGTTTTATCCACTGCATATTTTATATGGTTTTTCCATGTTAGCCCTTTATCTAGTTTTACTCCTAGATATTTGACTCCTTTTTCCCATTTTATCTCTTCTCCATCTATCTGTAGGTTGGAATTAATTTCAAGTCTCCGCTTCTGTAGTAGAATAGCTTGGCTCTTTTTGCTATTTATTTGAATTTTCCATTTAATGAACCATTCTTCTAAATCTTCTAGTGCTTCTTGCAGTCTTCTGTGTATGACCTCTGTTCGTCGATGTCTGAAGGCTATTCCCGTGTCGTCTGCATAAAGGGCTAGCAGATTCCTTGGGTTCTTAGGAATATCGTAGATATATATGTTGTAGAGCAGAGGTCCTAGAACTGATCCTTGGGGCACTCCTGCTTCTACTTGTCTGGTGGTAGATAATGTGTCGTCTATTTTAAAATAAAAATTCCTGTTCCTCAGGTAGTTTCTTATTATCTTGCAGGTTTTGGTGGTGTAGCCTGCCATCATCATCTTGTAGGCAAGTCCTTCGTGCCAAACTCGGTCGAAGGCTCTCTCGACATCTTATAGCACTAATCCTGTGGCTTGTTTATTCTGAAATCCTTCAGTGACTCAGTAATCCTTAACAGTTGAAGTTCTGTGGAATGATTTCTTCTGAATCCAAATTGTTCCGGTGGTATCAGATTCAGCGCTTCTGTTTCTTCATTGAGTCTTTTTGCAATGACTCTTTCGACAATTTTTCCAAGGGCTGACAGTAGACTTATCGGCCTGTAATTTTGTGGGAATTTCCTATCTTTTCCTGGCTTATTGAACACAATTACTTCTGCTGTTTTCCATCTTTCCGGATAGTATTCTGTTCTCATCACTGCGTTTGCTATATTTGTTAGCGCTGCTATTCCTTTTCTGGGCAATTTTCGTAACATAAAGTTTGTTACTTTGTCTTTTCCTGGAGCTTTTCGGTTTTTCAATTTCTTGATGATTTCTTTAACTTCCGTTGGTGTTGTTGGGTTTGGGATGGTATCGCCTTCCGGCGGTTCCAACATCAATTCTTCATTTCCTTTGACTTCTTCTTCTAAGTCTTCATTGTCATCGTCTTCTCTGTAGTTGATTCTGGCTTCTCGTTCTATTGCGTCGACCAGTGCTTCGGCTTTTTCAAACTTTGAGTAGGCCATCCCATTAGCTCCGTGTAGGGGGGGAATTTCGGTTTTCTCGCGTCGTAAGCACTTTTGCATCTTCCATGCTGAGTGGTCTATGGTGTTTAGCTCTCTAACTCTTTGGTTCCATCTGTCTGTTTTTCAGCACTTGACTGTGTTTATTCAGCTCTTTCTTGTCTTCTTCTCGATGTGAAGTTCTGTAGTTCTTCCTGAGTTTTCTATTCCTTTTTATAAGCTCTTTTACTGCTTTTGGGGTTTCACCATGTGAATGTTTCGGGGCTGGCCTTTCGATTCTTCTGGTACTTTCCTCGTAGGCTTCTTTTATTCGGGTTTCTAATTTTTCAACTTCATCTTTTAGTTCTTCAGGGGTTCTTATCTGTGGAATTTCTGTAATTTTCTCCTGGAGTATTTCACTGTACTTTTGCCAGTCTGTGAAGTCTTTCGTTTGAAGTTCTTCTGTTATCGGTCTGCGTCCCAATCTGAGTTCTATTGGGTTGTGGTCTGATGTGCCCTCTTCTATAGTATCAATTGTGAAATCTTGGGTAATATTCTTCATTATGACGATATCTAATACGTCCGGTAGGCCATTACTTCTGGGCAGGTAGGTCGGAATTTCAGGTCCTAATACTATGGCATTTAGTTTTTCGGCGTACTTCTTAAGCTTCTTCCCATTTTGGTTTTCAGTTCTGCTATTCCATTCTCTTGATTTGCAGTTCATATCGCCAATAATGATGTTCGGGTAGTTTCCTTCAAGCATCTTCTTCAGATCTTCCTCTATTAAGTCGTTTTGGGGTGGTTTGTAGGCTGACGTAATTTTCATTTGTCCTCGATTCGTATTAACTATAATCGAGACGGCTTCTATTTTCCCATTATTCAGTATATCGTCAAAATAGTGGTCGATGTTCCTCTTGACTATTAGGGCTACGCCCCCTCCTGTACAATTTCTATATATTTCATGGTCGGGAAATGAAATTCTATTTCTTGTAGATAGTCTCGTCTCCTGAATGGCTATAATATCCGGTTGTTTCTCGGATATTATTTCTTCTATTTCAGATCTACGGGCTCGTAGACCGTTTGTGTTCCATGAGACAATCTTGAGGTTGTTTTTATTTCTGTTAGTCACTAGCTCCAATAATTGGGTTTAGTGAGTTTACGGAACTTTTTGTCCATTTCTATTTCCAGGAATTTCATGAGCTTACTCATGATATTCTTGGTGAGGGTATCTAGATCCTATGTGGTTTCGGGTCCTTTCTTGTTGGTCTCTTCTTTCTTCTTTTGGCTGCTCTTCTTGGATTTTCCATATTTTGGGGCTACTTCCTTCTGCTCTTGTTTGAGTGGCGGCGTTTTCTTCTTCCTATCTTCTTCCTTCTGTTCTTGTTGGACAGTAGGCATCTTTTTCTTTTCTTCTTCTTTTC
This sequence comes from Aphidecta obliterata, assembly GCA_963966015.1. Lineage (NCBI taxonomy): Eukaryota > Metazoa > Arthropoda > Insecta > Coleoptera > Coccinellidae > Aphidecta > Aphidecta obliterata. The sequence goes on along the minus strand of OZ014434.1, from coordinate 20,290,552 downwards.
TTGCGTTGGTCGCAGTCTTCTTTCTGGTCACCAGTTTCCACTCACTACATCCTTTGTAGCTGGCTGGGTGACCTGCTTTTCCGCAGAGCGCACAGGTAGCATTTCTCTCCTCGTTTTCTCTTGTAACCGTACAATCTTTACTATTGTGCGCTCCAGAGCATTTAACACATCTCCATGGGAAAGTGCATTTACTTTGCGCATGTCCGTAACGTTGACATCTATGACATTGGCCAGGTCCAATGCTCTTTTTCTTCGGCTCTACTACACAATTTATACCGTAGAGCTGTTTTACTTCGAATACCTTCTTATTTTGGGTTTTCACCAAAAATAAGGGTATTGCCTCTTTGGCTTTGTTGGATGTCATCCTTATGACATCCGCGTCGGTAATGCCTTGCTCGGCGAGGTCTTCTTTGATAATGTCAATATCTGCGTCTAGTGGCAGATAACGTACCACCGCGTAGATTCTCTTCTCTTCTTCTCTTTGGAGGGTGTAGAACTCTTTATTTCTCGACTCGAGGAATTTGTCTGACCCTTCGGTCTACGAAACTGGTGACTGCAGATACTATGGTGCGGAGCTCCTGCCTGGGACCCCACCCACATGCGCCTCTCCCCACTTACCGGCCTCCTCGAATTCCAGCAGAGCAGTAAGAGGCACAGGTACGGTAGGAGTCGGCGTAGAGTCCACCACTATCAGATCACCCGATAGGTTCCTGAAAATTTCATCTTTTTGGCGTGAAGGGAAAAGAAATAGCTGAAAATTCAAGACGAAAAACAGTTTTTTGTGAATAACTCAGAAAATATCCATTTTAGGGCAAGGGTGTGATGCATACACTCACATTATTTTTTAACGTAGATTCAATATCTGCCATAAAAAAATGGGGTTCTAATTCGAAAAAATTGATTTTTCACGATTTTGTCATCCCTAACTTTGAAAGCGATTTTTTTACCCCCTGTATCATGAATCGCGATTTCGATTTTTAAAGTGGATACATCAACCTTACATCTTTAAAAATCCCAAAAATGAAAATTTTCCATCCAAAAACCTCGAAGTTATTCTTGTTTCAGCGGAGCTCTATTTTCGATTTTTTTTTCGAATTTTCCCGCTCAGAGAGAATTTTCCAACCAAAACTGAAAAATGTTACATCAAAATAACTTGAAATTTTCTAAGGAATCTATTTCTGCAATAAAAAAATGGTGTTCTAACTTGAAAAACGGAAGTTGACGTCATTTCCGGAAAAACCGGAGGTGCTCATGCCTTGAAAATATTTTAGATTTCATCAGCATCGTGAAATACTTATAAGTGCTGAATTTCATGAAAATACGTTCAGCAGTTTCCTGTATAAATATGGGTGAGGTTCCTCGTGAAAGACCCTGTATAGTACAGATGTTTTCTCTGAAATGGAATAACTCGGTCATTTAGTTCTCGTGAGTTTTTGGAATCTTGATTTTACATCTCAAATTAAACTAACTCATTGAACCTTTTCGTTGCCATTAGCTTTCGAAGTTTTCGAGATCGAAATCTTGGCGCGGACGATTTTCATTTCATTTCTGTGCGCTCGTTCTACTTACACAAGGGCTATACCATTTCGTCACGATGACTGTATTTTTCGCATTTTTAGCCGAAAATGATCCAAATCGACAAGGTTCGACTCACTGATGACGAATCCGTCGGAAAATTCGAGTCTATCCGTCCGGCCCTCCGGCCTGCCGTAAGCACGATAACTATCGAACGGAACAACCTGAAAACTTGAAATTTTCAGGGTGGTTTAAGTTCTCTAATGCCGCGGTTAAATTCGTTAATGGGCAGAATTGCACCAGGGGTTCCGTAAATATGGTCGTACGAAATGTTGTTCTCCTGATTACTTCGAAACTACAGATTCGATCGAGATAAAATTTTGCACTCAAATGGAAAATGACGTGTTCAGGCTACTCGCAATCTTGTTCAGATCGCATTAGCAACACCAAAGAAACCGTAAGGAATTCTAGCGAGTTTCGCCTTAGTTGACATTTTTTTGAGACCTGTCGAAAATTTTTTCAATTGTTATCTAAAACTGGAAAATGCCAATCAACCTTCAAGGTGGATGAACGAGCGCTCAAAAGCATCTGACTTCACTGCAGTGCTTTTCATCAATTTTTCAACTCAACAAGTAAACTGCGATAATTTCAGGTCAGGTTCAATTTTATCTTCGAGATATTACAAAGAGGTCCGAAAAATGAAATGAAAAGAAAAGCATTTTCGCAGTCATTCGAAATCAAGACTACGTTCTTCATACATAGGTATTGCAAATGAAGAAACGATTCGCGGTGCTTCATCAACTGTTTTGCACTGAAGATTCATCAAACCCTATAACAAGGTTTTCTTCGATGAAACCAGCCGATACATGTTCCAACCTCGACAACGACCATCGGCGATGCGGAAACAAATAGGATTAGCGACATACACATACTCGTATGCAGACATGAGATATTCGACGTTTCGGTCCGTTTCATCGACTTCCTACCTTTGTCAGGATTAACCATACCGTGCTCGCGATATTTCCCGTAAAACAATAAATCATACGCCTAACGCCCTGATTTATGGCTTTCGCAATCGTAATACAAAATGGGTTCAAGTAACGCGTCAAATAAAGCGAAATATGCGCTTTATTGATTGTCCGTGGCTACAAATCGAATTTTGTACCACTGCATGGGCTTGAGGGGGGAATTGCCTTCGTTCGAATCTGCCACTCCGAAACGAGAAAAGAATTAAGTGTTTTTGTAAAACTTCAAAAACAAATTATACCAAAAATAAATCTTGAATGTGGGGTAGCATACATAAACTCAGCATTTGAACTGAAAAGTGTCGATAGCCGAGATAAACAGAATAAACTAAAAGCAGAACAAATTATAGGTAGGTATCCACTTATTATAAAAACTATTCCATAAATTATGAATTTGACGGTATTTTATACGCTGCCGTCTGCCGATCATAAAATTATGATCATCCGGTATTTGCATAAATTTTAGAAATCTTTCGTTTTTTCGGTTGTGACATAGTTTCTATATCCGATGATATATCTTGAATAAAAAAAATTATAAAGAGTACTGATATGTGGATAGGAATTTTGAGTGCTCGTTCATCCACCTTCTATTGAAAAAATTTTGACAGCTCTCAAAAAAATGACAGCAGCTCTTTGTCAATTATTCCGAAGCAGCTGCTACTGGAATAAACGGATTTTTTTCCGACAATTTGCTGCAATCTTCTACGGTTTCTATGGTCTTGGTGATGCGATCTGGATACAATTTTGCACGTTGTTTGAATACATTATTCTTCATGTGCGAAGTTTCACTCCGATCGAATCAGTAGTTTCAAAATTATCAGGAAAAAAATATTTTGAACGGGCATATTCACAGAACCCATAGTCTTATTCTGATCATTAGTTAACATGACCTCTACTCTACACTCGAAATCCAAACCTACCCTGAAAATTTCAAGTCTCTAGGTCCTTCTGTTGAAAAGTTGATTCTGGTCATGCGATCTGAACAAAATTTCGCATGTAGCTTGAACACGTCATTCTCCATTTGAGTGCAAACTTTCATCTCGATCGAATCAGTAGTTTCGAATAAATCAGGACAACGAAATTTCGAACGGTCATATGCACGAAAACCCTGGTCGAATTTTGCCCAAAAAGAAACTACACCGCGACATTCGAGATTTGAACCCATCCTGAAATTTTTTTAGGTCGTTCCGTTCGACAGTTATCGTGTATATATTCGGCAGACTCGAATTTTTCGACGGATTCGTCATCAGTGAATCGAACTTCCTCGATTGGGATCATTTTCGGCTCAGGAGAGCTCATGCGCGCTTGTTTCTGCCCAAAAAACGGCCTTCAGTGTTCGTTGAATTTCATATCAAGTAATTAAGAGAAGGTAACAAAATGTTCATTGAAATTTGCGAAACCTTAGGCCCCAAAGTTGCATTAACACGGAAAGTTTGCCGTATTCCTCTTATCTCTGAGAATAAACAGTCAGGTTAATAATTTTATCTACTCCTATTGAATAAAATTACGAAAATCACTGCCGTGAAGGCAGGAGCTTTCGAGCGCTCGTACATGCACCTTGTAGATTCGCATTTTCCAGTTTTGAAAACCAATTGAGGAAATTTTTGACAGCTGTCAAACAAATTTTCAAACTAAGGCTGAAATCCAGACTCCAAGTCAGTGCTTCAGGTGACCAATTTTTTTTTCGATGATTCGCTAGAATTTTCTATGGTATCTATGGTCTTGGTAATGCGGTCTGGACAAAATTTCCTACGCAGTTTGAATATAATATTCTTTATCTATGTGCGAAATTTTATTCCAATCCGATGATGAGTTTCGAAATTATCAGAAAAAAAATAGTTTTGAACAGCTAAATTTACGGAACCCCTAGTCTCATTTTGCTCATTGATGAACGTGACCACGAAATTCGCGATCCTAACCTATCCTGGAAATTTCAAGTCCCTAGGCCTTTCCGTTCGAAAGTTATGATTTTCTATGGTTTCTATGGTTCTCATCATGCGATCTGGAAAAAATGTAGCTCGAATATATCATTCTCAATTTGAATACAAAATTTCTTCACGATCGAATCCATAGTTTTGAAATTATCAAGAAAACCAAATTTCAAACGGCTATATTTACGGAACCCCTAGTCTAATTCTGCTCATTGATGAACGTTACCGCGAAATTCGCGATCCGAACCTATCCTGAAAATTTCATGTCCCTAGGCCTTTCCGTTCGAAAGTTATGATTTTCTATAGTTTTTATGGTCCTGATCATGGGGATCTGGAAAAAATGTAGCTCGAATATATCATTCTCAATTTACATACAAAATTTCATCACGATCAAATCCATAGTTTTGAAATTATGAAGAAAACTGAATTTCTAACGGCCATATTTACGAAACCCCTAGTCTAATTTTGCTCATTGATGAACGTGACCGCGACATTCGAGATCCACACCTATCCTGGAAATTTCAAGTCCCTAGGCCTTTTCATTACAAAGTTATAATTTTCTATGGTTCTGGTAATGCTCCTCGGCGAATTTTGCCCAATAACGAACTCAACCGCGGTATTCGAGATTTGAACCTACCCTGAAAATTTCAAGTTTCTAGGACCTTTCGTTCGAGAGTTATCGTGTATACGAACGGACGGCCGGACGGACGGACAGACTCGAATTTTCCGACGGATTCGTCATCAGTGAGTCGAACATAGTCGATTGAGACCATTTTCGGCTCAAAATTCGAAAAATACAGACATCGTGACGAAATGATATAGCCCTCGTGTAAGTAGTACGAGCGCTCAAAAATAGTCATTACTCAACTACTTTTGAGCAAATAATAGTATCTGTAAACAAACACCGTGCTCTCTCCTATAACTCCCTGTCTCTGTGGTTCTGAACAAGCCGATTGGCCGAAAGGAAACAGTCCATTATTGGTATTGAGGGGAGGTCACTCGAATAATTTTGACGTTTAATCAAATTGAGTTGATACCTGATTATTATTGTGGATATTTTGCTGAAGAAGATGAATTCAGATAGTGAAGATGAATTATTATGTACATCTTCATAAATAAGACAATCAGCTAATTCTATCATACAGAATTTATTGCCCGGAAAATACCAAAACCAAAATATAAAGGTGTATACAACAATTTTCAAGATTGGCGTAGCAGTAAGAATATCAAGTCATTGTTTACAGAGAATGTTCTTTTGGCATATTTTAGTGAATTTAGCACTCAATTTAAAGCATCGCCCCTATGGATTTTCTACTCCAGCTAAGAAGCACAATCAACATAAATGATACATGGTTATAGGTAACTATTAAGATTTGTAAATAAAGTTCTTTCTCTGTACTTGTATCTTAGTATTAATTGTTATAATCGTAGATAATAGTATATTATTTAACGAGCGGTAATGTAGGTCATAACTCACGCAGATGAAGTTTGCAGCACGAGCCGAAGGCGAGTGCTGTAATTCATCAAGTGAGTTATGACCATTACCGCGAGTTGAATACTATACTTTATCTACGATAATAACAATAAATACTAAGATACATGTGAAGAACTTTATTCACAAATCTCAATAGTTACCTATAACTATGCATCATTTATGTTGATTGTGCTTCCAAGCATGGAGTAGAAAGTCCATAGGGGCACATATTTAGTGCTAAGTTCACTAAAATATGCCAAAAGAACATTCTCTGTAAACAATGACTTGATATTCTTACTGCTAAGCCAATCTTGAAAATTGTTGTATATTATATTTGTTTTGGTATTTTTCGGCCAATAATTTCTGTATGGTAGAATTAGCTGATTGTCTTATTTCTGAAGGTGTACATAGTAATTCATCTGCACTATCTGAATTCATCTTCTTCAACGAAATATACACAATGATAATTAGTTAACAACTCAATTTCATTAAACGTCAAAATTATTCAAGTGACCTCTCCTCGATACCAATAATGGACTGTTCCCTTTCGGCCAATCGGCTTGTTTGTTTACATATTCCATTACTTGATCGAAAGTAGTTGAGTCATGACTATATTATTCAATAGGAGTAGATAAAGTATAGTATTCAACTTGCGGTAATGGTCATAACTCACTTGATGAATTACAGCACCCGCCTTCGGCTCGTGCTGCAAACTTCATCTGCGAGAGTTATGGAGTCACCTGCATTTCAGATTTCATCTCTTTACATAGATCCAATATTCTTAGAGCAAAACGTCTGTGACATAGGGACAGACTGCCTCCAAATGATTTCTCGGGCTCCTCTTTCAACCTGAATTTCTGAGAAGTTACTGAAAACTCGATGCAAATTTTTGCAACCCCTTGTTTCTATGAACAAGAGCGTTAACATTTGGCCCAAAAGTCTGTAATTCTCGAATTTCGAGGCGAGAATGGTCTCACCATCAGGTTGATTTCACAGATGAAGCATCCATGGCTTTCGAGCGCTTGTAGGAAGATTCACATCTTCCAGTTGGAGAAACTAATTGAAAAATTTTCAAACGACCATATTTACGGAACCCCTAGTCTTATTTTGCTCATTAATGAACGTGACCGCGATATTCGAGATCCACACCTATCCTGGAAATTTCTAGTCCCTAGGGCTTGCCGTTCGCAAGTTTTAATTTTCTATGTTTTCTATGGTTCTGGCCATGCAATATGGAAAAAATGTAGCTTGAATATATCATTCTCATTTAAAATACGAAATTTCGTCACGATCGAATCCGTAGTTTTGAAATTATCAAGAAAACTAAATTTCAAACGACCATATCTACGGAACCCCTACTCTAATTTTGCTAATTGATTAACGTGACCGCGACATTCGAGAACCAATCCTATCCTGAAAATTTCAAGTTCCTAGGCCTTTTCGTTCGAAAGTTATAATTTTCGCATGTAGCTTGAACTTGTCATTTTCCATCTGAGTCCAAATTTCACCTCGATCGAATCAGTAGTTTCGAAGTAATCAGAAGAACAAAATTTCGAACGGCCATATTTACGGAACCCCTGGTGGCCTGGTGGAATTCTGCCCATCAACGAACTCAACTGCGAAATTCGGGAACTGAACCTACACTGAAAATTTTAAGATTCTAGGTTGTTCCGTTCAAGAGTTATCGTGTATACGGACGGACAGACTCGAATTTTTCGACGGGTTTGTCATCAGTGAGTCGAACCTTGTCAATTCAGACCACCTTCGGCTCAAAATTCGAAAAATGCAGGCATCGTGACTAAATGATATAGCTCTCGTGTTAGTAGAACGAGTGCTCAAAAAACGAACACACCTACAACAATATTGTTTTCTTTTAAACATACATAAAAATAACAGTGAACACTGAAGGATGTTTTGGTACACAGAAACAAGCGCGCTGAAGTTCCTGACTTCACGTCAGTGCTTTTCTCGAACTTTTCAAAAACATCGTAATTTTGTATCTTGAGAAAAATGAAATTCCGAAATTAACATAAAAGACCATTGCTCAAATTGAAAGCAATTCAGTTCCATTTATTTATTCATCATCAAATAAAAATTTATCGTGAAATGTATGAATTCGAAATATACTCATGAAATCATCAACGATACGCATCCCCGTAGAAATCACTAATTTTCATATCCTAAGCTTTCATTCCTCGAAAGAAACAGTTTCGATAGGTCCAGTCCTAATAAACACTTGGCTTTCGGCTTTGCGACACACATGAGGAGGCAGACGTGCAATGCGCAAGAGCATACCGGTAGAAGTGTATCTCGCTGTTTTGATTCAGCATCAATCAAATATGAAAATGTAAAGATGTTCCAAACCTGCAATAACTTGCCTATATTATGTTGAAATCTGAAAACGTCCTCTGCAAATTCTATCCAAATCCATTTAGCCCATCGAGACTCGAGAGTGATTGAAAATAATTCATACATAAGATGATATATATACCTACCTAAATGCATCTTAAACGAAGGTCTCCGCACTTGCAAATGTTACTGGTCATTAACTTCGTGCATTTTCTCATATTCACCTCGACCAGTCGCCCCCCCATCCCTTCGGCGGTATTGTTATCGACACTCCACTTTTTTTTGGCGTATCGCGAAGCTGTGTCGTATTTCCCAACAGAGGACACATTCCATCTGCCCAAAGAGATCCGTCTGGAGTATGGAGGTTCGCACGCAAGTGATACCCTGGAATTATTATTAATATTATTGGTAGACTAAACAAGTGCATGGAGGCGGTTCTTGGCTTTCTTCGATTTCACGTATTTATCGACAATCGGCCGAATGTTTACGTTTCACGGTCCGACCTGCGGCTGGCTGGGTGGTCGGCCTGAGGAAGACTCGGTCACTCGATTCCGTCGATTTCTGCCTTTTCTGCCAGCGACGATTTATCGTTTCGTTTTGCGAGCGGTCATAACATCCGGTGCGTTCGCTCCGCAGTCTGGGGAGAAACGAGAGATGTCGATTGTTTCTGTGGCTGGTTGGCTGGGTCTCACCTGTCTGGACTCGCATTCGGAGATTTTTCTTTCATTACTTCCGATACTTGATGAAACTTCGAAATCGTTTTGGATGAAAATTGAAAAATGTGAGCAGCTCCTGACATTTTCTGATCAAATTAACGTTTCATCGTTAATGCTAAACAATCAATCCTTGATGATTTTTAACATAAATCTGAATGGTGAGGAACTTACATTTCTTGGTCAAAAATGGTCAGAAGAAATGACTTACAGAAGAAATGACTGGCTGCAAAATAACTGCTCCCATGTTGAACTGTCCTGTCACGACAATATTTATGATATCACATTATTGAGTTCATGAATCATCGGGAATGTGATACTTAAGTACTTGTTACGCATACGTTCTGATATTTGGTAGAACTTCTACGCGGCTCTCGCTTATTCGAGAAGTTCCTAGAAGAAGACTTGATCTTTACGCTGTCCTCCTTCCTAGGTTTTTCAACCGTTGAATATATTTGGACGGTGGCCGAATCTGAACCGATCTCCATTTCTACAATTTCCCTGTTGATGGAAATAGTAGGTACTTTCATCACCTTGGGACTCTTCATGGATTGTGACTCCATACTAGGATCTGCAGCTCGGTTACCTGAAAAATAACTTCGAGCATATAACGGACAACTCTCCAGTTGAGTTGATCCTTAGAGTATAAAATAACAGGAGGGAGCATTGACTGAAATAAGTGGATCCGGAATGGAAGCTCAATATGGCCGACTTTGAACAGTGGCGTGAGTTAGGTTAGGTTCTAGGATCGATATATCATTTCCTCACAATGTCTCTTTTATTCGAATTTTGAGCCGGGAATAGCCTGATGATGATTTTCAATTCTGCCCGTCCGTATACACGATAACTTTCCATCGGAAAGACCTGGAAACTCGAAATTTTCGGATCTCGAATGCAGCGGTATGCAAATATATTTTTTCGGCAACCGTCCGGGAAGTACTCACTTCCCAGACGCTTTTCCTTTGAGAAAGTAACATTTCCCGGCCTAGTCTGGAAAGTACTTACTTTCCGGACTAGGCCGGAAAGTACGTTTCCCGTAGCAACGAAATTACGACTGACACCTATTACGTTGTTATCATTGGCTAGGTGGGTCTGATTTCGATAAATACAATTGATCATTACCATAGCAACGAAATACCAACATGAAATAAGTTGCCATTTTGATTTTTGAAAGCTTGGAGTGTTTTTGGTCGCATTTATAGCAATAAAGAAATGTGTCTCATTGATTTGTTATTCTATACGGTTGCCGAAAAAATAGTGTACGCAACACGTCCAAGAACAGTTTTTTTGGACTCGCAGACTTCCAGGACTCGCTAACACTCGTCCTAGAATTTTGTTTACTCGTCCAAAAAAACATATTTTCCGGATTTGTTACGTAAATTGCTATTCATTGCCTGATATCATTCCTAACAATAGCTAATTCAAAATGTTTCATGAATTCTCATGAAATAGTCAATATCTCCCATTCAATACAAAAAGGCTTTGGAATAATACACATATTTTCAACACAAACATACATATTTATTGTTCTTGTAATGAAATTAAATTCGTGAACATTCATATTATTGAATTTAATCTTATTCAACTAAATTATAATTTCACTACTCCGAACGGATTAATACAGCTTATCAAAAATATTTTAAACTTTTAAGTTCTCCCTAAACCAAAACAGCCAGGGAAAGTCGTACTGAATATTGAAGGACGTTAGTAGTCAGGTCATTTTTGATGGATTCGATTCTATAATATGGTGTTCGAAACTTAACCGGTATGGAAATATTGAGTTTTGAAGATTTTTGAAGAATCTTTTATTTTTTGGCTTTTTTATCAATTTTTTTCGGATTGGATCTCCTAGGAGATGTTTCTACGATGTATCTAATTGGAGGGCACGCCAATTAATGAAAATGATCAACAGAAACTGAACCTACTACTAACAGCTCAATAAGATTGCTCGACAACGGTTAGAATCAAAGAATTTTCACTGAGTGTTTTCAACTTTGATGCGCTCTTTTTGAGAAAAACTTCATGGAACTTATTCTGCAAATGAGTTTAAAAACTTCTACGTCTCCTCAGCTACTCAAAAAGGTATAACACCTGCTATCAAATAGGCAAAACATTGACCAAATAATAGCAAAGGTAGTAGAGGGTTCATTTTTAGTTTGAGGTAGTAATTTGATATTATGACCATCCACATATTTAGACTGAATCTCCTTTTGACCCTCTTGTTCTTTTTTTGGGTCATCTTGCGCTTTGGGAGCCCAATAATGGGCGTTATGATAATTTGTGAAGCCAAAGTTCGACTCATCTATCCACAAGAAAAAAAGACCGAATCTTCAATATCGGCATTGAGCATAGATCTCCAGAAGTCTAGTCGCCCTAATGGATCCCCTACTTCTGTTACTAGCACTGGCGTGTAATGGTAAGGGTATTGGCTAGGAGTGTGCATGACGAACCAGTATTTCCACTGGGAAATGCCAAGCCGTCGAGCGATAACATTTTTTGTTGACGTGGTTGGGTCGGCTTTAAAGTATTTCATTTGCTTCGTCGTCTCATTATCAAGAAAACGAGGTATTCCCATGTCAGTCCATCGTACTAGAACAGACCCAGCTTCTCGTAGTCTTCGATAAACTCTTTCAAGCACGCCAATATCAGGTACTCGACGAGTAGGATACCGTCGCAAATATTTATTGAGTGCACGCCACTACACTCCTTCGAAAAATCCCTAACACATGTCAGCATATTCCTCGTTAGTACATTTTGCCATTTTCACAATACAAATCAAAATCCAGTCACAAGTCACGTCATACAGTAAGAAGATGCAACAGTCCAAAATTCCAAGCCAAGTCGCGTTTTTACAGAAAATAACGGATAACACATCTTCCACGAAAGAATCGCATGAGCAGACTATACGCCAAGATTTAAAATGACATGCCTGAGACTGTATGTCTCTATCTCCCAAGCACAAAAAATAAGCTAAAATAGTTAAATAAGCCAAAGAAAAACAGAGCAATATTTTCGAGCGCTCGTACTAGTTACACGAGGGCTATATCATTTCGCCACGATGTCTGTACTTTTCGAATTTTGAGCCGAAAATGGTCTCAATCGACTATGTTCGACTCACTGATGACGAATCCGTCGGAAAATTCGAGTCTGTCCGTCCGTCCGGCCGGCCGTCCGTCCGTATAACTCTCGAACGGAATGTCCTAGGAACTTGAAATTTTCAGGGTGGGTTCAGTTTCCGAATGCCTCGGTTGAGTTCGTGAATGGGCCAAATTCCACCAGGGGTTCCGTAAATATGGCCGTTCAAAGTTTTGTTCTCCTGATAACTTGAAAACTACAAATTTGATGGAGATAAAATTTTGCACACAAATGGAGAATGAGGTGTTCAAGCAACATGTGAAATTCTGTCCAGATCGCATGACCAGAACCATAAGAACCATAGAAAATTGTAACTTTTGAACAGAAACGCCAAGGGATAGGTGTGGATCTTGAATGTCGTGATCACGTTTATATATGAGCAAAATTATACTAGGGGTTCAGTAAAAGTAAAGTCGTTTTAAATTTAATTTTCTTGATCATTTCAAAAGTACAGATTCGATCGTGACGAAATTTTGTATACTTATGGAGAATGATATATTTGAGCTACATTTATCCAGATCGCATGACCAGAACCATAGACACCATAGAAAATCATAACTTTCGAACGGAAAGGCCTAGGGACTTGAGATTTTTAGGATAGGTGTGGATCTGAATTGTCGCGTTCACGTTTATCAATGAGCAGCATTATACTAGGGGTTCCGTATATACGGTCGTTCGAAATTTTGTTTTCTGGATAATGTCGAAACTACGGATTCGATCGAGATAAAATTTTGTATTTCAATCGAGAATAATATATTAAAGCAACATTTTTTCCAGATCGCATGACCAGAACCATATAAACCATAGAAAATTATAACTTCCGAAAGAAAAGGCCTAGGAACTTGAAATTCTCAGGGTAATTTTGGATCGCGAATGTCGCGTTCACGTTCATCAATGAGTAAAATTAAACTAGGGGTTCCGTAAATATGGCCGTTCAAAATATTTTTTCCTGATAATTTCGAAACTACAGATTGGATTTGAATGAAATTTCAAACCTAGCTGTAGAATGATGTATTCAAACTACGCGTGAAATGTTGTCCAGATCGCATCACCAAGACCATAGATACCGTAGAAAATTCTAACGAATTATCGAAAAAAAATTGGTCAGCTGAAGCACTGACATGAAGTCTGAAGTCGGTGGCAAAACTACAATAACTGAATGCAAGAACAGATAAGGGTATTATAAATCCTATTGTTAAAGCTATGCAAGTATATAATCTCTTACCCAGACCTATCAGAAACATAGAAAAAACTGATAGGTATGTTAAGGAAATAAAATCTTGCTTGGGTCTAAACTGAATTGAAGGGTAGGTTTGTTTTGTTTTCTTTTTGGCTTGTTTCAGTTGGGATTTCGGTTTTTTTTGGTCTGATGGGGAAATATTGAAATTGTTTGGATTAGGAATCTATACATTGATCGATATTGATTTGATTAGTGATCTCAATACCAGTCTTTTAGACACTCTTTTAGAGACTGTTTTTTTCATTATGTATTATGTGAATTGTATTATTGTTTACATAAATAAGTTTCAAAAAAAAAGTTAGGCCTAAGTTCGAAAATTTGTTTGAAAGCTGTCAAAAATTTCCTCAATTGGTTTCCAAGACTGGAAAATGCGAATCTACCTACAAGGTGGATGCACGAGCGCTCAAAAGCTCCTGACTTCACGGCAGTGCTTTTCGTCATTTTTATAATTCATGTTCGACATGGCCGCCGCTACTACCCTACCTAACTGTCATTTGGTCAATGTTTCGCCTATGTAATAGCAAGTGTTATACCTTTTTGAAAAACTGAAGAGAGGTTTTCAACCTTTTCGGCAGAATATGAAGTTTTTTTTCGAAAAAAGCGCGTCAAATTCAAAAACACTTAGGGAAAATTCTTTAATTCTAACCATTGTCGGGCAGTCTTATTAGGCTGTTAGTAGATGTTCTGTTTCTGTTGATCATTTTTATTAATTGACATGCCTTCTAACTAGATATATCAGAAAAAAATTACGAAAAGCACTGCCGTGAAGGCAGGAGCTTTTGAGCGCTCGTACATGCACCTTGTGGGTAGATTCGCATTTTCCAGTTTTAGGATAAATTGGAGGAATTTTCGACAGCTGTCACAAAAATTCTGAAACTTAGGCGAAACTCCAGACTTCATGTCAGTGCTTTAGGCAGTGGCGGCTTGTGGACATTTATCGTGGGTCGGCAGATATATATATATACATATATATAAACCGCGGAAGCCTATCCGAACACACACATAAAAAAATATATACATATATAGGTATAATGGTGAAAAAAATGGCATATTTTTCAAAAGTAGCCTATTCTCGTATGATAAATTTTCAATCGCATCAATCAAAAATTTCACTTTGTCGGAGTTTCACAAGAAGCAATATATTCTCTAACCGGATTTATGGCCATTTTGCTCACGTAAAAATCACTTACCCTTTATGAGCCAAACAAACGGAAAAACTTAACGGTTTAACAATAACAAAAAATATTGCGACTCATTTAAGGGCGAGAAACAAACACAAATTTCGAAACTCGGCTCTCGAGCCGTAAACGATAGAAAGCAGAACGAGGTTTTCCGAACAATCCTCGTGAATCGAGATACAGCGGTACCGGGTCGGCAAATTGACGATTGCCGTACCCAGGATATATAGGGCCAACAATATGAGTTTAATTTTGGTTGCTCAACATTTTTTTTTCTTCAAAAAATGTTTGAAACTTTTCGGAAATTCATAAGTATTACATATATGTGCAGCATGCATGTCTATGAAAAATATTGAATACGACCAATATTCATTTTAAGCAACAATAATCTCTTGTAATTATTATGTCATTTGTTATGTGAAACAGTATATATCGGATATTCGATGAAAATAAACCTTAATATTCATCATTTTCTGAATAAAATTCCAACAGGAATAATTCAACTTTGAACTAATTCGATTCATTGTTATTAACGCTTCGTCGAAAGATATCTAGATAGGGTCAATAGGGGCAATATGAGCAAAGATGTACCTCATCGAACGACGTTCTTCGTGTATTCGAGATGGGCCTATTTTGTCTACGGACCGAGTATACGATGCGGGATTGGAATTGGAAGAGCGTAATATTTGCAAGAAGTTGCACAGGTATCACGTACCTGATTTTTTTAATTTTTATAAAAATGATTAGGACTATTGGGAGTCATGTATATAGCGGTTATTTGACAGAAGTGAAAATTTGCATTTTTGCTGATCGAGATTTTTAGGGTCGGCAGTGCCGACCCTGCCGTCCCTGACGAGCCGCCTCTGGCTTTAGGTGACCAATTTTTTTCGATAATTCGCTAGAATTTTCTACGGTATGTATGGTCTTGATGGTGCGATCTGGACAAAATTTGGCACGTAGTTCGAATTCATTATTCCTAAGCTAGGTGCAAAATTTCATCCCAATCCAATCAGTAGTTTCGAAATTATCAGGAAAAAAATATTTTGAACAGCCATATTTACGGAACCCCTAGTCTAATTTCGCTCATTGATGAACTTGGCCGCGATATTCGCGATCTAAACCCACCCTGAAAATTTCAAGATCCTAGGCCTTTCCGTTCGAAAGTTATAATTTTCTATGATTTCTATGGTTCTGGTCATGCGATCTGGACAAAATATTGTTTTAATAAATCATTCTCGATTAAAATACAAAATTTCATCTCGATCGAATCCGTAGTTTCGAAATTATGGAGAAACTAAAATTTCAAACGACCGTATTTACGGAACCCCTAGTATAATTCTGCTCATTGATAAACGTGAACGCGACATTTCAGATCCACACCTATCCTGAAAATTTCAAGTCCCTAGGCCTTTCCGTTCGAAAGTTATGATTTTCTATGGTTTTTATGGTTCTGGTCATGTGATCTGGAGAAATGTAGCTTGAATATATCATTCTCCATTAGTATACAAAATTTCGTCACGATCGAATCTGTAGTTTTGAAATTATCAAGAAAACTAAATTTCAAACGACCATATTTACGGAACCCCTAGTATAATTTTGCTCATAGATGAACGTGATCACGACATTCGAGATCCACACCTATCCTGAAAATTTCAAGTCCCTAGGCGTTTCCGTTCAAAAGTTACAATTTTCTATGGTTTCTATGCTTCTGGTCATGCGATCTGGACAAAATTTCACATGTAGCTTGAACACCTCATTCTCCATTTGAGTGCAAAATTTCATCTCAATCAATTCTGTAGTTTTCAAGTAATCAGGGGAACAAAACTTTGAACGGCCATATTTACGGAACCCCTGGTGGAATTTGGCCCATTAACGAACTTAACCGAGGCATTCGGGAACTGAACCCACACTGAAAATTTTTCTAGGTTGTTCCGTTCGAGAGTTATCGTGCTTACGGACGGACGGACAGACTCAAATTTTCCGACGGATTCGTCATCAGTGAGTGGAACATGGTCGATTGAGACCATTTTCGGCTCAAAATTCGAAAAATACAGACATCGTGACGAAATGATATAGCCCTCGTGTTAGTAGTACGAGCGCTCAAAAACGGCCCCTAGAAGCTCCAATCGAAAAAATCGATAAAATGCCTAAAAGTGGAGGATTTTCAAGAAAACCCTCAAAACTCAATAACTCCATAACGGTTGAGTTTCGGACACCATATAATGGAACCAAATCCATCAGAAATGACCTGAATAATAACGTCATTCAATTTGCAGTACGACTTTCCCTGTTACCTGTATATACTAAGGCGCTGGTCTCCCTCAACACCCGCTGCCCGCGACCAAAAACTTACGCGGAGCCGCCGCCGTCAACTTCCGAATGATATGTTCGGAAAACCACGGGCACTTTCCCTCTCAACCGTCGCGTGCGACTTTCAGACTGAATGTTCAGACGTTTAGACTGAACTCTCAACCGTCGCGTGCAGACTGAATGTTCAGACGTTCAGTCTAAACGTTGCACGCGACGGTTGAGAGAGACCGTAACCCGTGGTTTCCCGCACATATCATTCGGAAGTTGACGGCGGCGGCTCGTCGGCGGTCGCGGGCAAAGGGTGTTCAGGGAGACCAGCGCCTAGGAGTTGATCCAACCCAATCCAACCCAAGTTTGTTGCAGCCATTTTATCTATTTCTGGCTTTGTTTTGCCTTCCTCAAATTCAACAAAGCTGACCATATATCACATTAGGTTGGTTTTTCAGGGGATAGATCCTTGGTTACCAATGTTACCATAGAGAAGATGTAGCGTTGATGGTCGGCTAGCTTCAAGTTGAAAGGCTGCCTGACTAGTTTGTATACACGACCAAACTTCTTTCTGAAAACAACGGCTATTTCTCTGGACATGCGCAGAGCAAACAGTCCATAACAACATAAAAGATGTCTTTCTACTCCCCGACGGTAACCCCAAATCTTGCTTTCCTGGTATCACCATAGTTAGACATGAAAGTTTCGAAACTTATGCCTTTCTGGTTCGCCTTCTCACTGATTTCTATTTTCATTAAGTTATCTTCTTGTACATCGCATTCAGCTTTGTACCTTTTACCTCTGGGAACATTTTGGTTACGACATGCAACATCATTCATTCTCTTGGTCACCTTATACGGACCTTCCCATTATCTCTGCAACTTGGGTGATAGCCCCCGTTTCTTATGGGAGTTGAACAATCTTACCAAGTCATCAGTACTTTGGTGTCATAACGGGTCTTCAAGCGATCGCTCGCCGTCTGGACGTTCTGACTCTTTTAAGGATTTAATGAAGACTTCCCTTCAGACAGCTCATATTTTATACACCAGCTATCTCCTCACCTGGTTTGTCCAAACTAGAGATAACAAGGCAACCGTTGTTCCTGGACTAACAATATACATGCTGTGGTTTCTGCTGTAGATTCTTGTACTGGTGATTCGAAAGCCATCGTGAACAGATGGATGTATTCATTCTAGTCTCCGGAAATCGGAGACTACCTTCGTGAGGGATTTTCTCACTGTCCTATTCAATATACATACCACTTGAGAGTGAGTAGAGAGCATTTGTTTCAGTCTTCTGGATCCCTAAAATTTGACAAAAACGCTCTAACAGGTTTGATTCAAAGTTGCGCCCCTGGTCAGATTCCATCGGAACTCCAAAATGATCACATTTTCCATTCTCCTTCATCATTACATCTGCAACTGTAGCGGCTTCTTGGTTCTGGATGTCATGAGCTTCGAGCCATTCAGTGAACTAGTCGATCGCCACCAGTATGTATTTGTTGTATCAGATGATGCCTTGTTTATCGCTTTCTGAGGATCGCTTCAGAAGATCGTACCTATCAGTAAGGAATCCCACTGTGCCCAGTATAACTTAATCTACTCCAAGAGCAGTTTCATTCCTTGTCGTCCTCGAGCCTTTCCGGCTACCAATCGGTAACCACGATCCTCAAGCACTGAAGCTTTTCTTTCGTCCTGGAGCAATGATGGCAGTTCGAAGAAATTGCGTCAGCCCTGATTATGGTTTTCCCTGCACTATGGTCAACAGTGAAATGCCTTTCTTGTAGTCTCTCTATCCATCTTGAGATCTTTTGGGTTCTTGAATTGTAGGAGCCATTTCAATGCAGCATGGTCTATTCTCAATAAAAATTAACCTCCCTACAGGTATTCTTAAAAGTGTTCCATGGACATTATGAAAGCGAGGAGCCTTCTTCTAGTATTTACGTTCAGGGTTGCTGAAGTAGATATCCTAAAACCCTTTTTTGACCATCCAAAATTCACGACAGTCCACTACTTATACCCGTGTTACAGGCGTCCGCGTCTCATATAAACTTTCCTCCTGTCTGTGGATAGTTTAGTCTTTCATGAGAATCCTCGTAAATGGTTTTTATTGAATGCTCAAAAGGCTCAGGTGCATTACAGAGTCCAAATGACATGCATGTTATCTGCCATCTTTGTTGATGGTGACGGCCGTCTTCTTCTTTTCCTCAGGGTCTAGTTCCACCTTTCAGTATCTAGGGTAGAAAACTATTACGAGCCAGAAGATGCGACCAACTTGTCATCAATTCTTGGAATATGATAGCCAAAGGCCAATTCGAATTAAGGCTGCGAAGAAGAAAAGGCAACGGCCCTGATTGTTTCGTTAAGGGGAGGAGCCCTCAAAGTTCTTCATGAAAACCTATTGATAATACTGTATATGTTATGTAATATGTAAATACCACAAAAGAAAGGGATACACCCAATCTCTGTATGTATATTCTTCAAATTGCCTCAAGCAGGTTTTTTCTTTTTCATTTCCTGTCTAAAGATTAAACAAAACCTAAAATAAACAGAACCCTATAAGGCTGTTCGTATGCTTGGCCTATCCCTTCACAGATACTTGACAAGGAACCGTCTTCTTCGCCAAAAATGCATGCGCATATACATGTGTTCGAACACGGTAATTATTTTCGAATATTCATTTTCTTCATCTAACTAATAATCATCTGGGTTACGATCGTGACAATAAATTCAGTTTGTTTCGAAGACTATATCAGATCTCAGAAATGTAATTTGTGAGTTAAACTAGGAATAAACCATCATCTGCTGGCAGAACCGAAGCAACCTCCAACCAGAATTCTCTTCAACACATATCAATCCCATCATTTCCCTCGCTTCTAAACTACCACGCAATAATCACATATATAAAGGGTGGTTGGCCATAGGCTAGTGGTGAATGCAGATCATCCAGGCCTTTCAGGAAAGTTGCTTGTTTTGTATCCTAAGGCTATTTGTTAAGGAGATACAGGGGGATTTATGGATCTCGGCCTAAATTTACGATAGCTATAACTTTGGAATCTAAGGTCCGATTTCGATAAAATTTCATGGGTTTGTTCACTTCAGAAAGTCCTTTCGAATGACTCACGAAATATCAATATTTTCATTTTCATTTTTACATCACTTAGAGAAATGTCGTAAATAAATACATTATTTAATCTAAAAAATTTCGAAAAGCACTGCCGTGAAGGCAGGAGCTTTTGAGCGCTCGTACATGCACCTTGTAGGTAGATTCGCATTTTCCAGTTTTAGAAATCAATTGAAGGAATGTTTGACTGCTGTCAAAAAAATCCTGAAACTTAGGCAAAACTCCAGACTTCATGTCGGTGCTTCAGCTGATCAATTTTTTCCGATAATTCGCTAAAATTTTCCACGGTATCTATGGTCTTAGTGATGCGATCTGGACAAAATTTTGCACGTAGTTTGAATACATTATTCCTGAGCTAGGTGCATAATTTCATTCCAATCCGATCAGTAGTTTCGAAACTATCAGGAAAAAATATCTTGAACGGCCATATTTACGGAACCCCTAGTCTGAAAATTTCAAGTTCCTAGGCCTTTCCGTTCAAAAGTTAGAATTTTCTATGGTTTCTATGGTTCTGGTCATGCGATCTGGGCAAAATATTGCTTCAATATATCATTCTCGATTAAAATACAAAATTTCATCTCGATCGAATCCGTAGTTTCGAATTTATCGAAAAAACAAAATTTCAAACGACCGTATTTACGGAACCCCTTGTATAATGTTGCTCATAGATGAACGTGATCACGACATTCAAGATCCACACCTATGCTGAAAATTTCAAGTCCCTAGGCGTTTCCGTTCAAAAGTTACAATTTTCTATGTTTTCTATGGTTCTGGTCATGCGATCTGGACAAAATTCGACATGTAGCTTGAACACCTCATTTTCCATTCGAGTGCAAAATTTCATCTCGATCAAATCTGTAGTTTTCAAGTAATCAGGGAAACAAAACTTTGAACGGCCATATTTACGGAACCCCTGGTGGAATCTGGCACATTAACGAACTTAACCGAGCCATTCGGGAACTGAACCCACACTGAAAATTTCAAGTCCCTAGGTTGTTCCGTTCGAGAGTTATCGTGCTTACGGCCGGACGGCCGGACGGCCGAACGGCCGGACGGACAGACTCGAATTTTCCGACGGATTCGTCATCAGTGAGTCGAACATAGTCGATTGAGACCATTTTCGGCTCAAAATTCGAAAAATACAGACATCGTGACGAAATGATATAGCCCTCGTGTAAGTAGTACGAGCGCTCAAAAATTCAATATTCACTTTGAATGGCACACTTGTTATAAGCGAGTAGCGATCTAACGAATTAATATTTTATATAATTTTTTCGGAATCTGGTCTGATTTAAGTCTTTTCGTAATAATATTCCTTTCTTTCACTGAAATTTTGAATTTTATAACTTTCTGTTCAACTCCTTTGTACTCTGAACCCTCAGCCCCAGTGTTGTAACAGGCTGCGTAAAGAAATATTAAAAGTATGCTTAGTCGGGCTTTGAATTTTTTTGAAACTAATGGGTGATTTTTTAAGAGCTTGAGAACTTTTTTAAAAAAAAAAACGCATAAAATTTGCAAAATCTCATCGGTTCTTTATTTGAAACGTTAGATTGGTCCATGACATTTACTTTTTGAAGATAATTTCATTTAAATGTTGACCGCGGCTGCGTCTTAGGTGGTCCATTCGGAAAGTCCAATTTTGGGCAACTTTTTCGAGCATTTCGGCCGGAATAGCCCGAATTTCTTCGGAAATGTTGTCTTCCAAAGCTGGAATAGTTACTGGCTTATTTCTGTAGACTTTAGACTTGACGTAGCCCCACAAAAAATAGTCTAAAGGCGTCAAATCGCATGATCTTGGTGGCCAACTTACCGGTCCATTTCTTGAGATGAATTGTTCTCCGAAGTTTTCCCTCAAAATGGCCATAGAATCGCAAGCTGTGTGGCATGTAGCGCCATCTTGTTGAAACCACATGTCAACCAAGTTCAGTTCTTCCATTTTTGGCAACAAAAAGTTTGTTAGCATCGAACGATAGCGATCGCCATTCACCGTAACGTTGCGTCCAACATCATCTTTGAAAAAATACGGTCCAATGATTCCACCAGCGTACAAACCACACCAAACAGTGCATTTTTCGGGATGCATGGGCAGTTCTTGAACGGCTTCTGGTTGCTCTTCACTCCAAATGCGGCAATTTTGCTTATTTACGTAGCCATTCAACCAGAAATGAGCCTCATCGCTGAACAAAATTTGTCGATAAAAAAGCGAATTTTCTGCCAACTTTTCTAGGGCCCATTCACTGAAAATTCGACGTTGTGGCAGATCGTTCGGCTTCAGTTCTTGCAGGAGCTGTATTTTATACGGTTTTACACCAAGATCTTTACGTAAAATCTTCCATGTGGTCGAATAACACAAACCCAATTGCTGCGAACGGCGACGAATCGACATTTCACGGTCTTCAGCAACACTCTCAGAAACAGACGCAATATTCTCTTCTGTACGCACTGTACGCATTCGTGTGGTTGGTTTAATGTCCAATAAAGTAAACTGAGTGCGAACTTGGTCACAATCGCATTAATTGTTTGCTCACTTGGTCGATTATGTAGACCATAAATCGGGCGTAAAGCGCGAAACACATTTCGAACCGAACACTGATTTTGGTAATAAAATTCAATGATTTGCAAGCGTTGCTCGTTAGTAAGTCTATTCATGATGAAATGTCAAAGCATACTGAGCAAATACTAATGCATGAAAATCCTAACCTCAAAAAAATCTGAGCAAATACTAATGCATGAAAATCCTAACCTCAAAAAAATCACCCGTTACATATTTAATAGGGTTTACACCATTTGTCGTAAACCCTATTCAAACATCTAATCAATGAGTGCATTTCCTTCGAAACAAAAAAATATTGACTTGTATTTCTCAGGAAGTTCGCTAGGTATCGCTTTCTTTCAACATTCCAACTAAAATTCGACACAATTTCAAATAAGCATTGGGACCCGCTAGTCGGATTTTGATCATTTTTTTTTAAATTGTAGGTCAACAATCGGTGATAATGTTGTGTTAAGATACTTTTGTTTGCAATTGAATTTCATCATATATGGGGGCAAGATTGAAAAGAAGATTTATTCCTCAACTTCGACACACCCTGTGGATAAAAGGAACAGCAGCAACGAATGCCAAATGAAATCGGACTGATCTACAATCTCTTCTGGTTTTTTCAATCATGTATTTATCTCTATTATTACGGAAATTAGAGTGTTTCGAAATTGAGCTGTTACCTTGGAAGCCCAGTGAAAAAACATCGAAAACAACAGGTTTTTCCTAAAATTAAATTATTTCAATAGCGGGTATGAGCTCCCCTCGTCCTAATAACATCCCGCATACGATTAGGCATACTTCTGATTAAATGCACTACTGTTTCTTGTGGGATGTTTCGCGACTCTTTCTCTACTGCAACACTAAGCTCCGGGATCTACGCTGGAAAGTACTCTTCGTTTTAGTTCATTCCACAAATTCTCAATGGGGTTTAGGTCAGGACGGCACGGTGGTCACACCATAACTCGAAAGTCGACTGCTGCAATGAAGTCTCTGAGAATTCTCGAAGAATGTGTACTTTTTGTGAGTTTGTTTGAAAGTTTCCCCCAGGCAGAAATAATAGATGATTAAAAAAAATAAACAGAAAAGATGGGACTTCAGTTTGACACCTTTTGCCATTCGTTGCTGCGGCTGCTTGTATCCACAAAGTGTCAAAGTTGAGGGAAAAATCTTCTTATCAATCTTGCACCTCGTATATACTGATAAAATGTAGACAAAAACGTTTTAGAATAACATTATTATCGACGGTTTAACCTAAAACTAAAAAAAAAGGACATCAATATCCGACTAGCGGTTCACGAGATATCCATGTTTAAAATTGTGTCAAATTTAAGCTGGGCCGATTTCATTGCTCCCAAGTGTATATGCTTTGCCTCCATATATAGCTGTCAAATTCAAAGTTAAGCGAATTTTCATTCAAAATGCGAACTATGTGAACCAATTGTGAGTATTTTCGATTCAGAGAAGTTACACAACATCTGAATGAAAAGTATTTAAATAGATGGGTAGGGAATGGTGGCCCTGTAGCATGGCCCCCAAGGTCCCCAGATCTAACTCCTTTAGATTATTTTCTGTGGAGTTATCTGAAAGAAAATGTATATGCCGTTGAAATAACTTCACGAGACCATTTGAGACAGAGAATAGAAGAAGCTTGCACAGAATAGAAACTGAATCCCGATATGATGAGAAGGGCAATAAATAATCTCATTTCGAGAGCTAGGAAAGATGTCGAGATAGAAGAACTCCATTTCGAACATCTCTTATGATACTACCCTTTCATTTTTGAGCGCTCGTACTACTTACACGAGGGCTATATGATTTCGTCACGATGTCTGTATTTTTCGAATTCTGAGCCGAAAATGGTCTCAAATGACTATGTTCGACTCACTGATGACGAATCCGTCGAAAAATTCGAGTCTGTCCGTCCGTCCGTATAACTCTCGAACGGAATGTCCTAGAAACTTGAAATTTTCAGGGTATGTTCGAATCTCGAATGCCGAGGTTGAGTTCGCTATTGGGCAAAATCCGCCTAGGGGTTCCGTAAATATGGCCGCTCGAAATTTTGTTTTCCTGATTACTGTGAAACTACAGATTCGATCGAGATGAAATTTTGCACTCTGATGGAAAATGAGGTGTTCAAGCTGCATGCAAAATATGTAAATATGGCCGCTCGAAATTTTGTTTTCCTGATTACTTTGAAACTACAGATTCGATCAAGATGAAATTTTGCACACTAATGGAAAATGAGATGTTCATGCTTCATGCAATGTTAAGTTCGTTATTGGGCGAAATCCGTCGAGGGGTTCCGTAAATATGGCCGCTCGATGTTCTCCTGATCACTTCGAAACTACTGATTCGATCGGAGTGAAATTTTGCACTCAGATGAAAAATGACGTGTTCAAGCTACATGCAAATATTTGTTCAGCTCGCATCACCAGAACCATAGAAACCATAGAAAATTGTAACTTTTGAACGAAAACGCCTAGGGACTTGAAGTTTTCAGGATAGGTGTGGATTTCGATTGTCGTGATCACTTTTATCTATGAGCAAAATTATACTAGGGGTTCCGTAAATATGGTCGTTTGAAATTTAGTTTTCTTGATCATTTCAAAACTACAGATTCGATCGTGACGAAATTTTGTATACTTATGGAGAATGATATATTCAAGATACATTTCTCTAGATCGCATGACCAGAACCATAGAAACCATAGAAAATCATAACTTTCGAACGGAAAGGCCTAGGGACTTGAAATTTTCAGGATAGGTGTAGATCTGAAATGTGGCGTTCACGTTTATCAATGAACAGAATTATACTAGGGGTTTCGTAAATACGGTCGTTCGAAATTTTGTTTTCTCGATAATTTCGAAACTATAGATTCGATCGAGATAAAATTCTGTATTTTAAACGAGAATGACATATTAAAGCAACATTTTTTCCAGATAGCATGAACAAAACCATAGAAACCATAGAAAATTATAACTTCCGAAGGAAAAGGCCTAGGAACTTGAAATTTTCAGGGTGGGTTTGGATCGCGAATTTCACGGTCACGTTCATCAATGAGCAAAATTAGACTAGGGGTTCCGTAAATATGGCCGTTCGAAATATTCTGTTCCTGATAATTTCGAAACTACCGATTTGATTGGAATGAAATTTTGCACCTAGCTGAGGAATACTGTATTCAAACTACGTGCGAAATTTTGTCCAGATCGCATCACCAAGACCATAGATACCGTAGAAAATTTTACGTATTATCGAAAAAAAATTGGTCACCTAAAGCACTGACTTGAAGTCTGGATTATCGCCTTAGTTCGAAAATTTGTTTGACAGCTGTCAAAAATTTCCTCAATTGGTTTCCAAAACTGGAAAATGCGAATCTACCTACAAGATGCATTTTTGGTATAGTGAAATGAAATAATAAGTTTTCGAGTTTTTTGAAAAAAATATAAATATCTAGTCATTTTTGTTGTGAAACGAATACACTTTTGCATTGCATGTTCCAGAATGGCTTACTGTGTTATAACGCTCTTAAGATTTGAAGTTCAAAAACAAAAGATGATAAATATTATCTCGAAAGGACTAAAATCGGGACCGCATTTCAAAAAAATTATTTACATAAAATATGAATTCGATCGATCGCTGCTCGCTTGTTACAAGTGTGTCATCCAAAGTGAAAATTGAATTCCTTGAATTGAATTATGTATCTTTTTATGGCGAAAGCGGCATTTCTCCAAGTTATTTAAAAATAATAGATTTGGAAGCTTGAAGATAAACCACAATATTCTGAGTACTGCCCTGAAAATATTGATACTTCGTGAACCATTCGAAAGGACTTTCTGAAGTAAACGAACCTATGAAATTTTATCAAAATCAGACCTCAGATTCCAAAATTATGGCTATCGTAAATTCAGGCCGAAATCCATAAATCACCCTGTATCTCCTAAACTAATAGCATTAGGACAAAACAAGCAACTTTCCTTAAAGGCCTGGATGACCTGCATTCACCATTAGTCTATGGCCAACCACTCATGAAACACCCTGTATATCCTATATTCATCGAAGCACAACCAAGGTTTAATGCATGTAAGAACCTCTGAAATTCATCTTTATAATCTGATAATAATAATAAAACGTATGTCCGTCTGTGAACACGAACCTAGAGTTTCGGAATTTTCAGGGTTCGATTCGAAGTCTGAAATGGCAATATCTGCCATAGGGTTTCGTAGATATAGCTATCTAATTGTTTTTCCTCAATAATTCGAAAAATAACGGTTCGATCGACTTGAAACATCGTAAAATACCGAAGTTCATGTGAAAACCGTTCATATCTTCAAGCTGCGGTCAACGGAACAAATGACGTAACCCCAAATAAACGACACTAATTGACGAGATGAAACCCAAGATTCACACGATTAGACCCAAATTTCTAGGCAGTAAAAGTTTACGATCGTCATCGTTAAATCTCTCTAAACAACAGGAATCCAGTGCATCTTAATACCTTCTTCCAGCAATCCGTTGCGCTTTTATTGTACGCGCCACGGCAGGCAGGCGGACTATCGTTTATTATCTCTTGAAACTTAATATTTCTGTGAGTGATATTTCCAGTAAAGTCGCATATTTGAGATAGTAAATGAAGGAATTTATTATTTTTAAATGAACGCTGCCCGGCTGAAGATGACGTCGGCCGTGAAATGGATACAGGGGGCACCTGGTACTCTTATAAACAATCGGATCGTGTTACGATATGGCCGAGTCTATTACAGAATAATGAAAACACGAAATGTGGTATCTGCAATTTGTTATTTTCATTCGTAATGAATGGTTTGAATGAAACGTCCACAGTGATCGAATTACATATTTTATTGCTATTCAAAACATAAATCGATCTCCTTATCGACGACTCAATTTTAACGTCATTATTTCCAGATTTTTATTTTCTACGATATTAGCTCGTCGCAGGATAAATATATATAAGCTCTACCCAAGAAGATAATCGTCAGCATGTTCAGGTGTCATTTCGGCAAAGTCTATCCAAAACATATACCTGATAAACTATAAATTAATGATAAATTTTTGAGCGCTCGTTTTACTTACACGAGGGCTATATCATTTCGTCACGATGTCTGTATTTTTGGAATTTTGAGCCGAATATGGTCTCAATCGACAAGGTTCGACTCACTGATTACTAATCCGTCGAAAAATTCGAGTCTGTCCGTCTGGCCGTCCGTCCATCCGTCCGTACACACGATAACTCTCGAGCGGAACGACCCAAAAACTTTAAATTTTCAGGGTAGCTTCAAATCTCGAATGCCGCGGACTTGAAATTTTCAGGTTTTTGCTGTATTTCGAATGTCCCGTTCACTTTTATCAATGAGCAACACTAGACTAGGGGTTCCGTGAATCTTGTCGTTCAAAATTTAATTTTTTTGATAATTTCAAAAGTGCGGATTCGATCATGACGAAATTTTATATTTTAATAAAGAATAATATATTCAAGCTAAATTTTGTCCAGACCGCATGACTAGAACCATAGAAAATAATAACTCTCGAACGGAAAGGCCTAGGGTAGGTTTGGATCTCGAATGCCGCGGTCACGTTTATGAAGCAAAAAAGTACTAGGGGTTCCGTAAATATGGCCGTTGAAAATATTTTTTTCCTGATAATTTCGAAACTACTTATTGCATTGAAATGAAATTTTGTATATAGATGAGGAATAATGTATATACGTGCGAAATTTTGTCTATATCGCATTACCAAGACCATAAATACCGTAGAAAATTAAAGCGAATTATCGAAAAAAAATGGTCAACTGAACCATTTGACAGCAGTCAACAAAATTTTCAATTGGTTTCTAAAACTGGAAAATTCGAATCTACCTACAAGGTGGATGAACGAGCGCTCTAAAGCTCCTGACTTCACAGCAGTGCTTTTTGAGCGCTCGTACTACTTACACGAGGGCTATATCATTTCGTCACGATGTCTGTATTTTTCGAATTTTGAGCCGAAAATGGTCTCAAACGACAGTGTTCGACTCACTGATGACGAATCCGTCGGAAAATTTGAGTCTGTCCGTCCGGCCGTCCGTCAGCACGATAACTCTCGAACGGAATGTCCTAGAAACTTGAAATTTTCAGGGTAGGTTCGAATCTCGAATGCCGCGGTTAAGTTCGTTATTGGGCAAAATTCGCCGAGGGGTTCCGTAAATATGGCCGCTTGAAATTTTGTTTTCCTGATTACTTTGAAACTACAGATTCGATCGAGATGAAATTTTGCACTCTAATGGAAAATGAGATGTTCAAGCTACATGCAAAATTTTTCTCAGCTCACATCACCAGAACCATAGAAACCATAGAAAATTGTAACTTTTGAACGGAAACGCCTAGGGACTTGAAATTTTCAGGATAGGTGTGGATCTCGATTGTCGTGATCACTTTCATCTATAAGCAAAATTATAGCAGGGGTTCCGTAAATATGGTCGTTTGAAATTTAGTTTTCTTGATAATTTCCAAACTACAGATTCGATCGTGACGGAATTCTGTATACTAATGGAGAATGATATATTCAAGCTACATTTCTCTAGATCGCATGACCGGAACCATAGAAACCATAGAAAATCATAACTTTCGAACGGAAAGGCCTAGGGACTTGAAATTTTCAGGGTGGGTTTGGATCGCGAATTTCACGGTCACTAGGGGGGGACTAGGGGTTCCGTAAATATGGCCGTTCAAACAATTTTTTTTCTGAGTTTCGAAACTACTGATCGGATTGGAATGAAATTTTGCACTTAGCTGAGGAATAATGTTTTCAAACTACGTGCAAAATTTTGTCCAGATCGCATCACCAAGACCATAGATACCGTAGAAAATTCTAGCGAATAATCGAAAAAAAATTGATCCGCTGAAGCACTGAAATCTGGAATTTCGCCTAAGTTTCAGAATTTTTTTGACAGCTTTCGAAAATTCCTTCAATTGATTTCTAAAACTTGAAAATGCGAATCCACCTACAAGGTGCATGTACGAGCGCTCAAAAGCTCCTGCCTTCACGGCAGTGCTTTTCTAAATTTTATAATTCCATTTATTCATATCGATAAAAAGAGTAAGTAAGTTTGCTAATTTCCTATTTTCACTCATTTTAACAAGCAGCATGCATAATATAATCAACAACAAAAAAACTCAACTATCATAACAGATTAAGGCTAGAAAACAAAACGTTTGTTGGTAAATGAAAATAACTCAACACTAAATACTTATGTTTATCAAAATTACGAAAAGCACTGCCGTGAAGGCAGGAGCTTTTGAGCGCTTGTACATACACCTTGTAGGTAGATTCGCATTTTCCAGTTTCAGAAATCAATCGAAGGAATTTCCGACAGCTGTCAAAAAAATTCTGAAACTTAGGCGAAACTCCAGACTTCATGTCAGTGCTTCAGCTGATCAATTTTTTTCCGATAATTCGCTAGAATTTTCTACGGTATCTATGGTCTTGGTGGTGCATTCTGGACAAAATTTGGCACGTAGTTTGAATACATTATTACTCAGCTAGGTGTAAAATTTCATCCCAATCCGCTCAGTATTTTCGGAACTATCAGCAAAAAAATTTTTTGAACGGCCATATTTACGGAACCCCTACTCTAATTTTGCTCATTGATGAACGCGACCGCGATATTCGCGATCCAAACCCACCCTGAGAATTTCAAGTTCCTAGGCCTTTCCGTTCAAAAGTTACACTTTTCTATGGTTTCTATGGTTCTGGTCGAGCGATCTGGACAAAATATTGTTTTAATATATCATTCTCGATTAAAATACAAAATTTCATCTCGATCGAATCCGCAGTTTCGAAATGTCGAGAAACCAAAATTTCAAACGACCGTATTCACTGAACCCCTAGTATAATTCTGCTCATTTATAAACGTGAACGGCACATTTCAGATCTACAGCTATCCTGAAAATTTCAAGTGCCTAGGCCTTTCCGTTCGAAAGTTATGATTTTCTATGGTTTCTATGGTTCTGGTCATGTGATCTGGAGAAATGTAGCTTGAATATATCATTCTCCATTAGTATACAAAATTTCGTCACGATCTAATCTATAGTTTAGAAATTATCAAGAAAACTAAATTTCAAACGACCATATTTACGGAACCCTTAGTATAATTCGACTCATAGATAAACGTGATCACGACATTTGAGATCCACACCTATCCTAAAAATTTCAAGTCCCTAGGCGTTTCCGTTCAAAAGTTACAATTTTCTATGGTTTCTATGGTTCTGGTCATGCGATCTGGACAAAATTCCACATGTAGCTTGAACACCTCATTCTCCATTCGAGTGCAAAATTTCATCTCAATCAAATCTGCAGTTTTCAAGTAATCAGGGGCAGAAACCTTTGAACGGCCATATTTACGGAACCCCTTGGGGAATTTGGCCCATTAACGAACTCAACTGAGGCATTCGGGAACTGACCCCATACTGAAAATTTCAAGTCCCTAGGTTGTTCCCTTCGAGAGTCATCGTGCTTACGGACGGCCGGACGGACAGACTCGAATTTTCCGACGGATTTGTCTTCAGTGAGTCGAACATAGTCGATTGAGACCATTTTCGGCTCAAAATTCGAAAAATACAGACATCGTGACGAAATGATATAGCCCTCGTGTAAGTAGTACGAGCGCTCAATAAAACGTGTGAACAAAAGTATTCAAAATTTGCAGTTCTCCAAACTTCTTAATTCAGAATAATCTCAAAGTTCAAACGTGACGGGTTTATCTGTAAAATATTGAAGTTCAATTGGATTCATTTAAAAATTCAATTTTCGCAATTGAAGGAAAAAACAATATCGTTTTTGCACTCATATTTGCCGCACTCTATTTGCTACGGAATTCAAGGTTACAGAATCGCAGAAAGCGAGCGCTGCGAAAGCGGAGTGAAGTTTGGTGGTACCTAAAGACGAGTTGATAGATATCCCATCAAGATCCAGTGTTGCCTAATGTACGTTAAGTCATATATATATGACATATGACGTTCTGTGATGTAGGGAAACAATTGTTTTAACTTAACTTAACCTAACCTAACCTAACCTAATAATTAATGAGCGAGAGTTATTCAATAATAATTTTTCATGTAATTACAAATTCTCTGCTGCAAAACGTCTGCCATAACGTGTGGCAACGTTGGATTGCTGGGATAACTATCCTCTCATGTACCTACAGCACGTCGAGTGCACTCCATCAAGAGAACCGCGAGAGAAAACGCGATGTGGCATAGCCGACAGCGCCATCTTCCGGATGCGCCGATAGCTGCAATAGGTCAATGGTCATTTGAACATTTTTCAGTCGTATTTTAAGTGTTCTGTCCCGAATATGTAAATTCGGTTTATGTTACAGCTGGAAAATTGAAATTCATTGAATCCATGCTTTATCGTCTATTGCATCCATTGTTATTAAAGAAGAAAAATAAAACAACCAAGGAAAAAGAAACCGGTGTGCGTAGGCCGTAGGACCACACGTCGGAAGTGATAACTTTATGGCAGGTCAATATATTTTGGCCAATACGGGGGGAAAAAAAATGTTGATTGTAGATACGTATATAATCTATACACATAAAACATAGATGTAGAAAATGTCACAATTGACAATACTTCAAATGTTAAATGATCACTCATCATAATTTTTGGTAATTATCTGATTATCTTTTTAGCATTTATCATGATGTTTCATAGAGGGTGTTTTCAAAGATGAGGCTGTTTTTTGACAGGTTCTAGAACTCATCAAAATAAGTCAAAATTCCAGAATTCCTTCACATAAAATATTCACCAGGGCTGATTATTTCGAAATAAAAATCATCCGCGAATCTGAGAATTTCCTAGTGCAGATCTGTATTAGGTCCGTATTGATATTCAAATGTTCTTATAGTTAGTTGTAATTAAGGAAGACAATTATTCAGGTGTTGCAGCTCCTTTACTCGGATACAATTGAATGACTTCTCGTACTCTCATACCACTGAGCTTATTCCCAAGCGTATCAAGATGTTCTCAGAGTTGTCACGTCATATACCATTATGTTGACTAAGTTTCCGATATAAACCCCCGTGATTTCTTCCTTTGGGGTCATTTGAAAACATTAGTGATCAAGTGACCATTCGTTATTACGCCGCACATGACTTTGTGCACTTCAAACGAATGGTGAACAATTTGGATCAATTTTATCGTTGAGTTTGTGAACATCCTATTTTTGAGCGCTCGTACTACTTACATGAGGGCTAAATCATTTCGTCACGATGTCTGTATTTTTGAGCGCTCGTACATCTTACACGAGGGCTATATTATTTCGTCACGATGTCTGTATTTTTCGAATTTTGAGCCGAAAATGGTCTCAATCGACTATGTTCGACTCACTGATGACGAATCCGTCGGAAAATTCGAGTCTGTACGTCCGGCCGTCCGTCCGTAAGCACGATAACTCTCGAACGGATATACCTAGAGACTTAAAATTTTCAGTGTAGGTTAAGATCCCAAATGCCTCGGTTAAGTTCGTTAATGGGCCAAATTCGCCCAGGGGTTCCGTGAATATGGCCGTTCAAAGTTTTGTTCCCCTGATTACTTGAAAACTACAGATTTGATTGAGATGAAATTTTGCACTCAAATGAAAAATGAGGTGTTCAAGCTACATGTGAAATTTTGTTCAGATCACATCACCAGAACCATAGAAACCATAGAAAATTGTAACTTTTGAACGGAAACGCCTAGGGACTTGAAATTTTCAGGATAGGTGTGGATCTCGAATGTCGTGATCACGTTCATCTATGAGCAAAATTATACTAGGGGTTCCGTAAATATGGTCGTTTGAAATTTACTTTTCTTGATAATTTCAAAACTACAGATTCGATCGTGACGAAATTTTGTATACTAATGGAGAATGATATATTCAAGCTACATTTCTCCAGATCACATGACCAGAACCATAGAAACCATAGAAAATCATAACCTTCGAACGGAAAGGCCTAGGGACTCGAAATTTTCAGGATAGGTGTGGATCTGAAATGTCGCGTTCACGTTTATCAATGAACAGAATTATACTAGGGGTTCCGTAAATACGGTCGTTTGAAATTTTGGTTTCTCGATAATTTCGAAACTGCGGATTCGATCGAGATGAAATTTTGTATTTTAATCGAGAATGATATATTAAAACAATATTTTGTCCAGAGCGCATGACCAGAACCATAGAAACCATAGGAAATTGTAACTTTTGAACGGAAAGGCCTAGGAACTTGAAATTCTCAGGGTGGGTTTGGATGGCAAATTTGGCGATCACGTTCATCTATGAGCAAAATTAGACTAGGGGTTCCGTAAATATGGCCGTTCTAAATATTTTTTTGCTGATAGTTCCGAAAATACTGAGCGGATTGGGATTTTGTCCAGATCGCACCACCAAGACCATAGATACCGTAGAAAATTCTAGCGAATTATCGAAAAAAATAGATCAGCTGAAGCACTGACATGAAGTCTGGAGTTTCGCCTAAGTTTCAGAATTTTTTTGACAGCTGTCGAAAATACCTTTAATTGATTTCTGAAACTGGAAAATGCGAATCTACAAGGTGCATGTACGAGCGCTCAAAAGCTCCTGCCTTCACGGCAGTGCTTTTCGTAATTTTTCTAATTTTGAGCCGTAAATGTTCTCAAACGACTATGTTCGACTCACTGATGACGAATCCGTCGGAAAATTCGAGTCTGTCCGGCCGGCCGTCCGTCCGTATACACGATAACTCTCGAACGGAATGTCCTAGAAACTTGAAATTTTCAGGGTAGGTTCGAATCTCGAATGCCGAGGTTAAGTTCGTTATTGGGCAAAATCCGCCTAAGGGTTCCGTAAATATGGCCGCTCGAAATTTTGTTTTCCCGATTACTTTGAAACTACAGATTCGATCGAGATGAAATTCTATTGGAAAAGAAGTTGTTCAAGCTACATGCGGAATTTTGTTCAGCTCGCATCACCAGAACCATAGAAACCATAGAAAATTGTAACTTTCGAACAGAAACGCCTAGGGACTTGAAAATTTCAGGATAGATGTGGATCTCGATTGTCGTGATCAGTTTCATCTATTGAGCAAAATTATACTAGGGGTTCCGTCAATATGGTCGTTTGAAATTTAGTTTTCTTGATAATTTCGAAATTACGGATTCGATCCAGATAAAATTTTGTATTTTTAACGAGAATGACATATTGAAGCAAGATTTTGTCCAGATCGCATGACCAGAACCATAGAAACCATAGAAAATTATAACTTCCGATGGAAAAGGCCTAGGATCTTGAAATTTTCGGGGTGGGTTTGGATCGCGAATTTCACGGTCACGTTCATCAATGAGCAAAATTAGACTAGGGGTTCCGTAAATATGGCCGTTCAAACAATTTTTTTCCTGATAGTTTCGAAATTACTGATCGGATTGGAATGAAATTTACACCTAGCAGAGGAATAATGTATTCAAACTACGTGCGAAATTTTGTCCAGATCGCATCACCAAGACCATAGATACCGTAGAAAATTTTAGCGAATTACCTAAAGCACTGACTTGAAGTCTGGATTATCGCCTTAGTTTGAAAATTTGTTTGGCAGCTGTCAAAAATTTCCTCAATTGGTATCCAAAACTGGAAAATGCGAATCTACCTACAAGGTGCATGTACGAGCGCTCAAAATCTCCTGCCTTCACGGCAGTACTTTTCGTAATTTTTTTCACAGGACCTTCCCAATTGGTAATTCTTCCTCTCCTTAGTTTGAACTTTCAGAATTATACCGTTCGGTAAAAAAGTCCGAATAAATGTTGAAAGAGAATATACAAATTTGCGATAAAATCGAGCACTTTACTCAATTGCTGGAATGGATATGGCACCTTGATTCATGGCCGATTTCCTAACAAAATAGTATTGAGATGATGATGCCCAAGATTTTTGCACTTTCTTCAAATTGAATATTTTATATGATCAACTTCCTGCGAAATGATCTCTTTTGAAGAGTTCTAGCACCTGTAAAAAAAACACACTTTAAAGAACACCTGTATATTGATTATAGTATACAAATAATAATCACTCATCAACAATATTGTGGAGTATGGTATATTCTTTTTGTTGTGAGGTAATTGCGAATGATAAATTCGGTGCCAACTTTCGTGTCGAATTGCCACTCGGTCAGCGAATTAATTACAAATACAGCTTTAGAATAGTCGCATAGTTTTTGAGATTCCCAAGTTTCAAAGAGATTGAAAAAAAAACTGCTAGCGTTTCGATCCTCACGAAATACCTCATACACCTTCGTGTCGTTTTCTTGCAATTGACGGCAAAAATTCAATTCGATCGAATCGATATTTTTCGAATTATTCCGAATGGGGATATCGACGAAACCCTCTCACGTCCATCAACAAACTCACGAATTCACTCCGACCTCTTCTTTCGAAAGTTATCGTGTTTACGGCTGGCTGGACGGACAGACAGAATTTAATTTGACCTTGATCATTCTTGATTCAAAATTCAAAAATTACAGACATTTGGCCAAAATGATAACGCTCTTGTTCATAGAAACAAGCGCGCAAAAAATAAAAGCGCATAAAAATCGTAGGTTTCACATATCATAATTCACATATGATTCACAGATAATTACGGATATGATTTCGATCGATTGTGCAGAAAAGGTTGTGCTAGCTCAACCAGAGTTAGCGAAATAATAGCACGGATTACAAATACTCATTTGAACTTCTTGTAGAATAAATCAGTGTTTATTCACTTTCAACCAAAATACAACATTTTCACATCGTCCCACCAACGGTTTCGCACGCTGCATTCGTTTTCCCTTTTAAAAAACTTATTCCCACATCATACACCCCAAGTTAGCAATGCCGAATTCAACTTTTTCCACTTGATAGAAAACAGAATTATTTCCGTCTCCAATACGGCATTCGGAAATCCATCGATCATTCGCGATAATCAATCAAAAACGATCATTAACTACACAAATACGGTGTAGGGTTACTTTTTTAACCCCTTAGGCGAGCGAGCTCGTGAAATTGCTAGAGTTTTGGGTAAAAAACGGTGTTTTTTACCTGAAACTACCTGTTCGTACATTGTTGACGTTGGTTTAGGGATAACAGAATGGGTGAGGTAGGGTCAGACGGTATTGTGTAACATGACATTGTTCACTGAATGAATAGGCGTCTGAAGGAATTTCTGGAGTTGTGAGGTGAACTGCTAGACTTTGAGACGGCCTTAGGAATTTTTACGTCATGCAGCTCAAAAATGATTGAGAATTGGGCATGACACAAAATTAAATTTCTCCTTTTTGAAGCTTACAGTGAGAAATATTAGAATATAAACATTTTTCCTGCTTCAAGGTCATCACCGAACTCCTGGGAAATATGTAATTATCACTTGGAATCTCACAGAAGAATTTCTATTACTCAAGATTAATAATATTTTCCAATATTTCTATCAGAATTGTTCACATAAACAACCGATTCTGAATCCCTTCAGAACTAATATGGTATTCCAAGAGTAGAATGCTTATTTATCAACAAGCCCTGCATATACAGCGTGTCCCAAACTCAATTCACATAAAAAACGCAAATTCTCAAGCTCATTTTATGTAGATTTGTGCCTATAGACATGGTAAATGAAGACGATGTTGCATATAATATTCTTCAAATTCAGGAATGCCAATAAAACAATTCATTTATCCCAGAGACCAACAAATTTATCATTTGCACCCGTAAATAGGTTTCGATCCATATCAGATCTCGACAGTGCGGTTAGCAAATTGACATGTGAGAAACAGAAAACCTTTGAAACATGAGGCAAAGTGGATCTGAGAAAATTTCCCAAATCATGCCACCTGTCCAATCCAAAAGCAACTGTCTCAAATATCTGCAGATCATGAACTGCTTCATCAACTCCCCAAGACAAAGACACATGTTTGACGCGCCCTAAACATTACGAGCATATATGGTCACATATGGAAATTACGGGTTCAAGCTTCAACCTGCTTCGCTATTAGTTTATCTAGTATAATTTTTCTAATTTCATTCCTGAATTTGATAATTTCAGATAAACAGCCGTATATTATTGTTATATTCGTCAATTCCATGATCAACCCCTTGAGTAGCTCTCAAGGAAAAAAATTGATCAGAATTCGTCCCTTGAATTTTAACGAAAAGGTACGAGGGATTTCAAAATATGTACCGCGTGATTGCTCATATTTTACTCAAAAGTTGATATTGGACTCACAAAACGTCTAAATGGGCAAATATAGAGTATTTTTATGGGCATTCAGAATTCAGTACTAGGAAATGCAAAGAAGCATCGTAAACCTAAAATTTTCATGTATTTTATTCTCCAAATCGGCAGAGCTCTTTTTCCTGATTTTAAATATATATACTTTATCGGGGTTATCTTTGTCAGTTTTCGAAGAATATAGGTAGATTATTTCCTTAAAATCTAAGGCGGCCACACGACGAAAAAAGTTACAATATGAGGATTGGCAGAAACGAAACCATTCTCTGGCCTCTAACATTTCCGGCATAACCATACTTTTCCATAGATTATTCAGAATACAATCTTTTATGGACCGTCCTCAGCATATTGCAGATTTTCAAATCAGAATAGAGGGAGAAATTGATAATCTCAACAACCAATCAGAAATGAAGGAGAACCCTCGAAAACTCAATAAAAAGATATCGATTTTTTAATAAATAAATATCAGTTGTTTTATGATCCACTACTACTTTGATATGAAGAAATCGCAGCATTGTCGCGTGGCGTTCTACAACTGCCTTAGACCAAGACGAAAAAATCTATATTTTTAGAAAACTGAAAAAGAAAACCTCAATAATGATATATTATTTCATAAGGAGGAGAAGTGTCACTTTTCATGGCGAGCCTGGGTTTTGGTAATTTTGGGGTAATTGAAGGCGAGCCATGAAAAGTCACTTTTCCTCCGAATGGAATATGTTATTTTTTTTTCAAACGTTTTGAAATCTGGAGATCCACTTTCAGATTAGACTCATATTTACGATGTTTATAATTGAGTGATGAATGCAAAATTTGCCTAGTTACGGTTGTCATGCAAAATTAATTTTAATTTTGACGGTCATGAAGAATAATAATTGTTCGTAGTAACTAATTCATCGTTTACGTAGCAACACTTTTCCCTCCGGCATACGGAAATGCAATTCATCGTTTACATAGCAACACTTTTCCCTACGGCGGAGGAGAAGTAGAACTTTTGAATGATCCTGTGAGTCGAAATATGACGTTGTTTCTGTAGGTTTGAAAAAAAATATATATTTGAAATCAGACGAAAGAGCTTAGGATTAGGAACATAAAAGTCAAAAAGTTATCACACCCTACTTCATTCAGTTGAATGTGACACCCTGTATATTATGTCATAATATTCATTAGTTATGATGGTGGTTCTTCAAAAATGTATACAGATTTTTAGAAACGTAAGCTGAAAATTTCTTTTATGTCTAATCTGTATGTGGTAGGCTACGATTAATTTTTTTGGGACATGTTGTTCAACAAATGTCGAAAACTCAACGATTCTATCAATTTCGGATTGTTGATGACATGAAAAAGTAGCATACTGGCGCCATTAGGTTGATTTGGGAAAAATTCATGTAGGTAACTATCGAGCGTTCAATAAAAGAGACGTCAACAGTGCTGTGGATTTTCCAAAGCAGTCTGTCCGATCAAAATAACCACTGATGAGTTCATTTTTCCCTTAACAACATTTTAGAAACCCAATTGATCAGAAATCGCTGTCAAGTTGAATATTTTGTCATTTGAACAAAGGTTTGAGATGCTTTCCACATACTCGTTGAGCGCTCGTCCTACTTACACTAGGGCTATATCATTACGCCACGATGTTTGAATTTTTCGAATTTTGAGCCGAAAAAGGTCTCAAACGACTATGTTCGACTCACTGATGACGAATCCGTCGAAAAATTCGAGTCTGTCCGGCCGTCCGTATACACGATAACTCTCGAACGGAATGTCCTAGAAACTTGAAATATTCAGGGTAGGTTCGAATCTCGAATGCCGCGGTTAAGTTCGTTATTGGGCAAAATTCGCCCAGGGGTTCCGTAAATATGGCCACTCGAAATTTTTTGTTCCTGATAACTTCGAAACGACATTTTGCACTCAGATGAAGAATTACGTGTTCAAGCTACATGCAAAATTTTGTCCAGCTCGCATGACCAGAACCATAAAAAATTATAACTTTGTAGTGGAAAGACCTAGGGACTAGAAATTTTCAGGATAGGTGTGGATCTCGAATGTTCCGTAAATATGGCGTTCAAAAGCTCCTGACTTCACGGCAGTGCTTTTTTTTTATATAATAGAATCGTTGAACATTTTTTTTGGATGGTGGTAGCCTCTGTAATATTCAAATTCAAGTAATTCATTCAGCACACCTTTGGTAGTCTTGAAAGATTGATTATGAAACAATAATATAAAGCTTTCATGCACGTCTCTAATTGCTCCTTTCACTGTTTCGGGGTTTATTTTTGCAAAATCAATAAAATTATCCGACTGAAACAATAATCGTGTGGCTTCTGAGTGCGGCCAATAGTTTTTGTCGGCTACATCTGGAGAGTTCATTTATCAACTAGGTAGGTAACCGTCCCAAATTTTGAGTAAATTATGTAAAAACCTGCGAGAATGGGCTAAATATGAAAATGCATATGATCCAGACTTTACTAATGATATAATAAGCTGAGATATACATTCAAAATGTCAATGCTTGCTTTGTCCTCGTTGTTTCAACGTACGATCTAAGTATTGTATAAATAAATTCAATATCAGAAGAATCATTTCAACAGGTTTCAAAATTTAAAGTCCTTCGTTTCGAGGAGTTCATCTACCAGAGCTCCAGTAGGTATATTTGAAATGTCAACTCTATACAGCTTTTCATCATTCAAATTCCTACCCTACCCCTAATTCACGTTCTCGACTTATCGAGGTGCCACTCCTCGACCGTGCTATTGTCACCCCGTCCCCTACGTTCGAACGCAACTTTTTACGTTTTTTAAAACACGGCAGATGATCGATGGATTTTTACTATTTTAATCGATTATTCTTCCGACGACACAAATTCTCATTTTCCACGGGGGTTCGTTGCTTTAGATATCATGAGAATTTCTTAATGATTTTTTTCTGACTCTGCCACTGTCAGACGGCGTTATTGATGAATACGAAGTTAAGAATCGGTTAGCGAATTTTCTGGGAATGTGGATAATCGTAAAAAACTCTCATGAAAGGTGGTGAAAAATGTAAGTGGATGGAAGGAGTGCAGATCGATCACTCAATATACGGTGAAGTGTGTTTTTACGGTTTTTGATAAAACGAAATGATGCAGTCGGAATTAACGAGTTATTCGATATACGGAAACTGAATTTTGTCCAACAGTTAAAAAAACCTAACGAATTAAATAACTCTCAAAGGAACTTTTGACAGCTGTCAGAGAAATGACTACAGCTTTTTGTCAATTATGCCGAATCAGCAGAAATAAAAGTATTTTTGAGCGCTCGTACTACTTACACGAGGGCTATATCATTTCGTCACGATGTCTGTATTTTTCGAATTTCGAGCCGAAAATGATCTCAATCGACAGAGTTCGACTCACTGATGACGAATCCGTCGGAAAATTCGAGTCTGTCCGTCCGGCCATAAGCACGATAACTCTCGGAAGGAACAACCTGCAGACTTTAAACATTCAGTGCGGGTTCAGTTCCCAAATGCCTCGATTGAGTTTGTTAATGGGCAGAATTCCACCAGGGGTTCCGTAAATATGACCGTAAGAAATTTCGTTCTTTTAGTTCCTCCGAAACTACAGATTCGATCGAGATGAAATTTTGCAATCGAATGGTGAATGACGTGTTCAAGCTACATGCGAAAATTTTTCCAGGTCGCATGACCAGAACCATAGAAACCATAGAAAATCATAACTTATGAACGGAAAGGCCTAGGGATATTTTCCGGATAGGTGTGGATCTCGAATATCGCGGTCACTTTTATCAATGAGCAAAATTAGACTAGGGGTTCCGTAAATATGGTCATATGAAGTTTAGTTTTCTCGATAATTTCAAAACTACGGATTCGATCGTGACGAAATTCCGTATTTTAATTGAGAATGACATATTCAAGCTACAGTTTTCCCAGATCGCATGACCACAACCATAGAAAACATTGAAAATCATAACTTACGAATAGAAAGGCGTAGGGATTCGAAATTTTCAGGATAGGTGGGTATCACGGATGTCGCGGTCACGTTTATCAATGAGCAGAGTGAGACTAGGGAATGTCAGAAAAATTTTCAATTGGTTTCTAAAAGTTGAAAATCCGAATCTACCTAAAAGGTGGGTGAAGCTCCTGACTTAACGGCAGTGCTTTCTATGATTTGTCTACTCCTCTTCTTTTTTTTTTGTCTCTACATAATCAGAATTTCATCTCAGTAGAAATATAATATGCAAGGTGTCCACTTTCAAAAGGGTCAAACTTCAAGATAGATCATGAATGTGAGTTGCAAAAAATGTCATATAATACATGGTCGAAATGTTGACGGTTATTCTTCAATTCAACATTCCTTGATTTCCCGAAATATTTTAAGTTTTCCTATAAAATCAATTATGCTCCAGTTATCCTTGTAGCCTCATCAAATTTTACCACATATCTGAAAACGGCATTAAATTTGCTACCTGTGTGCCAAAAAAATTCTTATGGCGGGCGTGGCAAGGATATGAATATCACGATTCTGAAGTAAACAAAATTAGTCATATTTTTCCATCGATAAAAATTCATTTATTATGAACATGTTTTTTGAGCGCTCGTACTACTTACACGAGGGCTATATCATTTCGTCACGATGTCTGTATTTTTCGAATTTTGAGCCGAAAATGGTCTCAATCGACTATGTTCGACTCACTGATGACGAATCCGTCGGAAAATTCGAGTCTGTCCGTCCGGCCGTCCGGCCGGCCGTAAGCACGATAACTCCCGAACGGATCAACCTAGAGACTTGAAATTTTCAGTGTAGGTTCAGATCCCGAATGCCTCGGTTAAGTTCGTAAATGGGCCAAATTCCACCAGGAGTTCCGTAAATATGGCCGTTCAATGTTTTGTTTCCCTGATTACTTGAAAACTACAGATTCGATCGAGATGAAATTTTGCACTCAGATGGAAAATGAGGTGTTTTAGCTACATGCGAAATTTTGTCCAGATCGCATGACCAGAACCATAGAAACCATAGAAAATTGTAACTTTTGAACGGAAATGCCTAGGGACTTGAAATTTTCAGGATAGGTGTGGATCTCGAATGTTGTGATCACGTTCATCTATGAGCAACATTATACAAGGGGTTCCGTAAATACGGTCGTTTGAAATTTTGTTTTCTCGATAAATTCGAAAATTCGGATTCGATCGAGTTGAAATTTTGTATTTTAATCGAGAATGATATATTGAAGCAATATTTTGTCCAGATCCCATAGAAAATTGTAACTTTTGAACGGAAAGGCCTAGGAACTTGAAATTTTCAGGGTGGGTTTGGATCGCGAATATCGCGGTCACGTTCATCAATAAGCAAAATGAGACTAGGGGTTCCGTAAATATGGCCGTTCAAAATATTTTTTTCCAGATAGTTTCGGAACTACTGATCGGATTGGAATGAAATTATGCATCTAGCTGAGGAATAATGTATTCAAAGTACGTGCAAAATGTTGTCCAGACCGCATCACCAAGACCATAGATACCGTAGAAAATTCTAGCGAATTATCGAAACAAAATTGATCAGCTGAAGCACCGACAGGAAGTCTGGAGTTTCGCCTAAGTTTCAGAATTTTTTTGACAGCTGTCAAAAATTCCTTCAATTGGTTTCTGAAACTGGAAAATGCGAATCTACCTACAAGGTGCATGTACGAGCGCTCAAAAGCTCCTGCCTTCACGGCAGTGCTTTTCGTAATTTTTTCAGCGTGCTTCGAATTTTGTGTTTGTTTCTTGTTACCATACCATACCATGGCTAACAAGATAACAACTAAAAAGTCGAAATAAACTAAATTTTAATAATATCGATTTTATGAAAAAATGTAGAGAATTGTTCGAAATATTCACTGCCTTGTTCGAACCATTTCACACCCACATCGTTTTCGCAACCCTACGAAGTCCACAACGTTTCTGACGCATTTCTGCACAAAACAAATTTATTCTTTCGATCAGATCCTCTCGAGTCTGAACGCGAAATTGATATAATTTTTGTTCCAGAGTGTTAGTCTCGTCTATGCATCTATAGTTAGTAGATCCTTTTTCAAATGATATGGATGTAACTCATTTTTTGAGCGCTCGTACAACTTACACGAGGGCTATATCATTTCGTCACGATGTCTGTATTTTTCGAATTTTGAGCCGAAAATGGTCTCATTCGACTATGTTCGACTCACTGATGACGAATCCGTCGGAAAATTCGAGTCTGTCCGTCCGTCCGGCCGTCCGGCCGTCCGTCCGTCCGTCCGTCCGGCCGTCCGTCCGTAAGCACGATAACTCTCGAACGGATCAACCTAGAGACTTGAAATTTTCAGTGTAGGTTCAGATCCCAAATGCCTCGGTTAAGTTCGTTAATGGGCCAAATTCCACCAGGGGTTCCGTAAATATGGCCGTTCAAAGTTTTGTTTCCCTGATTACTTGAAAACTACAGATTCGATCGAGATGAAATTTTGCACTCAAATGGAAAATGAGGTGTTTTAGCTACATGCGAAATTTTGTCCAGATCGCATGACCAGAACCATAGAAACCATAGAAAATTGTAACTTTTGAACGGAAATGCCTAGGGACTTGAAATTTTCAGGATAGGTGTGGATCTCGAATGTCGTGATCACGTTCATCTATGAGCAACATTTTACAAGGGATTCCGTAAATACGGTCGTTTGAAATTCTGTTTTCTCGATAAATTCGAAACTACGGATTCGATCGAGATGAAATTTTGTATTTTAATCGACAATGATATATTGAAGCAATATTTTGTCCAGATCGCATGACCAGAACCATAGAACCCATAGAAAATTGTAACTTTTGAACGGAAAG
The DNA here is from genome assembly GCA_963966015.1 of Aphidecta obliterata. Taxonomy (NCBI): domain Eukaryota; kingdom Metazoa; phylum Arthropoda; class Insecta; order Coleoptera; family Coccinellidae; genus Aphidecta; species Aphidecta obliterata. Next base: position 20,245,933 of record OZ014434.1, on the reverse strand, counting down.
GCCTAGGAACTTGAAATTTTCAGGGTGGGTTTGGATCGCGAATATCGCGGTCACGTTCATCAATGAGCAAAATGAGACTAGGGGTTCCGTAAATATGGCCGTTCAAAATATTTCTTTCCAGATAGTTTCGGAACTACTGATCGGATTGGAATGAAATTATGCACCTAGCTGAGGAATAATGTATTCAAACTACGTGCAAAATTTTGTCCAGACCGCACCACCAAGACCATAGATACCGTAGAAAATTCTAGCGAATTATCGAAAAAAAATTGATCAGCTGAAGCACTGACATGAAGTCTGGAGTTTCGCCTAAGTTTCAGAATTTTTTTGACAGCTTTCAAAAATTTCTTCAATTGGTTTCTAAAACTGGAAAATGCGAATCTACCTACAAGGTGCATGTACGAGCGCTCAAAAGCTCCTGCCTTCACGGCAGTGCTTTTCGTAATTTTTTTTAGTACTCTGTGTACTGTAGAATGATGAATCATCCCCAATGTAAAACCAATTTGACGCGTACTTGTTGTGCGGTCCTCGCGGAAAGCCTTGCTTGCCTTGCAGACTATTGCGACCACCTTCTCTGATACATGGAAACCATCAAATGTGCCTGTTTCACCTAATCGCATGAACAATTGTACAAATGTGTTTCTATTTGGTTGTCGTCTGTTCAGAAAACGCAAACTGTACTCTCGAACCGCGAGCATTTCTATTCCATATCCATAAATAATGAAGAACATATATCGCGATATTCGATGTTTGAAAAAAAAGGCATTATTTTCTAGAATACCTACTTATTATGAATTGAGTTAATTCTACATTCAAGAAAAAATTACGAAAAGCACTGCCGTGAAGGCAGGAGCTTTTGAGCGCTCGTACATGTATTTGTAGGTGGATTCGCATTTTCCAGTTTTAGAAATCGATTGAAGGAATTTTCGACAGCTGTCAAAAAAATTCTGAAACTTAGGCGAAACTCCAGACTTCATGTCAGTGCTTCAGCTGATCAATTTTTTTTCGATAATTCGCTGGAATTTTCTACGGTATCTATGGTCTTGGTGATGCGATCTGGACAAAATTTTGCATGTAGTTTGAAACCATCATTCCTCAGCTAGGTGCAAAATTTCATTCCAATCCCATCAGTAGTTTCGAAACTATCAGAAAAAAAAAAGTTTGAACGGCCATATTTACGGAACCCCTAGTCTAATTTTGCTCATTGATGAACGTGACCGTGAAATTCGCGATCCCATTCTGAAAATTTCAAGGTCCTAGGCCTTTCCCTTCGGAAGTTATAATTTTCTATGGTTCTGGTCATGCGATCTGGACAAAATGTTGCTTTAATATATCATTCTCGTTCAAAATACAAAATTTTATCTCGATCGAATCCGTAGTTTCGAAATTATCGAGAAAACAAAATTTCAAACGACCGTATTCACGGAACCCCTAGTATAATTCTGCATTGATAAACGTGAACGCGACATTTCAGATCCACACCTATCCTGAAAATTTCAAATCCCTAGGCCTTTCCGTTCGAAAATTTCAAACGACCATATTTACGGAACCCCTAGCATAATTTTGCTCATAGATGAAAGTGAAATTTCAAGTAGGCGTTTCCGTTCAAAAGTTACATTTTTCCATGGTTTCTATGGTTCTGATGATGCGAGCTGAACAAAATTCTGCATGTAGCTTGAACACCTAATTTTCTATTAGAACGCAAAATTTCATCTCGATCGAATCTGTAGTTTCAAAGTAATCAGGAAAACAAAATTTTCAGCGGCCATATTTACGGAACCCCTAGGCGAATTCTGGCCAATAACGAACTCAACCACGGCATTCGAGATTCGAACCTACCCTGAAAATTTCAAGTTTCTAGGACATTCCGTTCGAGAGTTATCGTGTATACGGACGGACGGACGGACAGACTAGAAGTTTTAGACGGATTCGTCATCAGTGAGTCGAACATAGTCGTTCGAGACCATTTTCGGCTCAAAATTCGAAAAATACAGACATCGTGACGAAATGATATAGCACTCGTGTAATTAGTACGAGCGCTCAAAAACGTACTAATACCCAAAATTATTAAGCGATATAAACTGTCCGATTTTGAATTCAATGTTTTCTTCGATTCAATCACAAGGAGCTTCAAGATAGAGCAAATTTAGGTTTGGATAATTCGACTTTTTCGTTGTCATCTTGTTAGCCATTATATTTGGTATTATGGCAGAAGACAATTAGCAGGCACAAAATTTGAAAAGAAAGCATGTCCATAATTAATACTTTTTCATCGATAAAACCATTGGAAAAATATGACCGATTCTGTTCACTTAAGAATCGTATTATTCATCTCCTCGCCAAGTCCCCAACAAGAATTTTCTTGGCACACAGAAATTCTTATCTTGTAGCAAATTCAATACAGTTTCCAGATATCGATACCTTTTTGCCAAATTATCGTAAGCCTCAACGTACAACGTTGAGGCTTACGATAGTTTGGCAAAAAGGTATCGATATGTGGATGAGGCTACAAGAATAATTAGAGTATAATTGATTTTATGGAAAACTTGAAAGATTTCGTGAAATCAAGAAATGTTAAATTGGAGAATAACCATCAGCATTTCGAACATGACATTTTTTGTTGCAAATCACATGCTTGATCTCCCCTCGAAGTTTGGTCATTTTTAAAGAAAACACCCTGTATAAATAATACATATCACTAAAATGAGTACTATAAAATTCATATTCACATCTGTTCGAAGTGAAAAAAAAATTGAGCTTTTGAGAAATTCGATGATGATTCTATAATTCCATTTTTTGCAGGGTCGATTTTATAAAATGACATTTATTTGTCACCAGGCTGGTTTGGTTCTCAGAATCTGGGGTTCGTTTCGTGGTCTTCCGTACGAATCGTACGATAGTCTAGCACTAGCTACAGTGTCAATTCATATGAAATCAAAAAAATTACGAAAAGCACTGCCGTGAAGGCAGGAGCTTTTGAGCGCTCGTACATCCACCTTGTAGGTAGATTCGCATTTTCCAGTTTTAGAAATCAATTGGAGGAATTTTCGACAGAAGTCAAAAAAATTCTCAAACTTAGGCGAAACTCCAGACTTCATGTCTTCAGTTGACCAATTTTTTTTCGATAATTCGCTAGAATTTTGTACGGTATCTATGGTCTTCGTGATGCGATCTGGACAAAATTTTGCACGTAGTTTGAATACATTATTCCTCAGCTAGGTGCAAAATTTCATTCCAATCCGATCAGTAGTTTGGAAACTATCAGGAAAAAATTCTTTTGAACGGCCATATTTACGGAACCCCTTGTCCAAATTCGCTCATTGATGAAGGTGACCGCGATATTCGGGATCCAAACCCACCCTGAAAATTTCAAGTTCATAGGCCTTTCCGTTCAAAAGTTACAATTTTCTATGGTCTCTATGGTTCTGGTCATGCGATCTGAACAAAATATTGCTTTAATATATCCTTCTCGATTAAAATACAAAATTTCACCTCGGTCGAATCCGTAGTTTCGAAATTATCAAGAAAACTAAATTTCAAACGACCATATTTACGGAACCCCTAGTATAATTTTGCTCATAGATGAACGTCATCATGACATTCCAGAACCTCACCTATCCTGAAAATTTCAAGTCCCTAGGCGTTTCCGTTCAAAAGTTACAATTTTCTATGGTTTCTATGGATCATGCGATTTGGACAAAATTTCACATGTAGCTCGAACACCTCATTTTCCATTTGAGTGCCAAGTTTCATCTCGATCGAATCTGTAGTTTCGAAGTTATCAGGAGAACAAAACTTTGAACGGCCATATTTACGGAACCCTTGGTGGAATTTTGCCTATTGACGAACTTAACCGAGGCATTTGGGATCTGAACCTATACTGAAAATTTCAAGTCTCTAGGTTGTTCCCTTCGAGAGTTATCGTGCTTACGGACGGACGGACAGACTCGAATTTTCCGACGGATTCGTCATCAGTGAGTCGAACATAGTCGATTGAGACCATTTTCGGCTCAAAATTCGAAAAATACAGACATCGTCACGAAATGATATAGCCCTCGTGTAAGTAGTACGAGCGCTCAATGATCATAAATTAGTTAATTTCTCACTAAACAAACATTTTAGAAACCCAAATTGATATTAAATCGCTGTTAAGTGATCGGTGGTTGATTTTAATAAGACTTCAAGCCAAGCAACGCTGTGCGGGTTTGGTACTTGGATAGGTCGATAGGTGACCGCTATGGCGATGAATTCACGCAAGATTACAAAAGTACCCGGATTTACGTTAGGGCTTTTCTCGATTTCTTTTCTGCCTTTCATCAGGTCTAGCAGTTTTAAGACTGTGACCGTAAGTTTTGAGGACAGAAAATGTGGTTGTTAATCGATGGAGCTTCTCCTCATTATCGACGAAATGTTCGAGACTATCTGAATAATGTGTATCCAACCAAAATGACAGACTAATAGTTTAGGTAGTTAGGGATCAGAGACATCACCTGATTATGATATTGTATAGCGAAACACGTATCGTAGTTCACTAAACCTCTAAGTAGTGAAAATCGTAGTCTAATGAACTAGTGAATTATGGACTTGCATCAAGTATTGGTGGCATCACTTATTGTTTCTGAGTTGAAAACCTCACTATGATGAACGGACGATTTTTTTCTACTTCGAAGCTTGTGTCAACATTCTTTGAAATGTTGACTCCAAATTATCTTTCAAATGTCTAAAGTGATGAACCAAAACCTTATACAACCTAAAATCCCGCTGCAAGAAACTGTGAAATAGAGTTCAAGCAGCACTTGATCAAATCTTTCATTAAATTTTATGGGCTACCCAACACACTGTGCGTCATTCATCCCGATTCCCGATAACTCCCATTGCTTCAGATCAGTCAAATTTCTGACCCAGCCAAAGTTCAATCAATCAAGAGTGTCCCCCTCTCAACAGTCAGTGTGTTTATATGTACCTGATGTCGTAGGTCCGTAGGGTAACTGAACTTATAAAATGTATCCGAAACGCCGTATCGAATCTCCTGATATAATCGGATTCATTCAACGATCGGAAGGAACGCAACAAAGTAAGCCGTTGAACGATATGCTGATATTCGCGAATAAAATGCAGAATTGGCAGACGGATGGAACAAAATGGGGCGATATCTGGCAGATATGATTCGTCTGAATGTAAAAAATTCAGCTGTGGATGATAAAACGATCGTTGGAGCACAATGAATGTATTGTCTCGAGTTACACGTTTAATTTCGCCTTCGAAAAATGACTATCTGCGAAATTCTTAGGTTCACCGTTCTTGAGATGATTTCGACATCTCTGACGGAAACTTCGAGTGATTTCTTATACGATTCTCATGAATAATAGAACCCACACGTACGCGGTTTCTTTCTTAGTCTTATTTTATAATAATAGAATTTTTAGTTCCTTTGAATTCACAGGCTTTTGGCTACGATTGCGTAAAAAGAAGGTGCAAAGAAAATCGTTGTGAACGTTGCCGCTTAGTGTACTAATGCAATAAAACTGTTTATCGTTCATGAAGTCCTATCCAAATTCTGTTCGTTGGAATGTAATACTACAATTTCATTCGAAATAGCAAATTGTTCTCGAATTGTTGATTAGTTGCCAACTAGAATACCGTACCTTCGGAAAATATTCATTTTATTATAATTGTTATGGGAATCAACTGGGTAATACTTTTCTCGCCTTCAAACACCAACATTGTTCATAGAACTAATTCGTTTTTCGTTATTTTTTAGAACTTCCTTATTTCTTGCGATTATTCACAAGAAATAATCTAGAAAGGATTTCCATATTTTTGACAAAAATGCTGCAGTCTCTGCATGTCGAATGAAAATTCAAAAACTTGACACATCAAATTTCACCAGTATATCTTACTATGGTTTCTCATTCTTGTTCTCTTGAGTAAAGTTTCATTGTCTCTTTCAATATTGCATTCATTATTATTCTTATTTACCTATTTGTAAAATCAGTAGGTATACTGTGTCTATTTATAGACAACGAACAAGCCGATATCTATTTCTGCTATGAACTTACTGAAAGCTTGATTCCCACTGGATGGTTGTCTAGCATATTCTCATAAAAATCTAGGAAACTGTCGAAATGAAATTCTCGAAAATGGTTGACAAGTGGATTTTCAAAATTTCAGCAAAAATTAAGTATACTCGCTCTAGGAAATTTTGACAGAGACGCAGGCCTTGAGAGTCCAGTCGAAGCTTCATTTCTGGTTGAAAAAGATAACTGATGAATTTCATCATAGAAATAAAACATGTTTAGTTTTTTTTCCAAGCAAATTACATTCATATACAAATCACCCATGGAAGATTGAAGATAAGTAAAATTTTCCTTTCCAAAGAAGGCCCTTCAATAATTATTGAACTCCTTGTGGGCATTACAAATTTTGCAGAATTATAACCAGGAAACACTGAGAGTGCTAATTCAATAGAAATTAAGGGATCTACTTAGGTGCACGAAGAATTTTGACGTGACAAATAATTGTACAATACGATACAAGAGCAGATATAGAAACGTCAGCAAAAACTATGTCCCCCCGTATAAGTGTTGTGATTTGGATGTGATTATGGAATAAGCTACATAATCGTATTGAAGGATATCTTTTTTGAGCGCTCGTACTACTTATACGAGGGCTATATCATTTCGTCACGATGTCTGTATTTTTCGAATTTTGAGCCGAAAATGGTCTCAAACGACTATGTTAGACTCACTGATGACCAATCCGTCGAAAAATTCGAGTCTGTCCGTCCGTCCGTCCGTCTGGCCGTCCGTATACACGATAACTCTCGAACGGAATGTCCTAGAAACTTGAAATTTTCAGGGTAGGTTTGAATCTCGAATGCCGTGATTGAGTTCGTTATTGGGCAAAATTCGCCTAGAGGTTCCGTAAATATGGCCGCTCGAAATTTTGTTTTCCTGCTGTCTTCGAAACTACAGATTCGATCGAGGTGAAATTTGCACTCAGATGGAGAACCACCTGTTCCAGCTACATGCAAAATTTTGTTCAGCTCGCATGACCAGAACCATAGGAACCATAGAAAATTATAACTTTGTAATGGAAAGGCCTAGGGATTGAAATTTTCAGGATAGGTGTGGATCTCGAATGTTGCGGTCATGTTTATCAATGAGCAAAATTAGACTAGGGGTTCTGTTAATATGATCGTTTGGAATCCAGTTTTCTTGATAATTTCAAAACTACGGATTTGATCCTGGCGAAATTTTTTATTTAAATTGAGAATGATATATTCGAGCTACATTTTTTCCCGATCGCATGATCAGAACCATAGAAACCATAGAGAATCATAACCTTCGAACGGAAAGGCCTTGGGACTTGAAATTTTCAGGATAGGTTCGGATCGCGAATTTCGCGATCAGGTTCATCAATAAGCAAAATTAGACTAGGAGTTCCGTAAATATAGGTGTTCAAACTATTTTTTCCTGACAATTTCGAAACTATCTATTGGATTGTAATGAAATTCTGCACATAGATGGAGAATAATGTCCCCAAACTACGTGAGAAATTTTGTCCAGATCGCATCATCAAGACCATAGAGACCGTAGAAAATTCTAGCGAATTATCGAAAAAAAATTGGTCACCTAAAGCACTGACGTGAAGTCCGGATTTTCGCCTTTGTTTGAAATTTTCTTTGACAGCTGTCAAAATCTCTCCAATTGGTTCAATGATGCGAATCTACCTATAAGGTGGATGAACGAGCGCTCAAAAGCTCCTGACTTCACGGCAGTGCTTTTCGTAATTTTTTCATTGAAACAATGGTTCTTCTTCCTTTTCATTTTCTTTAATTTCAAAATAATAGTAGTATTCTGTTTGCTCTCTGATATGGAGGGGTATCTACACCAGAACCGTTCGTACACGCGATGATTCTTCGAAACCTAGGGTATTCGAGGAACGCTACAGGCCCCTTATCTTGAGGAAACATCTGCCATTAATTTGAATTATTATTAATATGAAATCAATAAAATTTAGAAAAGCACTGCCGTGAAGGCAGGAGCTTTTGAGCGCTCGTACATGCACAAATTTGTAGGTGGATTCGCATTTTCCAGTTTTAGAAAACAATTGAAGGAATTTTCGACAGAAGAATTCTGAAACTTAGGCGAAACTCCAAACTTCATGTCAGTGCTTTGGGTGACCAATTTTTTTTCGATAATTCGCTAGAATTTTCTACGGTATCTATGGTCTCGGTGATGCGATCTGGACAAAATTTTGCACGTAGTTTGAAAACATTATTCCTCAGCTAGGTGCAAAATTTCATCTCAATCCGATCAGTAGTTTCGAAACTATCAGGAACTTCTATGGTTTCTATGGTTCTGGTCATGCGATCTAGAGAAATGTAGCTTGAATATATCATTCTCCATTAGTAAACAGAATTTCGTCACGATCGAATCTGTGGTTTGGAAATTATCAAGAATACTAAATTTCGAACGATCATATTTACGGAACCCCTGGTATAATTGGCTCATAGATGAAAGTGATCACGACAATCGAGATCCACACCTATCCTGAAAATTTCAATTCCCTAGGCGTTTCCGTTCAAAAGTTACAATTTTCCATGGTTTCTATGGTTCTGGTGATGCGAGCTGAACAAAATTTTGCATGTAGCTTGAACACCTCATTTTCCATTAAAGTGCAAAATTTCATCTTGATCGAATCTGTAGTTTCAAAGTAATCAAGAAAACAAAATTTCGAGCGGCCATATTTACGGTACCCCTCGACTAATTTTGCCCAATAACGAACTTAACCGCGGCATTCGAGATTCGAACCTACCCTGAAAATTTCAAGTTTCTAGGACATTCCGTTCGAGAGTTATCGTGTATACGGACGGCCGGCCGGACGGACGGACTGACAGACTCGAATTTTCCGACGGATTCGTCATCAGTGAGTCGAACATAGTCGTTTGAGACCATTTTCGGCTCAAAATTCGAAAAATACAGACATCGTGACGAAATGATATAGCCCTCGTGTAAGTTGTACGAGCGCTCAAAAAGGAGAAACAAACTGAAAAATGTTTGATAAAACAAAACATTTATAACTATATATAATTATTCAGAATAAACTTTTTGGGGCTCGTACTACTTACACGAGGGCTTATAGGTACCATTTCGTCACGATGTCTGTATTTTTCGAATTTTGAGCCGAAAATGTTCGACTCACAGATGACGAATTCGTCAAAAAATTCAAGTCTGTCCGTCCGTCCGGCCAGCCGTCCGTATACATGATAACTATGCCGCGGTTAAGTTCGTTATTGGGCAAAATGCGCCTAGGGATTCCGTAAATATGGCCGCTCGAAATTTTGTTTTTCTGATTACTTCGAAACCACTGATTCGTTCGAAATAAAATTTTGCACTTAGATGGAGAATTACGTGTTCAAGCTACATGCAGTTTTGTTCAGCTCGCATGACCAGAAGCACAGAAACCATAGAAAATTATAACTTTGTAATGGAAAGGCCTAGGGACTTGAAATTTTCAGGATAGGAGTGGATCTCGAATGTTGCGGTCACGTTCATCAATGAGCAAAATTAGACTAGGGGTTCCGTAAATATGGCCGTTTGAAATTCAGTTTTCTTGATAATTTCAAGACTATGGATTTGATCTTGAGGAAATGTTGTATTTGAATTGAGAATGATATATTCGAGCTACATTTTTTCCAGATCCAGATACATCTTCCTACAAGCTGGATGAACGAGCGCTCAAAAGCTCCTGACTTCACGGCAGTGCTTTTCTCGAATTTTTTTTTCTTGTTTTAATGAACAATTTCAAGAATTTTTCAGAAAAATATGATTTTTGCATAATTGATTCAAAATGATCCAGATTGAAAAAATAAATAAACGAATGAGGAAACAAGTAAAACATTTGAAAGAAATGTCGTTTTGCTCGATGTATATTCTTGACCTTTTCAAATCATGTATAATAGCCGTTTTGATCGTTTCTGGATCATTACGGATCTTATTCGGGGCAACTTCGATTCGTTGTAGGATAATATCCTCACTTCCAATCTCAGACACATATACTTAAGATTTCAAATATCCTCAAACGAAAAAATCGATAGGATTGAAATCTGGTGGTCTAGGGAGCCATACCTACATGCGGAGCAACTCTGCCTATCCACAAATTTGGAAAGTTCCGATCCAAGAAGTTCTTCACGATAACACAAAAATGAGGTGGAGCCCCATCATCTTGGAAATAAATTACTGCAATGTTCGTACCGTCGAGTAGTATAGTGTATAGTCAGATGATTTTGAAGGAAATCCAACTAAATATCACCCTTGCCGTCTTGGCAGAATGTGATGACCAATCAATTGATTATTACAAACTCCATACCATACGTTAATTTAAAATTTGTTCGGATTTCATGTGTCGGACTGCGTGAGGATTTTCTTCAGTCCACTCCTCAAATTGAAGACTCCATCCTTCCTAAATATGGCTCCATCGGTAAATAAAATTTTGTTCGTCATTCTTTCATTTCGTAAAATCAACCGAATAAAACGAATTCTACTAATTTCGTCACCTGGCTCTAATCTTTGTATCTTTTGGAGAAAAATTGAGAAAAGCACTGCCGTGAAGGCAGGAGCTTCTGAGCGCTCGTACATGCACCTTGTAGGTAGATTCGCATTTTTCAGTTTTAGAAATCGATTGAAGGAATTTTCGACAGTTGTCAAAAAACTTAGGCGAAACTCCAGACTCCAAGTCAGTGCTTCAGCTGATCAATTTTTTTTCGATAATTCCCTAGAATTTTCTACGGTATCTATGGTCTTGGTAATGCGATCTGGACAAAATTTTGCACGTAGTTTGAATACATTATTCCTCAGCTAGACGCATAATCATTCCAATCCGATCAGTAGTTTCGAAACTATCAGGAAAATAATATTTTGAACGGCCATATTTATGGAACCCCTAGTCTAATTTTGCTCTTTGATGGAAGCGACCGCGATATTCGCGATCCAAACCCACCCTGAAAATTTCAAGTTCCTAGGCATTTCCGTTCAAAAGTTACAATTTTCTATGGTTTCTATGGTTCTGGTCATGCGATCTGGACAAAATTCCACATGTAGCTTGAACACCTCATTTTCCATTTGAATGCAAAATTTCATCTCGATCAAATCTGTAGTTTTCAAGTAATCAGGGAAACAAAACTTTGAACAGCCATATTTACGGAACCCATGGTGGAATTTAGCCCATTAACGAACTCAACCGAGGCATTCGCGAACTGAACCGACACTGAAAATTTCAAGTCTCTAGGTTGTTCCCTTCGAGAGTTATCGTGCTTACGGACGGCCGGACGGACGGACAGACTCGAATTTTCTGACGGTTTTCATCAGTGAGTCGAACATAGTCGATTGAGACCATTTTCGGCACAAATTCGAAAAATACAGACATCGTGACGAAATGATATAGCCCTCGTGTAAGTAGTACGAGCGCTCAAAAAAAAGGTAAATATTGTTTTTCTTCAATCTGCGCCATACAACATGCAATGAGCCATATTTCTGACGGATAGAGTATAATTTGAGAAATTTGTATTTGAATAAATTATCCAAAATCCATATTTTCTGAATTTTTTTTTGGAATTAGAATAATAATATGAAACAAAATACAAATTTTCCATAAGTACAACAGACAATTTTTTCGAATTCAATCTCTATGTAAGACATTTTTGTGTAGTAGGTGGAATTTCACTGAATCTTTCGACAGAAATTTTTGAGCGCTCGTACTACTTACACGAGGGCTATATCATTTCGTCACGATGTCTGTATTTTTCGAATTTTGAGCCAAAAATGGTCTCAAACGATAGAGTTCGCCTCACTGATGACGAATCCGTCAAAAAATTTGAGTCTGTCCGTCCGTCCGTATACACGATAACTCTCGAACGAAATGTCCTAGAAACTTGAAATTTTCAGGGTAGGTTCAAATCTCGAATGCCGCGGTTGAGTTTGTTATTGGGCAAAATTCGCCGAGGGGTTCCGTAAATATGGCCGCTCGAAATTTTGTTTTTCTGATTAATTCAAAACTCAGATGAAGAATTGCGTGCTCAAACTACATGCAAAATTTTGTTAAGTTAACATGACCAAAACCATAGGAACCATAGAAAATTATAACTTTGTAATGGAAAGGCCTAGGGACATGAAATTTTTAGGATAGGCGTGGATCTCGAATGTCGCGGTCACGTTCATCAATGAGCGAAATTAGACTAGGGGTTCCGTAATTATGGCCGTTTGAAATTTGGTTTTCTTGATAATTTCGAAACTATTTATTCGATCGTGAAGAAATTTTGTATTCAAATTGAAAATGATATTTTCGAGCTACATTTTTTCCAGATCCCATGATCAGAACCATAGAAACCATAGAAAATCATAACTTTCGAACGGAAAGGCCTAGGGATTCGAAATTTTCAGGATAGGTTAGGATCGCGAATTTCGCGGTAACGTTCATCAATGAGCGAAATTAGACTACGGGTTCCGTAAATGTAGCTGTTCAAAACAATTTATTTTCTGATAATTTCGAAACTCATCATTGGATTGGAATGAAATTCCGCACATAGATGAAGAAAAATATTTTCAAACTACGTGGGAAATTTTGTCCAGATCGCATTACCAAGACCATAGATACCATAGAAAATTCTAGCGAATTATCGAAAAAAAAATTGGTGACCTGAAGCACTGAGGTGAAGTTTTGGATTTTCGCCTTAGTTTGAAAATTTGTTTGACAGCTGTCAAAAATTTCCTCAAGTGGTTTCCAAAACTGGAAAATGCGAATCTACCTACAAGGTGCATGTACGAGCGCTCAAAAGCTCCTGCCTTCACGGCAGTGCTTTTCGTAATTTTATGTATCAAATGTCATGCGGGACAATGACATCTAATGATTCCCATCAAACATTTTCTGCTCTTTCCGAATATTCTAATCAAATTCCGAAATTACTTCATGAATCGCAGCTTGCGAAAAGCCCCATATTTTTCTAATACGGACCTGAATTTTTTGATTACTTCAGAGATCAATCTTTTTACCCATGGAAGTGTGTTTCACGTTTCAAATATCAAATGATTATACTGGATGGTTCAAAATTCATAAGCAATTGAAAATATTGACTAATACATAAATCATCCTGTATCTCGGCTATGAAGATGATTAGACCTATCATTATATGGGGTTTTTTGGACTCGTCTAGGATAGGTCTACCTTCTACCTCAGGTTAACGTATGTACATTTACCAATGAAAAATCCTGTATGAAGCGTGTGTGAGACCAGTGCTCATATACGCCGCCGAAACGAGGTCAGAAACATCTACAACCAAGAGAATGGTGAGAACAATAGAAATGAAGATTTTAAGATGCATCAAAGGAGTAACACTCAGAGATCATGTGGGGAGTAAGGACATAAGGAAGGAACTGGAGATGCAAGAATGTGGTTAGATTGAGCAGAGCAAGCAGGAGCTTCTGGAGAGACAATATAGAGAGGACGCCAGCAGAAAGACTGGCCAAATGACCATTAGGACGCCTCCAAAGAGATGGAAAGAAAGCTGGAGCTCGATACACAAGGGACATAACAATAACAGAAATAAGGCAGGAAAAAACAGGACACAGTCCTATTTGAAGAGGAAGACAAAGAAGAAGAAGAAGAAGTGTACATGGAAAAAAATATTTACCAGAAATTACACCTATATATGATATAAAAATTACGAAAAGCACTGCCGTGAAGGCAGGAGCTTTTAAGCGCTCGTACATGCACCTTGTAGGTAGATTCGCATTTTTCAGTTTTGGAAACCAATTGAGGAAATTTTTGACAGCTGTCAAACAAATTTTCAAACTAAGGCGATAATCCAGACTTAAAGTCAGTGCTTTAGGTGACCAATTTTTTTTTCGATAATTCGCTAAGATTTTCTACGGTATCTATGGTCTTGGTGATGCGATCTGGACAAAATTTCGCCGTAGTTTGAATACATTATTCCTCAGCTAGGTGCAAAATTTCATTCCAATCAAATCGTTGGTTTCGAAATTATCAGGAAAATAATATTTTGAACGGCCATATTTACGGAACCCCTAGTGCAATTTTGCTCATTGATGAACGTGACCGTGAAATTCGCGATTCAAACCCACCCTGAAAATTTCAAGTTCCTAGGCCTTTCCCGTCGGAAGTTATAATTTTCTATGGTTTCTATGGTTCTGGTCATGTGATCTGAACAAAATGTTGCTTTAATATATTATTCTCGTTTAAAATACAAAATTTTATCGCGATCGAATCCGTAGTTTCGAAATTATCGAGAAAACAAAATTTCAAACGACCGTACTTACGGAACCCCTAGTATAATTCTGCTCATTGATAAACGTGAACGCCACATTTCAGATCTACACCTATCCTGAAAATTTCAAGTCCCTAGGCCTTTCTGTTCGAAATTTATGATTTTCTATGGTTTCTATGGTTCTGATCATGCGGTCTGGAGAAATGTAGCTTGAATAAATCATTCTCCATTAGTATACAGAATTTCGTCACGATCGAATCTGTAATTTGGAATTTATCAAGAAAACTAAATTTCAAAGGACCATATTTACGGAACCCCTAGTATTATTTTGCTCATAGATGGAAGTGATCACGACAATCGAGATCCACACCTATCCTGAAAATTTCAAGACCCTAGGCGTTTCCGTTCAAAAGTTACAATTTTCTATGCTTCTGGTTATGCGAGCTGAACAAAATTTTGCATGTAGCTTGAACACTTCATTTTCCATTAGAGTGCAAAATTTCATATCGATCGAATCTGTAGTTTCAAAGTAATCAGGAAAACAAAATTTCGAGCGGCCATATTTACGGAACCCCTCGGCGAATTTTGCCCAATAACGAACTTAACCGCGGCATTCGAGATTCAAACCTATCCTGAAAATTTCAAGTTTCTAGGACATTCCCTTCGAGAGTTATCGTGTATACGGCCGGCCGGACGAACGGACGGACAGACTCGAATTTTCCGACGGATTCGTCATCAGTGAGTCGAACTCTATCAATTGAGACCATTTTCGGCTCAAAATTCGAAAAATACAGACATCGTGACGAAATTATATAGCCCTCGTGTAAGTAGTACGAGCGCTCAAAAATTACGAAAAGCACTGCCGTGAAGTCAGGAGCTTTTGAGCGCTCGTACATCCACCTTGCAGGTAGATTCGCATTCTCCAGTTTTAGAAATCAATTGAAGGGATTTTCGACAGCTGTCAAAAAAATTCTCAAACTTAGGCGAAAATCCAGACTTCATGTCAGTGCTTCAGCTGATCAATTTTTTTTCGATTATTCGCTAGAATTTTCTACGGTATCTATGGTCTTGGTGATGCGAGCTGGACAAAATTTCGGACGTAGTTTGAATACATTATTCTTCAGCTAGGTGTGAAATTTCATTTCAATCCAATCAGTAGTTTCGGAATTATCAGGAACAAAATATTTTGAACGGCCATATTTACGGAACCCCTAGTCCAAATTTGCTCATTGATGAACGTGGCCGCGAAATTCGCCATTCAACCTACCCTGAAAATTTCAAGTTTCTAGGCCTTTTCCTTCGGAAGTTATAATTTTATATGGTTTCTATGGTTCTGGTCATGCGATCTGGAAAAAATGTTGCTTTAATATATCATTCTCGATTAAAATACAAAATTTTATCTCAATCGAATCCGTAGTTTCGAAATTATCGAGAAAACAAAATTTCAAACGACCGTATTCACGGAACCCCTAGTCTAATTTTGCTCATTGATGAGCATGCCCGCGAAATTCGCGATCCTGGCCAAAATTTCTTCACGATCGAATCTGTAGTTTTGAAATTATCAAGAAAACTAAATTTCAAACGACCATATTTACGGAACTCTTAGTATAATTTTGCTCATAGATGAACGTGATCACGACATTTGATATCCACACCTATCCTGAAAATTTCAAGTCCCTAGGCTTTTCCGTTCAAAAGTTACAATTTTTTATGGTTTCTATGGTTCTGGTCATGCGATCATTCTCCATTTGAGTGCAAAATTTCATCTCGATTAAATTTGTAGTTTCCAAGTAATCAGAAGAACAAAACTTTGAACGGCCATATTTACGGAACCCCTAGTGGAATTTGGCTCATTAACGAACTTAACCGAGGCATCTGGAATCAGAACCTTCACTGAACATTTCAAGTCTCTAGGTTGTTCCGTTCGAGAGTTATCGTGCTGACGGCCGGACGGACAAACTCGACTTTTCCGACGGATTCGTCATCAGTGAGTCGAACATAGTCGATTGAGACCATTTTCGGCTCAAAATTCGAAAAATACAGACATCGTGACGAAATGATATAGCCCTCGTGTAAGTAGTACGAGCGCTCAAAAACAGAACAGAAATTGAAATGACAGTACTTGACGTACTGACAATGAACACTGAAGTCCGTTTCGATACACAGAAGAAAAATTGGGTTTTCTTCCTATTTAGGTACTCGATTTTCAAAAAATTCACAAAAATCGGACACAAATTTTTCACGATTTTTTTAAGTGTTCCTCGAAACAAAAATTTACCCAAAATTATTGAAGATTTTCATTATAACACTAAGTTTAAACTAATATAAAAATAACGATCGGTTTTCCCTTTGAATGAAGTTTTCCAAAGATCCCTCTTGGACTTCTAACATTTTCTTGAACTGGTGGTCCTACGAAGCCTGAAATTTGTATATAGAGCTGCCGGAACAACCTGGATGGTAATATCAACTAATCTCAAAGAATGGATGGTGTCGTCACATCTGTCTTTACGTCAGTCTGTCTAACCGTATAGGCGAATTTGCACGTGTGAAGTAGCTAACGCAAGTACATAACTAAATCGAGTAAAGAAATTGCGCTACTACGCAACTAAAATGCAGAACTTGCTCAAGTACTAAATCGGGTGGTTTATACGATGCAAGTAACTAAATTTTTTTACTTGATTCAGTTACTTGCCTCAGTTACTTGGCCTGTGTAAAGGTGTAAAGCGGGTCTATGACATAGCCTTTTTACTGGGAGACGGCCGTCGGCCCCCCTCGTACTTTTCAAAATTCTTAAGAGAATTCGAGCAAGTAGAAGTCAAGAAACACTTTCAACAAGAATTGGTTTGAGTAAGATGTGTTGAGAATTTTTTTAAATTTTCGGGAACACGCTATCTACGAAAGTGTCATTAAATGTCCCAAACACAAATCATATCATAATAGTTGTTTTCATGCTTCGTTTCTGATAAACATATTAAAAAATTGGCATAACATCACTGTTACGAAAATACTCCTACAAAACTTTTACAACTAAATCAAATGAGATTCACCCAAATAGGTCTTCAAATTGAGAAATGTCAAATTTTGACAGTATTGTAGAAGATGGATAGATGATTCCTTGTTCAACCCTTACTTCAACCATGCGAAGCAATCGATGGTTCAAACCACACTTCATCGATTATCTACCATTGATATTCAGAAATAATCTATATGACAATGGTTTAAACCCTGTTTGGTGATCTAACATCCCATATATTTTACAAGCAACTGTTCATAAAATCATCATAATTATTCATTCATTGAAGACAAATTATGCCGGTACTCCATGTTTTTCACGGTCGAAAAAATTAGATTTCTATCGAAAATTAATCATGATCATCCATCAGTCGCCGATGAGAAACAGAGAAACAGTGACATTCGATAGAAACTTCCACTCAAATCGACATTTCGTTTCATTAATTCATCATGAGCGCATATTTTTACTATAAAAAAACACTCCGCTACATAAATGAAGTGGAATTTCAATTTTATACTTCCTGCTCGTGTGGAAGGCGATAATCGCTACAAAGAACGAATACAAATTAGTGAATAAAGTTGAGGAATTATCGGAATTACTTATGCACATCAGTCATTTGTCGATGTCAGTTTTTTATTATCGGCATTTCGATCTGGAAAGGAAACACGATGGAGGTGAAGTGGGCTGGACGCGGCCGACTCTGATGGGAGAGCAGAACTAGGTGGCACGAATTTTCGAATGATCTGTGTCGTTCGATGGAAATATGTCGCGATGATTTCAGTGCTCAGAACAATCGGCCATTGTGTTGGCGATGTGAGTAATCAATTGGCGTAATGGAAATTTGAAGGAGAGGAATATTCGAGATGTTATTCACGTTTCTCATTTTCAACGCACTAGTTCTTATAAATGGAAGTGTTCGTGATGAATTCAAGTTTATTGATAGGCGAAGTTGGGAAGAAAAAAATATTCGTTCATTTTCGGATTTTATTTTCAGCTGAACATATAACAAAACGAAAAATCTACAAAAATACAATATTTAATTGCAAACCAAAAGTTGTTTTTTTATGATGCAGAGTATGCAGACAAGCAGCTACATGAAAGTTATAGAGATGAAAATAACATATACTAACAACATGTAGGACTGCGGATTGTAAGTCCGTGTTCTGGAAGGTTAAAAAACCACCCGGTCATTGAAGGAATTTCGAAGGACAAAAGACATAATGTTTCAAAAAACTTATCTTAGGTATTCGTCAAATTTTTGTTCGAGGAAGTTCTTAGAAAATCGAGTTGGTACGGAAATAAAATCCCGGAATTTGCAGGTTTTCCGCCCTTTGGAATTTCATACCATATATTTGAATCAAGCATCAGAAAATAATTAGATGCGACCAGTAAATGATATTTTAGAGATCAGATATAACTCACCACACTCAACGAAATATTCCTCAAAAATAACCTAAAACTCCCAGTATCGCAATTTTGCTCCGAAAACGGGGATACTTATATCGTGAGGCGAAAATATTCTTCAGATCTCATCGGACAAAAAAACATTGTCAATTCATTTTTATAGAACTCAATAGATAGAAATACTGAATAACTTAATACCTTATTCTTTTTATTGGTGTACCAAATTACTTATTTAAGTAATGCTATGGCAACATCGACAACTAGAGAATAGTCTTAATGATAATTTTTTTCTATTTATTGACTTATAAGGAAACCTGGAAAACGAATCGTGGGGTTGGGAAATCCTTGAGAAATCATCACTTTCTCCCATTTTCAAGTGCAAATATCCCCATTTTTCCTTTGAATCCGATTCACTGGCCAAAATGAACGAAGGTATTTAGTCTTACCCTGTATGGTATCGGGGGAGAAATTTTCGTCAGAAACTCCTGGAAACTGAAATAGGTTGTTGAAAAAACGTAAGAGAATTCGTTTTCTATTGGTTTTAGCCCTCGGATCGGTCTTTCTCCAAAAATCTGCGCGAATTTCGAGAGGAATCATGATTCCGTCAAAGTTTGAAATAATTATTGAAAAAAACGTCAGAGTATATCTGTAATCTTTGGACTTGTTCGTGTTTTTCAAAACATCCAACTAAAGCTTTTTTTTTCACGAAACAGCTAGAAAGCACCACATAACCCATTTAATCGATGCCTCATATGTAAACACAAAATTCAGCAGGATATGGCGAAAAGTTTCTAAGCCACCAAAATCTCAAAAAATAAAAAAAAAAAAATCTTCTTGCGACACGATGCTGTCGAAATTTCGAATAAACCTTTCTGTCGTCATCTCACAACTAACTGCCCAGTTTCAATTCGATTGGATCGGAATTTCTCGAATTATTGGGAAGAAAAAAAAATTACGAAAAGCACTGCCGTGAAGTCAGGAGCTTTTGAGCGCTCGTACATCCACCTTGTAGGTAGATTCGCATTTTCCAGTTTTAGAAATCAATTGAAGGAATTTTCGAAAGCTGTCAAAAAAGTACTCAAACTTAAGGGAAACTCCAGACTTCATGTCAGTGCTTCAGCTGACCAATTTTTTTTTTTTAATTCGCTAGAATTTTCTACGGTATCTATGGTCTTGGTGATGCGATCTGGACAAAATTTCGCACGTAGTTTGAATACATTATTCTTCCAAAGCTATCCAAACCCACCCTGAAAATTTCAAGTTCCTAGGCCTTTCCGTTCAAAAGATACAATTTTCTATGGTTTCTATGGTTCTGGTCATGCGATCTGGACAAAATGTTGCTTTAATATATCATTCTCGATTAAAATACAACATTTCATCTCGATCGGATCCGTAGTTTCGAAATTATCGAGAAAACAAAATTTTAAACGACCGTATTTACGGAACCCCTAGTATAATTCTGCTCATTAATGGGCGTGAACGTGGAATTTCAGATCCACACCTATCCTGAAAATTTCAAGTCTCTAGGCCTTTCCGTTCGAAAGTTATGATTTTCTATGGTTTCTATGGTTCTGGTCATGTGATCTGGAGAAATGAAGCTTGAATATATCATTCTTCATTACTATACGAAACTTTCTCACAATCGAATCTGTAGTTTTGAAATTTTCAAGAAAACTAAATTTCATATGACCATATTCACGGAACCCCTAGTATAATTTCACTCATAGATAAACCTGATCACGACATTCGAGATCCACACCTATCCTGAAAATTTCAAGTCCCTAGGCGTTTCCGTTCAAAAGTTACAATTTTCTATGGTTTTTATGGTTTTGGTCAAGCGATCTGGACAAAACTTCATATATAGCTTTAACACCTCATTCTCCATTTGAGTGCAAAATTTCATCTCGATCAAATCCGTAGTTTTCAAGTAATCAGGGGAACAAAACTTTGAACGGCCATATTTACGGAACCCATGGTGGAATTTAGCCCATTAACGAACTCAACCGAGGCATTCGAAAACTGAACCCCCACTGAAAATTTCAAGTCTCTAGATTGTTCCGTTCGAGAGTTATCGTGCTTACGGACGGCCGGACGGACAGACTCGAATTTTCCGACGGATTCGTCATCAGTGAGTCGAACATAGTCGATTGAGACCATTTTCGGCTCAAAATTCCAAAAATATAGACATCGTGACGAAATGATATAGCCCTCGTGTAAGTAGTACGAGCGCTCAAAAATTCGGATGGCTATATCTACGGAACCCTTTGTCGAATTTTGCCCGTTAACAGATTCAACTGGCGCATTGAGACCTCAAAGGTACCCTGGAAATTTCAAAACTCTAGGCCTCTTCTTTAAGAGTCTCCATGTTTACGGACAACCGGACGGATGCATGAACATTATTAATATTGACATCGAATTCTTCATCTCTTTGTCCAACCTTATCGTTTGAGAGTATTATCGGCTCTAAATTGGAAAATTACCCACATCTGGGGAAAATTATGACGCTCTTATTCATAGAAACAGGAATATGAAGATTTTCATTAATATGTCAGAGAGAAAAACTTTAAGTGTTTCGATTTCGCCATTTCTGCTACACGTACGAAAACAGCAATGTCTTGAAAATCGAGTCTAGTTGTATTTTCTAAAGAAATCAAAAAGGGGCGTTGCGATTGGTTTTTTTTTTGGAAAAGTAAATACAGTACTATAGATTAACAACCCGAAATACGCATCATTGGTGGAGGATAGGACACTCTTGAGGAGTTAATAATTCAAGCAGGCAAAGTCTATAAATAGTGGACGAATAACAGTTATTTTCTCGAAATTTTTATGTCAGTTATATTTCGGTTAGTTCGCGATTTCATTCGTACTAAATAAACGAGAAAGTCACTACCAACATAGCCATAATTATTTCATTCTATTTAGTATTCGTATCTAGTAGCAGTTATCACCTTACTGGTAGTCCCCCCGCAGGAAGTTCAAAATTGAAATTCCTCTTCATTTATGTACAGAAGTGACGTTTTATAAGCGAAATATGCCTTCAGGATTTATTAATAAACATGGAGGATGGTGTTTTGATGTCCTGATAAACTTTTATGGTTACAATTATTCGGCTAGAGCAGTTTATTGCTTCACGGTCTGTTACCTTAGTTGGTTGAAATGTTGAGAAATTGATGACAGATCAAGGTTGGATCTGTAGTGAAGGCGTGTGCGGTTATGGAAGTCGATGTCTTCATAGCTTAGGTGATTGTAATTATTTGACCTGAGATTCTTGGAATTTGGTCGAATTGGTATGAGTCATATAAGTTGTTCTTTCAGAAACCGTCCGTAAAGTACCCATTTTTTTAAGAAAGTAGCACTTTTCCGCACTAGTTCGGGAAAAATGTATTTCCCAAGCTAGTAGCGGAAGCATTACATGGTTTTTTCCGTACCTCATAGAGTACAGTTGCCACAAGATGAAAGTATTCTCGCTATTTGAAGCAGTGGTGGTTCGGAATTTTGAACAGACATACGAACTGATGAGCCACACTTTGACGATATCTAACAGATATTATAATATTCAAACCCCGCCAGTACGTTTTCGCAAAGAGGGCCAATTTTCGATATTTTGATGTGGGTCAAAGATATAGAAAAAAGTTCAAGCAAAAAAATTTCCCAAATTTATTTCAACGGCAGATACCGAATTTCATCTGAGAATTATAATTTTTTGCAGTATATTCGCCCGAATCCACATACCCATCAACATCGCAACACTGAAAGATAGCAATGGTGATACCAGTCCAGAAAGTTAATGGCTTTGTTTTATGTGAAAAAATTTCCTCTACCCATGCAGAATGCAATGATTATTGAATCGAATTCGGTGTAACGGAATATCTTAATGATCTTCAATCTTCTATGGCTGACCTGTATATCTGATATTCTGGCTGTATGCCTCTCTATAATTGATCGTGAGTTCGACAACTCGACAATACATAAAATACTTCTAGCACAGTGGCGGCTCGTCAGGGACGGCAGGGTCGGCACTGCCGACCCTAAAAATCTCGATCAGCAAAAATGCAAATTTTCACTTCTGTCAAATAACCGCTATATACATGACTCCCAATAGTCCCAATCATTTTTATAAAAATTAAAAAATCAGGTACGTGATACCTGTGCAACTTCTTGAAAATATCACGCTCTTCCAAGTCCAATCCCGCATCGTATACTCGGTCCGTAGACAAAATAGGCCCATCTCGAATACACGAAGAACGTCGTTCGATGAGGTACATCTTTGCTCATATTGCCGACCCTATCTAGATATCTTTCGACGAAGCGTTAATAACAATGAATCGAATTAGTTCAAAGTTGAATTATTCCTGTTGGAATTTTATTCAGAAAATGATGAATATTAAGGTTTATTTTCATCGAATATCCGATATTTTCTGTTTTACATAACAAATGACATAATAATTACAAGAGATTATTGTTGCTTAAAATGAATATTGGTCGTATTCAATATTTTCATAGACATGCATGCTGCACATATATGTAATACTTATGAATTTCCGACAAGTTTCAAACATTTTTCGAAGGAAAAAAAATGTTGAGCGACCAAAATTAAACTCATATTGTTGGCCCTATATATCCTGGGTACGGCAATCGTCAATTTGCCGACCCGGTACCGCTGTATCTCGATTCACGAGGATTGTTCGGAAAACCTCGTTCTGCTTTCTATCGTTTACGGCCCGAGAGCCGAGTTTCGAAATTTGTGTTTGTTTCTCGCCCTTAAATGAGTCGCAATATTTTTTGTTATTGTTAAACCGTTAAGTTTTTCCGTTTGTTTGGCTCATAAAGGGTAAGTGATTTTTACGTGAGCAAAATGGCCATGAATCCGGTTAGAGAATATATTGCTTCTTGTGAAACTCCGACAAAGTGAAATTTTTGATTGATGCGATTGAAAATTTATCATATGAGAATAGGCCACTTTTGAAAAATATGCCATTTTTTCACCATTATACCTATATATGTATATATTTTTTTATGTGTGTGTTCGGATAGGCTTCCGCGGTTTATATATATGTATATATATATATATATTGTCATGGAAATCCAAGAATCAAAAATAAATTCAAATTATATCACCAAAATTCAAGAATTTTCTTTTAACATCGTATAAATTATAGTAAAATGAATTTTTTTTTAAAGAGGATTCAGAATAATTTAATAGTTACCATAGAAATTGTTGTAAGATAATTAGAATTAAGCAAGCGAATGAATTTTGACAATTGTAAAAAAGTCAGGGTAGAAAAACTGCTTCGAATTGTATGATTCAAATCTGTCGAAAAAGGTTATTGAATTGAAATTGTAAAATGTAAAATCATCGAGTAATTGTTTATAACTAGCCAGAATGGAAACTAATAGAATACAAACTGAATAACAAGTGAATGTCAATGAATATTGATGGAAGTATCACCTTTGTTGGAAGGAGGAGAGTAGACTGAAAGAAATTGTGCTTATCATAATATTGGAGTTTAGGAATTGATTCATCAACTACAGACAAGCCAGGAGAAGTTAAGGAACTTTATTTAGAATAAGCTGTTTTCTGTGAGTGTTGTATAATTTAGAATTTTCATTTTTATTAGAATTAGTATATTGTGATTAGATTGTTGTTAACAAAAAATATTTCATTTGTGCACCTTGAGAATCCTCATTGAAAAGAGTCGCGGGAAAAATAAAAGAAAAATTAAAATACAAAATTATTTTCAATATTGTTAGTGGTTCTCTCTTAAAATTTCAATAATAAAATTTAAAATTATTTTTATCAAAAATTGAACCATAACAATATATATATATCTGCCGACCCACGATAAATGTCCACCAGCCGCCACTGTTCTAGCATACAGGTTTATACCATCTTAATCGTATGTGAGATTGAAAAACATTTTTTGCAACCTCAAAAACTTCGAAGTTATTTGCTTTGAAGAATATACTAAACCCTTTTCCATTTATATGTTTCATTTCCATGATGAAATTGATCAGTTATTTTTTGTTACCAGTAATGAATCTTCGACTGGGCTTTCAAGGCCGGCTTCGATGTCAAAATTCTGTCCTGAGGCGGGTATACCTATATTTTTGTGTGAATAAGTATATTACAACTTTTATAAACAAATCCACATTTAGAGCAGAGCTCCGTATGTTCAACTATTTGCCTGCTGATTTCAAGTATTTCAATTTTTATAGGTTATCCAGGAAATTGTTAATTTCATATATTTTCATAGAACAGTGCACGTTGATGTAATTTTTGATGTTTTAATTAGCCGAAAGCTAATATTATTATTATTATACCTAATTAAAATATATCATTCCAATGAAACGTCAAGTTAATAATAATTGTGTCAAAGTCCGTTTCGTGTTGAAAAAAATTTCGAAAAGCACTGCCGTGAAGGCAGGAGCTTTTGAGCGCTCGTACATGCACCTTGTAGGTAGATTCGCATTCTCCAGTTTTACAAACCAATTGGAAAGATTTTGACAGCTGTCAAAGAAAATTTCAAACCAACGCGAAAATCCAGACTTCACGTCAGTGCTTTGGGTCCATTTTTTCGATAATTCGTTAGAATTTTCTACGGTATCTATGGTCTTGGTAATGCAATCTGGACAAAATTATACATTATTCTTCATATATGTGCGAAATTTCATTTCAATCCAATAAGTATTTTCGAAATTATCAGAAAAAATATAGTTTGAACGGCAATATTTACGGAACCCCTAGTCTAATTTGGCTCATTGATAAAAAGGATCGCGAAATTCGCGATCCGAACCTATCCTGAAAATTTCAAGTCACTAGGCCTTTTTGTTCGAAAGTTATGATTTTCTATGGTTTCTATGATTCTGATCATACGATCTGGAAGAAATGTAGCTCGAATATATAATTCTCAATTTAAATTCAAAATTTCGTCGAGATCGAATCCATAATTTTGAAATGATCAAGAAAACTGAATTTCAAACGGCCATATTAACGGAACCTCTAGTATTATTTCGCTCATTGATACACGTGAACGCTACATTTACGATCCACACCTATCCTGAAAATTTCAAGTCTCTAGGCCTTTCCATTACAAAGTTATAATTTTCAATGGTTTCTATGGTTCTGGTCATGCGAGCTGGACAAAATTCTGCATGTAGCTTGAGTACGTAATTATCCATCTGAGTGCAAAATTTCACCTCGATCGAATCAGTACTTTCGGAGAAATCAAAAAAACAAAATTTCGAGCGGCCATATTTACGAAACCCCTTGGCGAATTTTGCCCAATAATGAACTTAACCGCGGCATTTGAGATTCGAACCTACCCTGAAAATTTCAAGTTTCTAGGACATTCCGTTCGAGAGTTATCGTGTATACGGCCGGCCGGACGGACGGACGGACAGACTCGAATTTTTCGACGGATTCGTCATCAGTGAGTCGAACATAGTCGATTGAGACCATTTTCGATTCAAAATTCGAAAAATACAGACATCGTGACGAAATGATATAGCCCTCGTGTAAGTTGTACGAGCGCTCAAAAATTATAAGATGCGAAAAACAATTTTCAGTTTTTATGGGTTGCATATGACAAACGGTAAAGAAAATTCTTTAAGTTACAAAAATACTGAAAAGAAAAAAGATTAGAATTTAATCGCAGAAATGAAAGAAAATTGTTAAATTCCCGAAATTATTTCCAAAAGAATAGAAAAGGCATGTCAAAACTTATAGCCAAAAAGATCACGAAACCACTATGACAAAGAGTACCAAAAGCTAGATGGCAGGAAACTATGAGGAATGTATTAATATACGTAACTGTACTGCTCGGCCAAAATATTCAATGGTAAAGAAGACTTTGATGGTGAATACTAACATTACGGTAATTATCGTAAGTTGGTTGAATATTTGAAGCAAGTATAAAAAGTATATCAACCAAAAAAAACAAAAAATGTCCTTCTGAATGAGACGTTTTCGCGCGCCTGTTTCTACGAACAAGAGCGTCATTTTGTCCCGAATTTCTTTGATTTCCGAATTTTGAGCTAAGAGAGGTCTCAAATAAATTTGTGTTATGAAGAAATGCGTCAGAAATGTTGTGAACTTCGAAGGGTTGTAGATTCAGTGCGAAAACGATGTGTGAAAGGTATTGAACAAGGCGTTGGATATTTTGAACAATTGTTACAAGTCTGTTTTCTTCACATGTTTCCATAAATCTGTATGATTAAAATTTGATTTATTCCTTCGAATCATTTTGAATCGACAGATGAATTCATGATTTCCATGAAAATTACTTCAATATTCAATCATAAAGAGCTTCAAAATAGAGCAAATTTAGGTTTGGAATATTTCAACTTTTCTGTTGTTATCTTGTTAGCCATAATATTAGGGCAGAAGACAAGCAGTAAGCACAAAATTCGATATGTCATTCGAAAGCACTCTAAATGGGGGGAATGGGGGGAAAGCACTCTAAATGGGGTATTTTTTGCTGGAAAGAAAACATGTCTATAATCACTGATTTTCCATCGATAAATCGTGATATTCATCTCCTTACCACGCCCGCAATACAACATTTTTTGGCACAAAGAAATTCTTATCTTGTAGCAAATTTATTGCTGTTTCCAGATATGTGGTCAACTTTGATTAGGCTACAAGGTTTACTGAAGTATAATTGATTTCATGGAAAACTTTGAAATTGTATTCCTTGAAATCAAGAAATATTAAAATGAAGAATAACCGTCAACATTCCGTCCATGTGTTATATGACATTCTTTGTTGCAAATCTCATGTATGATCTCCCCCTGAACTTTGGCCCTTTTGAAGGTAGACACCCTGTATGTGGCGATACAGTCCACAATCGCTTGGTTTTGTTTACGCGACATGATCATGTGCACACTTGCTCTACACAAACTTAACTGAGAAATTTCAAAAATGAATAGTTGAACCCCCCCACACGGTCAGTTCAGTTAGACCTTTCAGTTAAAAATATGTAAAATTCCATATTTCTTTGTTAAACTGTACAGTTGAAAAATCGAGTTGAACTAAGACTGAAATGCCCACTTACGTTCAGTTAAAACTGACAGTTCTAACTGTACAGTTCAAACTGATAGTTGAAACTGTACGTGAGTGGCCGACCTTACTGAGTTACAACCGATTTCCGATTGTTGATAAGATACCAATGCATTCATATAGATGTGTAAGCGGTAAACCTAGTGCAGTACTCCATAATTTTATTTAAGCTATATACCTGAAGATTTCAAAAACATTAATATTGGTTTTGGGGTTTCCGGCCTATAAATCGTCGAAACCAAAGCGGTTTTTCAAAAATCATCGAGGACAAATTATTCTGAGAATAGTCCAAGAAAAAGCCGTATAGTCGATAAAGACATTAAACCAGTTTAGTAAACTGGAGTATTTTGTATAACAGATCAATCAATTCAGAGCCACCTTATGCAAATTCCGTAACATGTGATCTACTTGTGACCTTAAAATTAAAAAGTCATGGTTAAAATTTACCAGAGTTTTTATAGTCACGCCTCCAGTTGATTTTTTTCATTCCATCTATTAGAATTTCACTGACTTATTACTATTTCGAGTTTCACTGTGACAAAAAATGTACTCTGAAATGATTTATTCTGCGAATCTCACCCTGTATAAAGTATTGAACAACCTGTTAACGTTGACCGTCTGTCAGACTTTTACCATATCGACTGAGAGCTAATAAAATTCAGATATGATTTACTGTTCTACGGACTTTTATTGTGTGCACCATTCCAAGGTTCATTTTGGCAGTTTTTACTGCGTTTTTCTTAGCGGACAGACGTGCAAATAACGTACATTCATGTGTCGAACATGAATAAATTCAATTCCCCAATTTTGGAACGGTTTCATTTACATCCGTTCAGGTTTTATGTTCGAACAGAGTGGACCTTCGGAATCGTTGGAGAAAACATTTTTTGAGCTCCCCCTGAAATTTCCCTAGTTGGCGTTTGGGGGGAATTGAAGCTCAATCAGATTTTTAGAACATTCTGGTACAATATAATGGTTGCCTTGCTCCATATCAGAAAACAATGAAAGAATGGATCGATATTATATCCTGCCGGATTCCCAGATGTGACTCCATTTGGCTATCTGGGAAAAATTAAGGAATTGGTATACAATGAGATCAGGGCCATCTTTTCCAAGAAATCAGTATTGCATCAGAAGTTTTGAAGGCTGAAATGAGTCTAGGCGAAACCAACACAGAGATGCATCAGAAAAGACCATTCTCATTTCGAACATGAAGACAAATCGTTATTATTACCACATTAATAAAAGTTTTGGTTCGCCACAGGCACTCCTTTCTTTAATATTTTCATTCAGTAAATAACAAACTGTCCAGGCCCCAAATTAAAGAAAGACGTCTGAATGAGCATGTTCGTGCATATTTCCAATATCGGCACTGGTTTTGGATTTTCCCGATTTTGCTATACAAATATTGATCTGATGAAAAAAATCACTCTTACTTTTTGAGCGCTCGTACAACTTACACGAGGGCTATATCATTTCGTCACGATGTCTGTATTTTTCGAATTTTGAGCCGAAAATGGTCTCAATCGACTATGTTCGACTCACTGATGACAAATCCGTCGGAAAATTCGAGTCTGTCCGTCCGTCCGTCCGGCCGTCCGTCCGTCCGTCCGGCCGTCAGCACGATAACTCTCGAACGGATCAACCTAGAGACTTGAAATTTTCAGTGTAGGTTCAGATCCCGAATGCCGCGGTTAAGTTCGTTAATGGGCCAAATTCCACCAGGGGTTCCGTAAATATGGCCGTTCAAAGTTTTGTTTCCCTGATTACTTGAAAACTACAGATTCGATCAAGATGAAATTTTGCACTCAGATGGAAAATGAGGTGTTTTAGCTACATGCGAAATTTTGTCCAGATCGCATGACCAGAACCATAGAAACCATAGAAAATTGTAACTTTTGAAAGGAAATGCCTAGGGACTTGAAATTTTCAGGATAGGTGTGGATCTCGAATGTCGTGATCACGTTCATCTATGAGCAACATTATACAAGGGGTTCCGTAAATACGGTCGTTTGAAATTTTGTTTTCTCGATAAATTCGAAACTTCGGATTCGATCGAGATGAAATTTTGTATTTTAATCGAGAATGATATATTGAAGCAATATTTTGTCCAGATCGCATGACCAGAACCATAGAAACCATAGAAAATTGTAACTTTTGAACGGAAAGGCCTAGGAACTTGAAATTTTCAAGGTGGGTTTGGATCGCGAATATCGCGGTCACGTTCATTAATAAGCAAAATGAGACTAGGGGTTCCGTAAATATGGCCGTTCAAAATATTTTTTTCCAGATAGTTTCGGAACTACTGATCGGATTGGAATGAAATTATGCATCTAGCTGAGGAATAATGTATTCAAAGTACGTGCAAAATTTTGTCCAGACCGCATCACCAAGACCATAGATACCGTAGACAATTCTAGCGAATTATCGAAAAAAAAATTGGTCACCTAAAGCACTGACATGAAGTTTGGAGTTTGGCCTAAGCGGAATTTTTGTGACAGCTGTCGAAAATTCCTTCAATTGATTTCTAAAACTGGAAAATGCGGATCTACCTACAAGGTGCATGTACGAGCGCTCAAAAGCTCCTGCCTTCACGGCAGTGCTCTTCTAAATTTTTTAAAGATTCTTTACATTTTTTCTATGGTTATAGTTTCAACCTCATTTTGTCATTCTTCAAGTCGACGATGAGGTTCATACAATATGAATGATGCTATCGAGGTACACAAATACCCTGAGGCCACTCTCTCCATGATAGAGGCTTAACAAGCCATTCTGAACCAACTGCGTTATGCCAATTACGAAAAAATGGCATTCAAGAGGAACACCAATCTGGCAACCCTTCCACCATCCGCACCAGTACTCCACCAACATTGTTACCAGGCGCACCACCAGGTGCAACAGTAATTTGTGTCAATGGGGGATCCACAGGTCTGAGGTCGCGCGAGATCAGTAGTTATATTCAGCAGTAACAACTACTATGCTTCCAGCACCACCCTAGCTCTTGAAGTTCATAACATGCAAGTGCACCAAAATCTGCCCGCGCTATTGCGGTTACAAGAAGCCAAGTCTATTCTGCCTTGACGTGTGCTGCAACTGCCAAGGCGCTTGTCCTTCAGGACTCAGTCGACTCTGTTGATCCAGAAGTGGAGGCATTGAGTCAATTGACTGCGTGTCGTTCGTTCTTCCAACTAAGGTCACCTCAAAAGAACCAGTGCCTCCTAAGGAAATAAGAGGCTAACAGAAATTTACAGGTACGTTCTTACCATGTACTAGCAAATTAGTTCATTACTTGTTTCATCAAACTGCATCATCACTTGTCAGCAGTCACAGAACTAGGGAGTAATCAGGGAAAAGCGTAAACATTTCTTAGGAGAACTAGGCCCCAGATTGGTTTTGGCCTACCTGTTCGTCTATACAACTTTCCTCAGAATTTGTTAATACCTGACACCTCTTATGTGTCTTGAAATCATTAATAATGACGTATGAAAATCATTCAGTACTGTTATATGGCTTCCTCGTCCTTTTCCAGCAGAGACGTGATAGCGAAGGAGATCCTGCACTCCATGGACGTCCCTACAACCCCTCTAAAATTATTAAATTGCAATAAAACCAAAACAAGCAACAAGACCGTAAACACGGTTTTGTTGCTTGTTTTGGTTTTGTCAGGGGAGCCAAGGAATCTTTACATGGACCATCATGGACTGCATTCAGTTGCTCCTTCGGCCGACAGGTGGCGTGAGTAGAAAAATAATCTCTGACCTTCATCGCGTTAGGTTGTTTGGGTAGCTGTCTGCTACATCGAGTTCATGTCAGAACCACAGACAAGAGGAAATACCTCTTGCAAAGAAGCCAATGGACGAATAGCAAAAAACCATGCAAAAGAGAGGAGGATCTCTCTAAATAATCAATAGAAGAAGAAAGGAAAAATTATATTAAAGGCGAAGGAAGTAAATTCCAGTCCTTTTCAAAAACCAGGACCTATGATGATGATGATGACATCGAGTTTATCCTGTGCTGATCTGTACTGACGAGCCGTAAAACGGCGAAACCGATCTGCAGATGCAGAGGATAAATTTCGATGTTTCATGGGGTTACATGTATTGATTTGTTGGCTTGCTTTTATTAGTCTATCTAATACATATTTTCTTGTCTCATTTTGAAATTAGAATTACCCATGTCAATATCATGAGTTTATTAGCCCCCATTTTCCTTGCTGATAACGTACAGGACAACCCCTACTTTGGTAGGTCATTTTTGACATACCTGGTGAGCTGACCCAAAAGAGATTTCTTCACAATGGATTCAAACTGACATATATCCATGCATACTTTGCAGTTAATGAATGAACAGAATAGATTTTTTTGGGGATTCGTAGCATTTCATTTTCACGATTCCTCTGGCTGATTCGCTCATAACTCATTTTGGATCACCGAATATATCTTACGTATGGATTCGCCAATTTTCAAAGTTGAGGGGGGAAATTTGAACAAAATGAGATGCTCTACATCTTATCAAATTAGGTATTTCATGGTTGAAAAAGCTGTAAACATGAAAGAGCCATATCGACTGAAATTTTATTTCAACTAATAAAAGTAAACAGCGAACTTGCTGAAATTCGGAAAAAACAATATATTTTGAACCTGTGTGATCTCGTTTGTAATTGAAATCATTGATATTGCACAGATATGGACATCTATTTTCTGGATGCGTTTTGTTGTTACGTCGTGGATGGAGGCCAATGACACTGGGAGCAAGTCAAAAATGTCCAATTTTGAAACACCGGGTTAAGATTCTTCGGTTGTTAAATCACTGTAAAAATCAGGAAATGATTTTTCTGAATTGAGGTTGTTTAATTGAACTGGGCAGTATTCGCATTCCTCCATAATGCTAAAAATACATTGTTGCCTTTCAACAGAAAACTACACGCCCTCATATAATTGAACAATTTTCCACGCCTTCCCTAACTTTCTTCAGCTGTACATCCGACAATGAACAGGACATTGGTAATGTAATCATTCCATGATTTATCAACACCTCGTCAATGCCACAAAGCTTCCGTGAAAATTGTGCGTTTCAGATAAAAATCTTATCCGAAAAAGAATACAAACGATGAACGGCATATGGCAGACCAAATAGGTTTTCTATTAGGCATCCCCGAAACCAGAAAAAAGGATTTCGAGTCACTCTGAGGCAGAAATAACCCATAGATGCCTTTCTCGACCGACAAGAACGATTCTTGTTTGGGTAAGGTGTTAAAATTTCTTCAGAAATACATTTTTTGTGATATCCTGAAAGCGAAAACATACGTTCAGTCGACCAACTGGTCCTCCGAGTTGGATAACTCCCAAGTCTTCGAGGGTTAGCGCTGGGCGACCCGTAGTATCCCAGGTAGATTCCTTTCATACTTTTTTAAATTTATTTAGAGAAGGAGCCCCTTTTGTGCGAATCGAAGAGATTTATATCAATACTATATTAAGAAATAGATGTTCGCGTTTTGTATGAAATTCTCCTGCTTTTTTACCTTTTTGTTTGACGGTCAAATCGATGAAAGAGCATAATAAACCATCTTTGGGTTTCGAATTTTAATTCGGAGTTCTTTATTGTGTATGGGTTGTTGTTTTGCTCCTTTTCTGTTGGTTGTCGACGGAGCTTCTCCACCTGGTCGCTTCTGAAGCATATCTTGAATTGTGATCGGTCAAGGGTTAAAGCTGTGGTTCACCTTCTTATATTCGAAGTTGTATTTTGCGAAATTCGATATTTTTATCGAAAACAATTGTAACATATATCGATTTCGTATTGTATACAGGGCGCTTCAAGTAATGTGGTATGTTAGCAGCTCGAAGAGAACTTTACTATTTTTTATTTTTTAGGGTTCCGTAACCGAAATAGCAAAAACTGAACTCTTAAGGTGCGTACAGACATGCTCCGAATACACTACCGAACCGAGTCACGTACCCTAGTGTGGACGAAGGGTTGCAACCGCGTGTCGCACCTCTACGCGATCACGTTGTAACATGATGGCGTTCCGTTCGTTGTCGGTAAAGGGCTATCGCATCAAAGGAAACACACGCACATGTACAGTGCGAAGTTCAGAGCGGTGTTATTTTCTCAACACACCCTGCAACATCGTCGCGATTTTTTGTTGACCGCGTCGGTCTACGCGACGCTGTTCGCGGCGGTATTCGGAGCATGTCTGTACCCACCTTTATAGTTTCACTAGTAGACCCGGCCACGCGTTGCTGTAGCTAAAGTATACGTTGGATTATTATTAACCGTAACCTAACCTCAACCTAACCCAACCCTTAACCTTACCAGGTAGAAGTTTGGACTGATAGTATCAGTCCAAATTCCTGCGAAACCTCTACTTCATATGATCATGGACGAAAATACATCAGAACCAAAATTACCCTTACCCTTACCATAACCCTTACCCTTATCCTCGGCCTTGTTCATGAGTCTCAAATGAATTTTCATATTCGTAGGTAGGTATATGTTATGATCAATGTGTGAGATGTTCGATATAGAAAAAAAATACCTTGAAAGTTGGATTGAAACCTCCTCCCTCAATAATGTTTGAACCAAATGATGTCATTTGGTAATGCTTGATATTCTACAAAGAATGTTTAGATAGTTCTCGTCCTGAGAGTAATGAATTCAAAGGTTCGGGTGGCGTTGTCAGTGGTTGCAATTTGATTTTCCATTCAAACAACATAATCCTGGGGGTTCGTTTCGATATCTCAGAGCATTGCAGTAGTTCCAAAAGACACCAATATATTGCTAGCATAATCGACAATGGGATCATATCTAAATTGCATTATATATTTTGTTGTATCTTGCCTGAGATCGATAATATCGATTCCTCCTGAGCTGGGGCAGATCTTGATGGAGAACCTCTCATTCTGTTGGCTCATTGTCTCGATCATTACGAACTCGCCCACAACACAACGATAAAAATATATCAAACACAGTGATAAACTTCACTCACACAAGTTTCGAAATCCTCATGAAATATAAGTACATAATCTATGATTGTTCGCTTGGTCGGAGGAAAAAAGAAAACCTTTTTTTTTCGTACAGTTCTTTCGGGAATATTTCGTTGTATAAAGTTTGTCGTGATAATAATGAACACAACTAAAAAAGAATTATCGAATTTGGTGCAGTCGTTTGAACGTGATGATTGTACATACATAAACCATAGATCCTTTTTGAGCAGTCGTACTACTTACACGAGAGCTATATCATTTCGTCACGATGTCTGTATTTATCGAATTTTGAGCCGAAAATAGTCTCAAACGACTATGTTCGACTCACTGATGACGAATCCGTCGGAAAATTCGAGTCTTTCCGTCCGTCCGGTCGTCCGTCCGTATACACGATAACTCTCGAATGGAATGTCCTAGAAACTTCAAATTTTCAGGGTAGGTTCGAATCTCGAATACCGCGGTTAAGTTCGTTATTGGGCGAAATTCGCCGAGGGTTCCGTAAATATGGCCGCTCGAAATTTTGTTTTCCTGATTACTTCGAAACTACAGATTCGATCGAGATGAAATTTTGCAATCAAATGGAAAATGAGGTGTTCAAGCTACATGCAAATATAATAATTCCGAAACTTCGGATTCGATCGAGATGAAATTTTGCGATCTAATCGAGAATGATATGATAAAGCAATATTTGTCCAGCTCGCATCACCAGAACCATAGCAACCATAGAATGTTGTAACTTTTGAACAGAAACGCCTAGGGACTTGAAAAAATTTCCAGGATAGGTGTGCATCTTCATTGTCGTAATCAATTTCATCTATTAATGAATATGTTCCCGTAAATATAGTCGTTTGAAATTTAGTTTTCTTGATAATTTCAAAACAACAGATTCGATCGTGACGAAATTTTGTATACTAATGGAGAATGATATATTCAAGCTACATTTCTCTAGATCGCATGACCAGAACCATAAAAACCATAGAAGATCATAACTTTCGAATGGAAAGGCCTAGGGACTTGAAATTTTCAAGATACGTGTAGATCTGAAATACGGCGTTCACGTTTATCAATGAGCAGAATTATACTAGGGGTTCCGTAAATACAGTCGTTTGAAATTTTGTTTTCTCGATAATTTCGAAACTACGGATTCGATCGAGATAAAATTTTTATTTTAAACGAGAATGATATAATAAAGCACCATTTTGTCCAGATCGCATGACCAGAATCATAGAAACCATAGAAAATTATAACTTCCGAAGGGAAAGGCCTAGGAACTTGAAATTTTCAGGGTGGGTTTGGATCGCGAATTTCACGGTCACGATCATCATTGAGCAAAATTAGACTAGGGGTTCCGTAAATATGGCCGTTCAAAATATTTTTTTCCTGGTAATTTATAAACTACTGATTTGATTGGAATGAAATTTTGCACCTAGCTGAGGAATGATTTATTCAAACTACGAGCGAGATTTTGTCCAGATCGCATCACCAAGACCATA
Source organism: Aphidecta obliterata (assembly GCA_963966015.1). Lineage (NCBI taxonomy): Eukaryota > Metazoa > Arthropoda > Insecta > Coleoptera > Coccinellidae > Aphidecta > Aphidecta obliterata. Next base: position 20,209,698 of record OZ014434.1, on the reverse strand, counting down.
GATACCGTAGAAAATTCTAGCGAATTATCGAAAAAATATTGGTCAGCTGAAGCACTGACAAAGTCTGGAGTTTCGTCCAAGTTTAAGAATTTTTTTGACAGCTTTCGAAAATTCCTTCAATTGATTTCTTAAACTGGAAAATGCGAATCTACCTACAAGGTGGATGTACGAGCGCTCAAAAGCTCCTGACTTCACGGCAGTGCTTTTCGTAATTTTTTTTCAATATAGATAGATATTCGTCCGTCTGTTCGTATGTCATAGCCATCTTCAGAGGCTGTTGGCCTTATATATCTACATAGATGAAAGTTGGAAGGCAGTTGTGTTCTATAAACCGCTATAGAATCACAGTAAAATACCAGAAAAAATAAGGAAGGCGGTCGGTTACATGTAACTAAAGGATGAAAAAAAAAATGTCAGTGCAGATGATCATGTGGGGTATTGTCTTTACATACACTCATAGCGGTAGTTTTTAGTTAAGTCAATAGTTAATGAGATATGAGCTTCCGAAGTCTTCGGAAACTTTTCGACTAGTGGGTTGGAAATTCTAGCATAATTGAGCTGTTATGCTGTTATCGATAACCGCCACTTCTTTCGATGCTTCATCTTTTTATTACGACTCCCTTATGGATCTTAACCTCCAATAACCTTCTAGTTTTCACACGCACGATTTCTAGGCATTTCAAGGCATCAGAAATTTGGTAAGGTTGGTAATTGATAAGTGGATTGGATACACTGTTTCTTATTTTTTTGGTTCGATTGGTGATCGAATGGTTGGAATAATGAGGCTGTTTAGCCCAGTCAATGAACTCCCGAAAGGAGAGTGTAGAGATCATCGCGAAAGGCAGAATTTTTTGTCGTGAATATATTTAAAGGTGAATATTGAAAGTAGTGGAGGTGGTTTACAAAGATCCCATATTTCAGTTTTTTCATCATATCTTCCAAACCGCAAACAGTAAAACTCACTGCATGAAAAATGTATGCTTCTGAAATCCCCTCCAAGAGATCCCCTATTATTCAATTTTGAGCGCCCGTTCTACTTACACGAGGGCTATATCATTTCGTCACGATATCTGTATTTTTCGAATTTTCAGCCGAAAATGGTCTCAATCGATAAGATTCGACTCACTGATGACGAATCCATCGAAAAATTCGAGTTTGTCAGTCCGTCCGCCCGAAACTTGAAATTTTCAGAGTAGGTTGATATCTCGAATGCCGCGGTTTAGTTCTTTAATGGGTAAAATTCGACGAGGGGTTCCGTAAATATGGTCGTTTGAAATTTTGTTCTCCTGATAAATTCGAAACTACTCGCGATTTTACACCCAGAGGGAGAATGATGTGTTCAAGCTACATGTACAATTTTGTCTAGATCGCATGACCAGAACCATTAGAAACCATAGAAAATTATAACTTTCGAACGGATAGGCCTAACGACTTGAAATTTTCAGGGTAGGTTTAGATCTCGAATGTCGCGGTCACGTTCATTAAGGAGAACAATTAGACTAGAGGTTCCGTAAATATGGTCGTTTGAAATTTAGTTTTTTTGATGATATCAAAACAACGGATTAAATCGTGACGAAATTTTGTATTTTAATGGAGAATGATATATTCGAGCTAAATTTTTTCCAGATCGGATGACAAGAACCATAGAAACCATAGAAAATTAAAACATTCGAACGAAAAGGCCTAGGGACTTGAAATTTTCAGGATATATGTGTATCTCGAAATGTCGCGATCACGATCATCAATGAGCTAAATAAGACTGTGTGTTCCGTAAATGTGGTCGTTCAAAAATTTTTTTCTTGATAATTTCGAAACAACTGATTGGATTGAAATGGAGTTCTGCTCATTAATGGAGAATGATGTATTCAAACTACGTGGGAAATTTTTTCCAGATCACATCACCAAGACTATAGATAATTTCAAGCGAATTATCGAAAACAAAATTGGTCACCCAAAGCACTGACGTGAAGTGTGGAGTTTTGCTCTAGTTTGAAATTAATTTTGATAGCCGTCGAAAATTTTTTCAAATGGTTTCTAAAACTGGAAAATGCGAATCTACAGACAAGGTGCATGAACGAGCGCTCGAAAGCTCCTGACTTCAAGGCGGTGCTTTTTATATTATATTTTACTCTCAAAATCAGTTCAATTCCGTTTTTTTGACAAACATTCCTTTTCAGAACCTCGGCCTTTCACTTTTCTGCCATACCCATGAGTGAAGAAGTGGCACAGCATTAAATTTTTCTCACAATGACTTTTGTATCATAAACTGGACCAAACTTATCAGATTCACTTTTAATTTTTTATGAAAACCACCTATGCGACATTATGGTTTCTAATTAAGAGTTATCGTTAATGATACAGAATTGAATTGAAACTCATTATAAGGAAAATTCAACAAAAAAAAAGTCAAAACAACTTTAAAAAGCACTGCCGTGAAGTCAGGAGTTTTTGAGCGCTCGTTCATCCACCTTGTAGGTAGATTCGCATTTTCCAGTTTCAGAAACCAAAATTTTTGACGATTTTTATGGTAAGTCGCTAGATTTTTCTACGGTATCTATGGTCTTGGTAATGCGATCTGGACAAACTTTCCCACGTAGTTTGAATACATTATTCTTCATCTATGTGCAAAATTTCAGAATTCATATCAATCCAATTAGTAGTTTCGAAGTTATCAAGAAAAAAATAATTTGAACAACCATATCTACGAAACGCGTAGTCTAATTTCATCATCGATGAACGGGGCCGCGAAATTCGCGATCCGAATCTACCCTAAAAATTTCAAGTCCCTAGGCTTTTCCATTCTAAAGTTATAATTTTCTAAGGTTTCCATGGTTTCTATAGTTGTGGACATGTGATCTAGGCAAATTTTCGCTTGTAGCTTGAACACTTCATTATCCATCTGAGTGCAAAATTTCACCTCCATCTAATCAGAAGTTTTGAAGTAATCAATGAGTCGGTTGAGACCATTTTCAGCTCAAAATTCGGAAAATACAGACATCGTGACGAAATGATATAGCCCTCGTGTAAGTAGAACGACACTCAAAAATGTCATGGGGTGACACTCAAACCGAATTGAGCGGTAGAATTCACTGGCTTAAAAACTGTTCGAGTAAAACTTAACCAAGAAATAGTGAGCATATAAACCGACTTGGTGAAATGGGAGAGGTGCAAACAGCTGTTGCAAATGCAATATTGAAACATCAAAATTTGTCAACCCTGATGCATAGATTATAACCTCCCACTCGACCGAGATCCGCGGATGAAAATCTCCGAATGCCCGGTCGAAATTCCTCCTTTCAAACTGCCGAATTCCCCCTGCAGTTTTTTCTACCATTTTCGGGATATCAGGTAATGCGCATTCCATACTGAAAAATAAACGGGCGATGCGTCCCTGTCGGAATACTAAGGAGGTTGACGTGGTTTTTCGCGAAAAAGTCGACGTTGAGAACCGGTTAATTAGTCATTTAAATAAAATGTCAATTTTGAAGAGCGCAGACCATTATTCTCGACAAAAACGCACTCTCTCGCGAACGGCATTGTGTGCATGCAAGTTTTGAATTTAAAGAACGACGGCGATGGGTCGGTGACGGTCCTTGGCGAGTTTGGTGGGAGAAGGCTTGAGAGGTCCCAAGGAAAGGGATTTAGAAAATTTTTCAAACAGTCGGTGAAATCCACTTGTCTCGTTCAACACATTCAAACAAAAGATGGTTATTAAATTATTTACGGCAGGACATAGGTGGAAGGTGAAATGAATTTGAAATTATCCTCACAAGTTTCTATATCGGCCAAACTGGTAGAACCTTTCAGGAAAGAATTGAGGAATATAGAAGTTCTTTTGTCAACGTAAAAACCAATTCAAATTTTGCAGAACACTTATTGACCGAAAAGCATTGCTTTACTCATGATTGCGATTTTTTGCATATTTAAAGTAAAGGTATAAAATATAAAACTCAATCTTTTGGAAAGCATGGAAATCAATTAAAAAAAGGTTCACCTAATTTGCTCGATGACCAGATATAGTTAAACAATTCTCCTTTATTGAATTTGTTGAACTGTTATGACATGTTAACGAGAAACTAATAATACAGGGATTAGGAATATAAGGTCGCAGGTAACGTACCTTATCTATTTCCCCCTCCGCTTTCAGGAATTGTGTATATATTCCGAGCAGGTGCAAGAATAAATTTAGTATATATTATCACCTGGAGAAAAAATTGTCGAAAGAGTCATTACAAAAAGACTCAATGAAGAAACAGAAGCAGTAAGTCCAATACCACCCGAACAATTTGGATTCAGAAGAAATCATTCCACAGAACTTCAACTGTTAAGGATCACTGAATATGTCACTGAAGGATTTCAGAATAAACAAGCCACAGGATTAGTGCTATTAGACGTCGAGAGAGCCTTCGACCGAGTTTGGCACGAAGGACTTGCCTACAAGATGATGATGGCAGGCTACACCACCAAAACCTGCAAAGTAATAAGAAACTACCTGAGGAACCGGAATTTGTATGTCAAAATAGACGACACATTTTCTACCACCAGACAAGTAGAAGCAGGAGTGCCCCAAGGATCAGTTCTAGGACCTCTGCTCTACAACATATATATCTACGATATTCCTAAGAACCCAAGGAATCTGCTAGCCCTTTATGCAGACGACACGGGAATAGCCTTCAGACATCGACGACCAGATGTCATACACAGAAGACTGCAAGAAGCACTATAAGATTTAGAAGAATGGTTCATTGAATGGAAAATTCAAATAAATAGCAAAAAGAGCCAAGCTATTCCACTACAGAAGCGGAGACTTGAAATTAATTCCAACCTACAGATAGATGGAGAAGAGATAAAATGGGAAAATGAAGCCAAATATCTACGAGTAAAACTAGATAAAGGGCTTACAATACATATAAAATATGCAGTGGATAAAACAAACTCAGCAATGAGTTGACTTTACCCACTGCTAGGAAGAAGAAGCCAAATTAACCAAAGCACGAAGCTACGAATGATCAAGTCAATTGCAAGACCCCAACTAACATATGGCTCGGCGGCATGGGGCAATGCAGCCAATAGCCATATAAAGAAGATTCAAGCAACAGAGAATAAACTGCTCAGAGCAGCAATGAATATGCCGTGGTTCGTAAGAAACCAACAAATCCACAGAGACTTAGAATGGGAAACTGTCACAGATTTCCTGAAAAAGAAGGCCGAGAAGATATTTGAAAAAGCAATTCAACACCCAAATGATGAGCTAAGAAGACTTGTTGACTACAACCCCGCAGAAGATGTGGTTAGGATACCCACCTATCACAAAAGACCCAGAGATCAACTACGTAGAAACAGAAATTGAGTAATCTCAATTTAAATTATCCAGAAGAAGAGACTCCTATGAAATTCAAATTCATAAGTAACACAATTATCACACGACAAAGATCATGATAGAGATACGAACAAGAAGAGTCAAAAGGTTAATAGGTAATAAATGCCCGGAATCTTAAACAGCAGGTTAGGTTTAGATAGAGTAGGTCGTGCTCACACTGTTCTATCTATTGGAGATAGTTCGTCCATCAGGATTCCCCCTGACTAAAAAAAATGGATGGACAGAAAAAAGTTGAAAAGCACTGACGTGAAGTTTTTTTTTGTTTTAGCGCTCTTGTTCGAATTCTTCGCCAGAGCGGTCACCCATCGAGGTACCTACTTCGAAATGATCTGAAATATAGGAAAATGCTTCGAAATTATCGAAAGGAGACGTATTCTACCATATTCAACCAGTTTCCACCTCTATATTGAGGTGTCAGAAGATTTTGAAGAGTTTCACCTAAAATTCTGTGAAAAAACCAGCCGTCAGTATGACAATTAATGCCATTTTATTTCCATAAAATACAGGAGATGTAATCTCTAAATAATTATTCCTCAACACCAGATCAGAAAAACTCAATTTTGTTTTCTCGCGGAACAGGTGTGGAGCTTGATTTTTATGAAACTCATTTTATCGATGCTTTATCTAGACATACAAAATTTCAGCAGGATGTAGCGAACAGTTTTTTTCTAATCCCCACGAAATTTCGAATGAACCTTCCAGTTTGATTGAAGCGGTATTCTTTATTTTAACTATTGAAAAAAAACAGATGGCCATATCCACGAAAACCTTTGGAGACTTAAGAACCTAACTGGCACATTCAGTGCCCGAACGTACCCTGAAAATATCAAAACTCCAGGTATCTTTTCTAGTGTTTTCGGCCGGACGGACATACGGATAGAATTGAATTTGATCACAAATTCTTCATCTGTGAATCCAAGCTAATCGTTCGAGACTGCAGTGGATGCTAGGAGCAGGGCACTCGATGCTGAAATTCCAATGCATCTGGTTTACTTGGACTTTTCTTAGGTTTTCGACTGTGTTCCTCATAGACCTCTGCTTATAAAATGGGAACACTTCGGAATGCGTGGCCGCTTGCAGGCATGGCCTACCACGCCCTATCCACCTATTCGGAAACACATTATTCAAATAGAACATTTCTTCGATAATGAGGAGAAGCTCAACAACATCTTCGAGTAGTTCAGGCAAATTGTTTCGAAGAAAATGTTAGTTATTTTCAACTGTCAATTATGTCGGCTGAAAGAAGGGTCCAATAAGCATACAACAGACGACCCCAATCGAATTATTCAAGGAAAGTATTTTCCAAAAATCTGTTCTTTGTACAGCGTTGGTGTTTTTGGTTGAACCATTAATTTGGTTAATCAGGTACTATACTAAACCGCGAATAAAGCCAAATGCTTATCGAATGCATCAATTTGCTATGGCTAGGATTATACCAAATTCACCTTCTGTCCAAGGTGTTCTGGCGCTCTGGCGTTCTGGCGACGATCGGTTGTTTTCCATTCGCGACACAAAGTGGTAGGTGCCTGCGCTGAAATAGCGTCCTTTAGCCTTGATCGATACCCACAATTTATTAACCGCCCTCTCACACTGCATCACAATAATATTATATAATTCCGCTTCAACCGATTATTTCTGATCATACCTAATCACTGATTTCCAACCAGTAAGTAACAAGTTCTTCAATGATTATACACATCGCCAAAATTGAAAAACTCCAGAGAATTGGAGTACAGGATTTTCACTACTTCAAAAACAAGCAAGTGTCTGATGCCATACGCCGCCTCTGCGGCAATACCCATTTCGCGGCTGAAAGAGGACCGAAAGAAACGCCCCGCAAAAAAAGAACAAAAACGAACACAAAAGCATATTTCAATAACCTGCGGACTCGTTCATAAAACCATTTCTATATCGTCGAAAATGAAAAGGGTCAGCCAGGACGATGGTCGACGAAGAAACAATCGAAGGAGGTAAATAAATAGAAGATCCAGCGGCATACTCGGGCCGGGGAAATGATCGTTTGGACCGCGTCTCGTACGTTATCTGGGACTGGCACATTTGGTCTCAGGAGATAATCTCTTGATCCCCAAATAATGACCTTCGCTCCTCAGAATGAGTATAGCGTATAGACAATAAGCTTTTGGGCGATTTGCGATGGGTGCGGAGTTTGATTGAAGTATTATTATAGTCAATTAAGATAATTCACGCTCAAAAAAAGATGATGATAATGATGAGGAGGAACATGAAGAGTAGTAGAGGATGGGTTGGTTTCGATGTTCGATAACTTAGGGGTTACCCTGTTCAACAAGGTCATTCCTCTGAGGGTCCTTTTCATTACATTGCGATCAGGCTGACCTCTGAGATTATCCTCCTAATGCGCAAAACTCGGATATGACATTTTTAACCCCAATGAAAAGTTATTTGTATTATTACCATCATCCAGTATGTTCACTAACGTCCCCATAATGATGAAACACTGGTGATAATCATAGATTCCCCATAGATTCCATGCTCTCAAAAATATTCTCATTGATTATACATGCTAATAAGAAACTCTTCACCATATGTATAATCACAACCTATTTCCTGGTATAGGAAGCAATTTACCAACAAGAATCTTATTGCTTATTTTTCTTTGCTTAATTGCGAATTAATAGTTGAGATTATTTTCTGCTGATGCTTAATTAAGCTGTTCACCCGTGAAGAATTCCCAATTTCTGCAAAAGATACGCGTGCCACACATCAACCGAGGTAATCACTTCAACTGAACTGAGTCGATTCACCTAGCGCATATAATCGTACGTTCAGGAATCAGTAGGGTAACCACAAGCGATCGACAGTACTGTCGTGTTGGATACTCGACTACTCGACAGTAGCCCCTTCTCTTCTCTGCCTGAAGGAGATATAATTGTGATCAAGCTTTCTCAATAATTGTGAACTTCTATGGAGTGCTCTCTTCGCCTTGATGAAGACGAAGCTAGGCTAGTATCTTAAGGTGACATATGACATTCTCCAGACACTAGAATCAATCATCACTACCCTGTCTTCAAATATATCCTAAATGAAGAGAGAAACCCCACCCATTCCCCTCAGATGAGTTACTGCATTGAAAGACCGAACGCTCAGGATGCTTAGGGCCACAGAAATGGATTTCTGGAGGAGGGCGGCTGGAAGATCCAGGTTGGATAGAGTAACGAATACCCGAATAAAAGAAATAATGGGAGTGCAACAATGTCGTTGACGACCTAAGAACAAAACAACTCATATGGTTTGGGCACGTACAGAGGATGTCAGATGAGAGGCTAACCAAGAAGACCATACAGTGGACCCCACAAGGAAGAAGAAGACGAGGTCGACCTCGAAAAAGCTGGAGGGAAGGCATAGATAGCGAGATCAGAGAACGAGGACTATCAGATAATTTGTGGGCGGATAGAGACGAGTGGAGATTAGGAACCGGAAGACGGCGTAGAACGTTATAGACCGATTAATATATATATATATATAATATATACATTTCAGATCTCCCGGTTTCAGTTTTACTCTTTCATTCGCAATATGCTGAAGACATCGACGTTTTTTAGGGTGCTCAAGGTTTTCCTGATGTACCTATATCATAATGACCTGATCCAAGTAAATCAGTTGTGTCGACAATGACTTCTCAGTCCCTAAACGTGTGGTGTTGTTCTTCTTGGGAAATGCAATCCGGATTATCAGAATCTCATTGACGGAAGGGGAGTTGAGTCATGTACAAAACATAATGACCTCGGCGTGATTATTACAGAGGATCTGTCATGGTTTACTCAAGTGAGCAATATATCACCAAAGGTTAGTTAGACCCCGAAGAGCCTTCTCTGGGTACTCGACAAGCAACTATATGTCACCTACAGAGACCAATCGTGGAAAACGCCGGTTCTGCAATGGTTCCCTCGCCTGCTCTCTGATCCACAGCGTTTGAAAGGAAAATAACGCTCCGCGACCAAGATTCCTTTCGGGAGAGTTCAGTCAACACCTACTAGAAATTAGTAGTTTCCACGACTATAGAGTTTATGGCAAATAATCACATTTTCCATAATTTTATTGGTGACAACCTCGGCGGCATCTCAACGATGAATGTCAATCAACTTCGTGGTCACCAAGGAGGTGTTTACAACTCTTGCAAGACAATCTTACCTTATCAACTCGGTATTTATCGAATGGAAGTCTTTACAGGAAGGTGCAGTGGCTGCCGAAAGTTTGATCTCGTTCAAAAACAGATCCATTTAGCATTCATTGTTTTGTTCAACCCTTTAGTGTCATTGAGCACTCGTTCTACTTACACGAGGGCTATATCATTTCGTCACGATGTCTGTATTTTTCGAATTTTGAGCCAAAAATAGTCTCGATCGACAAGGTTCGACTCACTGATGAAGAATCCGTCGAAAAATTCGAGTCTGTCCGTCCGTCCGTATACACGATAACTCTCAAACGGAACGAACTAGAGAGTTGACATTTTCAGTCTAAGTTTCAATCTCGAATGCCGTGGTTAAGTTTGTTTTTGGGCAAAGTAGGGGTTTCGTTAATTTGGGCGTTCGAATTTTTTTTCTCCTGATTACTTTGAAACTACTTATTCAATCGAGGTGAAATTTCGCACTTACATGGTGAATGGCGTGTTCAAGGTACATGCAAAATTTGTCTAGATCGCATGATCAGAACCATAGAGACCATAGAAAATTATAACTTTTCTTGCATGTCGCGGTCTTGTTTATCAATGAGCAAAATTAGACTAGGGATTCCGTAAATATGGTCGTTTGACATTTACTTAGTTATTTTGAAATTTTTTGACAGCTGTCGAAAATGTATTCAGTTGGTTTCTGAAACTGGAAAATGCCTTTGTACGATATTCATATGATAATAGGATGACGGGCCTCATTTCAGTGTCTGTTTGGATAGCATTAAATATAGAATAACTAACATAGCTTAATGGCCATTTTGGAAGATACCTTAATAGCTAAGGAAGAAATAAATACAACCGCAGATGACCAGAAGACCCAAAGGAGTGAGCTCATGGAATTTCCTATACGAAGTCCATGTCAGAAAAGCTTAGAAAGATAGAACGCAAATGCAGTAAATGGCATTCAAATTCTCCAATAACTAAATATCGGCCCTCGCGAAAGTTGAAGAGAAAAAAGAAAAACAATTTAGAAAGAACTGTGAATACTCAATACCTTATTAAAGTGATTAAAAATACAAAGGACGCACCAAACGTTTCCTAGAAGACAAAGTTAAATGAGACCAAACCACCACAAAAAGCACTCTTGTAATGTAGACCAGACAATGAACTGGGGGAAAACTGATAAAAGCAGTTTACATAGGTCCTATCCTATTAGCCTAGAAACGAGAGACATGTGGATGCCAGTTGTCAGGATATCCCTAGAAAGAAATAATAGATAACAACTAGCACAAAGATACTGAACATGAAGCAAATTTCGAATTTTTTTTTTTGTGAAACTGCTGAAAACAGCCCTATTCGATGGAAGACGTAGAAATTCCATAAAAAAATCATGTACTTTAAAGGATCTCGGAAATTTGAAGAAGTAGGAAAACCTGATGGCTCTTTTTCGAGCTCTTTCTTCGAAAAATGAAGAACATTTTTGAGTTATTAGGCAAAAGCTGACGTTTTAAAGATTTCGAAAACTCTTCTGTTATTGAAGCTAGAGATGTAAAACAAAAACCTCTCGAGCTATTGAGTTGAACCTACTGACGTTTAAAAATAGCTTCTTGATTCCGAATTATTACATTCTCAAATATCACCTTGCCTGCGTCGCATTCTTTTTGGATTTATAATTTTTGAGTTTGTGTTGTCAAATGGAAAAAAAACTAATATTCTATGAAAAATTGTGTCCTGAAAACAGACGTTATTTGCATTTGGTACAGTTGGAAAATAATCTTACTTATCCTGGTTGATCTCTTGGAAACGTTTTTGACAAGAAGTGGTACCCCAAGGCCATAATTAGAATATCAACAGAAAAATTTGGTGAAACCAAATTTATTCATTACAGAAGTGCATAGTTTATCCAACCGATCGACCGCTTGATCGAACTGATACGCACGTAGGGACAATTTTGTTCGCGCTTTTTATTGAGCAATACTAGCTCTGTCTAAGCGATTCATCACTGAAATCGCTACAATTTCGTGTTCACCAATTTTTCCCGTCTAATTAGAGATAAACTGAGCTAATTGGATGAAATTTCGTCTTGCATCAACCACTCTGTCCAAAATGAAATTGGGATAAAAAGGATCTAGGAAGAGGTAATATATCCGGGTTCGGTAAAATAAGAAGAAACGTGGGTTTTTTACACCTAACAATATGGAATTTCCGAAAATTTGAAATCTCGTTTCATTTTTTCCTGACTTCATTTCGAAAAGAATGTAAATTGCTCTAACAATTTCAAATTAAATGATATTTTTGGATATCAAATGGAATTTTTTGAATCATTCAATAAAATTTTTTTTGGATATTTTGTAGCTGACTGCAACCAATAGATGTTCTGAAGCGTTCAGAAAAACTTCTGAATGATAAAAAAAAAGTTGAAATATAATATCTTTATAAATTTCAAAATATGGAAATACTGAATTATATCGAATATAGGTATATGAAGAACTCAATTTGATTTTCACATGGCATGGTTAGAAACCTTTAGATGAACATATCTACAGAACCCTTCGGCATTCAGACCTCGAACATACCCTGAAAATTTATCTAGGATTCTTTCAAGATTCATCGTGTTTACCGAAGGAAGAGAATAGAATTCGACCACGAATTCTTCATCTGTGACTCCAACCTAATCGTTTGAGCTGGAAATCCGATAATTACAGTTTTTGGTGGAATGATAACGCTCTTGTTTATAAAAACAAGCGCGCAAAAAGTTATGATGCTGAATATGTTCGGAAATTCAAACTATGAAAAAGAGCTCGGAAACATGCAATCGGTTCTCCTGAATCTCTTATATTCTCCTAGCCCCTTCCACTGTACATAAGGGACACTCTGTACACAAACGTGTATAATTAAATAGTTGTTCAAAAATGATATGGTTCAAAATAACTTGTTTGAGTTAATAACTGATGAAAGTATGTCACCTTCTTCAACTTTTCGACTATACAATACAATATTATTGAAAAATTCAAGGGAGGGACAAGTAAAAACAGTTCCAACACAAATAGGACATACTACGTTCGAAAATGACTAAATATATCTGCGGGAGTTTTTTTCTCAGTTTATTTGTCATAGAGATGTTTTCGATAACAATCTGCGAAAACAAACATCCTAGCGAAGCCAACCAGACGAAACTCCGAAGACCGTACCATTGGCACAAACGGCCGACTAGATGAAAAAGAAGAATGCAGCACAGCCGAAAGCTCGATGCTCTTCTGTCTCGCTCCTTCCCACATATTTATTACCGACTGGGAATTTTATGGTGTAGCATTTTTATTGCTGACGAGTTTTAAAAATTCAAAAAACGACTTAAAATCGCAGACAAAATAAATCATAAAGCCGTCGGAATTTGAAAAATGAACAAAAAATCGACCGGCCGTCTTAAAATTTCGCCAGGCTTTTAATTACATTTTTAAATGAGTTCGCTCTCTGTGGAAATGTTTTAGGGCGCTCTAGCGCGCATTTATATGGGTTTATTAATTTTAATTTGGCGAACGATACGTTTTCAAAACTCTGTTATGGCGGCCTGGCCCGGACGGGGCGCTGACTTACGATGGCAGCTTTGAGAAATTCGAGTTAATTAGCTTTTTTCCAAGTGTCCGAATGTATCGCGGTCTCAGACCATTGTATTTCGGGATTGTTGGTACTCGGCTACCTAAGAATGGGCTCTTTATGCCTATCTGGGAATTCGCCGGACTACTTCTTATTTTTCAAGAATTTTTACCATATCGCCGGTAGTCATCGATTGTCTTTTATAGCTGCAAGAAACGTTGTGAAGGTACATAATGGGTAATTATTTCTCAACAAGTGTTTCTGTTCTTCCCATTTCAATCTCAACTACCACTGATTGATTATCGAGAGCGCGAAGGGATTTTAAACGGGTGTAACATTCTTTAGCAACGTGTTGTGAGCATTTTGGACAAAATATTTCAAATAATCCTATATTCATGCCATTTCACTCACTTACAGAATTATAACAGAAAAATGTTTTATAATGAGAAGATTAGCGAATTCAATGGTGGCTGCAGCAGGAAAGGAAAAGGGGCCCTGTCCCCCCTGATAAGTTTGATGTCACAGAATTTTTATAAGGATCTTATGTAACTTTTCTGATTTGTTTACAAAAAAAAGCTCTGTGAATAATATCAATACAATAAAGAATTTCCCGATGTGTTTTGTAGTTGTGATGTAATGAAAACAGTTCTGTGTAATTTTTGAGGTGAAAACTTCTAGAGTCATCGGTGAACTGTTTTTGGCAGGCGCGAAACTTAAGCGTGGTTTACATTGGTATTTATACTATTAATAGTAGTAGAATTCACTAGCATACTTTTCTTCTGAAATACTCTACTATGCTCATTTTGGTAGACTAACTGTATTCACGCTTGCTAGTAATCTGAGAAGATAGTTCGATAGAAGGACACACTATCCTCTGCTTTAATCAAACTTGCGTAGTAGAGTAGCATAAGATTGTGGAAGTGGGGGTGGGATAGTCGAGACTTGACTGTACTATTCCACGCGTGCTATCCACCCTACTCTTCCCTTGAACTATCTGTAGTACTCTACTGTCACTATCACAACCTGTTTACATTATTCGAGTAGGGGAATAGTACTTTACCACCGAACTCTACTATACTCCGTTTAAGAATTATCGACATCTCGGTTGGCCGTGAAAAATCGAATTCAAGTTGGTAATAGACTATTCTGTAATATTTTGGGTTGCTGAATTCAGGTTGGTATAGGAATAACACTAACATTACCCATAGAAATCTTGCTTTGATGATTTGATCGAAGATATTGGTGAATAAAAATTTGCTCTGAATTTGAGTATTTTTTGTCTTATGCTATTAAAATGGCTGGAATTGACCAGGATACATCGCGCCTAACAAGAGAACGCCAGGCAGTTTGTCGGTGTTACTTCGAGTTTTTCAAAGATTTGGCATATATTTCCGCTAGTGTTTCAGGTAAACTGTTATTCACCGACTCAAAGTGTATTCTGATTAATCAATGTCTCTTAAATTTTCAGATTTCACCAAGCCCTGTCGGTAGAATATTAGCATGTTATTATAGCCTGGAATTAGCAGTGAAAGAAAACCTGTGCGATACGATTATTCCTTCAAAGAGACATTGAATGACTTTGTTTTTGCTAGAATTAAAAACAATGAATATATCAGTTTAGATATCCTTCTCGAACTGGCCAAAGAGCACCTAGATTTCAATTGATCAAAGTCAATATTATATTATATCATAAAAAAAATTGGATACAAATACAAAAAAGTTGATCGAAGAAAAATTCTTACTGATAAACCGAAAAATATAATAAAAATAATACGATATTGTGATAAATACCGAGGATACATGGAACAAAACGTAAAATTCATTTATCTAGATGAAACTTGGGTATTCGAAAACGGTATTCAAATTCGTCAGTGGACACTAGAAAATAACCCAAAAGGTATGCCGAGTATATTCAAGGGTAAAGGCAGAAGGTGCACTATTTTGAATTCTGGAATAATTGATGGATTTTTACCTGGATGTGATCCGATTCTTGACAGTGGTATTAATGATAAGGATTACTATGAATGGTGAATTATTTCATAAATGGGTTATTGAAAAATTGAAACCTTCCCTGCAAAAGGATGCTCGTCAATAGGATTATGTCAGCTTATTCAATAAACACATCCAAATCACTACACTACGTGGAAACAAAGTTTTCAATGATATTTTTATCTTTGCTCTTGTATCATTCATAGATATTTTAAGTTTATTTTTTATACTGTATGGTACCCTGTTCTTTGACTTTCTCAAAGTATTCAACACCGAGCAATTAATAATTCACAAATTGGTTCATATATTGATAGTTCGGTACAAATTTCATGTCAAAATTCTTCATCTACTACATAGATTCTTAATTTTCTTCTTTATACATTATAACGTTTTTTCCAATCCATCCTTTTGGCCCTGTGCTTGCGAAGTAACCAAAAATTTTATTCTGTTGCACCACTAGCTACCTGCTAGAATTCCATTAATTATCCTTCTTGAATCCTGACATAAAATGGTACTCTTATAGTTATATGGTTAGAATTTTGCAAGATTTCCAATACCAATAAATATTGCATGGTCCTGAGTGAAAATAAATATTTATTTGAATGATCTTCAATTTTCCATGGTTGACTTTTATATGAACGATAAGTTCAGATAATTTCATATGAAAGCATTCCACGATATTTTTGCGCTTTCAAACCTGAATTCCCATGTTTGAACTGCAATCGAAATATTCCGGCTTAATTATTCGATAATTCGTATACTCAACACTTTTCTAGGTTATATTTATGTTTTATTTCTATGATGAAATTTAGTAACTTTTTTGTAACCAGAAATAAAGCCTCGACTGGACGTTCATGGCCTGCTTCGATGTCCATAATTCTTAAATGGACTATACTATTAATACCAATGTAAACCACGCTTTATGGACTTGTGTCAACGATGTGCTAATGTGACGTATTGCGCTAGGTTTTTGACATAAGTGACAAGTAGTCGAGTCTCCGAAGGCGACTCGGCAATCTGCAAAATACGATCGCGCAGCAGATTTCGGTTCCACTTCCCATTTTTGCAAGTACTCGAAATAAAAAACACCAATTTTCGCCGCGAATATAAACAAACCTCGAGAGATGTCAAAACATCGTCGAAGCTCCGCCCTGGTCATTTTTATTCACTCCGAAGATAATGCGGTCGAAAATCGTCCCAACAGGATGCAACGATTTTCCAGCCTCATAATAAGTGTTTTATTTTATGAATCTACGGGCTTTGTACCTCAATTAATTCGTATTTATATTTTCTACAGGGCTTACGCAGCTCATCAATATGGTTTGATCAATAAATAAACTATATGAAAAATACTGCTCGCGTTGCCTAAATATTTTAAAACCAAACTAATAATAATGATACGTTTTTTGCAATATCATAAATTCCATGAAAAATTCAATTCAATTACCTAGAAAGAAATAAATTGTATATTGCAAATGGTCTTACATCAGTATAACTGTTATTACTGTGACGCCAAAAAATACTACAGAAATGTAAACATGGCCAAAATTTCATCCATGCTCCACACACCGCGCAAATAAAAGCTATCATGGATTGAGCACACCCTGAGAACAAATTAACATAATATGTAATACAATCACATGCCAGATAGTAAGAAGTCTTAGTGCCCATTCACAATGAACGTAAGCGTAACTCTAACATAAACGTAAAATTTATGTAATTCTTACGGTGTTCACAATGAACGTACCTTGAAACGCATTTTCTACTTACCACATGTCAAAATTGGGTGTACCTATGGTCTAAATCGCAGAATATCTCTGTTTAATGTCTAATATTTAATTTTTCTAGTTTAATCGGTTATCCAACGACTTGTCAAAATTTGTTTGTGCTTAATTATCTTGTATATTTTATAAGCTAGAGAAGTTTGAAGTGAGCATATTGAATCAAAACAATTAAATTTCGGCGAATTTCAGTATGAAATATCACGACTTGTAATTTGTGTGCTGTGCCAATCTACTACGCGCAATTTTTGTACACAAAACTTCAACTCAATTGAATCTCACAGCACTCTTGACCACGAATTTAAATGAACGCTCGTTAGATTCCATTTCTAAGATCATTATGAATTTGGTAATTTTTAACATCACTGTTCAACTTCAAAAACCCTGAAAATATCTCTAGATTTTACCGTAATAACAACGTAAAGTTGAGATGGGTTCAACTTTCCGTTTTGCTTGCACGCGAGCCTCACGTAAACGTAAATATTACGTTTCGTATTGTGGACACCAAGGGCGGTCCTACGGGGGGGGGGGTAACGGGGGTAATTACCCCCCCAGAGCACTGGAAAATTTTATTCAGCAAAAAATGACCAACAAGAAAATAATATAATAATGCAATAAAATTAACAGAAAAAAAAATCAAAACAGAATAATCAGTAAAATAAATGAAAAATTCTGAAGTTTTACTTTCAGTCGTACGTTTTATTTTTGAAGATCATATTGCATAAAATGTATAAGTAGTGAATCTGTTTGATAAGATTGATACCTAAACTGCTCATGTTGTTTCTTGAGGGGGTAATCGATAAAAAATCTCGTCAGGTATAGGTACATCAAGCCTTGGCGATAATTCTGAAAATTTATATTTTGGAAGTCTTAGTGCGGTAATTAATTACCCCAGTACCCCTCCATATCTACGCCCTTGTGTTGTTCAGCCTGAAGAAGAGAACATTTGTTTTTTGAACGATTTTCTGATTAAGAAGGTGTTGGATTCGTAAGAACGTGGCAATTAGAATTGGAAAGTTTGTAAAAAAATGTATAAAAAGTACTGCCGTGAAGTAAGGAGCTTTTGAGCGCTCTTTCATCCACCTTCTAGGTAGATTCGCATTTTCAAGTTTTAGAAACCGAAATTTTTTTAACAGCTGTCAAAAAAATTCAAAACTGAGCAGAACTCCAGACTTACGTCAGTGCTTTAGGTTTCCAATTTTTTTTCAGATTATGCGCTAGAATTTTATAAGGTATCTATGGTTTTGGCAATGCGATCTGGACAAATTTCGCACGTAGTTTGAGTACATTATTGTCTATGTGCAAAATTTCATTCCAATCCATTCAGTATCAAAAAACAAATTTTCTGAATGGCCATATTTACGGAACCCCTAGTTTAATTTTGCTCATCGATAAACATGGCCCCGACATTGGCGATCCAAACCTGAAAATTTCAAGTCCCTAGGCCTTTCCGTTCGGAAGTTATAATTTTTTAAGGTTTTGGTAATGCGATCTGGACAAAATGTAGCTTAAATATATCATTCTCCATTAAAATACAAAATTTCGTCATAATCGAATCCGTAGTTTTGAAATGATCAAGAAACCTAAATTTCAAACGATCATATTTAAGAAACCCCTAGTCTAATTCGGCTCATTGATGAACGTGACCGCGGAATTTGAGATCCAGTCTTATCCTGAAAATTCCAGCTCCCTAGGCCTTTCCATTCGAGAGTTATAATTTTCTATGGTTTTTATAGTTCTTGTTATGCGATCTGGAAAATTGTAGCTTGAATATATAATTCTCCATTGGAATACAAAATTTTGTCGCGATCGAATCCATATTTTTGAAATTATCAAGAAAACTAAATTTCAAACGACCATGACGAAATGATATAGCCCTCGTATAAGTAGAACAAGCACTCAAAAAATAACAACAATAAAAACAACAGCAAAATATTAGTATAAAGAAGTTTACACCGTCAAAATATTCCCGACGGGGGGGTTATGGGTGGGTTTGCACTATCCCGGAAAAAAATTTTGAATTGTTCATCCAATTACCCCCCCAGAAATTCAGCCTAGGACCGCCCTTGGTGGACACATACTTGCTCAAGCCTATATTTCAACCTTACGTTTTACGTTGAAATTGCGTTTGAGTTACGTCTTACGTTCATTGTCAATGGGCACTTAAGATCCACACTATATACTTGAAGGGAGGAACAGCTTCCGATAATTGGACTTGAAAACCTCCGGTTTGCTACTTTTGAGATGGACTAGTAAGCGATTATACATTAGGGACTGGAACGGCTCGACCAAATTCGCGCGCGACGGCGTAGTGTAAAGGTCCCTAATGAATACACATTGAAATAAAAAGAACGTTGAAATAAGGCAGTCCTGGAAACTAATGTTATTAATTTCAATTTTGGACAATTCAATTGTTCAATTCGAGAAGCAGTGACTTCAAGTCATGAGCTTTTGCGCGCTTGTTTCTGTGTACCAAAACGTCCTTCAGTGTGCATTGTCAGTATGACAAATACTATCACTTTATTTTTATGAACTCTGAGAGATGAAATCACCGAATGATATGGAAGATATCAGAAAAATAATTTTTGAGCGCTCGTTCTACTTACACGAGGGCTATATGCTATATCATTTAGTCACGATGTCTGTATTTTTTCGAATTTCAGCCTAAAATGGTCTCAATCGACAAGGTTTGACTTACTGATGATGAATCCCTCGAAAAATTCGAGTCTGTCCGTCCGACCGGCCGGCCGGCCGTATACACGATAACTATCGAACGGAACGACCTAGGACCTTGACATTTTTGACATTTGGGTAGGTTTGAATTATTAATGCCGCGGTTGAGTTTGTTATGGGAAAAATTCGACCAGGGGTTCCGTAAATATAGCCGTTTCAAATTTTTTTCTCCTTACCGACACCTTACTTCGACACTACTAACTCGATAGAGGTGAAATTTTGCACTCAGGTGTAGTATGACCTGTTCAAGCTCCATGCAAAAAAGAGATCGCACCAACAGAACCATAGAAACTATAAAAAATTATAACTTTGTAATGGAAAGGCCCAAAGACGTTTACCAATGAGTAAAATTAGACTAAGGATTCCGTAAATATGTTTTTCCAGATAATTTCGAAACTACCGATTGGATTGGAATGAAATTTTGCACATAGATGAAGAATAATGTATTCAAACTGATTCAAGTCTGGCTGCCCGTCCGTATACACGATAACTCTCGAACGAAACGACCTAGAAACTCGAAAAATTTAGGGTAGGTTCGAATTTCGAATGCCGCGGTTATGTTTGTTATTGGGCAAAATTCGACCAGAGGTTCCGTAAATATGGTCGTTTGAAATTTAGTTTTCTTGATAATTTCAAAACTACGCCGGATTCCAACGTGACGAAATTTTGTATTTTAATTAACAATATTAAGAATATATTCAAGTCGTATTTTTCCATATCGCATAACCAGAACCATTTCAAATTCCAACGAATCATTGAATAAAAAATTACGAAAAGCAATGCCGTGAAGTCAGGAGCTTTTGAGCGCTCGTTCATCCACCTTGTAGGTAAATTCGCATTCTCCAGTTTGAGAAACCAATTGGAAATATTTTGACAGATGTCAAAGAAAATTTTAAACTTAGGCGAAAAACCAGACTTCTCGTCAGTGCTTTAGGTGACCATTTTTTTTTTCGATAACTCGCTAGAATTTTCTACGGTATCTATGGTCTTGGTAATTCGATCTGGACAAAATTTCTCACGTAGTTTGAATACATTATTCTTCATATATGTGCAAAATTTCATTTCAATCTAATAAGTATTTTCGAAATTATCAGGAAAAATATAGTTTGAACGGCTATATTTACGGAACCCCTAGTCTAATTTTGCTCATTGGTGAAAGTAATCGCGAAATTCGCGATCCGAACCTATCCTGAAAATTTCAAGTCCCTAGGCCTTTCCGTTCGAAAGTTATGATTTTCTATGGTTTCTATGGTTCTGATCATGCGATCTGGAAAAAATGTAGCTGTAATATATCATTCTTAATCCAAATACAAAATTTCGTCACGATCAAATCCATAGTTTTGAAATTATCAAGAAAACTGAATTTCAAACGGCGATATTTACGGAACCCCTAGTCTAATTTTGCTGATTGATGAACGTGACCGCGACATTCGAGATCCACACCTATCCTGAAAATTTCAAGTCCCTAGGCCTTTTCATTACAAATTTATAATTTTCTATGGTTTCTATGGTTCTGGTCTTGCGAGCTGGACAAAATTTTGCATGTACCTTGAACACGTAATTCGCCATCTGAGTGCAAAATTGCACTTCGATCGAATCAGTAGTTTCGAAGTAATCAGAAAAACAAAATTTCGAGCGGCCATATTCACGGAACCCCTGGGCGAATTCTGCCCAATAACGAACTCAACCGCGGCATTCGAGATTCGAACCTACCCTGAAAATTTCAAGTTCCTAGAACATTCCGTTCAGATTTATCGTGTATACGGACGGACGAACAGACTCGAATTTTTTGACGGGTTCGTCATCAGTGAGTCGAACATAGTCGTTTGACACCATTTTCGGCTCAAAATTCGAAAAATACAGACATCGTGACGAAATGATATAGCCCTCGTGTAAGTAGTACGAGCGCTCAAAAATACTTCTATTTCTTCTGATTCGGTATAATTGACAAAAAGCTGCAGTAATTTCTTTGACAGCTGTCAAAAGTTTCTTCAATTGGTTTCTAAAACTGGAAAATGCGAATCTACTGCACCTAATGGTGTAGAATTTTACTACTGAGAATTATACTATTCTAGTCCGTACGGCGTGTGTCCAACCTAATTGTTTAAGATCATCATCGGTTCAAAATTCGAAAATTACAGACATCTGCCAAAAATGATAACGCTCTTGTTCATAGACAGCGAAAAAAAAACAAATATTTTTGTGGGCAGTTTCCATGACTGCCCATGTGTTTTTGAGCGCTCGTACAACTTACACGAGGGCTATATCATTTCGTCACGATGTCTGTATTTTTCGAATTTTGAGACGAAAATGGTCTCAATCGACTATGTTCGACTCACTGATGACGAATCCGTCGGAAAATTCGAGTCTGTCCGTCCGTCCGTAAGCACGATAACTCTCGAACGGATCAACCTAGAGACTTGAAATTTTCAGTGTAGGTTCAGATTCCAAATGCCTTGGTTGAGTTCGTTAATGGGCCAAATTCGCCCAGGGGTTCCGTAAATATGGCCGTTCAAAGTTTTGTTCCCCTGATTACTTGAAAACTACAGATTTGATTGAGATGAAATTTTGCACTCAAATGGAGAATGAGTTGTTCAAGCTACATGTGAAATTTTGTCCAGATCGAACGGAAAGGCCTAGGGACTTGAAATTTTCAGGATAGGTGTGGATCTGAAATGTCGCGTTCACGTTTATCAATGAACATAATTATACCAGGGGTTCCGTAAATACGGGCGTTTGAAATTTTGGTTTCTGGATAATTTCGAAACTGCGGATTCGATCGAGATGAAATTTTGTATTTTAATCGAGAATGATATATTGAAACAATATTTTGTCCAGATCACATGATCAGAACCATAGAAACCATAGAAAATTGTGACTTTTGAGCGTAAAGGCCTAGGAACTTGAAATTCTCAGGGTGGGTTTGGATCGCAAATATCGCGATCACGTTCATCTATGAGCAAAATTAGACTAGGGGTTCCGTAAATATGACCGTTCAAAATATTTTTTTGCTGATAGTTCCGAAAATACTGAGCGGATTGGGATGAAATTTTGCACCAAGCTGAGTAATAATGTATTCAAACTACGTGCAACATTTTGTTCAGATCGCACCACCAAGACCATAGATACCGTAGAAAATTTTAGCGAATTATCGAAAAAAAATTGATCAGCTGAAGCACTGACATGAAGTCTGGAGTTTCGCCTAAGTTTCAGAATTTTTTTGACAGCTGTCGAAAATTCCTTCAATTGATTTCTGAAACTGGAAAATGCGAATCTACCTACAAGGTGCATGTACGAGCGCTCAAAAGCTCCTGCCTTCACGGCAGTGCTTTTCGTAATGTTTTATTCAAAACATTTTGTGTTTACCTAATCTCAATTTGTCAATTTTTTATTAACAGTTTGATTTGAATTATTACCCCCGTTAAGCTAGCATTACCTTCTTGAAATTTTCAATTATTTTTCTGTCCATAATTTTAGGATTATCTAATGTCATGCCAAAAATTGATCACACCATAATTTTAGGCTAATTTTTCACCAAAATTGTTCTACTCTTCAATTTCCGAAGAAATCTCGGGTTCTGATCATAACTGTACCTCAGAAAAACACCTATAAACAACACTTAGACAATGATTTAAAATTTAAGGCTCCATTACCATATTGTTTTTTTTTCTCAACGATGGGGTATAATAGGGGCACTCTCAACTGACCATTCTCCAACAATAGTCTTCAATTGTGGGAGAAATCGTGGGTTCGGCTAGCTTAACGTTAAGCTGGCAGAAGCCGCGATTTCTTCCACAATTGAAGAATAAAAAAATTATAAAAAGCACTGCCGTGAAGTCAGGAGCTTTTGAGCGCTCGTTCATCCACATCATTCAGGCATTTTTCAGTTTTAGAAACCAATCGAAGAAATTTTTGACAGCTGTCAAAAAAAAATTAAAACTAAGGTGAAACTCCAGACTTCACGTCAGTGCTGAGTGACCAATTTTATTTTCGATAATTCGCTAAAATTTTCTACGGTATCTATGGTCTTGTTGATGTGAACTGAACAAAATTTCGCAAGTAGTTTGAATACATTATTCTCCATCTAAGTGCAAGATTTCATTCCAATCCAATGAGTAGTATTGAAACATTACCGAACCCCTAGTCATTGATAAACGTCACTGCGACATTTGAGATCTAAAGCTACCCTGAAATTCTCAAGTCTCTAGGCCTTTCCGTTCGAAAGTTATAATTTTCTATTGTATCTTTAGTTCTGTCATGCGATCTTGACAAAATTTCGCTTGTAGCTTGAACCCGTCATTCCCCAAAATTTCATCTCGATCGAATCAGTAGTTCCGAAGTAATCAGGAGAACAAAATTTCTAACAGTCATATTTACGGAACTCCTGGTCGAATTTTCCTCAATAACAAACTATCAATAGGGTGATGAATTAGCCCAAATCAGCCATGGATAATCTGAATCCATAGAAGGTTATCGTTATTTCTCGTGCCAATATTTTACATGATTTTTGAGAAATGTTCAGTTGAGATTGTCCATATTGCGGACAAAAAAGACGTAATAAACGAGCATGGATAGAGCCTCAAATTATTGTCAAAGGGGATTTGTTTTGAGTTTTTTTTTTCAGATTTGATTCTGCTAGCCCAACGGTAAAGCTAGCAAAACCCGCGATTTCTTCCAGATCGAAAAAATCTCAGTAGTTAAATAAATTAGCCTAAAATTATGACCGAAATTTTGATGAACATTGGATTAGTTTTAAATTTTTTGGAGTTGGTAGCTTGTTCTAGTAGCTAAGCAGTAGGTTAAGCTAGCAGAACCAGCGATTTCTATTATAATTGGAGAGCAAAAAATGATTCAATGGGGTACTCGAAAATCTCAGGGTCGTTTTTTGCTAACTTAACTAGGTCTCCGGGTTAAATTATTACCTGGAACGTTCATAGCACTTCTACTGAATAAACTGTTAAAATTATCCATTTAAGACTCCCAACTGTCTTTGAAGAGCAGCTTCAATGTCATTTGGAGAAAAAATGATTTCCCACCTTATGAAACTTCATGGGAGGGGAGATAAATATTCATGAATTATTACAAATTACATCATTACTGAAATAGTTCGAATCATTACATTGATAGGTGTTGATGAATATCATATTATTCACCATTCATGGGAACTAAGTGGGAAATTAAAATTTCCCAGATATTCAAATTATAAAAAAAACCTGAAAGAACCACTTTCTTTGTTGTCGTATTGCAGCTTCCAGAAGAATATTGAATAAAAAACAGAGTACCGTAAATCGCATTCAAATATCCCTTATCTTCCCCCAATACTTCCGATAAATAAATAAATAATAGAAGTAAAATATTGTGACAGGTTGTTAATAGCCGTGACCACATCCAACTATTGTCGCCTTGAGAGGGTTCCTCTTCTCCCGTCATCTGACCAGGGTATCACTTCCCCGAAGGGACATCTTTATCCACTTATAGCAATTCCGTTCCGGTCTTCGATTCAACAATGGGACCTCCTTGACCAACTAACCCCCTGTGGTGACGGAGTATAAAGAAAGGTCCGCTACTTAGCGATAATTATTCATATTCAAAAAAATCCCCTTCTCATCATGATACCCTTGCAAAAAATCTTTTTCTCAGCTAATAAAAATGTGAAAAAACTCTCGGGGAAGATTAAGGGATGAATCGCTATTCTGTGTGACAATTAGATGGGAAACGAGGTCAGTGCGTTGGGGTTTGGCCCAATTTGGGGAAATTTCACGGTTCGGTGGGATTCTGTATCGCGCCGAAATTTGTAGGCCGAAATTGAAATGTGTGGAGATGATTTATGGGGCTGTTGATTTGTGAAAATTTCGATATAAGATTAATTTTTTTCAGGGGATTGCGAAACTCCGAATTCATTATCGTATCTTCTTTCTGGTTTATATTTGACGAAATATCGAGTGTTAACAAATAGAAATGTCAAGATCAGGGTCTTTTTGCGGTTCCTACTTTTTTGTGATGCACGTTATCTGATAATTATGATATCATTCTTTGAAAACAAAATTTATCGTGTATAGGTACTGTAAGGATAATAATCCGAAATATGACGAATTTAATATCCAATATATGCTCTATAAATATTCCGGTGACGTCGAAAATGGATCAAACATTCCATTAAACCTTCGGCCATTTTCAAACCAGATGCCCTTGTACAATGAAATATTTGTGATGGTGATATTGCTGATATCATCAATGGGGTTCCATCCTTATGTGATGATGCCTTGAATTATTAAAACTATCTGGAAAATGAATAATTTCTATGTCACAGCTATTTTACTCGAAGACTATCGGTAGTATAAAAGATGTTGAATGATCACTACATTCACTACTGAAGATAGAGAACATATTTGCGAGTTGGTGAATGGTTTTCAAGATAGCCTCAGGACTCTTCTTTTCGAGATATATGGTGTTTTTTAAAAATTGGAGCAATTTCAAACGGCTCTCACTTCAGGAATATTCGACATTTCGATGTTTTTTGTGCGATCAGTAGCATTATTGATTTGAAATAGGGAAGAAAAATGTTTGCCTAACTTTCTGGTTTGTATGTAATGAGTAATGTTATTCTATCTGAAATCTATGAAAATCAATACTCTGTATTATGAATCCAGATATGCAATGAGCAGATGAAATTTTTCCAGATTCAATTATCAAATTGGTGGCACCCATTTTCATCTTCATTTCCTAACCTCATTGTGAAGCTCAGCATAGACGCACTCTGTCAATTTAGCGAACTGAGAATCCATTAACGACTTTGAATTAGTCAGACAAAATTTACTACATCTACAGAGCCCTCTGGTGGATTTGCCCATTAACGAACTTAGAACTAAATTTCAAAACTCTAATTCTTTTCTTTGGAGAGTTATCTTGTTTACGGCTGGACGGACGCACATAAATGAGTCCGATCAAATCATTTAGGATCATTTTCTGCTTAAAATTACAGACATTTGGGCAAAATGACAACTCTTTTGTAGAAACAAGCGCGCAAAAAATAGGTGTGGCACTCGCCATATATCAGAGATAAAATGCTGTACTTATGAGAATGTGGGGTATCGCTAGAAAGATCTCAAAAAATGATATTGGTAAAAGTTTCGAAATAACTTTCTCATTCAAGTCAATGGTTGTTGTCATATAAGCTTCTAAATTTGTCAAATGTGCCCCCACATCTATAACTTTCTAACTATTTGTTTCATTTCAACTTTTAGCGTCGTACTTTGAAATCTTCACGGAAAATTTGGTACCCAGTCATTAGTGTACTTGAATTTATAGAGAAAACGGAATGACGTAGTGTCGAAAATGTCTTGTAGTGGTATCTATCATTCTCAGTGATTTAAGTTCAAACATTTTAGCGAATTAAAATTTTTTCATTTGGTGAATCGATCAAATGAAATTGTAGAATAGAAGAGGAGGCTCAATAATTCGAAATATTATTGTCTTAAAATAACCGAAAATATCCATTCCTCCCGGACTGCCGAAATCGCACCTCAATAGAATCCACAAGAAAAACCCCAACAGTAACGACAAGATTCGACGCTCGAAAGATCGCATCGCCAGACAAATCTGTGATTAATCGAGCCCCCGCAAGAAAAACCCCCAAGAAGCCGTCGTCTCGACAGCGACAGCTCCGTAATCACCTCTTATTAATGACGTCAAAACAAGTCCCAGCGAACTTACGCGAAACTTAAATCCCTCCGCGCGACCGCCAAAAAAGCGCGAGACCAAGTTGCGAAATCTGAAACTTGGCCGTTTCTAAATTCCCTATTATGCAGATTCCTATGTTAATTGGCCGTATGACACGTTTTAGGAGGACACCTCTGTGTTCACGACCCCGTGTTTTTGACAATGACAGATCGATGAGTGACTAAATTTGAATTTCCCGGTACTTTTTACCACTTCGCTTCAACGGAACATCCGGCGGACGTGACACGAACAGCGATGTAATTTCTGCGAGCGACGCGACAATATCAGAAACGGCAAAGTTGGGAACGTTGTTAGTTGTCTGGTTTATTGCGATTGGTACGCCTGTTTTTGCGCAATTATGTTTCGTTGATTCTGGTGTTCGGAGATTCAGCCGGGGATGTTGAGGGCGATCATTCATTTTCCGGCGGTAATTTTCCGCTTGTTTTTGCGGACGATTTGGAGGGTAAACTCACTTCTGGGGATAGAAGTTGAACCAGCTGGAGGAATTCCACGAGGGATTCCGTAAATATGGCCGTTCAAAATTTTGTTCTCCTGATTACTTCGAAACTACATATTCGATCGGGATGAAACTTTGCACTCAAATGTAGATTAAGGTGTTCAAGCTACATGTGAAATGTCCAGATCGCATGACCAGAACTATAAAAACCATAGAAAATTGTAACTTTTGAACAGAAACGCGTAGGGACTTGAAATTTTCAGAATAGGTGAGGTTCTGGAATGTCGTTATGACGTTCATCTATGAGCAAAATTATTCTAGGGGTTTGAAATTTTGTTTTCTCGATAATGTCGAAACTACGGATTCGATCGAGATGAAATTCTGTATTTTAATCGAGAATGATATATTAAAGCAACATTTTGTCCAGATCGCATGACCAGAACCATAGAAACCATAGAAAATTGTAACTTCTGAACGGAAAGGCCTAGGAACTTGAAATTTTCAGGGTGGATTTGGATCGCGGATATCGCAGTCACGTTCATCAATGAGCAAAATTAGACTAGGGGTTCCGTAAATATGGCCGTTCAAAATATTTTTTTCCTGATAGTTCCGAAACAACTGATCGGATTGGAATGAAATTTTGCACCTAGCTGTTCTCAAACTACGTGCAAAATTTTGTCCAGATCGAATCACCAAGACCATAGATAGCGTAGAAAATTCTAGCGAATTATCAGAAAAAATTGATCAGCTGAAGCACTGACATGATGTCTGGAGTTTCGCCTAAGTTTCAGAATTTTTTTGACAGCTGTCGAAAATTCCTTCAATTGATTTCAAAAACTGGAAAATGCGAATCTACCTACAAGGTGCATGTACAAGCGCTCAAAAGCTCCTGCCTTCACGGCAGTGCTTTTCGTACTTTTTGAGCGCTCGTACTACTTACACGAGGGCTATATCATTTCGTCACGATGTCTGTATTTTTCGAATTTTGAGCCGAAAATGGTCTCAATCGACTATGTTCGACTCACTGATGACGAATCCGTCGGAAAATTCGAGTCTGTCCGTCCGGCCGTCCGTCCGTCCGTCAGCACGATAACTCTCGAACGGAACAACCTAGAGACTTGAAATTTTCAGTGTGAGTTCAGTTCCCGAATGGCTCGGTTAAGTTCGTTAATGGGCCAAATTCCACCAGGGGTTCCGTAAATATGGCCGTTCAAAGTTTTGTTTCCCTGATTACTTGAAAACTACAGATTTGATCGAGATGAAATTTTGCACTCAAATGGAAAATGAGGTGTTCAAGCTACATGTGAAATTTTGTCCAGATCCCATGACCAGAACCATAGAAACCATAGAAAGTTGTAACTTTTGAACGGACACGCCTAGGGACTTGAAATTTTCAGGATAGGTGTGGATCTAGAATGTCGTGATCACGTTCATCTATGAGCAACATTATACAAGGGGTTCCGTAAATACGGCCGTTTGAAATTTTGTTTTCTCGATCAATTCGAAACTGCGGATTCGATCGAGATGAAATTTTGTATTTTAATCGAGAATGATATATTGAAGCAATATTTTGTCCAGATCGCATGACCAGAACCATAGAAACCATAGAAAATTCTAACTTTTGAACGGAAAGGCCTAGGAACTTGAAATTTTCAGGGTGGGTTTGGATCGCAAATTTCACGGTTACGTTCATCAATGAGCAAAATTAGACTAGGGGTTCCGTAATTATGGCCGTTCAAAATATTTTTTTCCTGATAGTTTCGAAACTACCGATCGGATTGGAATGAAATTATGCACCTAGCTCAGGAATAATGTATTCAAACTACGTGCAAAATTTTGTCCAGATCGCATCACCAAGACCATATATACCGTGGAAAATTCTAGCGAATTATCGGAAAAAAATTGATCAGCTGAAGCACCGCCTAAGTTTCAGATTTTTTTGACAGCAGTCAAAAATTCCTTCAATTGATTTCTAAAACTGGAAAATGCGAATCTACCTACAAGGTACATGTACGAGCGCTCAAAAGCTCCTGCCTTCACGGCAGTGCTTTTCGTAATTTTTTTTATAATTTTAGTCATATATTTTTGTAATAGTTTCAAAATAATACAATATTGAGGATATATACTTATTTTTATTGAAAATGTTGAACTACATATTTCAAATAAAATGCATAAAAAGGAACAAATTGTGAAAAACAAAACAAAATATTTATATTTATATAGTAAAAACGTATGTATATCTAAAAATTCAAAAATTTATCCGCAAACGTAAAGTAAAAATTTGTTTGGATAGTTGACCAGAAAATAATAATCGATAATCACAATCGTATTAGGTACGAAATATGTACAAAATCTCACTTTTCTTGATTCAACTTCTGGCAAAAATACCAACTAATCAGAGTAATCTAAGGAGTATGTCATTTCTTTTACGATGGCGAGGATTGACATATTTGATTATCGCTATTGTCCCAAGGAGGAACGAAGATACGACAGTTTTTGAAAATTCCACCAATGGTGTAAAAGAAATAAAAATATCTAGTTGCTTATCTTGCAAAGATTGATTGATTCTATTCGTTTTACCTAACAGAATATCCCAGAAGTTAAGATATATGATAAATTCATGAGTTTTTTTCAAATGTACCAGGGACGATTCTTTGAGCTCGCGAAGCATTTCAATAATTTCAAGTTATTGTGACTTCAAGAAATGCACAGCGTTTGCTTTCGAGGACCAGCGAGTATCGCAAAAACACTTAAGAGTGAGGTTGACTCTGTTTTGAGTAATTCCCACTTTGCAGAAGATTAAAATAAAAATTATATATTTGCTGAACAGTTGCGAAGAATGTTTCTATTTGTGAGGTTACTTCAGCAGCATTAACGCCCACTAAATTAAGACTATGGGCAGTGTAAGGAATAAATTTTCCATTATCATTTGACATCAAAATTCGAGCTTGAACACCCTTTTATTTTCCAGCCATATCAGCCCCATTATCATAAGACTGCCCACTTACATTTTTTATATCCAAGCCATCGGCAACCAATTTCTCCACGATTTCTTTCGCAAGTCTTCACCTTTTTTCTCGCGAATGTTGAGAAAGTCAATAAAACTTTCCCCAATACTGCAATTTCCCTATTTTATTGTACATGTTCACTAAAATCTAGAAACAGAACACAACTACATGAACTACATGAACTAGCCTAAGATACCGCAAGGCGCATCTAATCTACACGTCTGTTCGTCGGCATCGCTCGTTGCGAGGCGTTACATGAAAACAGTGTTGGGATCTTTCCATTTATTTTGCTAGGCGCTTTTATTTTTAATTTTTTTCGGCGCCCCTGTGGACATTGCGACCGTGGCAAGTGCCACCTTCGCCACGCCCTAGATACGGCCCTGCAAATAGATGAAGAATAATGTATTCAAACTACGTGGGAAATTTCGTCCAGGAAGCATTACCAAGTCCATAGATACCGTAGAAAATTCTAGCGAATTATCGAAAACAAACACCTAAATCCTGACGTGAAGTCTGGAGTTTCGCCTTAGTTCGAAAATTTATTTGATAGCTGTCAAAAATTTTTTTCCAAACTGATAAATGCGAATTTACCTCTCCTGCGGTAAAAACCATCTTGAAACTGAAACTTAAAGATTGCTGCAGAGAACCTTTCGAAATCCTTAAAATATTTACCACTAGCAATATATATTTTGGAATGTGCCACATATTCACAGAAATTTGGGCAGGTTCCCTGCTAAAGATTTGTTCCATCAAAATAATGGAATCAAATTTCAAATAATGTATTATGGAGAATCCATCCAACATGATGACAATTTGTGTTGGTGGTAAGTTGCACCATGAAATATTATTTCAATCAAAGTTCTAACCCTATAATAATAACCGTATAAAATTTGAAGATTTTTTTATTGTTGTTTATTTTGTGGTT
Source organism: Aphidecta obliterata (assembly GCA_963966015.1). Lineage (NCBI taxonomy): Eukaryota > Metazoa > Arthropoda > Insecta > Coleoptera > Coccinellidae > Aphidecta > Aphidecta obliterata. The sequence goes on along the minus strand of OZ014434.1, from coordinate 20,177,962 downwards.
GTCCTTGTTCATTTACATCTTCTGTTGTTGTGTTCCTTTGTTTACTATGCCAGATTAAATAATAGTGCTAAATGATTTGGCTCATTTGACTCAAAACTCCTCCTCAGGATGTCACCGTGCACAAGGGCGCAGAGCTTGATTCAATGGCTCCTATATTCCTTATATTGTAGCGCATCCATTCTCCATAGAGGGGACCACGCGGGCACAAGTTTCTGCTTTGACGAGCCCTACAGGGTAGTTGTTCCTGATAGAGATCTATGGTCTTCACCAAACAGGCTTCTTTTGCCTGAAGGTCCCACTTGGTTCACTGATGGCTCTGTGTCATTAACAGGGTCTGGTGCTGGAATTGTGGGTCCTCGCTTCAATCGAACTATCCCACTGGGGATGAACTGCTCCATAGTGCAGGCTGAGCTGTTTGCGGTTCTTGTGTGCGGTTCTTGTCTGCGCCCTGGAGTGTATTCGCAGGGGATACTCTGGGGAACACATTCATATGTGCTGTGACAGTGCTGAACACTGAAGTTCCTTTCTGACGTAAGAATTGGCTCCTTGCTAGTAGGAGAATGCAGGGAAGCTCTGCGTGAGCTTGGCTCAGACAATTTCGTGAAAGTTGTTTGGTGTCCGGCTCATGCAGGGATACCTGAAAATAAGAAGGCAGATACACTGGCGAAGCAGGGGGCCCGATCAGAGTTTGTCGGTCCGGAACCCGCACTGCCAGTCTGTCGGAAATCTGTCAGGAACTTCTTCAGAAGTTGGCTGGACAGGAAGTTTTCCTCGGAATGGAGCACAGGAGTTGGCCTCAGGCAGTCGAGGCTTCTCATTGAGAGACCTTCATCTGGACCCGAGGTCAGGAGACTCCTGGCACTAGAGAGAAGACAGCTCAGTCTGGTGATCGGTACTTTGACTGGCCACCTACTGAACAAACATTTGAAGAGAATGGGACTGACAAGCTGCACTTTGTGCCGGTGGTGCAGGAGCACAGATGAAACTGCTGAACACATTTTGTTCAGTTGTAGAGACCTCACTAATCTGAGGACAACACGCCTAGGAAACCCAACACCCACTATTCCTATGGTGAAAGGGACTCCTCCTGGTCGACTTGCGGTATTTATGTCTGCTTGTCTGCGGGACTGAGTCTCTCAAGCAGTATGCGGAGGAACAATGGGCCCCAAGGCCTCAGTTCAGCCCAGAGTGGGCACCGCACAGAGAAGAAGAAGAAGAGCGCATCCCTTAGAGCTCCTCTTACCATCATTTCCAATAAACCGTTTTCCAGTGCTTTATTTCCCACCTATTGGAAGATCGCCCGTATTGTTCTAACTGACAAAGCCTGAAATAAAGGATTGATAAGAAATTACTGATCTACCAGTAACCTCTGTGTAGTTGAAAGGATCTTCGGAAGACTTGTTTACCCGCATCTTTTTCCACTCACATTATTCCTGAACAGTGTGGTTTCGTCAGAGGAAAATCAGTCGAAGCCAATCTGAATTTTGTGGAATATTCGTTGATGCGATGTATACAGGCTGTCCACTTTTAAAAGGGCCAAACTTCAAGGGAAGATCATACCTAAAATTTGCAACAAAAATGGTCATATAACACATGGTCGAAATAATGACGGTTTTTCTTTAATTTAACATTTCTTGATTTCACGAAATATTTCAAGTTTTTCCATAAAAGCAATTATGCTTCAGTTATTCCTGGAGCCTCTTCAGATTTGACCACATATTTGGAAACAGTATTAAATTTTCTACAAGTTAAGAATTTCTGTCTGTCAAAAAATTCTTATTGTGGTAAGGAGATGAATGTCATGATTCTGAATTGAACAATAATAATAAACATATTTTTCCAATGGTTTCATCGATGAAAAATCATTAATTATGGACATGTTTTCTTTTCAGCAAAAACAACCCCATTTAGTGTACTTTCGAATGAAATATCAACTTTTGTGCTTGCTGCTTGTCTTCTGCCCTAATACCATGGCTAACAAGATAACAACGAATAAGTCGAAATATTTCAAACCTAAATTTACTTTATTTTGAAGCTCTTTATGATTTAATATTGCAGTTATTTTCATGGAAATCATGAATTTATCTGTCGAATCAAAATAATTTGAAGGAATAAACTAAATTTTAATAAAACAAATTATATGAAAACAAGTGATATGAAAGACGACTACGTCTACTTATAACAGATGTTCTAATTGTCCACCTCCTTGTTCAATACCTTTTACATATCGTTTTCGCACTGAATCTACAATCCTTCGAAGTTTCCAACGTTTCTGACGCATTTCTGCACAACACAAATTTATTATTTCGATCAGAGTCTCTCGAGTCTGAACGCGAATTTGATATACTTTTTCTTTCAAGGTGTTCCAGGCATAAAAATCCAAAGTCGTAAGGTCGGGGCTGCTTGGTGGCCATCTTACCGGGTACTGTACCTCCCAATCCATTGCGCCCCTGAATATTCATCTATAAAGTTCCGAAAATTCCGGCTTTGGGAGTCATGAAAGGTGAACTTTTCTGACCAGTAATACTTCCCGATCGGCTCAACGCTGAAGAATTCATTACATCAATCCAAAGCAACTTAACGGACATATTGGATGAAATGCTCCTGGCTAAAAGACAAAATGTCTGGTTTCAAATGGATGGCTGCCCAGCTCATAGTAGCCGGAATGTACGGGACTTAATGAATGAATATTTTGGACTGCAATGGATTGTAAGGTACGGTCCGGTTAAATTGCCACCAAGGTGCCCCGACCATAGGCCTTTGGATTTTCATGTCTGGAACACCTTGAAAGAAAAAGTATATCAAATTCGCATTCAGACTCGATAGGATCTAATCGAAAGAATAAATTTGTGTTGTGCAGAAATGCGTCAGAAACGTTACGAACTCCGCAGGTTTGTAGATTTAGTGCGAAAACGATGTGCAATGTATTGCAATTGTATTGAGTTAGGCAGTGGAGATTTCGAACGATTGTTATAAGTAGTATTAGTTTACCTTCTTTACATATTTTCATAAAGTCAGTATCATTAAAATTTGGTTTATTCCTTCAAATTATTTTGAATCGACAAATGAATTCATGATTTCCATGAAAATAACTTCAATATTCAATCATAAAGAGCTTCAAAATAGAGCAAATTTAGGTTTGGAATATTTCGACTTATTCGTTGTTATCTTGTTAGCCATGATATTAGGGCAGAAGACAAGCAGCAAGCACAAAAGGTAATATGTCATTCGAAAGCACACAAAATGGGGTAGTTTTTGCTAAAAAGAAAACATGTCCATAATCAATGATTTTTCATCGATAAAACCATTGGAAAAATATGACTCGTTTTATTCACTTAAGAATCGTGACATTCATCTCCTTACCACGTCCGCAATAAGAATTATTCTTATCTTGTAGAAAATTTAATGCTGTTTCCAAATATGTGGTTAAATCTGAAGAGGCTCTAAGGATAATTGAAGTATAATTGATTTTATGGAAAAACTTGAAATATTTCGTGAAATCAAGAAATGTTGAATTGAAGAATAACCGTCAACATTTTGACCATGTATTATATGATATTTTTTGTTGCAAATTATATGTATGATCTCTGCCTGAAGTTTGGCCTTTTTAAAAGTAGGCACCCTGTATTCACTGACTTCAGTAAGGCTTTCGACAGGTTAGACATATCTAGTTTCCTGGGGAGCTTTCTGGTTCATGGTTTCTCTCTTACTTGTATGGGTTTTGGTTCAGGAACTTTGTTCCGAACTCTACGATGTCACTTCTGTTGTTCCCCAGTGGGCTCATCTTGGCCCATTTTTCTTCTTGGTCTTACGGAATTCAAAATTTTTGCTGTTACTTACCCAAAAGAAATACGCCTGCTGCTTAGGATTCCCTTCTTTATCGTTCACTGAGATATTCTATGTCTATAATGACGAATCCAACGATACTGTCGACTTCAAATGACAAAGCCTCCATGGGATTCGGATTCTGGATACAACTCTCTGCTCAATGAATCAACACAAACAAGAGAACTCCTGTTAGAGATCGGAAGAATCTACTACTCACCTCCTCTCCTCATCTACTCAGTAGTCCTGTGATTTCTTCATTTCCACTTGTTCAGTCAGTGGCGTGAGTATCGTAATGAGTTTCGGGAATTGATACCAAGAAGTGGGTAGATTCAACCCGCATACGCAGTGTTGAATCCAGGGGGTGCCCGGGGGTTTTTACCCCCCCGGAGCATGTATCTCGTAAATAATGCATTTCAGAGGGTAAGTTAATGAAAACTTTTTTTCATATTTTTGGACGACCTGAAATCCTGTTCATATTTCATGAAACACCCTTTCTGTAAATATATAATATTAAACTTTATTCTTCACCTAATTCCTTCTACACAAAAAACCAGGTGAAAAAGTGTCCGCTCCAAATTCCCTACTAGGAAGCTGTCGCCTTGAACCAACTTCCATATTGTCGCGCAAAAATCAGAACGAATTTTTGACTACCCCCCCATGATATTGAGAAAACCCCCCCGGAGAAAATTGTCTGGATTCAACACTGCGCATACGGTAAATGAATCATTACCTACTACTCCACGAATGATTCTGCCAATCTCTAGTAGAAATTATATAGAATCACAGATCATGAAATGAACCGTAAATTTGACAAATATTTCATATACTTCGAAAGATCGATTCACCAAATATCAACTATTCCCCACACCAAATAAAAAAACCTCAATTTTCTTTTCATGTGGAAAACCTAATGAGCTGAATTTTCACACAACTCATCAATATAACTATTCTGGCGAAACATTTCTGCGATAACGAAGTTCCGAAAAAAATTTTTTGTTAAATCATCTAGTGATACGATCCTCGCAAAATGTCACATAAATCTTAGTGTCGTTATCGTTAACTAATTTCCATTTCAAAACTCCTTTCTCTCGAAAAATATCATGTTTCCGGACGGCCGGACGGACGGCAGAATTGAATTTGACCACAAATTCTCCATGTGTGAGTCCAACTTAATCGTTTGAGACCATGGTTCCAAATTCGAAAATTTCAGACATTTCAATTTTATTTTCACATGAACCAGCTAAAAAGTTGAATTCTGCATAACGCATTTTGGTTATGTACCCACAAAATTTCAGCTGCATATGGCGATTAGTTTCCGAGATGAGGAAGTTTTGAAAAAGAATTAAAAAAAATCTTCTATTGATAATCGGATCCTCACGAAATTTCACAAAAACCTTCGCATCGTTATCTTTCAACTAAATGAAAAGTGTCAATTCGGTCAAATCGTTTTTTTCGAATAATTAAGACGGCTAAACCTACGGAACAAAATTTCGCCTATTAATGGACTCAAACGGCGCATTCAGACCTCGAACCCTGAAAATTTCAGAACTCTGAGCCCCTTCTTCCTAGAGTTATCATGTCCACAGGGCCGATTTGGATCCACGATTCCTTCATCTATAAGCCCCACATAATCGTTCGAGACCAATCTAGATTCAAAATTCGAAAATTACAGACATTTGGGCAGAATGATATATGGGAAAAAAGTTCATGAACTAATAATTTGGGCTACAAAATGGCTATATTTTGGATTTATCATGGGTAGGATTCATCAACATTAGGTGGGTAAATCCACAACCAACGTTGAACTTTTGAAATTCCACACAAAAAAACTTTGTACTTTGCAATACTGTACACCCTGAAGAACAGTAGGTATGGTGATGATACTCGATAGTCTGAACATATATTATGTGTACATGTACAACAGAAACACATTTTGTCGATGGCTAAACAAAGTCCTTGAATATCCTTGAAAAAGAGTTCGAGATATAAGCATACAATGTGAAAATCAACATTCAAAAGTAATTGAATTCATTCATACAGCATTTCTTATAAAACCACAAGTCAAAAATTCCGCAAATATCGCATTTCACGCCGCAATGCGAATTGATTATCCCGCTTTCAAATTATAATTTTACTGAAGAATCCAATAAATCCGCACATAGGTATAACCGGATATGTGTGTGAAACGTTCCGAAAATTTCAATATCAAAGAAACGAAATACGTATAGAGTGCCAGAAATTCGTCGCTCCTCAGCCCCTGGCAAGGAACCCGAGGACCTAAGTCCTCTGGAGTGTCACCTCTCTACGATTCGAACGCGCCCTGGATAGGGGTATAGGGTTACGGGGTCCTTTTGAGACATGGGGGTTATTGAGTTCCGGTTGAATTGGTTATGGTCGCAATTTGGGTTAAAAGGGTGAATAATAAATAAATTTCGATCTCCCGATTTGTTCGACGCATGGATGGGATTTCATGTGGGATTGTATTCGTTTCGAATGTCAACGGTGTGTTACCAAGGGGTTTTCCAGAAATTACCATATTGTCGGTGAAATTCAATGGCGATTTTTTATGGAAATTCATACGCGACATTTTTATGATTTGATGTATGGGAATAAACCTTTCATTTGAGTAGTACTGAATCGAAAACGCTGTATATAAATTTTACACTAAGGTTTATGATTTCCATAGCCCTCCGTTTTCTCTCTCTCTTTTATTCACAAATGATTCTCATTTTCTGGAAAAAATTTTGTTCCACAGTGTTTCGATTTTTGTGGAATTTGGTAGGTTCATATCCAATAATGAGATACTTTTGATGAGGTGATTCACTTTCTGGGAATGACCAAAAAATAATCAAGTAAAAAATATGTCAAGCCACTGTTTTTTCGAAGTGGAATAATATTTTTAAATTCAACAATGGAAAATATACCTCTTAGTCGAATGAATTTTTTTCGTATCTTGTTTTTCTGCATGACCTCTAAACAAATGGATAAGAATATAGTGAACTTATTTGTCACAATTTTTTCTTACAGCTAAAGGGAAATTGAATGAATAAATATTGTTATGGAAATCAAAACATCGTTATTTTTTTATGATTTGAGAATAAACTCAAATGATTCACAAATATGCATAACATTTGAAATACCTCATAAATATATGGGCGGAAATCATAAAATTAAATGCTAAGTAAGATCCACTAATAAATAAATAAAATATACTTCAAACTTTTAGTCGATTCAGGAAATTAAACCCTCCAATATCAATTATCTAAAACATAATTATATCTTCAAAGGGGGTTCACATAATAAAAATAGGAATTGTTAAAGTTATTAATCATATAGTGTTAAATGGTAATTTGTGTAAGAAATTTTGTAAAAAGGTAATTTGGAAACGGTAACATAAGCTGGACAAAATGTATCAAGAAGGTTAACATGGGAATGCGATATTAAATAAGGAATTAAGCAGGCCAGTTGAAAATTGAGGAAAATGTCAGAGTGAAGATTGATCTTTCAAAAGAGTTGTTGGAATGGAGGTACATTCATGCATACATAGTTCGAAAGGATTTATTAATTAAGAATTTTCTGTGAAAAAAATTGAGTTTTTTTTGATCTGGTGTTGAGGATATTCAAAATTCGGTGATTCCATCTCTTGAAGTTTATAAACATGAAGTTAAATTAATTTCCACATTGACGTTTGTGGTTCGTTTCATAACCTTTGGTTCTATCAGAGATCAACAACCAATTTTCGTCTCATCGCTGGTTATATAGTGTCACCTCATGACAAATGATCATAGATAAGTTATCGGTGACCGCTCAAAAGCTCCTTACTTCACGTCAGAGGCTTTTCTTTTTTTTTTTCATAGCAAACGTTGGAGCATTTCTCTCGAATTCAGCACTCTTTCGAATAAAATCAAGCATAGAGACAATCCATTAAACATATTCAATTGAAATCATGCACCATGTGAGCAAAATACAAACAAACAAATTCGTTGAAATATTTTGTAATAACAATCAAGTAGTGCTCAATATCAAAGCTGGTTTATGATTCATAAAATACTGAATTCTCATTAGATAAAACAAGAAATGGAAAATGGTAGGTATCTACTTCTCTCACAGAAGTGCGGATAAAAAAAACTTCCCAAACTTTGAATAGATTTCTCAAAATGCTAGTTCACACTTTACCGACATACCTAATGGCGGCAAGTTGAAAGAACAAGTTATCAAATCATCGACTTGTATTCACTTCTAAAACAATCGAACTAAACTTCCTGAGATCGGGGAAGATACAAGGTAACCCATCGAATCTACAACTACTTGGACATAGACAACTAGCTACCAGCAGAGCCGTGGGAAACAGAAAACAAATCGGTCCATAAATAAAACGCGCCATAGCCCGTAAATGATTCCTCATTGAACATTTATTACGGCTTTTTTCCAACGCCACTGCCACCGTAAAAACTCTTGTTGCCACGACGTGACACAGTGTTCTATGTCACAATGTGCGCCCAGTAGCAACAGGTATGCGTATATTTATGACAGCTGAGGCACGTGACCGGCAGACAAATGAAGATCGCATCCTTAATCCGACGGGCATTTGCGTAAAAGGAATAATTGCGTTACACTCCGGTATTTTATGTGGGTTACCGGAGTGCTATCCTGAGATGGGACCAGGGATGAGAACAATGGAAGATGATCGGTGGTCAATGATGAAATTTGGACTTGATGCATCCGTTTCTTCCTTGGCTTGTTCAATGGCGTGTCAAAGTCCATTAAATTCGGTTAAAGTCAAAAAACGTTTGGACCCTATAAATGAAATAAACTTTGGCAAAACTCGCTGAAGATGTTGGTACATATACGTTTTTTTGAGCGCTCGTACTACTTACACGAGGGCTATATCATTTCGTCACGATGTCTGTATTTTTCGAATTTTGAGCCGAAAATGGTCTCAAACGACTATGTTCGACTCACTGATGACGAATCCGTCGGAAAATTCGAGTCTGTCCGTCCGTCCGGCCGTCCGGCCGTATACACGATAACTCTCGAACGGAATGTCCTAGAAACTTGAAATTTTCAGGGTAGGTTCGAATCTCGAATGCCGCGGTTGAGTTCGTTATTGGGCAAAATTCGCCGAGGGGTTCCGTAAATATGGCCGCTCGAAATTTTGTTTTCCTGATTTCTTTGAAACTACAGATTCGATCGAAATGAAATTTTGCACTATAATGGAAAATGAGGTGTTCAAGCTACATGCAAAATTTTGTTCAGTTCGCTTCACCAGAACCATAGAAACCATAGAAAATTGTAACTTTTGAACGGAAACGCCTAGGAACTTGAAATTTTCAGGATAGGTGTGGAACTCAAATGTCGTGATCACTTTCATCTATGAGCAAAATTATACCAGGGGTTCCGTAAATATGGTCGTTTGAAATTTAGTTTTCTTGATAATTTCCAAACTACAGATTCGATCGAGACGAAATTCTGTATATTAATGGAGAATGTTATATTCAAGCTACATTTCTCCAGATCGCATGACCAGAACCATAGAAAATCATAACTTTCGAACGGAAAGGCCTAGGGACTTGAAATTTTCAGGGTGGGTTTGGATCGCGAATTTCACGGTCACGTTCATCAATGAGCAAAATAAGACTAGGGGTTCCGTAAATATGGCAGTTCAAACTATTTTTTTCCTGATAGTTTCGAAACTACTGATCGGATTGGAATGGAATTTTTTCATCTAGCTGAGGAATAATGTTTTCAAACTACGTGCAAAATTTTGTCCAGATAGCATCACCAAGACCATAGATACCGTAGAAAATTCTAGCGAATTATCGAAAAAAATTGATCCGAAGTTTCAGAATTTTTTTGACAGCTGTCGAAAATTCCTTCAATTGATTTCTAAAACTGGAAAATGCGAATCCACCTTCAAGGTGCATGTACGAGCGCTCAAAAGCTCCTGCCTTCACGGCAGCGCTTTTCGTAATTTTTTTTTTTAATTGAGTGACTGTTCGGTACGAATTTAACAATCTCAATTTAATTAATCTCAGGTTGAAAGGAATGTCAGACTGATAGTGTTCCATTCATAACTCTGGAAAGAGTTTCAAGAAACCCAAAAAATGGAATCGGAATGTTGGAAGAACGTCTAATGCTACCTTCTTTATACGGTATACCTGTGTGTAATTTAAATCATTATTAAATTAGTCTTGTTTTCTCATTTATTGCCACTCCGACCAATAACAACGTATGTTTTCATAGAATCGATGTATCATTGAAACCCATTTTGGGCTGCGCAAAGTCGGTACAAAATATAAACTCAACTCAATTGAAATACATAATAATTATTATACCTACATTATTATTATTATTTATGCCTTGTATTTGTATTCATTTAGATGTTGAAGAACTTTATTTTCATTGTCAGCATTGTTAGATTATTTATACTTTCAATCATTTCATAATTTTTAAAAAAAATATGAGATAGGGAATAGGCTCATAGTGACTGAAATGAAAAACAAAATGTTTGATTGGAATTGGAAAGTATGCATCGATCGTCGATGCATTTTTGAGCGCTCGTACTACTTACACGAGGGCTATATCATTTCGTCACGATGTCTGTGTTTTTCGAATTTTGAGCCGAAAATGGGTCGAAATAATTTCTCTCATGGAAACGTCAGCCGATGTATGTGTTCTTCGAACTCGTTTTCGTTTGTCAAAAAATAATCAATTCTTGATACGAGCTTTGATAAAGGATGATTTGAATGTGCACCAATAAAAAAAAGCGTAAAGTATTCGAGGAAAGCTCTATTTTGAGAACCCTGGCTGCACCGTAATGCTTTAAAAATTGTGTAATTCAAAGACTTTTTTATACAGTTATACTCCAATACACTATTGAAGTCCTGAATAATTGGTCATTAAACAAAGTCAAATCTAATGCAGAAATTCAATTAGTGCTACATATTCATCATAAGCGAAGTTCAAATTGAAGTCTCCAGTTCATATCATCGATAAACCGTAAAATTTTTCCCCAGAATTCTTTTCCGTTTTCTATTCATAACTTTTTCGAAATGGTTGAAAACCTATAGAAGCGATGTGGAAAAGTTGCAAAAGGATGTGTTCAATTTTATTCTCGATGAGGTCTTTTCTTCGAATTACCAACGAATGTTCCTAAATGTTCACGGGCGCTATTCTTGACCGACCTTATCAGTCTGGCGTAATATGTCATTCTACCATGTCCATGATGCGAATGCATAAGATAATCCGTAAAATCAGCCGAATGGTAGATATAGCCAACGGAATATTTTGTTTCTCATACTGGCAAGGAACACTTAAGCCATTTTGGTACAAATAAAGAAAGATGAGTTTTCTGATATATTCAAGATAAAACGGTGATTCCATCTATTGAAGTTCATAAAAATAAAATGACAGTATAAGTCATATGTGTCTTAAATTTTCGATATGCCTTTTGGATAATGTAAGATACAAAAGTTTGAATTTGTTAAATGTTTTTATGTTTATTTTTGAGCGCTCGTACTACTTACACGAGGGCTATATCATTTCGTCACGATGTCTGTATTTTTCGAATTTTGAGCCGAAAATGGTCTCAAACGACTATGTTTGACTCACTGATGACGAATCAAAAAATTCCAGTCTGTCCGTCCGGCCGTATACACGTTGACTTTCGAACAGAATGTCCTAGAAACTTGAAATTTTCAGGGTAGGTATGAATCTCGAATGCCGCGATTACGTTCGCTCAGGGGTTCCGTAAATATGGCCGCTTGAAATTTTGTTTTTCTGATTTCTTCCAAACTACTGATTCGATCGAGATGACATTTTGCACACAGATGGAGAATTATGTGTTCAAGCTACATGCAAAATTGTGTCCAGCTTGCATGACCAGAACCATGGAAACCATAGAAAATTATAACTTTGTAATGGAAAGGCCTAGGGACTCAAAATTTTCAGGATAGGTGTGGATCTCGAATTTTGCGTTCACGTTCATCAAGGAGCAAAATAAGACTAGGGGTTCCGTAAATATGGCCGTTTGAAATTCAGTTTTCCTGATAATTTCCAAACTATGGATTTCATCGTGACGAAATTTTGTATTTAAATTGAGAATGATATATTCGAGCTACATTTTTTCCAGATCGCATGATCAGAACCATAGAAACCATAGAAAATCATAACTTTCGAACGAAAAGGCCCAGGGTCTTGAAATTTTCAGAATAGGTTCGGATCGCGAATTTCCCGATTACGTTCATCAATGAGCAAAATTAGACTGGGAGTTCCGTGAATAAAGCCGTTCAAACTATTTTTTTCCTGATAATTTCGAAACTACCCATTGGATTGGAATGAAATTTCGCAAATAGATGAAGAATAATGTATTCAAACTACGTGAGAAATTTTGTCCAGATCGCGTTACCAAGACCATAGATACCTCAGAAACTTCTAGCGAATTATCGAAAAAAAAAATCGTTACCTAAATCACTGACGTGAAGTCTGGAGTTTCGCCTTAAATTGAAATGTTTTTTGACAGCTGTCAAAATTTATGTCAATTGGTTTCTAAGACTGGAAAATGCGAATCTACCTACAAGGTGGATGTACGAGCGCTCAAAAGCTTCTGACTTCACGGCAGTGCTTTTCGTAATTTTTTATGTTTATATTCCGACTCTCCTAGATCTCTGAGTTTCCCTCATAAGCTGAGAGTCTGTGCATTAGAAACATAAAAATATTGGTCACACAATTTGAAAAAATTGTTAATTTGGATATCTAGAAAATTTAAAAAGTTTTGAAATTGAAACAAATGCGCTATAATTTGTCTTCGTCAATGCGTTTTTCTCGAAGACTAAAACGAAATGTTGGTAATTTTCGCAAAATTCAACATTTCAACTAATAGCTGCCATATTAAAACGTCGAAATTTATCAACCCTGTACTAATACGAGGGGTCAAAGCAGGTACACCACGATCAGACCAACATCATCCCAATTATCCCGCGTTTTCCGATATCCCACCTCTCACCCCAAACTCACTCTACGGGGTAATAAGGTGGCTGTATCGGGTTTCCCCAATATCGTCTAACTATATCGCACACTTCCTTATCCTTACCTGAGACTTCTCACCCCTTTGGGTAGCCAGACTTCCCGACAGGTAAAAAATAAAACATGTAAATGTTATTTCCTTAAAAAAATTTTATTTTCGCAGCTGCATTTCGTTTTCTTCGATTCTTTCTCACTATTCACCTTTCTACCTGGGACGAAAGAGGTGAAATTATGTAAAATCCTGGGAATATTTCCGGAATTATTCTTTTTTTCTCGGATTAAGGAAGGGGTTCTGGGGTATTTGCTTCGTCATCTGAGAATCGCAGGTACGTATTGTCAGAATATTTACCCATACAATGTGTTTTATAAGACGGTTTTTTTGGCGTTGGTTCGTCCTGAAATTTATGTATGATCTTCAACGCTTTTTGGAGATGACGTGAGTGTTTTCATGAGGACCTCTGTTCGAATAAACTCGGGGTTCGCTTTTTCGGGCTGGAAAAACTGAAATTCAAGACATAGAAGAAGTACTTTCGTCAAAAAGGTGACATTTTTGATAAATTTTAATAACAAAATTAGGCTATTTTAGAACATTACAATCATACTCAATCCATACTAATTTTTTACAAAGATTTATATCAGTAGTGAAATTGCTGTTGTTCTGTATTGTAATTCCCAAATTCGAATTGTTACTTGCACACTGACGACAAATTATTAATTATTTTTTTCAATTTTTCCCCTCAAAGATGTATTGCGATCGACGTAAATCATTCGGACTTATTTCGATTGAAAATTTGACGTTTGCTCCAGGACGTTGATAAAAAAATTACGAAAAGCACTGCCGTGAAGTCAGGAGCTTTCGAGCGCTCGTTTATCCACTTTGTAGGTAGATTCGCATTCTCCAGTTTGAGGAAACAATAGGAAAAATTTTGACAACTTTCGAAGAAAATTTCAATTTAAGGCGAAAATCCAGACTTCACCTCAGTGCCTTAGGTGACCAATTTTTTTTTCGCTAATTCGCTAGAATTTTCTACGGTAACTATGGTCTTGGTAATGCGATATGGACAAAATTTCTCAAGTTGTTTGGATACATTATTCTTCATCTATGTGGGAAATTTCATTCCAATCAAATAAGCAGTTTCGGAATTATCAGGCAGAAAATATTTTGAACGGCCATACTTACGGAAGCCCTAATCTAATTTTTCTCATTGATGAACGTGATCGCGAAATATGCGATCCGAACCTACTCTAAAAATTTCGAGTCCCTAGGCCTTTCCGTTCGAAAGTTATACTTTTCTATGGTTCTAGTCATGCGATATGGGAAAAATGTAGCTTGAATATATCTTTTCTTCATTAAGATACAAAATTTCGTCACGATCAAATCCATAATTTTGAAATTATCAAGAAAATTGAATTTCAAACGGCCATATTTACGGAACCCCTAGTCTAATTTTGCTCATTGATACTCGTGAACATTACATTCACGATCCACACCTATCCTGAAAATTTCAAGTCCCTAGGCCTTTCCATTACAAAGTTATAATTTCCTATGGTTTCTATGGTTGCTGGACAAAATTTTGCATGTAGCTTGAACCCGTCATTCTCCATCTGAGTGCAGAATTTCACTTCGATCGAGTCAGTTTGGAAGTAATCAGGAGAACAAAATTTCGAGCGACCATATTTAAGGAACCCCTGGGCGAATTCTGCCCAATAACGAACTCAACCTCGGCATCCGAGATGCGAACCACCCTGGAAATTTCAAGTTTCTAGGTCGTTCCGTTCGAGAGCTATCTTGTATACGGCCGGACGGACGGACAGACTCGAATTTTTCGACGGATTCGTCATCAGTGTGTCGATTGAGACCATTTTCGGCTCCAAATTAGAAAAATACAGACATCGGGACGAAATGACCCCTCGTGTAAGTCGTACGAGCGCACAAAAAGGAGTTATTCACATTTTCATATGAAACCAGAGTGTCGAAAAAAATTATGTATACAACTTGAATGTAAAGCCCATTTTTTGCACTTGAATTTATGGCACGTGCAAAACCGAATCGTTTTATTTTCTCTTTGTATAAATTATTATTTATCTACGAGTACGTTAAAAGTAGGTGCTTTTTGCATTGAAAATCGTTGTCAAAAAAGCCTTTTTTCTCGAGAATCCCGTGGGCGTAAAGACATGTATTCTCTTTTCAACTTCGTTTTCTCCAAAAATTTTTTTTATCGGATTTTTTTTTATGGTACAGCGATCAAAAAAACTTTCAATCTTCTACGTGAGTAACTGACATATCTAAAACTGCTGGACATCGGCAACCGCCAAATACACTTAATATCAATGAAACTTTGTACTTCGAAAACGTCTCATTTGGTACCTCTTGAATGAATTTCAGAACATCTTCTCTAGCTAGAATTAGAATTTTTTGGCTGATATCCTTTCTTGAAATATTTGGCCAACATCGTAAATTACTCTTCTTTACCATTGAATATTTAGACCTAAAAGAACTCTAATAAAATGTTTCAGAGAGATTGGTAAAGTATCCGAGCAGCACAGATTCATTAATACATTCCACACAGTTTTCCAACATCCACTTCACTATTTTTGAGCGCTCGTACAACTCACACGAGGGCTATATCATTTCGTCACGATGTCTGTATTTTTCGAATTTTGAGCCGAAAATGGTCTCAATCGACTATGTTCGACTCACTGATGACGAATCCGTCGGAAAATTCGAGTCTGTCCTTCCGTCCGGCCATCCGTCCGTCCGTACGGCCGTCCGGCCGTCCGGCCATAAGCACGATAACTCTCGAACGGATCAACCTAGAGACTTGAAATTTTCAGTGTAGGTTCAGATCCCTAATGCCTCAGTTGAGTTCGTCAATGGGCAGAATTCCACCAGGGGTTCCGTAAATATGGCCGTTCAAAATTTTGTTCTCCTGATTACTTCGAAACTACAGATTCGATCGAGTTGAAACTTTGCACTCAAATGAAGAATGAGGTGTTCAAACTACATGTGAAATTTTGTCCAGATCGCATGACCAGAACCATAGAAACAATAGAAAATTGTAACTTTTGAACGGAAACGCCTAGGGACTTGAAATTTTCAGGATAGATGTGGACCTCGAATGTCGTGATCACGTTCATCTATGAGCAAAATTATACAAGAGATTCCGTAAATATGGTCGTTTAAAATTTAGTTTTCTTGATAATTTCAAAACTACAGATTCGATCGTGACGAAATTTTGTATACTAATGAAGAAATTTATATTCAAGCTATATTTCCCCAGATCACATGACCAGAACCATAGAAACCATAGAAAATCATAACTATCGAACGGAAAGGCCTAGGGACTTGAAATTTTCAGGATAGGTGTGGATCTGAAATGTCGAGTTCACGTTTATCAATGAGCAGAATTATACTAGGGATTCCGTAAATACGGTCGTTTGAAATTTTGGTTTCTCGATAATTTCGAAACTACGGATTCGATCGAGATGAAATTTTGTATTTTAATCGAGAATGATATATCAAAACAATATTTTGTCCAGATCGCATGACCAGAACCATAGAAACCATAGAAAATTGTAACTTTTGAACGGAAAGGCCTAGGAACTTGAGATTCTCAGGGTTTGGATCGCGAATATCGCGGTCACGTTCATCAATGAGCAAAATTAGACTAGGGGTTCCGTAAATATGGCCGTTCAAAATATTTTTTTGCTGATAGTTCCGAAAATACTGAGCGGATTGGGATGAAATTTTGCACCTAGCTGAGTAATAATGTTTTCAAACTACATGCAAAATTTTGTCTAGATCGCACCACCAAGACCATAGATACCGTAGCAAATTCTAGCGAATCATCGAAAAAAAAATGGTAAGCTGAAGCACTGACATGAAGTCTAGAGTTTCGCCTAAGTTTCAGAATTTTTTTGACAGCTGTCGAAAATTCCTTCAATTGATTTCTGAAACTGAAAAATGCGAATATACCTACAAGGTGCATGTACGAGCGCTCAAAAGCTCCTGCCTTCACGGCAGTGCTTTTCGTAATTTTTTGGTATTCTCTTTGTCATATGAGTTTGGGTACCTTTTTGACAATTAAAAGTACTCCCCTTTCTGCCTTTCCGAATTATTTTTGGAACTCCTTGTTTCCTTGGAACTCAACAATTTTCTTCAATTCCTTCAATGTTTAAATGCAAAGTTTGACAATGTTTCTATAGCAACGTTGGGGCATCTGATATAAAAATAATGAATGTTCACTATGAAAAAGTTTGATCAAATTGAATTTTCAAATTTGTGGATGTAATAACAAACTGGTATGAAATAAAAGTTCGTTTGCACCATGGGTATTGAGAGACGTTGATGCTCGAGGAAGAGGCCCACGAGTTTGCTAGTCGTCGCCCTCGGGGCATACTCATCCACTTAATGCCCTTGGAACAAAAATAACTTTTGTCATCTAGAATTATCTAGTGAAATCATGTTGCACCGAACAATTTCTGAAGAAAAAAACGGTAGTCTTCAAATCAAGTCCCGTTTTCTCCGAGGTATTGTATGGTTTTGAAAAATAAAATTGAAATCGAATAGTTTTGAAAATTATTTCGAACATCTTCCAGAACATTTAAACTCTTTTAACAATTTCCCTTGTTATTGACGAAACGAAGATGAATTTTTTGTATTGTTCATTAACATTTTTTGATCGTTAGGATATAGTGTGTGAGTTTGTCGTTCTAGTAGTGAGAGACCCTCAAATGATCCCAAAAACTTTTTGCATGAATCTCAAAAAATTCTCCCAAAATAACTTTCTATTTCCATCACCCGGTAATGCGCCGTATCGAATAACACATCAATACGACCCCAATCCGAAAAACTCGAGGAAGTACACGTAAAACCGTAGAACCCTTTCTGTTTCCCATCACCTCACCTGCAACGGCGAAAACTGCTTTCCCCGAAAAGGAGCATTTCAAGAAAAAACTGCCCGACCTCTACCTGACTCCGAAAGGGTGACGCGAAATCCAGGTAAACGCGAGATGCGTGTGACATCCCTACGCAATACGATCCTGCCGCTTTTTTGTCCTTAATGCCGCTCGGGTTACCCTCGTGACGGGCCATAGGAGGCATTTCGAATAAATCCGAGGATCCTGAATCGATTCTCATACCTCTTACGATTATTCTTTATCGACAGATGGATTGGTAATGAGGGGAAAAGGAGACCTTTGTAGACTTTCGTTTTTTCGGATATTCGATCTGCGTTAATACATCGACGGGATGTTAAGAAAGGGGTAAGTCCATAGAGAAAACCCTAGGTTTGTTTTATTCGATTTCCGTAAGAGGTTCATAAGA
The DNA here is from genome assembly GCA_963966015.1 of Aphidecta obliterata. Taxonomy (NCBI): domain Eukaryota; kingdom Metazoa; phylum Arthropoda; class Insecta; order Coleoptera; family Coccinellidae; genus Aphidecta; species Aphidecta obliterata. The sequence continues at coordinate 20,159,784 of OZ014434.1, read as the reverse complement.
ACACCCCAAGCCCAAAAAACAATTTTGGTTTTATTATAATCTAAAGATCACTTCAAGACTCGAGAGGAAAGAATTAAACAAATGATAAATCCTCCAGAAATAGTTCGCGAAGCCCTCATTTCAAGAATCAATTCACCAGTCAAGAGTCAAGGCTTATATCGAAATAATTTTTGAAATTATTTCATCTTAAGTTTTCCTGTTGAAAATCTTTGACAAAACCATTATAAAACCAGTTCAACCGCTAAATTACCCAACTAGCCCTTTCAAAACTACTCTCTGATATTGCATAGAACCTCGAGTTTTATGAAACTCTTAAGAAGGTTAGGATTTTGGATATATTATCTTGAAGGTTCTTCTTTCGAGAGCAATTCGTCTTTATCTGTTACATAAATGAAACAAGAAAAATTGTTTTAGAAGTTTATATAAAACAATTCTCATTAGTTAATAAGCAAGCCAACAAATCAAACCATGTAACCCCAGAGAACACCAAATCCATAATTCCCATCTATAGACCGGTTTCGACTTATATCAAGTCTCGTCAGTATAGCTTGCGAATATGAACTCGATGTGGGAAACAGGATACCCGCACAACGAAACGCAGCGGTGATCCAAGAAAATTTCTCCACTCACGCCACCCGTCCGCTTCAAAAACAACCGTATCTAATCTCTGAAGGTCCATGAAAAAATTTCCTAGCTCCTCTGACAGAAACAAAATGTGACCACCGTAAACATTAGGGTATAATTGTCACGGAACCCTACGCCAGGTTTTCGCCTATTACGAACTCAAAGAGCGCATTCGAACCTCGAATATACACTGAAAATCTCAAAACTCTAGGACTTTTTGAGCACGTTCTACTTACACGAGGGCTATATCATTTTGTCACGATGTCTGTATTTTTCGAATATTGAGCCGAAAATGGTCTCAATCGGCAAGGTTTGACTCACTGATGTGAAAAACACGATAACTCTCGAACGGAACGAACTAGAAACTTGAAATTTTCAGTGTAGGATCAAATCTCGAATGCCGCGGTTGAGTCCACTCTATTCGATATGGCTGTTCGAAATTTTGTTCGCCTGATTACTTCGAAACTCCTAATTCGATCGAGGAATTTTGCACTCAGATGAAGAATGACGTGATCAAGCTACATGCATCATTTTGTCTAAATCGCATGTCCAGAACCATAGAAACCATAGCAAATTATAACTTTCGAACTGAAAGGGTCTTGAAATTTTCATGGTGTGGATCTCGAATGTCGCGGTCACGTTCATCACTGAGCCAAATTAGACTAGGGGTTCCGTAAATATGGTCGTTTGAAATTCAGTTTTCTTGATAATTTCAAAACTATGTTCTCGATCGTGACGAAATTTTGTATTTTAATGGACAATGATATATTCAAGCTACAATCGCATGACCAGAATCATAGAAACCATAAAAAATTATAACTTTCGAACGGCAAGGCCTAGGGAATTGAAATTTTCAAGATAGGTGTGGACCTCGAATGTCACGAACATGTATGTCAAAAATTCTTTCAATTGGTTTCTAGAACTGGAAAATGTGAATCTACCTACAAGGTGCCCTTCACGGCAGTGCTTTTCATAATTTTTTTTCGAAAGCTATCGTCTAGAATGTTTAGAATTTCCGAATTTTTAGCCAATTCTTAATGTCCGTCGGTCCCTCCGTAAACACGATAACTCGAAAAAAAGGCCTAGTATTTTGATATTTCTAGAGCATGTTCGAGGTCTGAATGCGCAGGTCAAGTTCAATGGGCGGAATCTGTCATACGGTTCTGGACTGAAACTTTGTTCTTAGATTTAAAATAACGACACGAAGGTTCGTTTGAAATTTCGTGAGGATCGTAGCGCTAGAAAAAAAGTTTTTTCATATTTTTTAAATATTCGGTATTTGAGAAACCATCTCCCATGTCCTGCTGAAATTTTGTGTCTCCATATCGATTAAATGAGTTATGAGGAAATTCAGCTCTCTTGCTCTCCATGTGAACAGAAAATTATGTTTTCTGACCTGTTGTTGAGAATATTCGATATCCGGTGATTCCATCTCTTGGCATTTTTGAGCGCTCGTACTACACGAGGGCTATATCATTTCGTCACGATGTCTGTATTTTTCGAATTTTGAGCCGAAAATGGTCTCAAACGACTATGTTCGACTCACTGATGACGAATCCGTCGGAAAATTCGAGTCTGTCCGTCCGTCCGTCCGTATACACGATAACTCTCGAACGAAATGTCCTAGAAACTTGAAATTTTCAGGGTAGGTTCGAATCTCGAATGCCGTGGTTGAGTTCGTTATTGGGCAAAATTCGCCGAGGGGTTCCGTGAATATGGCCGTTCGAAATTTTGTTTTTCTGATTACTTTGGAACTACAGATTCGATCGAAATGAAATTTTGCACTCTAATGGAAAATGAGGTGTTCAAGCTACATGCAAAATTTTGTTCAGCTCGCATCACCAGAACCATAGAAACTATAGAAAATTGTAACTTTTGAACGGAAACGCCTAGGGACTTGAAATTTTCAGGATAGGTGTGGATCTCGATTGTCGTGATCACTTTCATCTATGAGCAAAATCATACAAGGGGTTTCGTAAATATGGTCGTTTGAAATTTAGTTTTCTTGATCATTTCCAAACAACAGATTCGATCGTGACGAAATTCTGTATACTAATGGAGAATGATATATTCAAGCTACATTTCTCTAGATCGCATGACCAGAACCATAGAAACCATAGAAAATCATAACTTTCGAACGGAAAGGCCTAGGGACTTGAAATCTTCAGGGTGGGTTTGGATCGCGAATTTCACGGTCACGTTCATCAATGAGCAAAATAAGACTAGGTGTTCCGTAAATATGGCCGTTCAAACTATTTTTTTCCTGATAGTTCCGAAACTACTGATCGGTTTGGAATGAAATTTTGCACCTAGCTGAGGAATAATATTTTCAAACTACGTGCGAAATTTTGTCCAGATCGCATCACCGAGACCATAGATACCGTAGAAAATTCTAGCGAATTATCGAAAAAAAATTGATCAGCTGAAGCACTGACATGAAGTCTGGAGTTTCGCCTAAGTTTCAGAATTTTTTTGACAGCTGTCGAAAATTCCTTCAATTGATTTCCAAAACTGGAGAATGCGAATCCACCTACAAGGTGCATGTACGAGCGCTCAAAAGCTCCTGCCTTCACGGCAGTGCTTTTCTAAATTTGTAAAAATAAAATGAAATGTATTGTCACATTCTTTTCGCTTTTCCTTCCTTCATGATCTTTGAATTTACAGTCTCGCCACAGTGTTACCTCATCTCAAATTTTCATAGATTAGTTATATTAAGTTCGAGTATACCAAACATGCCTAAGAGTCACCCGAGCGGAAACAAACAAAACAAAATGTATATGACAAGGACGACAGAGATGAAGACCCTAAGGTCAATAGCGGGAAAGACATTATGGGATAGAGTGAGGAGCGCAACAATAAGAGGAACCTGCAAGGTGGAAGATGTAATCAGAACGGGACGAAACAACAGAATACGTAGAACGACGGGACCACGTAGAAAGGAATGGACCCCGAAAGAATAGCCAAGATTGTACTAAATAGCTAAATGGAAACCCAGTTGGTACAAGACCAATCGGGAGACCACCAAAAAGATGGACAGATAGAATAAGAAGAAGAAGTTATGGGTGACCGCTCTTGCGATGAATTGAAACAAGCGCGCAAAAGCTTCCTAATTCACGTCAGTGTTTGTCAACAACAAAAATTTCCGCATATGAGATTGAATACTACAATAATGCGAATAACTTGACAACGTCTTCATGTAAGAGTAAGAGCTAGTAGTTACACCGAGAATTTTAATCAAAAACCTTTACTCGAATAAATTTTACCTACACCAGGACAGCTGGCCCACCTAGAATCAACTAAATAACCCCTCAACTAATTCGACCTATATCATACCTTCTTAGCATATTTTTTTAATAAATCCCGTAATGAAATTCATCCAATTCCCGGCTTTGTATCCCTTTCATTCCCTATTAGTGCACTTTTCCGAAAGCGAATAATATTCAAATTAGCCCCCGAACCAGCCCCGGTTCGGAGGGCTGATTCGGCAGATGTCCGACTGTGTTCAACATCTCCATCGTTGGGGGAACCCACGATTCTTTCGCAATTCGCATCTGCGAAATCTGTACGGAAAAGAGTGCACTATCACCATCGCTAATGACTTTCGTGTCGTCGGTTAATTGACTGGAAAACTTGTAATATGTAACTTGTCCGATTTTTTTTTTTTTAGCTATTACGAGGGGGCAAGTACGAGAACAATGGGTCACTGAATGTTTTATGCTGTCCGTTTATTGCATGGATTCTCGATGCATGCGTTTCTTTTTTAGAAATTCGTATATGATCCTACTACAGATTTTTTTTTTTCGGTACTGTCATGTATTGTAATTTTAGACTTTTCAGCCGAGAATGGTCTTAAACGATTAGGCTGGCCTCACAGGTGGATGATTCGTGGTCAAATTCAATATAATGTCCGTCGTCCGTAATCACGATAACTATGGAAATAAAAAGCCTAGAGTTCTGAAATTTCCAGGGGTTCGTTTGAAGCCTGAATGTGTTGGTTGAGTTTGTTAATGAGCGAAATCCACCTGAGGATTTCGTAGATGCTGCCTTCTAAATTTTATTCCCTATAATTGGGAACATACTTAACCGATCGAATAGAAACTATGTAGTTAGTTGTTAGATAAAGGTACGAAAGTTCATGTGCAATTTCGTAATTGCTTCAGTAGAATAATAAGAAAAAAATATTTTTAGAAAATATTCACTATATCCCGCTGAAAATGATCCACATATTATCATGATCAATAACAGTTATATAAAATTTCATCTTATAGCTGTTTCACGTGAGAACAAAATTGAGTTTTTCTGATCTGGTGTGGAGAAATTTGATGATAATTCATAAAAACAAAATAACATAAGACATTATTATTTGTCACACTGACATCTGGTTCAGTTCACAGAATCTTTTTCCAGAATTCGTGAAATTTGTCAAAATCTGACATTTCGAATTTCGGATGAAAATATCGTGAATTATACTGATTGAGGTTGGAAACTGGGGGAATTAATAATACAAATACGTCTTTTTTCGATAATTCCAAAGCATTTCCCTGAATCTACGATAATTTCGGAGTACCCGGATGGGTGACCGCTCCAGCGAAGAATTTGAAAAAGGGCACTAAACCTCCAGACTTCACGTCAGTGTTTTTCAATTTTTATTTCTCACATTGAAATTTCCCCCTCAATTCCACTAGAAGAAAGCTGTCGAGTTCGGAGCGACGAAAGAATGAACTTCTCTGCAGAATGGACTTGGAAAATGTTGGCACCAAGGGAGCATATGCATTGACCGCGAATAAACTTTTAGGTTAGTTACAAGGTCGTACCTCTCTTGTCTGGTGATGATTCGTCACGAAAAAAATTCGATCAATAAAGCAGTAGTCAACCGGTAAAATTCAGTTCATATTTTATTCGATATAGGCGCTCAAGTTATAGTGATATTTCCGCCAGGAAGGAAGTAGAAACTGAACTGTATTCAGTTCAAGCACGTTATCTATTTTTTGAGTATTTGTTGTATTCTTGATCAAATGTTGCACGATTCAATTATATTTAGTTTCGTTATTTTTTTGATAGATCGTTGCTCGGAAGACTGCATATTGATGTACCTGTGAATCCTGAAAATTCTTTATATTTGACATCAGAATACATCAACCAATATCTGCGCACACACATAAAAAATTACGAAAAGCACTGCCGTGAAGGCAGGAGCTTTTGAGCGCTCGTACATGCACCTTGTAGGTAGATTCGCATTCTCCAGTTTTAGAAACCAATTGGAAAGATTTTGACAGCTGTCAAAGAAAATTTCAAACCAACGCGAAAATCCAGACTTCACGTCAGTGCTTTGGTGACCATTTTCTTTTTCGATAATTCGCTAGAATTTTCTACGGTATCTATGGCCTTGGTAATACGATCTGGACAAAATTAAACATTATTCTTCATATATGTGCGAAATTTCATTTCAATCCAATAAGTATTTCCGAAATTATCAGAAAAAATATAGTTTGAACAGCAATATTTACGGAACCCCTGGTCTAATTTGGCTCATTGATGAAAGTGATCGCGAAATTCACGATCCGAACCTATCCTGAAAATTTCAAGTCCCTAGGCCTTTTCGTTCGAAAGTTATGATTTTCTATGGTTTCTATGGTTCTGATCATACGATCTGGAAAAAATGGAGCTCGAATATATTATTCTCAATTTAAATACAAAATTTCGTCAGGATCGAATCCATAGTTTTGAAATGATCAAGAAAACCGAATTTCAAACGGCCATATTCACGGAACCCCTAGTCTAATTTTGCTCATTAATGAACGTGAGCGCGAAATTCGCGATCCGAACCTATCCTTAAAATTTCGAGTCTCTAGGCCTTTCCGTTCGAAAGTTATAATTTTCTATGGTTTCTATGGTTCTGGTCATGCGAGCTGGACAAAATTCTGCATGTAGCTTGAGTACGTAATTATCCATCTGAGTGCAAAATTTCACCTTGATCGATCAGTAGTTTCGAAGTAATCAAAACAAAATTTCGAGCGGCCATATTTACGGAACCCCTGGGCAAATTTTGCCCAATAACGAACTCAACCGCGGCATTTGAGATTCGAACCTACCCTGAAAATTTCAAGTTTCTAGGACATTCCGTTCGAGAGTTATCGTGTATACGAACGGACGGACAGACTCGAATTTTTCGACAGATTCGTCATCAGTGAGTCGAACTTAGTCGTTTGAGACCATTTTCGGCTCAAAATTCGAAAAATACAGACATCGTGACGAAATGATATAGCCCTCGTGTAAGTAATACGAGTGCTCAAAAATATTAGGTACTCGAAGTGAAACCAAGTGTTTTTTAAATAAGTTTCCATAACTGTGCGATCCAACCGAAACTTTAACCGAAAATAAAATTTGTACTTTTTCATTCTCTAAAGTTCTATTCGAATACCTGTATTTTAAACATTTTGGTTATATCATTTGTAAATTATTGTAGAGTCGAAGGTAGATCATTATACATTTGATTTTGCATATGTGTTTTCCTGCCAGCAACACTCCCTTGGGTTTACTGGAGCATGTGAGACATCCCAAATGGGTTTTTCACATGTTGACCAACAAGAAGAAACGGGGAATTAAAACCTTTCAAGCGCTTGTTTGTATGAACAAGGGCCAAGAGTTATCATTTCGCCTAAACACTGTGATTTTCCAGTATTAATCCGAGAATAGTCTCAAACAATTAGGCTGGACTCACAGATAAAAAATTCCTGGTCAAATTCAATGCCGTCCGGCCAGGAGTTTCGGAATTTTCAGGATACATTCGAGGTCTGAATGCGCCGGTTGCTTTCAGTATTGGGCGAAAAACATCAGAGGGTTCCATAAAAGCCTTCTGAATTTTTCGAAAAATATCGATCTGATCACTTTTAAACTTCGTAGTTAGTTGTAGGATATCGACACGAAGGTTCATATGAAAGTTCGTTTCGTTTTCTGATCGGATTTTGAGAATGTTTGACATTCAGTGATTGCATCTTTCGAAATTCTAAATTTCTATTCAAAGCCAAAAAAGAGGAGACGTCTTTAAGCCATGGAGTGGCAATCTCTGCTTCAGTTCCAGAAAGAATAAAACAGCTTCAGCTTCAAGAACAACCTCTGGCTCCAGGTCCAGAAAAACTAATAACGCTCTAGGGGAAGATTTCAGCATCAGGGGTATAGTTACAGCTCTCGGCTCTATTGAAAAGGCTAGAAAACTAATAGGACTTGAGAGCTTGTCTCTTTGAACAGACTACCCTTCAGGAATTCCACTCATCGATTTTGAAATTACAGAATTTTTCGAAGGATTCCATGCATTCTTCGGAGTAACAATCGGATCGCGAAGATGTGTATGTGGTCGAAGTCATAAAAACAACAAATAATATGAGTACCTACATATTTGGGTTTCTTGACTGAATCTTATTTCAAAATCTTTGAGGAAACTTTATAATTCAGTTTCTAGTTCAGATACGTTTAACTGGATGTTTATGAGAAATTTTAATTTTTTTTCTTGATGAAAAAAATTAATTTTAGTGGTGAAGGTGAAACTTGGGAAAAACGTCACGTGTAAACTTTGATACAGTGCTGACATCTAGGCGTCACATTTGGATGACCCTTTATCATCGAAATAATTCATAGCCACGGCACAAAGTATAAATATTCCCCGTTTTATTATTCATCGGGCGGCGCAAGCACAGGGAATGAAGGAAGTTTGTGTACGCCGCTTTGCATATTTATCGAAAATATGATGAAACAACAGCTATATTCCATTTGCTGGGTCATTTCCTTCTTCGAACCGATCATCGCCAGCGGCTAACGAAGATATTTATCGAAAAAAAAGCGGTGGTAGGTAAGTCTACAGCTACTCGATGCTCGGCTATACAGTATCATCCGGATTAAAACTGCCCGGTTCCGGAATACTATCGATAGAATGATCACTTTGAATTGGTTCTTCGAATGAAAGGATTTGAAAACAGAATTGAAGCAATGGGAATTATTGAAGTATATTCGAAAGGAACCAGAACCACCTCCGAGCTCACAGTTTGAAGCTAACTAAGGAAAAGTTTGAAACATCTCAGCGTCAGTGTTTTTCGCCTAATAAGTGGTGACGCCAGCTCTTAAAGACAGGGGGACAAGGAGGGGTCAAAATTTTTTAGAGGGGTTGAAATAAATTAACACATAAAGCGAAAATAGAAAACGTTTTATGTACTCATGTATTCCTAGTGGACATCTCATATTTTAGGGGGGCAAAAATCTATATGAAAGAGCTATATAATCTGCTCGAACGAGGAAGACAGGATAGGAGGAAAAAAACATAACTAGAACGGTGAAGCTGAATGGTTAACCTGGAAGGGCCGCGAAAGAGGAAAAAAATTGAAGATTACTACTAAAACTGAAGAGGAACCTCAGACCTAAAACGAGAAATAAAATAACCTTTTTTCTCTCAGTTTGTACTCAAGTTGTGACAGTGGTCAAATCGTCCGTGGAACTATTGAAGCTCTGTTCTCACTACAGAATAGTTTATATCCCAAACCACAATGAGGAGGCGTCTTTCAGATATGGGAAACATGACTGCTACATTCACAAAAAAATAAGAATTATCAGTCAGGAGCTTTTGAGCGCTCGCTACACTTTGCAGGTGGATTCGCATTTTCCAGTTTTAGAAACCAATTGAAGAAATTTTTGACAGCTGAAAAAAAAATTTCCTATTAAGGCGAAACTCCAGACTTCACGTCAGTGCTTTAGGTGACCAATTTCTTTTCAATGATTCGCTAGAACTTTCTACGGTATCTGTATCTATGGTTTTGGTGATGCGATATAGACAGAATTTCGCACGTAGTTTGAACTTACTACTCTTTATCTATGTGCAAAATTTCATTCCAATCCAATCAGTTGTTTCAAAATTATCAGGAAAGAAATATTTTGAACTGTGATATTTAATTTTAATTTTTCGACGGATTCGTCATCAGTGCGTCGAACCTTGTCGATTGATACCATTTTTGGCTCAATATTCGAAAAATACAGACATCGTGACGAAATGATATAGCTCTCAGCACCAGGAAAATGTTACAGGTCCCAGAGAAAAGTTACAGTTGCAGCCCCAGGGGAATAGGCTAGAAAATTCATACAGATGTTTTTCTTCCTCAACATATTATTCCTCAGGAATTATACACATTCCGGAGTGACCAGTTCTATGATATACAGGGTTTCCGGGAAAATGTGGGAAATCTCTCGGATTCAGATAAAACATAAAAGAATAAGATGACAAGTTCCCATAATTTTTTTTCAAAGCGGCCCTCCCTACGGAGATACGGCCTCCTAAATGACGCCACTGGAAATTCATTTTACTGGAATAAATTTTAAACTAGTTAATATAATTTAATGAAAATTTGATATGATGAACAGTAGTAAGGACCTCTTAAAATACTGCCCTTAAATTTAAATTAGCTCGTTCAGTTTACCAGGGGCGGACTAGGTTGTACGTTTTAATGCTTACATTTTCAACACCCTGTATGATGAGGAGTTGAAAAAAACAAATTTGAATAACTCGAACATTAAGCTGAAGAAAAGGTACTCCTGTTCATAGTCGATAAAATGAACCGTTTTCGAAAAACAAAATAATAAAAGAAGTAACTTCTTTATTTCTATTAAAAAGAATCATGAATTCTAATTTTTTTGTCTGCAACAAAGTGTGATACAACTTTATTCAAGGAACAAAAAAGTTTCAGTTTATGTTATTGAATCCGACAAAATTTGTTTCTTATCACATTTAATGAAATGTATGTATTTTTGTTAAGGTGCCTTTCTGGGCCAAAACTGCATTGTTGGGAATCTTTGTTTATGTCGGATTCAATAACGTGAACTAAAATTTTTTTGTTCCTTGAATAACTTTTTCATCACACTTTGTTGCAGACAAAAAAAATTAGAATTCATAGTTCTTTTTGATAGAAATAAAAAAGTTACTTCTTTCATTATTTTGTTTTTCAAAAACGGTTCATTCTATCGACAATGAACAAGAGTACTTTTTCTTTAGCTTAATGTTCAAGGCATCCAAATTTGTTTTTTTTTACTCCTTATCATACAGGGTGTTAAAAATGTAAGCATTAAAACTTACAACCTAGTCCGCCCCTGGTAAACTAAACAAGCTAATTCAAATTTAAGGGCAGTATTTTAAGAGGTCCTTACTATTATTCATCAAAACAAATTTTTATTAAATTATATCAAGCAGTTCAAAATTTATTTCAGTAAAATAAATTTCCAGTGATGTCATTCAGGAGGCGGTATCTTCGTAGGGAGGGCCTCTAGAAAAAAAAGTTATGAGAACTTGTCACCTTATTCTTTTATGTTTTATCTGAATCCGAGAGATTTCCCACATTTTCCCGGGCACCCTGTATATCACAAGAACTTAATCTTAATTCTCTTAATTTTCATATCACAACTATGTATCATCGATAGAGGGGATATGAAAAATGTCAACCTTATTGAAATGTTGCTGTGCTCTATATAGGACGTACAGGGTGGGCAAATTTGCCGATGTTTTAGCACTACAACTTTTAAATCTGGTACCCGATTCTCGTTCTCTTTTTCTGAGAAACTAACAAGAGTAGTTTTCATTTTTGGCTTCCTTCTATTGTTTTCGAGTAATAAGCGGAAATTGGAAAAATGGCGATATCGAAAAAATTTTATATCTCCGATGATACTGATGATAGAGCTCTGAAATTTAAACATTACGCAGGCATTTTTACGTAGAATCCAGTGGCGTGCTCGTCTTTTCAGCAGGATTTTGAATTATTATGCTATGACCCAAAGTTATGTTTTTATAAATGGGAACACTTATTTTCTGTGCCATTTTTTTAAAGCTTAATTTTACTGATTTCAAAAATATACAACATCGTATGTTTTGTATCAATATAAATAATAGACAATGGTCAAAAACTTTTTTCATCTAATTGTCTCAATATTTCTATGGTTTCAACTGTTGATGAGCACAGAAAAATAGACCTTCATATAACAAAAGCATTCTCCTTCCTTTCTACAAAATTCGATTCTAGATATATTTTATAAATTTTTATATCTTGAAATGGATTCGAAAATAACGAAAAGATCCACATGATCGACTGTTTCAATCGATACAGTTATGAATAGATGGATGCATCAGAAGATTATTTTTATAGGTATTCAAAATGAATACGCATAAGTACTAATCACTTTCAAATTGCATATGAAATAACGTATATGTATATGATTGAACTCAACAATTCAATTAGGAAAGGAACAAAGAAGAAATAATATTTGAGACAAGGGCGGTCCTAGGCTGAATTTCTGGGGGGGGGTAATTGAATGAACAATTCAATAAAATTTTTTCGAGATAGTGAAATCCAACCCCCCTCCCCCCCCCCCTCCCCCCGGCGGGAATATTTTGACGGTGTAAACTTCTTTATACTAATATTTTGCTGTTCTTTTTATTGTTGTTTTTTTTTGAGTGCTTGTTCTACTTATACGAGGGCTATATAATTTCGTCATGGTCGTATGAAATTTAGTTTTCTTGATAATTTCAAAAGTATGGATTCAGATCGCATGACCAGAACTATAGAAACCATAGAAAATTATAACTCTCGAACGGAAAGGCCTAGGGACTTGAAATTTTCAGGATGAGTCTGGATCTCGAATTTTGCGGTCACGTTCATCAATGAGCCGAATTAGACTAGGGGTTCCTTAAATAAGGTCGTTTGAAATTTAGTTTTCTTGATAATTTCGAAACTACGGATTCGATTGTGACGAAATTTTGTATTTTAATGGAGAATGATATATTTAAGCTACATTTTGTCCAGATCGCATTACCAGAACCATAGAAAATTATAACTTCCGAACGGAAAGGCCTAGGGACTTGAAATTTTCAGGTTTGGATCGCCAATGTCAGGGTCATGTTTATCGATGAGCAAAATTAAACTAGGGGTTCCGTAAATATGGTCATTCAGAAAATTTGTTTTCTGACACTGAATGAATTGGAATGAAATTTTGCACTTAGCCAATAATGTACTCAAACTACGTGCGAAATTTGTCCAGATCGCATTGCCAAAACCATAGATACCGTATAAAATTCTAGCGCATAATCGGAAAAAAAATTGGAAACCTAAAGCACTGACGTGAAGCCTGGAGTTCTGCTCAGTTTAAAATTTTTTTGACAACTGTTAAAAAAAAATTTCAATCGGTTTCTAAAACTTGAAAATGCGATTCTACCTAAAAGGTGGATGAGAAAACGCTCAAAAGCTCCTGACTTCACGGCAGTCATTTTTATACATTTTTTTACAAACTTTCCAATTCTAATTGCCACGTTCTTACGAATCCAACACCTTCTTAATCAGAAAATCGTTCGGAAAACAAATGTTCTCTTCTTCAGGCTGAACAACATAAGGGCGTAGATATGGAGGGGTACTGGGGTAATTAATTACCCCCCTAAGACTTCCAAAATATTAAGTTTCAGAATTATCGCCAAGGATTGATGTACCTATACCTGACGAGATTTTTTATCGATTAACCCCTCAAGAAACAACATGAGCAGTTTAGGTATCCATCTTATCAAATAACAGACTCACCACTTATACATTTTATGCAATATGATCTTCAAAAATAAAACGTACGATTGAAAGTAAAACTTCAGAATTTTTCATTTATTTTACTGATTTTTCTGTTTGAATTTTTTTTCTGTTCATTTGATTGCATTATTATATTATTTTCTTGTTGGTCATTTTTCCCTAAATAAAATTTTCCAGTGCTCTGGGGGGGGTAATTACCCCCGTTACCCCCCCCCCGTAGGACCGCCCTTGATTTGAGACCCAATAGTGATAACAATTGGTCAGTTATAACTTTGAATGAAGACGCTAAAATCGTTGTCCATCCGCAGCAGTGTTGCCAGATTATTTATATTAATTTTCTTCAATTTAACCTCAAAAATTCTTCATATTTCTGCAGCGGCGTGTAACGTCATTTTGGAGTACCCACCCACCGTTAGCAAGGCCAAAGTCTACGTAATGAATATTATATATTCCGAAAACTTTGATAAGGCCAAAAAACAAACAAACCGGGATTCCCCAGTTCACCTATAAAAAGCTGTAGCACACTGCAATATTTTCGTTTTGCTACTGCTAGCGCGCACTCGAGGCGGAATTGCAAATAGTTCCGAGTCGTAGCTAAACCATTTTACCGAAAGATGTCAGAACTCAGGACGCATACGAAATGAACAAAATAGTCGCAAAAATATGTGAATTTGAGAAAATTTTTCATATTTCAGTGGTTTTCGTAAAATATTCTTCTTTTCTTCATTTGCTCTTTTCGGATATTGGAGAATATTCTGCATTTCTGGCATCACTGATCCGCAGCAATGCACAGTCGACACCTTTTTTCGATTCTTCGCACCGTATTCAATAGATGGATATTTGAAACTGTGTTGAAGCAACCTAAGAAACCCTTGAAATATAATATTGACAGTCTTAGATGTAAAAAAGTTCTTGACCATTTGCTATTATATATATTGATACAAAACATACGAAATTGAATATTTTTCAAATCAGTAAAATTAAGCTTTCAAAATTTGGCACAGAAAACAAGTGTTCCCATTTACACTGGCGGATCCAAGGGGGGGCACGGGGGGCACGTGCCCCCCCCCAGACGGAATTTTTTTGTACTGTGGAGATTCCATCACAGTACATAATTATACACCCCTTGTGCCCCTCCAGAGAAAATCCTGTGCCCCCCCCAGAAATAAATCCTGGATCCGCCCTTGCCCATTTATAAAAACATAACTTTGGGTCATAGCTTCGTAATTGAAAATCCTGCTAAAAAGACGAGCACGTCACTGGATTCTACGTAAAAAATTACGAAAAGCACTGCCGTGATGTCAGGAGCTTTCGAGCGCTCGTACATCCACCTTGTAGGTAGATTCGCATTTTCCAGTTTTAGAAATCAATTGAAGGAATTTTCGACAGCTGTTAACAAAATTCTCGAACTTAGGCGAAACTCCAGACTTCACGTCAGTACTTCAGCTAACCAATTTTTCTTCGATAATTCGCTAGAATTTTCTACATTATCTATGGTCTTAGTGATGCGATCTGGACAAAATTTCGCACGTAGTTTGAATACATTATTCTTCAGCTAGTTGTGAAATTTCATTCCAATCCAATCAGTAGTTACGAAATTATCAGGAGAAAAATATTTTGAACGGCCGTATTTACGGAACCCCTAGTCTAATTTTGCTCATTGATGAACGTGACCGCGACATTCGCGATCCAAATCTACCGTGAAAATTTCAAGTTCCTCGGCCTTTCCCTTCGGAAGTTATAATTTTCTATGGTTTCTATGGTTCTGGTCATGCGATCCGGACAAAATGTTGCTTTAATATATAATTCTCGATTAAAATACAAAATTTTATCTTGATCGAATCCGTACTTTCGAAATTATCGACAAAACAAAATTTCGAACGGCCTTATTTACGGAACCCCTAGTATAATTCTGCTCATTGATAAACGTGAACGCGACATTTCAGATCCACACCTATCCTGAAAATTTCAAGTCCCTTGGAAATTCCGTTCGAAAGTTATGATTTTCTATATTTTTTATGGTTCTGGTCATGCGATATGGAGAAATGTAGCTTGAATATATCATTCTCCATTAGTATACAAAATTTCGTCACGATCGAATATGTAGTTTTGAAATTATCGAAAGAACTAAATTTCAAACGACCATATTTACGGAACCCCTAGTATAATTTTGCTCATAGATAAATGTGATCACGACATTCGAGATCCACACCTATCCTGAAAATCCCTAGGCATTTCTGTTCAAAAGTTAGAATTTTCTATGGTTTCTATAGTTCTGGTCATGCGATCTGGACAAAATTTCACATGTAGCTTGAACACCTCATTCTCCATTCGAGTGCAAAATTTTATCTCAATCAAATCTGCCCTTGGTGAAATTTGGCCCATTAACGAACTTAACCGAGGCATTCGGGAACTGAACCCACACTGAAAATTATAAGTCTCTAGGTTGTTCCGTTCGAGAGTTATCGTGCTTACGGCCGGACGGACAGACTCGCATTTTTCGACGGATTCGTCATCAGAGTCAAACTCTATCGATTGAGACCATTTTCGGCTCAAAATTCGAAAAATACAGACATCGTGACGAAATGATATAGCCCTCGTGTAAGTACTTAGTACGAGCGCTCAAAAAATGCATGTTTTAATTTCATAGCTTTATCATCAGCATTAACGAGATATACATTTTTTTCGATATCGCCATTTTTACGGTTTTTGCTTATAACTCGAAAACAAAAGGAGGTGGCCAAAAATGAATACTACTCCTGGTAGTTTCTCAGAAAAGAGAACGAGAATAGGTTATCAGATTTTGTCTATCTCTTCTGATTCAAAAGTTGTAGGGCTAAAACATCGAAATTTGCTCACCCTGTACAAGTGCGCTATCTCTGAGTAGGATATGGAAGCGCCTCTGCTACATCGCAGTTATGTATATTCGCTCTTATATTGGAACTGGTCACCTGGGTTGGGGATTTTTCGAGTTCTTAATCCGAAGATTCATCAATATGTAGGCTTCTGAGCAACGATCAGTTCGAGATGTTAAAAAATTGAAGTAAAATCATAAAATCAAGAGAAACTCGGCAGAGATAATAAATAAATAAAAAAAAAATTCGAAAAGCACTGTCGTGAAGTCAGGAGCTTCTGCCCGCTCGTATCTGTGTACCAAACCGGCTTCGGTGTTCATTGTCAATTTGACAAATAATGTCATTTTATTTTTACGAACTTCCAAAGTTGGAATCACCGAATTATATTGGAAAAGCTGGTATTTTCACATACCTCATTCTATCGATGTCCTGTGTCACAGAATTTCATCAGGATATGGTGAATAGTTTATGAGATAGGAACCGAAGTTAAATTTTCGTTTCATCTTCTAGTTATACAATCCGTACGAAATTCCATATGAACTATCCTGTCGGTTTTCTTCGAATCATCGAGAAGGAAACAGTCAGATGGCTATATTTAGGGAACCCTCCGAACCCAACGGACTCAACTGGCGCATTCTGACCTCGAACGTAAGCCGAAAATTTCAAATGGGTCTTTTCTTTCAAAAGTTATCGAGATTGAGATCAGTATTTAATTTCTCATGAAACTGATCATCTACTGAAAAAAATCCTAACTTGAAATTTTTCTAGTTTCGAATCATTTCAATAAAAACTTTTTGTTCACTATAATTACAGTATGTATCCTGAATATCACAAAATATTCCCTCATTCGTATAACCATTTTAGCCTTCGAAAAATCGGCGATATCGAAGTTGCAATAAATCAATCAACCCAATCTCAGTCACGCAAGTTACGCCCACTTCGGATCGAATCAACTCTTCCCGTCCGTGCCAAATCAATCCAAGATGCCAAAACGGAGCCGTCAACGGGACGAACATCCTCCGTCGAAGGACCAACGTCAACCCATGCCAATCATGCCATGAATGAACCCACCGATTCCGCGACGGATACTCTGATTTTAGGGAACTCAAATGAGATTTACGCACGAAACGTCAAAAATCGCCCCTTTCCCTCCCCCCATCGGCGACGTCGACCAACCGGAGCCGACGGTTCGTTCGAAAATCGTGCGAGATGAGAGTAGCGGGGATAACACGCGACAGGGTGGGGAGGCATTGTCGTGGATGCTAGGCTTTCGTGAGATCAGTCGCGCCTAGTGACTTCACGTGTAGCTTTCTACCTGTGATCGCTGTTACGTAACTTTCAACCCCTTACACGTAAACGAGGCGCTTCATTACCCTTCTCCACGACTCGCGTTCAGGCTGTTACGCGCCTTGTGACGTGTGTTCCGAACGTACTCTGTTGTTGGATTTTTCGGTGATTTGGACCCTCGGGGTGGTTTTTTGCTGTAACTTTGGTTGTTCTGTTGTGAGAGTTCTGTATGATATTCGTCGATTGTCGGTGTGGATTAAGAAAAACTCTTTTACTGGTCCTGGAGATGCTACATCTCGTCAGTGCAAATCTCGAAAGGTAATTTTCGTGGTGAATCAGAAGATTAGAAGTGAAAATAATTCATTTTTTTAAATGAGTGGATGTTTTTTAGAAGTTGAATTAGGGAAAGCTCAATTTACTTCGAAACATACTCAAAAACATTGGTCCTCCTTAAAATAAGAGGATTCTATGTTTTCAGTTTCGATATAGGTACATATAATAATATATTTAATTTTCGGAAATTTTCCTGCCGTCATATTTTCTAATTGACCTATTCCAAGAAAAAAAGTTCTTTGAGGTTTCCAAGTGTGGGTACCTATTTAGTATCCATGAATATTCCATATTCATGAATAGAAATGTTATTATCAATATCACATATGAGTTTAAATACATATTCTCAAATATTAACCCAATGAAGGTATTATCCACTATTTTCATTATGTTGTCTTCAATTGAACTTTAGGGTTAGAAGAACTTTCATTTCGTCACTCGCATCGTGAAATCTTTCTTTTGAGACTTTCTCATCGTAATATGCGTAATTCCTGAGGGTTGAAAATAATGGAGGAAACATCGATCAGAGAGTTCATACTGATTGATCAATGGAAACCAACAATCAAATATTCACACTGTTTACTTCCAATTCAGCAGTGAATTTAACTTTAATTGCTTGGGCTTGGACATAATATGACAATTATTCTTTGGAACATAATTGGATATTTCAATTAGCAACTTCAAAAATTATCGGAGGTGCTTCTACCGAATTCTCAATTAAGTAATGTAATATTCGAAAATTTCAACGATTATTCCGAAGCCTTCAATGAAATACTGATGATGTTCACTGAAAGAATAACGGTGATAGGTTGATACTCAAACTTTTATTTAATTATTCATCATTATCATCGTCCCAGCGTAAATAAAAACTTTCTAATTCGTGTGTGTATTTGTCTCGTAAAAAAGGTTGTAAATGCGGAAAGTTATTTCGGAATTTTAAAGGTAATTACGAGTTTCCATAGGATTCCGGGACATGCAAAAAAAAAGTATTTGAGTTTCCACTTTGAGTTCATCGGCGTAATATGACACCTTATAATTAAATTCATTAGTCGCTTGATCCGCGTTTTACAGCCGACTATACTCGGAAACATTTCCCGACAAGTGCAAAGTTCAAAACGGATTAATCGAATTCGGCAGTCCTTTTTTCCACGAAAAAACTGCTTATTTCTGAGAATTGCAAAATACACACATATGCCAATTGCAAAATTCGATATTTCTGTCGCGTGTAAGGTAAACAAGAATTTGTTGTTTTAATTTCGGATATTATTTGTCAATCGCCTTGGTCCTTCACTAGTTTATTACCGGTATGTGCTTATTTCGCGCTTTTATTGCGTTCTTATGATACCAGTTTATCGGACAAATTGCTTTTCGATCGTGCAAGAGAAATGAATTCATTATTTTTTTGAGCACGTGTTTTTTGCTCGTTTTCGCCTCGTTCAATTACACTCTGTTTCGTTTTATATAGGTATGCGAAACACATTTTTTTTGTGATCGTGGAAAAAGGTGGATTTTGTTCAGTTCGATTAGGAATGTTTCAAGTTTTACACATAAAAAAAATTTAGGTTTATTTTGCTTTCGGTTCGTTTCGATTCAGGGTTGAGTTATCTGGATAAACGTTGTTAGGACGAAGTTGAATATCTTGCAATACGATACCACTAAAAAGTCTATCAAATAAATGTATATATTATTGTTGTTGAATTTTGTTCTTTGCCGAACTGTTTCTCAATTAAAGGGTTCCAAAAAAGATATTCCAAGCGAATAATATGCTTAAAATAAATAAGTTATTTAATGAATTTTTCAGGATATTCCTGTTAACTAATTATGATTGAGAAAATAAGCAAAATTAAATAACCGTAAAACTATATAGCTTCAACTTTTATGCAACACTTTCTTCAAATAACTTTTCAATAAAATCTCTTAAATCCAACCTCCACTTTCGGCATTGTTGTCATTCTATCAATTCTTTTATCTAACTCTTCGACGCTTGCAAATTCCAAATTTTATCGGAACTCTCTCCCCTTTCTTCAGATTTTCACTTTTTACAACATAACATAACATACACTGTTTCTTAATAATATTTTTCTAGTTATATGTAGCTTCGGTTCAAAAAAAACTCATCTACATATTCCCATATTTTCTTTCAGTTTCATTAGATTTCTCTAAAATGCATCCAAAGAGGTTTTTTTTTTCCTTTCACTTCTAATATTTAATATTGTTTTTTTCAGCACTGCATAAAATACTGTTATTCACATTATGTTACCCTTTGCATTTTAATTACCGTCAGATTTGAATTTATTAAATATAATTTCTTACCTATAAGTGGCACTGAAAACTTAATGAATTCATAAATTTGGAAAATTAATGTTGAATTTGCTCTAGGAACATTTTTTTGTTGAATTTCTCTTCAAATCCTATCATATGATGAAATTGACTGTAGTATTGAAACTACTTATTTTGATTTTCTGATCAACTGTATAATTGGATCAGTAGAGTACCTACGACAATTTCTGGAGAATTCGGGCGTAGAACATAAAAAAAAACATTCAACGAAGTAATTCTTTATAAGATATGTAGGTATATATCATTGCTCACTTTATTCACGTCCATTCAAATTTCAATTAATCCAGAGTGACTATTTCGATAATTATGAAATAATTAAGGTGATTGATGATAATTTCCATGATCCGACATCTACCAACAGTAATTTCCAATTTTTTCGACATCCCCCGCCCATTTCACGTGGGCTGACGCAAGGCCGACTAAGGTTATAAAAAAAAAATTGAACTGATGTTCCCCGGAATGCATTCTTGATGTTGTTGCCAATTCAGTTTAATTACATTTCTCACCATCGTTCACACATACGATCACCTGTAATTTCCTCGGAAAAACGCAGCAGTGCCACTCATTACCGACCGAGATCGAGAAATTTTCCGAGGAAAATCTACGTAAAGCTGTGTCGCGAAAAAACCTAGTTGTGTCAGCCGCAAAATCAATTCATTAGATTTCTGACGAGATCCGAGAATACGTTTGTTTTCAATCTCGTTCGCGCGTAAAAACGCTCTTTTAATAGCATTTTAATTGGTCACACAACGATTTGATGTAGTTTGACGTTCTTAATCGCTAAAGATGTGCTAATTTAGTACCTCGTTCGTACGTTGGCACTTGAGGACATCGTAGATCTATCGACAATGCTTTATGAGGTTACGATTCGTTGTAATAGATCGATTTTGCAAATTTGCACTTTGAACGCCTGAAGTCCGGCACTGGTGAGTGTCCGACGTGGAACAAGTCATCATCTTTCCTTTGATTCAAAAATATAAGTGATAACCCATCAATTAAATAAATATAGCCAGTAGACGTGATGTCCAGACACAAGCACATTTTTTCGCGTTGCTCCGTCAAATTCTTGGTCCTTCCGGCCAGTTTGAATTAAAGTACACAAAGTAACCTCAGGGCGTTCATTTTTACCGTATGAACGACTGAAACGTAATCCACCTTGTTATAGTGGCGACTACAATGTAAGTTCCCATTTTGCCGTAGAAGAAAAAACCCAGAGACAAGAGTCGTAATTTATCCAGGGAATTGAATCGTATACATTCAGCGAGAGATAAACTAATAAAATAGAAGTAGAATAATAAAACACAACTAGTAACATTAAATCATATTTTCAATAAAAGCAATTTTTCCTCGGACGTAGCGCAAATTTATTACCCAAAACCCATAAAAGTTTATATCTGGGAAGATTGTAAATTCTCCATTCAATAAAATATAACATTTCAGACTAGTCGGACCATTAGCCGATACTTGGTTATCATCTCGGTACCATTAGTAGTGCATTGTAGGGGAATCGGGAGGGGACGCACGAAAGATCGAAAAAATCTCCCGTTCCCATTGTTTCAACTGTACGTACCTCGAGTACCACCCATTCAGTACCGATTCGTAGGAATGGCACTTGTAGCACGCAAAGGGTTGAACATTCAATTATATGCTTTTCCTCTTTCTGGAAAGATTCCTCATACAAATTATCGGCTTTGTTAACACTTCGGGAGAATCTCATCTTGTGGTTGACAAGTTCCAAGGGCGTCGATATGGGGGAGTAATGAGGAAAACTACCCTCCAAGAAAAATTGTCCAATGTACCTGATGTGTCGACTCGTTCCTCCTTCCTATATTATAGAATTTTTTTTTTATTGATGATTGAAGTTCATAGAATTAATCCTTCAGATTTAAGATCATTTATGAGCTAAATAAGAAGTTTCCATAAATATCCCTGTGATATCAACAATGGACCGAATATTTTATTTAACCTAATGAAGTATAGATCCTGAGTTATTAACTCCCCTTCGAATAGAATAAATTTCTATTGCAAAATTCGTCGTATTTCAATATCTTCACCGAAAATTTTGTATTCATTCTCTAGTGTTGGTAATTCCACTACAAGTATTGAGCTCTTTTTCTCTATGAATAAGATGAATTTTGCAGATGCTCGAAAATTTGGGACCTCCAATTTAGCATGGTTGTTATTCTAATACCTATAATCTAAAAAAATTTTGTTGAATTATTCTTATATTTGTAAGCTTGTTTCAGGTTCGAATTATCCAAACAACGTTTACTGAATTATCTATCTATTTCTTCGAAAAAATCTTCTTTTAATATTTAATTTTTCCATAGTCCGAATTGTTGAAATTTTTCAATGACTCGAGATTCCGAAGATTCGACCAGGACATGGAGACGAAATAGGAAATTACATTTCACGATGAGTCATACCAGTTAATGAAAAGTAAACCGTTCATGGAAACAACCGGTATTCTCAACATTCAAATTCCATCAATTCCCAGTATTCGAATAGCGAAATTCATCCATTAATCGACTCGGTGAGCTTTAGAACTATTTTATTTTTATTATTGGAAACCCGAGTAGCTGAAACAATATAATACTTCAGCAGATAGCAGTTCCAGAAATTAATCGTAACAATACGATTTTCACAATTTTAATCATCTGCGGAATGAATAAACATCGACTTTGAAACGCTGAAACGAAACGTTGCAGAATTTTATCATTTAATTTCTCAGGACGTACCTACGTGGTGCTCATTCATTGTAGCTGTTAGATACAACGAATCAGTTTGGATTCAAAATCGAAGGAGAGTTCGGTAGGCCTTTTCTATCTTGAAGTCAATGCAAAATACCCGATCCATTTTTTCAATAAATAAAAATCCAAATAGCTGACAACCTGTAACGGTGAAAATTACCGTTATCAGGAATAACTAGGCCTCTTATCATTTCAAATGTATGTAAGAATGATCCAAATTTGAATTTCATTCATGAAAATCGAAAAAAACTGATAACGCTCTTGTTCATAGAAACAAGAGGGCATAGATTGTAGAAGTTCATTCATTTGTCTCAGACGAAACGCACTAGGGATAATGACAAAATTTCGAATTTTCATGAACCTTGATAATCAGATCGATGTTACCAGTGGTTTTGTGCAATAAGCAGTTTGACACCCAAATTTGTATGGCAAGTTTCGGTTGTTCTCGGATAGGACATTGAACTAATGCTTGTTAGTGGAAACACTTGAAACTGAGATATGAAAATAGCGAATGTTGTATTTCCTCAGAGTCCGCGACCTTTGGAAACATCTCCATTAACGGTTAAACAATTTGCATACGTCAACTAATTGATATCATTTTCAGAAAACATTGAATAAATATCGAAGATAAATACAAGTTTAGGCATTACTGCGAACACAGTCCGTAATGAATTCAATAAATTTCATCATTTAACCTCGTCTTGATGCCATCAACTATCCTTAATTACAATTATTAACGTTATGAAACTACAGTTCGTCTTAATTTTTTTCACGGTTAGGTGTTTCTCTTTTCTCGCTGAAAATATCATCTCTAACGTTCAATTATCATTTTCTCTAATCACTCGTTAACGTCACTCTAATTCCCAGGAATTAAAATTATCTGGAAATGGAACGACAATCATGGAGTGTCCAGAGTGCTGGGACTAATTCGAGAATTACCGAAAGGATCCTGTGAATTACGCACCTTCTACGTTTCATTATAATTACAATATCACAAATCATAGCTTCTTAATATTTCAAATATTTCCTACTGCTATTATCATTATATGGTATCGAGTGTCGTTCTGAAAATTAACTTTGATGTAGCTTTCACGTAAACTGGCACATTCCTGGGTGTTTGTTTCTCTGGGATGGAACAGCTTGATAATACCTCACAACGTCGTAATCTCTTGTATAGAAACATTTTATAATTTGATTCATTTTATCGGTTCTTGTTAATCCTAAACCCTGAATCGTGCGATTTTTCGAAAAATCCACCCTACTTCTAGGGCACCTCCGGACTACGGGCGATTCCGCCATAAATACCGCAGGAACTTCCACCAATTTTTTCGAACCATTCTCTATTTTTGAGCGCTCGTACTAATTACACGAGGGCTATATCATTTCGTCACGATGTCTGTATTTTTCGAATTTTGAGCCGAAAATGGTCTCAATCGACTATGTTCGACTCACTGATGAAGAATCCGTCGGAAAATTCGAGTCTGTCCGTCCGGCCGTCCGTAAGCAAGATAACTCTCGAACGGATCAACCTAGATACTTGAAATTTTCAGTGTAGGTTCAG
This sequence comes from Aphidecta obliterata, assembly GCA_963966015.1. Classification (NCBI taxonomy): domain Eukaryota; kingdom Metazoa; phylum Arthropoda; class Insecta; order Coleoptera; family Coccinellidae; genus Aphidecta; species Aphidecta obliterata. The sequence continues at coordinate 20,135,444 of OZ014434.1, read as the reverse complement.
ATCCCAAATGCCTCGGCTAAGTTCGTTAATGGGCAGAATTCCACCAGGGGTTCCGTAAATATGGCCGTTCAAAATTTTGTTCTCCTGATTACTTCGAAACTACAGATTCGATCGAGATGAAACTTTGCACTCCAATGGAGATTGAGGTACAGCTACATGTGAAATTTTCTCCAGATCGCGTGACCAGAACCATAGAAACCATAGAAAATTGTAACTTATGAACGGGAACGCCTAGGGACTTGAAATTTTCAGGATAGGTGAGGTTCTGGAATGTCGTGATAACGTTCATCTATGAGCAAAATTATTCTAGGGGTTCCGTAAATATGGTCGTTTGAAATTTAGTTTTCTTGATAATTTCAAAACTACAGATTCGATCGTCACGAAATTTTGTATTTGAATGGAGAATAATATATTCAAGCTACATTTCTCCAGATCACATGACCAGAACCATAGAAACCATAGAAAATCATAATTTTCGAACGGAAAGGCCTAGGGACTTGAAATTTTCAGGATAGGTGTGGATCTGAAATGTCGCGTTCACGTTTAACAATGAGCAGAATTATACTAGGGGTTCCGTAAATACGGTCGTTTGAAATTTTGTTTTCTCGATAATTTCGAAACTACGGATTCGATCGAGATGAAATTTTGTATTTTAATCGAGAATGATATATCAAAGCAATATTTTGTTCAGATCGAAAGTTACAATAGAAAATTGTAACTTTTGAACGAAAAGGCCCAGGAACTTGTAATTTTCAGGGTGGGTTCGAATCGCGAATATCGCGGTCACGATCATCAATGAGCAAAATTAGACTAGGGGTTCCGTGAATATGGCCGTCCAAAATATTATTTTCCTGATAGTTTCGAAACTACTGATCGGATTGGAATGAAATTATGCAACTAGCTGAGGAATAATGTATTCAAACTACGTTCAGAATTTTTTGACAGCTGTCGAAAATTCCTTAAATTGATTTCTAAAACTGGAAAATGCGAATCTACCTACAAGGTGCATGTACAAGCGCTCAAAAGCTCCTGCCTTCACGGCAGTGCTTTTCGTAATTTTTACGACATATCTTGTTCAAAATCTCATCAACATTTTCAAAATCCATTGCAAAATTGCATGGCTTAAAACCATGAAATAACTATTCGATTAATGAAAATTTTTATTTATTCACAGTAGATATACCACGTTTCTGAAAATTACCTATTGAATAACTTTTGCTAGTCCCATAGAACTGTTTGACGCCATACAGATTGTCATGATATTTTCAATTGAAAAGGAATAACTTTTTATTGTTGGAGAATCTTTTTTCAAACATTTTGATTTTTTTTTCAACAATTAGTTTATACAGTTAATAATAATAATAATAATAATATAAGTTAATATTTTTTTTAGGCTTTTCTATGAACAAGGGAATTATCATTTTGCTCAAATGTCTGTAATTTTCGAATTTTGAGCTGATAACAAAAGATTAGGTGGGACTCACAGATGAAGAATTTATAGTAAATTTTGATACTGTCTGGCCGTCCGTAAACACGATAATATTCGGAAAAAATTCTAGAGTATTGACATGTTCAGGGTATCTCCGAGGTCAGAATCCGCTAATTAAGTTCGTTTTTGGGCGGAATCCGCTATTTTTATTGTTCTGCACTTACTCTATTTATTTTAGAAACCAGAATGTGTATATAAATCGCGTATATGCAGAAAAACGTTGATAAAAATCAAATGTCGCAGATATTGGCTTCTCAGAACATAACACATAACATTGCCTCAAAAATAATTCTTTTCTTTCAATAACTATAAAATTATAAAAACATCCTGCATTGTGAACAGACACTGGCCCATATGTCACGCCGATCCGTTAACAATCGGTTTCGTGTCACAGAACAACCATTAACATCATAACCTCACATTTCTACAAATGATGCAGAACATCGAACAGAACAATCGACGTTTTTTATATCGTGTCTGCCATTGTCGAAGGACCAATCCGACGTTCGGATGAATAATTTCCAGGGACGTTGCGTTAATGACTTGGCCGTCCGTAATTTCAATATTCCCCGTAATTCGCCGAATGAAATTGATGATTGTGCCCGTCCGAGTAAAAATTCATTGTATTTAAATACGTTCGTTTCGAGTTTTCGATCATTCGAACATAGGAGGCTGCGGCGCGCGATGATTAATGATATGCAAGCAACAATGAGTATAATGCACCACGCCACGGAACACAGAAGAATCCATTTTTGTTATTTTAATTTTTCCGGTTGGCAGAACTGGACTCGGGGCATAATTAATACGAGATATTTTAATGATTTTCAATAAATCAAGCCGACTTTGACAATAAACTATCCGTCTTCTGTGGCGGATCCACGGAGAACGATATCTCTCCTCTTTTTCTCGTTCGCGAAACAAAGAAACGCGTTTCGGTCGGACGGATATTTATTTCTGTGTCTGGGCCGCGTTCCCTGACGATTCGCAGCGTTGATTATATGGTTTTAGGCTCTGTGCTTTTTGTTTATTGAATTTCGTTCACTGCTTTCCTCTAGGGGAGGCAATACGTCTCTCGCGCCGATTAAATTATAACAGCCGATCGTGGATCGGGGCTCTACGTGTTTCAATGTCCGATGCGTGCCTTTGACGTTTGCCGGGTGAAAACCGCAGCGACCACAGAGTTTAATTGTTATCGTGGCGTCTTCTTCTTTATCGAATCGGCCCGGTAGTATTCCATCATTTGCGGTATACTTCGTTTTCCAATTAATAGAATTCGAGGAAAATCACAAGCAGTGGAGGCTTTCAGAGTGCCACTATTTCGAGTGAATTTTGATGTAAATAGTTAACGTAATTTCACAAACTTCAAGTTGTTACGTAATCGACTCGTCGAGTAGTGCTCCCACTCTGAATTAATAGTCGCTCGTCGCTCCCACTCTGAAGAGAGAACAGACCTCAATACTTTGGAGAGGATCCGTGCATACGCTATTGAGATATCACAAATTCACAATACGGATAAGGCTGCGCAATAAAAATTCCGTTCGATTCTTCAATACGAACCGACATCGGTCGAAACACTCGTAATGGCCCGGGCCATAATTGAGAAATTAATCTAACAGAAAGAAACCCGATATTAGACAAACAAATCTGTTCGATTAAAAGCTAATTAGTTGACATTTGAGCTAATTCGAAAATATATCCGAGATCAATAAATATCCTGGCCACCTATGGTACATACCGGCAGGCTGCCGCCCATCTGTTGCCTCTTCTTCTCCCGTTTTATAGGTAGCGATCCACCGAGATCTAATCGCGACGATTTACATATAAATGGTACTAGTTTGAAGAACTACGACGATAGTTTTGGGCGACTTTATCTTTTTTATTTGACTTTTAACATGCCGGAAACGGATGGGTCGAATCTCTCACGAGGACGAGTTGCCTGGGAAGGATCGCTCACAAACTAAGTGATATTGACGCTCATTTTGGCAGATTTACAATTTTTAGCGCTTATGGTTTACCTTTGATATTACCTTTGTGCTGATCCCCTTCCTTACGAAAGGCATCAACCTCAATGAGCAATAGAATCTAAATCTCAGGGTTCCTGACAGAATTGATAACTCCCTTCAGGTTTTACAATTAAGTATAATAAAAATTCAAATCTACAATTGTTTAAAACAAGTTGAGATCGACCTCTGAACAAATGAATTTATACAACGTTAGTGTTACTTAGCTTTATCATTTCTCCCAGATCTTTAGGGGTATTTCCTCCATGAAATATCGTCTTTCAATGCTTAAAATATGTCCATCTCCAAGGGTATGAAACAACCAGAACCAGTGATTTGCAGATACGGTACAATTTTCCAACACTCCTATTCCAGGGAAATGTCTCCCTCTCGGAAATATTCAATGATTGGAAGTCTCGAGGAAGCGGTGTTAAATATACCAATCTCAGAGGAATAAAATCTTCAAATCCTAAGGAAACAAATTTTCGGTTCCCAGGGAAACAAACTTCTCCAATCCCAGGGGAAGAGCTTTCTCATCCCAGGAAAGGACTTTATAATCCCAGGGGAAGAGCTGTGAATTGTTTAAAATTCCTTAGAGAAAGTAACAGTTTCCCAAGCACTCCTTCAGGTCTAAATACGTCATTAAAGGAACCAAAATTTACAGAAAAGATAAATTGTAACCTGAAGGAAGCTTTGAAATAATAAAAAATTACAAAAAGCACTGCCGTGAAGGCAGGAGCTTTTGAGCGCTCGTACATGCACCTTGTAGGTAGATTCACATTTTCCAGTTTTAGAAATCAATTGAAGAAATTTTTGACAACTGTCAAAAATATTCTGAAACTTAGGCGAAAATTCAGACTTCATGTCAGTGCTTCAGCTGATCAATTTTTTTCTCGATAATTCGCTAGAATTTTCTACGGTATCTATGGTCTTGGTGATGCGATCTGGACAAAATTTTGCACGTAGTTTGAATACATTATTCCCCTGCTAGGTGCATAATTTCATTCCAATCCGATCAGTAGTTTCAAAACTATCAGGAAAAAAATATTTTGAACGGCCATATTTACGGAACCCCTAGTCTTATTTTGCTCATTGTTGAACGTGACCGCGATATTCGCGATCCAAACCCACCCTGAAAATTTCAAGTTCCTAGGCCGTTCCGTTCAAAAGTTACAATTTTCTATGGTTACTATGGTTCTGGTCATGCGATCGGGACAAAATATTGCTTCAATATATCATTCTCGATTAAAATACAAAATTTCATCTCGATCGAATCCGTAGTTTCGAATTCATCGAGAAAATAAAATTTCAAACGACCGTATTTACGGAACCCCTTGTATAATGTTGCTCATAGATGAACGTGATTACGACATTCGAGATCCACACCTATCCTGAAAATTTCAAGTCCCTAGGCGTTTCCGTTCAAAAGTTACAATTTTCCATGGTTTCTATGGTTCTGGTCATGCGATCTGGACAAAATTTCACATCTTGAGCTTGAACACCTTATTTTCCATTTGATTGCAAAATTTCATCTTGATCAAATCTGTAGTTTTCAAGTTATCAGGGAAACAAAACTTCGAACGGCCATATTTACGGAACCCCTGGTGGCCGGCCGGACGGACGGACGGACAGACTCGAATTTTCCGACGGATTCGTCATCAGTGAGTCGAACATAGTCGATTGAGACCATTTTCGGCTCAAAATTCGAAAAATACAGACATCGTGACGAAATGATATAGCCCTCGTGTAAGTAGTACGAGTGCTCAAAAATGCAACTATTAGGCAAAGAAAATGCAAAATATAAGATAGATACTTGAGGTAAGCCATGGATCTAACCGAAAAAAAAACGTGCACAAGAATATCTACGGTCTCTGTGAATTATTCCAGAAAATAATTAGTGGACAACAGAGAAGACTTACCGTGAGAGAATTTCACGCCGAGACAAATTTGGATGTATATTTAACAGTTAAACATCCAATGATTGAAAGTGACAATCCACTGTTCATTTGAATGCGAAATCGATATTATCGAATCAATTCCAGATCTCAAAATGGCGAGACGCAAAGGTACAAATTCGAATCACGCGCAACGACTTGCGCTGTAGGACACAGCGGTTCGAAGACAGTGGCGACTCTGGGAGTGGGCTGAAGGGAGGACTGTTTACACGTTACAGTACTTTACTAGTCCTATGTCAACTTTCAGAATTTTCTTTCGACTTTTTCGGATAATCCTCGAATTAGACTGCCGAAAAAACTTAATATCATCTTCACGCCCTCTCAAAACTCTCGAAATATTTCGTTCTACTCATCCGATTTCGACGAATATTGATCTTTCCACCAAGCATGGCTTTAGCTACTACGACCTGAAATTTCTTTGGAAGTGGTGAAATTTATAAAGAATGAAGCGTCAAAACATCATCATAAATCGGAGATGTGGGCGTAAACACATATCTCCGAATCCATCGACTTTATCTGACTGTGACGGGACACATTGCTCTGGGATACCTCTGGATGATGTGGAAACGAGTGTTATATTGATAAATCCAACCGTTTCCGAGTTATTACACGAAATAATAGAAATGAGCGACAGGAATTTTCGCGCTTTGTTGAGGAAATCGGTATCTGGTATGATGGAGCCGATAAGGCAGAGGGTGCAAAATGCGACCAGGTGTCGAAGAGTAGCCGTCAGACTGGAAACGTCGAAGACGAGCGCCCGAAAAAGTCGAGAATCGCAGAAACCGGGCCGCGGGTGATTTACGACCGCGCGTGGGCGTAGAGCCGAGCGTAAGCCGCGTCTCGGCATCCGCAAAAATCCTCTCGGACCCTTTTTCGCGGCGTCCCGTAATTGAAAACGGCCTTTGGTCCGTTGCTCTTCTTCGTTGCTCGGAGGACGAGAGGGCGAAACTCGGTAATTAAACATTTTTAGTGTCGCTGATAATTTCTAATAAATATTAATAGCGTAGTAAGTTATTGTTCTCGATTCTGGGGTGTGGCCGGCTTCGATATGTGTACCATTAACTCGGCAATGTTTACTGCATCTGTTGTCTCGTATTGTACGTCGGCGACGATGCCGGATTGATCGAAAAACCGAAATTGGTTCGACTCGACGATGAGACCAGGAATTCCGAAGATTAAACGATTAAAGGGTATGTCGATTCGGGATTTCGGTAGGTATTTTTGGGTCTAGAATGAGGTGTCAAGATCAGATAGAGAAAGGATTGACCGTTTGGTCATCTCGATCGATCGCAACTGAAGACCATAGCTTCGGGCGAACTGATGGTCCATCCGCAGCACAAAGATGATGTTCTTGAACACTTTTGCCTCCTTCTTCCTTCAGCACGAATATTACAAAACCAGCCACCGTGTACATACTTTGGGGAAAAGATAGATAATTAAAAAATTTAAAAAGCACTACCGTGAAGTCAGGAAATTTTGAGCGTTCGTTCATCCACCTTGTAGGTAGATTCGCATTTTCCAGTTTTAAAAATAAATTCAAAAAATTTTTGACAGGTGTCAAAAAAATTTTCAAACTGAGTCGAAACTCCAGCCTTCACGACAGTGCTTTAGGCGATTTTTTTTCGATAATTCGCTAGAATTTTTTACGGTATCTATGGTCTTGGTGATGCGATCTGGACAAAATTCTTCACGTAGTTTTAATACATTATTCTTCATCTATGTGCGAAATTTCATTCCAATCCAATGAGCAATTTCGAATTGATCAGGAAAAAAATATTTTGAGCGGCCATATTTATGGAACCCCTGGTCTTATTTCGATCATTGATGAACGTGACCGCGAAATTCGCGATCCAAACCTACCCTGAAAATTTCAAGTCCCTAGGACTTTCCGTTCGAAAGTTATAACTTTCTATGGTTCTGGTCATGCGAGCTGGAAAAAATGGAGCTTGAATAAATCATTCTCCATCAAAATACAAAATTTCGTCACGATCAAAACCGAAGTTTTGAAATTATCAAGAAAACTAAATTTCAAACGACCATATTCACGGCACCCCTAGTCTAATTTCGATCATTGATGAACGTGACCGAGAAATTCGCGATCCAAACCTATCCTGAAAATTTCAAGTCCCTAGGCCTTTCCATTACAAAGTTTTAATTTTTTATGGTTTCTATGGTTCTGGTCATGCCATCTGGACGAAATTTTGCATGTAGCTCACCTCGATCGAATCAGTAGTTTCGAAGTAATCAGGAGAACAAAATTTCGAACGGCCATATTTACGGAACCCCTGGTCGAATTTCGCCCAATAACGAACTCAACCAAGTCATTCCGTTCGAGAGTTATCGTGTATAAGGACGGACGGACGGACAGACTCGAATTTTTCGACGGATTTGTTATCAGTAAATTGAACATAGTCGTTTGAGACCATTTTCGGCTCAAAATTCGAAAAATACAGACATCGTGAAGAAATGATAATATTATATTATAGCCCTCGTGTAAGTAGTACGAGCGCTCAAAAATATTCAGTGTCGCTGCTTTGCAGACTTTCCTCGAGTCTTATGTCTCGTTCAAAGCTCAAATGAATTCCTTCTTCATACTTCACTCAATTACTGTCTTCTTGTATCATGGGTATGTCACCTGGAATTTAATTCGTTCAAACCATAATCGTCGCTGGCGAAGTAGCAGAGATATTTATTCAACTACGGATTTTCTTCCTGATTCTTCTTCAGGAAAAAGCACTTTTGATGCGTGAATGACCATCAACTCAAAATTTAATTCTTTCACCTAGAAACACTACCTGAAAATGTTTCTTTTGATGAATCCTTTTTTCGGGATTTACAGGTAGACTCGGCAACTTCGCATGTATTCTCTCCTACACTTGGTTTTTGACTATTTAGTATTCCCTCTAGTACGTCTTTCATTCATTCGAATTTATGTCCACACCGGGTAATAAAACAAAAGAGACATAATCTGTGATGAATAAAATGTAGCAATTCGAAAAATTTGGGCAACAGCTACAAGGGTTGACCGCAATGAGCGTTGCTGTCAGAAAATGTGATGTCTTTTTTTGATAGATGACATTAAAATGTAGGTATTGAAGGATTTGACGAAACATTTACTTCAATTATGCGTCACTATTAAAATTACTATTGCGCTCTATGTACATAGTTTACGAAACCATTCCTAAATCGTTTGATTACATGAAAAAATTTCAAAAGCACTGGCGTGAAGTCAGGAGCTTTTGCGCACTTGTTTTTGTGCACCAAAACGGCCTTCAGTGTTCATTGTCAGTATGACAAATACCTCTCATTTTATCTTCACAAATTTCAATCACCGAATTATATTGATATTATCAGTAAAACTCAATTTTTGAAAAAATTCTAGCAAAATATCGCAAATAGTTTCTGGAATACCGAAGATCTAAAAAAAAAATCTTCTCTTGTTCATCGAAACAAGCGCGCAAAAATGCAGAGATTCTGAAGTTCGAATCTGAAGATAAATTTCAGCGCATTTGAGGTCGAAGATCTTTGCACTACTATGGATGAAATTGATCCTGTTAGATTTTTTTCAAGCGAACGGAACTTCGAGAAACTAAAAAACTCGTTTACAAATCGTCATCCGAAAATTTCCTCTAAAAACCAACGGTACAATAATTTTACAACTCACTCTACGATCTACACATCCACATGACATTTATCGCTTTTAAATCTAAGTAAATACCTTGTCGGTTCATCGAAGATCAACCAAACATACCTAATTTCCTAATTAGTCCAAAATCTGATGAAAACATCGAGTCGCCAACTGTTATTTTTTACCAGGAATCTAACGCAAGAGAAGTTTATGGCAGGACGATTCACGTGAGAACATACTCGAATCTAATCCTTTTCTAAGAATCGAATTATTACTATCATAACATAATTTTATTAACTGATCGATAATCCCAATTAAGATATAACGTAGCAGAACAGCAATCAGCGCTCGATGGCTCAATTCCACGAAATGTACCTATAAAAAATATTCCAAGTGGAAGGAATATAATATCTAGAAAATATTTCAGTGGAGTCGAAAAGATTTTATAGTTTGAAAAGGAGAATAAATCACTGTAGGAAGTCTTCAATCCTCATTCATCGTAGGCAGTCTTGTCTATGCATAAATAAGGAGGTACCTGATGGATAACTTATAAATTCCGATAGAACCAGCATGTCTCCGAGATATTGAATATCTTAGTTGGATTTCCTCAGGTTATACCAGATTTTATGATCCTTGGCAATCTGTTAACTCCCAGAGACTTCTTTACGATCTACCTCCCTCAAGGACCGCTTCGTATTTTCTGCGATGAAACAATGTTTTCTCCAACCCTTAATAGTGACGAATAACTGGCACAGATTATTCAAATGTTTTTCGCAGTGTTTCTCGAATTTAACATCTTTGAAATAAGTTATCTCGAAATTTCAAGTTTAGGTCGAGCTTAAGTTGATGGTTTGTTAATTCTGGTTCGATAAAACCAGTTTTAAGAACGTTCAGGATTGCAGGATATTAGGATTTAATACGATTGCACCAAGCAAAATCGGATCTGGGTTAAGAGAAAGTCAATTTTCGTCTGTAGCTATCTTCATATTAAACTTTTTCGGAAAAATCTTCGGTCAAAAAGTTCTTTTTGCGAAATAAAAAATAATATTCATTAACGAGAATTACATCAGAATGAGTTACAACAGGACACACATTGTCTATTTTTGGCAGATATATAGATCTATTCAGTTACCTACTTAAACCCTTTCATAACCGGTAAAATGACTTTACTTTCGGGGGTTGAAACATTCAGTTTGAACAAGGTTTTACACTATTTAAACCTGGTACAACGGAGCATGAGAATTCAATCTAGACTTTGCAGCTTTTATTTTCGAATTTAAAGCAGACTTCACGTCAGTGTTTTCTTCAAATTTGTTTTCATTTTATTCAAAGATTTTCACTTGGTTTCTGATGAATAAAAATAGTTATCATCTTCTCGAAGATGCCTCACCATGGCGAATAAATTGGTTTTCATTGCTTTCATTGTTTGAAATTCTAGACAGATTGCGAAATTCAACGTTTCTCCAGTTTAACCTTGATTCCGAACGGAATATTTGTAGATATTATTGTTTATCGAAATCAAGCAACAAATTTATGTAAATTATCAACAAAGATAGGTAGTCACCCACGGTGTGCTGCCCCAGCAAATCCAATGATTTCAAATCTCGCCCAATTTCCTAGAATGGCACAGAGAATAATCAGCAATTAAGTGAATCGACAATTCAAAAAATAATTAATTTCAACAAATCACTTATAACGACTTATCAATGGCGTTTCAATTTTTTTTTGATTAGAGACATCCGCATCCCAGGCTGTAGGAGTCTCGTCTCGATAAAAATATCTAATTTCCTATTTTGTAGAAAATTTCGGACTGATGTGTCGAATTCACTCCTTTGTTTGCTGCTGGGTTATCTCCATAGGAAATGAGGGCTTCCTGCCATTTCTGGCTCTTTCGATTCTCACCGTCGACACATCGTAATCGTTATTTTCAATAAAAGTCGATGAAAAAAAAATCTCAACCACCTGAAATGTTGACAGTTTACTTTTTTGGGTAAAAAAAATCCATGAATTTCAAAGAAAGAAAATCGAAGGTTCAAATGAAAAATAATCTAGAAACGGACAACTATCGAACATAGAAACATAATACTTAATCAAAATGTCGATAGGAATTTGAAGTTGAGCAGTTATTTCGTGGAATATGGGTGGAAAAAGTATGTGATGTGGAAATAATAAACGTTTATATTAAATTTGAACCTTTTTTTTTATGTAATCGAAAAAGTTTTATGTCGCCAGACTTCATTCGTCCCCAACAAGACGCCGACGTTACCCAAATCCACAAAATTCGAATTCGAAGAAAGGCGGCTATAAAGCGTCAATAAAAAAACCGAATAATAAAATAACTGAATTAAACATCGAACAGTTTCCGGCTTGCTAACCCCGAAAACGTTCGTTCCTAGCCGATTCGTAATCTATGAATTTTTTTCGATCGTAAACAGCCGTAAGTAGGCGGGTCATGTACAAATGAGTAAGTTTTCCTTTTAAAACATAATTTTCATTTAATTCCTTCACGATTCCAACAATTCATAATTGGGAGCGTACTGAATCCTAAGCGATAAATTATTTATTGTTCAGGCATCGAAATCTACGTGAACATCATCGCGATGAGGTTTATTTGTTTGTGGAAGTGGCATTTCAGTCACCAGCCACGATTCTATATCACTCCTGGTATATACAATGTATGTACGTTATCTGGGCACATGGAAAATGCATTTGGCATGCTTATGTCCTACGAAAATGAGAACGGCTACTTCACTTTGGCATTTGATTCTTCAACAAATCAATAAACAACTGCTTTTATTGTAAATTCAAAGAACATAATAGGACTATCATTTCCGAAACGGTACGCTCTAACTGCTAGGTTTAGATAGAAAACGTTGTTTTGCGTTGAAATATCATCTACCGTTTGGATAAGGTCGAAAGAGCTGCCACTCAAAAGTTGACGAGACCTCGGGCTGTATGAAAAATATGTAAGGAACGGCCTTTCTGTTGAATTTACAAACAAACAAAAAATGAGGCTTATACCTATACATACTAGTATTCTTGCTAAAAAAACAGATCATTGATACCCAACAGATTTTATAAAGAGTAAAGAGTATTGAGGGGTATCCATATACAGGCTTAACCACTCTGCATTATCAATTCGACCATGGTTTGTCTATCAAATGTAGTATCATAAGTTGGCAATGCTCTATTTATGTCAAATTCTGAGAATAAACGTTTTTTGACTGGATCTATTCAAGCCACAAATGTTTGAATTTGTACAGGTTCACTTTGAATTACCCACCTTAATATCGTCTTTAGAAAAAAGGAAGAGTTTTTTTAATGGTTTACCCTGAATTTTTGAAATTTTTCTCATGTCGAAAATATACCATGTTACCTTTTTTGAATTATTAAATGGCAGGGTTTGAAGGATTCAAAACATTTGATTTAAAAATTTTAATACATGATTCAAATCGCATGATATTGGCAAATGCGTTTCCATTTTGGCCAAATGTCAATGTAATTCGGTGATACAATTTTCTAAAGTTTTTAGGCCATTGGATACGCAGAAACAAGCACGCAAAACTTTCTTCGAATTTTTATAATTTCAATTAGATTGAAATCAAAATTTTTCATGAGTTTTGAGTTTGAATTTATGGTTTATTTTGTATCAAACAAATCAAACCACTGTATTTAATAATAATATCTATTTCAGTTTATTTTTTGCGAATTTTTTGAAATTTCAAGAACGGTGGATACAAATCAAAATGTGTTTGAAATATCAACTTGTCTCATTCATAGGGCAAAAGCTACCAAAATAGAAAAAAAATGGGAAAATAAAAAAGTCGTAGTTTCTCACTTTTTTCGAGAAAATCATGAATATAAGATGAAAATGACAACTATGAATATTATATGCATTTGATAAAATAATCAGAATGGTTTAATGGAAAGAAAAAGTTCGAAGATAATAATTCTAACTAGGTTATTCGACATTTATCAACTCAAAAACGACATAAGATAAGGGTAACACTAGGCATGTGAAAAAATGTTCATTTTAAGAAATCAATAATGTATAGAGTATCCAACCAATTAAAAAAAATAGTATCTCCTGAAATCTGCACTCTACTGCATTTTTGCTATCATTTCTTTATAACTCAGTCATAACCACACAACTTTTATTCGAAACTTTTTCTCTATAGACGATGATAACGTTCATAGGGGGTGGGTAATATATAGTGAATAATTTGAGGAGAATCATTTTATTTGAGTTTGAAATATATGTTCATACTTACATCCTTATTTCTTTATAATTGATGTAATGTTTTATTTCCTAATGGTGATACTAATAAAGAATAACGATCTGCAAAATCGGGATTTGATCCCTAATAAATTTTGTTCCAGCAAAAATGTAATATCTCGGGATACTTGAAGAAGAAATTTCTTTTCTGAAATTTTGCGTATCAAAAAAAATTCTCTTTCCTAATAATAATGTAATGAGCGAATAATAAAATCCGTCCGCCCTTCAGAGCAGTTCTCGGAAACATTAAAAAAAAATTACGAAAAGCACTGCCGTGAAGGCAGGAGCTTTTGAGCGCTCGTACATGCACCTTGTAGGTAGATTCGCATTTTCCAGTTTTAGAAATCAATTGAAGGAATTTTTGACAGCTGTCAAAAAAATTCTGAAACTTAGGCGAAACTCTAGACTTCATGTCGGTGCTTCAGCTGATCAATTTTTTTCCGATAATTCGCTAGAATTTTCCACGGTATCTATGGTCTTGGTGATGCGATCTGGACAAAATTTTGCACGTAGTTTGAATACATTATTCCTGAGCTAGGTGCATAATTTCATTCCAATCCGATCGGTAGTTTCGAAACTATCAGGAAAAAAATATTTTGAACGGCCATATTTACGGAACCCCTAGTCTAATTTTGCTCATTGATGAACATGACCGTGAAATTTGCGATCCAAACCCACCCTGAAAATTTCAAGTTCCTAGGCCTTTCCGTTCAAAAGTTAGAATTTTCTATGGTTTCTATGGTTCTGGTCATGCGATCTGGACAAAATATTGCTTCAATATATCATTCTCGATTAAAATACAAAATTTCATCTCGATCGAATCCGCAGTTTCGAATTTATCGAGAAAACAAAATTTCAAACGACCGTATTTACGGAACCCCTTGTATAATGTTGCTCATAGATGAACGTAATCACGACATTCGAGATCCACACCTATCCTGAAAATTTCAAGTCCCTAGGCCTTTCCGTTCAAAAGTTACAATTTTCTATGGTTTCTATGGTTCTGGTCATGCGATCTGGACAAAATTTCACATGTAGCTTGAACACCTCATTTTCCATTTGAGTGCAAAATTTCATCTCGATCAAATCTGTAGTTTTCAAGTAATCAGGGAAACAAAACTTTGAACGGCCATATTTACGGAACCCCTGGTGGAATTTGGCCCATTAACGAACTTAACCGAGCCATTCGGGAACTGAACCCACACTGAAAATTTCAAGTCTCTAGGTTGTTTTGTTCGAGAGTTATCGTGCTGACGGACGGCCGGACGGACAGACTCGAATTTTCCGACAGATTCGTCATCAGTGAGTCGAATATAGTCGATTGAGACCATTTTCGGCTCAAAATTCGAAAAATACAGACATCGTGACGAAATGATATAGCCCTCGTGTAAGTAGTACGAGCGCTCAATAAATTCATGAAATTTCGTACGAAAAAATCAACTGCCATCCGGCATTGGTCCTACCAGTTCAAGAACCAGATCTATGAATTTCAAAGGAGTAGTCCAACGTCGGCTCGAACCACTTTAGCTGGTAAATTTTTCCTTCACCTCAACTGAACAAAGAGCCCTTATTGCTGAGTTGATTCAAGCGAATGATGACAAATTTCAAGTTCATTTACTGTGTTTTAAATCGTTGGTTACCAAATGGCTCAATTACAAAACAAATTATTCTGAACCTTCCTCGCGCTACTAAAATCTTTGAATAATTCCATAGTTTTCGTAATATCCATTCTTTGACCAATATCTAACACCGACAGCTATACATAATCTGCGAAAGACCTTCAAGAGATACCGGAGATCTGAATCCGTGAGATCATTATTTTGGGTAATTACACCTCAGGATTTTGGTCATGGTTAAAATTATCATTTCGGATTTATGTTTATTTATCCGACGAATATCATTTCGAAGGATTGGCGTATTATGGTAGATTAATCTTCGATTGTATCCAGGGAAACTTTCAGAATTAAATTGAAAGTTACGCATAGATTTTGGATTATCGAGTTTTTAGGCGTATTTCTGCTCATATTGAAGACATTTCCAAAATCATGCGTATGAAAAAAACATAACACTTTGGGCTTATTCAACCGTCACAATATTCGAATTCAGCCAACAGGCTCACAAACGTAAACCATTTTGCATCGTAATTCTAATCGGAAAGAACCACGGTAGGTAAAACCAACAAAAACCGACGAAAGTAAACCGCCTCGTAGCAAATAAAACCGATAATAAAAAACGCTTATTGTAACAGTAATAAAAGAACGCTTTAAGCCTGTTGTAAATTTCGCGAAGTTTGTAGTTCACTCTTTGAAGTGTAACCGGCCCGCGTTCTATTTACTCTTCCGTATTTGCCCAAAAGATTTTCCGGATTTTCCTCTTTAACAGTTAACGTCTAATAAAACTGGTAGTATTCATTGATATGCCGCTTTTATTCTACTATTTGATTAGGATTAGATGGCTTTTATGTTTCCCAATTTTACAACGTCCTCGTGTTAGTTTCAACTGTTCGGAAATCTTTCCATTTTATGTCGCCTTTAACCTATAACACACTATGTAATTTATGGTATACCTTAAAATTGAAGCAATTCCGAATAAATAATTAATATTTTTATCATCTTCTAATAACCTCTACTATTCATCCATGAATAAATGGAGCGGCCCTATACTTTCACCTTGGGGAACTCCAAATTCCTCAATTTCACAGCATAACGTGGATCTTCGCTAGTTTCAAACAGAAAAACTCATCGGACGATGCGAGTAACCATCATCCTAGCCAAATAACATTCACAACCACCCCTAAAAGCATCCCTAACACAAAAATGTTTAATATGAGACTCCGAAAGCTGATTTATAGCGGCTTCGCCTTGCTCCCAACCACCCAAACAAGTTTTCCACCCCGTAAAAAAGCACAAATCCGTCAGTTCGATATGTATCACATGCGTCTTCTTTGGAATATTCAAATTTCTGCGTGCCGCGGGAGGAGAAGGGGGTAGGGAAATAATGTAAATTTGCATACGGCCATCTGTGCGTAGCGTACGACCCTCCGAAACACAAAATTATCCCTTTCGGATGAGAATAGGAACGGAATATCACAATTACAGACCCCTTTTTATAGTTTTAATGGATTTATCACCCTTTTGAACTATGAAAAATGAAAAGTGTTTTGTTTTATTACGGTCCACGGTTGTGTGTGTGTGTGTGTGTGAACAGTTGGAAGACGGCTGGTGTTTTTTGTGCCTCTAATCTGCATTGATTTAGTGGGGCACAAATGGTGAAACTTCAGTGGAGTAACTACCACCAATAACAAAAAAGTTCTGTTTTTCTACCAGTTTCTAAACTTTGTTTCATGACAAATATACAGGATGAGTTCTGCATATATTTCAAACGTAGATTTATGAACAAATTAAGGTAGTAAAAATTTTAAAACCATCAAATTTTTGTTTTAACATAAGGGTTTTCGAAAGTGGGATATTTTCGCTTAAACGCTAATACCATAAAATCATTCGTTGTAGATATAGAATTTCAACACGTAGCTATAGTCACTGCTTTGACCAAATGTCACAGAAATCCTTTAAAGTAACAAAGTCATGTACCAGGTCATTGACACTTGTATAGAAACATTTTCGAGAAAATTCATTTCTCTCAGCTAAACACACTACAAAAAGATTCAATGGAAAGAATCCAAACATTTTATAGTGCGATAGCAAATTATGTATCCGAAACTCGTTTATTTGATGATAAATTTCCGAAAACATGAAACTTTTAGGTTTCCGTCGTAAAAACAAGAAAATAGTATATAACTTCGGAAATTCCCATCGAATCTACGTTCGGTGTTAATAATAATATCTTGATCTCTAGCATTTCGACATTAACATTGACGTCAAAACATTAAAAACCGTGATTTTCGACGTTGATAGTTTTTTCTGATTTCCTTGCATTATTCAACATAAATTCTTCGGATTTGAATTAATGAACTTCTGATTGATGTCGGACCTCAGCGTTTTGGAGAACGAGATGTTTCTCCGGTTAATTTAGGTTGTTAAACTGACGTTTTTAACGTGGCTTCTTGGATTTGATGGATAAGGTTAACGGAAATGGTGGAAAGGATGGAAAGAGTGACCCCAAATATGCTGATGCGATGTTGTAGGAGGAGATTTACATCAATAGATCCCAAAATGAGGGAATAATAAACGTCCGTCCGGCCGTAAGCACGATAACTCTCGAACGGATCAACCTAGAGACTTGAAATTTTCAGTGTGTGTTCAGTTCCCGAATGCCTCGGTTAAGTTCGTTAATGGGCCAAATTCCACCAGGGGTTCCGTAAATATGGCCGTTCAAAGTTTTGTTCCCCTGATTACTTGAAAACTACAGATTCGATCAAGATGAAATTTGGCACTCAAATGGAGAATGAGGTGTTCAAGCTGCTTGTGAAATTTTGTCCAGATCACATGACCAGAACCATAGAAACCATAGAAAATTGTAACTTTTGAACGGAAAGTCCTAGGGACTTGAAATTTTCAGGATAGGTGTGGATCTCGAATGTCGTGATCACGTCCATCTATGAGCAAAATTATACAAGGGGTTCCGTAAATATGGTAGTTTGAAATTTAGTTTTCTTGATAATTTCAAAACTACAGATTCGATCGTGACGAAATTTTGTATACTTATGGAGAATGATATATTCAAGCTACATTTCTCCAGATCACATAACCAGAACCATAGAAACCATAGAAAATCATAACTTTCGAACGGAAAGTTCTAGGGACTTGAAATTTTCAGGATAGGTGTGGATCTCGATTGTCGTGATCACTTTCATCTATGAGCAGAATTATACTAGGGGTTCCGTAAATACGGTCGTTTGAAATTTTGGTTTCTCGATAATTTCGAAACTACGGATTCGATCGAGATGAAATTTTCTATTTTAATCGAGAATGATATATTAAAACGGAAAGGTCTAGGAACTTGAAATTTTCAGGGTGGGTTTGGATCGTGAATATCGTGGTCACGTTCATCAATGAGCAAAATTAGACTAGGAGTTCCGTAAATATGGCCGTTGAAAATATTATTTTCCTGATAGTTTCGAAACTACTGATCGGATTGGAATGAAATTATGCACCTTGCTGAGTAATAATGTATTCAAACTACGTGCAAGATTTTGTCCAGATCGCACCACCAAGACCATAGATACCGAAGAAAATTATAGCGAATTATCGAAAAAAAAATGATCAGCTGAAGCACTGACATGAAGTCGGGAGTTTCGCCTAAGTTTCAGAATTTTTTTGACAGCTGTCGAAAATTCCTTCAATTGATTTCTGAAACTGGAAAATGCAAATCTACCTACAAGGTGCATGTTCGAGCGCTCAAAAGCTCCTGCCTTCACGGCAGTGCTTTTCGTAATTTTTTAATATGAGTATCTAATATAAAAAAAAATCTGAGAAACATCGAAGAACTCTTCTTGATAATAAAAAAAATATTCCCTTTATTGGTACCCCAATTTCCCTATTTGAAACACGCCCCGGCGTTTTGAATCGAACTGTCAAAAACGCGCGGTTTTTCGGACTATTTCAGGTCCATAACTTTCTTAAGATCATCGAAAGCCTACAAAAGTGGGTTGATATAATTGAAAGGTAATATATTCTCCTCATTTCAGACAAATAAACGTTCTATTTTTCGATATTTAAATGTAAATTTCCATGTTCCCAGGTGCTGTCAGATTCTTGAAAATTTCACGAACTTTCTGGAAAACAAAAACTGTCTGTCTGGAAAAATTTGAAAAATCTTCACTCACCTCCATTTTCAAAAGAAAATATCTCTATGTTTCCTTTAAATCCGTTCCACTGGCCAGAATAAACGAAAGTTTTCATTCATAACCTCTATGATTTTCAGGTAGAATTTTCCTTGTAAAATCCTGAGAATGTAAAAAAACATATCTCTATTTTTCCTTCAAACCCGTTCCACTGGCCAGAATGAATGAAAGTTTGCATTCATAACATCTATGATTTCTAGGTAGAATTTTGCTTGTAAACCCCTGAAAATGTAAAAAACATTATGAGGCAAGCAAATCTGGATCAATCATTACTTACCTCTATTTCTTACTCCAATTCACTTCTTTCTACGATTTTCCATCCAATCAATTTCGATTTTCGTACTCTTAAGTTTCATCAGACGGAATTAATTTTAATTCATTCTTGCGAACCGTATGGGAAAGGTAAGTATATTGATTAAGGATTCGATTTTTGTTTGTTTCAGCCCTCGAATCGGTCTACTTCTGGCAGAATCAGCTAGAATTTCGTGGGGAATTCGGTATCCGTCAAACTCGAAATAATTTATGTCGGAGAACGTCAGACGATGTAATATCCGAACTCGTTTTCGTTTGTCAAAAAATGATCGAATTTTACCTCGATCTTTTGGGAAAACGCATGAATGGACCCAGTAGAAATATGTTCATTACTCATATTATCCACCTTGATAACTAGTCCAGAAAAAGGGAGATATTGCGCCTCAGGCTTAGCACCAATTAGTGACGTTGGAAGTTTCCAGATTGGAACCGCATCAAATCGACAGATATTTTATTCACGTCTTGTCCCATTTCAGGAATGAATGACGGTCGAAAAACAGAATTTTTCGACCGATAAAATCCCCGAAAATATTCCGGATCGTCGTGGCTATCGGGTTTCGAGCCGAAAAATATGTTAATCCAAAATACCTCGGCGTCCATTTAAAAGTCGAAACCCTCGACCGGCAGCAACAAATTACCGAATTCTGCGTTTAATCCGTAAAAATGCGATTCACATTATGAATTTATGGAAATCTAGAATTCTGAATATCAATATGTTTTCATGTGAACGCGACGGAATTAATGCAGGATCGAATTCGCCGCTGATACCGGCCCCGGGCGCCTTATCCGGCCCTGGGAAAACAAGATTTCAGAGTTGCAAAAAAGCTTGAAATTTTATTTGAAGGCTAACTGAGGATGGTTCGAAAGGAAAACCTTCCAGCGCCGCTTCAACATTCCAATGACTTTCTCATAGAACAACTTATCCAACCCTTCAGTGTCGGCGATCACCTCTACATTACAGTCATATATCTTCCTGACGAGAATTTTCCGATTTTTCCGAATAGGTAATAGTCGCTTGGGGTCAAATCAGCAGAATACGGTGGATACGGAAGTAATTTGCGTTGACTTCTTAATTTGTGGCCCTTTTTTCTAATTTTCCCTCAAATCCGTTTCACTCACAAATTAATGATAAATATCAGAAAATAAACTTGACGTTGATAGAATTGCTTTCCTAACTTTGTCAAGAGCGTTGGAAACCTACGTTTAAAGACAATGTATTTATTCGTATTTACCTAAGTTCAGGGCCCATCGGGGCTTTTTCTTCGTATTATGAAGGTTTGTTTCCAGAAGTTCCAGGAAGCTGTCAAATATCGGCGAATTATAATATTACATCTTGAATCCCTGAAAATGTCTATTGAGCGCTCGTACTACTTACACGAGGGCTATATCATTTCGTCACGATGTCTGAATTTTTCGAATTTTGAGCCGAAAATGGTTTCAATCGACTATGTTCGACTCACTGATGACGAATCCGTCGGAAAATTCGAGTCTGTCCGTCCGGCCGCCCGTGAGCACGATAACTCTCGAACGGAACAACCTAGAGACTTGAAATTTTCAGTGTAGGTTCAGATCCGAAATGCCTCGGTTAAGTTCGTTAATTGGCAAAATTCCACCAAGGGTTCCGTGAATATGGCCGTTCAAAATTTTGTTCTCCTGATTACTTCGAAACTACAAATTCGATCGAGATGAAACTTTGCACTCAAACGGAGAATGAGGTGTTCAAGCTACATGTGAAATTTTGTCCAGATCGCATGACCAGAACCATAGAAACCATAGAAAATTGTAACTTTTGAACTGAAACGCCTAGGGACTTGAAATTTTCAGGATAGGTGTGGATCTCGAATGTCGTGATCACGTTCATCCATGAGCAACATTATTCTAGGGGTTCCGTAAATATGGTCGTTTGAAATTTAGCTTTCAAAAATTTCAAAACTACAGATTCGATCGTGACAAGATTTTGTATACTAATGGAGAAATATATATTCAAGCTACATTTCTCCAGATCACATGACCAGAACCATAGAAACCATAGAAAATCATAACTTTCGAACGGAAAGGCCTAGGGACTTGAAATTTTCAGGATAGGTGTGGATCTGAAATGTCGCGTTCACGTTTAACAATGAGCAAAATTAGACTAGGGGTTCCGTAAATATGGCCGTTCAAAATATTTTTTTCCTGATAGTTTCGGAACTACTGATCGGATTGGAATGAAATTATGCACCTAGCTCTTAGCGAATTATCGAAAAAAAATTGATCAGCTGAAGCACTGACATGAATGAAGTCTGGAGTTTCGCCTAAGTTTCAGAATTTTTTTGACAGCTGTCGAAAATTCCTTCAATTGATTTCTAAAACTGGAAAATGCGAATCTACCTACAAGGTGCATGTACGAGCGCTCAAAAGCTTCTGCCTTCACGGCAGTGCTTTTCGTAATTTTTTTTTAACTCCAATTCACGTCTTCTAACGAATTAGGAACGAATGTTTCTATTCATTTCTATCTTACAACCTACATGTCCTAAGTCGCACAAGCTCTGAGCTTCTGAGGGGTCTCACAGAGACCTAGGAGAGTCGGGATATAAACAATATACAATTAACTTCTCCAAAACGTCAAACGACTATGACAATGGGTTATTTATTTTCTTAAACCATGAACGTATAATGATGCCAGAAAATCGATTTGAATCACAACTTCTTCTATTTCTTCCACCAAATAACTTCTTTCGAGGATTTTCGACCCTATCAATTTCGACTGAATTCTCGTTCGCATTGGAAATGCCTTTTCTTTCTAAAGTTATCGTGTTTACGGGCGGCCAGGCGGACGTAGTTCCGACGAAATGAGAATGCTCTTGTTGTTGTCAAACCTATCGTAAAAACGGAAATAGTACCTATCTAAAACACTGTCAATCTGAGGGTAATATGTCAGATTTCACATACTAATTTGACTATATTAATACAATTTTGAAAAAATCATATCTCCTCAATTATGGTATATTTAAAAAAGTTAACAGAATTTGAGGTGGCGCCTAAAGTTTAGGAACCCAAATTTTATAAATTTGAACCCAAGAAAAACCTACCTACACCCTCTTATTGATTATGTCTAAAAGTTGTTAAAACGAAAATTACACAGCGCTTCATTTTGCCCACCGTCCCATCGATGGTCCCATTATTACTGTAAAACCAAAAAACCGTCTCCAACCAATTCGACATCCGAATATTTGAACCCAAAAAAAACACCTCCCTTTTCGTCCAAATTCAATGGGTCCAACTTTTACCTTTTTTCACACTCCTTAAGTTGTTTAACATGTTCTTAAAACGGAGTAAACGAAGAATATTCGGAGGTCGCATGTACCTAAACGATACTGGATAACACCCGATAAGAACGCTTTGGACCCTCTAAAGGCATTCGCATACGTGAGGATTTGATCCGCAGGTTCGAAAATCGAATCAATTTGGCCCCATGAGCCTGAGTTGTTCCATAGGAACTGCAGGAATATAAGAGGATATTCATTAAACTAAAAACAAATTCAGTGTTTTTTAATGGGACCACATCCGAACGTCCGTAGCTTCTTTAAATTCGACCACTTTAAGGATTCTTGGGACGAGAAATAAAATGAACATAAAAGTGGAAAACGTAAAAAACGAGACAAGAAGGCATCAAACTCCCTTTATTGCTATATTTACTCCACGGGGTAGTAAAAATGACATTATCACGGGAATATAAAAAAGTTTAACGCCGTTTTGGTCCCATAAAAGACAATCCGACTTCGGCTTTTAATTTATAAGCGATGTTGGAGGACCGGGAAACATTTGTCGATTGATCATCGAATTGGATTGGCGGAAATTAACAGGTTTCTATTTTATGTCCTGAGGTAGTATAACCATGGGCGTGCAACAGGGCAAATGTTAATTTTTCGAGAAAAAAAAGCACCAAGTATAGTTTTGTTGTGAATTTTTCTATTGTTTGAAGAATACTTTCTATTCGGACAGATTTCGGTGTTTATATAAACTATTCACATTATAATTGAATCACAATGTAGAGTCTTTCTGGTTCTTTCCTCAAAACTTTTTCAGCAAAATCTGACACATGGTTCAGTTCATATTATTTTCCCTTTTTCCAAAAGAAATAAGTGAATCAAAATTCACGAGTTTTGATGAAATATCTACATTTCCATTATCACCTTTTCATTGGTATCGAGTAGTCTTCGTTTTTAGGAAAAAGGGAAAAAATAAGTAAAAAATTCACCCAACAAACCTTTCATTGATGAAAAATGAATGGAATAAACAACGCACAGGGCAGGGTTCCGTAGTAATAGCGTAAATCTCGATAATACACGAAATATCTTATTTAAATCATTCTTCGTTGATTGTTACCTACTATTGACTTGCGTGAAAAGGGTAGGTATCTAATACTTTTGTATCAGTTTTTATACCTATCTAACGAAACCACACACGCTTATATGTACTGTATACTCTTTTCGCAATTTTACTACGCCATTGTGACATATGAACAGACAGATGGACACAACTGAATGTTGGCTACTGAATCCAAAAATCATAGTTTATCCAATTTTGAAGTTTGATCGAAAGGTTTGAGCTCCTATCGGAAAAAAAAAATCTTCACCCGAAATGTTGCACAAGTGGGCATTAATTGGAATTTGGGTCTACAGCTTCATCTAGTTATCAAAGAAAAATAAAGATTATTCTAAAACATCCAACTGATAACAAAAGAAGATAGTTCGATGCTGTTTTCACGATTATTCATTTCTGTGAAAACATTTCTTTTTCTGGTTGTCAACAGACATCGAGATTGAATAACCCTTTCAACTTTTGAAAATGGTTAAATACCCTTTATATTAATTATAATGATTGTCACCGCATTTTGAGTTAATCACAAACTGAATGGACCCAAGAGCGATCCTTGTGGTACTCCCGGTGTATGGTGCACCTTCTTTGAGCATAATTCAAATATGTACATACTTCTGTTCGCTCGTAGGCAACTTCTTTTCCTTCCACCGCCGCCCACTCCCCAGCTGCTCGCACCTTGAAAATCGACGGCTGTACCTGGCAAGAAACAAAACGCGTTAATTGTATTATAATTCGATGAATTTCTTCAAATCCATTCCACTTAACCGCGGATAATATTTATGAGAATCTATGATCGTTTACAATTTTGCAACGGAGTAAAGAATGAGGACCAATCCCCTTCGGAATACATTATAAATTTTCATTTTATTCAAATTCGCTTACGTAGGTTTTAGCTCGGCTTTACAATGAGATTTAATACCGGGCTCGAATATTTCCTTGTACAATAAACTGGTATGTCGATTTTTTACCGTACGCGACTAGTTTGTATCAATCCGTTGCGGACTCATTGAGGCTATACGCGCTGGATGCGCTAGTGTCGCTTTAATTTTCACCATCTTTTCAGCTTATATTTCCGATGAAACCCCTAATGGTTCTCTCCTTCGTTGATCAATAATCCAATCACCAGAATTACGACGTTATAATTTGTCTCTGTACTACTACTGTTTCTATAAATCGTGAGATTTATAAAAATCCTGTTTTGGCACTGATTTCATGCTAACCTAACGCAATTTTTGCAGTGAACTATTTATAGGCAAACCTAAAAAAAAATTACGAAAAGCACTGCCTTGAAGTCAGGAGCTTTTGAGCGCTCGTACATCCACCTTGTAGGTAGATTCGCATTTTCCAGTTTCAGAAACAAATTGAAATTTTTTTGACATCTGTATATATTATTCAAACTTACCCTGAAAATTTCAAGTCCCTAGGCCTTTCTGTTCGAAAGTTATGATTTTCTATGGTTCTGGTCATGCGATCTGAACAAAATATAGCTTGAATATATCACTCTCCATTGAAACACAAAATTTTGTCTCGATCGAATCCGTAGTTTCGAAATTATCGGGAAAACTAAATTTCAAACGACCGTATTTACGGAACCCCAAGTATAATTCTGCTCATTGATAAACATGAACGCGACATTTCAGATCCACAACTATCCTGAAAATTTCAAGTCCCTAGGCCTTTCCGTTCGAAAGTTATGATTTTCTATGGTTTCTATGGTTCTGGTTATGCGATCTGGACAAAATTCAACATGTAACTTGAACACCTCATTTTCCATTCGATTGCAAAATTTCATCGCGATCGAATCTGCAGTTTCGAAGTAATCAGAAGAACAAAATTTCGAACGGCCATATTTACGGAACCCCTGCTGGATTTCTGCCTTTTAACGAACTCAACCGAGGCATTTGGGATCTGAACCAACACTGAAAATTCCAAGTCTCTAGGTTGTTCCGTTCGAGAGTAATCGTGCTTACGGCCGGCCGGACGGACAGACTCGAATTTTCCGACGTATTCGTCATCAGTGAGTCAAACATAGTCGATTGAGACCATTTTCGAATTCGAAAAATACAGACATCGTGACGAAATGATATAGCCCTCGTGTAAGTAATACGAGCGCTCAAAAACAATTGTACACCTGAAAGTTGAGGGGTTAGTATACATAGGATTTTGGGCCGGAAGCATCATTGGATCATACTTTTCTGAAAATGGACGGGTAAAGCGGTGATTGTTACTGGTGCTCGCGTCAGATGATATTGAAGTGGCCAATGTGAGGTTTCAATCGTTTCGGTGATCGGAATTGGCCCTCGAGATCGTGTGATTTGACACCTTTAGATTCATTTTTGCGCTCTTATTCGATGAACAAGAGCGTTATCATTTTTCCCGATGTCCGTAATTTTCGTATTTCGAGCCTAGAAGGGCCTGAAACGATCAGGTTGGACTCACAGATGAAGAATTCGTGGTCAAATTCAATTCTGTCCGTCCGTCTTGCAGTCCACAAATACGATAACTCTCGAAATAAGAGGCCTAAAGTTTTGAAATCATCAGGGTATGTTCGAGGTCTCAATGCGCTTGGTGAGCTCGTTAATGGACATGAACTTTGAACTCAGCTATACTCGGGAAAGAATATAAGATTCGGACAAGTTTTTTTTCCATTTCTTATTGTAAAAGCATAACCTATTTTACAATTTATGTAGTCATCATTAATTAAATATCTGCTTTATAAGCCTCCTTATTGGAAAAAATCCCTGATCCCTCATCTCCCTATCGATGACGAAGATGCAAGCAAAAAATCGCCCATCACAACCTCTATCCTATCCGTCTACCAGAATTTCGTTCGCCGTCTCCATAAAATTCCAATTTCCCCGAATTACTCGACAAAATACTCGGTCCCGATGGAGACGCCCCATGAATAATTTATCGCCCGGGCATTTCTGGAAAAAATTGCCGAACCGTCGAACTACGACGTCCGGGCCGGCCGGCCGGGTCGGGGAATTGTGGCGAGGGAGTATCGCGATTTGAATAAACGCGGACAATAGGCCCGAAACGAATAAATATCAAGGCGGAATCGATGTGAAAGTTTTTCTAGATCACGAAGTTGTTCTCTTCTATCCACCGATACTTTTACCGGCGCTTCTGCGTACTTAATTTGGTTTTTAAGTAACAAATTAACAATGTAAGTCTTGTGAAAGTGAACAGCGATAACTGCAGGCATTCGCGGAATTCAACGGCATGACGTATACAGAAATCAGAGGACTAATATTTTTTTAACGAATGTGGGGCAGATGCCTACATGATTATAATGTGAGAGATAGGAACGACTTCTACTTAGCAATTGTAAAAAATGTTGCATCGAATAATCGTATAAACAGATGTCAATGGATAATCGGTCAATGATTTTATGTATCGCCTTCCATTTCCCTTTCGAAATAATACACGTGCACCAACAATCAATTCAAACCTTTTCGAAGGCATTGAAATCGACTCGCCGTGAATTTTCTTCTACTGACTGGAAACGAGTGGGTCGGATCCAAATCAGGGGAATATGGTGGTTGTTCGATAAGATGGCAAAATCCACTTTTCTTTCCACAAAGTTGGTTTTTATCGACGAATTTGCTCCTTCACACGCTGCATAACGCTTAAATAATATTTTCGAGCGCGTATTTGAATGAACAAGAAGCTTTATCGAATTTCCCAAATGCCTGTGATTCGTGGTTAAATTTTTATTCTCTCCGTCCGGCCGTCCGTAAGCACGATAACTTTCGAAAGAAGAAATTTTCAGGCGTTCGGGATCTTAATGAGCTTTTGGAGTTCGTTAATAGGCAAAACCTGCCGAAGGGTGTTGTAGATATAGCCATCTAAATTTTATTTTGTCGATAGTTCGTAAAATACCGATCTGATCGAAACTTTGTAGTTGGTGAGATAACGACACGAACGCTTAAGCGAAATTTCGTGAGGAACAATTCACTAACACTTTTCTAACATCGGAATCTCTGGAGCCATTTGCTATATATTGAATTGAGTTTTTCTGATGTATTCAATATAATTTGGTGAATCCATCTTTTGAAGCTCATAAAAATGAAATGACCTTATTTGTCACATTGAAGGCCTGTTTGGTACGCATTAACAATCGCGCAAATGCTTCTTATTTTGGCTCAAAATTTCCTTTTAATCCTATTCGCAATGCAAAATTTAAAAATTTAATTTAGATATTTTGAGGAGGTATATTTTTGACTTTTGCTTGTCCATAACTGAAGTAAGTCTGCACATCCACCAAAAACCAAAATGATCTTCGACGATTACGACAGGCTATTGAAATCGATATATTTTCATTTTGTAACATCTTGAAGGGTACTCTAGAAGCGATGAAAATGAAATTTCAAACTTCACATATCAAATGGCACACGGGCGTTGAACAAAGCGATGATTAAGGATTTTCTCCTATCCATTCTTGCAGTCAACACATCATCGATGGCGGAATTGAGTATCCTTGCGTCAATATTTCAATCAAGTAGTCCCGTTCAGAAGGTTAACCGTTCGATTGAAATATACCACCATAAATTCCGCTCCTATTTACAAGGAAATCCAACTCGGCCGATATTGAGCAAGCGACCGAATAATATACGTTACTCGGGTTTAATTAAATATCAATAACTCAAAATATAATTGAAACGGACAATTCCCGAACACACCCACGCTAACCACTCAATTTCGGCAGACGCTGCGCGCGCATTGCTGGGCGTTTTCCGAAAATTCGGCCAACTTTTGAAGCAGCTTATGAATTATTGGTACTGCCGCTTTGTACTGACACCAATTGGAGCCGTTTCGTAAGGCTAGATGTGTTTATTAACGGAGAGAAAGATTGCTTTTCGATATAATCGTCTAGATCTAGAAAATCGGGTCAGTTGCAGATCACGATTACCGATATTTCATAAATCAACAACAATGAAATATTTGGAAAGTTCGGGCGGACATTCGGAACGGATCGGTTATGAGTTTGATGAATTCGAAAATTTGTTCTTGTTTATTTCTACCATCAGTTTAGGTTATTTCCAATAATGAACTCTTCATGTAGTTTAAAACGGAACACGACCCACGCAATTGAGCCGGCTCGATGATTGCGACCCTGTAAACATGATATTCGGTGTTAACCGCACTTTTATTTCCTTGCTTCCTTGTTTGTTTTACGTTTCCAACTGTTTCCAGTGTAAGATAATAATAAGTAATGAAATAAAATACAAATATCGAAAAAATTTAAATTCGATCAGATCGGCATTTTTCGAATTATTCAGAAAAAAAATTCAGATAGCTATATCTACAGAAACCTTCGGCGGATTTTGCCCACATTGAAAAACAAAACCGGCTCATTCGTACCCTGAAAATTTCGTTCTGTCGAGTTCACGGATGGAGGTAGCGAATTATTCGCTCAAAATTAGAAAATTACAGACATTTGGGAAGAATGATAACGCTCTTGCTCGTGGAAAGAAGCGCGCAAAAATCCGTCCAAACCTTTCTGGGCGCTCGTTCTACTTACACGAGGGCTATTTTTTCGAATTTTGAACCGAAAATGGTCTCAATCGACAAGGTTCGACTCACTGATTACGAATCCGTCGAAAAATTCGAGTCTGCCCGGCCGTCCGTATACACGATAACGCTCGAACGGAACGTCCTAGAGACTTGAAATTTTCAGGGTATGTTCGAATCTCGAATGCCGAGGTTAAGTTCGTTAATGGGCAGAATTCCACCAGGGGTTCCGTAAATATGACCGTTCGAAATTTTGTTCTCCTGATTACTTCTGAACTACTGATTCGATCGTTTGCACTCAGATGGATAATGACGTGTTCATGCTACTTGCAAAATTTTGTCCAGATCGCATGACCAGAATCATAGAAACCATAGAAAATTGTAACTTTTGAACGGAAACGCCTAGGGACTTGAAATTTTCAGGATAGGTGTGGATCTCGAATGTCGTGATCACGTTCATCTATGAGCAAAATTATAATAGGGGTTCCGTAAATATTTTTGTTTGAAATTTAGTTTTCTCGATAATTTCAAAACTACAGATTCGCTCGTGACGAAATTTTGTATACTAATGGAGAATGATATATTCAAGCTACATTTCTCCAGATCACATGACCAGAACCATAGAAAATCATAACTTTCGAACGGAAAGGCCTAGGAACTTGAAATTTTCAAAATATTTTTTCCTGGTAATTTCGAAACTACTGATTGGGTTGAAATCAAGTATTGCACATAGCTGAAGAATAATGTATTCATACTACGTGCGAAATTTTGTCCAGATCGCATCACCAAGACCATAGATACCGTAGAAAATTCTAGCGAATTATCTAAAAAAAAAAAGGGGGCAGCTGAAGCACTGGCGTGAAGTCTGGAGTTTCGCCTTAGTTTGGGAATTTTTTTGACAGCTGTCAAATTTTTTTTTCAATTTGTTCCTGAAACTGGAAAATGCGAATCTACCTACAAGGTGGATGAACGAGCGCTCAAAAGCTCCACTGACTTCACGGGCCACGGCAGTGCTTTTATACTTTTTTTTCTTCGAACGATTGCAAGGATCCATTATTATAAATAATAAAGGGAAACGAACATATTTGAAGAAGAACTTCTTCCGTCTACCACACACGTTCACATGTTGCTGGAGTCTGAATAATAGGTGAAAACACCGATCTCATTGTTTCCAGAGGTGATTCGACATCAACAACATCATAAACTGTCGTCGAGCGCTCGTAAAGCGACGTTTTCATCGCAAATACAATGATTTTAACGCGTTTACGAGAAATTTGCACGTCGAAAAAACCATCCTCATTATATTTGAAGAAAGTTCAAAGAAATCTTAACGACCGTTTGTGTGTTATTGGCTTGAATGGGTTCTCGAGTGGCTCGATCGGCCAATAATTCATTTAATGCATGTGGATAAGCGAGTTTTAGTTGAGTTTAATGCCTGGATTGAGTACATATAATTCCAGGAATTACCAATTTTAGATTGAAGTGGGTTCGGTATAAGTGACTGGTTTCCCTCGTTAACGCGGAATAAACATCGAAGGGCGTTTATTCGAATGGCCACCTCGCAGCACCGATTCGAATATTATTGATTTAAAAGGCAAACTTCCAAAAAAAATGTTAGTGTATTATCAACTCAACTCCACTAAATGTTATAATTTTTTTGCAGGAATGACTGATCTGGTGTCATGATGGCCACTGTCACTACCGGCTTATTATCACCAAACTCGTATGGACTGAATCCAGGTAAACCAATAACTTTCTTGATTCGTTGTTGTAAAATCATCACTGTTCAAATTTAAAATGACCTTAAGAACAATTAGATTTCCCTTGATTCGAAACTTGGCGCAAATCATCAAATGTCTACCCCTTACCTATTCTCGGTGTGTATAAATGAGGGAAATAATTGATTTCGACATCTGCGTTCAGTCAAATGAAAACTATCTTGAGTCGTCAAGGGATTATTATATCGCAAAATTAAACAGACAACGATTGGTAATTGATAAGGAAATAGAATATAGGTACATAAAATTCAAATGCGACGATCTGTTTTCGGTGTAGAAAACCTTTTTTCTGTCATATCCTAATGATAGTAATCAAACTAATTCATTTTTCAAGCCCTATGGCCTCACTTGTCGGAATAACAACAAAAAAATCATGAAAAAAAATTATTCCAACGAGTACCTTCAACTAATTACTGCTAACGACCACTAACTTTGTTCATTAACTTTAAACAGCACAGTTCAAATAAAAAGAAAATTAGTGAACAATTGTGTATTTCCAATTTCACGAATCTAAAATAACTGAATATTTTCTATGAGTTCTATAATTTCGACGAACTACTCGAATTTCTGAAAGGTGTTTTTGATAAAAACGAATTCGTTCATTCCTCCAACAAACAGATAAAAATCCATAATGAGAATTATTACTCAGCTAGGAAAGGAATTATATTGGCTACTTAAAGTCCGAGCAATCAAGTTACTCCCAGATGGATTTCACATAAAGTTAATTGCTATGCAGCAATAACAATAATTAATTAGTGTTACCGGCTAATCAGCGAATATTTATTTCTAAACAATTAACTACCCGACTTTTTGAAATGTTAGTCTATATTTAATGTACTTGAGTGGTCGCTGTAACTTGTTGGAAATATATGATATTGGATAAATCTTTTCTTATTTCATTGATTGTTTGTCGATTTCACAGATCATTTGTATTGTATTTTTATTTTTTATATTTGGACTGATGAATAATAAAATTTAAAAAATGTATGGTTCAATTGAAGATGGAGAATTTTTCATTCAATCTGGAGATGCATCGGAGATATGTGAAAATAATGCGACATTTGTGTTAAATTTGCAGCGTTTCATGGATAATAATGGAGCTTCAAATTATTCAAAAAATATGCCAACATTCGCTCCAAGATGAGCCTATTTCTCGTCTTCGTTTCACAATAAGGAATCCCTTTTCCGTCGTCAGATTCAGGGAAAAACCATCGACATTGCCGTTCGATCAAAAAGCTTCACAATCCTCTTTTCGGCCAGCTTCTGAGAAACGTAAATTTAATTTGCAGACGATGCGGATTCCTTCCACTTTTTTAAAAATTCTACGGAATCCTGTCACGTCCCTACATTTACAGAAATATTTCCGGCAAAAACGACGCCAGACTGAAGTGAATTTTTGACAGGCGAAAAAACGGACTTGTCCATCTAGTGGGCCCGGGCATAATGCGACGTTGTCGAGTCTCACGGCCCCATCTCTAATCGGTATCGATTGTCGATCATGTCGATGGGGAATATCGATGATTCATCTCTATCGTCGATCTGTTTGAATTCACCTGTCTGAAACTATTCTTCCTTTTTTCGTTATCTGCCTCAAAAAGGTGGAGAAAATCTAAAAAAGTTGAATACACACACCAAGAATATTCACATCATCCGAATTCACCTTCACCTCATCCGAATAAAAAAGGGCGTCTTTCAAACGAATTCGATTTTAAGATTTCACTGCCGAACCGGCAACGATGCCGCGGCCACAGATGAGGACCTGAATATTAAAGACCTACCGGCAGAAATAACCCGAAGATAAGACCGGAACCATTTCAGAAATTCGCGAAAACAAAAAGGCTTTGTTTTACGCATCGGACGAGCTGAGATGTTGCGACATCTTATTGTTCGCTTCTTTTGCGTGGTGGGCCGAGAAAAGACAATTGACCATCGTTGACATCGATGGGACAGATGCTATGGGCCATCCACGTCGTCTGGTACATCCGGAATGACGAAGATGAGCCTTGATGGCCCGGTGTCCCTGTTTGAGATGCTATTTTGTAGAGTTTGCACTATTATTTTGTCGGAAAATGTTATGTTCATTTATATTATTTTTCAGCTTTGTTTGCTCCAAGAGTGACAGAATAATTTCTTACAGGATTATGCGCTTCGATCCGAAAACCCTCAATTTTTTGGCATATAGATTTCGTTCGGCCAAGATTCTGCTCTGACTTTTTTCCTCTTTGCAGATCAAGTTGCGGCAAAGATGGCCGCCCAAAACACCACCGAAGAGGCATTCGACCCCTACGCCACTAGACAATGTTTCGGATCCCAGCAGAACTCCTCAGACTCCGAGGACAACTACACGGTCTCCCTAAAACAGGAGAGCCCGAAACGTAACAAACGGAAAAACTTCAAGCCCAGATGTGCCTCGAACGCCCTGTATAACAACTTCCCCGAAAATGCCGAGGCGCTGAACCTCAGCGAGTACTCGGAGAACAACAACATCAGCAACTCTAGGAGGCGCAAGACCCAAAGCACCAGGAAGGTCGTGGTCGATCCCAGGTTCTTCCCGATGGATCTCAGCCAGAAGAACGACAGCTCCGACAGCGAATCGTTCAACGAGTCGAACTCGGCGAAGAACGAGTACGAGGACGACAACCTCAGCTCGGAGAACGACTCCAAGATCCCCTCTAGCTTCTCCATCCACAACCTGTCCAAGCCGCATGTGCAGAAATACGAGAATCAAGCTCTCGGAGGTTTCGGAGACGGCGCCCAAGGGTTTCCGTACCCGCAAATAAGCGACATGCGCGAGTTCGCTATGAACACCATGCGGGAACTACTTGGAATCTATGGGCTCGCTCCGGACGTCACCGAGAGCATTACGAAGCAGCTTCCGATTGCAGCCTTCAACAACGGTAAGTTTGAATACATAAATCCATTTCTTCGGAATTGACAGAAAAACAGATTTGTTGATTTAGTAGTCTTCACAAAATACAACGAAGTGCTTTGAGATCTCGTCGATTTCTCCGAGAATCATTCTTCTTCTTCGCATGGGCTTTTTTTCATTAAAAATGCAATTTCTTTATTGGAGGAATAGTTCCATTTCACGAAAATGGAACGTCCGCAAGCTTCTCCTTCAATTTATCGCTCTCGAAGTTGAGAAAAAACGTTTTGCGACAGAAACAAATAACAGGATTTTATCGCGTCAGCGAGAAATATAAGGACACGATATTTTTCTCGCCATTCTTCGAAAACCCCCATCGATTAATTCCGTTTTATCGGCAAACTGTCCCGAAACGCTCCGGCGGGGCCTTCAGTCGCGTTTTTAAGTAGAACCCATTAATTCATCCCAGCAGCAAACGAGCTCAATACGAGAAACGCTCAAATGTTAAATGAAATTCACAAGAATAATGCTTGTAATATAATATTGAACATCTGTTTTAATTTACCGAGCAAAAACGCTATTATGCATGTTTATTAGAAAATGGAATGCAAATATTTCAACTTCAAACTTCAGTGCAGTGGCGTCCTGTATACAGGAGGAGTAAAATCGAGGAAAGGACTGATGTGAAATCAGGATCTTTTGCGCACTTGTTTCAATTCATCGCCATCAAAAGCGGTCAACTATAACTAATTTATGATCATTTTTGCATCAGGTGACACTGTAGCGGTACTATAAACATAATGCAACGAACAGCAAACGACACAAATAATTTAATTTTTTTGATGAACGTCAAGAGAATATCGAATATCAAAATTTCTTAGCTCCAGACCAGATAAACCTAATTCAATTTTCACGTGGAACAGCGGAAAACGGAATGTACACAATCAATTTTGGCCTTATCTCACAATTAACTAGGTAGTTTTAATCCGATCGGAGCATCCTATTTCCTGAATTTTAATGTCTAAAATTTCAGGCTGTTTAAAATTAACTAGATCGTTGTATGTTCGATTCTCCCGACAAAAATGTTGATGTGTTAATTTCATTCCCTTCGAAATACGTCTTCAATTTTTTTCGAAATTCTACGATGTCTCAAAGTAAAGGCAAGTATGCATCCCAATTTCTGGGGTCCCGCCTCTGTCCTGTTAGCTGAACTTTATGTACACGCTGGAATTGGATCTTCTCTCTCTTCTAATTTATGTAGATGACACTATGCTGGGTGCTATCTAAATGACAACTTTCCAGTTCTTCAACTACCAGTCTTTATTTTAATCTGGCAAATTAGTATCTACATATTTTATATCTCAATTCTTTGATTTGTTTTATTGGATCGATCAGATTGATTTATTAGAATCCCAAATGTCGAATTTCGCATTTTGTTGCTGAAATACCGTTAAAATTCAGAATGCGATTAAAAAACTTTTAATCGCCCCGATTGTATTTGCGCATCCTCTTTATCATGTGATTTCCATCGATGTTGTGATGTGCTGCGTTCCAGTTCGACGATTACAATGTCTTCATTTACCCACAGAGATTTGTTACGTCCTTCTTTTTGAACGCTCGTACTACTTACACGAGGGCTATATCATTTCGTCACGATGTCTGTATTTTTCGAATTTTGAGCCGAAAATGGTCTCAATCGACTATGTTCGACTCACTGATGACGAATCCGTCGGAAAATTCGAGTCTGTCCGTCCGTCCGGCCGTCCGTATACACGATAACTCTCGAACGGAATGTCCTAGAAACTTGAAATTTTCAGGGTAGGATCGAATCTCGAATGCCGAGGTTAATTTCGTTATTGGGCAAAATCCGCCTAAGGGTTCCGTAAATATGGCCGCTCGAAATTTTGTTTTCCTGATTATTTTGAAACTACAGATTTGATCGAGATGAAATCTTGCACTCTAATGGAAAATGAGGTGTTCAAGCTACATGCCAAATTTTGTTCAGCTCGCATCACCAAAACCATATAAACCATAGAAAATTGTAACTTTTGAACGGAAACGCCTAGGGACTTGAAATTTTCAGGATAGGTGTGGATCTCCATTGTCGTGATCACTTTCATCTATGAGCAAAATTATACTAGGGGTTCCGTGAATATGGTCGTTTGAAATTTAGTTTTCTTGATAATTCCAAAACTACAGATTCGATCGTGACGAAATTTTGTATACTAATGAAGAAAGATATATTCAAGCTAAATTTCTCTAGATCGCATGACCAGAACCATTGAAACCATAGAAAATCATAACTTTCGAAAGGAAAGGCCTAGGGACTTGAAATTTTCAGGTTAGGTGTAGATCTGAAATGTGGCGTTCACGTTTATCAATGAGCAGAATTATACTAGGGGTTTCGTAAATACGGTCGTTTGAAATTTAGTTTTCTCGATAATTTCGAAACTACGGAGTCGAACGAGATAAAATTTTGTATTTTAAACGAGAATGACATATTAAAGCAACATTTTGTCCAGATCGCATGACCAGAACCATAGAAAATCATAACTTCCGAAGGAAAAGGCCTAGGAACTTGAAATTTTCAGGGTGGGTTTGGATCGCGAATTTCACGGTCACGTTCAACAATGAGCAAAATTAGACTAGGGGTTCCGTAAATATGGCCGTTCAAAATATTCTGTTCCTGATAATTTCGAAACTATCGATTTGATTGGAATGAAATTTTGCACCTAGCTGAGGAATAATGTATTCAAACTACCTGGGAAATTTTGTCCAGATCGCATCACCAAGACCATAGATACCGTAGAAAATTTTAGCGAATTATCGAAAAAAAAATTGTCACCTAAAGCACTGACTTGAAGTCTGGATTATCGCCTTAGTTTGAAAATTTGTTCGACAGATGTCAAAAATTTCCTCAATTGGTTTCCAAAACTGGAAAATGCGAATCCACCTACAATGAGCATGTACGAGCGCTCAAAAGCTCCTGCCTTCACGGCAGTGCTTTCCGAAATTTTTCAGTAACAAATGGATATGTAGGTAAATTTTTACATTTATTTAACTATTCGAAACATACCTTGTGAAATATTATTCGTTGCTTCGCGCTTCCTATTCAGAGATACTTGTCGTAATTCGAGAACCTTTGTGGTGTGTTCCATCAAAAGTCCACTTGACCGCTCTATGGTTCCCGTCGCCGAGATCGTGTTTCTTTGGACGATTTTTCTGTGTTTCTTCGAGGAAGATGGCTCATTAGTCAAATTCTTCGGTTACGTCGGTTTTTCTCTGGTTTCTTCGCGAAATTCGGTATCCGACCGTACGAACGATTGTCGGAAACCAAACCAACCCATATGTTGTAATTTTTCTCGGTTTCTCGCTCACACCGGCATTGTCCGCGTGGGCAGTCTAGATACCCAAGAAACAACAAACGCAAACGAATAAATTGCATCAGTTCAAATAAATAGTTCACTTGAATTTATAATTAGGTGGTAGAACCATAATTTACTATAAAACAATTAATGGACATAGAACTAACAGTCACCGCGGTATTTATTAGTACCATTATCACTGGAGAGAAAAGTTCTTAACATTTCGTCGTTACGTAACTTCACATTGTTCTAGTTTGGAGCAGAAAATTGCTATGATAAAGAAACGGGTACATGTTTCTCGTTCTGGTCTCAAAATATAATTTTGAATCATTTGTTTGGGTGGGACGGGTACTTTGTTCGCCTAGCATAGAAATATATGAAACAGTGATTCTAAACAAGTATTTATTTATGGACGTCATTCTTTCCACAGAATATTCACGACAGCTTCACATAACACGGAAATTCAACGTTTC
Source organism: Aphidecta obliterata (assembly GCA_963966015.1). Taxonomy (NCBI): domain Eukaryota; kingdom Metazoa; phylum Arthropoda; class Insecta; order Coleoptera; family Coccinellidae; genus Aphidecta; species Aphidecta obliterata. Next base: position 20,097,620 of record OZ014434.1, on the reverse strand, counting down.
TCGAAGAATGAAAAGGGTATTGGAGAACGAACATCCTTTTACACATCAGAACTGAGAAATTCCTATAGAAACACATTCTGTATATTAACTTCGGGATTGTTTATTTGTCCGTCACTTATTTCTGACGTTTTGATGTCTTGTTTTAAACGTGACAGCTAATGACTGCGATGATGTAACTTGACACTTAAATCATAGAACTACATTTTGTTTCAGGGTGATTGAACGACAGGAAATATCAAAGAAGGGTTTGTTTGTTGAGTCGTTGAAATTTCAACAGTTCTCGTCGATATTTAACGGGGGAAAATGGATGAATTGATCGTCTAAATATTGGACATATGGGAAGTTGAGAAGCCTATAATAGGCTACTGTGGGACTCCATAATATAAAACGTTGAATAACGTTCCAGTATTTATACGAACTGATTATGGAATCTTCTAAGTAGTAGTAGACAGTAAAATAGCCGTGACCTTTGGAGGTTAGCTCGGTAGTCGTTTCTAAAATTGATGTTCTGCTGTCGATCCACTTTTGTAATCGATCTCGATCTATGGCTCTCGTCAATCAGTACCGGTCTGATGACTCGTTTGGTTTCGGCATGTAACCGCTAAACGCAAATTCATCTTTCTAAACGCGAGAAATCTTACATCTCCCGATGAGTCTGCTGAAGAAATATACGATGGAGAGTGTGGGGGTCAACGTCTTCTCCCTGTAACAATTATCTTTCATGTATGTGTTTATGCCAATCAAATATTGAATACATTATGTTGGATGTAACTAATAGATCTATTCTTATTTGTCCGATTAAGAATGTTATTTTTTTTTCTTCTCGTTGGTACAGTGACTGAGCAGAGCCAGTTTGACATTTTTCGAATGTCGATTTCGTTGACGAGGTCGTAGATCTTCGTACGATAAAATATTCAAGTTTCTCCGTTATCTCCAGTTGAACCATGATGACAAGGAATATCTTTTTAGTGCCACTGTCGAATACATACTTTTTGGATGAATCAACTCTGTTGAATCTATTTCTGGAAACTGGTTGTAAACCAGTAACGTATATTTCACTTTTCTTATCGTATTGGATTTCCCAAATCAATGAATCTCAATTGAAGATTCCTGTTGTTATTAAACGATGTGGAATGCCTATTATTCGATTTATTCACTTATTTGGAACAATATCCATCAAAATGTCGAAAAATCATAGCGGAAGTTTCATCTTCTCCATGTCAACGTCAAGATGCTCTATGATAATTCAGGAAAACCTTAAAAAACTCACTGTTTCGCAACAATCACGAACTAATCTCGGAAATCTTAAATTATCTATATCACATTAGTTTTTCCAGTATAAACGACTAACAACTAATGTTTTCGCCGCCAATAGCAAGATTTAAAGATAGAAAATATTTGGCATGGCCCGTTGTCTAAAGATTGTCGGAAATCGATTCTAACGAAATAGTCTCGCAATTTGTCATGATAATTGGGTGTAGAGATGTTTTTCAACAGAGCATAGGCTGAAAGGATAAATTGGGTACATCTCGAAGATCTTCAACTGAAAAAATTTGGAAAGCTCTTACGTGAAGTCAGGAAATTTCAAATTAAATTGAATTTGATTACGAATTGATAATCTTTGGGAACATAATCGTTCAAGAGCATTCTAGGCTCAAAATTCTAAAATAACAGACATTTCGGCAAAATGATAACGCTCTTGTTCGAAGAAAAAAGCTTGCAGAATGTTGTTTTCTATCTTGTAAGAGAGATTGGGTGCCTTAAGAACTTAAGAGAAATATATATATATACTAGATGACCCGGCAAACGTTGTTTTGCCATATCTCTCCTTTTTTCGCAATTTCAAAATTGCTCGAGGCCTTCGGCCTCTCTTACCTTAGGAAAGCCCGTTTCTCCCTCTCGAAAACGCGGGGGGCGCTTCGCGCCCCCGGTCTCTCCCTTTTTTCGCAATTTCAAAATTGCTCGAGGCCTTCGGCCTCTCGTCTCAAAATAACCTAACCTTAACCTAACCTAACCTAACCTAGCTGACCCGGCAAACGTTGTTTTGCCATATCTCTCCCTTTTTTCGCAATTTCAAAATTGCTCGAGGCCTTCGGCCTCTCGTTGTTCTGGCTATTAAAAAATAAGGGTTGATCATAGAAGGGTGAAAATTGGGGATTGTATGTATTTTTGTATGTTGTATCATAAAAAAATAGAAATTAGAAATTTTGTCTGAAAAATAAAAAAAAAAAATTTAGGGGTGGACTACCCTTAACATTTAGGGGGATGAAAAATAGATGTTGGCCGATTCTGATAGATACCGGATAAGCACAAAAAATTTCATCAAAATCGGTTAAGCCGTTTCGGAAGAGTATGGCAACGAACACTGTGGACACGAGAATTTTATATATTAGATATATATAATATACCCTTATTGGTGGTAAAAAAATATATATATAAGGAGATTCGATGACATTTTCTGAATATATTATTTATTTCTTAAGCAGCACATAGGCTGATTAATTTTACTCAATGTTGAGTTCCCGAATTTTTATCAGGGTTTGTCATTTTATCCCCGAACGACTCCGAATTTTTTTATTGGAATTCATAGGTCGGTCGCGATGCGTTCTTGAAAGTTATGAGTTATTTCTTTGAAATTTACAATAAACAACAAACGCAGAGATCGTATTGGGATTCCGTTTCGGAATACAAATGAAGCAATTTTGTTAATAATTAATGGTTTTACCAAATGATTTTTTTTTCTTCGATATCATTTCAGAACCCAAAATATCTCGATCGCACCAGCCCGATTCTTCACAATTATCCCAGCTATTATTCGCGACTCAATCCACATCAAACTCTTCATTATCATTCCAATTGACCAACGGTATTCTCCAAACCTTCGATAAATCATCGACCGTACAAAAAAGGAACCTATCAATGCCAACAATGGACGTAATCATCGAAAATAAAATTGGGCCAAATCTTGCCTCCCGCCAATCCACGGATACCAACAGAGCCGCACAAAAAACCAATATAATACTAATAACACCGATACAATGAGGTGAAAACTATGTAAAATCTCCTACGTTCTGCCAGGACAAAAGTGAAGAATTTCATACCTGTGGCCCGTTACGTCTTAATCCATAAAAGACCCATTGTGTGCACCTCCAGATCTTCGTCTCGTAATGCGAACGACTTGGAGACAAGTACTAATTACAATTATAAAGACGCAGCGAGAAAAAAATAGACGTTCGCGGCTCCAAGAGTAATTACGATTTACTGTAGTATCGTTTTGAATGGCATTCGTCGATGGCTCGACAGTTTTCAGCTGATTATTCTTGAATTTCTATCGTTTTAGAGACCGTTAGGTGAGGACGTCATGATTTAGCATATTGTCTCGGCGAAAGAATCAAGGAAATACATACCGATAACGACTAGGTCGCTTTTGATCTCAATTTTTCAATAATTAAATTAATTCATGGATTCATAAAAAGTAATAACCTAACTTGAGAATAAACGTAGAAATAACTTTTTTGGTCCAATTTTTCAATTCATTAACGAAAAGGGTGAAAACAGATCCCGTTGAAGAGAAAATTTCAGATAAAAGTATAATTTATTTTCGTTCATCCCCAATCGATCATGTGGGGCGTTAACTTCGAATTTTTGTGTGAAACCATCGGCGCTTCTGCATATTATTGTTATTATGAAAGTTCATTTGTGTTCCTTTATATAATTTTTTTTCTACTGCCGCCAACTCACTGTATCCAGCTTTGTGTTTATTGGCAATAAATGATAAACATTTGCTATAAATGTATTGTGTAAGTGGTATGGGGCGTTCAATCTGGACATAGAGGCTTTAGCCAAAACCCAATGTTACGGCTGTGCGTTGGCTTCCAATAAGTATAATATGTTTGTTCTATTGTGAATTTATAGGGAAGAATAACCTTAATGAAAAACTCAAAAATAACCTTATAAATTATTTATTTAGGTAACTCTATATACTGGAACAACATGACGAAACATAGATTAAGCATAAAAGAACATACAGAGTTAAATGAACTGACTTTTCTGAAACAATCTATAGACTGGAATATCCGAACATACCTGGGCATTGAAGTTCTCCAGCATCCAACAAAATGGTGACGTCATTACTAGTCATTGATATTATCAAATAAATATAACAAAAATATGAAATAATAAATTTCCCATATAATTTTTCATATCATCAGAATGAGGACAATGTTTTCTCAATAATAACTGATTGATAACATGCTTTGGTAAGCAAATTATAGTCGAACTGATGTTATAAGTCTCTCGCAGATTATTTATGACATAAATATTCCAGTTACGTCAATAATGGACCAAATATTTTATTATAAGCAATTGAATATTTTCATTTGATAATGGGCTATAAATAACTCACCTACAAATCTTATTATGACGGAGTCAAAATGTAACTCATGAATATAGTTTGGGTGGATTCGATCAAAACTGAGCTACATTTTTCAATGTAAATTGGATTAATTTGTTCCCAACAGAGTAATATGAAGTAATCCTAATGAATAATAATGGCTGTTTATCTGAATTGATCGAATTCAAGAATGAAAATTGAAAAATTTCACTAGAAAAACTAATAAGCAAGCCAACAACACAATTCATGTATCCCAGATACCAACGAAATTTATCATTTGCAATCGTAGACCGGTTTCGATCCATTTCAGATCTCATCAGTACGACTATGCAACATGATGAACTCGATGGTTTTGTTCTTGTTTTTGATCTACAGATATTTGAGACAGTTGACTTTGGAACAGACAGGTGGCGTGATTTGGGAAATTTTCTCAGTACCACGTTACCTTATGTTTTAAGATCTTTTGTTTCATTCATCGAGTTTGTCATGTTGCATAGTCGTACTGATGAGATCTGAAATAGATCGAAACCGGTCTACGATTGCAAATGATAAATTTCGTTGGTATCTGGGATACATGAATTGTGTTGTTGGCTTGCTTATTAGTTTATCTAGTGAAATTTTTCAATTTTCATTCTTGAATTCGATCAATTCAGATAAACAGCCATTATTATTCATTAGTCAATTATTCAGACGAATAAGGCTTCAGCTTGAATCCGTTGAATTTCCATGTGTGACTATTTATGCTCGTAATGTTTACGGCGTTGTCATACATGGGTATTTCGTTTCAGGAGAGCCGATAAGACAGTTTTTGATCTACAGATATTTGAGACAGTTGACTTTGGAACAGACAGGTGGCGTGATTTGGGAAATTTTCTCAGTACCACGTTACCTTATGTTTTAAGATCTTTTGTTTCATTCATCGAGTTTATCATGTTGCATAGTCGTACTGATGAGATCTGAAATGGATCGAAACCGGTCTACGATTGCAAATGATAAATTTCGTTGGTATCTGGGATAGGTACATGAATTGTCTTGTTGGCTTGCTTATTAGTTTATCTAGTGAAATTTTTCAATTTTCATTCTTGAATTCGATGAAGAAATCCTGTTGAAAAATTGGTTTATATTCAAGATTTCAACTTTTAGCTTGACATTTGGGAATATCTCTACGAAAAATTTCTCATTCAGTGCTTACTGTACAGTAAGTAGATACAAAATTGACTGCCAGTCGGATTTCAACCTTTGAATGGAATTAATCAATCGGTTATTTGAAATTCGGGTAAACTGTATGATGATGTTTTGAAGAAAGGCTTCATTCGGTATGCTATTATTTGAAGATTAATTTGCATTATTGAAATACGATAGTCGAATAGAAATGTAGGAATATTGTATAGCCATCATGAATAATACAACCCAGATAACGCTGTCAAATCCAGAAAGCTTTATAGGCTGTCATTGTATTCAAGAACTCTCTGAGTAGATTTAAATACAAAAGACAAATTTCTTACAGGGGTTCCATCAATAATTCGAAAAATATAAAAACTCTTTTTCAAACAAATTTGGAAAGCACTGACTCGAAGTCAAGGGCTATTCCGCGATTGTTTCTGTTTACCCATCCAAAGATGAAGATATTAGTTCTTTAATCTGTACACTGTTCACTGTGTGTACCAAACTGTCCTTCCGCATTCATTGTCAGTATGACAAATACTGTCATTCGATTTTTATAAATTTCAAAATTCTGAGTCACCGAATTATGTTAAACATGTCAGAAAAACTGAATTTTTTTTCTACGCGTAACAGTTGAAACCTGAATTGCCTGATATCTCTCTTTATCTAAATTATAGAAACCATCCATTTCCTTACCATCTGACATGACGAAATTGCCCATAGAAATTGAATCCTTGATTTACGAGTTTTACCTCGACTCTAATATGTAAATTCCGTATTATTTATTTTTATTTCGCAGCCAAAATGACTGAGGCGTAAAATCAGACAAATTGTTTTTATCTTGGACATTAATTTTTCCCAAGTACATGGAATTTTAATGAATGATGCATTAGCATTTTATGTGCGATCGGTGGGCTTGATAATACTGTGATTATTATCTTAGATAATTCTAGGGAATTTCGTGAATTTATATCTTTGGTTATTAATTCTGTTTTCTAGTCGAAATTGGTGAGAATACCAAGTTTTTTTAAACAAATTGAGTCTGGGTATTCTCGATTTGTTATATGAAATACTACTGGGTGAAAATGTTATTTTCCGAAATAAACCAACCTGTTCGACAGTCGCGTGTTGGACTAGAGGTAGATGAAAAAGCTGAGATATCATTTGCTGTATCTTTCAATGCACTGAGCAAAATTGAACCATCGACTTTTTTATTTTTTATGAACTGGTCCATCATTAATTTGTTCTGTTTCTGCACTCCTTATCCACATTTTATTCGAAAGTTGTATTAATTTTTTTTATTTAGAACGTTCGCAGTTGGCTTAGCCGAAGGCTATGTCTGCTATTCATTCACCAAATATTGACCTGTATTTTTTCTCACTGCATTAGAATTGAAATTAATTTCATAAACATGTCGCTTGTCTTGATTATTCATTGCACTTTTGTTTACCATGTACAAGAGCGTTATCATTTTGCCCAAATTTCTGTAATTTTCGACAGAGAATGGTCTTAAGGAGGTTTGACTCACAGATGAATAATTTATGTTCAAATTCAACTCTGTCCAACCGTCCGTAAACAGGATACCTTCGAAAGAAAAGGCCAAGTGTTGAAATTCTCAGAGTACGTTCGAGGTCTGAATGCGCTGTTATATTCGTTAATTCGGTGAATCCCTCTAAGGGTTCCGTAGATATAGCCCTGCTGAAATTTCGTAGGGGGCATCGATAGACTAGGTTATGTGGAAATTCATCTTTCTAGTTGTTCCACGTAAAAAGAAAATTGGGTTTTTCTAATATATTCAATACAATGTGATTCCATCTTTTGAAGTTTATAAGAATATAATGAACTATGAACACTTCAGGTCAATGATTTTCAAGTTCATTTTTCAATTCGTTTTTCTTCGGTTTGTCGATATTAGGTATGTTGAATAAAAACCTATTTCTTTTCAAAAATGTCACACCTGAAAATTTGGTGTATTCAGTCTCTTGTCAAGATACATTTCATTGGTTGTTCAGCAAAATTTTTTTTATATATTTTGTAGTTGGTGATAGAACAGTATCAGACCTATTATTTCGATCATACTCCACAAAACATTAATTTTTTTTTTCTTAGTAGGTGCAACAAATCTATTTACTCTATTAAATTCTTGACCTGAAGATTAACAAAAAAGCAGAATGTAAAATACGTGTTCACAAAATCTCTATCTCCATATGAAGAGAATGGCCATAACTGGAGATCGACCAGATGTCGATACAGACGAAAATACTAAGCCTGGAAAAATTCAAGAAATTATAATTTCAAATTTCGCGACAGACGTCTCAATATCAGCTTCTTAAAACTTGGAATTTATTAGGCTTGAAACCTTGTAAAATTAGAAAAAGTGTCTTATAACATGGAATATATTATATACATCATTTCGTTGTAGCGGTTATATCAAAGCGGCTACGAAATTAGGTAACCAGTCTATCTGATAATCTCCAATTAAAACCAGAAATTGTATCCGGAAAATCGTATAGGTTTCACATGAGGTTATCCTGACGATATTTCAACTTTTAGTGTTTTTTAATTACCCAGTGAGGACCCAAAATTAGATATTCAGTAGAAAATCCGAATCTGAATTTTGTGTTCCTCAATGCTGAGATTGTTAATTAGCCTGAAATTAACATAAAATGATCGATGGATTTAATTAATATTTATCGATTCTGTCGTACTCTATCAATTATAATTTCTGTATTTCAATGATTTGGAAGCAGGTATCAACTATATATAATACTATAAATAAAAATGGTAATATGGCTTCTAATATTTCTAGATGTTGTTACTGATCGTACAAAAATACAGAGTAGCTATTTCATTTACCGGATGTTTCCAGAAAACCAAAAACCAAGCTTGCATTGGAACAAACATTGAAAAACATTATTGAATTGGATTTTCAACAGTTTTTGGTTCTGTGTTCAATCGATTTATTGGTATATCTTTCATTACTTTTTCTTCATCTAAAATTTTTCAACAACATCCATCGTGCATAGCGTGAGGTTAATAATTTTTTAATATCAATCGCTATTTCTTTAAACCTTAACTGAAACGTCGCGAGTTAGAAAGACGAGAGCCTCCCCTAATTTGGTTTTCGTTATTTTGCTACACCACTATATCGATTCTTAGAAGAGACTTTCCCTCAAAATTTTATGTACATAGTACCGATAGTCTCTAGGTAAAATAGCTGTGACAGACGGACAGAAGACAAAATTAAAAGGTTTTTTGCCATTTAACAGTTTTGCTATATTGAAAAAAACTAAATTTAACATTTCTAAAATAATATTGAGTAAACCATTATCTTCGAATAGCTCAGCTGTATAACAAAATTGTCTCAACCCTTACCAACAGGAGCTGTCGTCGAGTTAAACATCGTAAATCTCTCGAAAATACCGCATCCCCCTTGAGAAATATAGATATTACCACATATTAAGAAAAATTACCACAAATATACAGGGGAAACACCCCGATACTCTCTAAATCACTGATTTCGACAACCCCCCAGTCGAATATTGCAGCGTCAACTATCCCCTTCCGTGCAAATCGCATCTGGTCCACAAGTCAGGTATAAAAAACGTCTAGCATCAGTTGCACCGTCTCCACTGTGTGAAATTCCCATTTTACGGTATTTCAAAGGAGACTTACCCCTAACCAAGGGGTTGTTTGAATGGATAGAAGACAACGAGCGTGAGTTCCATTTTTTTAACGTTATTTTCGTAAGATGATACCCGGATTAAAAATTGGGATGTTGCCTTCTTAAATACCATGAGAATTTTTTTGGGACTATGGTAAATTGAACAATTTTTCAGAGACTTAGGGGTCGTATAGAGTTATCTATTGAACGGTCCTTTGTTATCGATCCCTTTACTGATTTTTTATGTGAGAAAAAGTGAAGACGGGTTTGGTTCGTGTGCATGAAGGATGGTTATATATCATTCTTTTATTTTGTACTCCTTTTTATTCTTCATTTCGTATTTTATGTTTTTTATAAGATTTGATTCAATTCGAATAAATGATATCTCGCAGCTGCTTTGTTTGCCGGAATTATTCATTCATAATAATATGTACGTTGAGTACACTCCCTACTCGCTCTGCAGAATTGTTAATATTTTCTTTTGCTAGACTTAAAAAATTATTTAAAATAATATTTCTAAAATACAACACGAAAATTGATACGGTGGGGTTCAATTTCCGCATAAACCCGGTAGTACGTAAAATTGAAAGTTATCACACTGCACGATCCGAAACCTTATAATTTCTGTTAAAAGTAACCCAGGTTAATCCGTTCAAAATCGCCCGAATCACCGAATAAATCGCTCCTGAACGCCACACCTCGAACGTGTAGAAAAAAACATCCGTTACACTTCACACGATATAATTTGGACCGATGGCTCGTCTCTAAAAATATGTAATTTAAAAATTCCGAATTTTCATGAACGAGGAAACGAAAATTAAACATTTAGATCATTCGATCTCCGGCTACCAGATCATAATTATACATTAAATGGACGAGCCGATTTTTTGGACCGTTAGAAGTCCGGACCATCACCAGAGGGACTTTTTAAAATATCATTAAAACGTCAGGTGTAAGGTGGTCATTATATTATAATTCATTTTACTGAACAGCTCTATTCTTCTGTTAGTAACGAAGAGTTTTATCCCCGCATAATTTCCTTTGTTTCTACGATTGTATGTCCTTTCACCAGATACCGATATAAATCTTAGTTTCATGTTATGATTATTCCAAATGTTCGACAGTGAATGCCCAAAGATAAAGATCCTATCATATATTTTTGAAATTACCGCATTTATGGGGGGAAAAATGTCATAAAAAAACTTTGCTCTTATTTTTTATTAACCTTCCAGAACATTCACTGTGATAGCCCCCAATAAACAAAGATAGGTTGAAAAAAAAACGTTAGATTTTTCAAGTAACGGCACTGTAGTTGATCGTTAAAAAGAGACAAAATTTTGTTCAACAATACTTTTCATTCCGTTTTTATTGTAAGGTTCTCTCACCGCCTTGATTTAACGTTAGGTATTTAAACATTTTGTTTTAATCAGAATTAAACTGAAATTTAACGTTACATTTCGCTCTCTAATAACAATAGTTTTTGATTATTGTTTACGGTTGTCAACTTTTTCGTCCATTGATGTCCCCCTTCAGTAACGATATAGATACTCATTTTTGTTTCGAACTAAAGTTGCTGATATACGAATTCTGAGCGTTCCAAAAATGCAGACCCAGTAAGTTCAATAATAAACGTTGCCAGTGTTAAATCTCTATACAGGGTTATCCAGATATTTATTTGTACCGACAACGAGGTGATATGTAACTTTCATAGAAATATATTCTTCTACGAAATTTGTGTTGAAACTTGTGCACACTAATGCTATGTTAATCAGTTATCATTTCGTGATATTACCCGATCGTTATTTCGCTCCCACATTTATAAAAAAGAAGCACTGAGAAACCTCTCGACAATACCAGGTGATCCACGAAAACAATCGTCCCTACAAAACGTAGGTTCTCGACTAAAAAACCATGGCATTTCCGTTCGGTTCCCACCATTGTCCCGGAAGTACCTTCCTCCATCTTCCTAATCCTTTCAAGATCATACGAGATATTTTTTAGACGCAGGAAATTTACTGGAGGATCCGAATTCGAAGGGTTTAAACGGCGTGGATTCTGAAAAGGTTAACCGATTTTCATGGCCTCTTAACCCCGAAGAAAGGAGGCAGGTAATACTAGCCGTAACACAATACGACGACGTCGGGATGAAAAAAAAAATCGGGGGGGATCCCACATTGGTATCGCCGCGAAATGGGTTGTATTCCTACCAATATTGTCTGGGTTCATTGAACGCCCGATTGATCTTTCACTTTCATCGGAGGACATATGGGCTCTAATCTAATTTATTGACAATTTCGGACGGTAATTGCCTTTGTACGGCGCACAGCCTACCCAAAAATTATCTGATTTGATATTGGTGCCCTGTGAATGAAATCACGACCGGGCATCAATGAAGAACGCTGTTAATTTTACTGGTTGATTATTTCTATGTTGCCCTTCTTCATCCAACTTCAAAAGATGAATAGATAAGAAGACCACAATTTTTTCTTCTATGAATCGAAACGGCTCTCAGTGTTCATTATCAGTAATATTGAAATTTTATCGTTATAAACTTCAAAAGATGGAATAACCAAATTATATTGAATATAATCAAAATCACTCAATTTTCTACACACATGGAACAGCTAGAAAGCTGGATTTCCACTTCATCATTGAATTAAGCAATGTCTCATATTATGTAAAGACTGTAAATTTCAGCAGGATATAGTGAATAGTTTCTGAGATGAAGTTTCAAAAAATTACGAAAAGTACATGCACCTTGTAGGTAGATTCGCATTTTCCAGTTTTGGAAACCAATTGAGGAAATTTTTGACAGCTGTCAAACAAATTTTCAAACTAAGGCGATAATCCAGACTTCAAATCAGTGCATTAGGTGACCATTTTTTTTTTCGATAATTCGCTAAAATTTTCTACCGTATCTATGGTCCTGGTAATGCGATCTGAACAAAATTTCGCACGTGGTTTGAATACATTATTCCTCAGCTAGGTGCAAAATTTCATTCCTATCAAATCGGTAGTTTCGACATTATCAGGAACAGAATATTTTGAACGGCCATATTTATGGAACCACTAGTCTAATTTTGCTCATTGATGAACGTGACCGTGAAATTCGCGATCCAAACCCATCCTGAAAATTTCAAGTTCCTAGGCATTTTCCTTCGGAAGTTATAATCTTCTATGGTTTCTATGGTTCTGGTCATGCGATCTGGACAAAATATTGCTTTAATATGTCATTCTCGTTTAAAATACAAAATTTTATCTCGATCGAATCCGTAGTTTCGAAATTATCGAGAAAACAAAATTTCAAACGACCGTATTTACGGAACCCCTAGTTTAATTCTGCTCGTTGATAAACGTGAACACATTTCAGATCTACACCTATCCTGAAAATTTCAAGTCCCTAGGCCTTTCAGTTCGAAAGTTATGATTTTCTATGGTTCTGGTCATGCGATCTGGACAAAATGTTGCTTTAATATATCATTCTCGATTAAAATACAAAAGTTTATCTCGATCGAATTCGTAGTTTCGAAATTATCGAGAAAACAAAATTTCAAACGACTGTGTTTACGGAACACTTAGTATAATTCTGCTCATTGATAAACGTGAACGCGACATTTGAGATCCACACCTATCCTGAAAATTTCAAGTATCTAGGCGTTTCCGTTCAAAAGTTACAATTTTCTATGGTTTCTATGGTTCTGGTCATGCGATCTGGACCAAATTTCACATGTAGCTTCAACACCTCATTTTCCATAAGAGTGCAAAATTTCATCTCGATCGAATCTGTAGTTTCAAAGTAATCAGGAAAACAAAATTTCGAGCGGCCATATTTATGGAACCCTTAGGCGGATAATAATATAACGAGCTCAACCTCGGCATTCGAGATTTGAACCTACCCTGAAAATTTCAAGTTTCTAGGACATTCCGTTCGAGAGTTATCGTGTATACGGACGGCCGGACGGACGGACGAACAGACTCGAATTTTCCGACGGATTCGTCATCAGTGAGTCGAAGATAGTCGATTGAGACCATTTTCGGCTCAAAATTCGAAAAATACAGACATCGTGACGAAATGATATAGCCCTCGTGTAAGTAGTACTTACGAGCGCTCAAAAATTATTCTTTCTAATCTTCTAGTGATCAATATTTTTCGTAAAAATTTAGATGATCATATCTAGGGAACTCTTCAACGGTTGTTTTTGAGTCCTGCGTTAGGAATTCTCTGAGCATTGAAGGCTAGTGGAAGTTTTAAATTCTCAAACTCCTGTATTCGCATTGAAAGCACCAAACGGTAGACTTCGGCATCCATCTGGGTTGCCGAGCATTCGGAGAAGAAGTGATAAAACAATATTTACCAAAAAAATAAAAAGCCACAGACGTGGAAACGTAAAACGACCTCTCAAGTGCGTGGAAAATAATAAAACAATGTTAGCACAGCTGCGTGACGGACATGTGTTATTCAAATTAACCGAAAATGACAACAGATCGGGTGAAGAAGAAAGGCAGGGATCTAGGAGAGAGGATTTGTCTAATTAAAATCGAATGTAATGAAGTGTTAAAATGGTTTTCGAGCATTTCACGGTTGGAAAGCGACGAAGCTGACAGTGCTTCACCAAAACCAGCTTTTCTGTATTCGAATCATGCTAGAAATTGAGTTCTAGTCAGAAATATATCGTCAAACGAAGCTTCATAACTCCCGGAAGGTCCAACCCTACTCTAGTGGATCCTATGAATATTCACAAAAATAATATTTGTGTAATTTGTATTCATTCCTCGTCAAGTGGTTGAATCATTTCTGTGAATCCATATACTTCTGCACTTGAATCATTCAGCTCGAATTCGTCGCGCTTTGAATCATGAACAGGCAGCCTGTTAATTCGTGAAACTCGTCAAATTGAAGTTTCTTCATTTACTCGCTCACCGACATTCCCCAATTGACCCCTGAGTGCTTCCCGGACTGTTGCGTGCGCCTGAACGCAAGCTGTTCGACAATTTGCCGCTTTTCACAGTTCCATTCATGCTGCACACGGAATTAAAATTCCCGATACGACCCACAGAGTGTTGACGGACAGGCCGAAACAAGTGACGAAGTTTCTATGCCCCGGGTGGCTTTGCCAACATAATAGAAACGCGAAGAACCACCTGTAGTTATCCATCGAACGAGAAATTCAAATTTCCAACTAATATTAATCATCGTGTCATATCTCATTATTCAAAAAGTAGAAACAATGGGCCAGACTGACGCTTTTGTGGGGAAATTTTTATTTTGGTCGCTACTCTGTGTTCGTACGATGTATTCGAGTCTGTTCGTATCGGTTTTTTTTCTTTTGTTCGATGGATACGTGGCTGGTGCGCGATTAAGTTATGTGGCATAACCTGAAATGTAGTATTTTTTGCAGTTCCGTAACAATTTGACCACTGAACTCCACTCATACTTGTCGATTCTACATACATCAACTTGACGAATACGAAACTTCACGGATACATAATATGAGTGGATAGATAGATCTCTTAACTACCTTGGTGTTTGGAAGTTACTAACATTTAATTTTCAGTTATTTCCTGTTTCAAAATCTGGACCACGAAACGAGCATAATAAACGCTAATGCCACAAGTGATTGATAGGTTGTCAAATTTAAGTAAATTCAACTCTATAATGGAAGAGAAGGAAATTTCCTGTAATAATTAATAATAATATATAATTTAGCATTTCGATATTTCGTTAGTTAGATATTTAGTTTGAAAAGTTGCCCTAGATTTTATAATAGAGTTCATTCGGATGAAGAATGAAGTTTTTAAATGTTTCACTTTTGGCAACGATGAATCGATTAGGCAAATAACGTTACCTCCCGTTAAAAAAATCAGGTTGAATGAAATGATTCGAATGGTTACCAAAAAATACGAGTTTCAGAATCAATGTATTTGGAATGGAAGAGAGCATCTCCCAATTTTTGAGCGCTCGTAATACCTACTTACACGAGGGCTATATCATTTCGTCATGATGTCTGTATTTTTCGAATTTTGAGCCGAAAATGGTCTCAATCGACTATGTTCGACTCACTGATGACGAATCCGTCGGAAAATTCGAGTCGGTCCGTCCGGCCGTCCGTAAGCACGATAACTCTCGAACGGAACAACCTAGAGACTTCAAATTCTCAGTGTGGGTTCAGTTCCCAAATGCCTCGGTTAAGTTCGTTAATGGGCCAAATTCCACCAGGGGTTCCGTAAATATGGCCGTTCAAAGTTTTGTTCCCCTGATTACTTCGAAACTACAGATTCGATCGAGATGAAACTTTGCACTCAAATGGAGAATGAGGTTTTCAAGCTACATGGGAAATTTTGTCCAGATCGCATGACCAGAACCATAGAAAATTGTAACTTTTGAACGGAAACGCCTAGGGACTTGAAATTTTCAGGATAGGTGAGGTTCTGGAATGTCGTGATGACGTTCATCTATGAGCAAAATTATACTAGGGGTTCCGTAAATATGGTCGTTTGAAAGTTTGTTTTCTCGGTAATTTCAAAACTACAGATTCGATCGTGACGAAATTTTGTATACTAATGTAGAATAATATATTCATCACCAGAACCATAGAACCCATAGAAAATCATAACTTTCGAACGGAAAGGCCTAGGGACTTGAAATTTTCAGGATAGGTTCGGATCGCGAATTTCGCGGTTACGTTCATCAATGAGCAAAATTGGACTAGGGGTTCCGTGAATATAGCCGTTCAAACTTTTTTTTTCCTGATAATTTCGAAACTTCTCATTGGATTGAAATGAAATTTTGCACATAGATGAAGAATAATGTATTCAAACTACGTGGGAAATTTTGTCCAGATCGCTTTACCGAGACTATAGATACCGAAGAAAATTCTAGCGAATTATCGAAAAAAAAATTGGTTATTTTTTTTTTTTGAAAGAGAGGAGAAAATCCTGTTTACGGAAAAATGGTCACCTCAAGCACTGACGTGAAGTCTGGATTTTCGCCTTAGTTTGAAATTTTATTCAACAGCTGTCAAAATCTTTCCAATTGGTTTCTAAAACTGGAGAATGCGAATCTACCTACAAGGTGGATGAACGAGCGCTCAAAAGCTCCTGACTTCACGGCAGTGCTTTTCTAGTTTACTAGTAAAACAGATCAGAGTTTTGAATATACCAAATTGTTCAGAATTGCGTTCAGTTTTCTAAGCAATCAAAAACGATCGAAATTCGTCGAAATGTAGACCATCAGATCTGCGCCTGTTTCTTCTGTATGGGTAAATTTCTGAAATTCGTGACAATCACAGATGGCGAATTAGCACATTAGAACCTTAAAAAAACTGAATTAATTTCTGCGGATCATCCGTGTTGAAAAAACCGCATATTCACGCGAAGCGCTCGTTTTAAAAATCGAAATTACATATTCATGGGTATTACTCCACCGGGTATGTGTAACAATTCTGGAAGTTCCATAAAAAAAGTAATTAATGATCTGTTTGGAAGAGTTTATAATATTCGGGTCTGAAAACGTAGCAGTAGAACTGTTTTTCGATTCTTCTATTTCCTGTCGTAACAGAATAGAATTGGCAGGACCGTACTCGTAGAAAATACGCTCGTCTGTGTGTATGATTCCGATACTTTCCACATTCATTAAATTTTTTTTCTCGTAGAAGTTTACTGATGTAGGGTCATTATATCTCAACGTTTCCTTCGATTTCGTGATCCAGTTTTAGAATATCAGAAAATTTCATCGATCCGTTGCGTTTCGCTTGGTTAAAATCAGTTGGAATGTGGAATAGACGGAAAAAGACCAAATCTAATGAATTTTCTCTCATAATGCAATGAAATAAGCCGTTTCTCAGTTTCGATCGAGGCGTTGCCATATGTATTTTAGTAATGTTTCTATTAAGTATCATTGAGAATATTTTTCACTACATATTTTTCGAGTGAATAATTAACGTTATTGTACAATATTGATAGTACATAATATGTAAGATTGTATTATATACGTTTCATTGAAGAATAGATGAACTTTGCAGGTTTGATCAAGAAAAGTTATGGGATAAAAAGTAAAATCGAGTTAACAACAATGGAACGTGAGAACACAGAGAACCCAATTTCTTCTCGTCCCGGGGCCACAAAACGAACGTTCAATCTCGCATTGGGCGGGTCTAGTTCTGCCCCAACAGAAACAATATATTCGATTTTTATTCATTAGCGGATCCATTCTATCCTTCCATCTCTCACATACTCCACAGCGCAATCCGCCAGTTATATTTTTAACTCATTGTATACCCCGTATTAATCATTTCCAACCTTCTATGTGTCTCCGTCCTCTTCTACCCGCTTCGACCATCCTCCCTCTCCCTCCCTCCAACGTTCGTCCGTCTCTTTTCGTTTTCTTTGCCGTATCCAGCTTTAATCAAAGAGCTCCGTGAAATTTCATTTGTTTCCAACAATGATAAATGGTTTATTTTCTGTTTTAAATAACTCTTTTTGGCCGAGACCACGAGAGTTTTGAATTTATAAACGATACGAGCGCGGTATTTCGGATACCATCTCGATTCTCGATGTTACCGGACTGCCTGGGGATATTTCGTGTTTTAATTATTTCGCTCGACTTTTTGAACGCGATCATGCCGCGGTAAATCAACGCGAACGTACGAATTTGTGTCGTTGAAAATCGTAATTTTCAGAGATACGTGCAAACTTTGACGAAAACGAGTCGTTTGAACTCTTTTCATTGCACCATTTCCAGTTATGGAATATTTCGGAAGTATACCCCTCCTGCAAAATTCAGTTCACGTTCTAAAGATCGTAAGTAGCTTTCTTGAAACAAAAGGCTAATCTAAATATGACGCCTAGATGGCAGAACTGTTAACTGTTTATGTTACAGGTGACGAAGTTGTTCGTTCGAAAACTCCCGACATTGATAGATAGATGGCGACTCTAATAGAATGCTAACCTTCAAATTGAAAGTGTCAAAATTTGATGACGTTTCGACTACTTATTTTTTTGTTTTTTTGTTTTTGAGCACTCGTATTACTTACACGAGGGCTATATCATTTCGTCACTATGTCTGTATTTTTCGAATTTTGAGCCGAAAATGGCCTCAAACGACTATGTTCGACTCACTGATGACGAATCCGTCGGAAAATTCGAGTCTGTCCGTCCGGCCGTCCGTCCGTATACACGATAACTCTCGAACGGAATGTCCTAGAAACTTGAAATTTTCAGGGTAGGTTCGAATCTCGAATGCCGAGGTTAAGTTCGTTATTGGGCAAAATCCGCCTAAGGGTTCCGTAAATATGGCCGCTCGAAATGTTGTTTTCCTGAATACTTTGAAACTACAGATTCGATCGAGATACAATTTTGCACTCTAATCTAAAACGAGGTGTTCAAGCTACATGCAAAATTTTGTTCAGCTCGCATTACCAGAACCATAGAAACCATAGAAAATTGTAACTTTTCAACGGAAACGCCTAGGGACTTGAAATTTTCAGGATAGGTGTGGATCTCGATTGCTGTGATCACTTTCATCTATGAGCAAAATTATACTAGGGGTTCCGTAAATATGGTCGTTTGAAATTTAGTTTTCTTGATAATTTCCAAACTACAGATTCGAACGTGACGAAATTTTGTATACTTATGGAGAATGATATATTCAAGTTACATTTCTCTAGATCGCATGACCAGAACCATAGAAACCATAGAAAATCATAACTTTCGAACGGAAAGGCCTAGGGACTTGAAATTTTCAAGATAAGTGTAGATCTGAAATGTGGCATTCACGTTTATCAATGGGCAGAATTATACTAGGGGTTCCGTAAATACGGTCGTTTGAAATTTTGTTTTCTAGATAATACGGATAATGACATATTAAAGTAACATTTTGTCCAGATCGCATGACCAGAACCATAGAAACCATAGAAAACTATAACTTCCGAAGGAAAAGGCCTAGGAACTTGAAATTTTCAGGGTGGGTTTGGATCGCGAATTTCACGGTCACGTTCATCAATGAGCAAAATTAGACTAGAAGTTCCGTAAATATGGCCGTTCAAAATATTCTGTTCCTGATAATTTCGAAACTACCGATTTGATTGGAATGAAATTTTGCAACTAGCTGAGGAATAATGTATTCAAACTACGTGCGAAAATTTATGCGAATTATCGAAAAAAAATTGGTCGCCTATAGCACTGACTTGAAGTCTGGAGTTTCGCCTAAGTTTCAGAATTTTTTCGACAGCTGTCAAAATTTATATCAATTGGTTTCTATAACTGGAAAATGCGAATCTACCTACAAGGTGCATGTACGAGCGCTCAAAAGCTCCTGCCTTCACGGCAGTGCTTTTCGTAATTTTTGTTTATTAGTTGTAAAATCTCAAGTGACCCAACTTTTGATATTTTTGAGACAATAGAATACAACGAGTCTCTTAGTTCGAACAAACACTATGCTATTAGATGGAAAACACGAATGGCCTAATAAGGAATCGGCATAATCAGGTTTAAAAAAGTTAGGCGAATATATCGATGAATGAAGTCGAATTTTGGCAGAAAATTTCATTTTTGATGTCAATATCCAACTCACCTTCATTCATTTTTAGTCAGAATGCAATTTTAACTAGGAAGGTATGCAGAACAAGGCGATTGGATCATTGAAGGTCATCAAAAAAAAAGTTCTTTGAAGAATAACAACCTCAAAATTTGTTATACCTAAATAATCTGCCGAAATGATTCCCAATTCAATAAAAGAGATAAAATTCGAAAGAATTGATTGTGTTACTGATAAATGGAAAAGGAAAATGTAAGCCCACATAACGTTGCTGCTGTGAAAGTGTTGAAATAAACATCGGTTTCAAGTCGTTCGCAAGAATTGAGCATATTTCATGGAGGATTTTACATGAAGATTTTTAGCGTCGTTATTTAGCTGATTGGATTATTGAACAACGAACGACAGATCTATGTTTTTAAGCAATATTCCCAAAGAACTATAGAGTGAATATGGGTATTCATGTCTTCATTATTCGTTTCAATAAATAATTATTATCGCATAGCTTATCGGGTATCGTGGTCATATTGGAGTGAAACACCATATGTACACCGTCCACCCGGGGTGTTTCTTGGTCTTGATGGCATGGTTTGTGTATCACTGTACTTTCCGTACTATGTGTGCATTGCTCAACAGTAATGCCTTCTGCATGCTAATGAAGTTGGGTTGTCCAGGGACTTCCGATTAGTTTAGATATTTTTCCAGTTTTTCCAATCATTTATTGTTCGTGGTTATATAAGTATATTACAATTCAAACGTCTTTGTACTTCATGTATTTTTCAGCTTCTTTTATTGCCCTGTCAGTTTTTAGAATGTGTTCGTACCTTTTTTCATTTACTATTATCATTAATAAAATAGAACAACAATATCTCGAAATTCAAATTTATTCTGTAAACCGACCATCTCTCGTTTTATCTCTCAGAATGCACCATTATCTCGTCAACGTTGAAGATGAAACTTTCTCTAATTAAGTACGGGCCACTATAACAGCATCCACAAGTGTCGAAATGACTTTCAACAATTCGTTTAGAAGCACAAATAATATTATAATATTCCTGCACCGTCATGTCGCCTTGTAGTTGTTCCAAACGGGTGATACCAATGACAAAAGAATTTTTGAATAATAAAAAACCATTGTCGATGGTTCCTCAACGTGGACTGAAATTGTGGATTGTTACCTAACACACCTACGAACTCCCAAATCTGGTCTGTATCATTGAAAGTTTATTAATTAATCTCACATTTTAATGTAATAATGAGTTGGTTATCTGTCATTTTTGACATCTTTCACGATGCTCTATGATCAGAGGCATGTGTATGGCTGATGTCAGAGTAGATTTACGAGGATTTGTCGAAATTTAGAACCTCGAGTAACTTCCTCGATACATTTTACCATATTTCCGTTAGATTTCAAAACCAACGGTTTTCATTGTTCCAATTTATTGTATTCTAATTTCGAATTGTCTGATTTCGGTCCATGATTGTACTTTAAAATGAGGTGAAACGACAAAATATCGACCTAACGCGCTATTTACATGAATTTGTGAAATTTCGTGAAATATTTGCATATCTCATTCGGGTTCGAATTGAAATTTTCGATGATCGGTGATACAGCTAGTGAATTGGAGTGGGCATTTTTCATTCGAAAATGTCATCCCAACTTCTCATTGAACACTAGCATCTTTTCTTTAAAAACAGGACGACTATTGCCCATAATTAAAAATCCCGAAGCAAATCAGATTTTGCACGTTTTTATTCATTTCCACTTGTCTCGTTTGAATTTACGTCAAAATATTATTCTCTGATCATAATTTTTGTAATGTCTATGATAAGATATTTACTCGCTCAACTGCCGAGTCTAAACGGTTGTCGATTTGACACTTCGGACTCGCTCGATGTTCCACTGAAATTCGTCAATACAAACCGATGCTATGGCGCGTATGAAATATATTATCTCGACATTGTGTAACTTTTCGCTCTGCTCTCATTATAAATCACTGAATTCGGGAAGCGAAACAATTAAACGACGCGTCCAAGAATTGTTCGACTTTTTGCAGATTAACGTTTTGTAAATAGATCGCGTCGCTGTGGGCAGATCCAGAAATCCAATAAAATATCCTTAATTGCGTTCCTTTGTAATTGTTCCAAATCGCATCTGAGCCACGATTAATCAGAATTTCCACTGAGACGCAAAACAGCGTTTGTTCTATGTTCGACATCGATAGTAATATTTCTACTTATTTCCAATCAGGTAACATTGAAGAAAACTTTTACCACATCGTAAGGTCAAATGATCGTTTCAATATGACAAGAGTGTGAACCATAGAATTCACTGGAACTGAAATTGAGATAGAATGTCGGGAGATGTATTACATCTCCCGAATTTTTTCGGTGAGTTTCATAAAAAACGAGAATCGCTCATCGAACGTCATCGAAGAAAAAGTAACAAATAATTTATGTGCACAATTACTATTATTTATTTAACTGTTTCCATTCGAAAGCCGTCTCGAAGGTACTCGAGATGTTTGTTCAAGAATTCATGTATTTTAACACCTGTCAATTAATTATTAGAATCATCTAATCAAACTTTCATGAACACCGTAAATCATTATTTTGACTTCTAGGAATGGGATTTTATCGTTCCATGACATTTATAAACGCAATGAAAACACATAGAATACAAATAGAAACTACGGATTTGTACCGCCCCAATCTTATAGTAGTTCATGATCATCAAATACTCAGTGTATCTCCGAAAGAAATTTGTCATATAGGCAAAGACCATAGAACATGGAGCATTTATGTGTTGATATTGACCTTGAGCAAAATGTCGTCACAGAAATGGCAATGAATTAGGCAATGTGGAAGATGTTGAAGAAGGTTTTGTCGAGAGGGCGCGCCAATCCCTTTCTTTCGAATGACCGGGCGTCATTTTTCACGACAGCTTTTCTACAAAAACGGAATAAAACAATAACCCGACGTGACCGGTCGAAAATTCCATTTGCGCTGCGTCATTATCCGATATTCAAATGTCTAATTATTCATATGTTTCTGTCAGAATGCCCCGGTCGTTCGATCTCCGTCTGTTGCGCTACCTTCGCCCTACGTCGTCTTTTTCTCGCCGTTTCCCGGCCTGATGCGATCGAGGTTATGATAAATTGAAATATGTTTTTTAATGATATTTAGATCTACTACGTACACACGTTTCGAGCCGAGCTGGCTGGCTGGCGGAGAAAGGTTGCGTTCCGAAACGGACGGGTCCCGCGTCTCAACCGCCTAGATGCGTGAGGTTTAATTGTCGGAGAACAATGTACGGCGATCCAATGCCGAGGTCCATCGACGGCGCGTTTGGGAAGGCAGGGGGGGATAAATGCCCATGCTTTTCGCTGTAGTTTTGTGATTTTTCTACTTGTTCGATTCTATTGTGTGTAAAGTTATTTTCACGAATGGCATGTTTGATATAAGACGAATGCAGCAATTAAAAGAATGAAAAAAATTGACAAGCACTGACGTGAATTCTGGAGATTTGGACGCTTGTTTCAATTAATCGCCAGAGCGGTAACTAATCTATGGTAATTTGACATCATGAGGGGAAACTCTAGCGAAACTATAGAAACAAAGACCATGAAACAGACCATACAAGTCAATGTGACAAATACTTTCATTTTATTTTTATAAGCTTCAAGAGATTAGATCACCGAATATCAAATATTAATATATAAACAACAGATCGGTAAAACTAACCCTAGACCTTTCCTTTCGAAAGTTATATTGTTCATGGACAGAAATTTGACCACGAATTCTTTATCTGTGAGACGTACCTGATCATTTGAGACCATTCTCGGTTCAAAATTAAGAAATTATCGACATTTGGGCCAAACGATAATGCTCTCGTTTTCATAGGAACAAGCTCGCAAAAGAACTTTACTCGTGAGTTCGTAAAAAATTGGATCCGAACAGCTACTAAAGTTTGAAGATTTTATAATTGATCATATTTCAATTCAAAGCGCAGCGAGAATTACTATGATCATAGAGATATAACGAGTTCCAACGTCAACCAAAGAATTAAAAGTTCGAAAAAATTACGAAAAGCAGAAAAGAGCTTTTGAGCGCTCGTACATGCACCTTGTAGGTAGATTCGCGTTTTCCAGTTTTGGAAACCAATTGAGGAAATTTTTGACAGCTGTCAAACTAAGGCGATAATCCAGACTTCAAGTCAGTGCTTTAGGTGACAAATTTTTTTTTCGATAATTCGCTAAAATTTTCTACGGTATCTATGGTCTTGGTGATGCGATCTGGACAAAATTTCGCACATAGTTTGAATACATTATTCCTCAGCTAGGTGCAAAATTTCATCCCAATAAAATCGGTAGTTTCGAAATTATCAGAAACAGATTTTGTTGAACGGCCATATTTACGGAACCCCTAGTCTAATTTTGCTCATTGATGAACGTGACCGTGAAATTCGCGATTCAAACCCACCCTGAAAATTTCAAGTTCCTAGGCCTTTCCCTTCGGAAGTTATAATTTTCTATGGTTTCTATGGTTCTGGTCATGTGATCTGAACAAAATGTTGCTTTAATATATCATTCTCGTTTAAAATACAAAATTTTATCGCGATCGAATCCGTAGTTTCGAAATTATTGAGAAAACAAAATTTCAAACGACCGTATTTACGAAACCCCTAGTAAAATTCTGCTCATTGATAAACGTGAACGCCACATTTCAGATCTACACCTATCCTGAAAATTTCAAGTCCCTAGGCCTTTCCGTTCGAAAGTTATGATTTTATATGGTTTCTATGGTTCTGGTCATGCGATCTAGAGAAATGTAGCTTGAATATATCATTCTCCATAAGTATACAAAATTTCGTCACGATCGAATCTGTAGTTTGGAAATTATCAAGAAAACCATATTAACGGAACCCCTAGTATAATTTTGCTCATAGATGAACGTCATCACGACATTCCAGAACCTCACCTATCTTGAAAATTTCAAGTCCCTAGGCGTTTCCGTTCAAAAGTTACAATTTTCTATGGTTCTGGTCATGCGATCTGGACAAAATTTCACATGTAACTTGAACACCTCATTCTCTCATATTAACTTCTCAAGGACAAGTTATTTTGATAAAATCACGAATTGAATCAAAAAGATGATAAAATACTCGACAAAAATATCTAGATAAGAATGTCAGGCGCAGGTAGTTACATATTATTATTATTATAACATACGTACTACTTGTACAAATTTCTGTATACTCATCCGTACAGATATGTTTGAGTGAAGAATGTCATGGAAGAAAGTTACAGACGGTAAACTGTGAACAAAATTCCACCCGCTTATGATAATGAAGAGAAGCCAAAAAGAAGTGATACGTGGAATTTCAGAGAAACCCTCATGGCAACCGTTTTCGCCTACGCCGCTGGCTATCTAAGCAGCTCCGAGACCTACTACAAGAACGTATTCGGTCCAGAGTTAATGGATTAGATTCTTCGGTAATATTCACCATTCCCCAACAGGAATTTTTCAATTCTCTGGTCGGTTCTAGTTGGCTACTGTGGAGCAACGTGTGGGACACGATTATAATTCTAGACCATTATCTCTCTATGAATGAAAATATATTGTGCACCTAGATGAGAAATGTTTGTTTTTACTAATCCAGAGATTATATGGAAATACTAGAAGGAGTTTATAATCCCCGAAAATAACGATAAATAAAAGTTTGACAACTCTATTACTCATTTATTATTTCAAATTAAGAATAACATTTTAGGTTTGAACTGATGTTCAAAATTGAACAAAGGCGTTGTTCATTTCCAAGAGGAATTCATTAACATGAATTATTGAAGAAGAACCTTCATCATTGCGGTTATATTTCTAAAACATAGATAAACGTACCTGTAAGATAGAGATCTATGATAATTATTATCTAGTCGTTTTAATAACGTTCAATGATGAAAGATCAGAAACCAATTCCGTTATCACTTTTTATGAACTTCAATGAACTATTATTTTCCCCGATCTGACTCCAATACATATTTGTTTATTTCTTTGTATCGAAACTGTTAACGATTATCAGAAGAACTCCCCCTCATCTTCATCCCCAAGAACCATAACAGAATCGTCACGTAATAATTGAAGCATCCGAGTGGCCTTATCTGCTCCGAAACAATTGAACGGCTGTCCTTTTGTTTCGTTTGCGACGACTTAAACGTCATGTACGAGCCCCGGGTAAAAGACAAAAAACGAAAACCAAGCAGGCCGGGAACGTGCTGCATATATGAGTTCGCATTCAATTGTTTCGATATTAAAAATATCGAGTCTGGCTGGTAATTTCGTATTCATATTCGCGGAGTACAATATGAAAATACAATATGAATACCGTGTTTCATAAATTCCATTCTTTCCTTCTTGGCGCTTATAGGTTAGGTTGTGCTGGGACGAGATGCTACATTAATATCATAAAATATTTATTTCCCTTGTCTCAAGACGAAAATTTTGCAATTCAGATTCGTAGCCGTCTTAGTCCTGAATCTTCGGGTCTCGATAAAAAGAGTCGACAACAAAATACTCTGTGAGTATTCATAGATATTATATCAAACGTATTTCCTTAATTCGAATATGAATATGATTTTCGTCGAATTTCGCTCAACGAAAAACAAAACTGTCGATGACGACCATAGAGCCAATCCCCGCAGTGTCAAATCATATCCGAATCACGGTGTAAAAATGTTTCGTCTCTTGGATCCTCCGATAAGTCAGGTCGCTTCAATTAAATTATAAATTATTGCCGTACGCTATCATTAAAAATTACCGGGGATAAATAATTGAATTATTTCCAAAACTGGCAGAAGGTGTTGATTAATTCGTTCGGAACATCAGGACCCTGTTCGAGAAACCTGTTCCAGCCCGATTTTCGATGAATTTATGCTGTATTCTGTGACAACAAGAGTAATGAAAATGCTTTTGCAGCAGGCGCCTGCTCGATCGACAGTTCACCTCTGTCTCAGCAGTTGTTGGAATTTTATTGTTGAACGGGCTGTGGGTGATGCTCTGATAGATAAACATTATGCTACAAACTAGATTCCCTACTATATTTGGAACTTCTAGGTGATGTATAGACCTAAGGAAATATCAAGTCGCATAACGAAAGCTTCAGACCATAGAAGCGTACCTAATTACATTGAATTAAAACTGGGACATTCCTGTCGATTCTATAGAATACAGAAACGATTGAAATTTTCATTGAATTTTTTTTTATTTTAGGTAAACTTTTCGAGAACTTCAACTTCCACATGCCTTCAGCGGAGAGCGCTCCCCTAAACCAACCTCCAACCCCACCCAGCACCCCTCTGTCCCCCAAAACGACAGATGTGACCAATAAATATACCTCAAATTTTCCAAATATTCCCAATCTTACCATAACAAGCTCTAGTCAAAACTCTTCCTCCAAATCTCCCCTCCAGCTGGTGAAGAGGTTCAAAGCTCTCAACGGAGAAAGTAAGGCTTTCCCAAATTCAGAGGGAGCTAGTTCTGGCATCGACTTGGGTGAAGAAAAGGGGGAAAAAGCAGCGCAGTTCAACACCAGGGTAAGTGTCATGAATACAAGGTGTATCCTTGATATTCTACTTTGGTCTACCCCAAACTTAATGAAGATCACTGTCTCAATTAACGAAAAACGGCAGAGAACAACTCCGAAAAAATGATTAATTCATGTCAGATCTTGTATCACCATTGCAATTAAAATACTTTCCATCGGCGAAAACGAACAACAAAGAAATTGAACAATTTGTAACTGGATCCGAGATAACAATAAACTTGCATTGTTTACGACAACAAAAGTATAAAAAATTGTGAGAATTAGTACACAGGTAACGAGAAGCCAATTGTAACATCTAATTAAACGCAATTTTTCCCAAAATATAGAAAAGATTTAATTTGAGATTACGAAAATAATGCAAGAAGCAACGGCTGAAGGAACAAATTATTACAGTAATTTTCGATAATTCATAGAACAATTCGTTTTCACACCAGCATCTCAACGTGTTTTTTAATTGTTCGATTTGTAAGGTACCATTGTTCTTCAGTTTTACAGTTACTTCAATCAGAGGAACCAAAAATTTTTAGTTGAACGAGAGAATTCAGATGTTTCAATTAAATTCTCTTTATAAAGCGCATATTCTATTCAATATATAAGGTTGGCACAACTGACAACCAGAGACTTTCATAATACCCAACGACCCAATGTGAACATTACATTTAATGTGTATTTCGATAGATGAAAACTGATGATTCTTTTTTTGCAGGGCATGTTCTCTGGATATGCCTCATCTTTTCCGTATGGACAACTTAAGACTGAGAACTCTAGTTCACCGCCTTTGGAACAGAGTCCACTAAACGGTAAGTCCCGTGCTAAATTAAATTTAATCGCAGATGTGAAATCACTTCGAAGCGTCATTCGATGGCCAAAGATCTATACATATAGATTATTCATTGGTTTAAACAATTTAATTTTTCGATATTGCATGATACTTTTCAGCAATTTTATTCATCTTATCATTACTAATGCCAGGCATGCGCAGGGACGTTGAAATTTTTTCCCATATTTGAATCAGAAATCATCCAATGAAAGATTATATTATTATTGCTCCTTCCAATAATCAGAAATGAAAATAAATAATACCCAACTGATTACTTCCTGTGTATTTTGTTATTTTGCATCATATAAATAGATGCCATTAAGTGGTGCATCCCACCTAATATTCACTCGAAATCACAGAGAATCCGTTCATAGAGAATTACTCTCATAGTTCCGCTTCTATGTTCGACGTGACAGTTAATTTTAATAGGCCAAGAATGGTTCCCATAGCAATACGCTAGATATATTTATAAAATGATTGAAATTTCCTCATTTGTTCGAGTGAATTGTAAAGAATATAATAAACAGAACAAGCTCGGTCGGGAAATACGAGTCTAAATTGGTCGGTTTCGAACTGTCCGACCAGCATTTTTATACATTCAAATCTGTCATCTTCAATTTAAGGCAATTTGTTCTGTGCCAGCAGCGTCTGTCGACAGGGACCTGATTCGGATTGTTCGAAAACGTGTTTTTTTTATTCTACGTTAACGAACGCATCCTTCCGAGTTGACGTTTCTGTTTCTACAACGTTTTGACACTCATCGATGGTTGTGCCAGAGAACTGGAATAAAGAGTTATCTAACAGTAAATCTTTGGTCCAGTTACTGTCATCGGGTCCGGAATGAAATCAGCAAATTAACTCCTGCTGAAAGATTAGAGTTAGATTTTTTAATCGAAAAATACGAGGGTAGGTCGTTTTTCGTTCCCCATAAAATAATAATTATACTCACACGCAGCAGACCTCATAAACTTACAATGTATTTGTACTGGCAATGTACATTTTAACGTTTATTGGGTATTCATTCTTATTTATTTAGTGGCGTATCTCTACATAAATTACAATTACCAACTGATACGGCGTACTGCAAGACGATTTTGTATCATTTTATAGACTTATAAAACCGACATTTGGTCTTGCGAAGAATCGATCGATACTTAAGAACATTCAACTTGAAATTTGTTGGAATTTTATGGTTAATTCGAGCTGAATTGAAACGAGAAAACACATTCGAGTTCGTGAACAATATGTCGTCAATCGATTCGATTTACATTTTCTTGTTTCGATGGATTACACAACGAACCTCGAAATTTAGTTTACGGTTTCTTCTTCTTATTTTTTGCTGGCTTCGATTGGATGTGGGACCATCTACACAATCAATAATCTCTTTCAAACTTTCGAGCAGTTGTCTCATCATTATCAATACGGCGCTAACGATTTTCAATTATATGTTCTATGCCGCTATAGATTTCATATCTTCTATGACTAGTTATTCAAATAGTGAAATAATAATACTCCACAGAATAACATCAGAAAAGTTTTTTTGTGAG
The DNA here is from genome assembly GCA_963966015.1 of Aphidecta obliterata. Classification (NCBI taxonomy): domain Eukaryota; kingdom Metazoa; phylum Arthropoda; class Insecta; order Coleoptera; family Coccinellidae; genus Aphidecta; species Aphidecta obliterata. The sequence goes on along the minus strand of OZ014434.1, from coordinate 20,067,901 downwards.
TGTATCGCAGGTAGTGTTTACTCTTTGAACTTTTGGCTCGTTGTGGCTCGACGTCTAGTATCTGAAGGTGTATAGAGATGCAATAGAACTTGATGTAACACCTTCGCGCAACAATTTTTGTTACGCGTTGAAGATACGATGCTAAGTGATTTTTTGCATTTCTCAGGAGCAGATCATTCTACCGTTCCATAAAATTTAGTTTAAAATATTGCGCTGCGCCAACGACGTGACATCACGGTCGCAATGAAAAAAACAAACAAAACGCCCATTCAAGCCTTCGGAACGACAGAATAACTTCATGAAATTTTATGAATAATAAAAAGGCCTAAACGAACTAAATTGACGTTCAATTGTCGTGAGACCAGAGAACTGTGGTGATTTTCATTGACTCAATTGTACTGATTGCTCTCTATTTACAGATGGTTGTGGCCATGCTTTATGGCTGGTGCACTTGTCTGATTTAGTGTTTCCTTTTGCGAATAAGTGAGTTCGTCGTTTCGAAAACGTGCACCTATGAAAACGATTGTGGGGGAATTCCACAGGATGTTCGAAATTGCTGGAATATTCGATGAACGGTCGTCTAAGTGATTGACATTTCAACAGCGTTATTCTATGACTCTCGCTTGGAAGCAGCTTCAGCCCTTCGCCATTAATGGAGTGTAGAAGTTCTCTTCGAGTGTCCACACTTCTGAAACAATATTGTGTAATATTTCGTCCATCTTGATTTGGCGTTACTTTAGAAAAAACTTCGTTATTATAAGATATATAACACTCTTTGTCTTAGCCGCAAAAGCCATTGAACTGGGTTGGAACCATCATAGTTTTTCCTGAAAATGAGAAAAACTTGAAAGGCGAGTTGCAAACTGTGCCCACTTTGTAATATTCCCAGTCGCATTTTCCGTCATGGACAGCAGTTCGAATGTCCGTAATTACAACGGCACGTGACCAAAGTTAATCAAGAACGAAATAATGACTTGGCAGCAGCATTCTTGAAACAATTGTCCGTTGTTTCTGACACAAAAAGACCGAGAAAAGCAAGAAACGCCAAAAGATCCACCAAGATGTAACGTAATATGCTGGACGGTTAATAAATTTCGTATATTAATACGGATTCAGGCATCGGCCGACAAGAGACTCGACTGTCATTTGTTTGGGCATTATTTCTGTCGCGGACATTACGGCAGATATACGGCGAAACAAATGAATCACGTCCGCGGCGGAGACTTACACAATATCGCCGGTGAGAGAGGAGTTTCGGAAAACCGAAAATAGACGCGTTCCTGCGATAGTTTTCTCGGAGACAATGACGGAGCAAAGCAGATCAGATCGGCAATAGGAAATGACATTGTTTCAGAATCTACGCAGGATCGGAGTCCAAGAAAAGACGAATTATCACAAAAATGGATCGACCGTTGATCATAGAAGATTAGAAAGTAAATGGGAGGATCACACAATTTTTGTTTCAGTTTGGATAATCTCAGATAATTGATCATAAAGGAATAGGAAGAGTCTTTGATATAATCTGATAGCTGAACATAAAAGATTGAGGAATCTGTAGCAGAATCGGACAGATTATCATCGACGTTTGGAAAATCTGTGAAAGATTCAGACAGTTGAACATTTGGGGGAACTTCACTAGGAACTGGCAGTTGAATATAAAACATTGGGGGATCTACGATAGGATAGGTTGTTCTCAAAATTTTGGAGAATCTATGGAAGGGTGTGATTATTGATCATTGGGCTAAGAAGAATCTATGATAGGATCTGATATTTGAACAAAAGGATAGGAAAAAAAAATTACGAAAAGCACTGCCGTGAAGTCAGGAGCTTTTGAGCGCTCGTACATCCACCTTGTAGGTAGATTCGCATTTTCCAGTTGAAGAAATCAATTGAAGGAATTTTCGACAGCTGTCAAAAAAATTCTCAAACTTAGACGAAACTCCAGATTTTGTCAGCGCTTCAGCTGAGACCAATTTTTTTACGATAATTCGCTGGAATTTTCTACAGTAATCTATGGTCTTGGTGATGCGATCTGGACAAAATTTCGCACGTAGTTTGAATACATTATTCCTCAGCTAAGTGCTGGATTTCATTCCAATCAAATCAGTAGTTTCGAAATTACCAGGAAAAAAATATTTTGAACGGCCATATTCACGGAACCCCTAGTCTAATTTTGCTCATTGATGAACGTAACCGTGAAATTCGCGATCCAAACCCACCCTGAAAATTTCAAGTTCCTAGGCCTTTTTCTTCGGAAGTTATAATTTTCTATGGTTTCTATGGTTCTGGTCATGTGATCTGGACAAAATGTTGCTTTAATATATCATTCTCGTTTGAAATACAAAATTTTATCTCGATCGAATCCGTAGTTTCGAAATTATCGAGAAAACAAAATTTCAAACGACCGTATTTACGGAACCCATAGTATAATTCTGCTCATTGATAAACGTGAACGCCATATTTCAGATCTACACCTATCCTGAAAATATCGAGTCCCTAGGCCTTTCCGTTCGAAAGTTATGATTTTCTATGGTTTCTATGGTTCTTGTCATGCGATCCAGAGAAATGTAGCTTGAATATATCTTTCTCCATTAGTATACAAAATTTCGTTACGATCGAATCTGTAGTTTTGAAATTATCAAGAAAACTGAATTTCAAACGACCATATTGACGGAACCCCTAGTATAATTCTGCTCATAAATGAAAGTGATCACGACAATCGGGATCCACACCTATCCTGAAAATTTCAAGTCCCTAGGCGTTTCCGTTCAAAAGTTACAATTTTCTATGGTTTCTATGGTTCTGGTGATGCGAGCTGGAAATTTCGCATGTAGCTTGAACACGTCATTTTCCATCTGAGTGCAAAATTTCAACTCGATCGAATCTGTAGTTTCGAAGTAATCAGGAGAACAAAATTTCGAATTTAGATATGATACAAGCTAGGCCCTACTTTGCAGAATTCATAACACTCTTGACCTTGTTTTTCATATTGAACGATCGATAGTGGATAAATAATCTTTGTCACTTTTCCCCATCCCACGTTTATGGAAGGTTTCGAAAAGTGTGAACAATTGAATGAATTGTTCAAGATAAGGCTATGTCAATGAAGTTCCATGAGTGCATATAATTCATAATCGCGATAACTGTAATTTAAAAAGTAATGGTCCTTCGAACCAAATTTCCGAAATTCCTTTGTTAAATTCGAATTCAAAAATTAAATGAGTGCAGCTCTAAGAAATCAACGCATGCCCTAGCTCTCCTTATATGGCTTTTTCACCCTATGCCTATGGTCCGAATAAAATTTTGATCACAAACAATTGTCAATGACATTTATCTCTAACGTAAAATAGAGCGCTCGTACTTCTTACACGAGGGCTATATCATTTCGTCACGATGTCTGTATTTTTCGAATTTTGAGCCGAAAATGGTCTCAAACGACTATGTTCTGTCCGTCCGTCCGTCCGTATACACGATAACTTTCGAACGGAATGTCCTAGAAACTTGAAATTTTCAGGGTAAGTTCGAATCTCGAATGCCGCGGTTAAGTTCGTTATTGGGCAAAATTCGCCCAGGGGTTCCGTAAATATGGCCGCTCGAAATTTTGTTTTCCTGATTACTTCGAAACTACAGATTCGATCGAGTTGAAATTTTGCACTCAGATGGAGAATTACGTGTTGCAAAATTATATCCAGCTCACATGACCGAAACCAAAGAAACCATAGAAAATTATAACTTTGTAATGGAAAGGCCTAGGGACTGAAATTTTCAGGGTAGTTTTAGACTAGGGGTTCCGTAAATATGATCGTTTGAAATTCAGTTTTCTTGACAATTTCAAAACTACGGACTCGATCGTGATGAAATTTTGTATTTTGAGGGAGAATGATATATTCAAGCTACATTTTTCCCATATCGCATGACTAGAACCATAGAAACCATAGAAAATTATAACTTTCGAACGGAAAGGCCTAGGGACTTGAAACTTTCAGGATAGGTTCGGATCGCGAATTTCGCGATCACGTACATCAATGAGCAAAATTAGACTAGGGGTTCCGTGAATATAGCCGTTCAAACAATTTTTTTCCTGTTGATTTCGAAACTACTTATTGGATTGGAATGAAATTTCGCACATAGATGAAGAATAATGTATTCAAACTACGTGGGAAATTTTGTCCAGATTGTATTACCAAGACCATAGATATCGTAGAAAATTCTAGCGAATAATCGAAAAAAAAAATGGTTGCCTATAGCACAGACTCGAAGTCTGGATTTTTCGCTTAGTTTGAAATTTTCTTTTACAGCTGTCGAAATCTTTCCAATTGGTTTCTAGAACTGGAGAATGCGAATCTACCTACCGAGCGCTCAAAAGCTCCTGACTTTACGGCAGTGCTTTTCGTAATTTTTATTATTATGTATTTTCAACTAAAAATGGGGTATACGTTCTTGAATCTATGGCCTACTTTGACCTCGTTTTTCCTCTGATCGGTGGTATAACCCACTAAAAAACTTATATGATCATATCAACCTAAATACGAGTTTCATTTGATCCAGTCATCAATGCAAGTTATGTATTTGTAATTACGACAAACATTTCTATTAAGTATATAGAAATATCTTGGAGGTACTTCCTTCTATCTTTTACAATGTGTCAGGCTTCTTGCCATCTATACAATAAACAATACACCTCGGATCGGTAGAACACTCTTTCTTCAATATATTTTCGTAAGACTCCATCTTGGAGTTAATCATGCAAATCAACCAGAGAAGCCAACGTGACATGTCGCACCGCGAAAATGTGATCTGATACACACCTGGAGCAGCCCGAAATGAAATGAGTACGGACTTGAAATACGTATCGCGAAGTGTTAATACAACTAATTAGAATTACCAGGGTATTTATTAAAGCGGTTCTATTTTCAATACGACGAAAACGCAAGTTGGAAATTTTTGTCGGACTCGAAATCCTAGTCGGCGAATGCCAAAAATTTGGCATTTGAAATTTAAAAATCGGAACTTTGCTTTGGCTTGCTTCAGACATTTTCACGTCTTTAATTAGATTAAGAGAAGATTCATTACGCCGGTTGGCATTTCTAATTAAATTGAGGAAAAGGTTAGGATCCATCCGAGGACAGGTCCTTACTCCGGGAAATGTTTTTCGAAGTCTTGCCCCTGATCGTGACAACGCCTTAGATAACTACGATGTAGAGTTTATTCAATTCTGAAAAAAAAAACTATTTATTGTTATCAGTCAGTTTTATGGAGATCTATAGCCCTTCACACATAGTCGGAGTAAGTTTCATCGACCTTCAAAGCCATCGATATCTATGTTCATCGCCATGACGAAAAAAAAACCAATATCCATTATTTCTGTGATCACTTCAGAACCTACGCGCATTGTCAACCCTGTCGCATTGTTCGACAGAGAATCGAGAAGGACGCATAAACGCAAACCACTGAATAATAAAATCTCCACTCATTTACCGTGAAAAATCGCCATTCCGAGAATATTCGTTATAGGTCGCGACTTTCTTTTTTATGGCAATAAAAATCCACCCGAGGCATTCATATGTGCAAATTCCATATTTCCATGCCGTCTACAATTTTTACGCATGTCGATCGCCTTTTTCGCCGACAGTTAATTCGACTTTCGTCTGAGCACAATGGCGCACTCGGAGTCGATTGTTCGAATTGTTCTTTTTGCGTTTTGACAGCGAGGAGCCCATAAAAATCCGAACGTTTCGCGGAAAGGCCGGAACGTGATAGTCTGGGAGCCTTGAAGTTCATTCCGGAAACATAGAATTATCGTAATGCCAGACTACAATACGTTTTCACCAAAAATGTCATAAACATAATATACCTACTTAAAACAGAAATATCCACTTCAAAGTAAAAATCATACTCCAATTAACGTTTTTCAGTAGACAGTTCAGTATCAATAAAAATTGAGAAAAGCACTGCCGTGAAGGCAGGAGCTTTTGAGCGCTCGTACATGCACCTTGTAGGTGGATTCGCATTTTCCAGTTTTAGAAATCAATTGAAGGAGTTTTCGACAGCTGTCAAAAAAATTCTGAAACGCGAAACTCCAGACTTCATGTCAGTGCTTCAATTTTTTTTCCATAATTCGCTAGAATTTTCTACGGTATCTATGGTCTTGGTGATGCGATCTGGACAAAATTTTGCACGTAGTTTGAAAACATTATTCCTCAGCTAGGTGCAAAATTTCATTTCAATCCGATCAGTGGTTTCGAAACTATCAGGAAAAAATTGTTTGTTCGGCCATATTTACGGAACCCCTAGTCTAATTTTGCTCATTGATGAACGTGACCGCGATATTCGCGATTCAAACCCACCCTGAAAATTTCCAAATCCTAGGCCTTTCCGTTCAAAAGTTACAATTTTCTATGGTTTCTATGATTCTGGTCGTGCGATTTGGACAAAATATTGCTTTAATATATCATTCTCGATTAAAATACAAAATTTCATCTCGATCGAATCCGTAGTTTCGAATTTATCGAGAAAACAAAATTTCAAACGACCGTATTTACGGAACCCCTAGTATAATTCTGCTCATTGTTAAACGTGAACGCGAAATTTCAGATCCACACCTATCCTGAAAATTTCAAGTCCCTAGGCCTTTCCGTTCAAAAGTTGATGTTTTTCTATGGTTTCTATGGTTCTGGTTATGTGATCTGGAGAAATGTAGCTTGAATATATCATTCTCCATTAGTATACAAAATTTCGTCACGATCGAATCTGTAGTTTTGGAATTATCAAGAAAACTGAATTTCAAACGATCATATTTACCGAACCCCTAGTATAATTTTGCTCATAGATGAACGTGATCACGACATTTAAGATTTACACCTATCCTGAAAATTTCAATTCCCTAGGCGTTTCCATTCAAAAGTTACAATTTTGTATGGTTTCTATGGTTCTGGTCATGCGATCTAGACAAAATTTCACATGTTGCTTTAACACCTCATTCTCAATTTGAGTGCACAATTTCATCTCGATCAAATCTGTAGTTTTCAAGTAATCAGGGGAACAAAACTTTGAACGGCCTTATTTACGGAACCCCTGGTGGAATTTGGCCCATTAACGAACTCATCCGAGGCATTCGGGAACTGAACCCACACTGAAAATGTCAAGTCTCTAGGTTCTTCCGTTCGAGAATTATCGTGTTTTCGTGCTTACGGACGGACGGACAGACTCGAATTTTCCGACGCATCCGTCATCATTTTCGGCTCAAGATTCGAAAAATACAGACATCGTGACGAAATGATATAGCCCTCGTGTAAGTAGTACGAGCGCTCAAAAATAGAGATCAGACTTTTTGAAATGAAGTTCACACATACTGTATCGAAATAAGCTCCGTTTTCTTAGAACAATGCTCGATAATTCCTAGAGAATCTTCCATGCTGATAAAGAATCCCAATATATTTCCATATCTCCCCTGCTCACTTTTCCGAGCCGCCTCGTGATGAACACAGAATCGAATCTGAATAGAATAACCGCACAATAAAAGAGCGCGATATATGGAAGGGAATATGTTAGAAATTCAGAGGAGATCGATGACAATCGCACAGATCGAATAGGCCCTTGATTGTCGAGAGAGAGTTCGGGATAAAATGCCATCGGAGATCAACGGATAAAGGCCAACTTCGGAAGAAGAAGAAAAATAAAACGAGAGCTCCAGTTCAATAACGAATAAATAAAAAGTTAAATGAAATATGATTTCACATAAATGAAATGCCGATCACTGCACACGGAGAGCGGCAAAGCGAACTCGAATTTTAAATTCATGCGCGTATTCTTGAGTTGTCAATCGAGTCGAAATGAGGTTATTGAAACTACTTTTAGTAATTTTCTGCCTGTGTATCGTAAAAGCTGGTCTTTGATAACTCGATAATTGTTTCGAATTTCCATTTGATTAATTACTTGCTCTGATCATAGAAAATGTTGTCGCAATTGACGTTTACAAGTGTTACAATCATAGAAGATAATTCTAATTTTCGAGCTGTATCCTAAGTAGCGGACGAGTGTCATATTATCTATTTGTCAATAATCATCCATAATTCACTCGATTTGAATGAAAATATCCTACAGTATGGTGTCCTATTCCTTTTCCCTAAATATCTATCGCACAATACATTCCCTAAAATCTGACTTCCTTGTGTAGTGAATTTTTTCCATTTTTAATAATCCTGAGTGCAAAAACACAAGCTTCTCACAGAATTATTCAGTTCTTTCCTAATGAATAGAACCTTCAACTTGTTGAAACGAATTTTACACGGTTTCTCTGTCCCCAAAATTGAAAGGTGAATGAAATTTCTCGAAAAGAACTAATAAATTTAAGAAAAATATGAAATGATTAATAGTCGTTAATTTTTAAATAATCAGAAGGAAAATTGTATTCTTTTTTATAACTGGTTAAAAATTGTATGAAATATTTATTGGAGCTAATTAGGAAATGTGTCCATGAATATTTTAGTAACGTCAACAATGAACCAGATATTTCATTCCGCCCAATAAAAAATTCGGTCCATTGACAATGAATTACTTTACCCCAAATATTATTATTGAAGTAGATAGGATGAAACTTGAGATGAAAAGTATCAGAAGGAATAACAAACGGAGTAATCTGAAAAAATGCTGAATTAATTTCGTATCCAATCTCTTGGGAAACCGTGTACATTTTATGCCAACATTGAGTAGGTATAATCAGTTGAATGATAAATCGTGCACACAAAATCTGTGGTTTGCTTTCGTGCCGCTCCATAGCGACAGTGACACATCGTCCCGGCAGATTTGGGAGCGGTAAAATATTTGGAAGGATTTTTAAATCAAAAATCTCTCGTTTTCTGCGCTCTTTTTATTATAACATCTTCGATTTCTCGTACTCTGAACGTCTCGCAGCGACAGCCCAACATTTTTAGGTGCATTTAGCACGAAAACGAACTCCGAAAGTGGCCAAAGGATGATAAAATGTCGTGGCAAAGCAAACTCGTTTGTTCGTATCCAGAAGTGGCAATGTAAAAAACTGCAGAAAGATCGTAAATTCGGGAATTATCACTGCCGCCATACGGGCATCTCGGTCGAACACGAAAAATGAAATTTTACGAGGCGAAGAGCCATGGGCGTCGAGAAGGGGAGTGTGACGGGCTAGTGAAATGGCCGTAAATATTCAATTTTTACATTTTATTGTTCGAAACGTGAAAAAAAAATTGCATTTCAACAATGTGTGCAATGCTTGAACAGACATTACAAAATTGTGAATTAACCCAGTTAAAATTCACAGAATATTCGAGGAATATACCAAGTGTCTGGTAACCAGTGGAATAACTGATGAAAATATAAGAGACTATGCGAGTCGGAAAATGGGTTGAATATTACTGAAGTTAGAGACGTTTGGAATTTCTCCAATTTTCAGGCGATTTTGAATACACTTTTCGTTGTCGTTGTCACTAGACAGCTGTATATTCCTTGAATATTCTGTGAATTTTAACAGGTTTTATTTATCGCAAGGCACTGTATAGAACAATAAATTTTTCAGATCAGTTTCAATAAGAACCTACATTTAACTCTCTATTTCATAATGACTGGTTAAGAACATTGAATATCGTTATCTATGAATATTCCGATGCATCATAAAAAGTCACCAAGTATTCATTCAATTGCATATAAACAATTTATTTCGAAATGGTCGACAGCTTGTGACTTTGGCGGACACCGGAATATTAATGGACACTTACCAATCATATCATGAATTATATAGGAAATTCCGCACTAGTTGAAAGATAGTACTCGATTTCGTGGATACATTCATCACCGTTGAAGAAAGATATATTCACAAGTGTTAACAAAACTTGAAATAATATCAATTGAATTGCATGAACCATCAATAACAATCAACAATTTTCATTAAACTTTAAGATATTTTCGACTGACATGTAGTTATGCCTAATTTGAGGCTCACACCTATCCCACGTCGTTTCAGATTCAATTTTATTGAAATTGATCAGAGACAAAATGAAGAATTAAGCCGAATGATTCGGTATCTAGCAACCGCCGACCCAAATTCTGATAGGTCTCGATATTTACCAACTAATTTCTCAACGTCTCCAAGAAAAAACGTTAATTTAACATCGGGTAATAAAATTCCAAATTGGAGGCGATTATTTTAACAACCCGCGTTTAATATAGACGATTTGAGAAATATGTGTGATATATAATTCAAATTTATTCAAATCACATTATAATTAGTGAAAAACATGAAAGCCTGTATTTTTTTTCTTTCTCAAAAATTAAAAACGAGACCGTAAACCTACTAATGTATTCAATAACTTCATCGTTATGTCTTCTTTTATCGCCCTGCTCCGAATTAATTCATTTTTCCTCGAAAGTTCTGTGGTCGATATCTTTTTTAATACTTTTTCGATGGTTTCATGAGTGGTAAAATGACCCATTCCCAAATGTCAAATGCCAATTTAACGTTCCCATCAAATGAAGAATGTTGGTGAAAAATATCTACTCACACTTATTCATAATGAAGTGATTAAGCGGTTAACGTTTTGAATTATGAAAAAGGACCACAAAAAGAGAACAGTCGACACAAAAACGAGCGGATGTATGCTTCTGTTAAAGCGTTCTTCGTCGCATGTTTCAAGAATTGAGAGAACTTTGAATAACGATCCCGAAATAATTGAATCTCAAAGCTCCTTTCTGTTTTCGTAATTATTCTACTCACTTGCTCAATCTCCAAGTCTTTTAATTTCCGTTTCTCAAGGTCTATTATGCTTCTCGCCATCTGGATGAAGAATTATGTGTAGTTGCTCTTCAGAACCATCATCTCGTTCTGTCATGACTGCAATGATCATCAATGAATAGGATCATAACGAGTTTATACTTCAATATCACATCAAGAATATTTTCGAATTCTATGGTTCCAGGAACTATTCATCGAATTTAGAATCACAGATCGGTATTTTCGTAAAACAGAAAACATAAATCTGGTATCAATGGAACAGTTGGAGAATGTCCAAACCGGAGTTCCTCAATAACTCAACTTGTTGAATCGTCCAGAAAGTATGTCTAGAATGTTGTTCGTTTTCCCGAGGGAACATAACCCTTTGTCATATTCGAATAACCGTAAAGCTGTAACGAATTACTGAACAGGCACACAAAAATGGAATCCCGACATGCTGTCAGTATTGTTTCGTCGAAAATTTAAATTAGAAAATAACTGAACTCATTATTACGTTAAAAACTGAAAATAAACGGGATTCCGAAATGTTTCCGAGCAGTTGAAAAATGACGTACTTCATCTTTCTGTGCGTCAAACGAATTTCCAACGGATCATCGCCACTTTTAAATAAAAACCTGGATTTCGGTTGTTCGAAATTCATCCGTGCTGTCAACCGATGAAAATATGTAGTAACAGTAGTTGATACTAGCAGCAAAGGAACGATGGTTATGTTTGGAATATTTCTCGGAATTTTAGTCACGATCTAAGTCTATGCTCGAGTCGCATGTGTCTAAATATCGATCGAACCATAGAGGGCTGATGTCGTTAGCTAGAAACGTGAAAATATGAACTGTTCCGATATTCACTGTTCGTATAACAAACGAAGATAACATAATATAATATATCCTTCTGATTTGGTTAACAAATCGGTTTTAATTGAATTAATCAATTCATAAAGAGTGAGAACCGGATCGATCGCAAAAAAGATTCCTAGCGGAGGAAAAAACCTCTATACGCGGTGTTTATAGTTTTGTTTTCAGCGCCTCCTCTGAATTCCAGGCTATATAAATAAATCACTTGCTAGGGACAGACGGAAGGACAGTGAATTAATTTGCTCCAATTAACATGATTGGCTCAATCAATAACAGATTTACCTCGATCGTGTTACTCGGTTATTGGCAATAACGTTGGTACCCGGGATGGATGTTGAAAAAGGAATAATCTGCTCTTGAAAGAATTGGAAGTGATTCTGAAAGATGTCCGAAAAGTTTAAAGCCAAAATTAGATATCAAGTAGAAAATGAACAATATAATGTTTTAGGGAATATTCAATTTTAAGTGGTTGTTTTTATTTTTTTGACTTACTCGTACTTTATTTTTGTATAAAAAAAAAATAATCATGAAAAAACCTACGATTCATATTACTGAGTAATGAAAGAAAAAATTCAGTACACATGAGAGAGTGTGGTATCGTTAGATTGGCCTTCGAAAATGATATAACTTTTTCAAGTGAGTCTGAGTCGCTAAAAGCTAAAACAGTTTCCTGTCCTCTAACTATTGGAGGAAATATTACGAAAAATTAAGGGTTGTAGAACTTAAGAAACAATTTTTCAACGAAAATTGTTTGAAAAAGATAGATGTATTGCGTAGTTTTCGAGATATTTTCGGGGATACCCGATTTCACAGAACCCTTCACGGAAGGGATCTCAATTGCGTCACATTCATTTTAATTCCACGACAAAATTTCCCTTCGTGAAAAAAACACTCATTTTTCAGTTCATTATTGAAACTAATCAACTAGGATACCTCGATGGAATATTTCATTGGAACATTTCAGTTTCTCCGACGCAATCCAGCTGGTATAGTCCCAACTCCAATCAATCAAAACCGATTTCCGGCAAACGAACCTTCCAATCCATCATCTGTCCGTTGGAAGAACAATATTTTGGATAACCTCCCCCGAGGGGACGGCTCTTAACCCATTTTAAAAATCCGAGTTACATAATCGGGCACTTCTATTGACTCAAAAGCTCACGCTGAAAACTGAAATTAGTTTCCGTCTAGATTGGACATTATTAAAAAAATCGGCAGTCGAAACCCTTTAACAATAGCCGACCCCTGTGAATGGGGGCACCCCTATAGCATAAAATTTAAGCCATATTTAAAATAACCCTTATGTCCAAATATAAATACTACTTTAAAATCTAGTTTTATAGGAGAATCACCGAGCTCCTCGTTACACACATGAGCGGAATCTAGACGGCTTTGACGCAACTGGGAAACTGCATCGGGCCAAGCCGGCCCAGCTGAACACTCGGGGCCTTTTCAATCGCGCTCCTGCGTGATTCACCCGACCGACTGTACAAATCCTTGTATTTCGTCGACATAAAGGGTTGAAGATACTTTTGTGTGTGTCGCTCCCTCTTTTTTAGTGGAAATTCAGAAATTCTATACCCTTTTATTTTGGTACGGCCGGCTCAGTTTTTTATTATATTTAAATTAAACACGTGCAAACACGGTGGGTTGGGATTTGAAAGCGGATTGGGAGTGTACAAAAGAGCCTTTGGGGATTTGCGAGACGATTTTATCTGCACTCTTTCGATTATTCGACGACTCTTCGATTGCGACTGTTCGATAGCAACATTTTATTTCAATACTTTTGTCGTCGACAAGATTCGAATTGAAGAAAAACTGCCATTTTCATATCCACGTTTCTTTCTCTGAAAAATTTTTGCAAGATGATGAGCAACGAAGATCTTCTAATCATCTTAAACGAAATCATACTCGCGTTTTTGAGCGCTCGTACTACTTACACGAGGGCTATATCATTTCGTCACGATGTATATATTTTTCGAATTTTGAGCCGAAAATGGTCTAAAGCGACAGAGTTCGACTAACTGATGACGAATCCGTCGATAAATTCGAGTCCGTCCTTCCTTATACACGATAACTCTCGAACGGAACGACCTAGAAACTTGAAAATTTCAGGATATGTTCGAATCTCGAATGCCGCGGTTAAGTTCGTTTTTGGGCAAAAGTCGACCAGGGGTTCCGTAAATATGGCCGTTTGAAATTGTGCTCTCCTGATTACTTCGAAACTACTGATTCGATCGAGATGAAATTTTGCATCAGATGGAGGATGATGTGTTCAAGGTACATGCAAGAATTTTCTAGATCGAATGACCAGAACCATAGAAATCATAGAAAATTATAACTTTGTAATGGAAAAGCCTAGGAACTTGAAATTTTCAGGATAGGTGTGGATCTCGAATGTGGCGGTCACGTATATCATTGAGCAAAATAGACTAGGGGTTCCGTAAATATGGTCGTTTGAAATTTAGTATTCTTGATAATTTCGAAAATACGGATTCGATCGTGGCGAAATTTCGTATTTTAATGGGGAATGATATATTCAAGCTACTTTTTTTCCAGATCGCATGACTAGAACCATAGAAAATTATATCTTCCGAACGGAAAGTCCTAGGGACTCGAAATTTTTAGTGTAGGTTCGGATCGCGAATTTCGCGGTCACGTTCTTCAATGAACAGAATTGGACTAGGCGTTTCGTAAATATGGCCGTTCAAAATATTTTTTTCCTGTTTATTTCGAATCTTCTAATTGGATTGCAATGAAATTTTGCACCTAGATGAAGAATAATGTATTCAAACTACGTGCGAAATTTTGTCCGGATCGCATCGCCAAGACCATAGATATCGTAGGGAAGTATCGAAAAAAATCTCGCCTAAAGCACTGACGTGAAATCTGGAATTTCGCCTTAGTTTGAAATTTTTTTTGACAGCTGTCAGAAATTTTCAAAAATTTGTTTCTAAAACTCGAAAATGCGAATCCATCTACAAGTTGGATGAACGATCGCTCAAAAGCTCCTGACTTCACGGCAGTGCTTTTCAAATTTTTATATGAGCGCTCGATAAAATCTGTTTTCAATTCAACGTGTTTACACCACAAAGAGATGCATAGAATATGTATTCTATGCATCTTTGTTTGACTCGAAAGCCGAGAACTGCTCACGCTCCCATCACTTCGAAATCGTACTCATTCCCATTTTCTCACTGCTTTGACGCAACAGATCAACCCGTCTGCAACTCAAGAGTCCAGATGTTTATAAAAAGGGTCAAAAATGAATATGAACCAAAAGTTCAATGAGCCCGTCGCCCGCAAACGTCCACGTTCCTCCTTTTTCCGTCTTTCTTTTCTCCTCTTTGTTTATACAAGTGTTTGATAAATTTTTATTATTTCAAATCCAGACATTTCATGCGGAATCATGCCTTGCTCTGAATCATAAATGGACCTCTTGAAAATCTGTTTAAACGTTCATCATAGATCATGAATACATGGGAAACCCACGCTCGGCATTTTTATGAGTAGGGCCACTTGGTAGAACTGTGATATTCTCGATGATTTGTGGATTATCTCCCGATAGCATTCATTCGGTAATTTTTCATGTGTTTTACCGATTTTTTTTGTGTACCAAAACGGACTTCAGTGTTCTTTCAGAAAAACCCAATTTCTTTTTAAATTCAAAAAGCTGGAAATCTGAATTTCTACATAAAACATAAAATCGAATCTTCATAATATGTCTACACATAATTTCAGCAGGACATGGCGAAAAGTTCCTGATGTGACGAAGTTTTAAAAAAGAATTATACGATCCTCACGAAATTTTACATGAGCCTTCGAATAGGTATCTTTAGAATGATTGAGAAGACAAAAATTCATATTTACGGAACTTCTTCGGCGGGTTTTGTTCCCTCAACGAGCTTAACCGGAGCATTCAGATCTCGAACGTACCCTGAAAATTTCATAACTCAAGGACTCTTCTTTCGAAAGTTATTGTGTTGATATGACGGACGGACAAACTGAATTTAATTTGACCACGAATTCTTTACCTACTAGTCCAGCCTAATAGTTTGAGAACATTCTGGGCTCAAAATTCTTTAATAACTAGCTTCATAATTGAACAAATAAAGTAATTCTGGATGCGTATTTTTCAGCTATGATTGCTCAATCCCTTTCTGCCACACCTCTAAGAGACACTGTTCCCTCCTCGAGTATGTTGATGAACAAAACTCCAAATCAGTTGGACTACTCCAAATACGTAAAGAAATTCTCTTCGGCCCACGAATGCGGTAGCAGCTTCTGTAAGGATCTCAATTATAGGTGAGTTTCAATTACGTGGTGCCAGTATTGCTCTAATTCACAATTGGATCGTTTTATTGTTTCAGAGAGCATTTTCATTGCTTGGACTGCAACTCACGTGTTTTCATCAAAAAGGAAGAAATGATCCGGCATTTCAAGTGGCACAAGAAACGAGATGATTCCCTTCAGCACGGTTTCATGAGGTACAGTCCCTTGGACGATTGCAGCGACAGGTTCTCCAATTGCACGCACAACAAAAAACAAACCCATTACCATTGCATCAAAGAAGGTTGTGATAAGGTCTACATTTCGACCTCTGATGTTCAAATGCACGCGAACTACCACAGAAAAGATTCTGCTATCATCCAAGAAGGTTTCCAGAGGTACAGGGCCACCGAAGAATGTGGCGCTTCTTATTGCGCTTTCTTCGGCCAGAGGACCACCCACTTTCACTGTAGAAGATCCGGGTGCAGGTTCACTTTCAAGAATAAGTCAGATATGGGTAAGTTCACGATCTTTCTCATTCTCCGAGATGTTCTAACTCTGATTTCCTCGTAGAAAAACACAAGAGCTATCATATCAAAGACGAACAACTATCCAGAGACGGTTTCAAGAAGTTCATGAAAAATGAAGTGTGTCCCTTCGAAAACTGCAGATTTTCTAGAGTCTGCAATCATATCCACTGCATCAGGCCACAGTGCAGCTACGTTTTGCACAGCTCTGGTCAATTGTTCTCTCACAAACGCAAGCACGAAAGGAAAGACTCTGAATTGGCCTACAGAAAGTACAAATTGGCACAGAGCATGATGAAGACGATGAGTGAGGGTAGTCTTTCCCACCCTTTCGGCAGGGATTTGGACAACGAGGCTCTCAACATGTCACAGCAGCAGTTTGAGTCTTTGAATTTGAGCCGGCAACATTTGGAAAGCATGAATTTGACTCAGAACTCTCTGGAAGCTTTCAACAGCTCAATGTACAGCCAGGGAAGCACTTCAAACATGTCCAACTGCGGAAGTCTGAGCGAGGAGAACTCCCCTATGAGTTACGACGATGAGAACTCTGCCATGGATTTGACGGCAAATGACAATTCCAGCCATTACCAGCCAGATGAAAGTGCGAATGTCAGTTCTGAAGACTTCTGGAGGAAATACTTCAGGTCTTACGGCCCAATCGAGAACTGTGAAAGTTCTTGCGAGTTTAACGGTTCTGAGCATCATCACTGTATTGCAGATGGGTGCCAAATGGTGTTGAGGTAAGTGTGTGATGACTTCCTGAACTTGCCAAATTTAGTATGAGACTTAAGGTTCATTTTTTTCAATAATGCTCCTTTGGGGTCGTTTGATGCTCGAAAAACTTCAACCCTCTCAAATTTTCAGTTAACTTTTTGGGTAGTGAAGAAATAATTGAACCATCATTAAAAAATTCGTATTACATCCACTGTGCAGCGACTATCCCATTGTACTCTTTGCTCTTATACCAGGAGTGCTGAAGTTTGTCCCTGTCCTCTGGTCTCGTCAACTTTTGGTGTTCTTTGAATCTCAATACTTTGAAGGGACATTTGGTGTCGCCTGTATATTTTCTACCACTTCCACAGGGTATTGAGTAGGTATAAAATAGACGATGGGAATAGGTTTGAAAAGTCGTTATACCTCGATAGCTATTAAGCTCCTTCTAGCCTTACTTTGGTTTAACCTCAATTGGTTGGCGGTCTGAAATAACTGCAAGGGAAAGTCATGGTGTAGAAGCAGTTCCAGTTATTTAAGGGGAAATTTAGCCAACAAAAAGGCCTAGTGTGAATTTGGAATACCTTAACCACTTCCGAATGTATAATACAATAGATAGGTACCTGATTCCTGGTGCTCTAAACTACAGCAAAATTTTTGGGACAACATTATTATTGATACATTGAAAACACTTGAATAAATCAATTTTCGGAATAAATTCATATAACCTTTAAAGCAGTGTTCGATCAATGGCCAATTAGCATACCCATTACGTCGTAATTACACGATCTTCATCATGTTCGAAATAAATCCATCAATGGTAAAATTTATTGATCCTCTCTGATCGGAATCCGTTATGTATAATTGGTATGTTTCCAAATTTCACCTCTTTGGTAGGACGAAATTTCGCTCAAAACTCGAAACAATTTGAGGTAAAAAAAAATTTATAGTGTCGTGAAGTCAGTAACTTTCGCGCGCTGTTTTCAATAAACATAAATTATATCTTCAAGTTGAAAACTTGAATCAATTTAAATTTTTTGTTTCAGTTCCAGAGAAGGAGTCAGGGAACATGGTAGGAATCACGAGCTACAAGAGCAAATCACTGACAACTTCTTCACCACCATTACTGGTAAAGATGGAGTTTGCGAGGATTCTTGTATATATGGTGATAAAGAGAAACACTATCACTGCAATTGGGTAAGTTAGGCATTCTTCAAGAGTCTATTTCGAGGCCAATTTCATTCCGAATTTCATCTAAATTCTTTATTCCTTTTTCAGGAAAATTGCAGGGAAGTTATTCTTCCATCAGAGAAACCCTTCAGACGTTTAGAACACTATAAAATGCACGAATATTCCAAAAAGCTGTCACTTACCAAAGATCCGTTGACCATGACTCATTTGGCGACTTCTATTGATGGCATGTTCTGTAGAAAACGAGGAAGACCACCAAAGAATCGTGTAATTGAAGTATGGAATGACTATGTAAGTTTAAATATTAAAATCAGAACCTCAGATATTGACTCTTATCAAATGAGTAGGAAATAACAGTTCTTTTTTCCAGTCATCTACTGGAAACCAGAGTATGATGGATTCACCTCAAGCGATTTTCACGAGTTTCAAGTTGCCAAAACCTTTCACAACTCCGTCAAGTAGTAAGGAGTTGGATCAAGTTGATTCTAATGACGAGTGGCCTACAGAACAGAGCCCAAGTGTAAGTTGAAAATTACCTTTGAATTTTAATTTGAAGAACTTTATAATTCCATCAAGTTCATCTGAATTTTAATTTAAGAGCAGCTAGTTGTTTAATACTACTATTGAGATTCCACTTCAATTTTCCAAAAAAACATGACTTACATATTTGGTTTTTCAGATCCAAGAACTAGGTCTTCAGGGTTTTGACATCTTCAATGAGAACACTAAGTGTCCCGATCATCTGTGCCCTTATCTAGGTAGCACTCACTACCACTGCAACCAAAACAGATGTCTTTATGTGACTGACAAAGAAGACGTTCTCATCATGCATAGCAAGGATTTCCATGACAATATAGAAATTCTTGACAATTTCGAATTTTACGACAGAAACGTTGATTGCCGATTACCTGAGTGTGCTAGCAACAAGATTAATCGTCATTTCCATTGTACAAGGCCCAACTGCCATTATTCTTTCGTACAGTATTCAACAATGGCTATACACAACCAGAAGCATGTGGAGGAAGCTCAAAATAAACAAGAAGAAATTAAAGTAAAGAGCGAGAACTTGGCTGAAGACTACAAATGCGATGCTAGTGATTCAGGAAACCAATACAAGGCTATGAACTTGAGTGCTGGAGATAGGGTATCAGGTATGTACAGATTTTTTGTAGGTTTTCTCAAAATAAGTCTTTAGTGTTTTTGAACAGGTTTCGGTAGAGTACATTTTAATTTATTTGAAAATTTCTGCTAGTTTGAGATATTTCGATATCCATTAATTTTTAAACTCATTTTTGTTGTTATTAATGTAGAAATTATGCGATTACACATTCAGTAATAAAAGTTAACCTTCATATTTTAAAGCTTTTAAAAATCACAGATGAGACTCTTATCGTAATATATGCTGAAAGGATTTTGGTAGACTTCGATACTACAAAAATTATCATTATGTATTTACAAATTGATGTAGTTAGCTATAGCACTTTGTATTCACCCTAGTTTTCCTGTATAGTACCTATGTATTTCTCTCTCTTTCTAGTGGTGAAGGCTTCTGGGACTTTTTATCCTCTTTCAACATTGCCAACTGAACAAAATAAAACCAACGATTTAAGTAAAAATGTCGATACAGGTACGGAATGTGATTTTTTTACATTCTTACTGGATAACAAATTAACCCAAAATTCTCATTCTTTCGGTGTTAACCTTTTGCGAGGATTTAAAATGTGCTTGATTCATATGTACTGTAACTGCTGCATTTTTTTCTAACATATATAATTTCTTCTCTAATTTTTGACACAGCCTCCCGAATTAGCTACTAACTGAACATTGTTATGATTTTTTCTCTTATTTTTTTTGCATGTTCAATATATTTTGCTTGATTTCTTGAAGCATGTTATTTGTCTGAAGTTTCGATTTAGATTATTTATTTCTAAAGTTTCCAATTTTTACAGAAACAACCACATCCCAAGAAAGTAACAACACTTTGTATGGTCCTGAAATCTGCTGCTCAAGACCTTTCTGCAAGCTGAAGAGGAAGTACCATTATCATTGCAATGCATGCAATCAGGTAAGATGAAGAAAGAAGTTCCTGCTAATCGATGCTAACTGTAGAATATTTTAGGCTTTTTCCGAGATAGAAAAATTAGTTATTCATGTGGCAAAACACAGTACTGGAGCCCTAAATAGCCAAATGCAAGAAGATAACAACAACCAACAGACATCTAACTCTTCAAACAACACTTCGGTCAAGACAGAACCAAAAATAAACGTAGCTCCTCTTCAATCTCTGCAGAACCCAATAACTCCAAAACAAGAAACTGAGCACCAATACCTTCAACCAACGTTTGACCCTTACTTCTCAAATTTTCCCCCAAATCTACAGTTTGCCTTGCTCCAACAACACCAGAACGCTTTCTTGCCTCAGTCACTTTATCAAAACCCTTCGCTACCTCAACTTATGTTCCAACACTCTCAACTAATGCAATCGCCGCTCATACCTCCTCACAGCCCGTATACGACAGATAACTCTATGAGTCCTCTAGCAGCGATGGCCGCAAATTTGAACAAGAGATCGCTGAGTCCTCATGAGATGACGCAGGAGCAAAAAAAGGTCAGGATTCAGAATTCCATGAGAATATTGAAGGACGAACCAGTACCTGAAGGATATCTGAGATTTAGGTGAGTTATATATATTTTTTTCATTTCTGATAAATTCTTGCAATGTGAATAGCCTATAGCTTTCAAATTTCCTGTTGGGGGTCATTTCCGAACCAAATTAATACTTTCTTGTAGGTCTCAAAGTTTGTTATGGAAACGCCCTTAATTCCTAAACTATAACGTTAGTAAAGAGGAAACTCACGAATTAAATCATGTTTTGAATTTAAGATGAATAATTATTCAATTTTCAGATTCAATGAGGACTGCCATTACCAACACTGTGGCTACAGAGAACATCAAACTCATTTCCATTGTCAACGGCAAGATTGTGGATACAGTTTCTGTGACAAAACTAGATTTGTACAGCACACAGCAAGGCATGAAAGGCTTGATACCTTGATGGGAGGTGATTTTCAGCAGTACAGAGCTAATGTGGCCTGTGGAAGACCAGAATGTTCTTACACAAGTAGTTTGGGTGAGTTTTAATAAGTAATAATTGAAAATTTTTAAAATCATTCAGTAATTCGTATCTAAGTATGTATTTTTAAGCTGCTGTTTCTTCTATTTCTCATTGAATTTGACAGCAACGGCAGTCGCGTACGGGAAAGTATCACTTTCCGCACTTGTTAGGAAAATAACTACAGGGTCCCCATAAATGATAGTAACATCGCAGTGGTCTTGTAAATATTCCAATTTTTCCGCTCCATATGCACTGTTTGACATTTGCAATTCCAGCCACAGATTTCAGTTTCTGCGCGCATGACAAACAAATAATAATTGCTGTCAGTTTCGAAATTCTACGATACCAATAGCAAAGTAACAATCTTTGCCACTAGTATGGAAAGCGGCAAACAATTATCCAAAGCCGTCTGTGATGTTATAATCGTTTATAAAGAGCCTATATTTTGTTTATGTTTTGGAAAGGGAACATAGAATGAAATACATATTCATAAAATGAAATATAGGCGAACGTCCATAGCATTATAAATCATGTTCTTTATTGGATGTTCGATATAAACATCATACACACCATTCATTCTTGCAACTTTTCAGTTAATGTTTGTCTGTAAGATATTCAACTAAAGTAACTTCTTTTTTTCATAGGCTCCACCCAGAACAAAGCTTCCCACTTTCACTGCTTGAAGTGCGACTTTGTTTGTACAGACACCAACAAGGTTGTAGCCCATAGAAGACAGCATCAGAAGTTGGATTCTATCCAAGCAGCTGGTTTTGAAAAGTTTACTCCCAGTCAGAACTGCAGGGTGATCAACTGTCAACATAGCTGTAAACAAACTCATTATCATTGTCTTCAGTGTCAATATGCAGTTCTTGGACTTGCTCAAATGTCCGCCCACAAGTACAGACATTTAGAAAATTGAAGGAATGAATTCTATAAATGATTGTCTAGATATGGAAATTGAAAACGTGTCGCCTATTTATTCGAAAAAATAGCATTTCTCGACCGATCTCTCAATTAAATTAACGAATTGAAACATATCCATTGAAATCTTCCTGTCTTTCTCAGTCTTCCAATTCATCAAGTGCTGCTAAGATTTTCTTCTGGAAATAAAAATTACCCATTTTACCGAATATTTCAGCGATTATTAAGTGATAAAAATAGCAAGACGTTTGCTAAGTTCAGAGACCTTTTTAGTTCATAGCACTATAGATATATTTATAATTTTTGAGATTATCTGAATAGTTTATATAAATATTATGAAGAAAGAAACATTATTCTAACTTCTAAACAACATGAAGGAATTTCCAGTTCAATTTCGATGTAAATATTTGTACACTAGTAGTTTTGTAACGTTTCGTAATTTTAAAGGATGTAAAATATTTTCTGTAAATAATTGAAACCGCACCTCAATAATCCGTTAAATGGAGGCAAAGCATTGGACGTACTAATAAATTATCATAAAATATCAGGGTAGTGACCCGAGTTATTTATTTTTATTTTTATTTATTTTCACAACTGGAATTTGTAACTTAGTTTTACAGTTGAATTTTGTTTAAAAAGCAAACAATATACTTTTGTTTCAATGAGATCAAATCTATTATTGTTATAGGTATGTCAGAATCTATTTTTGCTAATAGATGCCGTTTATTTCCACAAAGAATATGTCTATTCTGTTTTTGAAAAATTCATTCAAACTTTACCAAATATCAAAACTCATCATTTTACATATTCACATAATTCATGAAGAAAATATTTGTTTTTTGTGGAAATTCATTGGTGAACTTTTTAGTAGGGATCAATTTCAAACAGGAAAAAGACATGAGTAGAATTAGAAAATAGATTTTTTAGATAGAGGCCTTTTGGAATAGCTTAGTGCCTTAGATCAAAGACGGATAATATTTACAGTGCCTTTTTGGCGATTTTTTTGAGATAGAAATTTTATGGTAGTAACTTTGAGCCTTCTAGATTTTAAACCATTGATCAAAAAATTAAGAATATCAGATAGGTTTGCAATTAATTTTGTTCAAAAAAGCTATATAATACCTGTCCAAAATTTACCTACCTATCCGATATTCTATTGAAGATTAAATCAGGTGAAAATACAATAAACAAATAAAAATATCATTCCATTAAGTGCCATACTATACAGATATCAATGTAGAATTAGTATAGAGTAGAAGAGAGGGTTTTCATTCTGAGTTAACCAACCAATTTCGTTGATAACATACTTTTCAAAGCCTCCGCAAATTATATCTTCCTTCTATTCTTATCCAGATTGATAGCCTTCTCAAACAGTGTCATATCTAAAAAAGTGTTTTATTTTTTTGACTTTGTACATTTTCTTACAACTTTCAAACCAGTGAATTGATTTGCCATAAAGGATTTTTCATTTTTTTTCCTGGTATTCAAAAGATACTGGGTTCAATTTCAGTTGTTTTGGTTGTTTCCTTTTCATTTTAAGTGTTTTCTTTTGTTCATAGCTAGTCTTCTTCATTTCATATACGGCTTTACTCTCCCTCTTCTTTTGAATTGTATACGTACATATATTATATTGAATATATATTTTTCGGCAACTGTCGATGAAAATTTTGATTTTAATTGTATTTTATTTGATTTAAGAATAATGTATGTATTGTTAGAAAGTATGTGTGTTTATGTTAATTCTGTGATTGTATGTGTTTTCTTTTTTTATAAAAAAGTATTTATATTTAAAAGTGTATTATTTTGAATCGTAAGAATATCTTCAATCTTTTTACGAAGCTTTCATCATTTCTGATTTTGTATTTGTGTTGTCATTATAAATATTTCCTCAAGGAGCAGTCAACCTGTAGGAAGTCCTAGTTTCAAACTGTAGAGTTTCGCATTGACGACGTTAAGTGATCTTGTATATATAGTATCCATGGTAGTAAGGTGTCGTGTTCTTGAAATCAATGGATCTTCATTACTGGTTAGAGTGGTTAATTATATATACACTTGGAGAAAGTTGATATATGTAATTGGACAGCATGCGCATGTGCTGCTCGGAAAATTGTCATAGGTAGAACCACCATATTCATTTAACTTTCTCCTTCGTTTCAAAATAATCATTGATTAATTAATCAGTTCAAATCAAACGCGTAGAGAATTTTCCACACGGCTGTAAATAAGGTTGGTTCAGATAAGGCTAGTTTAAAATCATATCCCCTGAATATTAATTTCCTCAGGTTAAGACTATTACCAAACGATTGTTCAAAAATATTGAAATCATACAAAACTTGACATTGGTCTCGAACGAAACTATGAACGTTTGTGACAATCAGGCAGATGGATCAAATAAGAAATGGATATTCACACTGATGTACCCCGAGTATCAATTTATTTAATATTCATCATCCTTGTAATAAGGAATGAAGTGCTTTGAGTTGAAAACAATAAGAAATTAGAAATTTTTTTTCAAAAGATAATTTATTCATAAAATTGAACGATTTATTCATTTATTCCTTGTACATTATATATTTTCAATGTATCGGTACAATAATAATTATTATCATTATTAATGAGGTTAAAGAGAGTTGAATTAAAGCAATAATACATTATCAGCTTTGGGTTAATTATTAAACCATTTTTTTGAGAAATCCCGAAGGATTGCAACCCTTATACGTAGGCTTTTGAAACTTTCAGTACTGATTCTTTGAGAGCGTATAATACCCTGTATACAACGGCATAATTCGATAAGAAGCATTCCTAATGTTCACCAATTTTTTCGCTCCGGTCGAATTGAGTTTGCAGTTAGTTATAGGATAACGACACAAAATTTCGTAAGGATAGTACATCTTAAAGATTTAAAAAAAAAATTCTTTTAAAACTTTGGTATCTCAAAAACTACTCGCCATATCACGCAGAAATTTTGTGTCTACCTATGAGGCATCGATTAAATGAGTTAAGAGGATATTCAGAAAGAGACCGAGTTGAAACTTAACTAATTTTGTACAAGCGTGAACAAGTCCGAAGATCACAGATATCCTCTGACGTTTTTCTCGATGATTATTTCAAACGTTGACGGAGTCGGATTCCCCTCAAAACTATAGCTGCTTTTGACAATCATAAGCTGATTCCTTAGCTTAAACGAATAAAAAACGCTTCCCTATACGTTTCTTCAATACCCAGTTTCACGGAATTTCCGATCAATTGTGGTAAGTTGTGAACGTTATTCCGATGACATTTCCTCATTCCGTCTAGAATGCAGTCGAAATTGATGATATCGAAAATAGAAAAAAATGAATTGTGATAAGAAATAGAGGTAAGTAATTATTTCTAACGATTTTATGTGTTTTGAATTTTCAGGTTTTAACAACAAAAATATATACCCCGATACTATACAGAGGGTGTTTTTCAAGGTCAGGCTTTTTGAGCGCACTAACTATACTTACACGAGGGCTATATCATTTCGTCACGATGTCTGTATTTTTCGAATTTTGAGCTGAAAATGGTCTCAATCGACTAGGGCCAAATTCCACCAGGGGTTCTGTAAATATGGCCGTTCAAAGTTTTGTCCTCCTGATTACTTGGAAACTACAGATTTGATCGAGATGAAATTTTGCACTCAAATGGAGAATGAGGTGTTCAAGCTACATGTGAAATTTGGTCCAGATCGCATCACCAGAACCATATAGAAACCAAAGAATTGTAACTTTTAAACGAAAACGCCTAGAGACTTTAAATTTTCAGGGTAGGTGTGGACCTCGAATGTCATTTATCTATGAGCAAATATGAACTAGAGGTTCCGTAAATATGGTCGTTTGAAATTTATTTTTCTCGATAATTTCAAAACTACAGATTTGATCGTGACGAAATATTGTATACTAATGGATAATGATATATTCAAGCTACATTTATCCATATCGCATGACCAGAACCATAGAAAATCATATTTTTCGAACGGAAAGGCCTAGGGACTTGAAATTTTCAAGATAGAGGTGTGAATCTGAAATGTCGCCTTCACGTTTATCAATGAGCAAAATTATACTAGGGGTTCTGTAAATACGGTCGTTTGAAATTTTGTTTTCTCGATAATTTCGAAACTACGGATTCGATCGAGATAAAATTTTGTATTTTAATCGAGAATGATATATTAAAGCAACATTTTGTCCAGATCTCATGACCAGAACCATAAAAACAATAGAAAATCATAAATTCCGAACGGAAAGGCCTAGGGATTTGAGATTTTCAGGGTAAATTTGGATCGCGAATGTCGCGGTCACGTTCATCAATGGGCAAAATTAGACAAGGGGTTCCGTAAATATGGCCGTTCAAAATATTTTTTTCCTGATAGCTTCGAAACTACTGATCGGATTGGAATGAAATTTTGCACCTAGCTGAGGAATAATGTTTTCAAACTACGTGCAAAAGCGAATTATCGAAAAAAAATTGGTTAGTTGAAGCACTGACATGAAGTTTGGAGTTTCGTCTAAGTTTGAGAATTTTTTTCACAGCTGTCGAAAATTTCTTCAATTGATTTCTAAAACTGGAAAATGCGAATCTACCTACAAGGTGGATGTATGAGCGCTCAAAAGCTCCTGACTTCACGGCAGTGCTTTTCGTAATTTTTTTTGAAAGGTGCTAGAACTCATCAAAAGAAATCATTTCGCCAGAAGTTGATCAAGCATTTTCAACGCTTAGTTCTTTTGCACTATTCACCTCACCGTACTGTACTAAATACTAATGTTTTCAAATGACCCCAAAGGAAGAAATAACAGGGGTTGAGATCGGATAACGCATGGTGAATATTTTATATGAACGATTTTTGATATAATGACTTATTTTGGCGAGTTCTATCACCTGTCAAAAAAGGATACTTTATTCATTTATTCTGGCCATTGAAACGGATTTAAAGGAAAAATAGGGATATTCACAGCCACAGTCCAAAATGGGGAACTGATGATGATTATTAGAAGATTTCCCACCTCCACGTTACGTTTTTCCCAGGTTTCTTAAAATTTCTCAATATTTTTTTTTCAACATAATAGATAACAAGACTCTTGTCAGATCAATAATCAACACATAATATCATTATTTAGACTTTACTTTTCTTGAATTGTTGATGACATTATAGTTATAGTCACGTACGTCACACGTTAGTGCTTTTCAAATTTTTCTAAATCTTACAGAACAAGAACTTCATATACTTATTACTTGAACAAAAACAACATTCATTCATTCGTGCTTGGTGAACAAGCCCCCCTAGAACGTGATGGCTGTGATATGGGCTCAGCGACGGAGGTATGTACGCAATCTCGGTAAAATCTGTGTCGTTGTATTTTCGGGGTCCTGAGGAACTGCTGGAGTCTTGGTCAAACCTATCCCCAATAAAAGTTTTTCACAGGTCACATGTGATGCACAAATCGCAGATTTTCCAAGAAATCACTTCAACTGTCAAACTACAAATTTAAATTTTAATCTTAGTCGTTGTTTTCGATAATATTTTCAAATATCAATTAGTTAAGGGGCTCCAAAAACGTCTAGAAAGAACGTCATCCCAACATAAAAACCATTTGGGAACCCCAAAAACAAGGTTATAACATCCGGAATTCTTATGCAGAGTTGAATTATTTTCACCAAAGAAGTCTCTGAAATAAAATTCAACTGTATTCTGGTATTCTCCAAATCGTGCTTTAATTCTTTTGATCGCGCAGTGTGTTGGGCGATACGTATCGATATTTTATTGCATCGATACTTTTCGTTACGAAATTCGATGTTTTGTATCGATACTTTACCAGGATGTATCGATACTAGTATCGTGTATCGGAGGTTCGGAGGTCGAGTATCGAAACAATAAAATAAAATTTGCACGGGATTTTTTTCTGGGGGGAGACAAGGGGCGGAAGGCAAAAAATATTCTAAGTATGTACTGTGATGGAATCTCCACAGTACACGAAAATTCCGTCTGGAAGGGAAGGGGGGCACGTGCCCCCGTGCCCCCCCTTGGATCCGCCAGTGTTTCGATGTAATACGATCGAAAGTATCGCCCAACACTATCGCGCAGTAATATATATATATCGCACTCGGAGTAGAATAAGGAGACAACTCAAAAAAGGTCCATTTTGTGTTAGTGACGGTATTGAACTCAGGAAGTAACCCTTTTCTTTTCTTACGTGCAATATCAGAATAATAATAATAATTGGCCTCTCCGCCACATAAGAGACTGTTCGTGAAAAAATTACGAAAAGCACTGCCGTGAAGGCAGGAGCTTTTGAGCGCTCGTACATGCACCTTGTGGGTAGATTCGCATTTTCCAGTTTTAGAAATCAATTGAAGGAATTTTCGACAGCTGTCAAAAAAAATTCTGAAACTTAAGCGAAACTCCAGACTAATGTCAGTGCTTCAGCAGATCAATTTATTTTCGATAATTCGCTAGAATTTTCTACCGTATCTATAGTCTTGGTGATGCGATCTGGACAAAATTTTGCACGTAGTTTGAAAAAATTATTCCTCAGCTAGGTGCAAAATTTCATTCCAATCCGATCAGTAGTTTCGAAACTATCAGGAAAAAAATATTTTGAACGGCCATATTCACGGAACCCCTAGTCTAATTTTGCTCATTGATGAACGTGACCGCGATATTCGCGATCCAAACCCACCCTGAAAATTTCAAGTTCCTAGGCCTTTCCGTCCGAAAGTTACAATTTTCTATGGTGTCTATGGTTATGGTCATGCGATGTGGACAAAATATTGCTTTAATATATCATTCTCGATCGAATCCGTAGTTTCGAAATTATCGAGAAAACAAAATTTCAAACGACCGTATTTACGGAACCCCTAGTATGAATCTGCTCATTGTTAAACGTGAACGCGACATTTCAGATCCACAACTATCCTGAAAATTTCAAGTCCCTAGGCCTTTCCGTTCGAAAGTTAAAATTTTCTATGGTTTCTATGGTTCTGGTCATGTGATCTGGAGAAATGTAGCTTGAAAATATCATTATCCATTAGTATACAAAATTTCGTCACGATCGAATCTGTAATTTTGAAATTATCAAGAAAACTAAATTTCAAACGACCATATTTACGGAACCCCTAGTATAATTTTGCTCATAGATGAAAGTGATCACGACATTCGTGATCCACACCTATCCTGAAAATTTCAAGTCTCTAGGCGTTTCCGTTCAAAAGTTACAATTTTCTATGGTTTCTATGGTTCTGGTTATGCGATCTGGACAAAATTTCACATGTATCTTGAACACCCCATTCTCCATTTGAGTGCAAAATTTCATCTCGATCAAATCTGTAGTTTTCAAGAAATCAGGGGAACAAAACTTTGAACGGCCATATTTACGGAACCCCTAGTGGAATTTGGCCCATTAACGAACTCAACCGAGGCATTCTGGAACTGAACCCACACTGAAAATTTCATGTCTTTAGGTTGTTCCGTTCGAGAGTTATCGTGCTTACGGCCGGCCGGCCGGACGGACGGACGGACAGACAGACAAATTTTTTTTTCGATAATTCGCTAGAATTTTCTTCTGTATCTATGGCGATTTAGAAGTCTTTTTATTTAAGTTTTAAGTAAGTATTTTAAGTCTCTAGGTTGCTGCGTTCGAGAGTTATCGTGCTTACGGACGGACGGCCGGATGGACAGACTCGAATTTTCTGACGGATTCGTCATCAGTGAGTCGAACATAGTCGATTGAGACCATTTTCGGCTCAAAATTCGAATAATACAGACATCGTGACGAAATGATATAGCCCTCGTGTAAGTAGTACGAGCGCTCAAAAAGGTAACATTTCAAATTTTTTGGAAAAAAAGTAGAATATTCCACCACGACGGGAAAAATTGCATTAATTGAATATTGGGTGCTATAGTTATAATGTTCAAATGGATTGCAGCAGCAATTACGAATGTTCAGCGTGTTAAATTGAGTAAGTACACAAAAGTATAGAACGAAAACTTCAGTAAATCAAAACTTCAAATACGATTTCCCAACAAAATCAATTTCTCAACGAAATCAATGTAATATTCGAAATCCTTATTCTACGACGGGTGCGATATGAGGATCCTTGCGATATGTATCATGTTCTTGCATGCATTCAAATAATCCCAGTTGCTAGTGCCAATGACATCGTTCGTTGCAGAAACGTTCCGATTTAAAATTCAAGACTTTGGCTTGTGTATGAAATAATTTTAGAGATCATCCTATTTCCGATTTCTGAAGAAATGAAGTTCGTGGCGTTCGAGCCAAAAAATCATCGCAGGGGACTG
Organism: Aphidecta obliterata; assembly: GCA_963966015.1. Lineage (NCBI taxonomy): Eukaryota > Metazoa > Arthropoda > Insecta > Coleoptera > Coccinellidae > Aphidecta > Aphidecta obliterata. Next base: position 20,037,240 of record OZ014434.1, on the reverse strand, counting down.
TTCGTTATAGTTTTTCTAGCGTGATTTTGAACGTATTCCCGCCAAGATCTCTATCTATGTTCCTGTGATGTTTACGTGTTGAAATTCTGTGGAGTCTATTACTCTATTAACCTATCTATCGTAAAGTTTGACCTTGAAATTTGAAACGTCAAATACTCGGGAAGTAAGAGCAGGAAGTGAAATGGTAATCCAAATCCACACAATGTAATCTAATGTCGCAGTCGACATAGTTGATAAATAAATGTATAAACATGTATAATAGTTTAGTGTTTACATAAATACTGAAAGAGTACAATGGTGGCCATCCACTATGATTTCCAAAAAGATTCTCCCTCTTTCATTGGGTAAGATTTTGGAATTGAAGCCCAATTGAATAATTAATTCATATTATCGTTTTTCAGAGAAATCAGAAAACCCAAACAGAACTATCTCATTCCAGTAGTGTTTTTGTTATGTCTGACAGGTACCTTCGCTTTAGTAATCTTATATTTATACCACAATGAAGAATTGTTATTGTTACGCATAAGAACTTCTAATGCAGTTTCTACACGTCTAATCTGCTACTACGAATTTCCGAGTACAAAGGATTTACAACCTAAAGATATTGATGCTTTTTTATGTAGTCATATAATAGTTGGATTCTTGACTGTGAATAGTAGTCATGAGCTCGGTTACAGTAAGACTCAGGTTGAAATGTTGAAGCAAGTGAATGATCTCAAAGTGCAGAATCCTCACTTAAAGGTGCTAGTTTCTGTTGGTGGTGCTGGTAATACAAAGGGTTGGTCAGAAATGGTTCTCAACCACAATAATAGGAAAAAGTAAGTAGGTACTGACTATTTTTTAGAGGAAGCACCCAAAACTATATTGTTCCAGCTTTGAAATATCAAAATGTATAAAAGAAAGGCTAGGAGGCAGTTTGATTATTGTTTTCCAGATCCTTTACAATTCAGCTTTTCTCTGATTCATTTTTTAGAAAGTTGGGATATTGTGTGGAATATTAATGGGATAATATAAACAAAGGGACTTGAAACTAATTAACCTTAGTGGGAGCTCTTCTCCACTCACGTGTAATAGGACAATCTCAGTTGACACAAAAACATTGCAAATAACTCAGTTCTACATTCAAACCACATAATTATGAGAGTGAGAGTGAGATTCAACCAAAGTCATTAGTACATGCTGCGTCAACTCATCTACTAGGGCGAAATAGTTCAGGCTTGAAAAAAAAAAAGAGCTGATTGGAAACGTTTCAGATGATATGCATAAGCATTGCTGGAAGTAACAATTTCTTCTTATAACAATGCCATCTTTGATTCACATTTACATTCCTCCAAAATGTTTCATTTAACGTCGTTTGAAATAATGCATTTGGAACATAACAACATATTCAACATGACACGATCAGAAACTTATATTTGGTATTGACAGAAATCCCAAAATTTCAAATTTTTTTCCCCGAAATTTCAATCTCGCCTCTGCTTCCGTACTGAATATTCAAAACTTCCCAACTTATTGAGTTCATACTTTCAACTCCTTAATGTTGATAATAAAGTCATTATAGTAACATGTATTTAAGGTTCATAAAATCAACAAGGATTTTCTTGAAGGACAATGAGTTAGATGGAATCGATCTTGACTGGGAATATCCCAATGATTTAGGTGTGAATAATAAGGAAAGAATACACTTCACCCAGCTGTTGGAAGAGTTCAGGTCCCACATTAACAAAAATTCTCATAAATTTCTTTTATCTGTAGCTGTCCCATCTTCATCATTCAGAGTGGACACTTCTTACCAAGTTAATTATCTGAACCAGTGAGTAAAACTTTTTATATCTCATATAACCAATATTTTAGGATTCCATGTATAATAGTAATAGTTCAATTTTTTTCTTATAACCATTCAAAAAGTTTACTATTGAAAACAATCCATAAAAGGGAAAGTCATAATAATGCATACTTCTGATGATGTCAATTAAGTTATTTGATTATTGTTGTTTAGTCATTCTCATAACTACTTTAAAATTCCTTTTTGTTTCATTGGTTATTTATTTTTGATGATATTGATGCAGAGTTATTGTTTTCATAATATAGCAGTGATGAATATGCCTTTTTTGCTTTTTAGATTTACAGATTTCATAAATGTGATGTCATATGATTTCCATTTTTTCTCTAACTTGACTCCTTTCACTGGATTAAACTCACCTTTGCTGAAATCCACCTTAGACAATGGCATTTTTGCTTCTTTGAATATCAATGATACCGTTAATTATTATCAAGAGAAAGGTATGAATAGAAGCAAAATGAATATTGGCTTGCCTACTTATGGACATACCTTTACGTAAGTACACACCACAGTACACAAAAATAGTTATTTACACTATTAGGGAGGCAAGGGACACTTACCAGACGAGGACGTAGTTTGTGCCCGAGTGATTCTCAATCAATTATCTTTTGATGAATTAAGTTTGGAATTTATTTACGTACCTACAAAAAAATATCGGTTTGACTTGGGTTACTAAGGTTTTCATCTGTCAAACAAAGTGTTTGTCAAAACTACATTTCCTTCTCTAAAATGAATTCCAAAGAAGATGAAATTCAAGAAGCAGCCAATGCTGCCTGTGAATTCCTTTTACCGGAGAAGTCGAAGAAACGTTACCAAGCAGCATATAAGTGTTAACTGTAAGTTCGAAAATTGTACATAAATATTAATAAAATATGAAGGTTTGATTAAATTTTTACTTACATCCTTAGGAAAGTAAGTTTTCACTTACTCCCCGTTGTCAATAGTAACCCAAGCTACCTCGGTAAATAGTACTTACTTCAATCAAATTCACGTCGTAACAGACTACTTACTATGTCAGTTGTGGAAAAATGACTTTTGTATATGTTTCGATTTCAAATAAAAATGTGCGTAATGATCCTACACCTGCTGAAGCAGAAGTGCAACTGCAGAACGTAGTTTACGATAGTTTGTGTGCTGACTCTAGATTCTAGCCCCACCATCGCCTATGACAGAGAAAGAGCATTTTGTTCTAGTTCACTACTGGATTATTCATTATCATAACTCGAATTTATTTCCATTCTTGCACTGTTCAACTGGGCGGTCAGGTTTCTCTTTCTTAGCTAGAAAACTGAATATCAACTTAACTCATTCAATCGATGCCTGATGGGTAGACAGAAAATTTCAGCAGGATATGGCGAATAGTTTCTGAGATGCATGTTTTGAAAAATTTTCTAGAGATACGACTTCCACATAAAGGAGAAACTATTAAGTTTCAATTCCATCGGATTGGTATCTTTCGAATGTTCAAGAAGAAAAAAATTCTGATGACTCTATCTACGGAATTTTGTGCGTACCCTGAAATTTTCAAAACTCTAGGCCTATTCTTTCTAGAGTTATCGTGTTCGTGCCGGATGGACGAACATATGTAATTGAATTTTACCATGAATTCCTCATCTGTGAGTCCAACCTAACTTTTTGAGACCATTCTCGGCTCATACTTCGAAAATTACATTCATTTGGACAAAATGATGAAGCTCTGTTCTTAGAAACAAGCGCACAATAAATGCAACAATTAATTTTGAAAAACATGAAAAATCAGTAATTATTTAGAGACAAACAGAATATTCAGATCCTCTTCATTATTCCATTTTTTCAATTGAAGAACGAATGGGAATAATAAATCCTTCTTTTTGAAAAAAAAAGACTTGTCCTCTGTACTAAGTTATATCATATTGAATCAAAATACACAACCCTTCACTAAGAAAATAACAATGAACTGCTGAACTTGGTGTGGATAATTCGTATAAGATTTAAAACATTGCTGTATCAGGCAAAACAAGAGATATGAAGTACATAGTCATGCTCCCTTCCTGATCCTAAATTAGAACACACATCGCCTATATGAAGCAGAGATAATTTTGATATAACGTCATAGATTTGTCAAAAATTATGTACATATCAGTAAGCATTTGTTGTAGAAATGTAGCTGGTCTCTAGGTAGGATGTTAGGAACCCCATACCATTGTAAATGTACATTTTCTTTTTAGATTATTCAATCAGTACAACAACGGTCTATACTCTCCAGCGAGGGGATACGGATCGGTTGGAAACGAAGGTTTTGCTAGTTACCCAGAAATATGCAAGTTCTTGAAAACTAATAAAATCATGAGATATTTCGATTCGATTACGAGAAGTCCTTACGTTACCAAGGGTTTGGAATGGATATCTTTCGATGACAATAATAGTTTAGCATTGAAGGTGAGCAATAAATGAACTACAATGTTTTTTGCAAGGATTGGTATAGACGAATCCAAAGAAAGTTTCTATTTACAGTAATTACATTCAACTTCGAACTTCAGCTTCACAATGTTCCTGTTGAATCCATAAGGGAATGAATCTTGCAGAAAATATCAGTATAATTCAGTAATTAAAACTTTTATCTCATTTTTATCTCAATAGTTATATCTGTCTCTGTTCTTTAAAATTAACTTTTCAGGTTCAATTCCTAAAGAGCAAAGGATTTGGTGGAATAATGATGTATTCCCTAAATGCAGATGATTTTAGAGGCGAGTACGGAATCGGTTTTCCACTCATTAATGCTGTGAAAAGTATTCTTCATTAGAATTGATAATATATCAGGTCAAGAAGTTATTATTTTGTGCTGTGATTACAGATTTTAATGTTTGTTTTAAATATTGAGATTTTAAATAAACGATTTTATTTCATAGCTCCTGTGAGGAAGTTTATTTCAAACAGTTGGTGTAGGAAAAAAAAAAAGATGAAAAGCATTGCCGTGAAGTCAGGAGCTTTTGAGCGCTCGTTCATTCACCTTGTAGGTAGATTCGCATTCTCCAGTTTTAGAAACCAATTGACAAAATTTTGACAGCTGCCACAAAAATTTCAAACTTAGGCGAAAATCCTAACTTCACGTCAGTGATTTAGGTGACCAATTTTTTTTCGGTAATTCGCTAGAATTTTCTACGGTATCTATGGTCTTGGTAATGCGATCTAGACCAAATTTCCCAGGTAGTTTGAATACATTATTCTTCATCTATGTTCAAAATTTCATTCCAATCCAATGAGTAGTTTCGAAATGATCAGGATAAAAATATTTTGAACGGTCATTTTTACGGAACCCCTAGTCTAATTTTACTCATTGATGAAAGTGAACTCGAAATTCGCGATCCGAACCTACCCTGAAAATTTCAAGACCCTGGGCCTTTCCGTTCGAAAGTAATAATTTTCTATGGTTCTGATCATGCGATCTGAAAAAAATTACGAAAAGCACTGCCGTGAAGGCAGGAGCTTTTGAGCGCTCGTACATGCACATTGTAGGTGGATTCGCATTTTCCTGAAACTTAGGTGAAACACCAGACTTCATGTCAGTGCTTCAGATCATCAATTTTTTTTCGATAATTCATTAGAATTTTCTACGGTATCTATGGTCTTGGTGATGCGATCTGGACAAAATTTTGCACGTAGTTTGAATACATTATTGCTCAGCTAGGTGCAAAATTCATTCCAATCCGATCAATAGTTTCGAAACTATCAGGAAAAAAATATTTTGAACGGCCATATTAACGGAACCCCCAGTCTAATTTTGCTCATTGATGAACGTGACTGCGATATTCGCGATTCGAACCCACCCTGAAAATTTCAAGTTCCTAGGCCTTTCCGTTCCGAAGTTACAATTTTCTATGGTTTCTGTGGTTCTGGCAATGTGATCTGGACAAAATTTCACATGTAGCTTGGATATATCATTCTCCATTTAAATACAAAATTTCGAGACGATCGAATCTGTAGTTTTGAAATAATCAAGAAAACTAAATTTCAAACGACCATATTTACGGAACCCCTAGAATAATTTTGCTCATAGATGAACGTCATCACGACATTCCAGAACCTCACCTATCCTGAAAATTTCAAGTCCCTAGGCGTTTCCGTTCAAAAGTTACAATTTTCTATGGTTTCTATGGTTCTGGTCATGCGATCTGGACAAAATTTCACATGTAGCTTGAACACCTCATTCTCCATTTGAGTGCAAAGTTTCATCTCGAGCGTATATGTAGTTTCGAAGTAATCAGGAGAACAAAATTTTGAACGGCCATATTTACGGAACCCCTGGTGGAATTCTGCCCATTAACGAACTTAACCGAGGCATTTGGGATCTGAACCTACACTGAAAATTTCAAGTCTCTAGGTTGATCCGTTCGAGAGTTATCGTGCTTACGGCCGGACGGACGGACAGACTCGAATTTTCCGAAGGATTCGTCATCAGTGAGTCGAACATAGTCGATTTAGACCATTTTAGGCTCAAAATTCGAAAAATACAGACATTGTGACGAAATGATATAGCCCTCGTGTAAGTAGTACGAGCGCTCAAAAATGCCGCTTGGATATATCATTCTCCATCAAAATAAAAAATTTCGTCAAGATCGAATCCGTAGTTTTGAAATTATCAAGAAAACTAAATTTCAAACGACCATATTTACGGAACCCCTAGTCTAATTTTGCTCATTGATGAACGTGACCACGACATTCGAGATCCACACCTATCCTGAAAGTTTCCGGTCCCTAGGCCTTTCCTTTACAAAGTTATAATTTTCTATGGTTCTGGTCATGCGATCTAGACAAAATTTTGTGAGTATCTTGAACACAAAATTTTCAATCTGAGTGCAAAATTTCATCTCGGTCGAATTTTTAGTTTCGGAGTAATCAGAAAAACAAAACTTCGAACGGCCATATTTACGGAAGCCCTGGTGGAATTCTAATCATTAACGAACTCAACCTCGGCATTTGGGAACTGAACCCGCACTCAAAATTTCAAGTCTCTACGACGTTCCGTTCGAGAGTTATCGTGTATACGGCACATTTTCAGCTCAAAATTCCATATATACAGACATCGTGACGAAATAAAATGTTGGTCAGAGAAATTTAGCGTCAATTTAGGGGTGCCTCAGGGCTCGGCCCTTGGTCCGTTGCTATTTATTTTGTTCATTAATGACTTACCTGGACACTATATCGGAATTAATGATTATATTTGCTGATGATAAGTCAGTGTTGATCTCGGCTCGTAGCCTTGGGGAACTCTCTGAGCTTTGCAATGAGTTGATTCTCAAATTTGTAAATTGATGTCGTTCAAATGCGCTCATTCTCAATGCAAACAAAACCGAATGCATTTATTTTAGTATCAGAAATATTAATAATAATCGATTAGTTATGCGATGCCTCAACCGGGATGTTGTCTCGAAAGATACTATAAAATTTCTAGGTATTCATCTGGACAGTGCTCTGAGGTGGAATTTCCATGTGGATGCTGTTTGCAAAAAATTGTGTAGTTCCTTCTATGCGATTAGTAGGATAAATAATTCATTACCATTCCAGTCGGTTATAGCTGTTTACTATAGCTTGGTATACAGGGTCTTTCACGAGGAACCTCACCCATATTTATACGGGAAACTACTGAACGTATTTTCATGAAATTCAGCACTTATAAGTATTTCACGATGCTGATGAAATCTAAAATATTTTCAAGGCATGAGCACCTCCGGTTTTTCCGGAAATGACGTCAACTTCCGTTTTTCAAATTAGAACACCATTTTTTTATTGCAGAAATAGATTCCTTAGAAAATTTCAAGTTATTTTGATGTAACATTTTTCAGTTTTGGTTGGAAAATTCTCTCTGAGCGGGAAAATTCGAAAAAAAAATCGAAAATAGAGCTCCGCTGAAACAAGAATAACTTCGAGGTTTTTGGATGGAAAATTTTCATTTTTGGGATTTTTCAAGATGTAAGATTGATGTATCCACTTTAAAAATCGAAATCGCGATTCATGATACAGGGGGTGAAAAAATCGCTTTCAAAGTTAGGGATGACAAAATCGTGAAAAATCAATTTTTTCAAATTAGAACCCCATTTTTTTTATGGCAGATATTGAATCTACGTTAAAAAATAACGTGAGTGTATGCATCACACCCTTGCCCTAAAATGGATATTTTCTGAGTTATTCACAAAAAACTGTTTTTCGTCTTGAATTTTCAGCTATTTCTTTTCCCTTCACGCCAAAAAGATGAAATTTTCAGGAACTGTTATTTGAACCATGCTGTAGATTTTTCACCCCTTCTTGAAACCGACTTCAAGTTACTATTAGGAGAACCATGGCAAACTCTCGCAGTTATAACTAGAGAAGATGCTCAAAGTTTTGACCGTTAATTTCTAGACATTTATTTATACGTCTCAGGAATGCTTCGTGCGTTGCTCTTCTTATTTCATCGGGAGGAAGGGATCTGCAAAAGTGTTTAAAAACCAAATTGAGTTTCAAAACTATGAAAATTTCATCTTTTCGGCGTGAAGGGAAAAGAAATAGCTGAAAATTCAAGACGAAAAACAGTTTTTTGTGAATAACTCAGAAAATATCCTTTTGGGGCAAGGGTGTGATGCATACACTCACGTTATTTTTTAACGTAGATTCAATATCTGCCATAAAAAAATGGGGTTCTAATTTGAAAAAATTGATTTTTCACGATTTTGTCATCCCTAACTTTGAAAGCGATTTTTTCACCCCCTGTATCATGAATCGCGATTTCGATTTTTAAAGTGGATACATCAATCTTACATCTCGAAAAATCCCAAAAATGAAAATTTTCCATCCAAAAACCTCGAAGTTATTCTTGTTTCAGCGGAGCTCTATTTTCGATTTTTTTTTCGAATTTTCCCGCTCAGAGAGAATTTTCCAACCAAAACTGAAAAATGTTACATCAAAATAACTTGAAATTTTCTAAGGAATCTATTTCTGCAATAAAAAAATGGTGTTCTAATTTGAAAAACGGAAGTTGACGTCATTTCCGGAAAAACCGGAGGTGCTCATGCCTTGAAAATATTTTAGATTTCATCAGCATCGTGAAATACTTATAAGTGCTGAATTTCATGAAAATACGTTCAGTAGTTTCCCGTATAAATATGGGTGAGGTTCCTCGTGAAAGACCCTGTATAGTCATATGAACTATAATATTCTGTTGTGGGGTAACTCTATCGATTCTAAAAGGGTGTTTGTTATTGAAAAGAGAATTATGCGTCTGATTTTCCACCTACATCCACAAGATTCCTGTAGGCCTTTCTTTCGTCAACATAAGATTTTGACGCTACCTGCTCTATATATTTATAGATGTTTAGCCTATATCAAGGAACATGAACACTTAATGGTACCATTATCCAGTTTTCATGGTTACTCTACCAGAAATAATGCAACTCTGTACATTCCATCACATGCAACAGCCAAATATGAAACTTCCCCAGTATATCAGGCCATAACATTATTCAATCATCTCTGCCTAATACTGTTAAGTTGCTCAATAGAATAATATTTAAAATACTATCAAATGTATTTTACATAACAAATGTTATTATATTGTAAAGGAGTATCTGGATGACAAGTAAGTTATCACAGCTTAATTAAGTTTTTTGTTGTAGAATTATTTTCAGAAAATTCATTTTTCTTTTTTTTTCCAATTGACTTGTCCTATGCATTTTGTATGTCTGAAGGGATCAATAAATATATTATTATTATTATCATTAATATTAAATGATATAGCCCTTGTGTAGATAGTACGAGCGCTCAATTAACACGTTGACTGCCAACTACGAGATAACTCGTAGTTTGCGTTCTCTTCTGGGACGCCGACTACGAGTTATTTCGTACTCCGGCATGTTTAATTGCCATTTTTGTGCAGCTACGATTCTAATTTTTTCGAAACTGGTTCGCGTATCTAATGATTGAGCGAAACGAAAGGTCGAAGCGTGTCTGCGTTCGAATTCTCGTAGTTCGCTTCCGCGAAGAGATTCCTGTTACAGAAGTAAACTACGACATGATTCGTAAGACCTTTTTTTATGATTTTTGATGATGATCACTATGGACTAGAAATAGGGTTTTCAATAATATACATGTGATAAAAGCAAATTGTCATTTTTGGCCAGATTCCTGAAAATTGCCGTGGCAGTCAACGTGTAGAAACTGTAGAAAGGGTCGAGCATATATAGCATATAATATTGTTTTTTTTGGAAGAGTAGACAAATGCTAGGACGACCCGGAGGCAAGTCCTGGAAGTCTGCGAGACGAAAAAAAAAAAATAGACTTGTTGCGTACACTTTTTTTCCGGCAACCGTGTAGAATAACAAATCGATGAGACAATGAGGGAGCCGCCTTTGGGGCGTACCTAACTGAAGTTTGACGTTTGAAGTTATTTTTTCACAAAATGTACGATATTCAAACCAATTCTTGCTTAAAAAGTGATATATGTTATAACGCCACATAGCAGTTGTAAACCTGTGGTTCTTGGAGAATCTATGCCAACTTGATTCATTCCTCAAGAGGGGCCTGAAAATTCCATACCATTCCTAGAGGACACCTCATATGGTTTTTGGCCATCTTTCATCGATTTTGGCCATTTGCGAACATTATTTTGAAATACCTCAAGACGGGCTAGACGGACCATTTGGACATCTTCGGAAATACCGTAAACGACCGTTACGCGGTCGTATTTTTCAAAATCCTAAGGTGCCCCTTACGATTTCAAACTAGTGTT